>CAWUOW010000298.1:0-1244949 GCA_963924055.1 Drosophila limbata
CCTTTAAAAAATAAAAATATAACATTTAAAAAAAAAAAGTTTGTATTGTAAATAATTTGTATTTTGGAAAAAATTAGCAGCGATTGTGAAACGCTAAGAAAAAACACGAAAAAGTATTTTTCATTATACAAACTAGTTTCTATTTTAAAAAATTACATTTTATAAATAATTTATGCCAGTAAGGTAACTTATTAAGTTTATAAAATTATTTCTAAAAATTATTATTTTTATAAAATTGCACGTGTAAGAAAAAAGTCATGGTTTTTATATTATGTTTGTGACGTCACAAAGTGATATTCAACGCTTTGTGTTATGAGCTTGCAAAACTATCGATAATGTAACTTGCGTCCTCTAATTCGTTACCATTTGCCATACAAATACGATCGGAAAGGAAACACAAGAATGTTGTACATATATTAATATTGATTTACTATTTTCTCACTGATTAAATTCTAAGTGAAAATTTAAGTTGAATAAAACAATGCATAATTAGAAAAAGAGTAATTTCTGTTGAAGTACTAACTTTATGAAGTCACAAGTGATTTGTAACGAGTTGTGTTATTTGCATACATGATAAAACTATCGACAACTTAGCTTGTGACCTCTAATTTGTGACCATTTGCCATACGATCGGAAATGAAAAGACATTGAAGACAATTAAAGAATCTAATAATATTGATCGCCTATTAACTTAACTATTGAGTTTAATTTCACGATCAATAAGATAAATGAGGTGTGTAAAATATATAAATATATTTACTTGGTATATTTATGTGTATAATGATTGTGAAATAATTTCAGTGGAAAAATACGCGCGCATTGATATGTACATATGTACATAGAAGCGAAAAGTAACGGAAGTTTTTCAACAGCATATACAGTCACCGTTTATTGTGCAATGTACATACAAATCTATGTATACATAAAAGCTGTATTAGAAAAAAAAAATATTTAAATATATATACTATGTATATACACATGTACATTGATTGTGAAATAATTTCAGTGGAAAAAGTCTCGCGCATATGTATGTACATAGAATTGAAAAGTAACGGAAGTTTTTTAGCAGCATATACAGTCCCCATTTATTGTACAATGTACATACAAATCTATGTATACATAAATGCTGTATTAGAAAAAAAAGATTTGACTTACATACTATGTATATATAGTGACATATCTGCCATAAGAATATAACAAATCTATCATAAACACAAACGATCTTTTGCAAAGCTTCACTTTCCAAAAGCTTATCGAAGACACATCACTTTTCAAAGCTTATCAAAGACACACCCAAAGTTATGTAGAACTCAAATGTAAACTTTTAAAACCCAAATGTAAACTAACAGAATCCAATAAGTAAACAAATTCCAATAAGTAAATAAATGTAAACAGACAGCCAGCAGAGCTTTGAAGGTTTGCTGTGCCGAGATCACAAATCTTGAAATTAGTTTTAAGTTGACTTTCACAAATAAAGTACACGAATAAAAAATTAAAAATAAAATATATTTTTTATTTGATATGTAATTGTTGAACAGTTAATTGGCGCAGCCGGTAGGATATCGAAAAGTTATAAGTAATATCCGTGATCCTATTCAATCAAGTGATAAAGAATCCTTGCACAACCAAGAAATTCTTTAAGATTGAGCACGCGAATTGCCGCGAAATAGTGATTCGGTAAACGTTACAATTTTATAACGAAACGATATCCGCATAAGAACCTGTGTGCAATAAATTAATTAAAAGACCTATTTTGTGGCCCGCTAGATAAAGTGTGACCGCCACTACAGTGAATTTTAATTAATCAACAAGTGCACAGTGCAGTTCACTTAATACATAAGTCTCATTATACTGAGCAGTACGTGAACAAAAATCAGTGGCCCGCTAGATAAAGTGTGACCGCCACCCAAATTATATTTAACTAAACACAGTAGCCCGCTTCATGAGTGTGACCGCTACCTCACCCCCGAAAAATCAAACAAGTCAAACAAATAAACAAGAAACACCAGAAAACATGGCATTGACAAACGACAACCTAACTCAATTACTTCGACAAATCCGCCAAGTACCTCAATTTTCTGGAGATCCATGCAGCCTCAGTCCTTTCATCAGGCGAATTGAGTACTTGATGAACCTTTACCCTACCAATGACGCACGACAGATGGCCGTAATTTTTGGAGCCATTGAACTACAAATCGTGGGAGATGCCGAAAAAATATCACAGCTCGGATTTCACAACGAATGGACAACTCTAAAAGGTGCCCTTATCGATGAATTCAAGACGCAAACACCGCTGGAAGAATTGCTACAACGCCTCTACTCTACACCTTACAAAGGTAACTTACGTTTGTTTTGTGAAGAACTAGAAGATAAAAGTACAATTATAATAAACAAATTAGCCTTAGAAGGCAATCAAAATAATTCAATTGTTTATACTCAAGCAATGGCCACCACAATCAAAAATACAATTCAGCGCAAACTGCCAGATAGATTGTTTATGACCTTGGCAAGGTATGATATTTCGACAGTACAAAGGTTACGACAAGTTGCCCAACAAGAAGGTCTATACGAAGACCCAATCTCTGAAAAAGACAAGAAATCTGATAATCGTCCAAAGTTAGGCGTTAACTCCCTAATCCCAAATACTAACAACAAAACTAATATCGATCACAACAAAAACACTTATCCCGGCCAACAATTCAGTCGCCCCTTCAATCCATTCAGGTTTCCCACGCAAGCCCAAAACTTGAATGTAAACAGTAACCAAACACCTTATCAACGAGTCCCACAGAATCCCCATAGGCAACAGCAATTCGATCAGAATAGGCAATTGTATAATGAATTCAGAGAAGACTTAAATCGCGACCGACAAAATGACACCCGAAACTATAGCCAGCCCCCACAGCAGCAAAGAGTGCCAACTAAGCGTTTTAAAGAAGGGAGCGGACAGTCGCGCATGCAAATTGATGAGAGCCATCAACAATACGAATCAGATTACGATGAAGACGCCGACCAATACAATAAACAAAACGGACAGTACCACGAAGATCAATTGCAGTATACAGAAACTGAAATGCAATTAGATCCGCTATGTCAACAAGCCGAAAATTTTCCAATAGCAGCCTGGGAACACACCAATACATAGAAATTATGTTTAACAATCACAAATACCGATGCATAGTAGACACTGGATCTTCAATAAACATGATGACGCAAAATTTTTTCAATCTTCAAGTCCATAGTAAACAAATAATTGTTCGAAGTATGACAGGGTATTCACGACTAAAAGAATTTGTTAACCTGCCAGCCAATGGATTATTTCAACAAAGCCAACAATTTTATATACATCAGTTTTCACCTTATTACGATATCCTCTTAGGTAGAAAAGTTTTAATGGACAATAATGGCATAGTAGATTACACTAAAAAAATTACAATATTTAATGACAGAAAATTCTTTCACAAAGAACTAAAACTAAATGAATCAAATTCTTCAACAAACTTTGACGGAATCTTACAAGAAAATAACTTTACAAACGAAGTCTCTTACGCATTGAACAATGGCCTTAATTCAGAACGTACATACCGCTTAGATCACCTGAACGAAGAAGAGAAAAATAAATTAACAAAACTTTTGAAAGAATTTGATGACATTCAATATTCGGAAAACGAAGATTTAACATTCACCAGTGTCATACGTCACGAAATTAAAACATCACACGACAACCCAGTATACAAAAGACCATACTCCTACCCATTCGCATACGAGACCGAAGTTAATAACCAAATTGACGAAATGTTGAAACAAGGGATCATACGCGAAAGCGATTCGCCATATTGCAGCCCTTTATGGATCGTACCAAAGAAAACAGATGCTTCAGGTAAAAAGAAATTTAGATTGGTGGTTGATTATCGTAATTTAAATGAAATTACTATAAACGACAAATTTCCCATTCCGAATATGGACGAAATTTTGGGAAAACTTGGCAAATGCCAGTATTTCACCACAATTGATTTAGCAAAAGGTTTCCATCAAATCGAAATGGACCCTAAATCAATACCTAAAACAGCATTCTCAACGAAACATGGCCATTACGAATACACTCGTATGCCTTTCGGTTTAAAAAATGCCCCAGCAACATTTCAACGTTGCATGAACTTTGTCCTGAAAGACCTCATAAATAAACATTGCCTTGTATATTTGGATGACGTCATCGTCTATTCTACTTCTCTTAATGAACACCTAGACTCACTGAGAAAGGTTTTTGAGAAACTTAAAGAGGCAAATTTAAAACTTCAACTGGACAAATGTGAATTTCTCAAAAAACAAACTGATTTCTTAGGACATACTATAAGTCCAGAAGGCATAAGACCGAACAAGGATAAAATAAAAGCAATTGAACAATTTCCAATACCAAAAAGCTCAAAAGAAATCAAATCATTTTTAGGTCTTTGTGGCTATTATCGAAAATTCATTCCAGATTTCGCTAAAATAGCAAAACCCATGACTATCTTTTTGAAAAAGGGAGCAAAAATCGACACTAAAAATGACGAATATAACAAATCTTTTGAGAAGTTGAAAACATTAATCATGAGTGATCCAATTCTCATTTGCCCTGACTTTACAAAAACGTTCCAAGTTACTACTGACGCAAGTAACTTCGCAATAGGAGCTGTGTTATCACAAGATAACAAACCAGTTAGTTTTGCAAGTAGGACTCTTAACGACCATGAACAAAATTATAGCACAATAGAAAAAGAATTACTAGCTATTGTTTGGGCAACGAAATATTTTCGTCCGTTTTTATATGGAGTCCCTTTTGATATTCTAAGCGATCACAAACCACTTGTTTGGTTGAATAACATTAAAGAACCTAATATGAAATTACAGCGTTGGCGAATAAAACTCAGCGAATACAATTTCAAAATAAAATACTTGGAAGGAAAACTAAATTTTGTAGCAGACGCCCTCTCTCGTGTTAAACTAGAAGAAAACATGATAGGAGAAGAAGAAGAAGAAGAAGAAAATATTTCAACAGCAGCAACAATACACAGCGCATCAGAAAGTAGCGAAAATTACATTCAAATCACCGAGAAACCTTTAAATCATTTTTCGAGACAAATTGAATTTATAAAAGATACCATTGATCAAATAGACATTGAAAAGTATTTCACTAAAACAAAAATAAAAATTAAATACACAGAAATCACAGACTCAAAAGCTAAAGATCTCCTTTTGAAATATTTTCTAAATCACACAAGCGTTATTTATGGAAAATGACAAAGACTTTTTAATTTTCCAACAAGCATATCAAGACATTATAAACCCACACAGCAACTTAAAAATTCTAAAAAGTATTATAAAATTAAAAGATATTAAAAACTACCCTGAATTCAAAGAGTTTATCATCACTCAACATGTTAAATTGCTACATCCAGGTATAGAAAAAATGATCCGACTGTTCAAAGAAACTCATTATTTCCCAGACTATCACAAACTTATTCAAAATATCATTAATGATTGTGAAACCTGCAATCTTGCAAAGACAGAACACAGACCTACGAATTTAACTTTTGAATTAACCCCGGAAATAAATAACCCTAGAGAACTTTATGTTATAGACTTTTACTCGATCGATAATGAACAATATTTATCATGCATAGACGGATATTCCAAATTTGCATCACTTATAAAAACAAATAGTAGAGATTGGCTAGAAGCTAAACGTGCCCTCACTAGAATTTTTAACGACATGGGAAAACCACATAAAATAAAAGCAGACAAAGACTCAGCATTTATGAGCAATTCCTTAAAATTATGGCTGAACACAGAAGAAATAAAACTTGATATCACCACAAGTAAAACAGGAATAGCGGACGTAGAACGTCTCCATAAAACTATTAATGAAAAAATTCGAATCATTAGTACAGATAATAATCGGGAAAACAAAGAGACTAGAATGGAAACGATTTTATACACTTACAACCATAAGACAAAACATAACACAACTGGACGGACACCAGCTTACATATTACTTTACGCAGGCACACCCTTTTACAACACCCAATTAATAAAGGAAAATAAAATAAACAAATTGAACGAAAAACGACAAGATTATGAGATTGACACAGAATTCAGACAAGCACCGTTGACACGTTCAAAATCTAAAAATCCTTTTCGAAAAACTGGCAGAATAGAACAATTAGATGACAAACACTATAATGAAAATAATAGAGGGCAGAATATTGTTCACTACAGAGGTAAATTCAAAAAGAAAAAGAAAACTAATGACAGTAAATATTTACAGGCAACAGATACTTCCCACTCATCGGACTCACAATAATCATGATGACAACTATGACCACATTGACAACAGCAGGAATGATAGAAATTAACCCAATCGAAAATAACCAAGGATTTATTTTGTTCGAATCAGGAACAACACAGATCCCCATAACATTTATAAACCACTGTCTCACAATTAATATTACACAAATCGAGGAAACATTTAATAATCTGTTAAAAGAAAGTTCACAATTCAAAAATGTCCCACAAATAAATTATTTAATCCAAAAACTAAACAGAGAAATGAACGGCATTCGATTGACCAAACGAAACAAACGAGGACTATTCAATTTTGTAGGTTCAACACACAAATATCTTTTTGGCACTTTAGACGAAGACGACAGACAACAAATTGAACAACAAATTAATACACTAGCACAAAATACCATACAAGTCAGCAATCTAAATCATATCATTGACAGTCTCAATGACGGCATAAAAATGATCAATAACCAAACTAACGCTATAAGAACAGAACAAAAAATTAACCTTTTAATATTTAACATTGAACATTTCACTGAATATATCGAAGACATCGAAATGGGTTCGCAACTCACACGACTGGGAATTTTCAACCCTAAGTTACTTAAACATGACCAACTTGGCAACATTCATTATAAAAATCTCATGGACACAAAAACCTCTGCCTGGTATAACACAGCCACTAATGAAATATTCTTAATGTCTCATATTCCCACTAACACAATTGAAAAATCAACTTTTTTAATCACACCATACCCTGACAATAATGGACAAATTATCAGTGAAAATACTGCAGGCAAATTTTATTTACACAATAATTATGTTATAAACACTCTTACAAAAAATATTATTAAAGACCATTGTATTGCCAATATTATAAAACATGAGACACCAACTTGCACTTTCCAAAAATATCGTAAGGAATATTACATTCAATATATCAAACCAAACATACTAATTACATGGAATCTGACACGAGAAAAACTTGATCAAAACTGTAATAGCCAAGAAATTTACATTGAAAATAATAAAATAATTAAAGTATTTAATTGTACTGCAGAACTTAAACAAGTTTCAATATCAAATAATCTTCAACAATACACAAATCTAATATTCACCGAACACAATGTAACTAAAATTGAGCCAATGTCTCACATAGAAATTAAGGAAATGATTTTGTTTAGTAATAAGAACAACACAATTTATAAAAATCTTTTAATCATCATTTTATTCACATTAGCCATAAGTTGCATATTTTATATCTACAAGAGATTCAAAACAACACCAAACAACATTATAATTAAATACTTAACACCAAAGACAACCAAAATAAGCCAAACAATTGACAAAGAAATAGAAAAAGAAACTAATTTAGAAACAGTTGCAGAAGTAATCACCATTGAAACCCCAACACCACAATTATATCCAAACATAAACGCTTGAGGACAAGCTTAAATCTAAGGGGTGGGGGAGTGACATATCTGCCATAAGAATATAACAAATCTATCATAAACACAAACGATCTTTTGCAAAGCTTCACTTTCCAAAAGCTTATCGAAGACACATCACTTTTCAAAGCTTATCAAAGACACACCCAAAGTTATGTAGAACTCAAATGTAAACTTTTAAAACCCAAATGTAAACTAACAGAATCCAATAAGTAAACAAATTCCAATAAGTAAATAAATGTAAACAGACAGCCAGCAGAGCTTTGAAGGTTTGCTGTGCCGAGATCACAAATCTTGAAATTAGTTTTAAGTTGACTTTCACAAATAAAGTACACGAATAAAAAATTAAAAATAAAATATATTTTTTATTTGATATGTAATTGTTGAACAGTTAATTATATATGTGTATAATGATTGTGAAATAGTTTCAGTGGAAAAAAAGCGCGCAATTGTATATATGTACATAGAAGTGAAAACTAACATTTTTTTTCATCAGCATACTGTCGCCACTTATTGTACAACGTTAATACGTACATATCTATGTATATTTGCTGTGTTTGTTTGAATATAATAATGCGATGCAATTTAATGTAACATGTGCAAATTACGTGATAAACATCATTTTCTTCGAATCTTATATATGTATATAAGTGGATGTTGATTATGTACAACTATACAAGCATCTATACATACATACATATGGACATAGGTCAATGACGACGCTTTTTGTTGCCGACAAGCTGCCATTACTTTTTTGGTTGTATATAACTCTATAATATTTTTATTAAAGAAAATAAAAAAGTGTAAGAAGTTGCTAAAAATAAAAAAAAAAACTTTATAAATTGTGAATTGAAAAATCGAAAAGCTTAAGTAAAAAATCTTTAGCAATGTGTCAACAGTGAAAAGCCATCAGTTAGAAAACTTTTCATTTAGACAGTATGTCAAGTAATTCTTTTCACAATGCAAAAAAATGCATATATGTTTTTTTTAAAAAGTTTAACTTGATTGATTTCTCCTGTTTTTTTTCTGAAATTGTTCAAAAGACCATTAGCAACTTTCAATTACTTTTATTTATAAAAAAAATTCAAAATAATAAGTGTAAAATTTCAATTTTGTGAAATCTTTTACATGAAAATAATTTAAAAACAAAAAAAATGTTTTACAAAATAAAATATGTGTAAAATATTTTGTCCCAACAACTACTTCGCTAACTGTAGATATACACATATGTAATAAAACATACAGGGTGCCACAAAAATGAAAACCATCCGAAAACTCGAAACAATTTTAAAAGATTTTTGGTTGGCTTTGATTTTTGGGGCACCCCTGTATGTTATCATACATATACGTATATCTACAGCTAGTGCAATAATTGTTTGGACGAAATATTTTACACATATTTTATTTTAAAGAACATTTTTTTGATTAATTTTAAATTGATTATTGTTTCTTACGGTTCTCATAACAAGTTAAAAAATTAAATAAAATAAAAATATGTTGAAATATTTTTTAAGACAAAAAAATATATTCTTTGTCAAATCAATACAGGATGTATGCAAATTGCACAACTCTTCGCTGCGATTAATTGCTAATTGCCTATTACCAAAATTTTATATCCTGGGTTTATTATTCCTTCAATATTAAACTTAAGATATATTAACTATTGTGTTTTTAAATGTGATTTTCCAATCCCATAGTTACATTATAACCACACAATAAACATTTTTTTTTTTTATTTAGATGAGATGTTTTTTCTTATTTTTTGCGGAGAATATTACGTTGTGCCAGAGGCCAAAATAACAAATTTAAGAGAAAAGAAGTGTCTCGCTAAGTTCAGCAATTGCCGGTATGAAGCTGATGTGCTCGAAAAAGGAGGTGAGATAATTTATTTTAATCAAATTTTATGGAATCCGTTCCGGAAAAATATTGTCGCTTAATAGTCTTTTTTATAATATACTAACATGAATTATTTTTCAGACGATGAAACAGCACTCCAGATTAAATGTAAAGAACTCAACAAGAGCCTAGGTATGAAAGCTTTTATTAAGAGTTTTGTTATTCTGAGGGTTAATTCTATTTATTAAGCTTTGCAATTATTATTAATAAACAAATGTAAATGGGAAGTTATTTAATGAGCTCGAATATAATATTTGTAAAGTTTTCTTGTAGATTTTTTTTAAGATTCGCTGATTCACTTTTGTTTATGCTTACATGTTTTAAATAACTCTAGATGACGAAAATTCAACCACTGAAGACCAGATTAGTCATCAAAACAAAACTGAGAACACATTCACAGTTAAATCGATACACCAAGACCAGATCAATGATACAAGTGTATTATTAAGTACGTAATCATTTTTCAAACCATATTCAATCAGATAATTTTTCTATCGAATAACATTTATTTGTCTTTTAGATACGATTGCAAATTCCGAACATAATTCGAATAATCCAATTTTTGATTCTATTGATGTTACAATTGACCCTGAAAATACTAATAATGCTCTTGACTCTAAATCTGATCCTTCTTATGATCCCGAAAAAACTCAAAATAGTCTTGATTCGACTTCTGAACCGATGAACATAAGTTCAGGAAATAGCTTTACTTATATGCCAGATAAGCGTCTTTTCGATGTGAGGCAACTACATATTCCGGTAGCTAAGCTTGCAAAAAAATCAAAGCAGCACTTTTGTATGTTCTGCAATAAGCTTCAAACCAAATTTGCTCGACATTTGGAACTTATTCATAAAGATGTTCCAGAGGTAAAACGATTTCTCGCCCATCCGAAACGAAGCTCCCAAAGGAATGAATTGATTGATGTTATCCGTAAAAAAGGAGATTTTATTCATAACACTGATGAAACAAAAAATACTGGCACTTTAATTGCACCTCGTCAGAAACGTGAAAAATCGAAAAAAACGTCAGAGGACTTCGTTTGCTGCTATATGTGTAATGGCTTTTTCCCTAAAACAACTTTAAGAAGCCATATAGTTCACTGTCCGCATAATAGTCACACGAAAGGAAAGAAGAATTTAATAAAACAGGGTCGTGCTAAGACTGGCTTTATGCATTCGTCTGCAAACGACATACTTCGAGAAAAAATTATTCCTGTGCTAAACGATGATCAGATTTCTAGAACAGTGTTGTATGACCACCTTATTGTGTTGTATGCAAACAACGAAAGTGTGAAGCACGGAAAATTGCAGCATGATATGATCCGAGCACACATGCGCGTTCTGGGAAGACTAAAACTAAAAATTGATAAACAGTCTAACGGGAAAATAAAAGAGCTCGAAGATGCAATTAAACCGGAACACGTGGACTTAATTGTATCGTGTATTCGCGCAACTGCCCAATGGGATAATGAAAAAATGTGTTTCAAGACGCCATCAGTAGCTACAACATTAACTGCGTTAATTAAAAAGTGTGCAAAACTTTTGCAAAGCTATTGCATTAAACAATCTGACCACTGTAAAAAAAAACTAGTTAAGGACTTTATACATCTTTGGGAACTTGAAGTACCTATATATATAAATAAGAAAGCAGTCGAAGATCAAACAATGATTAGAAGAGCAGTAAAAACAGTTTTACCTAGTAAAGAAGACATAAAGACTTTGTTTGAGTTCTTGAAAAATAAATCTTCTAAGTCGCTGAAAACATTGCAAAAAAACTTTTATTTGCAGGAATGGTCAAGTTTAATAGAGACAACTTTAATAAGCCTACAAATTTTCAACCGTCGCCGCGCGGGCGAAATCGAAAGACTTACAATTGAGAATTATAGCTCCGCACAAGCTATTGGCGAAAGTGTTGATTTCTGTAACTTTAATAATTTGCAAGAATCCGAAAAAAACCTTGCTAAAGATTTTGTAAGGCTGACAATAAGAGGAAAATTAAACAGAAGTGTTGGTGTGCTTTTAAGCCCTTTTGATCGCCGTTGCATTGATGCCATTTTAAAATATAGACTTGAAGCTGGAGTTAAACTGCCAAATAATTATATTTTTAGCGTTCCACATTCAAATCCGCTGGGAAAACAATATATACGTGCTTGCCCTCTACTAAAAAAGTTCGCAGAATCTTGTGGAGCAAATGTGCCTAATTCATTAAGAGGAACGGCGCTTCGAAAACATATTGCAACTTACACTTCTATGTTAAACGTTGAAGATGCTCAAATAGACCGATTGGCTAACTTCATGGGGCATCATAAAGACATACACAAAAATATATATCGTCAGCCCTCATCAGCAGCAGAAATTACTGTGGTATCAAAGTTATTGATGGCGGCAATAGATCATGATAATGGCAGTAAAACTGTAACACATCAAGAATGTGACGGTAAGTAATACTATTAGGGAATTCCATCCGAATCTATGTTTTTTTAGAGTAAATTTGAGCAATCAAATGTCTTTTATTATTCTTACAGCTGATGCTCAAAATGGCAAAGAAGCCATTCAAGATCTTGACGACGAAAACGACACAGATGATTCGGACATTGATGCAGAAACCCGTGACGACGATGATGATGATGAAGATTTTGAAAATTCGCTTAAGCAGTTTAAAAATCGCCGAAGCAGTAAGTAAAGCTTAAATATTATACAAAAAGTATTGGAAGTTTACGCATGCATACCCATATGGAATGACGCGCCGTATACGTTGGTCTGCAGAAGAAAAACAGGAGCTTTCCAGCATTTTCGGTGATTTAAAAAATATTTCGAAGTTACCATCGCTTTCCGAGTGCAGTAAGATAATTCAAGGGTCTCGTTGTCTAAAGGATCGTACTCCAGCTCAAATGAAAAGTTGGTTAGACAATCAGCGTAAGGCTGAGGGCCGTAAATCTAAATAGTTGTGTTTTCAAGTTATTTTGTTTGATTAACTTTCTAATACATCAATGAATTGAAGATGTATTAGATAAATTCCATTGTTTACTTACCTTTGTATTCAGTATTTAAGTTTGTTAAACCTGTTATCAATCACTATTACAAACATATGTAAAAACTCACATTTTGCTTAAAATATTTCTGGAAAATATCGCATTGCTTGGAATTTTAACAAATAATTTTGGATTATAGAATTACAATCTCTTATGTTCGTAATTTAAAAACTTAAGCCAAGCATATATTGCTTTCATATTATGTAAAATAAAATAATACATATTTATTTTATTTAATAATAATGATAGTCCACGAAAACTGTAGAATTTGTCCAATTAAACATTTTTTATAATTTTCTTGGTCTCACTTTATAATTAAATATAATGAATATGTATTAGATTATTTTATATAATATGAAAGCAATATATTCTTATATTAAGTTTCTTAATTATCAACATAAGAAATTGTAATTCTATTACTTAGTAACATTTGTTAAATTTTATTATTTAATATAAAGTATATGTATTTGATTACTTCACATTGTAAACTTACCTTTAATTCAACAAATTCCGTTCACTATTATAAACATATGTAAGAACGCACATTATTCTTAAAATATTTCTGGAGAATATCGCATTGCTTTGTATTTTACAAATGATTTTGAATAATAGAATTACAATCTCTTATGTTTATAGTTTAATAACTTAAGCTAAGTACAAATTGCTGTCATATTATGTAAAACAAATAATAATACATATTTATAATATTTAATTATAATGTTAGTCCATGAAAATTGTAAATTTTGTTCAATTAAACACTTTTTTAAATTTTCTTGGTCTCACTTTATAATTAAATATAGTGAATATGAATTAGAATACTTTACGTAATATGAGAGCAATTTATATCTAGCTTAAGTCGTTTAATTATCATCATATGATTCAATTTATATTATTCAATATCATTTGTAAATTTAATATAATGAATATGTATTTCAATATGATACATGTAAAATTACCTTTATTTTTACGAATTATGTTTAAAACCTGCAAGCTAAAATGGTTTTAGTTAATATATTCATATGATGTCTCTAATTTTGCAAAGAACATTTCTGGAATAAAAATGTTTATAAAACGTATAACTTTACAGTCAATTTTTTCATTTGTCTTTATTTTTTGGCTTTTTGATTATTTCAGGGACAATTTGCTTGAAACACTATTATTATAGAGTCCTCAAACTAAACGCTCTGTATTAGTTATACATGCGACCCCAAAATATGCGTTATATGTTTTGAAGTCCTCAAAATGTACTGTGCATTGAAATCGTTCCATTCCATTGTTCCATTGACCCCGAAATATGCATTTCGTTCAACTGAAACTCTGTATATATAGAGTCCTCAAATGAAACGTTCCTTAACAGTTCAGGAAAGTTGCCACACTGTTGAAATGTTATATATATAATACTTATTTTCTTCGGATTATGAGAAAATAATTTGATAGAAATGTTTTATTTTGTTAAAGGCTAGTATTATTAGCAATACAGATTATAAAAATTAAGTTTCCATTCACTATATTAATGGCAAATAATAAATAATATTGATGTCCTTGTAAAACACGATATATATATTGACTATATATATTTAATAAGAATAGCAAAACGCTAGTTAAAATTATTAATGTAAAATATGTTTAATTTTGGTTGATTATAAACGGGCTTTGAAAAAAATTTGATTTTAGTTACGAAAATGCCCTTTGACTGGTCCATATGTAAAGTGTCCTCAAAATAACTGTTAAGCCGCTGAAAAATTTGAGGACTGTCCTCAAAACATTGAAATGTCCCCAAAATCTCTCTAAGATCCAATATATGTCCTCAAAAGCAACGTTTTGCATATATATTTTAATATGTATGTATAATTTTTTGTATCACTTAAAAATAAAGTTGTTCACCGTAAAAAAAAAATTTAAGTATTTAAAGGTAGCAATAAAATCAAAATGGTTGGTAATAGGCAAATGCACAAATTAGTTAAAAGGGAAAGAGATGCTATTCGTGAGGAATTAGAGACTGTACGCAGAAGCTTTAGGGAAAGAGCCAATGTAGGAGAAGAGTTAAATGATAATAATTTTGAGCAGATAGCGGCAGTGGGGGAAGAATTAGAATTTGTTAAATTGCAGGAAGAGACTGACAGAATAGTAGTAGAAGGAAAAGTTGGCAATGATTTAAATACTCAATTAATAAATTGGTATTTAAAACATAAGCCAAAACGAGACTGTGCCATAGAGTTAATTTCTATTTTAAATTCCCATAATTTAAAAGTAAAGCCCTTCTATAAGTTTAATTGCCTTGACAAGCCGGATATCCTAAAGTTGGAGAAGGCTCCTATTTGCATATCGGCTTGTCAAAGCAATTAAATAAACTTTCAGTTTTGCCCAATCTTCCTGATGTGTTGAGCATTGATATTAATATTGACGGACTTCCGTTATTTAAAAGTTCGCGTGCGCAATTGTGGCCCATTTTAATTAGAATAAATAATATAAGTAATTGCCCTATTTTACCAATAGGAGTATTTATGGGTCACAATAAGCCATTTAACTGCGAAATATTTTTGTTTACTTCTGAATTACTTCTGAAGTTTACTTCTGAATTGTCCGATATTATGAAAAATGGCCTCACCATTTCAAATAAAAAAGTTCACTTAGAACTTAGAGCAATTGTCTGCGATGTTCCTGCAAGAGCTTTTGTTACAGGCACACCTGGACATACATCCAGTCATGGCTGTAGCAAGTGCCTTCAGGTAGCACATAAAGTAGACTCTGTTTTGACATTTAGTACAAACTGTGCTGAATTAATAGCAGATGAAGACTTTCGCTCTAGAAAATACCCTAATCACCACAAAAAGGAGTATTTAACTGTTCAGTCCGCTTTTGAAAAACTTGGAGTCCTAATGGTTACTCAAGTCCCACTCGATTGCATGCATCTCATTGAATTGGGTGTCATGCGTAAATTTTTAAACAGATTATACAATAATAAATTGGTTTGTAAGATTTCGAAACCAAATAAAGATTTGATCTCCGAAATATTAATATCAATGAAAAGATTCATCCCCAATGAGTTTGCTCGAAAGGCGAGAACATTGCTGGAAAGCAACTGAGTGCAGGCAATTTCTATTATACACTGGTATTGTAGCTCTTAAAGATGCAATTATTGATGACCAGTATTATGAGTTTTTATTACTCCACTGTGCCTACAGACTGCTGTGTTCGCAAAAACAAAGAGAATCTAATCTCGAAACTTCTCAACAAATGTTAAATCTATTTGTTGAGAATTTTCCTCGTGTTTTTGGTGAAAACAGTGTGTCCTACAATGTTCACGGCTTATTGCATGTAAGAGAAACTGCTAAACAGATCGGAGATCCGATTGCAGGCTCCTCTTACTCCTTTGAAAATTATTTGCAAACTCTTAAGCGATTTGTCCGTAAACCTACGCAAATATTGCAGCAAATTAATAGGAAAATAGTTGAAGATAGCCACATTGGGGGAAGAGAAGATAAAGTAGAGTTAGATAGAAATGTGCTTAAGTTAAAGGGGTTTTTCACTAAGTCATAGAAGGCCAGATAATTTTTTTATTACAATAGATAACACCCCAATTCAGATAGAATTTTTTGAGCAAGATTTAGAAGAAATCTTTATTTTAGGTAGAAGATTTTTAGACATTAGAAGTTTTTTTGAGCAGCCTTTAAACTCTTTGTCCCTAGGTATATGTTTAGTTAATTCAAAAATGGCAACAGAAGTAGAAAGATTTAATATTTCACAGTTTCATAGGAAAGCGGTAGGCCTGTCATATAAGGGGGGTTTGGTATAAGTACCATTTTTACATTTTTAATATAGATACAGCTAAGTTTTTTTTTTATGTATTGCTACATTTAAATATTTTATTTTTTTTAAATAAATATATATGTGGAGGTGTTTAGTCCGTAGGCGTATTAAACGAATCGGGCATATCTAACGGGACGGCTCTTTAGATATCTTTGAAGATTCACCTACCCTGGTTCGAAAATAAAAAAAAAAAAAAAAAAGTGTTTTTAAGTGATTAAAAATATTATGCATATTATAAAATTCTATAACTAATAACCATTAACCGCTAACAACTAACCGCTAACCACTAACCAATAATTTCTTTAGAATGTCAGTGTTCAAGCATGAACACAAGGGCATTTAAAAACAATGTGTCCCGAAAACACCGATCGAGTGACGGGACACTGAAATTTGACCTAAGATAAAACACACACAAAAATGTAACACAAAATGCACTTGTAGTGCATTGTCATAAAGAAGAAGCCGGATCACAAAAATAAAAACCTTTGTTCTCTCCCATCAGTGGTAAGAGACAAGGTATAAACAAACAAGTGGGCGCGGCTACAGTCGAGTTTGCTCGACTGGAGGATACCCTGTGCCAGTATTAATAAAATAGAATATTGGTTGGGACCATCTCATATGCATATTCTGTCAGTTTTGTTCAGTTATCTCAAACAACAAAAAAGTTGTTCATACTAAGACTTGATTTTCGACTGATCGTTCCTATGGCAGCTATATGATATAGTGATCCGATTTCAACCAATTTTGGTCAGGTTATAAGGGACCATCGCGTATGCATATTCTGTGAGTTTGATTCAGATAGATCAAACAACAAAAAAGTGTTTCATACAAAGACTTGATTTTCGACTGATGGTTGCTATGGCAGCTATATGATATAGTGGTCCGATTTCAATCAAATTTGGTCAGAATGTATGCGACCATCCCATATGCATATTCTGTCAGTTTGGTTCAGTTATCTCAAACAACAAAAAAGTTTTTCATACTGAGACTTGATTTTTGACTGATCGTTCCTATGGCAGCTATATGATATAGTAGTCCGATCCAAATTTAAAAACAAACTTGATCTGCGTCCGGTATCCAGAAACCTACATACCAAATTTGAAGTCTCTAGCTATTATAGTTTCTGAGATCGACGCGTTCAAACAGACGGACGGACAGACGGACAGACAGACGGACATGGCTCAATCGACTCGGCTGTTGATGCTGATCAAGAATATATATACTTTATATGGTAGGAGATGCTTCCTTCTGCCTGTTACATACATCACACAAATCTAATATACCCTTTTTGACCATTTTCAATGGGCACAGGGTATAAAAATCTTTAATAATACTAAGTTATAGTTAAAGTTGCGTTTCCGAGGCAGTCATCGGAAAATTATTATAGCGTTTCTGAGGCTTTACATCAGAAAGTGAGTTTTTATGTATAATGTAACATACATTATATATAATAAGAAAAAAAAGAAGCAGTACCAGCAGCTACAGCAGCAGCAGCAACTACAGAAGCAGCAGCAACAACATCTGTAGCGGCAGAGGCAGAAGCAGCAAGTACAGCAGCAGCTACAACAACTGTAGCGGCAGCGCAGCAACGACGGCAGCGCATCAGCAGCAACAGCAACTATAGGGGCAGAGGCAGCGCATCAGCAGCAACAGCAACTATAGCGGCAGAGGCAGCGCAACAACGACGGCAGCAGGAACAACAACTGTAGCGACAGAGGCAGAAGCAGCAAGTACAGCAGCAGCTACAACAACTGTAGCGGCAGCGCAGCAACGACGGCAGCGCATCAGCAGCAACAACAATAGAGGCGGCTAAACAGGACCGACAACGCGTTGCAACGCTACAAAGAGCGACTAACTGAAATTAACAAACAACTTCGCACTCGAGCGAAGTAACGCAAAAGAAGCCGCATTTATGAAAGGCCCCTCTTGCCCCTAATTTTAGTGTCTCTTACTCAAGCCGATGTGCGAAAGCGCTACTTGAAAACTACTAAACTCTGTTAGGCTGTTACTAAAAACATATGAGTGGCAAAATATTGTAAGCCAATCATATGCAATTAATCTAATTGGGTTTCCATAGAAAAACAGTTTAAATAAACAGTCAATATGCTTACAGAAAAAACTATTAAGTTTTTGACGTCTCAAGCGTCGTAAGTCGAAAAGCTAGAGAGAATTCTTTCCAGGGACTCGATCCCGATATTAGAAAATATAAAGAAAGAGTTTTGTGATAACCATAGTGTGCTGTTGAAAATTGGAATAGTTGATCATGACTATTTCAATAAACGGCTATGCGAATACACACTAGGTAGGATTCAAAAGTTAATAGAAGAAGTTTCATGTTCCAAGCAGATATTAGATCCTGGAACTCAAACAATTCATAAATATGACGACGATCACAAACCTTCATGCTCCAAGAAGATATTAGATTCTGGAACTCAGACACTTCACAAATATGACGACGATCGCAAACTTGCGGATGAAATCGACAAAGATATTGAACAACTAAAAAAGTATGTGAATGAAACATTGACGAAGTTAGCTCATGCTTGTACCGATGAGTGCATCTTCAGGAGAGATAAAATTGAATGCCTTTGGAATAAGGTATATAGTAAAGTGCAAAACTTAGCAAGTAAAGGCATTGAATGTCTCGAGGACGTCGCAGAGTTAGAGTTTGACGTCGAAAGTCTAGTTAAAATATTAGACAACAGAATTGAAATGAAAAATGAAAAAAAGGTAAGCGTAATGGAAAAAACAGAGGATCTCCCAAAGCTGCCAAAAATTAGAGTGCCCAATTTTTTTTGGTGAACCCAAAGAATGGGACATGTTCTATGAATTATTCATGGAAATAATTCATAACAGAAAAGACCTAAATTTGGTATGTCCGCCAAATTTAATTATTTAAAATCGGCATTAGGGGGTGAAGCCAGAAGCATGGTATCGCACTTGCTCATTGGCTCTGTTGATAATTATCATACCGTTTGGGAACTCTTAGCCAAACGGTATGAAAATAAACGGAAAATTTTTTCCGAGCAACTCAATCGTTTAATTGATTTGCCATTGTTGAACATAGATTCAGCGAAGCATATAAAGAATTTTATTGATAGCATTAATGAGGCTATTCATATAATTAAACTGAAATCCCACTTAACGAATGAAGTGGATATAGTTTTTGCTCATATTATTTTGAGAAAATTTAGTAGAGATGCATTGCAGCTGTACGAATCCCATGTCAAGAAGACAAAAGAGATTCAGTTACTGTCTGATGTATTAGAGTTTTTAGAGCAGCGGTTAAGTTCCGTAAGCTCATTTAAAAGCGAGGACAAAAAATTATCAAAAAATTTTTCAAGTGATAAAGAAAATTGTCCGATATGCAAAGTACCAGGGCACAAGGCGGTACAATGCTATGAATTTAAAGCTATGAGCCCTATTGAAAGAGGCGAAGCAGCTAGAAAAGCGCAATTATGCACAAAGTGTTTAAAATACACAGATTTTAGAAGATGCTCTTGCGATTACTTAAGTACGATCTGCAAGAAGCCACATAATACAATGCTTCATTTTCCAAATGAAAACCGGGAAAATGTTAACACTTGTGTGACAAATGATCAAGCTCTGTTAGCTACAGCAATAGTAAAGATCAAGTCAAAGTGTGGAGATTATAAAACACTAAGAGCATTGATTGATAATGGATCACAATGCACAATTATTTCAGAAGAATCAGCTCAGATTCTAAATTTAACTAGAATAAAAGCAATTACTAAAATAAGCGGAGTTTCAGCACAAAAGGCAAGTACATCAAAGTACAAAGTAGGATTGTGCATAAAGCCCCTAAACAATAAAAAAGAGCCATTCAACATAGATGCAATTGTATTGCCAAAACTAATGAGAGCTCTACCAAACAAAGCAGTTCAGGTTAAAAAATCAAAGTGGCGAAGCTACATATTAGCTGACCCAAAGTTTGATAGACCCAATAGGATTGACATAATTATTGGAGCTGATTTATATGCTCAAATTATGAAAAATGGGGTTGTTAGTATTGATGGATTGTTGGGACAAAACACAGAATTTGGATGGGTTGTATCCGGAAATACAAAATCTAAGGGAAATGCATTTGGGATTTGCAAAAAACATTTAAAAAACACCACGCGAAAAGATAAGAGTGGTAGGTCTATGGTAAAGATTCCGTTTAAAAAAGAAACAAAACTTGAAAATTCTAAGGCGCAAGCAGTAGAGCGTTTTTACAATCTAAAAAGATTGCAGCAGGAGCAGAAGAAGCAGCAAAAGCTGGAGAAGAAAATAGTTGGAGATAATAACAACTTCTCGCCAGCGAAAAAGCAACAGGAAGGGGAGCAACAGGAAGCCTCAAATACAAGTGCTAAGGCCAAAGAAGAGGTGAGTCCTAAAGAAGCTCTTCAAAAGCTCACAGATGTTAAGAAACCTGATTATCTGTTGAGCAGCGCCATGTGGATGTTGACTGAGGAGCGCAAAAATGAGCTACCTAAGCAACGAGATAGCAAATTGGAAGAACTTGATATCAGCAACGTATCAGTTGAAAATTATCATAAGGCCCTCAGTAGTAACGCAAACGCTTTAAAAAAAGATGGGACTGAGTGGCGTTTTATTCCCCCGGCAGGACCTCACTTCGGAGGTATTTGTAAAGCTGGGGTAGAATTAATGCAAAATAATTTTAAAAGTTTAACACATGAGAATGAGGCAGTATTAAGTTCACGACCTCTGTGTACAACCGGTCACCTTTTAATTGGTAGACCAAAACTTAAAGTTATTGTATCCAAAGCCGATGAAAAAATCGGTAATTTGGACAGGTGGAAATTAATTCAAAAACTAAAAAGAGAATTTTGGGTTAAATTGAAAGAAGATTATCTGCACACTCTACAGCAAAGAAATAAATGGAAAAGAGAATCCGAAAATAACGCAGAAAAAGAAAAAGTCACGCGTAATAGGCCTAAAGTACCGAATATAGGAGTCATGCTAATGCTGATGCTATTTTGTCAACTTTCGAATGCAACTTCATTAGGCAACGTAAAGAACAATTGGGTAATCGAAACATCAATAGTACAGCTTCGATATATTTAGATCTGATGAGTGAAATCGAAGTTATAACGTCTTCTTGGGATTTTGTTGTGCTTTATGACATGGACACATATTTTGCAATGCTAGAAAAGGGTACAAATTTAATACAAAAAATGAGAAGTGTATGTTACAAATTGCATGATTTTGAAGATCACTGTAATTTAGTTCTTAATAACATATAACGACAAATATATGACTTGGAAGAAAATAACAAGTTGTTTATGGCACACAACCCCAAAAATGAAGCGTGCACGTTTTGAATTTATATGCTCATTTTACCAGATATTGTTTGGTATAATAGATGCAGACGATAGAAAACAAATGAAGATAATATTATCAGTCTTTTAGATAATCAGCATAATTGAAACGATTTAGATTGAACAGGCATATTGACTATTTATTCAGATTGTACTGTAAGAATATTAAATGAAATATTAATAGCAAACCATAATATTCACTCTGAAATCTATGAAACCGAAAATAATATGGGACCCTTTAAACTCTCCTACAATTAATCATCGGAAGAAATCAATTAAAAATTAAGTTAAATTAAATAAATGATTATCACTTTGAGTTAAAGGAACTTAAGTTCCATCACATGTCTGGGCATATGTCCCTAATCGTTGGCATGGTAATAATATTAATATCAATTGTATATACATTAAGAAAAGTAAATGCAAGAAGAAAATTACAAGCTATCGCCTTTCCAAGCCCTGTGTAAAAAAAAAAGTTATTATATACTATAATATAAATATGGAAAAAACTATAAGCTACCATAACCCTTATTGCCCCCCGGCAGAATGTTCAAGCATGAACACAAGGGCATTTAAAAACAATGTGTCCCGAAAACACCGATCGAGTGACGGGACACTGAAATTTGACCTAAGCTAAAACACACACAAAAATGTAACACAAAATGCACTTGTAGTGCATTATCATAAAACTATATTTAGACGCATGAGAACGGCTGGAAAGGAAAGATAGGCATGTGTGTACACCACACGCGAACCCAGCTATCTGGGGGTCCTTCCAATGACTGGAAGGAGTTAGACATTAAGATTTTCATGTTAGTTACCTAAGGCTAAGATTTTAAGAAATAAACTCAGTTCGTAATTTGTACTCAAACAGCTCAGTTGTCCATTCAGTCAGGATCAAATGGACAGCCCCCAAACAAAGTGAGGAAACTCAATTTTGCGACTAACCGTAAGTATCTTAATTAAATTAAAAAAAAACATAAAGTAATGCTTATAATTTTATTTAGACGATGAACCGGAAAATCCCTCAGGAACACGTAAGTTGAAAAATAGACTTAGACAAATTACGAACAATGTTGTTATATTTTAAAAAAATTTCCAATTTTAATTTTCTAGAATACACAGAGCTTCGTCGCAAAATAGACGGTTTGAGACGGTATATTGAGGAGTTGGGGGAGCATTTAAAAGCATCCCAAGAGAGTCTGGCAAAGGAGACGAAGGCCGAGATTGGGCTTCTCGCTGAAAAAGTGGGAACCCAAAACGCCTATTTGAGACAGATTCTTCAGCGAGGGGCCCAATCGACAGAGGCTTTCCTTTTGAATGATACCAAACTTTCCCTTCTTTAACTCGAGCTAAGGAAAGTTTGGGGTCATTCAAAAGGAATTCAAAAGACCTTTCCGTTGATGCCAAACTTTACATTTACTAAATTCAAAATATGACTAAAACTAACTTTAAATGGGGCTAAAATACTTTTGGCCACCGTTGTATATAATACAATAAATTAAATTTAAAATTACGTATGTATTAATTTATTGTGTAAAATTATATAATTCCCTAACAAAAATGGCTTAAGAATCGTTAGGGAATCATTGGGGAATTTTTAGAAAAAATCATGGGAGATTCCCTAACGAAAATGGCTTAAGAATCGTTAGGGAATCATTGGGGAATTTTTAGAAAAAATCATGGGAGATTCCCTAACGAAAATGGCTTAAGAATCGTTAGGGAATCATTGGGGAATTTTCCGCATAATTCATTGAAAATTCCCTAACGAAAATGGCTTAAGAATCGTTAGGGAATCATTGAGGATTTCTCGGCAGAGTTCCCCAAGGTTTCTCTCCCATGAAACGCAAGGGAATCACTGGTGAAAGTTCGCTTTTCGTCGATTGTATGAACTCACAATGTTAAATTCACCAACGATTTTCATACAAAATCGTCAATGATTCACCAAGCATGTGGAGACATTCACTAATGATTCAACAGACAATCGTTGATGAATGAAACTGAAGGGGACCTACCCCAATTATTTAAAAGAATAACATGTATGTATGTATGTTGGTCACGCAGAAAATATTCTTTGACGTCGTTATCAAAATTAAAAAACCTTTTTTGGTGGTATTTTTTATTAATTTTATTTTTGTTTATTGATGGATTCAATTTATACATTTTAAATATTATTTTAACTAAACAATAGATACATGCATGCTGAATATGGGCATGTACATCATAAAAAAATAATAACAATTATTTTTATATACGAATATACAAATCTTTGTTTATATAATCTGCGTGATGTTTATAATTAATAAATCGTTCTTTTTTTTCTTTGGTAATACCAATAACATTTTTATTAATTATTTAGCATGTAACTTAAATATATGGGCTAATCCTGAGTTGCGGACGTTACATTTGCACGCAAATTTTCATGTTTAAACTGATACAGCTCGCGTTCAGATTGGTGAATTTTAATGAAATTTGCAGGATAATGCATTTCAATGTGAGTACTCTTAAACCTATTTAAAGAAAAAAGCCTTACTGTTTTTGAAAAAAAATTAGGCTTGCTGAAAGTTGCGTTGCGGCGGTTACAAAGAATGGAAGTCGATTTAAGGTTAACGTGCATTTGCACAGATATCAGCGAATTTTGCATAATAAACAAAAAATATCCAAAGACAAAAAATTAAGTGGAATATATGACCATATCAATCCATCATCAAAAATTAAGATAAGTATGCTCGTTAATTAAAAACCTTAATTTTTGTCTGTTGCGGACGTTACGTTGCGGACGTTACACTTTTTACACACACACTTTTTTTCAAATTATTAATACATACTCAATATTTTTTCGATATAGTTTTTATCGTAGATAAAAGAGAACAAAACAAAGTTTAAGATGAGCTAAGCGCTAAACACTCAGACGACCGCTTTGCCCACTTTTTTGGCCATTAAAAATACCCTTTTTTTTACAAGAATTATTGAAATTAAGAGGCAGAAAGTGGAATTAATTGATTAGGTTCGGCCATGAACAACCAAACCACCGCACTATGGATTTTTTTCCGTATTTTTTGGCATAAACTCTAATTTTAAACCTATTGAATTGAAATATGGTTTGAATACATTTTTTATGCTCCCAAAATGACCTACCAAGTTTTATATGATTTGGGGCACTATTTCATATAGTTGCCATATAGTCAATCTGACCGATTTGACCCAACTATTTTGTTTATAAAGCTATTGATTTGAAATTTGGTTTGTATATATTTCTTATGTTTCTTAGATGACCCACCAAGTTTCATATGATTTGGGGCACTATATCTTATAGTCACCATATAAAATATTTAACAGATTTTTGAAAAAAATCTTTTTTTTTTAGGAATTGAGCTGAAATTTAATTTGAACACAGAAATTCTAATTTGGATTGGTTTATATTTATTATAAATTATTTTTATATTTTTCAGACAATTTATTCTTCTTCTAAAACAATTTCGTCTAGACCAAGGTTATCCTGCTCATCAGTTTCTTCGTCAGAAGAATTCTGTCCTGAGTCCTCAACATTATTATTTATTTCTGCAGCAGTATGTATTTGGGGTGATTGTAGTAATTCTTTAACTTCCGTTGGTAATTTTTTCATTGTTTTTTTGTCGTTCTTTTAGGCAAAAAGTAAATAAAAGGGGATCCGAACTATCCATGGCTCTATTAAATACATCTGTAATGTTTTCTAATCGACTGCATTTTCTCGCATGTGATCTTCTGTCGCTTTTATAAACTTTGTTCCGAGACTCCGAAGCATGCTCACCAAGGAAACCTACAGGAACTATTGAAGTTCTTATTATTTGGTGTCCATGCACCAACACCTTATGTACAGTAGGAGACATAGGATACCAAAATATTGTTTATGATACGCAATAAATGTTTTCTCACAAAAGCTTCTGAATTTTTCCGAGTTTACTTCATACTCGCAGGAAATTGTTATTAAAATAATGTGGAAACTTCGTAGAATATCAATATCTATATTTAATATTGACGATAATAGGCTTGCATTGGAAAAGGCTCTTCTGGCAGTGTTTCCGTCATTACTATTTCCATAACTATTTGGCTTCGGCTGATCCACTTGAAGACCCATTTCTTCAAGCATTTTATTCTGAATATATTTCTTTCGAGCCACGAGTTGAGGTTTTTCATTCATCTTGACGTGCCACACTTTGATATCAACTCTATATGCGATTCTTAAGACGAATTCAAAAAAACGAATCCACGCACGCAGAGGGCTTATTCCATATTTCAGAGTATGTGTCTTAGCCTTAAAAGTTTGCGAGCTAAAGTCTTTTGTTTGCAATAGTTGCTTAGGTCTCGAACCACAGACTGGACAACACTGACACGAATTAGTTCCGGTAACTGTATTTAACACTTTCCCATCAATAAGTGTCATTTGGCCACTATATTCTATAAACATTTTTCTTCCATTGTGTTCATGCACATATACTTGCAAATTGCGAATCTGCTCATCAAGATTTTCCTTTTCCTTTAAAATAATAGCGGTTGTTTCTTTGATAAATTCTATTTTTAAAGGACGGCAAAATCGAATGGATTGCGGTGTTTTATTAAACCAAATCAGTTGTTGTTCTTCATTTGTAAGCTTTAACGGAATAACAGTGGTAACGAAAAGTGAACTATCCTGAGGGAGACTCCCTAGGCGCTGTTTGTACATGCTGTGACCAGAGGAACCATCAAATCCATAGCTGAAGATAAGCTTGCAGTTCACCACTTTAGGAAATGCGTCTAAAATGTCACCTTGCATTTGAATTATTCGAGAAGTAGTATGGTCTAAAATATTTTGTAGTGAGACGTGTACTGCGTTTTCAGAATAATATATGTCATCAGGTCTGCATTTTAATTTAGCATTAAGAACATCTGGATATGAAGGGTATATGCCACTGCCATGATTTTTAGTGTTCTGACGTATACTGATATACTGACTTTTTGACAGTCCATTTTCAATCAAAAATGCTAGCCCTTTGTCTGGAGTTAGTTTTCTCTTTACTACATTTAAGTTTTCAGTACTTGCAGCTTTATTCAAAACAAAAGACATATCTTTGTCTTTTGATTTCTTTGCCGATACTAGGGCAGCGTGTAAAATCAAAGAAGTTGAATGTTTATTCTCTTCTGAAAGCTCCGCCGCTAATTTTCGTTTTAGTCTTGGACCAGCGTTTTCATAATATATTTTTGGTCGACCAGCATTATTTCCGCTCTTAGGATATTCTTCAATTTCGATAACAAGACTTGAATTAACCCATTTTTCATGCTTAATTTTGAATCTTACCAAGCTTCTATTGCAACTTGGCCAATGCTTTTTTATATAATTTGTAAATGCTTTTACTTTTTGTGAAATGGAATTATTTATTTTTTATTTTTTTATTTTATTTATTGACTATTTCCTAGTGCTACAAGTAGGAGTACTTTTTAATTAGTGCACTAGTCACACTGACAATCTTATATAAATATATCTCATATAAATATCAATTATTATAATTTTTAAATTAACAGTTATGTTGCTTATCAAATTAACATCAAGTGGGAAAAAAACGAAAATTAAATTTAAAATATTTATAAATACAATTTTTATCATTACTATTATTATTATTATTATTATTTATATAAATATTATTGCTATTATTATTAAAATGTATATCATTAATACTATCATTATTACTTTCAGTACTATAATTTCTAAATTTATTTTTATTACATATGCTGTTGCAGGTGTAATTTCAGCTTAGAGCTGAAGTTTGGTGTGCTTCTAATGGTCTTAATTTCAAATGGCAGCTGATTCCAAAGTCGAACAACCCATACAAAAAAGTGCTTATCAGATGATGCAAGTTTTATTCTAGGGCAAACAATATTACAGGTCCTTAAAGATACAGAAAAACGTAATTTGTCATATAGATAATCAGGCGTTTTTGTAGTGATAATCTGATGGAGAAGAGTTAATACTTTTAATTTAGTCCAGTTTTTCAAATCTAAGTCAAAAATACGATTGGCAAAACAGGTTACATGGTCATATCTTTTGAGTCCAAAAACGTAGCGTGCTAAATTGTTAAATACTACTTTAATCTTTTGCTGACTAGTACTATCACAGTTGGCGAAAATTTCGATTCCATAAAATAATATTGGCGTAACTAATGTTTTCGCAATAGTCATTCTCATGTTTACCGGGAGCCACGGCTGTGTTAGCATAAGCTGTCGGAGAATGCCATATGTCTTTCCCACAGCTTTATTGATTTGGTCTTTCCATGTGAGTGTATTGTTAAATGTTATTCCTAAATTGTCACCCTTTTCCACATAATCAATGTCTTCGCTATCAACACGGAGTTTATTCAAATTGTCAACACTTACTTTCCTCTTATAAATCACAATACACTTACACTTTGACGGGTTTAAGCAAAGACCATTGTTCTTTGCCCATTTACAAACACGTAACAGATCATTATTACACAACATGATACATTGGTTAATTTGACTTAAAGGACGACTCACATATAATTGGACATCATCAGCATACATATGGGCTTCACACATAGACAAAACGCTTGGAAGATCATTAACATAAATTGTAAACAAAAGGGGACCTAGAATTGATCCCTGTGGAACTCCACGCGTAGTTGTGATAAGTTCAGAGATTGATTGCTGTACAACTACGGCTTGTTTTCTATTACTCAAGTATGAGCTCATTAATTTAATTGCAGTTGTGGAAAAATTATATAGTCTGCTTAATTTTGTCAGTAAAATGTCGTGGTTGACCGTGTCAAAGGCTTTACTAAAATCTAGAAGTGTCAAGAGAGTTACTTCACTTTTGTCCATATGACTTCTTATGTCCTCAACGATTTTTAAAATGGCGGTTGTGCAACTTTTTCCTTTCCTAAACCCAGATTGCCTATTACTTAAAAAATTGTTGGTGTCCATAAATGTTGTTATTTGCGATGCTAATAATTTTTCAAAGACTTTTGAAATATATGGTAATATTGCAATTGGTCTGTACTCGTTTTTAGCTTTAGGTATAGGCATGATCTTGGCGATTTTCCACGTGTCAGGAAAAGTGGATGTGGTTATTGCGTGATTTATTATGTGCGTTATATGTCCTAGAATTAGTGGAAGTAGTATTTTGACAAACTTCGGGCTAATTTCATCTAATCCACTTGCATTTGACTTTATTTTCAAAATTGACTCGAGTACATCACATTGACTAACATTATCAAATTTAAAACCGCTACCACAACTATTGAACGACACAGAATTTAAGTACGGATTACATGTTGCTGGACAAACATTAATATTGACAAATCTACTATTTAATACATTTACATCCAAGTCGTCATTTATCACAGATTTAGCCCTTCCAATTCCAACATCCTTTAGTTCCCTCCATATTTTTTGTGTAGAGTTTGTCCTGGAAAACTTAATACCATAGTATCTACGCTTAGCACTATTGATTAAATCATTTACTCTACGTCTGGAACTCTTAAATTGTTGATAAAAATGGTCAGTCTTATAGCGTTTCCATTTCTCATATAACTTGTCCCTATATTTTATTGCACTTTTGATATCACAGTTGAACCATGAACTTTGCTTTGGTTTAGTAACTATTGTTTTAATCGGTACATGCTTATTGTACAGGTATTCAATATTATTTTGAAGCAAGCTTAACTGGGTATCAACAGATGGAAAAGAGTAAATTCTGTCCCAATCACACATACTGCAGTCATTAAATAGTCTACTATTATCTATATTTTTAAAATCCCTGTATTGAATTGTGATTACTAAAGTCAAGTTTCGTGTCATAAGAGAGAAAAATGAGGTCATGTTTTGAAAAAGCAGGTACTGAAATTTGGTCATATAACATTACTCTGTCAATTTTATTAACAAAAATAACGTCAAGTAGTGTAGTGGCAGTTTCAGAGAAATGAGTTGGTTCTGATGCATTTACAAGTTTTAGGTCTAGAGCATTCATTTCGCTTAATAAGTTATGGTCATGAAGCATATTGCTGTTTAGGTCACCAATTATTATAACGTCAGTATAAGTCAGTGTCAAATTGGCTATTGCGTCAGTTAAACCAGAGTAGTCAATGTTTTTATGTGCCCTATACACACATCCTAAAAGCATTGTTATATTATTGTTCACGGTATTCAATTCTAAAAATATATATTCAATTGGGCTGTCAAGGGGATGTTTTAGTACTACTTTACATTTTATTCTATTTGATACAAAAACTGCTACACCACCTGCATGACTTACACGATCAGAACGAAAAACATTAAAGCCGTCACAAGTAATAGACAAGTCATTTAAACCAGGGACAAACCACGTTTCAGAGACACATACAATATCAACAGTAGAATTCACAAACATATAACGAAACTCATCCATCTTTTTAAAAAGGCTTTGAGCATTTATATGACAAATTTTCAGACCACTATTTTGCTTGCAAAGAACTCTAACCATTGCATGGGTGCTCGCTTTGGTTGAAATCAGAGATGCTGACATTTAAAAAGTTTGATTTTACAGCCTATTTGAAGCACACCAAAAAATATCATAATATATAACGTCGATAAAGCAAAAATATCAATAATGATAGTAATAATAATAAACAAATACATTAAAGAGAAAGGAACATTAATACGGCAATTGTTACAAATAAAATAAATATACACAATAAAAAGATTAAAAAAGTAACGCTCATTCTGGCGGAGCATTAGCCGAAATTTCAGAGCTTTCGGCTTGCATTCGTAAGAGAGTTTGAAAGCTCTCCACACACAGTGGCTCTGACCTCTCACTTCGCTTAACATAAACGCAGGCACGTCGACAGAAAACTGCCGTTAGGAATCTTTGTCTCTTCATCCGCATAGCCTCTTTGAAAATAGTGTAAGTCTCTCTCGTCAGCTGTTCGTTTAGGTAGATAGGCGTACACGAGTCAAAGCCCAACAACTGCAGGTTCAGTAGTTGCTTTGTCGTCCGCCTATACTCGCCGGCCGCCCGCAAGAGAGCGATCTTGTCACGTGCGTTTTCAAGTTTTATAATAATTGTAGGATCGACAACTGTGCTTGCTGTTTTGCCCTGTCTGATCCTACAAATATCTTTCAGTTTCGGTGCCGGTGTTATTCCAAGTGAGAAACATAGTGAGTTGAAAATGGTTTTCAAAGACTCTCCCTCGCAGAACGGGACTCCATGCATTCGGAGGTCATTAGCAACTTCTGCAGTTGCCAGAGTCGAGAGTTTTGACTCCAGCAAGCCCACCTGGGTCTTTAACGCATCAACTTCAGAGACATCTCTCTCCAGTTTTTCGACGCGCACACATAGCTTTTGGATTTCTGCACTCATGCCGTCCAGCCGTTCATGAAGCACAGAGAGTATGCGCTCTTCGGACTCACTCATTTTGCTTGCTATCATCTCTCCCTGTTCCTTGAAACGTTCGTTAATGAGCTGCAAAATAGAGCTCATGTCCAGCCCTTTGTTTGTCTTCATCTCCCCATTTGAGTTCTCGCGCAGTCTCTTTGTTATTGGTGCCATGGTGTTAGATTGTTTATGCGTGGACAGTGTATTTGTGTTATGTTAAATCCGTTATTATTTCGTTTTTGGTTTCTTTGTCACTTTGGTGAGCGCGGTGTTGTTTTTGTTTGTTTGAGTGTGAGTTTTGCACAGTTTCGTGTGTTGAGTGTTTCGTGCTCTCAGCTGCTGCTCTTTTTAATTATTTGTTGTTTTAGATTTTATTTTTTTCCCGCGTCAAACTTGGGGCAAAAAAATTTTAAATGATTGTTTTGTTGCCAATTGTGTATTATTTTAAAAACAATTTGCAACAGGTATGCGACCAATGTGCAGTTCACTGTCTATGAGTTTTTTATAATTATTCAGACAAGTTTATTGACGAATAAGTGAGAAAATACACGGAGCACAAATAAAAGCGTCAGCTGGCATCGACTTCGACTTTATTCATTCGACATAGGCAACAAAAAAAAAAAAAAAAAAAAAAAAAAAAAAAAAAAAAAAAAAAAAAAAAAAAAAAATTTACTTTTTCGTTTAAATGTTTTGGAGATAATTTGTCCAATATATGCTGTGAAATTGCATCTACAGATTTGTTGTTGCTCCAAACATCAATTAGCTCAGAATGGCTAAACACGATCTTAGCTGCAATAAAGCAAATTTTTGTTAAATGGAACAAATATGTGCAGGAAATGTTAATGACATTGAAATTAGTTTACTTGCCTTAACAAGATTGCATTTAAACCTTTTTGCAACTCTTTGCCATACAGAAGTTCTAGTTCACGAAACACAAGACAATTAATTAGGAGTTATCTTAACAAAACACATAACAACACATTAAAATAACAATGACAAAACTACTCAACAATAACAAAAGCTTTATTATACTAGATTTTAAAATACCTGGACTTGCGTTTTCCATATTTAAACTTTTTGTTCAGCGTTTATTTGTTAAAGTGTGCCCAAGTAAACACAGACAATATTTCCAGCTAAATTGTCAATGACGCGTGCTTCGAAAAATCAGCTGTTTTTGGATGGCCCGCAAAAAAAAAAGGTGGCAACTCCATGCAAAACCGTTGATGATTTCTTTAAATTTGAATATGTAGATGATAAAAAAAAAAAAAAATCAAATCGGAACAATAAAAAAATTTGAATTTATGCCAAAAAAAACGGAAAAAAACCATAGTGCACCGTAAAACCTTTTGGATTTTGTAATTTGAAGCCTGAAAATGTATTCTATTATAAGATAAAACAACTATTATTAAAAAACATGCACTTTTTTGACAACTTTAAGTTTTCGCTCTTGGTTTAAAAATTTCCGGATTAGCCCATATGTAAATACAATACATGGTATATAATAATATATAAATTGAAAATTTTCTCTATTCCCGCAAGCAAATTGTTCAAGTTGTTGTATTATTTTTTGTTTTTTTTTTTGTTTGCATTGTTAGTTGGTTACTCAACCTTCTTAACTTCAATTATTAATTTGCGATTAATAACTGACAATAACAAGTATTTTAAATCTTTAATCATTGTAACTTTCTTAAGTAACTTTGTTTGGCGCCAATAGAGCATTTTAAACGATTTACGTTTTTTTTTGTAATATATAAATTTCCTGTAAGTAATGTTCAATTTACCCAATTAATCGGGGGTGCCACAGAAATCGCTTTCGCTTGAATTTCTCTGCAATTTCATTTCGCTGTGCCACAGGTCAAATCGCAGAATAATTTTACGCGTATTAAACTAGCGCTAAAATCGCTGGCGTCCGATGCTGCCACCTAATCCGATTCAGATTTTCGAAGTCAGGGTCAGCGATGCCACATTTTTTAGTCAGAATTCGAAGTAAGGTATTTAAAAAAATATATGGAACCACTTCGGTATTATTTAAATTAAGCATTAAAAAAATAGGTCTTTTGAGGTAAATCAAGTTTTACCGAAAAAAACCTTTAACTTATTGTACAATTTGTGAAAACATTTTTCACGAAGAGCTGCCAGACTAATGCCAGACAATTGCTAGAGTTGTCGAGTAATTTATATTTTTTCGCGCCAATTACATTTAAATTTTTTTCAGCTAAACAAAATCAATTATTACATAAATAAACTAAATTATATTAATTAAATAAGGAAAAAATTAAAAACCTATTGTTCTGCAATTATAAACTTAAAAAAGTTGCTAAACAAACCCTTATGTAATTTAATCTGAGAAAGTGTCAGCCCTTAGCAACCTAGTTCGAAAAGGTTGGTGAAATTGCTAAAAAACATTAAATCATTCGAAGTTCTGTTGCACCTCGGAAATTTCCGTGCGGAATTGCTTTCTGCGGAATTATATTTCGCTTGCGATTTCTGTGGCATCCCTGAATATTAAGAGGAGAAACTGAAATCAATTCTTTTTGTATTAAAACCCAAAAAAACATTTGCTTCAATCATAAATCTTTTACTGCAATTAAATCAGTCTCATAAGCAAAATACAAAAATATTTCTGGCTTTTCTGGCAATTTTGTAATATAAATAATAAAAATTAAGTTATTAATTATATTAAAAGACGCCGCTCGTAATAGCTCCCGACATAGTATACATATGTATGCACATAGCATACTTGTGTTTATATTCGGAAGCCAAGGAACACCACGTGGATGCCATCACACAAGTGCAACTGGGTCATAAATCAATCGAGTCGATTTGAAATGTTTAATCGAATTTTTTTGCTCATTTAGCAAATCAAAGTCTGGCTTGACTTTATTGCTTTGTTTATACTTCTACTTCCTAAGAATTTTAAGATTTCTTTCTTTCTTTATGTTTCTAGTTAAAGATTTGCTAGATATCTTATCTGTCAACCACTTACAATTTTTTCTTTTTAATATTAAAATAAACTGACTAAGCAAATGTGTCCTGTGATCATAACATGTATTAGAAGGGGAAAACCAATCAGAATATACATCTATCTTTTCGGTAGACATAATGCAATTTTGCATGATATTCTTCTTTAATTTAAACATATGCGGCTTTTTATCAAAAAATTTCTTAAAAATTCCAAAGTGAATTTTTATTAGATTAAAAAAAAAAATCTGATGGAGCCTTAAGCATTAAGTTTTGGTTTACATAGCCAAAATTTTTATTCAAAATATGAAATTAAGAAGAGCAATCAACTTCTTCGGTCGATTTCACAAGTTCGGCACATATTTCACAGTCATTCTTTTGAAGTAACTTATGTAATAAGTACCCAGCATAATACCGCAGAGCATTTTGATATATTTGAAGCTTCTTCAATAATATTGCACAACATCTTATCTTCATCGGGCGCACAGTTCCCAGATACTGACGTTGAAGTCAAAATTTTCATTGATAACATCTTAGACATAATAATATTAAATTCAAACATGGACGGGTTGGTATTTGTAGCACCACGAGCTCTTATTAAGTAGAATAAGTTTTCCAAAGGGTCTGGGTTAAGCCTTGAGGTACAAATAAAGGATACTTCTAAGCTCTCACTCCAAACAGTATTTGCTAAAGAAAGGATTGATGAAATGGTAAGAATCATACCATAAATACAATGCACTTCCTGTGGATAAATAAATTTTGTAAAGTATTCTTTCATTTCCAATAGGGTATCTTTCACAACATTGTTTTGTTGCAATGCACTCCTATATGGATTTTTATCGAACAAAACATGACTATTTAAGCAGTCAAATAGTCTGTTAATTTTTTCAATAAAAGTGGCCATGGCTGAAGCATTTTCCTTGCAATGTGAAAAGCCACCAGAATTTATTACGGTTCGCAACGCCGCAGCGAGACTATGACTAAACACCTGAGTGGCATATTTCACTTTCATTTTCTCAAAGCAATTGGGAGATACATGCTTTGAGGACAATTTTGGACATAAACGAGTGGAATTTTTGCTGTCAATCACTGCGGACGGCAGTCCGCGCTAGTGACGAAAGCAGCACGAAGGGTGCGAAGGCGACTAGCATATATACACAGGAAGAATGAAAAATTTGCTTTGACTGTCCGATCAGGTCGAATTATATACCGATCGAAAGGTATAAATTTAACTTACAAATGTGCATACTAAGACTTTTGAAAACTCACCTGGTTTGTGAGATAAACAGGTGTAAGTGGGAGGGTCACATTTTAAATGATTGGAGCTAATAGGGCCGCTGGAGCTTTTTGGTCAACATTTTTAATTTTTTAATATTTCTCATAAAAATACGCGTCGAATGACACCTCAATCATTAAAATCCGACTACTGGTTCAAAAGATAATTAATTTTGAAATTTTTAGTCGCTTTCCGAAAATGAGATGAAAAGTCAGTTTGTCTGTTTGTCTGTTTGTCTGTTTGTTTGTTTGTTTGTTTGGATCAAATCGTTAATTTAGCTAAAATGTTTGAATGAGGACTTGTTCCTGTTCAAAAATATAGAAACGTTTGTTCTACGACTTTTTCGAAAAATAGCTAGTTTAGCGGGAAATCGCTAAAAACCGCTAAAACTAAAAACCCCTATAGGGTCCAAACCATAGAAGCTACAGATATGATCTATACGTCGTTGGAAAGGTACTTTGAAGGGCTTTTTAGCATATGTTCAAACTTTTTTTCTAAAGTACACAGGTAAAAAGCTACAGGTGAAAAAAGGTAATTTTTTCCACATTTTGGCGGTTTTCGAGAAAACGCCGCTAGCGATTTTTTAATTTTGAATATGTTTGAGCTTTTAATATTTCGCGTTTTTTGATACATCATGCATAAATTTTTGTTGATTGGTTTGGAAGATATAACCTATTAACTGAATATATACGTTTTACTTTGAATTAAAATAGAACAGCAGCGGCAATTTTATTTGACTAACAGTCCAGCAACAATGAAATCTATAATTAGACAGTCGTTCTTAAAGATCGCCAGTGGCGCAAAGTGTAGAGCGCCCGATTTTTGCATGAATTCTCAGCTCGGGTTCCGGGTTCGAATTCAGGCACGGACGAAACTTTTTTATTTTTTTAATTTTAAATGCAATTAATTTGTTAGTAGATTATTATCATGCATACATTTTTATTGATTGGTTTGGAAGATATAACCTATTAACTGAATATATACGTTTTACTTTGAATTAAAATAGAACAGCAGCGGCAATTTTATTTGACTAACAGTCCAGTAACAATGAAATCTATTATTAGACAGTCGTTCTTAAAGATCGCCAGTGGCGCAAAGTGTAGAGCGCCCGATTTTTGCATGAATTCTCAGCTCGGGTTCCGGGTTCGAATTCAGGCACGGACGAAACTTTTTTATGTTTTTATTTTTAAATGCAATTAATTTGTTAGTATATGATCCACTAATGTTTTTTTTATTGTTTTTCAATTTAAAAAAGGTGTTGGCAGAAATCTTAGCTGCAAAATAAAGAATCGCTGTAGTCGATCTGTCTGTGTGCATATCACTGCGGACGGCAGTCCGCGCTAGTGACGAAAGCAGCACGAAGGGTGCGAAGGCGACTAGCATATATACACAGGAAGAATGGAAAATTTGCTATGTCTATCCGATCAGGTCGAGTTATATACCGATCGAAAGGTATTAATTTAACTTACAAATGTGCATACTAAGACTTTTGAAAACTCACCTGGTTCGTGAGATAAACAGGTGTAAGTGGGAGAGGCAAAATTTAAATGATTGGAGAAAATGGGGCCGTTGGGGCCTTTTTGATTTTATTTTTAATTTTTTACTATTCTAATCAAAAATACGCGTCGAATGACACCTCGATCATCGAAATCCGATTACTGGTTCATAAAATAATTAAATTTGAAATTTTTAGTCGCCTTTCGAAAATGAGATAAAAAGTCAGTATGTCTGTTTGTTTGTTTGTTTGTATCAAAGCGTTGATTTAGCTTAAATGTTTGAATGAGGACTTGTTCCCCCTCAAAAATATAGAAACGTTTGTTCTACGACTTTTTCGAAAAATAGCTAGTTTAGCGGGAAATCGCTAAAAACCGCTAAAATTAAAACCCTCATAGCATCCAAACGATAGAAGCTACAGATATGATCTATATATCGATGAAAAGGTATTTTGAAGGGCTCTTAGGCATACCTTCAAAGTTTTTTTTTAAAGTTAAAAGGTAAACAGCTACAGGTGAAATAAGGTATTTTTTCCCACATTTTGGCGATTTAAGAAAAATCTACAAATCAAATCACGTAAAAATATGTTATATGTTATAGGCAATATTATTCCGCGTTGTTTGACATATAACACATATCTGTCAAAATTCGTTTGGGCAAGATATTACCTATTAACTGAACATACTTTTCACCTTTACACTACTGCATGTACATATGCAGTATGTACACTGCTTGCAGCGTAATGCGGAAATAAATATAAATCATTTTATAATCAAAATATAGAAACGTTTGTTTTACGACTTTTTCGAAAAATCGCTAGTTTAGCGGGAAATCGCTAAAAACCGCTAAAATTGAAACCCCCATAGCATCCAAACGATAAAAGCTACAGATGTGATCTATATATCGTTGAAAAGGTATTTCAAAGGGCTCTTAGGCATACTTTGAACTTTTTTTTTTAAGTAAAGAGGTAAACAGCTACATTTTGGCGATTTTGAGAAAACGCCAGTAATGATTTTTTCTAATTTTGCATGTATGTTTGTAAAAAAAATAGTGTTGCCAAACAGTTTGTTTTTGCTTGTACAAACAATAAACACCTTTTGACAAAGTTGTACCGTCAACAAATATTGCAATTTTCAAAGTTTCTGATATCTTACTTCAAAATTTCTGATATCTTATAAAAAAACCTCTTTACGAGGTAAAAGTCTAGTGACGAAAACATTTTCATGCCCCAAAATTTCTGATATCCAATTTTGTGACGAAAAATATTAAATTTTACACATGAATTATTAAACAAAAATGTTTGTCACTGGCACTGCGCTAAAAAATACTATTTATTAGGTATGAAAAATTAAGCGCAATGTGCCCAGTGACAAAAATTTTTGTTTAATAATTCATGTGTAAAATTTAATATTTTTCGTCACAAAATTGGATATCAGAAATTTTGGGGCATGAAAATGTTTTCGTCACTAGACTTTTACCTCGTAAAGAGGTTTTTTTATAAGATTGAAAATCTTCTAGCAAAGTAACAATGCCAGAAGCGTATGTAAATAAAATATTTATGTGAAGCGATAATAACCAGTGCTGCCAGACAGTTCAGTTTTGTCTTACAACAATGTGGGCTTTAATTTATTCATATGAATTAAACTATGAAGGAAACCAGTGTTGCCAGACAGTTTGCTTTTGCTTGTACAAACAATAAACACCGATTGACAAAGTTACACTGTCAAAAAATATATCAATTGTCAAAATTTCCAATGTCCTATTAAAAAACTTCTGATATCTTATAAAAAAACCTCTTTACGAGGTAAAAGTCTAGTGACGAAAACATTTTCATGCCCCAAAATTTCTGATATCCAATTTTGTGACGAAAAATATTAAATTTTACACATGAATTATTAAACAAAAATTTTTGTCACTGGGCACATTGCGCTTAATTTTTCATACCTAATAAATAGTATTTTTTAGCGCAGTGCCAGTGACAAAAATTTTTGTTTAATAATTCATGTGTAAAATTTAATATTTTTCGTCACAAAATTGGATATCAGAAATTTTGGGGCATGAAAATGTTTTCGTCACTAGACTTTTACCTCGTAAAGAGGTTTTTTTATAAGATATCAAACAATTCTCTTATAATTTTCCATGAAGTAACTTCATCTGGCGTAGTAAGATCACGTTTTAAAATTATATTTCTAACGGATTTTATTAGATGAGGAGCATCAAAAAGTGCAAATATTTGCTTACCGTTTACAAAAAAACTTGGTGTATTTGGTTGAACACCCCATCTCCTAAAAACGGCTCTATTGTTTGAGCCCTGGTCGCAAACAACCGCTCTCACATTAAGCCCTATAGATTGTGCGAATCCAATATTGGTCTCCAATTGATTCATAAGAGCTTCATGTTTTACACCGTTGGCAGTGACGGTGTAACTCAAAACATATTTCCAATTCTCATACAATCCTCTCGTCATAAAAACACACACTTGCTGTCCCAAAAGCTGTGTCGTCTTAGTGCCATTGTTTTCGAATCCCTCGATTTCGTCAAGAGATGAATTACATTAAAGGCCGGGCTTGATTTTAATTTCATCAAATACTATAACTGCCTCTTTTCCCAAATTACTCATTTTATCAACAATTTGTTTCAAATTTTCAAGTAAGATGGGATTGAAACCAGGCTTCATATTTTTCAAAATCGCCCATCTCGAGACTGTACTTATTGAAGGAAGTTTCAATTTAAAAACATCTCGAAGATATACATATGTTCTTGCTGAATAAAAATAAATGTTTTGCGCAATTTGTCTTTCAGCTGTATTGTAGATATTTTTCTATTTCAATAGCATTTTGCATAAGACTTTTGCTTCATCAGAAACATGAGTCATATTTGATATTATTGAAAGGTCATCATTTAAATTTCTATGTTGTCTAAACTTTCTGAGGACCTTTCGGCTCGAATGTGTTCTTTTTAAAGCAATAAACCTCTGTCTAAGCTTATCAAAACTTTTTATTTTTTCGTTAAATTTGACCAAAGTTGTGAAATATTTTTTCATGTAATGGGCCTCATTTTGAGACAATTTGCACAAAACTCACTATTTAAATTTGATGGATTTGAATCCAACAAGCAACTGTGGCTTGTCAGATCTTTCCATGTTTGAGCCATCTGATTATTTTTAAATGTAAGGAGTTCATCTAAAAATTCTTCATCATTACAAGGCTGCCCAAGCTCTAGTGGAATGCATTCGTCATCATTGCAAAACTGCCAAAGCATTCCAGTAGAGCTTGGGCATTCGTCATCAATGCAAAGCTGCGCGCGCTCTTGACGAGTGTCAGAGGGTACTTCGGACAATTTGGCACTTTTGTAAAAATTTGGGGGTTCAATGGGCTCACAGGCGTCTACAAATTTATATGGGTCATCGCTAACATCACTAGACAATGTCTAAGGAATTTCGCATAAATGTCTAGTGGGAACAGCGTCAGCCTTGAGTCGTTTTTTCCCAAGATATTTGCTCTCAAAATGCCGATCACAAATAAAAGTACTCTTTCTTTTAAATTTTCCATCTAACTGACAATTCCTAATCCATTTATTAAAATAGAAATCATTAGACGGAAAGGAAAACAACCTAACTGGGAAATCTTTAGAGCTATTTCTATAGCTCCGAAGGCATGAACTAATAATGCACCTGTGGCCATTTAATTTATTTAAGTTTTTTGAAACCATTTTTTTTGGTATTAATATTAATATTAAAAGTTAAATCAAGTCTTAATAAACAATTCTTACTAAGAGTCGAATCAAAAATCGAAAATATCAAAATTTAATTTAACAAACTTTAAGCACCTTACAATCAAATGTAAATGTAATTGTATGTTCACATTTCTTTTAAATACAATATCGCTGCTGTAGCAAATTTTGCTTTCAACTAACTTTGCCAATTCGTTATCTCCTCGAGCTATCTTTTCTCGAGCTTACATACATATGTACATACATAAATTCTTTATATACGTACATATATACATATGTACATTAGGGTGTCCCTTATTTGGTCAAAGTCAATATTTTAAAACGCATACGGGCTAGTTCTGTTCATTAGGTCCTAAAGCACTCAGAAATAAATTTTTACCTCAATCGGAGTATGATAACCCGTGCCGACTTGGATCGGAAAATTTAAAGATTATATGGGACAAAAAAAATTTTTTTTTTTTTTTTTTAATTTTTTATTTTTTTATTTTGTTTATTAGGTCCTAAAGAACTCAAAACCAAGTTTTCACCTTAATCGGAGTACGATAACCCATTCAAATTTGCATCGATACATGAAAAAACATCGAAAAATGTATAATCAGTGTTCAAATACTGTTTTTTCATGTTTCGATGCAAATTTGAATGGGTTATCGTACTCCGATTAAGGTGAAAACTTGGTTTTGAGTTCTTTAGGACCTAATAAACAAAATAAAAAAATAAAAAATTAAAAAAAAAAATTTTTTTTTGTCCCATATAATCTTTAAATTTTCCGATCCAAGTCGGCACGGGTTATCATACTCCGATTGAGGTAAAAATTTATTTCTGAGTGCTTTAGGACCTAATGAACAGAACTAGCCCGTATGCGTTTAAAAATATTGACTTTGACCAAATAAGGGACACCCTAATGTACATGCACCGAAACTGCTTAAAGCGAGCGTAATTAACTATGTATGCTAAAAATGCAAAGGTAATAACAAATTATTTTGACCTAACACCTACTAAAATAAAAGAAAAATATTTAATTTAAGCTTTTTTGAATGTACACATATATGCTAGTTCATTGGGCAGTTACATTGGCCTATTTAAATAAAAATTGTTTTCAAAGTTAAGGTAGGTCGCGCACGTTGGTATGCATGTGTGCATAAAAGCAGCGCGCGTCGAGAAATCATACAGAATCACAATATTCATCTCCCATCCCCTTTGCACATACGGACCCAGACAGAGATAGCAAGCAAGGGAAATATTTGCAACGACGCTTTGCTTATTTGTTGATGCAATTAATTTTTTGTATGTAAGCTCGTATACCCTTTACAGGTTAAATTTGTAATATTAAATTTTCAAGTTAAATAAAATAAATATGTTTGTTTTTGCGACCTTTCTATATTGTAGAAATAAGTTTTAGCTAACTTGAGGTCCAGTAATGTCTATAAGACACCAACAAACAACAACACACAAAACACTTGCAGATCGCAAGGCGCATGGCACGGTATACAGCTGTTTCAAGATATGCCAATCTCTATCATCAGTACCGTTGTTGTTGGTGTCTTATAGACATTACTGAACCTCAAGTTAGCTAAAACTTATTTCTACAATATAGAAAGGTCGCAAAAACAAACATTTTTAAACATAAACGGACGACACGCCGGAATATTTTTGAAATAGTAGCAACACTCTCTTGTTACTGACACAAACAAAAAACAAAAACATTACTGGACCTCATGTTAAATAAAATATTTTCGAATTATAAACAGCCGAGTCGATATAGCCATGTCCGTCTGTCCGTCCGTCCGTCTGTCCGTCTGTCCGTCTGTCCGTCTGTAAGAGCGCCTAGATCTCAGAGACTATAAGAGCTAGAGACTCCAAACTTGGTATGTATATATTGCAAGCAGATCGAGTTTGTGTTAGATTTTGGATCGGACCACTATATCATATAGCTCCCATAGGAACAATCAGTAGAAAATCAAGTCTTAGTATGAAAAACCTTTTTGTTGTTTGAGATATCTCAACTAAACTGACAGTATATGCATATGGGATAATCATATACATCCCGACCAAATTTGATTGGAATCGGACCACTATATCATATAGCTACCATAGGAACGATCAGTCAAAAATCAAGTCTTAGTATGAAAAACTTGTTTTCCATAGTAAGTACGGGGTCTCCGACAGTCGAGTATGCTCGACTGTAGCCGCCACTTGCTTTTTTAATTTTTGTCTCTGTATGTGTGCAGCTTTCTTAATAACTCGTTGCACCGTTGATAAGTTTTCCTTGACACCCGTTTTTCCTTGATCTTCTTAGAAGAGTCGTGTGAATTTGAAGCTTGCCTCAGTATTGCTCTCCTGTCGGCTTGGGAAACCACTTCATTGTTGTCGACTTTGAAGTTTTTTCCATAGTTTTCCTTATTTTTAAGAAAATTGGCAATCGTTTTACTGTGTCTTCCTGTTTTTTCAGCAGTTCAGTAGTTCACACATTGAATAAACTCCGATACTGACTACAAACGACGATATCGACACCTCGACAGATTCTCTCACGTCCGTATTAGATGCAGCAGCAAAGGTCTCAACCCCGAGAAAAAATATGTAAAATTAAACCACAATAGAACAAGCCGAGAAATTAAACAGTTGGTTCTAGAAGAACGACGACTACGACGGGAATGGCAGTCCAACCGATCACCAGCTTCAAACCAAAAACTGAAAGTAGCTTCACGCATTCTCACCAAGGCACTTAAGCTCGAGGAAGCAGATGCGCAGCGCCAGTACATCGAAAAACTCTCTCCCAATAGCACAAAATATACTTTGTGGAGAGCTAACCGAAATCTAAGCTCTGCAATCGAAACAACTATGCCGTTAAGGAGCCCCACTGGTAGTTGGTTCCGCAGCGACGACGAAAGAGCCAGCGCATTTTCCTTTCACCTTAAACAGGTCTTTCAACCAAACCCTGCCACAAACTCATTTCTGCTCCCTTCTGTCAGCATGACAACATATTAGAGCCAATAGATCCCATAGAATTTCGTCAAAGCTAAATTATAAAAGTCATTGAGGAGCAGATAAAGCCAGGAAAGTCACCTGGCTTTGACTTAATAACGCCAAAGATGATCATCGAACTCCCAAGATGAGCTATATTACTTATATGTCGGCTCTTCAACGCAATCGCAAGACTTGGCTATTTCCCTCAAAAATGGAAAAAGTCAATCAAAGTGATGATACCCAAGCCGGGAAAAGACAAAACGCAGACATCATCATACAGACCAATAAGCCTACTAACCTGTCTTTCAAAGCTGTTTGAAAAAGTCCTCTTGCTGCGCATGAACCCACATCTCAAAATGAGCAATACTGGGCCATCGCCCCAATTTGGTTTCCAAGAAAAACATGGAACGGTCGAGCAAGTCAACCGCATAACATCAGAGATTCGCACTGCTTTCGAACATCGGGAATACTGCACTGCAATATTTCTTGACGTGGCTCAAGCTTTTGACCGAGTATGTTTGGACCGACTTATATTCAAAATAACAAACTGCTACCTCAAAACACGCGCAAACTGCTTGAGTCATATCTCTACAATCGAGTATTCGCAGTGAAATGTAAAACAAGCATCTCCCATGACCACAAAATCGAAGCTGGAGTACTCCAAGGCAGCGTTCTCAGACCAATCCTCTACGTCCTATACACAGCGGATATCCCTACAAACCACCAGCTTATTCATCTACGTTTGCTGACGACACCGCAATTCTTAGTCGCTCGAGATGCCCAGTAAAGGCAACTGCTTAGCTGGTTCGCCACCTAATAGCTGTGGAAGGATGGATCGCAGTCTGGCGTAACCGAGTAAATGAACAAAAATGCAAACAAGTTACTTTTACTCTCAACAAACAAAGCTGCCCTCCTTTGGTCCTAAACAACTCACGCATCCCACTAACCGACGGAGTGACGTACCTGGGCGTTACTCGACATCAGAAATGCATTTAACTCGGCATCGTGGGACAGAATCCTGGACGCACTTGCAAGGCTGAATATACCCGAGTATCTTTTCAAAATGATAAGCAGCTACCTGCATGAAAGATGGCTACTCTACGACACAGAACACGGAGCGCAGGCTTATAATATCACAGGAGGGGTGCCACAAGGATCAGTACTGGGGCCACTGCTGTGGAATACCATGTACGACGGGATCCTTCGCCTTGACTTCCAACAAGAAGTGGAGATCGTCGGCTTCGCTGGTGATGTGGCAGTCGTAACTGTCAAAAAAACTTTACCTGACATCCAGCAGGCAACCAACGAGGACATCAGCATCATTGCGAACTGGCTCATGCTGGCGGGACTGGAATTCGCGGAGCAGAAAACGGAGGCAGTGCTTATCAGCAGCCGGAAGAAGGTAGAAGTTGGGCAAACCCCCGTTGGAGGCACGGCCATAACCTCTAAGAGGGCCATTAATTATTTGGGGGTGATGCTGGACACGCGGCTGTGTTACAGAGAGCACCTAGACGCAACACACAAGAAGGCTAAGGGTACGGTGCAGGCAGCCACGAGGATGATGCTTAACCACTGAAGACCCAAGTCGGTCAGCAGAAGGCTCCTGTTTAATCATCTATGCTCTACGCCGCACCAGTGTGGGAAGCGGCGACTAACAAATGCAGCTACATCAAAGGTCTTGAATCGAACTTCAGGCTTGGTGCCCTACGAGTTGCCTCAGGCTTTCGGACGGTATCCACTGACGCCATCATGGTGATCAGCGGTATCGCACCAATCGATTTCGCAGCAAAGGAGGCGAGCGAAATATTCCGGGAAAAGAAGTCTGCGACGCTGCCATCGGAGGTACGGGCAGTCAAGGTAGCGGCGAGAAACAGATGCTTTTTTATGTGGCAAGCAAAGTGGGACAGTTCTGCAAATGGTCGCTGGACCCATAAGCTTATCCCAAAAATTGAGCCATGGGTAAACCGCAAGCATGGGGAGCTAAATTTCCACTTGAGCGGACATGGATGTTTCAGGCAATACCTGAACCGCTTTGGCCATGAGGATGACCCAATGTGCCCTGTCTGCGGCACGCCAAAAAATGCGGAACATGTGCTGCTCAGATGCCCGCGTTTCGATGTACAAAGAGAGGAAACGGAGAGCACCCTGGGAACGAATATTTCCTCGGTAAATCTGATCCCACTGATGCTAGTCAGCCAGGAGAACTGGACAGCAGTCTGCACCTTGGCGGAGGTCATAACTTCTGGGCTGACACGCATAGAGAGACAGCGAAGGAGAGAAACAGTGAGGCCACGATAGGCCAGCCAGCCTTGTGAAGCCATGCTCCCAGCCGGTCTATATAAGTATAAAAAAAAAAAAAAAAAAACTTACCCGGGCGTTCACCTAGACAGGAGGCTCACCTGGCACAAATACATAGAAGCCAAAAAGACGCACTTGAAACTTAAGGCAATTAACCTACACTGGCTTATACACGCTCGTTCTCCCTTTCGCCTGGACTATAAAGTCCTCATATACAACTCTGTGCTAAAACCCATCTGGACCTATGGCTCTGAGCTCTGGGGCAACGCAAGCAGTCCAGTCCAGAATCCTGAGAACCATCACTGGGGCACCGTGGTATCTCCGGACCTACGACATTCACAGAGACTTGCTCATCAAACTCGTAAAAGAAGAGATTTTAGAACAACAAGCAAAACATCAAATAAAGCTCGCCTCACATCAAAATCCTCTTGCTAGATCACTAATCCGAGCTTGCAGTCACAGCCGACTGTAGCGCAACGATCAGCCAGCTTAGTGACTTACTTTTATCCATTGGAGCCGTTTAACTTAAATACAATTCACTAAATAATTGTACAAATTTTAGAATAAGATTTGATTAATTACTGTTAGTTCCTTAAGAGTGGAGATACAATAAATAAAAGCTCTGTTTAAAAAAAAAAAATAAAATAAAATAACACACTGTGAGTGGAGAAGCATTCTTAAGCAGCAGCGACAAAAAATTGATTTTTGTGAAGAAATAAACTCTTTTATAATCTACAATTGTTGAGAAATTAATCTACTGTGATCAAAGTAATTGATTAATATCAAAGTTTATGAAATCATCAAATTGATAAAATAATATAAAACATTTAACCAATCCAAAACAAATCCCGCGCAAAGCAAGTAATTGCAGCCGCACATCGTACACATACACTTTTGCATATACACATCCACATACACATAGACATTAACTGCAAAACCACTCAAAAACAAAACAAAAGCACTCAACAAAACAAAACGCAGAGAATAGAGTCAACGCACAGTGGGGCCATTGCTCATTTTACTTTGCAAAAATCATAACTTTTGAATCAAATGAGATAATCGAATAATTTAAATGGTATATAATAGATAACTCTTCAAGCTATGAAATGCGCGTTTAAGAAATGTGCCACGCCCCCTAGATACTTACTTAGAGGATATCAAAGTTGAAATTTGTGAAAAAAATAAATTATATGGCACCTAAAACAAAATTTTTTTTAAAAATTTTGATTTTTTTTGGTTTATTTTTAAGGTTTTTATATTTAAAAATTACTTTCAAAAAGTTTAAATAAAAAAAAATTTTTTTAAAAAATTATATTTTATTTTTCGGGGTGAATCATCAGAATTGCATATATCGACCTAATTCCTATGGCTGTATGTGATATAGTAGTCCGATTTCAACCAATCTAACATATTATGAATCTGGGATAGTCTTCTACATCCAGACCAAATTTGGTTCAGTTCGGAACACTATATCATATAGCTGCCGTAGGAACAATCGGACGAACTATGCAATTATGCCGCGTGTTTTTATTGTGAGGTGGCATTAGTTTTTTTGATTTCACGTAAAGGGATGGATCCGGACGGGTATAAAATTATATATATATTTTAAGAGTAATAAACACTGAACCGTTTTTAAGTTAGTGTACTGCGGAACAATGCGGGACTCGCGAGTTATCGTCTATCAAAGTAAAAAAATAATCCAAATCTAATGTTTTTTAAATTTAAATAGGTCAACCTTAAACGGTTGTACAAACCACAATTTTTACTTGATCTAAAAATCCTTTTTTGATTCTTAGTCCTTGAAGAATTTTCTATGAAATGGTTTTATTTGTTTTTTCGAACGCGTTCCCCAAAAAAATTATTTTTGCCAAGTTGTTCGGCCTGCGGCCCTGCAAAACACTAGATTTTGACTGTTTTTGAACTTTGGTAGACTATAACTCGCGAGTCCCGCATTGTTCCGCAGTACACTAACTTAAAAACGGTTCAGTGTTCATTACTCTGAATATATATATAATTTTATACCCGTCCGGATCCATCCCTTTACGTGAAATCAAAAAAACTAATGCCACCTCACAATAAAAACACGCGGCATAATTGCATAGTTCGTCCGATTGTTCCTACGGCAGCTATATGATATAGTGTTCCGAACTGAACCAAATTTGGTCTGGATGTAGAAGACTATCCCAGATTCATAATATGTTAGATTGGTTGAAATCGGACTACTATATCACATACAGCCATAGGAATTAGGTCGATATATGCAATTCTGATGATTCACCCCGAAAAATAAAATATAATTTTTTTTCGTTGGGCGTTGACGTACTATGTATGTACGTTCAAGTGGTCCAAGCGACACCAAGCCTTAGCTTGTTACGCGCGGATCAGAGGACGAGTTCGCGGGCGGACGGAAACGAGTTGAACGGCATGCAAATTAAAAGGTCGCGAAGAGAGAAAGAAGATAGACAGTTACGGACATAAAATATGAAAACGGATATAGATTTAAATTACTAAGAAATATAATAAAAATACTAAACTAATTATTATTAGCTAAATGGGTTAGTAGAAAAATTTTTAGATTTGAAATGGAGTTAGCTTCGGAAACAATATAAAAAAGCCTATTGTATTCCGAACACAGCATTCTAAAAGGTTCATGCAATGCATAGTTAGATCTACAGATAGGAAGAGAAATTGGAATAAAATTTCTAGATACTACTCTACGAGGAACAGAAAAGTTGAGTTGTGACATTAATTCAGTGGAGTCAATGTCACCACCAATAAGCTTACACATAAAAATAATACCAAGCATAATTTAATAAAGAAGGAAGGTCTATTAATAAAAGTCTACTAGAGTACGAAGGCAGTCTCACGTCCCTATTCCAATTTAGGCCACGTAGAGCAAAGAGAAGAAAGTTTTTTTGTACCGATTCAATGCGACTTTGGTGCACAGTATACTGAGGACACCAGACACATGAACCGTACTCCAAAATTGGACGGACTAAAGATATGTAAAGAGTCTTAGTTATATAGGGGTCATCGAATTCCTTCGACCACCTCTTTATAAAACCCAGAACTGACATAGCTTTATTGACCATCTTAAATATATGGTCGGAAAATTTAAGCTTGTGATCTAAGAGTATACCTAGATCATCAACAGCAGTAATCCTATCAAGAGGACCACCATACAGTGAGTATGACGCCAAATAAGGGTTAGTGCGGTAAAAAGTCATTACGTTACATTTAGAACAGTTTAAATTTAAAAGATTCACACGGCACCATGACTGAAAAGAGTCAAGATCTTCCTGCAATTTGAAGTGGCATGGCCAATCTTTATATTGCAGACAAATTTTAACATCATCGGCATACATAAGTACACGAGAGTTTCTTAAAACTGTTGGTAGATCATTTATAAACAGTGTGAAAAGCAAAGGACCGAGATGACTACCTTGGGGAACTCCAGAGGTAACCCGGAATGACTTAGAAAAAAAGTTATTAAACAGAACTTTTTGAGTTCTGTGTTTCAAATAGCTTGAAATCCAGCGAATAAGGGTGGTCGGAAAACCAATTATGTCAAGCTTATGTAATAAAAGAGAATGGTTGACTGAGTCAAAAGCTTTACTGAAATCGGTATAAATGACATCAGTTTGTTTGTTATTACGGAAGCCGCGGATAACAAACGACGAAAGTTCTAGAAGATTAGTAGTAGTGGATCTACGTTTGACAAATCCATGCTGGTAGGGAGAGATAATTGAACAACACAAGTGCTGTAAATGACTGGTTAAAATCTTCTCAAAAACTTTAGGAATAGCGGACAACTTAGAGATTCCCCTATAGTTTTTGGCGTCAGACTTACTTCCCTTTTTGTGCAGAGGAATAATAAATGACTCCTTCCAAATAGAGGGAAAAATCGCAGAATCTAATGACAGAGAAAATAGCTTCAGCAGGAGTCCACATAGCGCTCTGGCTCCATACCGAAGTACACAACCAGGAACACCATCCGGACCAGGTGAAAACACCGGCTTAACCATCTCAAGATCACGAATCAGCGACTCCTCACTAATTAAGGGACTGAAAATACAGTTCGATCGAGGCATATCAAAAGGATAAGATTCAAAAGAATAGTTAGACGAAGAGTAAGTGGTTTGAAAAAACGTTGCAAAAAGATCGGCGATCGCCTGATCTGTGTATGCCTTCGAATTTTCATAGGATAGAGAAGATGGATAGGAAGAAGATTGACGCTTTGTGTTCACAAAATTAAAGAACTGCCTAGGGTCTTTCGCGAGTCGTACCCTACAGCGAGATAGATAATTTCTATAACACATAGCATTTAGCTCGATGAAGTTGGCCCGAGCAATTAAATAACGAGAAAAGGCAGAAGAAGAACTTGATTCCTTAAACTTTTTATAAAGTCTGGACTTTAAGTTCTTTAGGTGAGAAAGTTCTTTAGAAAACCATGGAGGTTTATTAGACCTAGTCGGATAAGCTGAAGGAATGCAGGCATCAAAACACGCGTTCAATCTATTATAAAATAGTTTAATGGCGATGCTCAAATCAGTACAGACATATAGATCGGACCATTCAGATTGGCTAAGAAGCTCGTTCAATTTCGTAAAGTCAGCTTTGCGAAACTGGCGAACTCGAACAGTTGGCGTAATATGAAAATTAGTTACTGATGTGCCAAGGTCGATCACCAATTCTAATGTTGGATGATAGGGATCTTCAGGATATGTGAGTGGCTCGGTTCTTGACAGGACTACACTAGCCGGATCACAAACAAAACATAAGTCTAGCTGCCGGCTTAATGAATTTTTAACATGGTTTATTTGGCACAAAGATATGTCAAATAATCCATCGATTAAGCCATGTTCAGTCGTTGGGGTTAAAGAATTCGTCTCATTATTCTGTAACCACGTTGTTCTTGGCAAATTAAAATCCCCAAGAACCATGAGGTGGTCTTTGTCAGAAAGAAGATTATTGACGGATTGAATAGCGGATAAATGATTATGATAAACTGATATATCTGAAGATGGAGAAATGTACGAGCATGTAACGTATAAAAATACGCCACGGAAACATATTTTAATAGAAATAAATTCAATGTCAATCGGACTAACGAAAGGTATTTCTTCTGAAGAGAGGTTGGAGTCTACAGCAATTAGAACCCCACCACCTCTTTGGGAAGGACGATCAAGCCGATACGTTGTATACTTCACTGAAAAGATTTCCGAATCGAGAATATCCGGTTTTAACCAGGTTTCAGTGAACACAACAACATGAAAAGGGAAAGTAAGACTGTCAACGTATAGTTTGTTAATCTTACTACGCAAGCCACGAACATTTTGATAAGCTAACCAAAGGGAAGATATTAGTTTTTTGAGGAAGAAGAAGAAGAAGAAGACGAGGTAGCTACTGTAGTATTTTGCACAGGGTCATTGGGGGGAAGCCTAATCGGATTCCGATTTTTAATTTTGGGCTTATACTCTTTTACCACCAAATACTCCGGCCAAAAGCTTGGTGAGGATGTGGTGGCAAAATGTTCTGGGGGTACGTTGATCTTGAAAGATGCAACTTGCCTGTCATAAGAAAACTTAAATTTCTCCACCTTGATAGTGGCATCGCTTATTTTGGCCTGAATATAGGCCATCACATCTTCAGATGTAGAATCAGGGGCGAGCCTGGAAACAAAAATCTGCTTCATTGGCGGAATCCCCACCAGAGGTCTAGAAACCAGAGGCGGAACAGCTGGCGTACTGTCACCTGTGGGTTCTAGATTAACCGGTGAACCGGCTGTAACTGTAACTGGAGGAGGGGCTTTGTTTGATTTTGGTCTGCCTGTTCTTTTTTTCACAACAGCAGATGAATCGGACAAAGGAGCAGAAATAGCTGTGTCCGTCGGCACAGCGTCAACAATGGGGACATCCACAACCATCGATGCTATTGGAGTAGCAAACATAGTTTGTGGGGCCGACGGGGCTGTAGGAGTGAGAAACTGTTCCACTGTCGAAAATTGGCTGACCGCGGTTGTTTGCAAGTCACGAGGTGTCGATTTCTTGCGCTTTGGAGACTCAGCCAATAGCTTAAGACTATTGAACTGAGCATCCACAGCAAGAAATTGAGCATTAAGCTTGTTAAAGCCAACACTCAAATCCTTGAAACCACTCATCGTCTGCCTCATAAACACACGCATCTCAGTCTCAATCTCACGACAGGACTCACATGTCCAGCTAAGTCCAGTCCGTTGGGCAACGGCATCCGCTACTAGCCCTGAGTAGCCAGCGCATTTTACATGCACCAAATTACTACAGAGCCAGCAACAAATACTTGGCTGCGCAGCAGTAATCTGCTTTTGGCAGCTTTTCTTTATACAGACAAAACTCATTTTAACTAAAATTTCACTACTAGTTGACCACTGTGCAATATGAAAGCAAAACCAATTACAAGAAATAAACAGAAATGCGCGGCCAACAACAATGCAGAAGCGCTGATCAAAACTCTACACGACTGTTAGAAACTGTGGAAACACAAACAATAACAACTCAGCTAATACACTCTGCAGGGGGCAAAGTACAAAAGTTGAGAGCCAGAGAGCGATGCACAACAACAACAATAATACCAATGCACTCAGCGGGAAGCCAGGCACAAAGAGAACATGCAAAAATTTACTCACCGACAACAACAAAGCTGAAAGCGCGGCTTAAAATTCCAAAGGAAAGCAAATGACAAAAACACAGCACTTGATACCCAAATATATTATTGATTAGTAAATAAATACTAATAATAAACATGCACTACTTTATGAAAGATAGTCGCGAGGTAGCAAACAGTATATTGTTTAATTAGGAGCTATAAATAAGTTAAGTAACCACCGGTTGGTAATAAAAACAAAGTTTAAACGGAGCGCACAAAAAAACACGACTGTCTGCTACAAAGAGAGAATGGATAATTTTTTATAAAAAAAATTTTTTTTATTTAAACTTTTTGAAAGTAATTTTTAAATATAAAAACCTTAAAAATAAACCAAAAAAAATCAAAATTTTTAAAAAAAATTTTGTTTTAGGTGCCATATAATTTATTTTTTTCACAAATTTCAACTTTGATATCCTCTAAGTAAGTATCTAGGGGGCGTGGCACATTTCTTAAACGCGCATTTCATAGCTTGAAGAGTTATCTATTATATACCATTTAAATTATTCGATTATCTCATTTGATTCAAAAGTTATGATTTTTGCAAAGTAAAATGAGCAATGGCCCCACTGTGCAACGTTGGTCAGGATGCCTCCAGTCACCAAGCGCGCACGCGAGAACACCAGCACTGATTTGAAGGAGCGCCGCCAGACTGAGGCAATGTCATCGCAGTTGATGGGCATGATCAACGCACGCTTCGATGAGTAAAAATAAGCTAAAATAAGCTAAAAAAAAAAAAGTATGCTGTATAACAAAACATCCATCATAAGGTTTTTATTACATTAAATCAGTCAACAATTGATCAATATCATCATTTTTGTCATCAGTTACATATTTATCAGTCGTTTTAATCTGACTGAGATATTTATCTGGCAATTTGTACGAGTGATGCCCCAATGTCCATCCGTAAGTCATCCATGAAGTGGGGTGCCAACACATTGTTAATGATCTGCGTACATTTCGTCCGCCCCACTTGAATTTGTGCGGCTGCACTACACGCTTTAAATTGGCTAACGCACAGTCGCGACAAATGATCCACAGGTAATACTGCCGAGTGCTCAGCAATGTACATACACAGTGCGGCTTCCTGCTCCTGTGTTTTGCAATTTTTTGCAGGAAAACATATTTTTTGCGATTGAGCTATTGAGCCCATTGCTGATACATGTTTCTTGGACTCCGCATGCTGCCTTATGTCAAAAACTTGTGCTGCTATTGTTGACTTGCAATAGCAGCAATATGCTTTTGTTGCGTCAGCTGGCAATTTCCGTAGCCAATCCTTAAATTCACTGTTTTCCAGCCAAGCATCGCGGAATAATTGCTTATACAAAATTTTTGGCATTTTTGCAAGCTTCACAACAATTTCTCAATTCAAAATCGGCGATAACACACCAATCAACATATCGATAACACCACCGATTAGATATCTTGTTCTTTGTTACGTGAACTTTATTCTTATGATCGTTAATTTGTGATCATAAGAATAAAGTTCACGTAACAAAGAACAAGATCCGATATTTTTATGCCCTGAAACATTTTAAAATTATAAAATATTTCGTTGATGTCAATAAAATGCATTTATTGCTAGAATATGCTATATGAATTTTAAAATATGCTATATTTCAGGCTATAAGCTATTTGCAAATTTTATAAGCTTTTTCATTTTCAAAAATGCTAGATCTAGCCTGAAATATGCTAAATTGGCAACACTGCCCTATACACTTAAACGAGCAGCTCTCGAGAGAAAATTATTCTATTTTTAAAGAGGCAATGAAGCTTAAAAAGCTTAAGTCGCTCACTGCCGTTTTCACGCGTCGAGGCCTTGTACACGTGAAGCATAGCGAGAGCGACAGCGTGCATGTTATTGAGCGCAGCGATGAGCTTTTGAAGTTTTGTCAGAGTAGAGAGCATGTGTTGCGCTCTCCCTCTCCTATTGGCGCTCCAGAAACAGGTACTGATCGCAATGCAGCTGGAAATTTTCGTTAACCCACTGATGACCCTCTTTATTGTATTCGCCGATATCTATATTTATTTATCTATGTTTAAATTTAGCTTAAGAATTATAAAGTTTTTTAATGTAAATGTCTGTTCTTCGTTTTTTACAAAATTTATGATCAATATATCAAACAACAAGCGTGCATTTCTAATCCTATGTTATAGCAGTGCAGGCTAGTCTAAGCAGTTCTATTACGAGCAGTGTAGTAAGGGTATTGAGTAGAAGGCATAATGGTCTGAAAGTCGTCCACATAAATGCTCAGAGTCTGGCTAAAAAAATTGATTAGTTCAGGTACCTTTTTGTAAATTCTGATGTTGATGTTGCTTGTGTGTCCGAGACCTGGTTTGTCCATGACTATTGTGACCTGTCAATTGTGTGTGATGGATATGATGTGTATCGTGCAGATCGTGTAGGGCATGCAGGGGGTGTTGCAATTTATGTGAATAAAAAACTTAGTAGTAGGCTTATATCCAAGCATCAACCGGACAGTGCAATAGAATATTTATTTATTGAAGTGACGAATAGAGAAAGACATCTGAAAACTTTAGTGGGTACTGCCTACAGAGCTAACAGATTTATTGACTACTCTCAGTTGATGGACGTAATTTCTAATATCTCTCTTGCTTATACAGACATAATCATTGCTGGCGACTTAAACAGTAATTTGTTAACAGAGAGTCATCTGCTTGAGCAAATGCGCTCAGTAGGCCTTAGCGCAGTCAATAGTATTCTTCCCACTCACTTTTCAAACACATCTGATACCCTATTAGATGTAATTTTTGTAAGTGACGCCTCTAAGATTCTCCTGTATGACCAACTTTCTGTACCTGCTTTTTCTAGACATGACTTAATTTTTATGACATATGATATTAACATTGACTATAGCGACTTAACAATAAAATATAGGGACTTTAAACATATTGACTACAATGATTTGAATTTAGAGTTAACTTTCTGCGACTGGAACCAAATATATAACTCACTTGATGCTGACACTCAACTAGATTGCTTACAAAACAATATTTGCACCCTTTACGACAAATGCGTCAAGCTGAAATTGATAAAAATTAAGAAGTCCCAAGCAAGCTGGTTTAATAATGACATTAAAGCTCACATTCGTCTACGAGACAATGCATATGTTCGCTGGAAGCGTTACAAAACGAGTGAACTGAAAGAACGCTTTAGACAACTTCGAATTATTGTCAGTAACCTCATTAGGACGGCGAAGCGTAATTTCTACAGTGCCAAATATAGTAATGCAATATCTTCCCGACGAAGTTGGAGTGATCTAAGGAGATTAGGGATTGGAAAAATCAAACCCCAACTTAGGACTGAAATTGACGTGCAAGAGCTAAATAATAAGTTTGTTCAAATCCAAGTACCTGAGGCTACTAACAACACGTACCTTAATGCTGTATCCCACTGTGATGATAGTTTTAGTTTTATGTGTGTCCGTCCTTGTGATGTTTTAGACAGTGTCCTAGGTATTAAATCCAACGCAGAAGGGCTTGATAAAATAAATCCTAAGTTTTTAAAAATAGTCCTTCCTTCACTCCTACCACATATCACCCACATATTTAATACAATTTTTACAACATCAATCTTTCCTTCAAATTGGAAAAAATCCAAGATTATTGCGATTCCAAAAGCTAACGACGAATTCAGACCAATTTCAATTCTGCCTTTTTTGTCAAAAGTTTTTGAAAATTTAATGGCTAAGCAAATTAATTACTTCTTAAGTACAAATTCTCTTCTTAGCCCTAAGCAGTCAGGCTTTAGAAAAAACAGAAGTTGTACCACAGCCATCCTCAACATTAGTGAGGACATTCGAAAACAACTTGACTATAGTAAAGTGACGCTTTTAGTATTACTTGACCACACAAAGGCTCTGTCAATCATGAGATCCTCTGCACTAAATTAACAAAACTATTCAAATTTGAAAATTCTGCAACTAAGCTAGTCGAGTCATACCTTAAGGATCGAATACAAGCAGTGGTCTCCGGGCTTTGTGTGTCAAGCTTCCTTAGCACAACTCGTGGGGTTCCTCAAGGATCCGTGTTAGGCCCTTTATTATTCTATATTTGCCAATAAAATTTTTGACCTTAGCCTTAAACTGTGGATAGATTTTAGATCATTGATTCTCTTGCACAAGATTCTTGTTTCTAAGGAGCCTTTTTGCCTGTTTAATACAATTAAATTTGCTGCGTCGCAACGCACAAACAACATTATATGCCCTAGAATTAAACTAGCCAGCTCGGAAAATCATTTTTTTATCTACACTGCCCGTTTATGGAACAATCTACCTCACGCCTTGAAAACTATTAGAAGTGCATCGCAATTTAGTATTAAGCTTAAACGACATTTTCAGACATTAGATTTAGTAAATAATAATTAAAAAAAAAAAAATTTTAATTAAAATTAAATTAATACAATTATTGTTAAATATTGTTTTAAAGATAACATTTTTTTTTTTTTGTAACTTTTATTACATACACATTGTGACTAGCACATTAAATAATAAGTTTATACTTGTAGTGCTAGGAATCCAAATAAAGAAATAAATAAAATAAATAAAAAATAAATAAAATTCACGAAAGAAATGCCCTCTGCTGTCAGTAATAATATGCGTGATTTTAGTTCTTTGATCATCTAGAAACTGTGCCCAAATTACAGAAAAGAAATAATTGAATGTGGAATTGCCCTCGAAAGTATGCGGCTAAAACTAAAAATAAATGAGTTGCAAGAGGAAAATTACCAACTCGTCAAAAGACTAAGCAGCATGGAAACGTTAGCTGACCCTCTTAAAAAAATTGTCACCAAGAAGCAAATAAACAAGCTGGAAATGGCAATAAACGGGGACATTGGAGCTCCGAAGACATTTCATCAGGAATTTGTCTGCAAGCTGCTGGACCAAGGGCTTACAGGCATCTCCTGAAGAAAGTGTTTCCATTTCCCTGTGTATCAACACTGCACACTATGGAAATAAACCCTGGTCCGATAAATTTTATATTTGACCTAATGAAGGCAGCAATTGACAGAGAAAGTGAGGACAAACTGTGCGTGTTATATTTCGACGAGATGAAAGTAACTTCTTCTTCGTAATTTGAATATAACTTTTCTCAAAAAGCCGTGGAAAAGCTGAAAAACTATGTGCAAGTGGCAATGGCTCAGGGATTGTGGAAATCTTGGAAGCAAGCAATATATTATGATTTTGGAAGCGCATGACAATTGCGTCTCTGCACATGCTTATTATATATGGGTCCCGCTAATTCAGAATTATGAACACAGCTTGGAATATCCGCAAAGAAGAAGGATTGAAACATCATACTTATATATTTCATGTTTTTATTTTTAGAAAAACATATTATGGATATTATCGGAGTAAACGTTTTTAGCTATTAGCATTTCTATGTTTTCTACATCCATTTTTGTTAAGTATGGTTTGTGTTTTATAATAACTCTTTAAAATGTTTTCATAATATAATCCAATAGGGTGTCCCTTATTTTTTCAAAGTCATTATTTTTAAACGCATACGGGCTAGTTCTGTTCATTTGGTCCTTAAAGGCAATTTACACTGAGACCCGTATGGAGCCGTAACGAAAAAAAGCCGGTATAAGGCCTATAAGTAGGCCTTTACCGTACAAAATTTGACAATTAGGTGTCGAGCTCGTCAACACCCTCATGCTCGTGCCAGAGTTCTTCAACCGTGCTCTTCTGCTCGATTGAGAATGATTGAGTTCGAGCTCTCAATTCGGATGTCTAGGCATTTGCCAAGTCGCCGAAATCTTGCTTTTAAGTGGCCAAATGCATTTTCAACAACGCGTCTGGCCTTTGCGATGCGGTAGTTGAAAAACTTTTCATCCTTGTTAGCGGTTACGCTGAACGGGTATGGCTTCATCAAAGTGGCTGCAAGTTTAAATGCCGAGTCCCCTATTATCATCACAGGAACCCTGGTGCCACCAAAGTCTCTGCCATTGGCATCGAGTAGATCGCTTGCTTCAATTAATGGCTTAAGAAGAGACTTCACATAAATGTCAGAATCATTGCAGCGGCCTGGACTGTCAACATCAATGTACATGAATCGATATTTAGAACGACAATACTTTTATAAGCAGACGGTCAATTTATGTTATACTAAGGGGCTACGTCTGGTTGTCTGGTTGTCTGGTTTAACAAATTTACATAATATTCGCCCCCTGCTCGCTTCGCTCGCCAACCCGCAGCTTGCTACGCTCGCAGCATTGTATTTAGTTGCCCGTTTTATCAAATTTATATAATATAACATTTTTTGTAAAAAAAAACAAGTGGGAAAGGCTATAGTCGAGCTCCCGACTATGGGATACCCGTTACTTACCTAAATAAATTAAACTTTTGTTTTTATTGCATGCTTTTAGGCACTTTTATTGCTTAAAAGCTTTAATCAGCCAGTACCACCTTTATCTTTGTCCGATCTTGTTGGGATTTAGTAGGATGATAGGTAATAACAATAGCTAACGTTCACTGTTTAAAAAAACCTAATATTTTGAAAACTGTGCGTGTGGTGGATTTTCGCGATTTACGGAGGCGGATAGGGGCGTGGTAAAATTTTGAAACAAACTTGACCTGCGTGGGGTTTATAGAAATCTGTGTGCAAAATTTGGTTGCTCTAGCTCTTATAGTCTCTGAGATCTAGGCGCTCACACAGACGGACAGACGGACGGACGGACAGACGGACGGACGGACAGACGGACGGACGGACAGACGGACATGGCTATATCGACTCGGCTGTTGATGCTGATCAAGAATATATATACTTTATAGGGTCGGAGATGCTTCCTTCTCCCTGTTACATACATTGCAACGAATACAATATCCCCTTTTACTTATTTTTAATAAGTAACGGGTATAAAAACGGAAATATTAAGCTTCCGCTGTCCGCTGCCTTAATTTTTTTCCTTGCAATTGAACTTTGGCTAAAATGTCGGATTTGGTGATTTGGCGGGAAAAAGCTAAATTTGGCGGGAAAAAGCTAAATTAAGCGAATTAGTCAAATTGCGCTGAGCGAAGAGCTCTTGCTGATGAGGGTGCCGATGAGTTGCCTGAGTGCATAGGCTACGTCGATGGCCCTGAGATGAAACTGGCCGAGAAGCCGCTGCAAGATCCAGAGTCATACTTCTCAAGGAAGCAGCAGTACAGCCTGAAGTTTCAGGCTGTACTACTGCTTCCTTGAGAAGTATGACTCTGGATCTTGCAGCGGCGGTATGTGACCGTAACAAAATTATTCGGCATATGCTTGTTGGTTGGCCAGGAAGTGTACACGACAGCAGAATTTATAAAAACTGTCCACTCTACACACAACATAAATCATTTTTTGATGATTTGCAGTGGATAGCAGGAGACAGTGCTTACAAACTCACACCGCAAATAATTACACCATTTCGAGCAAGCTCAAACGACCTGGCATTAAACGCAAGAAATGCATTTAACCGAAAGTTCAACAGCTACAGAATTCGTGTTGAACATTGCTTCGCATTATTAAAGGAGCGATTTGGGTGTTTGAAAGAGCTAAAGTGCATGATAAAGGTCGAAGAGGGAGTAAAAGAAGCAGGAGCCTGGGTGATTGTATGTGCTGTTTTGCACAACACAATAACAGAGAGAAGCAGCAGCAACGTGGAACCGTTAAATTATGAAATGATCACTGATGATGAAAATTTCATAGCATACTCGACAGTTGATGCGGAAGAAAGACGGAGGATGATTTGTAGGCTACTGAATATAAATTAATAAATAAACCTTTAACATAACTTCATATGTGTTTTTATTTATTTTGTTTTTATTTTATTTATTATATTTTTGCAGAATTTCAAACATTTTCAACTCTTTTTGAATCTCTATCTTTTTCAGCTCTTTTTCTTCATCTCCTTTTTAATTTCCATTATCTTCATCTCGTTTTCATGATCCAGTTTCATTGCTCTTATGTCCATCTTAGCCTTTATTATACCCGTTACTTATTAAAAATAAGTAAAAGGGGATATTGTATTCGTTGCAATGTATGTAACAGGGAGAAGGAAGAATCTCCGACCCTATAAAGTATATATATTCTTGATCAGCATCAACAGCCGAGTCGATATAGCCATGTCCGTCCGTCCGTCTGTCCGTCTGTGTGAGCGCCTTGATCTCAGAGACTATAAGAGCTAGAGCAACCAAATTTGGCACACAGATTTCTATAAACCCCACGCAGGTCAAGTTTGTTTCAAAATTTTGCCACGCCCCTTTCCGCCTCTGTAAATCGCGAAAATCCACCACACGCACAGTTTTTAAGATATTAGGCTTTTTAAACGGTGAACGTTAGCTATTGTTTTTACCTATCATTCTACTAAATCCCAACAAGATCGGACAAACAGAAAGGTGGTACTGGCTTTTTAACAATAACGAAATTTCTTTTATTTGGTAAGTGTGGAATCCGTGCATACAAATTAGCAACATAACCAACACAGATTTAGTGTAAATAAAATAAGGACCAAACCTCTTGCGTAACGCAAAGGACTTGCAAAGAATATCAGATATTATGAGGGCGCCTGAGGGATTTGGCCAATTGTTTTGGCGAAGCCCAATCTTGGTGGTACTGGCTGATTAAAGCTTTTAAGCAATAAAAGTGCCTAAAAGCATGCAATAAAAAAAAAGTTAAATTTATTTAGGTAAGTAACGGGTATCCTATAGCCTTTCCCACTTGTTTCCTTCTGAAACTTTTCTGATTTCTTGTCATATTTTTCTTTCTCCCACGCCAACTTATCATTTTCAATGTCAACCATCTTCATATCCAATTCAACCTTCCGTTGCTGCATTTTGTTTACTATCTCCAATAAGCATTCCTTTCTGGGAGTCTTAAATGGCCTATTTACAACTGGCTCGGATGAGGAGCGAACGAACTGGCTTGTTGAGTTGGTTGGAATTTTGTTGGAGGTATCACGTTCGCCGTCAAAGCTGTCAGAGTCCAGTAAGACATCGTTGCTTGGGCTTTCGTCAAATAAGTATTCATAACCCTCCAAAACATCGCAGTCTTCGGTGTCTATGAGACCTTTTGGCTCGATGTTTTTTCTTTGGCCATATATCTGCTCGATAATTTGGAAATTGGGGCAAATTTTTTCCATATACTCTTTGACGGATTCGCATTTGCCTTCTGCTAACAAGCCAACTCCAGTGTTGCCCTCCACTGCACCGCACCTATGTGTTTCGTTCGAAAGGGTCGCATTTTGTTTTTAAGAACCATAAAGTTGAAATCCTTGAAGGTAATTGACCTTGCCATCACTTCACCATACAATTTTTGTGCTGTAGGTTTTTCAGCGTCTCTGGCACATCTTTTACTAAGTCAAGAACAAGTTCTAATAATTCGAGCACTTTTGACTCCGTCCACTTTATGCTGCTGTTTCTGCGTCTTTTCAAGAGGGCCTGGTAAGCATCTTAAAAAGCATAAAATAAATATTAAACAAACATTTTATATTTATTATACCCGTTACTTATTAAAAATAAGTAAAAGGGGATATTGTATTCGTTGCAATGTATGTAACAGGGAGAAGGAAGCATCTCTGACCCTATAAAGTATATATATTCTTGTCCGTCTTGTGTGAGCGCCTAGATCTCAGAGACTGTAAGAGCTAGAGCAACCAAATTTGGCACACAGATTTCTATAAGCCCCTCGCAGGTCAAGTTTGTTTCAAAATTTTGCCACGCCCCTTTCCGCCTCCGTAAATCGCGAAAATCCACCAAACGCACAGTTTTTCAGATATTATGTTTTTTTAAACGGTGATCGTTAGCTACTGTTATTACCTATCATCGTACTAAATCCCAAAAAGATCGGACAAACAGAAAGGTGGTACTGGCTGATTAAAGCTTTTAAGCAATTAAAATGCCTAAAAGCATGCAATAAAAAATTTTAATTTGTTTATGTAAGTAACGGGTATCCTATAGTCGGGAGCTCGACTATAGCCTTTCCCACATGTTTCTATTTTGACAACTTGAGAATTTGACTGTTAAATCTGTATTTCGATTTATGTTGCATTTTGAATAATTAGATCCCGTACTTAAAAAAAAGTACAGGAGTGGCAGACTACAAAAAGCATATATATTCTTGATCCGCATCAACAGCCGAGTCGATATAGCCATGTCCGTCTGTCCGTATGCCTGTCTGTCCGTCTGTAAGAGCGCCTAGCTCTCAGAGACTATAAGAGCTAGAGACTCTAAACTTGGTATGTAGGTGCGTCTATATTGCACGCAGATCGAGTTTGCTTTAGATTTTGGCCACGCCCCCTTAAACGCCCACAAATTAGAAAATCTTAATTTTTAGGACAGTTTTAAAGATAGACATTCCTAATTGAGCATAGACAAAGAAAATATTATCCACCATATTTGCTGAAAATTTCATCGCGATCGGATAATAATCAGCGAAGATATTAAACAACTAAATTATCGATGATTTGCCATTCGTTATCAGAAACAATAAGAACAACAACAATCTCAACTAGATAACAATTACAATTGACTTAATATAATCTATATATATAAAACTCTTTGTCCTGACTCACTGACTGACTGACTCACTGACTGACTGAGAATCAACGTGCAGCCCAAACGGTAAGAGATAGAGAGCTGATATTTTTACACAACATAATTTCATCGTGCAATAAGAAGGCGTTTTGCGAAATTCCACCTGTAAGAGGATCAAAATCAAGGTCAAAGGTCACGGAATAGCTTAGTATGAAAAACTTTTTTGTTTCTTAAGATATCTCAACCAAACTCACAGATTATATGTTTGGTATATATATTCTCATATTTAGCAAGAAATACTAAGATTTTAGGCAACACAGGCAATGTTGTCGTCGAAGAGGATATACCTTGGATAAATTTCAAGAATATGCCCGATTTAAATTCTGAGAACCTATGCTCTAGCAATGTAGTTAAGGTTGTGGCCGATGAAAGCGATGTTTTCGAGGAGGAGACGGAGTGGGAAGATTTAGAAAGGGGCGTGGCAAAATTTTGAAACAAACTTGACCTGCGTGGGGTTTATAGAAATCTGTGTGCCAAATTTGGTTGCTCTAGCTCTTATAGTCTCTGAGATCTAGGCGCTCACACAGACGGACATGGCTATATCGACTCGGCTGTTGATGTTGATCAAGAATATATACACTTTATAGGGTCAGAGATGCTTCCTTCTTCCTGTTACATACATTGCAACGAATACAATATCCCCTTTTACTTATTTTTCTAAGTAACGGGTATAATAAAAGACTAGCTTTGGAGACTTGTCGTTTTCGAAAAATGTATAGAAAACAATGCATCGCGAACGCGACGAATAATGGAAGTCATGTTTAACTTCATCTTGACAAATACTCTTAAACCATAATAAAATAATGTTACTATAATTTTATTTATTGCACAAGTTTTATAAGTCATTTGTAACGCGACACCGTGAACCTGACAAGATTTCCACCTAGTTTGTGCCAAGAATTTGTTCATCAAATTCGAAACATCGAAAATAATTTGTCAAACTTTTTTTTTTTAAATAAACTTTCAATATATTTCTAAGTAAAATAGTTCATGATACAATCTTACTGACCTACTAAGTGTAATCGTTAAAATAAATAGGTCAATTTTAGAAGTAAATTTTTAAGAAAATGTGGAAAACTATGGAAAAAATGAATTTATTCACTCTATTCAATTTATTCTAGCGTACATTGCTTAAATAAATAACTTGAATACATTTTTGGAAGAAAATTTCACAAGATGTGAGCTTTTGTGTGTGGTCCGATGGCTCACTGGTTAGAGTTGCCGACCTGTCACATAATTAAAACTTTCAGTTTGAAAAAAAAATGGGTTCGATTCCCCCCGTCATTTGAAGTCAAGCATGAGTTTTTAAGATCTTTAAAACGAAACGAAAATTATACACAACCCGTCATTTAAAAAAAAAAAAAAAAAGTGAGCTTTTGATTAATTTACGTTTTTCGTCGTGGTAGACCTTTTTCTGGAAATGCCCATATATTTGTGTGTCACGCACAAAGGACTTTTTGTTAAGTACAAAACTATAAAGACAGGTGGAGCGTCTGGCGAAAATGCTCAATCGGCATTAAGCGAAAAGCTATTGCACGCAATAGTTGACTGTGCTTTGCTTGTTTTGATCCTGGAAAAGAAATCATTAGGTTTGAAATTCGAAACGGGTTGAAGGTGATGAGCAGGCAAACAGCTGTAATCAAATTGTCAGATAAGTAGCAGACCAAGTCTGCAGGCATCGCGGCAACACGCGAAAAGGAGCACGGTAGGACCATACCGACTGATGCGTCCTGCGCTAGTCGCTGACATCGCCAACCGACACCCCCAAAAGGGTTCGCGCGGCGGAGCCAACTGCTCAAAGCCCAAGTGTTGCAAAACCTATCTGAGCGCCCTACGGGCGCGCTGCCTGTGGATTATCCCCAGGTAATTCTCATTCGCGGGGACTTGTCCGTGCTTGAGGAGGCCATCCTGGCAGGGTGGGACACTGCCGTTTCCTTTCCTGGCATCCATTTCCGGGGAGGCCACCTGGTTATCGACTGCATAGACGAGAACTCGGCAGACTGGCTGGTGACGGTAGCATCAAAGCTACACACTTGGAAGGGAGTACCCCTTGATAGTAGGATGGGGATGACATCCCGTCACCGCATAACGTCACGCTCTGCCGAGAAGTGCGGACAGGGCAACCGATGACTTGGTGGTTATGCTGAGTAACCAGAACAAGATCGAGACTGACGCATGGAGGGTCATCTCAAGGAAGGAGGAGGAGCCCTCCTGGTACTCGGCATCGATGAGATTGAAAAAGTCGGCGGAAAAGGATGGTATGAAGGCCGTGCCCGCCCCGGCGGATCCAGTGTTTGTCCGGCAGGTCCTTCCAATCCGTTGGAGGATCTAGCCGAGGACAAAGATCTGGCGGATCTAAAACTGGATCCCGCTGCAGTTGAGGAGATGGATCAGCAGCTGGCTTTGTCGTCACAGGAGTTGCAGGACGAACTGGAAGTAGCAGACGTCACATTGGCGTCATGCGATGACGAGGGGACTCACTGCCCCCCTCGTCATGTGATATGGAGCCGCTGTTGTAGTGCGTTGGCATCAAAGGCCTGTACACAGCGTACTCAAAGGTAATCTGGGACCAAAGAGATCCAGTACCAAGAACATGTATAATGGTGAGAAAGTGTATTAATTATACCATCCTTTCAGAATTCCTAAGTAGGGACCGCGTGCCAATAGCCGTGCAGACTGCTGGAAGCGCCCGTACTACCGAGGTGGCCTCGGCGTATTTCGCCGGCAACGGAGTCTGTCCACCAACGGAAATCGTTGGGCTGGCGAAAGATTGCGCAAAGAAGAATGCACTTCTCTATTTAGACTTAGATGTGGCTTTTTAGGGAAACATGTCCTACCGATTGAGGACATAGCAGATCTCAACCCGGTAAAAATTTTCGACTTCGTGCGAAAAGTAGGGTTGATGGATGAGGCTCAGAAGGGGGCACAATAGATCCAAAGGGTCGCAGTGCAATTTTCCCCATTATAATAATAATACCAATGTGCTAAAAGAAATTAAACCGCAGAAGCTTTTTAGGATATATGTACGTGCCATTGGCTAACAGATAATTTTGAGCGAAAATCAGTGGCTTTAGCATGCAGAAGAATGTTTGGAGTACACTCCTCTGAAAAATATGTGCAGCCTTCGGGTTAAAAACAGGAACCGCAAATAAGAGTTATTAGAAACTTGATAAACTTTTTTTTTAAATTTTTATTTAAAAATTATAAAAATTGAAAATAAAAATTATTTTCCAATTTTTAGACACCGTACTTAAAAAAAGTACAGGTGTCTATTAACTTTGTCACAAAAAAAAATGTGCGTAACAGGCAGAAGGAGGTGTGGCAGACCCCATAAAGTATATATATTCTTGATCAGCATCAACATCCGAGTCGATATAGCCATGTCCGTCAGTCCGTATGCCTGTCTGTCTGTCTGTCCGTCTGTAAGAGCGCCTAGCTCTCAGAGACTATAAGAGCTAGAGACTCTAAACTTGGTATGTAGGTGCGTCTATATTGCACGCAGATCGAGTTTGCTTTAGATTTTGGCCACGCCCCCTTAAACGCCCACAAATTAGAAAATCTTAATTTTAAGGACAGTTTTAAAGATTGACATTCCTAATTGAGCATAGACAAAGAAAATATTATCCACCATATTTGCTGAAAATTTCATCGCGATCGGATAATAAACAGCGAAGATATTAAACAACTAAATTATCGATGATTTGCCATTCGTTATCAGAAACATTAAGAACAACAACAATCTCAACTAGATAACAATTACAATTTACTTAATATAATCTATATATATAAAACTCTTTGTCCTGACTCACTGACTGACTGACTCACTGACTGACTGAGAATCAACGTGCAGCCCAAACGTTAAGAGATAGAGAGCTGATATTATTACACAACATAATTTCATCGTGCAATAAGAAGGCGTTTTGCGAAATTCCACCTGTAAGAGGGTCAAAATCAAGGTCAAAGGTCACGGAATAGCTTAGTATGAAAAACTTTTTTGTTTCTTAAGATATCACAACCAAACTCACAGATTATATGTTTGGTACTGTTTCTTACATTCTCACCTAATTTAGTCAAAGTAGAATGACTATATCTTATAGCTGCCATAGGAACAATCCGATGAAAAACACCTTTAGTATGAAAAACTTTTTTGTTTCTAAAGATATCTCAACCAGACTCGCAGATTGTTTGTTTGATACTGTCTCTTACATACTGACCAAATTTGGTCAAAGTCGGATGACTATATCATATAGCTGCCATAGGAACAATCTGTTTGAATATATGAATATTACGTCAAAGCAGCAACCTGGTCACACTTTGTTATTCAAGTGTGGCATCACTATATAAGATATGTTACAGTTTAAGTCATACCGCCGCAGCATAAAGACACGGTCTATATTTGAAGTCAATCGAACAATAAATGTACTTTACTACTGCTTAATTATTGCTTCGCCTTATTGTTTCTGTTTCCCAAAAGGTTTCTGATTCTGGACGTTTGTTCCAACAGGTTATGGGCCCAGAAAACCCACAACAGAGCATTAAGAGCAAGTGAATAAAGCGCAGACAGTAAAAGTAAAAAAAGCCGTGAAAAATGGCTGGCGCGTATATTAGAATTGAGCCACTGACTTCTGAAAATTATGACACGTGGAAACTGAAAATGCGCGCAGTGCTCGTAAAGAGTGATCTGTGGCAATATGTGGATGGTGCAAAACCATGTCCAGAGGATCCTAGTCTGGTTGCCGAGTGGAAAAGTCACGACGAAAAAGCGCGCGCGGATATACTTCTCGCTATTAGCACATCGGAATTGTCTGTCATAGACAACTGTCTGACAGCTAGAGGTTCTTGGATGAAATTGCAAGAGACATTCCAATCCAAAGGCCCTGTGCGAAAGGCAAATTTATTGAAACGCGTTGCACTCTCACGTATGAGCGAAGGTGGTGATGCTCGACAGCACATTGGTAGTTTCTTCGACGCAGTGAAGCGACTTAAAGAAATCGGAGTACATATCGGAAATGACTTACTCGCGATTCTCTTACTCTACAGTTTGCCTGACTCGTACGAAACATTTCGTTGCGCCATGGAGACACGCGACGATTTGCCTGACCCTGAAGTTCTTAGAATCAAAATTCTAGAAGAATCGGAAGCGCGACAAACAAAAAATGAACGCAGCGATCAAAACGCACTGTACGCGAATAACGGAAAAGGAAGGGACAGAAACGAGAAAATGCAGAAAGAAACAAGAAAGTGCTATGTGTGCGACAAGGCTGGACATCTCGCTCGAAACTGCCGAAATAAAGCAAAGTATAAAAACGCGAAAAGCGAAACGAAAGATCAAGAATACGGTAAAAACCAAAATAAGAAAGAAGCATTAAATGTAACGTGCGATAATGCATTTTTTGCCGAAAATCAAAGTGGAATGTGGTGCCTTGATAGTGGTTGCACGGCACACATGTGTTCGAATGTAAATATATTTGAAAACATTGCAGACGTGGAAAAGACTCTGCATTTGGCAAACAACAACACAACCAAAGTTAACGGTGTCGGTGAAGTAAACATTGAAATAAAAGAGAAACATAAAAACAATGAGATTACACTTAAAAACGTTTTATTAGTTCCTGATTTGCGACAAAACTTATTGTCAGTTTCACAAATAACTGATAAAGGGCACGAGGTACACTTTCGTAAAAACGAAGCCGTGATTGTAAAAAACAATGGTGAGGTGTGGTTGCGCGCAAAAAGATACGGAAACTTATATTATTTAAATGTGGAACAATATCAAGCAAACAAAATTGATTGCGAAAATCAAAGTGGAATTGATTTGTGGCATTACCGTATGGGGCATCTAAATGAACATGACTTAAAAAGTATGTCCATCAAAGGCAGAGTGCACGGTATAAACATTAAAGAAAATGAAACGTTATCCAAGTGCGAAATATGCATAACTGAGAAACAAGTAGCGAATAGCTATAGAAGCGCAACTGAGAAGCGTACAAGTCAATTGCTGGAGATCGTGCACAGTGATGTGTGTGGCCCAATGCGTACGGAGTCCATTAACGGTCACAAGTATTTCGTAACTTCTATCGACTATCATTCACGCTATTGCGAAATTTATTTTCTTTCAAGGAAATCAGACGTTTTTGAAGCTTTCAAAACTTACAAGGCATTTGTCGAAAATTTCACAGGTCATAGGATAAAGATGCTCCAAAGCGACAATGGAACGGAATACCGAACAGGTGAATTCGATGATTTCATGAGAAAACATGGGATCGGTCGACGCTTTACTGCTCCACACACACCCCAGCAAAATGGCATCGCAGAGCGGCACAACAGGACGCTGATAGATATGGCAAGGTGCATGATGCGGCAGGCTGGTGCCCCGCCAATGTTCTGGGCAGAAGCTGTCAATACAGCTTGCTATATTAGAAACAGATGTTCTACCAAAAGTTTATCTGGCGATATACCATACACGCTCTGGACATCTAAGGTGCCGACGATGTCATATATGCGTATATTCGGTTTAAAAGCCTACGCACTCATAAAAGGCAAAAACAAAGGCAGATTCGAATCACGTTCTGAGGAGTGCGTTCTTATTGGATATGCAAAAGAGGCAAAGGCGTACCGGCTGTATGTTCCGAAAAGACGCACGGTGATAATCAGCAAGGACGTAAGATTTATAAATGTATCCGGATTCAGGTGTGAATACCAAGATTTTTATGAGCACGAACAGGATGGAATCGAGGTGTCTCTGAAAGACAGTGGACAGCAATCTGAAGAGGAGTCATCTAGCGACGAAGAGTCAGAAGAAGAACACCCTCAGAAGGAACGACGTGGCAGAGGGCGTCCGAGATTATTGCGTTCGGGACAGCCAGGCAGACCACGCAAAGTCTTTCAACCAGCAGCCAAAGACATAAACGTGAATGTGGGAGACGATGAGACAAGCAGTGGTCCATCGCTTGAAGATATGTTCGTGGAATGTGAAATGGTATTCACAGCAACAGATGACCCAACCACATATCAAGAAGCAAAAATCTCAGATGATGCTGAAGAATGGATGAAAGCAGTTGAAGATGAGTTCATGGCGCAGGTCCTAAACAATACATGGAATATTGTTGAACGACCAACCAACAGGAAAATAATTGGCAATCGAATGGTGTTCCGGACAAAAGACGATGACATTGCAAAGAAATGGCGTAAAGAACTTGAGCAGTTTCAGAATCCAGTTTGCATGATAACAAAAGCTTTGTACGGACTTCGGCAAAGTGGACTACGATGGTATGAGAAGTTAACTACCAACTTACAAGAGTTTGGATTGCAACCCACCGAACAGGACCCGTGCTTATTCATAAGGCGTCAAGAAGGAAAACTTCTACTGGTCACGATCTACGTTGATGATTTGTTAATGGCCTCAAATCATCCCAAGTGGTTAAAGGAAGTGAAGATTCATCTCAGCGAAACATTCCAAATGAAGGATATCGGGGCGGTGAAAACATGCCTTGGCATAGAATTCAGGCAGGATATACAGAAACGTCAAATCTTCATTTCACAAGAAAAGTATATAAACAACATTCTAAAAAGGTTTGGAATGATGGAGTGCAAGCCAGCACTAACACCCATAGAAGCGTAATCGACATTGCAGCGCCCAGAAGATGCAGACGAGCGGGAAATGATTAAGTATCCATATCAAAAGTTAATAGGTGCTTTAATGTTTCTTGCAGTGACAACCAGGCCAGACATTGCGTATGCTGTGAACTTTATGAGCCAATTCAACGCAAGCTACAATGGTGAGCACTGGAAGGCAGCAAAACGCATTCTCCGATACCTAAACGGCACAAGAGAACTTGGTCTCCTATATGTCCAGACAGGCGACCATTTCATCCAAAGACTGCATAAGAGTGGTGACATAGCGATCAACTACATGCAGACCGAACAGATGCCAGCAGATGTCCTGACGAAAGGTCTCAGCAGTGCCAAACACTTTGAATGTATTTTGTCATTGGGTGTCACACGCATTTAGAACTTAAAATTTGAATTGTATTGCTACTTTGAGGGGGCGTGTTTGAATATATGAATATTACGTCAAAGCAGCAACCTGGTCACACTTTGTTATTCAAGTGTGGCATCACTATATAAGTTATGTTACAGCTTAAGTCATACCGCCGCAGCATAAAGACACGTTCTATATTTGAAGTCAATCGAACAATAAATGTACTTTACTACTGCTTAATTATTGCTTCGCCTTATTGTTTCTGTTTCCCAAAAGGTTTCTGATTCTGGACGTTTGTTCCAACACAATCGGATGCAATCGGAGATATCCTAACAAAACTATCAGATTAACTCTTCTTGCCAAATTTGGACTAATTCGCTTAACTTAGAATTTTCCCGCCAAATTTAGCATTTTCCCACCAAATCACAAAATCCGACTTTTTAGCCAGAGTTTAATTGCAAGGAAAAAAATTAAAGCAGCGGACAGCGGAAGCTAAATATCTCGGTTTTTTTTTAAAACGGGCAACTAAATAAAATGTTGCGAGCGAAGCGAGCTGAGGGTTGGCGAGCGAAGCGAGCAGCGGGCGGATATTATATAAATTTGTTAAACCGTACAACTAAAGACAGTGTTGCGAGCGAAGCGAGCAGGGGGCGGAGCCCCCTAGTATATATATATATTCTCATATTTAGCAAGAAATACTAAGATTTTAGGCAACACAGGCAATGTTGTCGTCGAAGAGGATATACCTTGGATAAATTTCAAGAATATGCCCTATTTAAATTCTGAGAACCTATGCTCTAGCAATGTAGTTAAGGTTGTGGCCGATGAAAGCGATGTTTTCGAGGAGTAGACGGAGTGGGAAGATTTAGAAAGCATTCCTATATTACCTTCCACATCGCTTAACACTTCAATTATTTCTTACTTATCTAGCTTATAGTTAATGTATGTTTTAGTTTATTGTTGTTTAATACAATGTTTGTCCGTCTTTGTCCGCGCGTCAACAAGCCCGTGCTTGGTGTCGTTTGGGCCACTTGAATGTACTGCTCGTTTAGTACATCAACGTCCAAATTTTAATCCACAGAAGAAGAGGATGAAGATAGTAACCAGCTAAATGAGGATGCCATTCAGTATGTATCTCGTTATTTAGTAAAGAGATTTGGTCTTGAAGATATTGACAAAGAAAATCATACATTAACCTATATTGATATGGTATCAACTGGCGCCTGACAAAACCTTCACAATCATTTGTTTCTAGGCGAAAAGGTTTAGAGGCAGTATTTATTAAATTAAATGGGGAAACTATTTCGTATAGAATGCATCTCATAGATAAGCTTGTGAAAAACTCGTCGTATGTACAATTAAATGATAAAATACAACAATTTTATTTTAAGATGCGTGTAAAATTTAGATTAAAACTTAAATAACAGAATGAAAATACAAAAACAAAAACAAAGTTTGTTGAGAAATACGAAGTTCTTAAAGATTTTAATAAATAAAAAAACAAAAACATGATATTGCTTTTTTTTACAGCTAAATTAATAGCGTTGAAGCCAGAGCTTTCAAATAACTCTAAGCCCATTTTGCAATCGAGGTGTGCTCCTAAGAAGCCAGAAAAAGCAAGGACACAAGCCCCGAAAACGCAACCACGATCCCGTATTTGTTCGCTTGTTTTCTTTGCTTGGCAAAACGAATCGCAAAGAAGCTTTTGAGGGAGAGCCACTGAGACAGTACAGTGTGCGATCGAAAAATCGAATCTTGTCTGAGGTAACCCAACGAGAGTAGCTCGGTCTGTCCTCTTTTCAAAACGGGCTTGAGAGAACCTCGGTTTTTGAAACCTCAGCAAAGAAAGAGATTTTTGCGAGCTCTGGTTGAAACTATTGGGCGTATAGCGACAAATGTGGTACCAATTTAAAGGAAAAAATGTTAACATTGACATAAAATTAAATTAATTTTTAAAATAAACTAGTGCACGGTGCTACAGTCGGAGACCCCGTACTTACTATCGAAAAGCAAACCTTAAAATAAAACAAGAATATTCCCAATCTTTGAGTTCGGTTGACGTACATATCTCCAAAAAAGTTCATACTGAATCTATATCAAACAACAAAAACGTTTTCATACTGAGACTTGATATATATGTCGTGGCGTTTAATTTTAAGAGTCAAGAATGAAAATGTAAAAGAATGAATAAATGTAACTGTTTGAATTTCGCAAGAATGTGCTGCTTGCCTATTTTTATTTCTTCCATTCTATACTGATCTTTTCTGCATTGCTTTGTGCTTTCCATTATTGTGTGCCTGACAGAATTCTCTGTCCAGCGCAGCCTAGGCGTGACAATGAGTTAGAGAGAGAGAAATATAGTGCTCGCGCCTGGAAGGCGCTTGTCACTGTATGTGTGTGGTATACACGCGAAGTGAAATGTTGGCATTGTGAAATTAGTCTTGAAACAGATCTCGTTCATGCAACACGATGTCACGCCAAAGGAAGCGCTTGGTTCACAACGTAGAGGATACAGAAAATGAAGACCATTCTCCGACATCAGAAGTGGGATTCCCTCCACACCAAGTTAACCAAGAGGATCGCTTATGCTCTATTCTGGAATCACAACACCGCAATTTAATAGAAGTGATAAAGGCAGTAAGAAATGGACATCTGTCGCAAGGTGCTTTCAAGACAGTTTTGCCAAAGTTCAACCCCGACAACTCGGGCTCCAGTGCTGCCGCATGGTGTTGTACAGTGGATCTAATCCTAGCAGAAAACTCTTTGGAGGGCAGTGCTCTTCTCGTGGCACTAAGCAAATCGTTAGAGGGCAGTGCATCTAATTGGTTGTCCCAAATATCTTTTGCCGGTATGACATGGAGCCAGTTTAAAGAATTGTTTGTACAGCAGTTTGAGGGCAACGAAACTCCAGCCGCTACAGTTTTCAACGTCCTTAATGGTCGCCCAAAAGATGGAGAGTGTCTATCACTATATGGAAGCCGACTAGTTACATCGCTGGTGTCTAAATGGAAGGAAATGAGTATCGAGCAAGTCGCTGTAAACGTTGTGTTGGCGCACGCAGCTCAGATTGAACCCAAGCTGCAGCGGACAATATTTACAACCGACATCAAGACGCGCAACGAGATGCAAAAAGAATTAAAGGCATTTGCTTATGGCAAAAAGAAGGACCATTCTGTTCAGGACAATTCTGCGAGCAAGAAAGCGCGATTACAACCCATTGTAAAATGCCACTTTTGCGGAAAACAGGGACACAAAATTGCCGACTGCCGTGCGAGAGGTAAAACACAACAAGAATCTAAACAGCATGCTGCCCGTTCGTCCGAAGCGAAGAGTGGCACAATCATTTGCTTCAAATGTGGAAAACCTGGACATATTAAGTCTGCTTGCCCTGGAGGATCATCAACATCGTTTCAAAAAAAAGTGGATGAAAAGCGAGTGAACCTGTGCCACATAAAAGAGCCAATTGGTACCTTGATTCAATCTGGTGAGTCGTATCCATTTTGCTTCGATTCTGGAGCAGAGTGTTCACTTGTTAAAGAAGCTGTGTCACACAAACTTTCGGGCAAACGAATTAACAACGTAGTAATTCTTAAGGGTATAGGAAATAATACTGTAACCAGCACATTGCAAATTCTATCAAATGTTAAAATAAGCGAATACTCCCTTGAAGTTCTATTTCATGTTGTTTTAAATGATTGTTTAAATTATGATATTATAATCGGCCGTGAAATTCTGTATCATGACTTTAGTGTCACTATATCAATCGATAAGGTCACATTGTTTAAAACAAAATCTGTATGTACCGTAGCTTTAACTAATAACTGTTCTAAGCTAGAGAATATCGATACTGAGTTGTGCGATGTAGATAAATCTCTTTTATATGATATTTTAAACGAATATTCTAGCTCTTTTATCGATGGAATTCCAAAAAGTAGAGTTACAACAGGTCAATTAGAAATACGTTTAGTAGATTCAAATAAAACCGTTCAAAGACGACCATACCGACTCAGTTCAGATGAAAAGGAAATAGTAAGAAATATGATTAAAGAACTATTAGAATCAAACATAATTCGCCCTAGCTGTTCTCCGTTTGCCAGCCCAATACTCCTTGTTAAAAAGAAAAATGGCACTGATCGACTATGTGTTGACTATCGCGAATTGAATTCGAATACTGTTGCCGACAAATATCCACTCCCACTTATAAGCGATCAAATTTCTAGGTTACGCGGAGCAAGGTATTTTTCATGTCTAGATATGGCAAGTGGGTTTCACCAGATCCCCATTCATCCAGACTCGATTGAGCGCACAGCCTTTGTTACACCAGAAGGTCAATACGAGTTTCTGACCATGCCTTTCGGTCTTAAAAATGCACCATCTGTGTTTCAACGTGCCGTGATGAAAGCATTAGGTGAGCTTGCTTACTCTTTTGTCGTTGTCTACATGGATGACATTATGATCATTTCGCAAACAAAAGATGAAGCGTTTGAAAGATTAAAGGCAGTTTTGAAAATTCTATCTCAAGCCGGATTCTCTTTTAACGTCGCCAAATGCTCTTTCCTAAGATCTAGTGTCGAATATCTGGGTTTTGAAATTAGAGAAGGGGAAATTCGTCCCAACCCACGTAAGAAACAAGCATTGATTGGCTTGCCGCCCCCACAGTCCGTCACCCAAGTGCGGCAATTTATTGGCTTGGCGTCGTACTTTCGACAATTCATGCCAAAGTTTTCACAAATAATGAAACCATTGTATAGCCTTACATGTAAAAATAAAGTATTCGAGTGGAAATTAGAGCATGAGGAAATTCGCCAAAAGGTCATCAAAACATTGACAGACGAGCCTGTGCTTACCATATTCGATCCTCAGCATCCAATAGAACTGCATACAGATGCCAGTATGGACGGTTACGGTGCGATTTTATTGCATAAAATCGATAATAAGCCCCACGTTGTTGAATATTACAGTAAACGAACTTCGCCTCCAGAATCCCGATATCATTCGTACGAATTGGAAACGCTAGCTGTATTTAATTCAATAAAGCATTTTCGTCATTATTTACAAGGGCGACATTTTCTCGTTTACACCGATTGTAATTCATTAAAAGCTTCACGCAATAAAATTGATCTTACGCCTAGAGTCCATAGATGGTGGGCGTATATGCAATCCTTTGACTTTGACATACAATAAAGACCAGGTAGTAAAATGTCACATGTAGATTTCTTCTCACGTAATCCATTACCTTTAAAAATGTCTTCCCAAGTTCCCATCAAGCGTGTACAATTAGCTGAGATAACGGAAAATTGGCTTCTTGCCGAACAACAACGAGATCCTGAGACTTCTTCGATAATTTCGAAAATTCAAAACGATGAAATAGAGGAAAGTATAGCAAAGTCTTATGAGCTTAGATCAAAAATGCTGTTTCGGAAAATTCAAAGAAGCGGTAAAACTCGCTGTCTTCCAGTTATCCCCAGAGCTTTTAGATGGTCTGTAGTAAACCATGTTCATGAAGCAATTGTACACCTTGGTTGGGAAAAGACCCTAGACAAAATGTATGAGTTTTACTGGTTCGAAAATATGTCTAAATACGTGCGTAAATTTGTCGACAACTGCATTACCTGTAAATTGACTAAGCCACCATCAGGCAAGATACCAGCAGAACTTCACCCAATACCGAAAGTAGACATTCCGTGGCATACGGTACATATTGATATCACTGGCAAGCTGAGTGGCAAAAGCGATCAAAAGGAATATGTTATTGTCCAAATCGATGCATTTACAAAATTCGTCTATTTATACCATACTGTAAATATTAATTCCGAAAGCTGCGTTAATGCCGTAAAGTCATCTATATCCTTGCTCGGCGTACCCACAAGAATCATTGCCGATCAAGGCAGGTGTTTTACGGGGTCAGATTTTAGTAAATTTTGCTCTATGCAAAAAATAGATCTACATTTGATTGCAACAGGTGCTAGTCGCGCAAATGGTCAGGTGGAGCGCGTTATGAGTGTGTTGAAACGTATGTTAACTGCTATAGAGAGTAGCGAGCGTTCCTGGCAAGACGCTTTAGGTGAAATACAATTAGCCATAAATTGCACAACAAATCGAACTACGAAATCTAGTCCTTTAGAATTATTAATTGGAAAAGAAGCTAGACCCTTCGGCATGTTACATGTGTGTGAGGATGATAGTAAAGTAGATGTAAGCTTTGTAAGAAAAATGGCTAAAGACAATATAGAAAAGAACGCTGTATATGATAAAATTAGATTCGATAAAAACAAATCAAAATTTGTAAGGTTTAAGATAGGCGATTATGTATTGCTCAAAAACGAAGAAAGACACCAGACAAAATTAGATCCCAAATTTAAGGGCCCATTCCTAGTGGCAGAAGTGCTCGATGGAGATCGATACGTTTTAAAGTCATTGACTAACAAGCGAACTTATAAGTATTCGCACGAGTCGTTGAGATGTATGCCGGCAGAGGGGATTCCCATTGAGTTGGACACATGTGATGACAGTAACGGCGTTGAAAGAGACGTCAATGATGCATTAGGGGATTCTAATGATAGTGACGGCGTTGAAAGAGACGTCAATGATGCGTTAGTGGATTCTAACGAAAAAGAGGCATTGGTACATCCAATGTAGTGAAGGCATTGATGGAATTCAATGTGAGATATCAGACTCTATACCTGAGGGTCACGCTGTTATGCTATATTACGGGTGCTGTTATGTACACGAGTTAATGTGATTACTTATCCAGTACCTTTTGAGTAGCTTGACGGTAGGAGCCTAAATTGGAGGGTGTCCTGATTATCTTGTAACTTCACAAGAGTGTTGTTGACTAATGGGAGATCACTTATGTCCGGATATACTGAGAAGTAGTTAGCATAATACCCTGTACTTCTGTCATTGAGTTGGCCCTATGAACAATATTTTTTTAGTTTGTTTTTTTATTCAAATTTTAAATAACTCTGTTTTAATAAGTTTGGATCAAATTGTCATTTCAGATTAAGTGAAGCATATTGTTACTTTCCTTCTTTATTTTGTAACACACGAGGACGTGTGATAGTCAGGAGGGCCGTGTCGTGGCGTTTAATTTTAAGAGTCAAGAATGAAAATGTAAAAGAATGAATAAATGTAACTGTTTGAATTTCGCAAGAATGTGCTGCTTGCCTATTTTTATTTCTTCCATTCTATACTGATCTTTTCTGCATTGCTTTGTGCTTTCCATTATTGTGTGCCTGACAGAATTCTCTGTCCAGCGCAGCCTAGGCGTGACAATGAGTTAGAGAGAGAGAAATATAGTGCTCGCGCCTGGAAGGCGCTTGTCACTGTATGTGTGTGGTATACACGCGAAGTGAAATGTTGGCATTGTGAAATTAGTCTTGAAACAGATCTCGTTCATGCAACACGATGTCACGCCAAAGGAAGCGCTTGGTTCACAACGTAGAGGATACAGAAAATGAAGACCATTCTCCGACATATACTATATGATATAGTGGTCCGATTTCAACCATATTTAGTCAGGATGTATAAGACTATCACATATACATATTATGTCAGTTTGCTTCAGATATCTCATACAGATATCTCAAAATTGTCCATATAATTAAAGTTTTCTTATTTGTGGGCGTTTAAGGGGGCGTGGCCAAAATATAAAACCAACTCGATCTGCGTGCAATATAGACGAACCTACATACCAAGTTTTAAATCGCTAGTTCTTATAGTCTCTGAGATCCGGACAAACGGACAGACGGACATGGCCATATCGACTCGGCTGTTGATGCGGATCAAGAATATATATGCTTTATGGAGTCTGCCACTCCTGTATTTTTTTTTAAGTACGGGATCTAATTATTCAAAATGCAACATAAATCGAAATACAGCTTTTTCACATCTCAGATTTAACAGTCAAATTCTCAAGTTGTCAAAATAAAAATGAGTGAGTAGTATAGAAAACAAAGAGAACAAATTTTCTTTATCTATCTCTGTCGTCTCACGTCAGACTCTCTCTGGCGTGCCAGTATTGATACCGGCGTCAGGTATTATTACCGGCCTATTTTTGACAAAAAAAAGGTGGCGGCTCTGGTCAAAATTAATGAATATTCGATTTACCACCACCAAAAAGATAACATGAGTAAGCGCAAAAGATGGACCGAGGGGTTGGAAACTCTATTTTTTAGAGACTTGGGACGGGAACATGGCCGATCTGCACGGGGCTAGGAAAAATGTTCACGTCTATGCTGAATGGCCAATAAGATGTCAAAGTTTGCATTGGACTAAACTGGACTGGAAGCATTATTAATCATAATCATTAGTTATTAGATTATTTTTGTTTTAAAGTCGAACTGATGATTAAATTACGATTATCTTCGGATTTGACAAAAAGTTGACATTTTTAAAACTGTTTTCTCACGTGTTTAAAGAATTTCATCAACAATATTTTTATTACAAGTGGGAAAGGCTATAGTCGAGTTCCCGACTATAGGATACCCGTTACTTACATAAACAAATTAAATTTTTTTTATTGCATGCTTTTAGGCACTTTTATTGCTTAAAAGCTTTAATCAGCCAGTTCCACCTTTCTATTTGTCCGATCTTGTTGGGATTTAGTAGGATGATAGGTAATAACAGTAGCTAAGGTTAACCGTTTAAAATATCTAATATCTTGAAAACTGTGCGTGTTGTGGTGTAAGGAAGCTTCTAGCCAGGGTATAGACTCAGTCCGCCGGGGCCAGAACTTACAAGAAAATTTGTAAGATTCGCTGGACGCGAAGCAAAGGGGTGGGGAAATGTTTGTTCGTAATGAAACTACAACGATAATGACCTCACGTATGCCCCAACGGCGGGCGCGTGGGACAACTCTATATGGCCGGGGAGCGGTACAGGGTATACTCTGGTGCTCCGCTGGCAGCAAGAACTACAGGGATCTAATAGGAAAAGTTAGTAGCAATGGCTGCCGGGATTTATCGCACGGCCAACGGGATCGATTCCTCGTTCAAACCAAGGGATAGTTAGTAGGGATTAATGCCGGGATTAGTCACGCGGCTAACGGGAGCAATTCCTCGTTCAAACTACAGGGTATTTAATAGGGATTAATGCCGGGATTACTCACACGGCTAACGGGAGCAATTCCTCGTTCAAACTACAGGTATCTAATAGGGATTGTTGCCGGGATTAGTCACGCGGCTGACGGGATCGATGACTTTATTGGCGTTTTCTTCTAGTTTATACTTCTACTACTACGCGTTCCCTACCGCACGTTTTTGCCTAACCTCTTTACTCACTCTCTTTAACTCCTTGACGCGCCAAATTGCGACGTTCACTCGCTTCCACTTCTCGATCGCAACTCTCGAGCCTCTCACCGCCAAGCCATGCGCTAGTGTCGGTCGTACAACTCAGCACAGCTTTCGCTCTCTTCACCTCGGAGCTTTCGCTCTCTCACAACGAGATGAAGAGGCGCTGCGTTCGGCAGTGTTGTACAACCGATCACTAACGCCTGCATGGTTGTAATGGTGACCGTTGCGTTCGAATTCAATTTTAAATCCTAACCGCTATCTTGATTACATGCAACAATTACTTAGGTTTAATGCGCTCCGTGCGCTTTTCTTTAATTAATTAATGCCTTAATTCTAACTTAAAACTAACAAGAGCGCTTCATTGCGCGAGGTGAGATCCATTTCTCTACTTATGAACTATAAAAAGGAACTATAAAAAATAAACAAAACGCTTCATTGCGAACACTTATTGGCTATAATACTGTGGGGTGGTACGCGCCTAGCGCCGCCTCACACCCCCCCCCTTTCTTTCCAAGGGTCACGGTGACCGCTCCGGTGACGGTGACAGTGACCGTGTATTCCGCCTCCTGATCTGCGACCTTGAAACGGCTGCGCCGGTGCCGATTCCTCAGCCGCTCAACCTCGGCCTGCAGCATGGCGATCACAGGGCCCGAGAGGATTGTGCCGGCCGGGAAAACTCCCCTTGGGATCAGGGGATCCAACGTGGCAGTGGGGTCTGCCATCTCGCCGAATATGGCATCGAGATCGGGATCCCATCCGTCGAGCATGTCTTCCATGTCCCGCAACAGCTCGCTGTCCGTCGACGACGTCACATTATTAGGGGACTTTGATACGGGCTCGCCCTCGACCGCTGCCTCTTCTGGGACTGGTGGGTCCTCCACCGTTGACAATCGGCGCGTCAGCCCCGGCGGCGCCTCCGCCTCTGCGGGGAAACTCTTCCGTCGCTTCCGCGACCCGCCAGACTCTCTTGCACGCCGAGCCCCTTCGCGACTATGCTGGCGCTTTTGACGTGTTGATCGGGGGCGCGCTCGTGTCTTCTCCTCGTTGCGCGCAAGGCGGGCGTTGTTGACCACACCCGGCTTGAACCGGATGCGGATGCAAGGGAACTTGCTCTCAGGGTCCACCTCCAGTTCCTTCGTGGGCAGCTGGTCCCAGAAAGGGCTACCCTCCTCAGGGCGAGACGTCGCCGTGCTCGGTTGTCCGGGTGGCGAGGGATCCGCACGATCCACTCGCGGACTTTCTGGGGCGGCTTGGGACGCCTCCGGGTCCTCAGACGCCCGTGAGGGGTCCGCATGGCCCTCCTTATCTGCCGAAGACGGCGATACCTCCTCTCTTGGGGAAGAGGGATCCTTGATATCTGTGGGAACCGGTGCGAGAGGGAGTTGAGAGTGACGCACTCTCCCACACTGGAACGGACCACAGCTCACCGATTGGCGATCGGGCAGACGAGCGGCAGTTGCTTTAGAACTGTCAAAGCGAGCTGACAACATATGTTGTATTCCGTATTAATTATTAAAGTGTTTAATAAAAGATATATAAACCGTGCACGAAGTATCCAGTTATTACATTGGCGACGAGGTAAACCTAAGTGAAAAAGAAATAATAAAATAATAACAACAGAAAAGAACATTTAGACTAATAAAACTCTGTGAAAAAAAAAAATTCTTCTGCGTGGATGAAAAAAAATGTGTGCGTTATCTCACAACAGTTCCGTTAGTTCGAGTTAGTTTTCTTGTACTTCTCTCTTCTTATCCTTTCTTTCATTCGTTCGTGGATGTGAACTTGGAATAAACGGGTAAACGGGAACGCACATCGGTGAGTGAATGAGAGGAATTTGGGGAGAGAATGGAAAGAGGAACTGAACGCGGGCATAACAGTTCACAAAGGAAGAGAGCGCTTTTCGATTTAAGAGAAAAGTGTACCTTCGTAATTAAAACACATATATATGCATTTAATGCATTTGAGTTTCGATATGGCTGTCAGCCTAATATAAAAAAAAAAGAAGGAGAAAGAAACAGAAGAGAGAGCAATAAGAAATAAAATTAATTTTCAATCTGACCGAGGGTCAGGGGCTGCACTGAAAGCGCGAGCCGAATATTTGAACTAAAGTATATACTATCTGAAAAAGGTCAGGGTCTGTAAGTTTATACAGTCGAAGATTATTATTTGATCTGATCAAGAGTCAGGGACTGTACTAAAAGTACGAGTCGAATAAAAGAATTATAAGCTGACTTGGGTCAGGAGCTGTACTTTAAGTACTTGCTGATAAGTATGTATAGTATGAATATGCATATGTGAAAGTATTATGTAATAACGATCTGACAAAGTCAGAGGCAGTTTGCCAAATAAAAAAAAAAAGAATAAAATTGTTTTTTTTTTTTTTTGCTCAATTTTCAGCGCTCCATAATGATGGCAGAAAATGTAATTAAGCCATTCCTATGCGAGGTGATTGAGAAGTCCCTTTTGCGCGTTGAATGGGAGAAATGGCTACGAGCTTTTCAAATATATGTTGAAGCCGAAGAGATCACTTCACCTGCCCGGAAAAGGAACAAGTTGTTGCACCTTGGTGGTTCACAATTGCAGACGGTGGCATTTTCATTGCCTGGAGCAGTGATAACAGCAACTTCAAAAGATGACCCGACAGATGTATTTCAAATTCTGATTGATAAGTTAAATACGTTTTTCTCACCAAAACAAAATTCAACTTTTGAGAGACATCTGTTTAGAAGCCTTTCTCCCACAGAAGGCGAAACGTTTGCAAAGTTTGTATTAAGGCTGCGTCATCAGATCCAAAAATGCGATTTTGGAACGACTAAAGCCGAGATTGAGGAGATTTGCTTGAAGGATAAAATCATTGACACATGGGCCGGCATCAAAATTAAGAGGAAACTCTTGGAAAAGGAGTATAATTTATCCGAAATCATTGATGTCTGTCAAATGGAGGAGGAAATCACCAAGCAGTCTGAAATAATGCGCCCAAATCTGAATACAGAGGGAATACAAAGGGTGTCATCCACAAACATAAAGACATCCCATATGCAAGTCGAGTGTGGCAGATGTGGGCGGAAAGGCCATAATAATAGTAGTCATACTTGTCCAGCTTTAAAGCAAAAATGCAATAAGTGCACACGGATAGGTCATTTTGCACTCAAGTGTAGAACCAATTTGAAGCGATCAGGGAAAAGCGAAAATTACACTGATACTACAAAACGACAGCGATCCAACGTGCGTTGGGTAGAGGAAGAAAACGATAAGAAACCTGGAAGAAATTGCTTTAAGATCTTAAGTGATGACGAAGACGAAATAATCAAATGTCAAGTAGGTGGCAGAGAAGTTTCCATGATAATTGACTCGGGGTCTCGTTTCAACCTCATAAGCCCGAAAGATTGGTCAATCTTGCAAAATCAAAAGGCAACAATCTTCAACGTCCGACCAAACTATTCCAACCATTTCAGAGGATACGCTTCAGACAAATTACTGCAGGTAATTTGTGTTTTTGATGCACCTATATCTGTTGGTCGTAACCCCGAAGTGATTGCTCCATTTTTTGTTATTGAAAACGGAAAACAATCACTATTGGGCAAGGAAACAGCAATCAAATTGAAAGTATTGCGACTCGGACTGGAAGTCCATAAAATAGAGAACGCATCTCCATTTCCAAAATGGAAAGGATTACCAGTCAAATTATCTATTGACCCAGATATAAAGCCAATCCAGCAACCAATGAGGCGTATACCGATTGCTTTGGAGGATAAGGTTATTGCCAAACTGGAGGAAGCCCTTGCTCTTGACATTATTGAACCAGTGATGGGTCATTCGCCTTGGATCTCACCCATGGTCATAGCTTTTAAAGAAAATGGGGATCTTCGAATATGCATCGATATGAGACTAGCCAATAGAGCAATTTTAAGGGAGAACTATCCATTGCCTGTGTTCGAGACATTCATGACCAAGCTAAGAGGTGCAAAATATTTCTCTCGTCTGGACCTCAAATATGCATACCATCAACTGGAACTTGACGAAGCTAGCAGGGCCATAACGACGTTCATAACCCCTCGCGGGTTGTTCCGATATAAACGATTAATGTTCGGAGTTAACTCCGCACCCGAAATCTTCCAACGAAGACTGGAGGAGCTGCTGGCACCATGTTCTAATGTATTGAATTACATTGATGATATCATCATATTTGGAACCAATGAAAGTGATCACGATAATGCTGTCAAGAAGATCAAAAATATATTGGATGAGAATAATGTTTTCTTGAATGACGACAAATGTGTTTGGAAGACACATGAAGTTAAATTCCTAGGCCATGTCTTGTCAGATAGAGGCATTGAGGTTGATCCGGAAAAAGTAGCAACAATACTCTCATTCAGGGATCCCAAAAATAAGGAGGAGACTCGGAGCTTTTTGGGTCTTGTCACCTACGTGGGAAAATTCATACCAGATTTAGCCAATCGTACCGAGCCATTGAGGCGGTTGCTGAAAAAAGACTGCAAATTCGATTGGGGCGAAACAGAGAAAAGAGCTTTTGAGGACCTTAAATCTCATTTGGCCAAAATACCCAATCTGTCCTATTTCGACCCCAATAACAAAACACGTTTGATTGCCGACGCCAGTCCCGTCGCTCTTGGAGCCGTATTATTGCAGTTCACGGGAGACAATGAATTAAAAATAATCTCGTTTGCCAGCCGGAGCTTATCAGACGTTGAAAAGAGGTACTCTCAGACTGAGAAGGAGAGTCTGGCGCTGGTGTGGGCGGTCGAGAAATTTTACTTCTACCTGGCAGGACTAGAATTTGAACTGGTAACGGATCACAAACCGCTGGAAACAATATTCAAACCAACTTCGAAGCCTCCAGCTCGAATAGAAAGATGGCTCTTACGTCTACAAACATTCAAGTTCAAAGTCATATATAAGGCTGGGAAAGAAAATATTTCAGATGCCCTGTCCCGACTCTGTGAATTGACATCAACAAACTCCTCATGGCAAAATGATGAGAATAATATCTTTCGGGTTATCGAACATTCGGTTCCTGCAGCGTTGAATATATCTGACATATCTCAAGAAAATGATCGCGATGAGGAAATTATTGACGCCATCTCCTGTCTGGATTATGACACTTGGGATTCCTGTACATCCAACAGCTTTTACCCTTTCCGGTACGAGCTCTCAATGCTAGGGAATATCCTTCTAAGAGGAACACGACTAATTATCCCGACAACACTTCGCAAAAGGGTGTTGGAGCTAGCTCACGAAGGACATCCAGGGGAATCAGCGATGAAACGCCGTTTAAGATCTAAGGTGTGGTGGCCGCGAATTGACCGGGATGCGGAAAACTTCGTAAAATCCTGTCGAGACTGTTTAGTGGTATCACAACCTTCGGGTCCAGCGTCAATGCAGAGAACATCTTTCCCGACTAGCCCCTGGAATTCGATAGCCAGTGATTTATTGGGCCCATTGCCAAATGGGAAATATGTTCTCGTCTTCATAGACTATTTTTCAAGATACATGGAGCTGAAGTTTCTACAGTCAATATCTTCAGCAGCTATCATTGGGGTAATGAAGGAAATATTCTGCCGATTAGGTTTCCCTAAGTACCTAAGGACAGATAACGGCAAACAATACATTAGTGCGATGTTTGAGGAATACTGCAGATCAAGTGGCATTACCCTAATAAGAACTCCGCCATATTGGCCTCAGGCCAATGGTGAGGTAGAAAACATGAACAAATCTTTAGTTAAGAGGTTAAAAATCGCATACTTAAACAAAAATAATTTTGAGCAGGAGATTCAGGAGTTTATTTTAATGCACAACGTCACTCCTCATGGTACTACTGGGACAGCCCCAACAGAATTAATGTTCAATCGAATGATTCGAGATAAAATCCCCAATGTGCAAGACGTGGTTGGGGAGTTCACCGATTCATTTGAAAAAGATAATGACTGCGCTCAGAAGCACAAGGGGAAAATAAATGCTGATAAGAAGAGAGGGGCAAAGGAGATAGATATTCAGGTAGGAGATCAGGTGTTAATGAAGAATGTAATATTTCCTAGTAAATTGACACCGAATTTTGATATAAACGAATATCAGGTTTTAGAGCGTAAGGGAAATATTGTTAAGGTTTCAGGGGGAGGTAGAACACTCCTGAGGGATGTTAGCCATCTAAAAAGGATTCCAGGTGCCCGAACCACGATGGATATCCCGTCTCCTGCAACGGACTTGGAGGAGCCCGATCAACGCCCTCTGGTTGAATCACCCGGGGAACGGGATACATCATCTGGACCTGGGATAAAACTCAAGCTGATAAATAAAGGAGGGATGTGGGAACCGGTGCGAGAGGGAGTTGAGAGTGACGCACTCTCCCACACTGGAACGGACCACAGCTCACCGATTGGCGATCGGGCAGACGAGCGGCAGTTGCTTTAGAACTGTCAAAGCGAGCTGACAACATATGTTGTATTCCGTATTAATTATTAAAGTGTTTAATAAAAGATATATAAACCGTGCACGAAGTATCCAGTTATTACAATATCCACCCTCGGTCTCTCTAGGTCGGATCGGGCTTCCGCCGGGTCCTCTGACAGCCCCTCGGGGGCCGCATCGTCAGCGTGCGGATCGTCTCGGGCGTGTTGGAGTTCCTCCAGGAATGGCGGGGGGTCCGCATGACCCACCCGCGGGCTCGCCGGGGCCGTTGGGGATACCGTTGGGGATACCGGGAGGTTACTGGGGTGTAGTGGCCAGTCCGTCCGTCTCCCTACCCACCCGGGTGACGTCTCGGCTCCGGAATCCAAATACGACGCCGCCTCGATCATCGCTGGGACCGGTGAAGGGGACCGTGGCTCCTCTACGCGACTCGGCGAATTGCGCGCATGCGGCACCTCGATATATAATGTCGAGTATTCGGCTGTCATGAATACGACTAACCCGTCGTAATGGTCCACCGACCGCGTAGAGCTCCGATAGAGCGTTTGCCTATATTCCCTGCGTGGCTCCTCCCGCCTCTGCCGACCGTAGAACGGCCTTTCGCGCCTGGGATCGCGGTGCGATGGACCACTCCGTGGCTCCGGACAAGGCTCGGTCTCGTCGCTGTCGCACCCCTCCGGCTCAGTCCCGCTGTTGCTGCAGTCCTCCACCCGCACCTCCGGCCATGGTTCCTCCTCCTCCTCGTCGCTAATCTCGATTATGTCTTCTGGGTCCATCTGTGAAACTTAACCTCTTTAATTATACCCTGTCAATTCTATTGGCAACTAAACTACCCGTGCGGCTCACAGACTACGAAAAGTTATCTTAAATTAAAACGACTAAACTACTGGGAAAAGTAAAAAAAATAGAGGGAATTGTGGTTATGTGGTGGTAACATTCTTACTCCCCCCTGGTTCCGTCTCATCAGGGTTCTTTGTAAATAGATCCTGATCGTCCTCCTCCTCGCCCTGGAAGAACGGCTTCAGTTGCATCACATTGGCCACCCTTCTCTTGCGCTCCCCGTCGCGCGAGAGTCGCACGATGTTGGGGGAAGTAAATTTGACGACCTTGTAGGGGCCGTCAAATTTAGGCGCAAGCTTCGCAGCGAAGCCTTCGGCGGCGTTGGAGAGTTGATGTTGCCGCAGCAACACGCTGGAGCCCAGCGACGGTCGCCACTCTCGTCTCCGTAGGTTGTAGTGCCGGCCCTGGTCCTTCGATGCCCGTTGGAGGTTGCTGCGAACGATATTAAAAATTTCTTTTAGCCTACCTTCCCTCTCCTTTGGGTCTAGAGCGCTAGTCGCTGACCCTGGAGTAACCTCGTCGTACAGAGCGGCGGGAAGACGCGGTTCCCTACCCAGCATCAGAAATGCTGCACTAAATCCTGTAGAATCGGCCACACTCGAGTTGACTGCTAGCGATATTTCTGGCAGCAGTTCGTCCCACGAACTTTGATGGCCCTCGATAAACTGTGCTATCATAGTTTTTACTGTGCGATTCGTCCTTTCGGTGGGGTTTTCTTGGGGACAGTAAGGGGCGGTATGCTGGATCTCGACGCCCAAAGATTCCATAAAAGCTCGGAAGTTTCGACTCGCGAACTGCACTCCGTTATCGCAAATGAATTTCCTCGGGACCCCGAATCTACTAAGGATTCGATCCCGGAAAGCCCCTTGCAACAGAGCCGTCGTGGCCCTTTTGAGTGGGACCAATTCCACCCATTTGGAAAATGCGTCATGAAATACCAACAGCATGGTATTTCCGCGCTTCGAACGGGGAAGAGGGCCCACGAAGTCAGCACACAATGCCGCCATCGGCTCGGCCACTTGCCGTGTTAGCATGTGACCAGCCGGTTTCCGTTGATCGCACTTGAACTTTTGGCAAACTTCACAGCGTTTCACGTAGCGAGCGGCATCCCTGAACATGCCGGGCCAGTAATACCTTTGTGCTAAACGGGCCACCGTTTTCCTCACGCCTTGATGCCCGGCCGTGGGAGCATCGTGGCACTCTTGCAAAACCCGACTCCTATGACCACTGGGAACGCAAAGTTTCCAGGGAATGAAGTCCTCGTCGTCCGCTCGATGACCCAAGTTCCTGTACAGCTGCCCGTTCTCCTCTGTGTAGTCGGCGAATTTAGCGGGCGCCTCGGTAATCCTTGCTCGCATGCTCTCAATCCATTTACACGGGGGTGTAGCTTCCACCACCTGCTGGCAGGTGTCGAGGGGATGCCGGGAAAGAGCGTCCGCCACGACGTTGAGCTTGCCCCGTCGATAGTGGACATCAAATTGGAACTGCTGCAGTTCCAGAGCCCAGCGTGCGACCCGTCCAGTCGGACTCTCTATCGAATTCAACCACTTGAGTGCCAGGTGATCCGTTACAACGTCGAAGCGATACCCCTCGAGGTAACACTGCAACTTCCGGATAGACCACACGATCGCTAGACACTCCTTTTCAATAGCGGAGTAGTTCATCTCGGCCTTCAACAGTTTGCGGCTGGCGTACGCGATGACTCTCTCCTGTCCGTCGACTACTTGGGTCAGCACTGCGCCGAGACCATAGTCGCTAGCGTCTGTCTGCAGTACGAACTTGGCGGAAAAGTCCGGACACGCGAGAACCGGAGCCGTAGTCAAACTCTCCTTGAGCTGGCGAAGCGCATCCTCCTGCTCCCCCCCAAAACCATTTCTTCCCTTTTTTCAGTAATTCTGTCATCGGCTGCACTAAGGTCGCGAAATTCGGTACAAACCGCCTATACCATGACGCCATCCCTAAGCATTGGCGTAACTCTTTGCAAGTGGTGGGTGCTTTGAGATTTTGAATGGCCTCTACTTTCTCAGGGTCGGTACAAATCCCCTCCCCGCTTATCACATGCCCGATGTACACCAGTCGTTTCCGAAAGAAACTGCACTTCTTTCGGTTCAACTTGAGGTTCGCCGCCCTTAGCCGACGGAACACCTCCCTTAAATTGGCTACATGTTGCTCCTTGGTTGCCCCTATCACGACAATGTCGTCCAAATAGGCGAAAGCATGGGGTTCCATCTCCGGCCCGATCACAGTGTCTAAGGCTCGCTGGAACGTGGCACAGGCGGAGTGTAAGCCGAAAGGCATCACTCTCCATTGAAACAACCCTCGGCCAGGCACAGTAAAAGCCGTGCACTCCCGACTATCGGCCGCCATGGGGATCTGCCAGTATCCCTGCTTTAAATCTAAGGTGGATATGAACCGAGCGTGGCGTAACCTCTCGAGAATGTGGTTGATCCGAGGGACAGGGTAAGCATCCGGAATGGAGTGCGCGTTGAGTTGCCGGTAGTCTATGCACATACGCCAATCTCCAGTCTTTTTCTTGACCAGAACTATTGGGGCGCTGTGCGGACTACGCGACGGCTCGATCGCACCTGCCTGTATCAGCTCGTCCACCTGCTCATCGATCACCCTCTGCATGGCCGGGTTCTTAGGGTAGTACCTCTGCTTCAGAGGCTTGTCGTCCTTCAACCTGATCCTATGCTCCGCAATGTGAGAGACCCCTTTAAGCCCCTCAAAAAGTGCCAGTTCTGTCTCCAGGAACTCCTGCAGTTCCGGTTCCAGACCCGCTGGCCACTCAGCCTCCTCGTCAGGGGATTCATTCTCCGCGTCCGTTCCGACCTCAACCACCGCCCGCTCCGATGGGGATTCCATCGTGACACCGCCGGACGGGCTCACTGCCCGTGGGCCTGCTGGTGATCGATGACAAACGGAACCGGGTGTCCCGCCCTTTTCTTTCCTATCTACCGGCGTCCCTGTCTCATTCTCAGCTATCGTTGCCACTCTGCTGGCGTTGAGCTCCGCGAGTGGTACCCTCGCCGGCTCGCTCGCTCGGGCCTGGTCAGCCCCAAGCGGGACTCTGGACCGTGGCGACCCCCTCCTGTGCCTCCTCCTGCCACGCCGCGTGGGTTCTCCGCCTTCCACAGACGGGAAACTATTATGCCCTCCCTCGGCTTGCACGGCCGGCCCCGTCGGCCTTGTACCTGGTAACGGTACAGTTTCCAATATCAACTTCGCGTTTCCGCACCTCACGGTCGCGCCCATCGCGCACAGAAAGTCCATGCCGAGAATTACGTGGTCCAACATAGACGGCATGGTCAGCATGGGCATGCTTATGACGTCTCCGGCCATACCCACGTCAACCCTCAACATTCTCCTCACCTCCAGCGTGGAACCGTCGGCCAGCCGGATCCGCGATTGCACGTCTAGGGCTTCGCCCTGTATCGCCCATTTACGCACACAGTCCTCACTCATGAAACTGCGTGTCGCTCCCGTGTCGATCGTGGCCGGCATGGGGCTCCCGCCGATCTCCACGGTGGCGATGATCCGGCCGCCTTCCACTACGAGGGGACACCTTAGAGCCGGGTCGCGGGCGCACTGGCGTCGCCCTGACCCTGACCTAGGGGACGCCATGGCTCGTTTCCCGTGTCTCGGGACGCGCAACAATTCTGGGTGCTCCTTCCACGTTGGCCACACTGCCTACAAAACTCTACCCATGCGTTCGGGCACTCCCTAGCAAAGTGTCCCTCCTGCGCACACTTGTGGCAAGCACGGCGCGGATTAAACCTAGGCACACTGTCCTGGGTCAACATCTGATTGGTCGCGTCGTTCGGAGCAGATGAGATTGGGGTGCTCCCAACTGGCGCAACTGCCGACTCCGGCGAGGACCTGAACGGATTACGGTGTCTCCCCACAGGTGCAGGGCTGGGATTCTGATTTTTCCCAGCAGACGCTGCCCTCTGGCCCTTTACACTTTCGTACTCGTACAATTTGTACTCCGGAGCCGCGTTTTCGTACACGCGATGCAAAATCCGCGGAGGACTGTACCCGGCATGATGCATTAATGCCCGAATGTCGATAATAAAATCTTTGAACAGTTCCCCCTCTCGCTGCCTGCGGGATCGGATCTGATCCTCCAGACGCTCAAAATACTGCGGCGGCAGGAAGAACTCCAGAAACTCACTCCTGAACTCTGCCCACGGCACGTCTCTTAACCCACTGGACAGAAACCAGCGGGCCGCCCTATCCACGAATATCTCGCCGACTGCCCGAGACATCCGGTCGAGCTCAATACCGTAGGTAATGGCTCGCTCCTCCAACAATTCCAAAAACTCCAAAGGATCAGTCTGACCATCATACCTCATTCCCCATTTTCGGACTTGCTCGGCCACAGCCCGTGGTGGCCTACCCTCCAGCGACGAACCGGCCACGGGTTGGTCACGGGAAATCCCAGGGGTAACCTCTCGGTCTGGCCTGACCGCGGGTACCACCAAAGCTCCGGGAGCGCTGACACGGCCGGTCTGAGTTAGCGGTGTCTCAAGTAAGGGAGCGCTACTAAGATCTGACTCGGATCTCAGGCGGCCCCGTCCGCCTAAATTCGGATCTCCGCCCTCTACTGGAATCTCCAGCGTCTTCGCGTGCTGTGCCTCGAGAGCGGCAAGTCGTGCCCAAGTCTCGGGAGAATGGTGCCCCTCACGGATAAAAGCGCAGAGACGCTTTCGAAGATCCTCCACGAGGCCCTCGCTATCTAGGCCGCACTCTTGGGCTACGGCTACCAATTCATCCTTACGACGTTGGTGGACCCAACGGACACCCACCCCCGGGTTCTTGGACTCACCTGCCTCGACCATGGTCAATTACCAGCCGGTCGTACAATCTCTTTAAATTTTCGCACTTTCCACACAAAAAAAAACACAAAAAAAATTAATCTTTTATTTTAAAAAAAAATAAACCGTTCTTGTTCTTTTCCTTAAAAAAAACTTTTTTTTTTTGTTTTATACACAAGAAAATGGAAGGAAGCAAAAAAATTTTTCTTTTTGTTTTTTTTTTTTTTTTCCCAAAAAAAAACACACACAAAAAAAAAAAAATTCGAAGAAAACCGAATAACCAACACAGAGAAATTATTTTCCTTTTTTTTTTCCTCTTTTATTTTCCTTCCTTTTCACTACTTCCACTCACGATATTCTTGCGACTCTTCCCTGTTACTTTTTTTTTTCACTGTATATTTTTTTTTTTTTCTGACGCATCACTTTCAGATGTCACTGTTTTTATACCACTCTGCAACGTCACTGTTTTTATTGCGCATCACTTTCAAACGTTACTGTCTTATTGCGCTTCACTTTAATACGTCACTGTTGCGCGGCCATTTTGCGTTGGCTGTCGCGACGCGTGTTCGCCCAACTTTTTGGCATAGCAGCGACGCTCACGCTCACGACGTTGACTGCGACGCCCGCTCTCCCGACAGAGCGTACCGAAAACGTTTATTCTCTGCTTTGCGACGGCGCGTGCTTGGCTCGCGACGGCGACTGCGCTGCCGCCACCGGCGCCGGCTACTTTGCCTGTATGAGTGAGTATGGGAAGATCCCGTTCGTTTTCGGGTCCCTTTTCACGTTCTCTTTTCACGCGTGCCTAATTTTGCTACGCTGAAAAGTAAAACGTAGGGTATGGCGGGGTGTATACGACTAATTACAAAAAAAAATCAAATTCATCTGATTCCACTACGGACAAACATTTATTTGGGCACAAGTGTGGGGTTTTATGCCACTTTTGTGCCACGCTCCTTTTGTGCCTCCAGGGTCCCTGCTCGGGCGCCACTTGTAAGGAAGCTTCTAGCCAGGGTATAGACTCAGTCCGCCGGGGCCAGAACTTACAAGAAAATTTGTAAGATTCGCTGGACGCGAAGCAAAGGGGTGGGGAAATGTTTGTTCGTAATGAAACTACAACGATAATGACCTCACGTATGCCCCAACGGCGGGCGCGTGGGACAACTCTATATGGCCGGGGAGCGGTACAGGGTATACTCTGGTGCTCCGCTGGCAGCAAGAACTACAGGGATCTAATAGGAAAAGTTAGTAGCAATGGCTGCCGGGATTTATCGCACGGCCAACGGGATCGATTCCTCGTTCAAACCAAGGGATAGTTAGTAGGGATTAATGCCGGGATTAGTCACGCGGCTAACGGGAGCAATTTCTCGTTCAAACTACAGGGTATTTAATAGGGATTAATGCCGGGATTACTCACACGGCTAACGGGAGCAATTCCTCGTTCAAACTACAGGTATCTAATAGGGATTGTTGCCGGGATTAGTCACGCGGCTGACGGGATCGATTCCTCGTCCAAACTACGGGATATTTAATGATTGTTAGCAAATAATTAAACGGAGGCTTGGGTTAAATACAGTTAAACTTTATTGGCGTTTTCTTCTAGTTTATACTTCTACTACTACGCGTTCCCTACCGCACGTTTTTGCCTAACCTCTTTACTCACTCTCTTTAACTCCTTGACGCGCCAAATTGCGACGTTCACTCGCTTCCACTTCTCGATCGCAACTCTCGAGCCTCTCACCGCCAAGCCATGCGCTAGTGTCGGTCGTACAACTCAGCACAGCTTTCGCTCTCTTCACCTCGGAGCTTTCGCTCTCTCACAACGAGATGAAGAGGCGCTGCGTTCGGCAGTGTTGTACAACCGATCACTAACGCCTGCATGGTTGTAATGGTGACCGTTGCGTTCGAATTCAATTTTAAATCCTAACCGCTATCTTGATTACATGCAACAACTACTTAGGTTTAATGCGCTCCGTGCGCTTTTCTTTAATTAATTAATGCCTTAATTCTAACTTAAAACTAACAAGAGCGCTTCATTGCGCGGGGTGAGATCCATTTCTCTACTTATGAACTATAAAAAGGAACTATAAAAAATAAACAAAACGCTTCATTGCGAACACTTATTGGCTATAATACTGTGGGGTGGTGCGCGCCTAGCGCCGCCTCACAGTGGATTTTCGCGATTTATGGAGGCGGAAAGGGGCGTGGCAAAATTTTGAAATAAACTTAATCTGCGAGGGGTTTATAGAAATCTGTGTGCCAAATTTGGTTGCTCTAGCTCTTATAGTCTCTGAGATCTAGGTGCTCACACAGACGGACATGGCTATATCGACTCGGCTGTTGATGTTGATCAAGAATATATACACTTTATAGGGTCAGAGATGCTTCCTTCTCCCTGTTACATACATTGCAACGAATACAATATCCCCTTTTACTTATTTTTCTAAGTAACGGGTATAATAAAAGACTAGCTTTGGAGACTTGTCGTTTTCGAAAAATGTATAGAAAACAATGCATCGCGAACGCGACGAATAATGGAAGTCATGTTTAACTTCATCTTGACAAATACTCTTAAACCATAATAAAATAATGTTACTATAATTTTATTTATTGCACAAGTTTTATAAGTCATTTGTAACGCGACACCGTGAACCTGACAAGATTTTCACCTAGTTTGTGCCAAGAATTTGTTCATCAAATTCGAAACATCGAAAATAATTTGTCAAACTTTTTTTTTTAAAAAAACTTTCAATATATTTCTAAGTAAAATGGTTCATGATACAATATTACTGACCTACTAAGTGTAATCGTTAAAATAAATAGGTCAATTTTAGAAGTAAATTTTTAAGAAAATGTGCAAAACTATGGAAAAAATGAATTTATTCACTCTATTCAATTTATTCTAGCGTACATTGCTTAAATAAATAACTTGAATACATTTTTGGAAGAAAATTTCACAAGATGTGAGCTTTTGTGTGTGGTCCGATGGCTCACTGGTTAGAGTTGCCGACCTGTCACATAATTAAAACTTTCAGTTTGAAAAAAAAATGGGTTCGATTTGAAGTCAAGCATGAGTTTTAAGATCTTTAAAACGAAACGCAAATTATACACAACCCGTCATTTAAAAAAAAAAAAAAAAACAGTGAGCTTTTGATTAATTTACGTTTTTCGTCGTGGTAGACCTTTTTCTGGAAATGCCCATATATTTGTGTGTCACGCACAAAGGACTTTTTGTTAAGTACAAAACTATGAAGACAGGTGGAGCTTCTGGCGAAAATGCTCAATCGGCATTAAGCGAAAAGCTATTGCACGCAATAGTTGACTGTGCTTTGCTTGTTTTGATCCTGGAAAAGAAATCATTCGGTTTGAAATTCGAAACGGGTTGAAGGTGATGAGCAGGCAAACAGCTGTAATCAAATTGTCAGATAAGTATACGCAGCGCAGACCAAGTCTGCAGGCATCGCGGCAACACGCGAAAAGGAGCACGGTAGGACCATACCGACTGATGCGTCCTGCGCTAGTTGCTGACATCGCCAACCGACACCCCCAAAAGGGTTCGCGCGGCGGAGCCAACTGCTCAAAGCCCAAGTGTTGCAAAACCTATCTGAGCAGAGCTCAGGAAGCTCTGGATGAGCGCCCTACGGCCGCGCTGCCTGTGGATTATCCCCAGGTAATTCTCATTCGCGGGGACTTGTCCGTGCTTGAGGAGGCCATCCTGGCACGGTGGGACACTGCCGTTTCCTTTCCTGGCATCCATTTCCGGGGAGGCCACCTGGTTATCGACTGCATAGACGAGAACTCGGCAGACTGGCTGGTGACGGTAGCATCAAAGCTACACACTTGGAAGGGAGTACCCCTTGATAGTAGGATGGGGGATGACATCCCGTCACCGCATAACGTCACGCTCTACCTGCCGAGAAGTGCGGACAGGGCAACCGATGACTTGGTGGTTATGCTGAGTAACCAGAACAAGATCGAGACTGACGCATGGAGGGTCATCTCAAGGAAGGAGGGGGAGCCCTCCTGGTACTCGGCATCGATGAGATGAGATTGAAAAAGTCGGCGGAAAAGGATGGTATGAAGGCCGTGCCCGCCCCGGCGGATCCAGTGTTTGTCCGGCAGGTCCTTCCAATCCGTTGGAGGATCTAGCCGAGGACAAAGATCTGGCGGATCTAAAACTGTATCCCGCTGCAGTTGAGGAGATGGATCAGCAGCTGGCTTTGTCGTCACAGGAGTTGCAGGACGAACTGGAAGTAGCAGACGTCACATTGGCGTCATGCGATGACGAGGGGACTCATTGCCCCCCTCGTCATGTGATATGGAGCCGCTGTTGTAGTGCGTTGGCATCAAAGGCCTGTACACAGCGTACTCAAAGGTAATCTGGGACCAAAGAGATCCAGTACCAAGAACATGTATAATGGTGAGAAAGTGTATTAATTATACCATCCTTTCAGAATTCCTAAGTAGGGACCGCGTGCCAATAGCCGTGCAGACTGCTGGAAGCGCCCGTACTACCGAGGTGGCCTCGGCGTATTTCGCCGGCAACGGAGTCTGTCCACCAACGGAAATCGTTGGGCTGGCGAAAGATTGCGCAAAGAAGAATGCACTTCTCTATTTAGACTTAGATGTGGCTTTTTAGGGAAACATGTCCTACCGATTGAGGACATAGCAGATCTCAACCCGGTAAAAATTTTCGACTTCGTGCGAAAAGTAGGGTTGATGGATGAGGCTCAGAAGGGGGCACAACAGATCCAAAGGGTCGCAGTGCAATTTTCCCCATTATAATAATAATACCAATGTGCTAAAAGAAATTAAACCGCAGAAGCTTTTTAGGATATATGTACGTGCCATTGGCTAACAGATAATTTTGAGCGAAAATCAGTGGCTTTAGCATGCAGAAGAATGTTTGGAGTACACTCCTCTGAAAAATATGTGCAGCCTTCGGGTTAAAAACAGGAACCGCAAATAAGAGTTATTAGAAACTTGATAAACTTTTTTTTTAAATTTTTATTTAAAAATTATAAAAATTGAAAATAAAAATTATTTTCCAATTTTTAGACACCGTACTTAAAAAAAGTACAGGTGTCTATTAACTTTGTCACAAAAAAAAATGTGCGTAACAGGCAGAAGGAGGTGTGGCAGACCCCATAAAGTATATATATTCTTGATCAGCATCAACAGCCGAGTCGATATAGCCATGTCCGTCAGTCCGTATGCCTGTCTGTCTGTCTGTAAGAGCGCCTAGCTCTCAGAGACTATAAGAGCTAGAGACTCTAAACTTGATATGTAGGTGCGTCTATTTGGCCACGCCCCCTTAAACGCCCACAAATTAGAAAATCTTAATTTTAAGGACAGTTTTAAAGATAGACATTCCTAATTGAGCATAGACAAAGAAAATATTATCCACCATATTTGCTGAAAATTTCATCGCGATCGGATAATAAACAGCGAAGATATTAAACAACTAAATTATCGATGATTTGCCATTCGTTATCAGAAACAATAAGAACAACAACAATCTCAACTAGATAACAATTACAATTGACTTAATATAATCTATATATATAAAACTCTTTGTCCTGACTCACTGACTGACTGACTCACTGACTGACTGAGAATCAACGTGCAGCCCAAACGTTAAGAGATAGAGAGCTGATATTATTACACAACATAATTTCATCGTGCAATAAGAAGGCGTTTTGCGAAATTCCACCTGTAAGAGGGTCAAAATCAAGGTCAAAGGTCACGGAATAGCTTAGTATGAAAAACTTTTTTGTTTCTTAAGATATCACAACCAAACTCACAGATTTTATGTTTGGTACTGTTTCTTACATTCTCACCTAATTTAGTCAAAGTAGAATGACTATATCTTATAGCTGCCATAGGAACAATCCGATGAAAAACACCTTTAGTATGAAAAACTTTTTTGTTTCTAAAGATATCTCAACCAGACTCGCAGATTGTTTGTTTGATACTGTCTCTTACATACTGACCAAATTTGGTCAAAGTCGGATGACTATATCATATAGCTGCCATAGGAACAATCTGTTTGAATATAGGAATATTACGTCAAAGCAGCAACCTGGTCACACTTTGTTATTCAAGTGTGTAACGTTTCTCATACTGCTAGGTATGTATCTGAGCTGGTGTAGGGTATCACTCGTCGGATAGTACGCGCTTGCAGTCCGGCTCCGGCTCGTCGGCAAGTTGGGTGGGTGCTTTATTGAGTGACGAGTAAATTTGCTCACAGAACGAGTATTCTAATATTAAAAGAATTCGCGTACTGAGGGGAAAGGAGGAAATTAGGATGAAGATCTAAGGATTAGGAACAGAAGAAGGGAACAGAAGATACAATCGATCCGACACTTTCATTATGTTACACCATCAGGTGTGAACGCCCACCCTGCCATGATCCTTATGGGCCAGAAAAACAAAAATAAGGATCCCTAGAAGGTGTCGCCAGAACACTAACCTATGTCCCCGTATTGCAGCATGGTTTCCCTAATTGTTGAAAATTATTCCATATTCGATTTCATATTCAATTTATTACTAGACATTATTATTTAGAAATAAACATATTTTTAAGGTAGACGTAATGAAAAATACAAAAAATTATTCTATTAGCATTTGCTTGAGTGGGTGGCGATATTTTACTTTTACATTAAGTTTAAGTTTTATGTTTCTTTCCAGAATCAGTAATGCCAAATCAATTAGAAATATTATTTTTCAATTAACTTTGTCGCAAATAAAAATAGTTTTAATTCTCGCCCGAAAATATGCAATTATTTGTTTGTTGGTTGCTAAGACATTCTGAACCGACCGAAAGCTTTTATATGTTGGGTACAAGATACAAAATAAACAAAATGTATAACACTTACGGCTTATTATCCCACGATGAAAGATCTTTCAGTGTGTGTGTGGCCGATGACGAAAAGGTGCATGTCTGAAATAAAAGCTTATGATCGGGTTCGGGTCTAGGGTGCGAGTTCACAATGCGAATCTAAATGTTTAATTGGCAACAAAATTAAGTTATGATTCAAATTTCGATTTTGGATTGGCATTTCTTCATGCTTAAGGCATTTACATAATTGGCGGTGGCTGGCCTGGTTTTTTTCAAATTCCCTTTATTGATTTAAAAATTTTATTCTCTTTTGATTTGTAGGCAACACCATACCGCACTCGCAAATTACAAAAGCATTAGAAAATTAGATTGCAAATCTATATATATAAAACTCTTTGTCCTGACTCACTGACTGACTCACTGACTCACTGACTCACTGACTGAGAATCAACGTGCAGCCCAAACGGTAAGAGATAGAGAGCTGAAATTTTCACACAACATAGATGAGATAATTTCATCGTGCAATAAGACGGCGTTTTGCGAAATTCCTCCTGTAAGAGGGTCAAAATCAAGGTCAAAGGTCACGGAATTGCTTAGTATGAAAAACTTTTTTGTTTCTTAAGATATCTCAACCAAACTCACAGATTATATGTTTGGTACTGTCTCTTACATTCTGACCAAATTTGGTGAAAGTGGAATGACTATATCTTATAGCTGCCATAGGAACAATCCGATGAAAAACACATTTAGTAAGAAAAACTTTTTTGCTTCTTAAGATATCTCAACCAAACTCACAGATTACATGTTTGGTACTGTCTCTTACATTCTTACCAAATTTGGTCAAAGTGGAATGACTATATCTTATAGCTGCTATAGGAACAATCCGATGAAAAACACATTTAGTATGAAAAACTTTTTTGTTTCTTAAGATATCTTAACCAAACTCACAGATTACATGTTTGGTACTGTCTCTTACATTCTGACCAAATTTGGTGAAAGTGGAATGACTATATCTTATAGCTGCCATAGGAACAATCCGATGAAAAAACCTTTAGTATGAAAAACTTATTTGTTTCTTAAGATATCTCAACCAAACTCACAGATTGTATGATTGGGGCTGTCTCTTACATTCTGACCAAATTTGGTCAAAGTCGGATGACTATATCATATAGCTGCCATAGGAACAATCGGATGCAATCGCAGATATCCTAACAAAACTTTTAGATTAACTCTTCTTGCCAAATTTTGACAAATTCTCTTAATTTAGCTTTTTCCCGCCAAATTTAGCTTTTTCCCGCCAAATTTAGCTTTTTCCCGCTAAATCACCAAATCCGACTTTTTAGCCAAAGTTCAATTGCAAGGAAAAAAATTAAGGCAGCGGACAGCGGAAGCTAAATATTTCCGTTTTTTTTTAAAGAAAAAATGTTATATTATATAAATTTGTTAAAACGGGCAACTAAATACAATGCTGCGAGCGTAGCGAGCTGCGGGTTGGCGAGCGAAGCGAGCAGGGGTCGAATATTATGTAAATTTGTTAAGCCGGACAACTAAAGACAATGTTGCGAGCGAAGCGAGCTGGGGGTTGGCGAGCGAAGCGAGCACGGGGCGTAGCCCCCTAGTATTAAATAAATGTGGCAGAAGGCCTTAAGTAGAGTGAGCAGCACGATTTTAAATTTAGGCCACTTGGGCAGCCACAGCTCAAAGGTCACTTTGAGGTTGGGTACACAACTTTGGCAGGTTAAGTTTTAAACAAGTTTGGGGCGATTAGACCGGGACATGATAATGGCAATCACTAGCCGGAACACAGAAGATCGAATTCCCTCGATGTCAGCTCACAACAGATCTCGGTCAGATCTTCGCTGTGACGTCACGGTAGCCGAGACACAAACCCAACATATGGGATCCGCACGCGCAGAGCTTTCGCCAAGCTAAGCTTTGCACAGCTGTGATTATGCACAAAGTGCCGACTCTGTCACACGTGAGAAAATAAACAGAGACGCACACACAAACTTATTAATAAATGTTCACCTCAATCAAAAAGCACTGCTTACCCGTTTCGGACTCGGCACCACTAAAGTTGAATTTGAATTCAAATGTAGAATTCGTGGCTGCGGGTCAGCAAAAGAATTTATAAAACGGCGATCTTGCGCAAAAAATACAAAAATTAGGGGGATTGAATTGGTGTATATTCACTGCGCATACTTACATATGCCACTGGAATAAATTACACAAAACTATGAACACTTTACTTCTTAAAAGATTTTTTTATCTTTTTGTGGTTAAGCAGAAGAAAAAAAATAAGCGAGACGTTCGCGCACAAGCGTATTCTTTGATGGCCACGAGGTGAAAAGAACGCTTGTGAAAATTTAAGCAGCAGAGAGGCCTACTTCTTTAGGACTTCTTTTTGTGCTGCATATTTGCAGCTTTGGTTGCTACCAGGGGTACAAGTTAAGCAACTCAAACTGGGTACTACCAACTTTTAGTTCCTAAAGTTGCCGCTAGAGGGTGAAACCGAAACATTGCAGAACTCCATTTATCTTTCTATATTATACTAATATTAAATTCCTTATTTCTATCAATACATTTCATTTCTGTTACTATTATTATTATTATTTTATTATTAAATACCAACTATTGTTGACTTCGCCGCTGTGTGGCGCTGTCAGCTGTTCTCTGGCAAGTTGACTGCTATGCAAAACAGATAAGTCAACTTTATGTGGCCTACTTCTAGGATGCTAAAAAAAATGTTTATGCCACATGAATCAAGTTGAGAAAAGAAAAATTAACTATGAATTTAACCGACAAGCGGACCTTTACAAGTGTGGCATCACTATATAAGTTATGTTACAGTTTAAGTCATACCGCCGCAGCATAAAGACACGGTCTATATTTGAAGTCAATCGAACAATAAATGTACTTTACTACTGCTTAATTATTGCTTCGCCTTATTGTTTCTGTTTCCCAAAAGGTTTCTGATTCTGGACGTTTGTTCCAACAGGTTATGGGCCCAGAAAACCCACAACAGAGCATTAAGAGCAAGTGAATAAAGCGCAGACAGTAAAAGTAAGAAAAGCCGTGAAAAATGGCTGGCGCGTATATTAGAATTGAACCACTGACTTCTGAAAATTATGAAATGCGCGCAGTGCTCGTAAAGAGTGATCTGTGGCAATATGTGGATGGTGCAAAACCATGTCCAGAGGATCCTAGTCTGGTTGCCGAGTGGAAAAGTCACGACGAAAAAGCGCGCGCGGATATACTTCTCGCTATTAGCACATCGGAATTGTCTGTCATAGACAACTGTCTGACAGCTAGAGGTTCTTGGATGAAATTGCAAGAGACATTCCAATCCAAAGGCCCTGTGCGAAAGGCAAATTTATTGAAACGCGTTGCACTCTCACGTATGAGCGAAGGTGGTGATGCTCGACAGCACATTGGTAGTTTCTTCGACGCAGTGGAGCGACTTAAAGAAATCGGAGTACATATCGGAAATGACTTACTCGCGATTCTCTTACTCTACAGTTTGCCTGACTCGTACGAAACATTTCGTTGCGCCATGGAGACACGCGACGATTTGCCTGACCCTGAAGTTCTTAGAATCAAAATTCTAGAAGAATCGGAAGCGCGACAAACAAAAAATGAACGCAGCGATCAAAACGCACTGTACGCGAATAACGGAAAAGGAAGGGGCAGAAACGAGAAAATGCAGAAAGAAACAAGAAAGTGCTATGTGTGCGACAAGGCTGGACATAATAAAGCAAAGTATAAAAACGCGAAAAGCGAAACGAAAGATCAAGAATACGGTAAAAACCAAAATAAGAAAGAAGCATTAAATGTAACGTGCGATAATGCATTTTTTGCTGAAAATCAAAGTGGAATGTGGTGCCTTGATAGTGGTTGCACGGCACACATGTGTTCGAATGTAAATATATTTGAAAACATTGCAGACGTCGAAAAGACTCTGCATTTGGCAAACAACAACACAACCAAAGTTAACGGTGTCGGTGAAGTAAACATTGAGATAAAAGAGAAACATAAAAACAATGAGATTACACTTAAAAACGTTTTATTAGTTCCTGATTTGCGACAAAACTTATTGTCAGTTTCACAAATAACTGATAAAGGGCACGAGGTACACTTTCGTAAAAACGAAGCCGTGATTGTAAAAAACAATGGTGAGGTGTGGTTGCGCGCAAAAAGATACGGAAACTTATATTATTTAAATGTGGAACAATATCAAGCAAACAAAATTGATTGCGAAAATCAAAGTGGAATTGATTTGTGGCATTACCGTATGGGGCATCTAAATGAACATGACTTAAAAAGTATGTCCATCAAAGGCAGAGTGCACGGTATAAACATTAAAGAAAATGAAACGTTATCCAAGTGCGAAATATGCATAACTGAGAAACAAGTAGCGAATAGCTATAGAAGCGCAACTGAGAAGCGTACAAGTCAATTGCTGGAGATCGTGCACAGTGATGTGTGTGGCCCAATGCGTACGGAGTCCATTAACGGTCGCAAGTATTTCGTAACTTCTATCGACGATCATTCACGCTATTGCGAAATTTATTTTCTTTCAAGGAAATCAGACGTTTTTGAAGCTTTCAAAACCTACAAGGCATTTGTCGAAAATTTCACAGGTCATAGGATAAAGTAATCCAAAGCGACAATGGAACGGAATACCGAACAGGTGAATTCGATGATTTCATGAGAAAACATGGGATCGGTCGACGCTTTACTGCTCCACACACACCCCAGCAAAATGGCATCGCAGAGCGGCACAACAGGACGCTGATAGATATGGCAAGGTGCATGATGCGGCAGGCTGGTGCCCCGCCAATGTTCTGGGCAGAAGCTGTCAATACAGCTTGCTATATTAGAAACAGATGTTCTACCAAAAGTTTATCTGGCGATATACCATACACGCTCTGGACATCTAAGGTGCCGACGATGTCATATATGCGTATATTCGGTTTAAAAGCCTACGCACTCATAATTCGAATCACGTTCTGAGGAGTGCGTTCTTATTGGATATGCAAAAGAGGCAAAGGCGTACCGGCTGTATGTTCCGAAAAGGCGCACGGTGATAATCAGCAAGGACGTAAGATTTATAAATGTATCCGGATTCAGGTGTGAATACCAAGATTTTTATGAGCACGAACAGGATGGATTCGAGGTGTCTCTGAAAGACAGTGGACAGCAATCTGAAGAGGAGTCATCTAGCGACGAAGAGTCAGAAGAAGAACACCCTCAGAAGGAACGACGTGGCAGAGGGCGTCCGAGATTATTGCGTTCGGGACAGCCAGGCAGACCACGCAAAGTCTTTCAACCAGCAGCCAAAGACATAAACGTGAATGTGGGAGACGATGAGACAAGCAGTGGTCCATCGCTTGAAGATATGTTCGTGGAATGTGAAATGGTATTCACAGCAACAGATGACCCAACCACATATCAAGAAGCAAAAATCTCAGATGATGCTGAAGAATGGATGAAAGCAGTTGAAGATGAGTTCATGGCGCAGGTCCTAAACAATACATGGAATATTGTTGAACGACCAACCAACAGGAAAATAATTGGCAATCGAATGGTGTTCCGGACAAAAGACGATGACATTTCTACGGGCAAGAAAAAGGCACGTCTAGTAGCAAAAGGCTGCGCGCAGAGGCCCGGAGAAGATTATCATGAATCGTTCTCGCCTGTTGTTCTATTCACATCTGTAAGATTGCTGACAGCCCTAGCAGCGGAACACAACATGGAGATTCATCAAATGGACGTCGTAACTGCCTATCTCAACGGTGAGTTGAAAGAGGATGTTTACATGAGCGTGCCAGAGGGATTCTCAGAATTTATGGAGAAGCTGGAACTTGGTGTTCCAATTGGAGCAACACGTGCGGTTCCTGACGCCAAGTACAAACAAATTGCAAAGAAATGGCGTAAAGAACTTGAGCAGTTTCAGAATCCAGTTTGCATGATAACAAAAGCTTTGTACGGACTTCGGCAAAGTGGACTACGATGGTATGAGAAGTTAACTACCAACTTACAAGAGTTTGGATTGCAACCCACCGAACAGGACCCGTGCTTATTCATAAGGCGTCAAGAAGGAAAACTTCTACTGGTCACGATCTACGTTGATGATTTGTTAATGGCCTCAAATCATCCCAAGTGGTTAAAGGAAGTGAAGATTCATCTCAGCGAAACATTCCAAATGAAGGATATCGGGGCGGTGAAAACATGCCTTGGCATAGAATTCAGGCAGGATATACAGAAACGTCAAATCTTCATTTCACAAGAAAAGTATATAAACAACATTCTAAAAAGGTTTGGAATGATGGAGTGCAAGCCAGCACTAACACCCATAGAAGCGTAATCGACATTGCAGCGCCCAGAAGATGCAGACGAGCGGGAAATGATTAAGTATCCATATCAAAACTTAATAAGTGCTTTAATGTTTCTTGCAGTGACAACCAGGCCAGACATTGCGTATGCTGTGAACTTTATGAGCCAATTCAACGCAAGCTACAATGGTGAGCACTGGAAGGCAGCAAAACGCATTCTCCGATACCTAAACGGCACAAGAGAACTTGGTCTCCTATATGTCCAGACAGGCGACCATTTCATCCAAAGACTGCATAAGAGTGGTGACATAGCGATCAACTACATGCAGACCGAACAGATGCCAGCAGATGTCCTGACGAAAGGTCTCAGCAGTGCCAAACACTTTGAATGTATTTTGTCATTGGGTGTCACACGCATTTAGAACTTAAAATTTGAATTGTATTGCTACTTTGAGGGGGCGTGTTTGAATATATGAATATTACGTCAAAGCAGCAACCTGGTCACACTTTGTTATTCAAGTGTGGCATCACTATATAAGTTATGTTACAGTTTAAGTCATACCGCCGCAGCATAAAGACACGTTCTATATTTGAAGTCAATCGAACAATAAATGTACTTTACTACTGCTTAATTATTGCTTCGCCTTATTGTTTCTGTTTCCCAAAAGGTTTCTGATTCTGGACGTTTGTTCCAACACAATCGGATGCAATCGGAGATATCCTAACAAAACTATCAGATTAACTCTTCTTGCCAAATTTGGACTAATTCGCTTAACTTAGAATTTTCCCGCCAAATTTAGCTTTTCCCGCTAAATCACCAAATCCGACTTTTTAGCCAAAGTTTAATTGCAAGGAAAAAAATTAAGGCAGCGGACAGCGGAAGCTAAATATCTCCGTTTTTTTAAAAAAAATGTTATCTTTTATATATAAAACTCTTTGTCCTGACTCACTGACTTACTGACTCACTGACTGACTGAGAATCAACGTGCAGCCCAAACGGTAAGAGATAGAGAGCTGATATTTTTACACAACATAATTTCATCGTGCAATAAGACGGCGTTTTGCGAAATTACACCTGTAAAAGGGTCAAAATCAAGGTCAAAGGTCACGGAATAGCTTAGAATGAAAAACTTTTTTGTTTCTTAAGATATCTCAACCAAACTCACAGATTATATGTTTGGTACTGTTTCTTACATTCTGACCTAATTTGGTCAAAGTAGAATGACTATATCTTATAGCTGCCATAGGAACAATCCGATGAAAAACAGCTTTAGTATGAAAAACTTTTTTGTTTCTAAAGATATCTCAACCAGACTCGCAGATTGTTTGTTTGATACTGTCTCTTACATACTGACCAAATTTGGTCAAAGTCGGATGACTATATCATATTGCTGCCATAGGAACAATCGGATGCAATCGGAGATATCCTAACAAAACTATCAGATTATCTCTTCTTGCCAAATTTGGACTAATTCGCTTAATTTAGCATTTTCCCGCCAAATTTAGCATTTTCCCACCAAATCACAAAATCCGACTTTTTAGCCAGAGTTTAATTGCAAGGAAAAAAATTAAAGCAGCGGACAGCGGAAGCTAAATATCTCGGTTTTTTTTTAAAACGGGCAACTAAATACAATGTTGCGAGCGAAGCGAGCTGAGGGTTGGCGAGCGAAGCGAGCAGGGGGCGGAGCCCCCTAGTATATATATATATTCTCATATTTAGCAAGAAATACTAAGATTTTAGGCAACACAGGCAATGTTGTCTTCGAAGAGGATATACCTTGGATAAATTTCAAGAATATGCCCTATTTAAATTCTGAGAACCTATGCTCTAGCAATGTAGTTAAGGTTGTGGCCGATGAAAGCGATGTTTTCGAGGAGGAGACGGAGTGGGAAGATTTAGAAAGCATTCCTATATTACCTTCCACATCGCTTAACACTTCAATTATTTCTTACTTATCTAGCTTATAGTTAATGTATGTTTTAGTTTATTGTTGTTTAATACAATGTTTGTCCGTCTTTGTCCGCGCGTCAACAAGCCCGTGCTTGGTGTCGTTTGGGCCACTTGAATGTACTGCTCGTTTAGTACATCAACGTCCAAATTTTAATCCACAGAAGAAGAGGATGAAGATAGTAACCAGCTAAATGAGGATGCCATTCAGTATGTATCTCGTTATTTAGTAAAGAGATTTGGTCTTGAAGATATTGACAAAGAAAATCATACATTAACCTATATTGATATGGTATCAACTGGCGCCTGACACAACCTTCACAATCATTTGTTTCTAGGCGAAAAGGTTTAGAAGCAGTATTTATTAAATTAAATGGGGAAACTATTTCGTATAGAATGCATCTCATAGATAAGCTTGTTAAAAACTCGTCGTATGTACAATTAAATGATAAAATACAACAATTTTATTTTAAGATGCGTGTAAAATTTAGATTAAAACTTAAATAACAGAATGAAAATACAAAAACAAAAACAAAGTTTGTTGAGAAATACGAAGTTCTTAAAGATTTTAATAAATAAAAAAACAAAAACATGATATTGCTTTTTTTTACAGCTAAATTAATAGCGTTGAAGCCAGAGCTTTCAAATAACTCTAAGCCCATTTTGCAATCGAGGTGTGCTCCTAAGAAGCCAGAAAAAGCAAGGACACAAGCCCCGAAAACGCAACCACGATCCCGTTTTTGTTCGCTTGTTTTCTTTGCTTGGCAAAACGAATCGCAAAGAAGCTTTTGAGGGAGAGCCACTGAGACAGTACAGTGTGCGATCGAAAAATCGAATCTTGTCTGAGGTAACCCAACGAGAGTAGCTCGGTCTGTCCTCTTTTCAAAACGGGCTTGAGAGAACCTCGGTTTTTGAAACCTCAGCAAAGAAAGAGATTTTTGCGAGCTCTGGTTGAAACTATTGGGGGTATAGCGACAAATGTGGTATCAATTTAAAGGAAAAAATGTTAACATTGACATAAAATTAAATTAATTTTTAAAATAAACTAGTGCACGGTGCTACAGTCGGAGACCCCGTACTTACTATCGAAAAGCAAACCTTAAAATAAAACAAGAATATTCCTAATCTTTGAGTTCGGTTGACGTACATATCTCCAAAAAAGTTCATACTGAATCTATATCAAACAACAAAAACGTTTTCATACTGAGACTTGATTTTCGACTGATCGTTCCTATGGCAGCTATATGATATAGTGGTCCGATTTCAACCATATTTAGTCAGGATGTATAAGACTATCACATATACATATTCTGTCAGTTTGCTTCAGATATGTCATACAGATATCTCAAAATTGTCCTTATAATTAAAGTTTTCTTATTTGTGGGCGTTTAAGGGGGCGTGGCCAAAATATAAAACCAACTCGATCTGCGTGCAATATAGACGAACCTACATACCAAGTTTTAAATCGCTAGTTCTTATAGTCTCTGAGATCCGGACAAACGGACAGACGGACATGGCCATATCGAATCGGCTGTTGATGCGGATCAAGAATATATATGCTTTATGGAGTCTGCCACTCCTGTACTTTTTTTTAAGTACGGGATCTAATTATTCAAAATGCAACATAAATCGAAATACAGCTTTTTCACATCTCAGATTTAACAGTCAAATTCTCAAGTTGTCAAAATAAAAATGAGTGAGTAGTATAGAAAACAAAGAGAACAAATTTTCTTTATCTATCTCTGTCGTCTCACGTCAGACTCTCTCTGGCGTGCCAGTATTGATACCGGCGTCAGGTATTATTACCGGCCTATTTTTGACAAAAAAAAAGGTGGCGGCTCTGGTCAAAATTAATGAATATTCGATTTACCACCACCAAAAAGATAACATGAGTAAGCGCAAAAGATGGACCGAGGGGTTGGAAACTCTATTTTTTAGAGACTTGGGACGGGAACATGGCCGATCTGCACGGGGCTAGGAAAAATGTTCACGTCTATGCTGAAATGACCAATAAGATGTCAAAGTTTGCATTGGACTAAACTGGACTGGAAGCATTATTAATCATAATCATTAGTTATTAGATTATTTTTGTTTTAAAGTCGAACTGATGATTAAATTACGATTATCTTCGGGTTTGACAAAAAGTTGACATTTTTAAAACTGTTTTCTCACGTGTTTAAAGAATTTCATCAACACTATTTTTATTACAAGTGGGAAAGGCTATAGTCGAGCTCCCGACTATAGGATACCCGTTACTTACATAAACAAATTAAATTTTTTTTATTGCATGCTTTTAGGCACTTTTATTGCTTAAAAGCTTTAATCAGCCAGTTCCACCTTTCTATTTGTCCGATCTTGTTGGGATTTAGTAGGATGATAGGTAATAACAGTAGCTAAGGTTAACCGTTTAAAAAAAACCTAATATCTTGAAAACTGTGCGTGTTGTGGATTTTCGCGATTTACGGAGGCGGAAAGGGGCGTGGCAAAATTTTGAAACAAACTTGATCTGCGAGGGGTTTATAGAAATCTGTGTGCCAAATTTGGTTGCTCTAGCTGTTATAGTCTCTGAGATCTAGGTGCTCACACAGACGGACATGGCTATATCGACTCGGCTGTTGATGTTGATCAAGAATATATACACTTTATAGGGTCAGAGATGCTTCCTTCTCCCTGTTACATACATTGCAACGAATACAATATCCCCTTTTACTTATTTTTCTAAGTAACGGGTATAATAAAAGACTAGCTTTGGAGACTTGTCGTTTTCGAAAAATGTATAGAAAACAATGCATCGCGAACGCGACGAATAATGGAAGTCATGTTTAACTTCATCTTGACAAATACTCTTAAACCATAATAAAATAATGTTACTATAATTTTATTTATTGCACAAGTTTTATAAGTCATTTGTAACGCGACACCGTGAACCTGACAAGATTTTCACCTAGTTTGTGCCAAGAATTTGTTCATCAAATTCGAAACATCGAAAATAATTTGTCAAACTTTTTTTTGTAAATAAACTTTTAATATATTTCTAAGTAAAATGGTTCATGATACAATCTTACTGACCTACTAAGTGTAATCGTTAAAATAAATAGGTCAATTTTAGAAGTACATTTTTAAGAAAATGTGCAAAACTATGGAAAAAATGAATTTATTCACTCTATTCAATTTATTCTAGCGTACATTGCTTAAATAAATAACTTGAATACATTTTTGGAAGAAAATTTCACAAGATGTGAGCTTTTGTGTGTGGTCCGATGGCTCACTGGTTAGAGTTGCCGACCTGTCACATAATTAAAACTTTCAGTTTGAAAAAAAAATGGGTTCGATTCCCCCCCGTCATTTGAAGTCAAGCATGAGTTTTAAGATCTTTAAAACGAAACGCAAATTATACACAACCCGTCATTTAAAAAAAAAAAAAAAAAAAACAGTGAGCTTTTGATTAATTTACGTTTTTCGTCGTGGTAGACCTTTTTCTGGAAATGCCCATATATTTGTGTGTCACGCACAAACGACTTTTTGTTAAGTACAAAACTATGAAGACAGGTGGAGCGTCTGGCGAAAATGCTCAATCGGCATTAAGCGAAAAGCTATTGCACGCAATAGTTGACTGTGCTTTGCTTGTTTTGATCCTGGAAAAGAAATCATTCGGTTTGAAATTCGAAACGGGTTGAAGGTGATGAGCAGGCAAACAGCTGTAATCAAATTGTCAGATAAGTATACGCAGCGCAGACCAAGTCTGCAGGCATCGCGGCAACACGCGAAAAGGAGCACGGTAGGACCATACCGACTGATGCGTCCTGCGCTAGTCGCTGACATCGCCAACCGACACCCCCAAAAGGGTTCGCGCGGCGGAGCCAACTGCTCAAAGCCCAAGTGTTGCAAAACCTATCTGAGCAGAGCTCAGGAAGCTCTGGATGAGCGCCCTACGGCCGCGCTGCCTGTGGATTATCCCCAGGTAATTCTCATTCGCGGGGACTTGTCCGTGCTTGAGGAGGCCATCCTGGCACGGTGGGACACTGCCGTTTCCTTTCCTGGCATCCATTTCCGGGGAGGCCACCTGGTTATCGACTGCATAGACGAGAACTCGGCAGACTGGCTGGTGACGGTAGCATCAAAGCTACACACTTGGAAGGGAGTACCCCTTGATAGTAGGATGGGGGATGACATCCCGTCACCGCATAACGTCACGCTCTACCTGCCGAGAAGTGCGGACAGGGCAACCGATGACTTGGTGGTTATGCTGAGTAACCAGAACAAGATCGAGACTGACGCATGGAGGGTCATCTCAAGGAAGGAGGAGGAGCCCTCCTGGTACTCGGCATCGATGAGATGAGATTGAAAAAGTCGGCGGAAAAGGATGGTATGAAGGCCGCGCCCGCCCCGGCGGATCCAGTGTTTGTCCGACAGGTCCTTCCAATCCGTTGGAGGATCTAGCCGAGGACAAAGATCTGGCGGATCTAAAACTGGATCCCGCTGCAGTTGAGGAGATGTATCAGCAGCTGCTTTGTCGTCACAGGAGTTGCAGGACGAACTGGAAGTAGCAGACGTCACATTGGCGTCATGCGATGACGAGGGGACTCACTGCCCCCCTCGTCATGTGATATGGAGCCGCTGTTGTAGTGCGTTGGCATCAAAGGCCTGCACACAGCGTACTCAAAGGTAATCTGGGACCAAAGAGATCCAGTACCAAGAACATGTATAATGGTGAGAAAGTGTATTAATTATACCATCCTTTCAGAATTCCTAAGTAGGGACCGCGTGCCAATAGCCGTGCAGACTGCTGGAAGCGCCCGTACTACCGAGGTGGCCTCGGCGTATTTCGCCGGCAACGGAGTCTGTCCACCAACGGAAATCGTTGGGCTGGCGAAAGATTGCGCAAAGAAGAATGCACTTCTCTATTTAGACTTAGATGTGGCTTTTTAGGGAAACATGTCCTACCGATTAAGGACATAGCAGATCTCAACCCGGTAAAAATTTTCGACTTCGTGCGAAAAGTAGGGTTGATGGATGAGGCTCAGAAGGGGGGCACAATAGATCCAAAGGGTCGCAGTGCAATTTTCCCCATTATAATAATAATACCAATGTGCTAAAAGAAATTAAACCGCAGAAGCTTTTTAGGATATATGTACGTGCCATTGGCTAACAGATAATTTTGAGCGAAAATCAGTGGCTTTAGCATGCAGAAGAATGTTTGGAGTACACTCCTCTGAAAAATATGTGCAGCCTTCGGGTTAAAAACAGGAACCGCAAATAAGAGTTATTAGAAACTTGATAAACTTTTTTTTAAAATTTTTATTTAAAAATTATAAAAATTGAAAATAAAAATTATTTTCCAATTTTTAGACACCGTACTTAAACAATTGGGCGCGGTTACAGTCGAGTTTGCTCGACTGGAGGATACCCTGTGCCAGTATCCATAAAATAGAAAATTGGTTGGGACCATCTCATATGCATATTCTGTCAGTTTGGTTCAGTTATCTCAAACAACAAAAAAGTTGTTCATACTAAGACTTGATTTTCGACTGATCGTTCCTATGACAGCTATATAATATAGTGATCCGATTTAAACCAATTTTGGTCAGGTTATAAGGGACCATCGCGTATGCATATTCTGTGAGTTTGATTCAGATAGATCAAACAACAAAAAAGTTTTTCATACTAATAATTGATTTTCGACTGATCGTTCCTATGGCAGCTATATGATATAGTTATCCGATTTCAACCAATTTTGGTCAGGTTATAAGGGACCATCGCGTATGCATATTCTGTGAGTTTGATTCAGATAGATCAAACAACAAAAAAGTGTTTCATACTAAGACTTGATTTTCGACTGATGGTTGCTATGGCAGCTATATGATATAGTGGTCCGATTTCAATCAAATTTGGTCAGAATGTATGCGACCATCTTATATGCATATTCTGTCAGTTTGGTTCAGTTATCTCAAACAACAAAAAAGTTTTTCATACTGAGACTTGATTTTCGACTGATCGTTCCTATGGCAGCTATATGATATAGTGGTCCGATCCAAATTTAAAAACAAACTTGATCTGCGTCCGGTATCCAAAAACCTACATACCAAATTTGAAGTCTCTAGCTATTATAGTTTCTGAGATCGACGCGTTCAAACAGACGGACGGACAGACGGACAGACAGACGGACATGGCTTAATCGACTCGGCTGTTGATGCTGATCAAGAATATATATACTTTATATGGTCGGAGATGCTTCCTTCTGCCTGTTACATACATCACACAAATCTAATATACCCTTTTTGACCATTTTCAATGGGCACAGGGTATAAAAAAGTACAGGTGTCTATTAACTTTGTCACAAAAAAAAATGTGAGTAACAGGCAGAAGGAGGTGTGGCAGACCCCATAAAGTATATATATTCTTGATCAGCATCAACAGCCGAGTCGATATAGCCATGTCCGTCTGTCCGTATGCGCCTAGCTCTCAGAGACTATAAGAGCTAGAGACTCTAAACTTGGTATGTAGGTGCGTCTATATTGCACGCAGATCGAGTTTGCTTTAGATTTTGGCCACGCCCCCTTAAACGCCCACAAATTAGAAAATCTTAATTTTAAGGACAGTTTTAAAGATAGACATTCCTAATTGAGCATAGACAAAGAAAATATTATCCACCATATTTGCTGAAAATTTCATCGCGATCGGATAATAAACAGCGAAGATATTAAACAACTAAATTATCGATCATTATTATCATTATACCATTCGTTATCAGAAACAATAAGAACAAGTGGGAAAGGCTATAGTCGAGCTCCCGACTATAGGATACCCGTTACTTACATAAACAAATTAAAATTTTTTTATTGCATGCTTTTAGGCATTTTAATTGCTTAAAAGCTTTAATCAGCCAGTACCATCTTTCTGTTTGTCCGATCTTTTTGGGATTTAATAGGATGATAGGTAATAACAGTAGCTAACGTTCACCGTTTAAAAAAACATAATATCTTGAAAACTGTGCGTGTGGTGGATTTTCGCGATTTACGGAGGCGGAAAGGGGCGTGGCAAAATTTTGAAACAAACTTCACCTGCGTGGGGTTTATAGAAATCTGTGTGCCAAATTTGGTTGCTCTAGCTCTTATAGTCTCTGAGATCTAGGCGCTCACACAGACGGACAGACGGACGGACGGACAGACGGACATGGCTATATCGACTCGGCTGTTGATGCTGATCAAGAATATATATACTTTATAGGGTCGGAGATGCTTCCTTCTCCCTGTTACATACATTGCAACGAATACAATATCCCCTTTTACTTATTTTTAATAAGTAACGGGTATAACAACAACAATCTCAACTAGATAACAATTACAATTGACTTAATATAATCTATATATATAAAACTCTTTGTCCTGACTCACTGACTGACTGACTCACTGAGTGACTGACTCACTGACTGACTGAGAATCAACGTGCAGCCCAAACGGTAAGAGATAGAGAGCTGATATTATTACACAACATAATTTCATCGTGCGATAAGACGACGTTTTGCGAAATTCCACCGGTAAGAGGGTCAAAATCAAGGTCAAAGGACACGGAATAGCTTAGTATGAAAAACTTTTTTGTTTCTTAAGATATCTCAACCAAACTCACAGATTATATGTTTGGTACTGTTTCTTACATTCTGACCTAATTTGGTCAAAGTAGAATGACTATATCTTATAGCTGCCATAGGAACAATCCGATGAAAAACACCTTTAGTATGAAAAACTTTTTTGTTTCTAAAGATATCTCAACCAGACTCGCAGATTGTTTGTTTGATACTGTCTCTTACATACTGACCAAATTTGGTCAAAGTCGGATGACTATATCATATAGCTGCCATAGGAACAATCGGATGCAATCGGAGATATCCTAACAAAACTATCAGATAAACTCTTCTTGCCAAATTTGAACTAATTCGCTTAACTTAGAATTTTCCCGCCAAATTTAGCTTTTCCCGCCAAATCACCAAATCCGACTTTTTAGCCAAAGTTTAATTGCAAGGAAAAAAATTAAGGCAGCGGACAGCGGAAGCTAAATATCTCCGTTTTTTTAAAAAAATGTTATCTTTTATATATAAAACTCTTTGTCCTGACTCACTGACTTACTGACTCACTGACTGACTGAGAATCAACGTGCAGCCCAAACGGTAAAAGATTGAGAGCTGAAATTTTTACACAACATAGATGAGATAATTTCATCGTGCAATAAGACGGCGTTTTGCGAAATTCCACCTGTAAGACGGTCAAAATCAAGGTCAAAGGACACGGAATTGCTTAGTATGAAAAACTTTAGTGTTTCTTAAGATATCTCAACCAGACTCACAGATTATATGTTTGGTATTGTCTCTTACATTCTGACCTAATTTGGTCAAAGTACAATGACTATATCTTATAGCTGCCATAGGAACAATCCGATGAAAAACAACTTTAGTATGAAAAACTTTCTTGTTTACTAAGTTATCTCAACCAGACTCGCAGATTGTTTGTTTGATACTGTCTCTTACATACTGACCAAATTTGGTGAAAGTCGGATGACTATATCATATAGCTGCTAACAATCGGATGCAATCGGAGATATCCTAACAAAACTATCAGATTAACTCTTCTTGCCAAATTTGGACTAATTCGCTTAATTTAGCTTTTTCCCGCCAAATTTAGCTTTTTCCCGCCAAATCACCAAATCCGACTTAATATAATATTAATCTTATAAAAAAACCTCTTTACGAGGTAAAAGTCTAGTGACGAAAACATTTTCATGCCCCAAAATTCCTGATATCCAATTTTGTGACAAAAAATATTAAATTTTACACATGAATTATTAAAGAAAAATGTTTGATATATAGATTATATCTGTAGCTTCTATGGTTTGGACACTATGGGGGTTTTTAATTTTAGCGGATTTTAGCGATTTCCCGCTAAACTAGCGATTTTTCGAAAAAGTCGTAGAACAAACGTTTCTAGATATTTGATCGGGAACAAGTTCTTTTTTTTTTATTATGGCAAATAAGAAAGCGAACATCTAAAAGACATAATCTGCAGTTATGTATGACATGACAAAGAGAACAAATGACTAAGGACGCAATTTGAGAGTCTTGTATGAACGTGTAGAGAGATGATCAATGAAAATGCGTATAAGTCTTCTTCGTGTAGAGTGTCTTGATATGAGCTTTCTTGCGAGAGGGTTGCTATGAAAGAAAGTTTATGGGAGTGTTTTGTGGCGAATTCGTTGATGCTTTCCATAACAGTATTGATATGGAGGTCTCTCCTGATAAATGAGGTCCTGACCAAGGGTGGGTTACCAACTATTTCCCTCATAACCCTGTTCAATTTAAATTGCAAGGAGTGAATGTGCGAGTCGGCAGCAATACCCCAAATGGCCACTCCATAAGTCCAAATGGGCGTGAGGAAAGACTTGAATAAAAGTACTTTGGAGGAAAGTGGGAGTTTAGACGAAAATCTAGAAGCCAGCGTAACTTTTTGTATCTGTTTTGGATAGAGTTTCTTAATGTCTTAATATGGGGTTTAAAGGTTAGTGATTTGTCCAGAGTAAGTCCGAGGTACTTGTGAGAAGTAGATATAGGAAGAACTGTTCCGTTAATTTTGATCGGAGGACTTAATCTTCTATTTTTGGTGAAGTTTACTTGTGAAGATTTTGATGGAGAAAGTTGGATGTTCCATGATTTGGTCCAGTCTAAGTAAGTCTTGATGTATCTTTGTGCCAGCATGGAGCAGCCTATGTGAGATGTAGATTTGCATAGAACGGCGGTGTCATCTGCGTAGAGAGCAACCATACAATTCTCGTTATCTAGGGCAGGCATATCGGCGGTAAAAATATTGAACAGGGTCGGGCTAAGAACGCTGCCTTGAGGAACACCAGCTTTGATTGAATGTATTCGGCTTCTCGCGCCATTCACATGAACGATAAAGCTACGATCACGTAGCCAACTAATAAGAATAGCAGAAATTGCAGGAGAAAGCGTTCTTCTGATTTTGACAATTAAGCCGTCATGCCACACTCTGTCAAACGCTTGTTGAATATCCAAAAAGACACCTGTGCAATATTGCTTCTCCTCGAAAGCTTCCAGAATAAAATTCACAACCCTATGGAGTTGTTCATGTGTGCCGTGACCGCTACGAAACCCAAATTGAAAGTCCGGTATAGCCTCTGCATCATCAAGTTCAATCCGAATTCTACGTAAAAGAAGTCGTTCAAAAAGCTTAGCTAACGTCGAAAGTAAGCTGACGGGCCTGTATGAGCATGGATCATTGATTGGTTTCCCAGGTTTGTGAATCATTGTAATGAGAGCCGTTTTCCAGGCCGGAGGGAAATACGCAAAAAGTATGATAGCGTTAAAAAGATGAAGGAGGTACGAAATTCCTGCCGAAGGGAAAGCCTTTAACATGCGGCCATCAATACCGTCAATACCAGGCGATTTCCTGGGCTTTATGAGCTTGATCTCTGAGGAGATCACTCACTCACTCTCACTCTTCCAGTGAGAAAGAAAAGTGACCCGGAATGTCCACAGGTTCTGAAGCCAAACATGAAATATTGAAAGACTCGAAAGGAGAAGGAAGAGAAAAAGGACCAAATCTTTCCTCAAGCTCACGGCCAAAAATACTGGCTTTCTCAGAGTCCGACTTGCTCCAGCCTTGGTCAGTTTGAATAGCGAAATTATAAGGTGCTTGTCTTTTGATTCCCTTGGTTAAGTTCCAGACATTAAAATCAGAGGGCTTGCGAGAATCCATGCCCTCTAGAAGGGATTCGAAATGACGACGCTTATCCTCCGTAAGAACGGACCGCAGACGTCTAGAAAGCAACTTCCAGGCGCGGTTGTCCTCAAAATTTCCATTCCTTAGCCATTTTCTTCGCAGTCTCCTTTTCTCATCCAAAAGGGCCAAAGCCTCACCTGAAAGTGGAAAGATTCGACTCAGAGGGTTGATGGAATCGGAGCCCCGATTCTGTAAGTCTGCAGAGATGACCTCGATGCACTGATTTAAGTCCCCAGGAGATTGGAAGGAGCGGTTGGCGTCTAAGATACGTTCAAGTTTTCGTTGAAAAAGTAGCATGTTAGTTTTCTTCGGCAGGAGAGAAACTCTGTGGCGCAGATAAACGACATCATGCTGCAAAAAAGCAATGAAAGGCAAGTGGTCGGAGCTGAGATCAAGCCGGCTCTCCATGAACAAATTCCAGTCTGGTATTCCCTTATAAATGGCGAAGTCGAGATTGCTGGGCGAACCACGCCTGCCATTAGGGAAGTATGTAGGGGCACCTGTTGCAAGGATGTTCCAGTTCTGGGATTGTGAAAGGTTGGCGAAAGCTCTGCCTCGCTTGCAAGATTTCTGACAGCCCCAGAAGCCGTGTCTTGCATTAAAATCCCCGCCGATAATGAACCTGGGACCAAGTCCTAAGAATATGTCCAGAAGTTGTGCATCATTAACCGTGTCTTGCCGACCGCCAGGTTTGAGATAGATGGCAACAATCGTTAGATCCGAATTGTTACCAAGGCTGATTGCAACAGCCTGTGCATTGTCTAGAGACGTGAAGGACAGCGGATGATGAATTAAATTAGAACGAATGATAATTACAGCACCACCACGTCCAACATCGCTCGGGTGGTTCGCTGCGTAGATTGAGTAGCCAGTAATTTTTAAAAAAGTCCGGGAGGTTGTGTGACTCTCACTTATGAGCATGATGTCAATGTTCTCGTTGATTAGAAATTGAACGAGCTCCAGCTTATGATGGCTGAGACCGTCCGCATTCCAGATGCCAATTTTTAGCGAATTCAGTTCAGGTCCGTATTCTCCTTGCGAATATCCTGGAGTTGGGTTGAGAAGCGCGATTCAATTGAAGCGAAACCAGAGCGCACAGCTTCCAAACAGTGTTGAACGTCTGAGTTTTCGCGGGAATTTAAAGATCGACTCAGAACAGCAGGATCTGATCTGGGGATATCAGCAGAAGGCTCGGCAGCGTCACGCCTGAGAACTGCAGCAAAACTCATTGCTGCTCCAGCAGAACCACGTTGGTGCGTTAACTTTTTTTGAAACTCAGCAAGATGTTGATGAGCCGGCTGTTTGCGCGATGGGACCTTGGGCACAACAGAAGGAGAAGCCTTTTGCTGCAAGGGATGAGTAGACGCGGCATTGATCTCTGTGTTCTGATAAGCCAGTAAAGAAACCGCGGGACTGACGTTCTTCTTCTCAGGGGAGATGGCGAGTTTGTAATATCTGCAACCAGCAAAGTTTGAGGTGTGATCCAAGCCACAATTGGCGCAGCAGGCCGGCAAAGTATCGGGCTTCACGCAAGTGGAGGAGAGATGATCTTGTCCACATTTGACACACCGGGAGGGTTTCGGCAGTACGACTTTGAGTGGCCAAAACGTTGGCAACGATAACATTGAAGAGCACCCTTACGCGAGTTAGGAAGTTCAATGGTAACGACAGTAAATCCAATCCTTTTGATCAGGAAAACCTCCTTGTTGTTAGATTTACGCAATATCTCTACAGCAAAGAGATCAAGCGGCTTTTTCTCCTTGTTAGTGATGTTGACAACTGATTTGACGTCGTGACCAAGCTAAGTGAAAACCTCAGAGATGTATTGAATGTCAGTACTTTTGTGGAGTCCTCGAATAATGAACTTGCACGTCCTCTCTTCTTTGAGTTGCCAGGAGTGCCAGTTGCAGTTAGAATCCTCCAGCCACTTGACCAGACTGCGATATGAAAAAGAGGCGTGGCATTGTATACGAATACCATCGTAAGACAGATTTTTAACAGCCAAATTTTCGTCGGATTTGACTAGTTCCTCAAGTTTTGAAAAGAGAAGCTTCCTGTCTCTGATGAGACTAATGACGATCGGCGGAGGTAAACGAGCGATCGATTTAGGTGGAATCTCATTGAGTTCGATAGGGACCTTGACTTTAGAATTAAGGACAGTTGCTTTCTTGACTGACTCTTTAAGAGACGACTTAGCACGAAGCGGCGTAGAATAACTTGGAGGAGTAGGTGAAGCGGGATCCTTTTTCGTAGAGGTGGAAGAGCAATCCGAATCCGAAGTAGTGTCTCCCAATTGAGAAAAGCAAGATAAAACACCACATTCGGACATTGAATGAGAATCGGCATCAGGATCAGACTGGTGCGGGCATGACGGTTCGTGATTACGAATAGAGGACGACTTGCGTCCAGGGCTTGACGGGCTAATTGTCTTCAGTGATGAGTTTAAAACATCTTTAAACGAGGGGTCCGATTCATCACTGGAATCGCAATGAATACTGCGCTTCTCATCGACGCAAGCATGACGGTTGATAGCTCTAGTTGCACGACTTGACTCATCACGAGGTGTCCTGGACATGTTCATAGCTTTCACCAGTTTCTGGCCCAGAAAGGTATTCTTAGACTGCTCCATCCTCTCAGGCAAGAGCCCCCAAGTGGGGTCAACGGAGACGGCTGGGACGTCCAGAAAAGTATGGATAATTGCGACTCAATGAGGAAATCTGTAAAGATATAAGTAGGCCCTGGGGCACAGAGAGAAAAGGAAAAGAAATATTTTTTACGCGAGTAGGCTACGAAAAATACAGTAAAATGAAAATAAAAATATGAGCCAGAAAATTTTGAAAACAGAAACAGTTTTATGTCGAATTTCGACGTGAAATAATAAAAAATATTTCGTTTTTTCACTTTTTATATTTTCTAAAAAAATTTGAAAAAAGCTGTAATGCGAGAGAGCGGTCCGCCTAGTACGAGAGCTAGAGTCGAACTGAAAAATTTAAATGATTGGAGAAATGATTTTTTTTTTATAATTTTTTAATATTCTAGTCAAAAATACGCGTCGAACGACATCTTGATTATCAAAATCCGATCACTGGTTCAGAAGATAATTAATTTTGAAACTTTTGGTGCCCTTCTCAAAACGAGGTGAAAAGTCAGTCTGTTTGTTTGTTTGTTTGTTTGGATCAAATCGCTAATTTAGCTTAAAAGTTTGAATGAGGACTTGTTCCCGCTCAAAAATCTAGAAACGTTTGTTCTACGACGTTTTGAATAATCGCTAGTTTAGCGGGAAATCGCTAAAAACCGCTAAAATTGCAAACCCCCATAGCATCCAAACGATAAAAGCTACAGATGTGATCTATATATCGTTGAAAAGGTATTTCAAAGGGCTCTAATGCATACTTTGAACTTTTTTTTTTAAGTAAAAAGGTAAACAGCTACAGGTAAAATAAGGTATTTTTCCCACATTTTAGCGATTTTGAGAAAACGCCAGTAATGATTTTTTCGAATTTTGCATGTATGCTTGTAAAAGAGCTAGTGTTGCCAGACAGATTGTTTTTCCTTGTACAAACAATAAACACCTTTTGACAAAGTTGTACCCTCAGCAAATATTGCAATTTTCAAAATTTCTGATATCTTGTTTAAAAAATTCTGATATCTTATAAAAAAAACCTCTTTACGAGGTAAAAGTCTAGTGACGAAATCATTTTCATGCACCAAAATTTCTGATATCCAGTTTTGTGACGAATAATATTAAGGTTTACTTATAAATTACTGAAAAAAAAAAAAATTTTGTCACTCGGCACATTGCGCTAATTTCTTCATACCTAATAAATATTTATTTTTTGCGCAGTGCCGAGTGACAACATTTTTTTTTAGTAATTTATAAGTAAACCTTAATATTATTCGTCACAAAATTGGATATCAGAAATTTTGGTGTATGAAAATGATTTCGTCACTAGACTTTTACCTCGTAAAGAGGTTTTTTTTATAAGATATACTATCTACTGTTGAATAGCCCTTTCTAAATCCCATCTGGTGCTCGCTAAGAATCTTATGATTTTCCATCCAGCCTGTTAAACGTGACTGCAAGATAGACGCAAATAATATCATATCTACATTTAGAAACGATATGCCTCTGTAATTTGCTGCTTCACGTGGATCTCCCTTTTTGAAAATTGGAAAAAGTAGCGCTTTTCGAAAGCTATCCGGTGCTTCGCCATTTTCAAAAATAATATTTAACGCCGAGGTAAGCTCTTGCACGAATCTTGGCGTAGCATTTTTGAAGAATTCTGCTGGTAAAGAGTTCACACCAGGAGCTTTCTTGTTTTTGCAGTCCTTACCTCTGAGTTTGTAATTGTCATGTCTAACTCATCGACTCGTTGGAGGGGTAGCGCATAACAATGATTTGCAGGTGGGTCTTCAATGTAAAGGAGCCTTTGAAAGTGTCTTGCCAACATCTCAGGGTCGATTTGAAGTCGGTTGCTATTCGTACGGCCATTCAGTCGTTTTACCATGTTCCAAAAAGATTTGCTATCCCGCACATCGTTTACTTCCAGTTCGCGATGTTTTATAATACTGTTGCTCCTTGTGTCTGCAGAGATTCTTGTAGGCTACATTCGCTGTGTTATAGTTATTCTTGTTTAATTCACATGCATCTTTTTGAACTTGCCTTAACAATTTCATTGACCTTTTCCTAGCTACGACACAATCATGGTCGAACCATGACTGCGTATATGATTTCTTGGTAGTTTTTGGCATGCATTCTGATGCCTTTAAAATGCATTGAATCAAGGCTTCCAAATCGTTTTTTGTGACTGCGAGTTGTTGACATTCAGATCAAGCTGCTCTGCGTACTCGGCGGCATACCGGTCAACCCATCTTAGTTTTGGCAATGGCTTGCTCTCATTCTTTGTCACGATCCCTTCCAAACTTATGCTGATGACAAGGGGCAAATGGTCAGAATAAGGTTCAGCAGAAACTTTTAAATCCACGACTGTATTATGCCAGCTGCCATTTATCAGGCAGTAGTCAATAGTTGATGCGGCCTGCGATCTGACGAAAGTAAGACTACCATTACCGTCGCTTATGGTTCTTCCATTAAGCACTGTCAGGTTGAAGGAATTACATAGGTCAATGAGCTTTTTTCCGTTTGCATCTATTTTCATGTCTTTTGCTGCACGTACTATGTGTGCATAATTTGAAGCCATGTAACTACCTATTGTTGGCACTTGACTATTACCAATTCGGGCGTTAAGGTCCCCAATCACCATTATGTTATCTGACTGAATTTGCTGCAGGTTGTCATCCAGGTTTTCGAAGTCCGCTATCCAGTGGTTGCAATTCAAATAAGTTGGGACAATATAAAGTCGTTCATTTTTCGAAAGGACTTCTATAGCGATCGTACTTTGGAGTTGTTTAAAAGACCAGTTTACTGACTTTTTTAAATCTTTGCGTATTCCAAAAATTATTCCTTCGCTAGCTCGTTATCTAGGGCAGGCATATCGGCGGTAAAAATATTGAACAGGGTCGGGCTAAGAACGCTGCCTTGAGGAACACCAGCTTTGATTGAATGTATTCGGCTTCTCGCGCCATTCACATGAACGATAAAGCTACGATCACGTAGCCAACTAATAAGAATAGCAGAAATTGCAGGAGAAAGCGTTCTTCTGATTTTGACAATTAAGCCGTCATGCCACACTCTGTCAAACGCTTGTTGAATATCCAAAAAGACACCTGTGCAATATTGCTTCTCCTCGAAAGCTTCCAGAATAAAATTCACAACCCTATGGAGTTGTTCATGTGTGCCGTGACCGCTACGAAACCCAAATTGAAAGTCCGGTATAGCCTCTGCATCATCAAGTTCAATCCGAATTCTACGTAAAAGAAGTCGTTCAAAAAGCTTAGCTAACGTCGAAAGTAAGCTGACGGGCCTGTATGAGCATGGATCATTGATTGGTTTCCCAGGTTTGTGAATCATTGTAATGAGAGCCGTTTTCCAGGCCGGAGGGAAATACGCAAAAAGTATGATAGCGTTAAAAAGATGAAGGAGGTACGAAATTCCTGCCGAAGGGAAAGCCTTTAACATGCGGCCATCAATACCGTCAATACCAGGCGATTTCCTGGGCTTTATGAGCTTGATCTCTGAGGAGACCTCTTCCAGTGAGAAAGAAAAGTGACCCGGAATGTCCACAGGTTCTGAAGCCAAACATGAAATATTGAAAGACTCGAAAGGAGAAGGAAGAGAAAAAGGACCAAATCTTTCCTCAAGCTCACGGCCAAAAATACTGGCTTTCTCAGAGTCCGACTTGCTCCAGCCTTGGTCAGTTTGAATAGCGAAATTATAAGGTGCTTGTCTTTTGATTCCCTTGGTTAAGTTCCAGACATTAAAATCAGAGGGCTTGCGAGAATCCATGCCCTCTAGAAGGGATTCGAAATGACGACGCTTATCCTCCGTAAGAACGGACCGCAGACGTCTAGAAAGCAACTTCCAGGCGCGGTTGTCCTCAAAATTTCCATTCCTTAGCCATTTTCTTCGCAGTCTCCTTTTCTCATCCAAAAGGGCCAAAGCCTCACCTGAAAGTGGAAAGATTCGACTCAGAGGGTTGATGGAATCGGAGCCCCGATTCTGTAAGTCTGCAGAGATGACCTCGATGCACTGATTTAAGTCCCCAGGAGATTGGAAGGAGCGGTTGGCGTCTAAGATACGTTCAAGTTTTCGTTGAAAAAGTAGCATGTTAGTTTTCTTCGGCAGGAGAGAAACTCTGTGGCGCAGATAAACGACATCATGCTGCAAAAAAGCAATCAAAGGCAAGTGGTCGGAGCTGAGATCAAGCCGGCTCTCCATGAACAAATTCCTGTCTGGTATTCCCTTATAAATGGCGAAGTCGAGATTGCTGGGCGAACCACGCCTGCCATTAGGGAAGTATGTAGGGGCACCTGTTGCAAGGATGTTCCAGTTCTGGGATTGTGAAAGGTTGGCGAAAGCTCTGCCTCGCTTGCAAGATTTCTGACAGCCCCAGAAGCCGTGTCTTGCATTAAAATCCCCGCCGATAATGAACCTGGGACCAAGTCCTAAGAATATGTCCAGAAGTTGTGCATCATTAACCGTGTCTTGCCGACCGCCAGGTTTGAGATAGATAGCAACAATCGTTAGATCCGAATTGTTACCAAGGCTGATTGCAACAGCCTGTGCATTGTCTAGAGACGTGAAGGACAGCGGATGATGAATTAAATTAGAACGAATGATAATTACAGCACCACCACGTCCAACATCGCTCGGGTGGTTCGCTGCGTAGATTGAGTAGCCAGTAATTTTTAAAAAAGTCCGGGAGGTTGTGTGACTCTCACTTATGAGCATGATGTCAATGTTCTCGTTGATTAGAAATTGAACGAGCTCCAGCTTATGATGGCTGAGACCGTCCGCATTCCAGATGCCAATTTTTAGCGAATTCAGTTCAGGTCCGTATTCTCCTTGCGAATATCCTGGAGTTGGGTTGAGAAGCGCGATTCAATTGAAGCGAAACCAGAGCGCACAGCTTCCAAACAGTGTTGAACGTCTGAGTTTTCGCGGGAATTTAAAGATCGACTCAGAACAGCAGGATCTGATCTGGGGATATCAGCAGAAGGCTCGGCAGCGTCACGCCTGAGAACTGCAGCAAAACTCATTGCTGCTCCAGCAGAACCACGTTGGTGCGTTAACTTTTTTTGAAACTCAGCAAGATGTTGATGAGCCGGCTGTTTGCGCGATGGGACCTTGGGCACAACAGAAGGAGAAGCCTTTTGCTGCAAGGGATGAGTAGACGCGGCATTGATCTCTGTGTTCTGATAAGCCAGTAAAGAAACCGCGGGACTGACGTTCTTCTTCTCAGGGGAGATGGCGAGTTTGTAATATCTGCAACCAGCAAAGTTTGAGGTGTGATCCAAGCCACAATTGGCGCAGCAGGCCGGCAAAGTATCGGGCTTCACGCAAGTGGAGGAGAGATGATCTTGTCCACATTTGACACACCGGGAGGGTTTCGGCAGTACGACTTTGAGTGGCCAAAACGTTGGCAACGATAACATTGAAGAGCACCCTTACGCGAGTTAGGAAGTTCAATGGTAACGACAGTAAATCCAATCCTTTTGATCAGGAAAACCTCCTTGTTGTTAGATTTACGCAATATCTCTACAGCAAAGAGATCAAGCGGCTTTTCTCCTTGTTAGTGATGTTGACAACTGATTTGACGTCGTGACCAAGCTAAGTGAAAACCTCAGAGATGTATTGAATGTCAGTACTTTTGTGGAGTCCTCGAATAATGAACTTGCACGTCCTCTCTTCTTTGAGTTGCCAGGAGTGCCAGTTGCAGTTAGAATCCTCCAGCCACTTGACCAGACTGCGATATGAAAAAGAGGCGTGGCATTGTATACGAATACCATCGTAAGACAGATTTTTAACAGCCAAATTTTCGTCGGATTTGACTAGTTCCTCAAGTTTTGAAAAGAGAAGCTTCCTGTCTCTGATGAGACTAATGACGATCGGCGGAGGTAAACGAGCGATCGATTTAGGTGGAATCTCATTGAGTTCGATAGGGACCTTGACTTTAGAATTAAGGACAGTTGCTTTCTTGACTGACTCTTTAAGAGACGACTTAGCACGAAGCGGCGTAGAATGACTTGGAGGAGTAGGTGAAGCGGGATCCTTTTTCGTAGAGGTGGAAGAGCAATCCGAATCCGAAGTAGTGTCTCCCAATTGAGAAAAGCAAGATAAAACACCACATTCGGACATTGAATGAGAATCGGCATCAGGATCAGACTGGTGCGGGCATGACGGTTCGTGATTACGAATAGAGGACGACTTGCGTCCAGGGCTTGACGGGCTAATTGTCTTCAGTGATGAGTTTAAAACATCTTTAAACGAGGGGTCCGATTCATCACTGGAATCGCAATGAATACTGCGCTTCTCATCGACGCAAGCATGACGGTTGATAGCTCTAGTTGCACGACTTGACTCATCACGAGGTGTCCTGGACATGTTCATAGCTTTCACCAGTTTCTGGCCCAGAAAGGTATTCTTAGACTGCTCCATCCTCTCAGGCAAGAGCCCCCAAGTGGGGTCAACGGAGACGGCTGGGACGTCCAGAAAAGTATGGATAATTGCGACTCAATGAGGAAATCTGTAAAGATATAAGTAGGCCCTGGGGCACAGAGAGAAAAGGAAAAGAAATATTTTTTACGCGAGTAGGCTACGAAAAATACAGTAAAATGAAAATAAAAATATGAGCCAGAAAATTTTGAAAACAGAAACAGTTTTATGTCGAATTTCGACGTGAAATAATAAAAAATATTTCGTTTTTTCACTTTTTATATTTTCTAAAAAAATTTGAAAAAAGCTGTAATGCGAGAGAGCGGTCCGCCTAGTACGAGAGCTAGAGTCGAACTGAAAAATTTAAATGATTGGAGAAATGATTTTTTTTTTATAATTTTTTAATATTCTAGTCAAAAATACGCGTCGAACGACATCTTGATTATCAAAATCCGATCACTGGTTCAGAAGATAATTAATTTTGAAACTTTTGGTGCCCTTCTCAAAACGAGGTGAAAAGTCAGTCTGTTTGTTTGTTTGTTTGTTTGGATCAAATCGCTAATTTAGCTTAAAAGTTTGAATGAGGACTTGTTCCCGCTCAAAAATCTAGAATGGTTTGTTCTACGACGTTTTGAATAATCGCTAGTTTAGCGGGAAATCGCTAAAAACCGCTAAAATTGCAAACCCCCATAGCATCCAAACGATAAAAGCTACAGATGTGATCTATATATCGTTGAAAAGGTATTTCAAAGGGCTCTAATGCATACTTTGAACTTTTTTTTTTAAGTAAAAAGGTAAACAGCTACAGGTAAAATAAGGTATTTTTCCCACATTTTAGCGATTTTGAGAAAACGCCAGTAATGATTTTTTCGAATTTTGCATGTATGCTTGTAAAAGAGCTAGTGTTGCCAGACAGATTGTTTTTCCTTGTACAAACAATAAACACCTTTTGACAAAGTTGTACCCTCAGCAAATATTGCAATTTTCAAAATTTCTGATATCTTGTTTAAAAAATTCTGATATCTTATAAAAAAAACCTCTTTACGAGGTAAAAGTCTAGTGACGAAATCATTTTCATGCACCAAAATTTCTGATATCCAGTTTTGTGACGAATAATATTAAGGTTTACTTATAAATTACTGAAAAAAAAAAAAATTTTGTCACTCGGCACATTGCGCTAATTTCTTCATACCTAATAAATATTTATTTTTTGCGCAGTGCCGAGTGACAACATTTTTTTTTAGTAATTTATAAGTAAACCTTAATATTATTCGTCACAAAATTGGATATCAGAAATTTTGGTGTATGAAAATGATTTCGTCACTAGACTTTTACCTCGTAAAGAGGTTTTTTTTATAAGATATACTATCTACTGTTGAATAGCCCTTTCTAAATCCCATCTGGTGCTCGCTAAGAATCTTATGATTTTCCATCCAGCCTGTTAAACGTGACTGCAAGATAGACGCAAATAATATCATATCTACATTTAGAAACGATATGCCTCTGTAATTTGCTGCTTCACGTGGATCTCCCTTTTTGAAAATTGGAAAAAGTAGCGCTTTTCGAAAGCTATCCGGTGCTTCGCCATTTTCAAAAATAATATTTAACGCCGAGGTAAGCTCTTGCACGAATCTTGGCGTAGCATTTTTGAAGAATTCTGCTGGTAAAGAGTTCACACCAGGAGCTTTCTTGTTTTTGCAGTCCTTACCTCTGAGTTTGTAATTGTCATGTCTAACTCATCGACTCGTTGGAGGGGTAGCGCATAACAATGATTTGCAGGTGGGTCTTCAATGTAAAGGAGCCTTTGAAAGTGTCTTGCCAACATCTCAGGGTCGATTTGAAGTCGGTTGCTATTCGTACGGCCATTCAGTCGTTTTACCATGTTCCAAAAAGATTTGCTATCCCGCACATCGTTTACTTCCAGTTCGCGATGTTTTATAATACTGTTGCTCCTTGTGTCTGCAGAGATTCTTGTAGGCTACATTCGCTGTGTTATAGTTATTCTTGTTTAATTCACATGCATCTTTTTGAACTTGCCTTAACAATTTCATTGACCTTTTCCTAGCTACGACACAATCATGGTCGAACCATGACTGCGTATATGATTTCTTGGTAGTTTTTGGCATGCATTCTGATGCCTTTAAAATGCATTGAATCAAGGCTTCCAAATCGTTTTTTGTGACTGCGAGTTGTTGACATTCAGATCAAGCTGCTCTGCGTACTCGGCGGCATACCGGTCAACCCATCTTAGTTTTGGCAATGGCTTATAAATTACTGAAAAAAAAAAAAATTTTGTCACTCGGCACATTGCGCTAATTTCTTCATACCTAATAAATATTTATTTTTTGCGCAGTGCCGAGTGACAACATTTTTTTTTAGTAATTTATAAGTAAACCTTAATATTATTCGTCACAAAATTGGATATCAGAAATTTTGGTGTATGAAAATGATTTCGTCACTAGACTTTTACCTCGTAAAGAGGTTTTTTTTATAAGATATACTATCTACTGTTGAATAGCCCTTTCTAAATCCCATCTGGTGCTCGCTAAGAATCTTATGATTTTCCATCCAGCCTGTTAAACGTGACTGCAAGATAGACGCAAATAATATCATATCTACATTTAGAAACGATATGCCTCTGTAATTTGCTGCTTCACGTGGATCTCCCTTTTTGAAAATTGGAAAAAGTAGCGCTTTTCGAAAGCTATCCGGTGCTTCGCCATTTTCAAAAATAATATTTAACGCCGAGGTAAGCTCTTGCACGAATCTTGGCGTAGCATTTTTGAAGAATTCTGCTGGTAAAGAGTTCACACCAGGAGCTTTCTTGTTTTTGCAGTCCTTACCTCTGAGTTTGTAATTGTCATGTCTAACTCATCGACTCGTTGGAGGGGTAGCGCATAACAATGATTTGCAGGTGGGTCTTCAATGTAAAGGAGCCTTTGAAAGTGTCTTGCCAACATCTCAGGGTCGATTTGAAGTCGGTTGCTATTCGTACGGCCATTCAGTCGTTTTACCATGTTCCAAAAAGATTTGCTATCCCGCACATCGTTTACTTCCAGTTCGCGATGTTTTATAATACTGTTGCTCCTTGTGTCTGCAGAGATTCTTGTAGGCTACATTCGCTGTGTTATAGTTATTCTTGTTTAATTCACATGCATCTTTTTGAACTTGCCTTAACAATTTCATTGACCTTTTCCTAGCTACGACACAATCATGGTCGAACCATGACTGCGTATATGATTTCTTGGTAGTTTTTGGCATGCATTCTGATGCCTTTAAAATGCATTGAATCAAGGCTTCCAAATCGTTTTTTGTGACTGCGAGTTGTTGACATTCAGATCAAGCTGCTCTGCGTACTCGGCGGCATACCGGTCAACCCATCTTAGTTTTGGCAATGGCTTGCTCTCATTCTTTGTCACGATCCCTTCCAAACTTATGCTGATGACAAGGGGCAAATGGTCAGAATAAGGTTCAGCAGAAACTTTTAAATCCACGACTGTATTATGCCAGCTGCCATTTATCAGGCAGTAGTCAATAGTTGATGCGGCCTGCGATCTGACGAAAGTAAGACTACCATTACCGTCGCTTATGGTTCTTCCATTAAGCACTGTCAGGTTGAAGGAATTACATAGGTCAATGAGCTTTTTTCCGTTTGCATCTATTTTCATGTCTTTTGCTGCACGTACTATGTGTGCATAATTTGAAGCCATGTAACTACCTATTGTTGGCACTTGACTATTACCAATTCGGGCGTTAAGGTCCCCAATCACCATTATGTTATCTGACTGAATTTGCTGCAGGTTGTCATCCAGGTTTTCGAAGTCCGCTATCCAGTGGTTGCAATTCAAATAAGTTGGGACAATATAAAGTCGTTCATTTTTCGAAAGGACTTCTATAGCGATCGTACTTTGGAGTTGTTTAAAAGACCAGTTTACTGACTTTTTTAAATCTTTGCGTATTCCAAAAATTATTCCTTCGCTAGCTCTTTCTCTTTTATGTGATCTGGTGGCTGCTTCCCAGTGCAGAATATGTTCATTAAAATATGTTTCGAATCTCTCGAAGCTGCTTTCTACGAACGTTTCGAAAAGTATGAATATGTCGTTGGAATTAATAAATTTAAAAAAGTGAGAGTACATAAGTTTGTTTGACAGACCTGCTACATTGTACGATAGGACCTTAAGATTAAGATATTGTATTATTTCACTAAGATTGGAAAATTTATTTAGTTTTTTGCTTGCTGGTGCTTTAAATTTTTTGACCGGTCCAGAAGCTTATCATACGATAAGTTTGCCCAGTCTAGAGCGTTTCCAAAGGTGGACTGAATAATTTGTTCCTGTTTTGATCGTAATGCATCCATTTGCCATTTCCCACTGAACCAAAAGCTCGTATAAAATATCGCTAACGACACTTATGCGAAACATAAACGTGCAAAACTATCGAAAAAACACTCGCAAACGATCCGCAAAGTAATCACCCTTCGCTCAGTTTGTGGCAGAGAAAGTTTCGTTCTCGATAGCTCGCAGAAGATTCGTTTGCGAGCCTTCTTCGATAGTGTTGGCGAGCATTTTTCGATATCATTTACGACTGACTTTAGAAATCGACTGCGAGCCTTTTTCGATATCATTTACGACTCACTTTAGAAATCGACTGCGAGCCTTTTTCGATATCGACTGCGAGCCTTTTTCGATATCATTTATTCCCAATAAATTAAAAACTATTAAAAGAATATAATTTTAATTTTGAATTTTATTCAACAATATTATTATTATTTACTATATCTAAAAGCTATAAAAAATCAAAATAAACACTTAAATTAAAAATGAAAATTAAGTGAAATAAAATGAATAAAAATAAGAAATCAAATTAAACATTTAAAATAAAAATAATAATTAATTAAAATAAAATGAACAAAAATAAAAAATCCAAATAAACATTTCAAATAAAAAGATTAATTAATTAAAATAATATGAACATAAATAAAAAATACAAATAAACATTTCAAATTAAAATAATAATTAATTAATTCTCTTATTTAAATCTCTAAATCTATCGATGAATCTAGCTTCTTCTATTTTGAAGCTACTAACTTCTGGGCTTTGGAGAGCCTATCTTGGGCATATTGGAAAAATTTTTGAGTCACTTTGTCGAACTCCGCATCCTCTAAGGCAAACCTCTGCTTGAAAGTTGATTACTTTTAAAAATTTAATTACATATGTATATACATACTGCGAATTGCTAGAGTAATCCGAAAGCCTCTAACGCACTTCTTGGCATCTGTGCCACGCCAGGAGCATTGTCGGGCTACCTCGTCCGTTAACAGTAGACGCCAAGAGGAGCGAACGAACTTTTCGCAGGACACCTCAGAGGACTTTACGAGATCCAATATCTGTTCAAAAAAGTCACAATTTTATCAATTAAAATAATCAGTGAAGATTAATATGAGAATACATACAACATTCTTTATAACACCTTCATCCTGAAGTGTTTGCTCAAATTGAAGAAACTCTTCCAGTTGGTTAAAAGGCTGTAGAGGCAGATAGGCCCTCGCCCTTGTCATCTCGCCACAAACTTTGCTTTTAATTGACGCTACCTCGGACCGCAGAGCTACAAGCTCTGTAGTCTGGCGATCCACTTTTTTAAAAAGCTCTTCCATTTTCTCCAGGATGGCTGAAAGTTTTGCGTCCAGTTTGGCTAAGATATAAAAAAGTTAAGTAAAAACATTAATTAAAAACTGAATTAATCGAATAATAAATATATATTACCATATTGTCCGGTGGAGTGGGGTGTGAGGATTTCAACGTTGTCCACGATTTGGGAGTCCATATTAAAAAGTTGGGTGTAGGTTGTTGCGTTATCCATGTCTGTTCTTAAATTAATTAACAAATGGAAAATATATATGCATATTAGTATCAAATATATGAATTATTTTGCCTGAAATACTTTCTATTGAATGCTGCAAAACAGTAGATTCTAAATCGAAATTTTTTGAAGAAAATATACCGACAAGAGTAGAATCTACTGGGAAAAGGAAAAAAGGCTCTAGATTGACAATTAATCGTCTGTATAAACTATTGTTTTCAATGGCACATATTTGAAAAATGTTGTATATATTATTATTTCTAATGAAGTAGAAGCTATTGGATTCTTTCAAATCAAAAAATAAACCATTATAAACAATTTTATTTGTGGCATTCCTCAAATTCAAAGTTCTCTCATTAGCTACAACCTTTAAAATACTTCGCTCTACAATTCGATTATATAACTGGTCTTGGTTTTCTATTAAATTCCCTAGGCATATAATTACGAAATGAAATTAATTTTGTGTTAATTGTGCTTATAGATGGCCGATTCAAAGAAAATCTATGACCTTTTACTCTTACTAATGCAACTAATAAGGTTTTCATAATCCCAAGGCAAGCTATGTGCATATAGTCCAAGGCAAACTGACTAACCATATCTATTGGCAAACTTTCTAATACTAATTTATCCTGAATGTTGTGATGCTCTAGCTGTAGGCGATTTCTAAAACTACTATTACTTCGAGGGAGGCTATCTGACTTTTCGAATATTATACGCCTTTGAAAGCTTTTGACTTTTTGAGTGCATTGATTGCACGAATAAAACCCAGAGTGATGTTTAACACCCAAGATAAATGCACGGGCTGGGGCATCACAAATAAAAGCTCTAACACTAATGTTTAGTTTTCTCTCCTGGTACACTATTCCATGCCTAATCAAATCTAATAATTCGCTCACTAATTCCTCTAAGTAATCATTTGGATCGTTAGGCTTTGAATTGCCAACATATAAACCAGCTACTAATATTGGCTTAGTGCCATTTATATTAAATAAAATGGGCCATGTCTGTTCGCGTGAGCTTTTGAACAACGGAAGTCCGTTCACATTAAAATTTAAGCTTAAGCTGTTAGATTCATAGCAAAAATTGCTGAAAAAGTCTGTTAAGGCATCTTTAACACCGTAGTGTACATAGCTTCCTGGCATTACAACTCTTTTAATAATCCCTCTTGGAGTGCACTTTAATGATCGGACATCTTGTGGCAGCCCTGGAATTTTTTCGGACAATAACTTTAACAACTCATTCGAAGGTCTTGTGCTAACATTATTTGCGGAAAACCACTGAGCTAAACGTGTATTAAAATCGCTTGAACTAGAATCTTCAACTAGGCATGAATTATTTAAATCATTAATAAATAAATTATTGGGCGGTATCTCATCTGAGCTGCTATCACTAACTTTTCTACTCTCTGCATTTTTTTGAATATGCTTTGCTTCGCATATGTAACGGCGACTTTTACGTTTTGGGGCCATAACAAAAATTACAAAATGGTTGCTTAATATATATGAATATATTAATTAAATATATGGAAACGTGTACTTCCTTTATGTTTATGTTGTGAGTTCCATCCACACTTTAATTATAAAAAATATAAATATGAAAACACATCACAGCAGCGTACACAATGTATAAAGAGCACCTTCAAATTATTGAGTTGTTATTGTTGTTGGCGCTCCACGTGCAATGACAAGTACGCACAAAATTAAACATTTCTTTGTTGCGGCTGTTGCATATAGTGATTTAACAATAACCACTCAATATTTTGATGGTGCACATTATTAATATTCACTAATAGATTAACTACTTACCGTCAAATTTATTTATGTGATTAAACACTTTTAACTTCACTAAAAACGTCTGCGTCGATTGCCGGTCAGTAAAAAGTGCGAGGAACGCAAGGCATGCGAACAAAACGTAGGAAGTAGGAATAACGGACAATAGAAAAAGGAACGAAAATCAAACGAATGTTGTTGGTTTTTTTCTCTTGCGTTGCTCGCTAGAACGCGGATAGAACGAATGCAACGGCAAGCAAAAAACAACAAAACAAACCCAAAAGAAACGAACGCACGTATGTTATGTTGTTGGTTTTCTTTCTGTGCGTCGCTCGGTAAAACGTGCAGAAAACGAAAGCAAAAAAAAAAAAACAACAACAGCATCGGTTGTTCACTTTTCGCTAATATCATTTTTCCCCCTATTCATGTATCGTATTCAAGCTCGAATGCGATAATTTGACGATACTTTCGCCTTTCTTATCACCTTTAAGCTCGAATACGATAGTTTTACGAACTCTCGCTGGACACTCGCTTCGTGTGCAATAATTTGACGATACTTTCGCCTGTCGTATCACCTTCGAGCTCGAATACGATAGTTTTACGATACTCTCGTTTGACGCTCGCTTCGTGGTGCAGTGGGTTATGTTGATAGCGTAATTTTTTACAAACACCCTGATTTCTTTATTTATGACCGCAAGCTCTTTTTTAAGCTGCAGCAATATCACCTTGCGTTCCTGTTTTTCTAGGCTGAGATCTCGCTCTATGTATATGGACGAGCCAGCCAGTTTTCTTCCATTTTTCAGCGCTTCCATTGCCATATCAGCAGTTTCTAATTCCACTAGCACGCCTACCTTTTTGTTGCGCTCAAAAAGAATTTTTGAATTTCGGATTCTCGCTTGTGGCATTTCCATTTTTCTAAGCAGCAATTCTTCTATGTCTTTCTTATTTGCCTTATCCTTCTGCAAGCCCTTCAGTATTATGTTGCGACTATTATTTTGCTCGATTATGTGATTTAGGTCCTTTCTATCACGCTCCCTGTCATTTCTCAGTTTATCCAATTCCTGCTTGAGTGCTTGGTTCTCTGCTCTGAGTGAACCCATAGAATGCGCCATGCTGCCTATCTCCGCCTTTAATTCTCCAATGTCATCTTTCGATGCTAATTTTGTCATTTGTTCCCCGATTTTGCTGCTCATTGATGCTAAGTTGGAGTCAGTGTTGCCAACTCTTCGGGTCATGAAAAAGCTAAACTAGCCTTTGAAAAAAGCTAGAAATAGCCAGAAAATTTTGTTGGGAGCTAAAAAAAGGTAGAGTACTAAAACGATATTTTTTATTGATTTAATCCAGTGTTTTTGGTTACGCACAACAATACCAAATTATCAATTGGGCTGACAGATGAATGTGTGCCAATATATAAACAAAATGCCGCCTTTTGCTCGCAGGTTTTTACAGAAATAGATGCAACAAACGGTATTTTGTTCGTCTGTGCTAAAGAAGCTGAAGAAGACTAACATACAGTGGCTCACAGCCTATTTCAACCTGCTCAAAAAGCAACCTTAATCAAAAGCTTCAATTACAACAATCAAAAATACAAACATAATTAAAAGTATTTACAGAAAACTAATGTTATACCCACCATATAATTCCCGCTAGCCGCTATTTAACAATTTATCCCGCATTTGCCAATTGTATCCCACTAGATCTATCGGGAAAATAGCTAAATTGGCAACACTGGTTGGAGTCAAACTTCTCGCCCATTTTTTGAATGGCCAGCATGAGGTCTCCCACTGGATCTTCTGGGGATAAGTTCGATCTCTTCCTCTTCTCTTGCTGCTGAGTGCTTAATGGGGTGTTATCTGCGTGAGTCTCGTTGATCATGTTTTGTCTTTCGGATCCGGCAAGTGGTGGAGATCTGCTTACTGGCATCATAAGAGGGCAAAATGACTCAAAACTTTTTGGTTTGGGCCTAAAAGTATGCTTTGAATAATGCGACACAGCCGCTCTTTCCTTTTAAGCTATGACTCTCGCGCTCTCAAATGTGTAAAGCAAACATACACACTCACCCACGGTTTATAACAAAATAATGTTTAAACCAGGTTAAACCAGGGGTGCCCACAGCCAGCATACGAATGAGTTCGCACCAATACCTTTAACCAAACGCACCAATACAAAGAAAAGAAAAATGTTGTATTTCAATTTGTACACTGAAAAAAAAAATTGTGTGTTTTAATTTTTTTAATATAAATAAAATAAAAAACAAGTGGGCGCGGCTACAGTCGAGTTTGCTCGACTGGAGGATACCCTGTGCCAGTATCCATAAAATAGAATATTGGTTGGGACCATCTCATATGCATATTCTGTCAGTTTTGTTCAGTTATCTCAAACAACAAAAAAGTTGTTCATACTAAGACTTGATTTTCGACTGATCGTTCCTATGGCAGCTATATGATATAGTGATCCGATTTCAACCAATTTTGGTCAGGTTATAAGGGACCATCGCGTATGCATATTCTGTGAGTTTGATTCAGATAGATCAAACAACAAAAAAGTGTTTCATACAAAGACTTGATTTTCGACTGATGGTTGCTATGGCAGCTATATGATATAGTGGTCCGATTTCAATCAAATTTGATCAGAATGTATGCGACCATCCCATATGCATATTCTGTCAGATTGGTTCAATTATCTCAAACAACAAAAAAGTTTTTCATACTGAGACTTGATTTTTGACTGATCGTTCCTATGGCAGCTATATGATATAGTAGTCCGATCCAAATTTAAAAACAAACTTGATCTGCGTCCGGTATCCAGAAACCTACATACCAAATTTGAAGTCTCTAGCTATTATAGTTTCTGAGATCGACGCGTTCAAACAGACGGACGGACAGACGGACAGACAGACGGACATGGCTCAATCGACTCGGCTGTTGATGCTGATCAAGAATATATATACTTTATATGGTCGGAGATGCTTCCTTCTGCCTGTTACATACATCACACAAATCTAATATACCCTTTTTGACCATTTTCAATGGGCACAGGGTATAAAAATTACAAATGATTTCAATTTCTTAAGCAATAATAAAGTAAATAATAATATATCATTTCGTTTCAAATGCACTCTTTTAACAAATTGTCAATATTTATTTCTAGTTTGCTTAAAGATAATTTTAACAACGAATCTAAGTGTTCGTTTGATACTCGGCTCCTATATTTGTTTTTAATGAGCTTTAAAGTTGAAAAATCACATTCACAAATATGAGTACTTCCAAACATAGAATACATTCTTAACATCTGTTTGTGAAGTAAAAGGTATTTATTTGAATTGACAGCTTTCCAAAAATCAATACCCTTTAATTTATATTCTTTTAACTCAACGTCGCATTGCAGATCACAAAGCTCCAGTTGAAGATCTGGCTTTTGATCGCGTATGCTGCAATTCATTGGAGAATAAAAAACAGAAATCATTTGACTAATGGATTCAAAATCCTTAAATCTTTTTTCAAAATTGTTTTTGAGTTCATAAATTGTATGTATTCAGAAAAATCAAACTCTAAAATTTGAAACTCAATAAATGACTTTTTTAGACATTGAAAGTGAATCATTTGGCTTAAATCTAAGTCGGATATAAATAAGTCGATTTTTGCAAAAAATCCTTCGACAAGACTAACTAAATCAAAGATTGATTTGTTTTTGCCTTGAAGGGAAATATTAAGATTCTTCAGGTGTGTTGTTAAGTCGGTTAAAAATGCTAAATTCTTGTGACTTCATTTCATTTAACAACTCATGCTGTTTTACCTCGGATTCCATAAATTTAACTATTTCCTTTCGCAGTTCAAAAAAACGCTCAAGACATTTTCCTCTACTTAGCCATCTCACCTCAGTATACATAAGTAGGTCCCCATATTGGCTTTCACATTCCAAAAGAAAGGTTTTAAACTTTCGATGCGTTAATGAATTATGTCCTCCTCTAATTCGATTAACAATTTTTACGACCACACTCATTGTGTGAACAGCACTCGTAAATTTAGCACACAATGACTCTTGATGATGCAGTGAAATGAAGGTACCTGTATTCCATTTTTAAGTAGCTGTCCAACAAAGCCTTCTTTTCTTCCAATCATGGCAGGAGCACCATCCGTGCATACGGCAGCTAATCTATTTGATTCATTTTTCAGATATATTTTTCCGTTTACCGCATTAAATACGTCCACACCTCTTGTATTTCCTAGTGAAATTGTGGTCTACCATTCTAATTGCCAATATTAGCTGACTTATGTCAGAAATATCGCATGACTCGTCTAACGCAAGTGTAAAATATGAGCAACACTTTATTTTTTCTTTAATAGGCGAATCTAAGTACTTGCCGAGCTCCTCAATTCTGCGTGTCACAGAGGATCGAGATAAGCATACTGTATCAATTGTGTTTGCTATGGTCTCTCCACTCTCGCCAAAACAAATCATCATATCTTGGCAAACTTTTTTAATAAAAACTCTATCTGAAAATGATTTAAAATGTTGGGCGATGTTTAAGCTGGCCACACATGATGCCTTCAATGATGCATATTTGGAATTACTATTTTCAAATAGAATTTTATGCTTTTGAATATTTATTTCTTCAGAATAATCTTGGGAAAAGTCGAGGATTTGTTTCGCATCATTAACAAAAAACGTACGGATCAGTTTTTTATACTCCGCTTCCAAAACTTAAATTGGGGCAGATGCTAATAAACTGTGCGTCTGTTGAAAATGCCTTTTTGCATTATATTTGTTGTACCTTGAATATTTTGAAAATCATATAATGCAGTGTTCTTCGCATAAATAATTTTGAGCGAAAAAAAATTTAATTTTAGCTATGTCAAACATTTTGTCGAAACCAATTTTTGCAAGTGTAAACTCGATGAGCAGACAACAACAAAATCACCATGTGGTTGAGTAAGGCAAACGCAAGCAAAGCAAATTGTTGCTGTTCAGATTTCTTGCGCTTGCAAGCACCAATCAGAGAAGAAAACAAAACCGGTTTTTGTGCTGCGCATTGCATGAACACGAAAATGTTTGCATGTGTTGGCATTTTGTATGCTCAACGCCGTGCATGTATACGATATTTTGTTTCCTATGCTTTGAGGAATTACAAAAACAATTGAGGCCGAAAATCAATGGAATGAGCAAAAGCTGAGCACCCCTGGTTTAAACCAGTGATGGGCACGTTTATCGAATCGTTATCGGTTGCTCACACAGACACTAGCTGCCGCTTGCCGATTACGAGGCTGGCAGCTGCTGTGAACGCAGGATTTGAATCAGTGCACAGCTTGCTTTCAACGAGAGCACAGTCTATCTCGCTTGATTTTTCAAGTTGTCTTTGCACTGCACTGAGAGAAAAAGTTAAACTTCCGCGACAACACATTGTGTGAGAATGCGGTAGGTATTTTCGTAGTCCAAATGACGCCCTAAATTATGCCCCTTAACTTAAAATTTTATTTATCATGCCACTACGTGGTCACACACCAAGAATTGTGGCTTGCAATAAAAATTCTATTCAAATAAATTTTGAAATATCAAATAGAGTTGGTCAGCTATTTCTTTCAGTGCATAAATTGAACCAAGCGCGCATAACCTCCCTGTTCAACGTTCTAGCTGCGACTGACTTCGCTCTGTTAGCTGCGCTCGGGTTTCGTGTGTGTATTAGTGAATCAAACAGCTGATTCGCACGCTTGCGAGACTGTGCCCAACACTGGTTTAAACTCTTGCCGTTCGATAATCCTTATTCAGATGAATGTGAAATGGGCCCTATTTTATTGCTATGACCTCTCTGTCTCTTTGGCGTACGTACACTCACTCGCATATCTCTGCGTACACCGCAAAAAAATTTAAAAATTAATCTTCAAACAATAATTGTTCGGTCATTTATGAATATATTTAAGCCATCCTTTTCTTAAACGTAATTTTAATTTATTGTCTTCAATGACGTTTTTTTTTTTAGAAATATTTAACAACGTTTTATATTTTATTTTTAATTTTAAACTTAACACTACGAAAATAGGTACACGCAAAAGTCTGCGTACAGTTTACTTAAACATAAAGGTAGACCATTTTTAGTAGCTCGTGGGGTATCCTTTTCTCTGCAAAACCTGCGTAAGGCGTCTCGGCATGGAATCAAGGAGTTTTTTTGTCTCTTCTGCGGTTGTTTTTCCCCATTCCTCCATAATTACATCCTTAAGAATTTTCAGACCCCGTACTTTAAAAAAGTAAAGGGGTCTATTAACTTTGTCACAAAAAAAATGTGCGTAACAGGCAGAAGGAGGCGTGGCAGACCCCATAAAGTACATATATTCTTGATCAGCATCAACAGCCGAGTTAAAATAGCCATGTCCGTCTGTCCGTCTGTCTGTCTGTCCGTCTGTCTGTCTGTCTGTCCGTCTGTAAGAGCGCCTAGATCTCAGAGACTAGAAGAGCTATAGACTCCAAACTTGGTATGTAGGTTCGTCTATATTGGGAGCAGATCGAGTTTGTTTTAGTTTTTGGATCGGACCACTATATCATATAGGTCCCATAGGAACAATCAGTTGAAAATCAAGTCTTAGTATGGAAAACTTTTTTGCTGTTTGAGATATTTCAACCAAACTTACAGAATATGCATAAAAGATGGTCTCATACATACTGACCAAATTTTGTTGGAATCGAACTACTATATCATATAGCTCCCATTGGAACAATCAGTTGAAAATCAAGTCTTAGTATGAAAAACTTTTTTGCTGTTTGAGATATTTCAACCAAACTGACAGATTATGCATTTGGCATGGTACTATACATCCTGATCAAATTTGGTTGGAATCGAACTACTATATCATATAGTTGCCATAGGAACGATTGACCGAAAATATAGATTTATTATGAAATTTTTTTTTATTTTCCTAACCGAATTCATAGTTTGGGAATGTTCTACGTTTTTACGTTTTGATCGCACACTCGACTGCAGCCGACTGGAGCCCCTTTTTTGGGCGAAAAGTACTTTTAGTGCATAACTATAATAAAATTTGTCGCAGTTAATATTATTTTATTTTAAGCAGTGATTGCTTTTCCATAGTAAGTAGCTGATGCTCCACCGCTGCTCACAACAATATTTATTTCCTCCATAAGCTCTTCTTTTTCCTCCCTTGCGGTTTTCTGAACTCTTCGGGAAATGGTCGTGGGATCCGGTATATTACCTGTTAAATTTACATTATATTAGGTAAGCCCAACTTACTGGTATACTTCATTTGCTTCAATGCGTAGATTAGGAAAACACTGCACTTCTTACGCTTTACGAACGTTAAGAATGAAATGTTTTTCCGTTTTTTTATATTATTGCATTTTTGGGCTTACCTATTATAATGTAAATTTAACAGGTAATACATCTTATTCATCAATGAGTTTTAACCCGAAGCAAGGTGGATTTATATATGGTGATGTATTCGTTTGACGTGCTCTCTTTTTCGGGGCACAAACGTCATTATGAAAGCAAACATCGTAGTGACCGGTTGTATTAAATTCTCTGAAAAATGCCCCGTGTGTGAAAAATACATATGCCGCTCGAACGCAAGTCGTTTGGTTTGTGTTTCCAGAGATATGAAAAGGAGACAAATAAAAGCAACAGGAACTGTGGGAGCGTGCACCGGTGAGCAGCTTCCACAAAGAGAGCAACAGGGATAACAGTGTCGATGCTGACGGCTAACAGGAGCTTAACAGATCTCCATAATCACAATTAATTAATTGGTTACCTACGGGTCATTACAGGAACAACAAGACAAACATGTCATTGCATTTTATTTTCATTTTATATATTGCACAGCGCACAAAACGAAAATGAGCGAAGAGTATAGAAAACAAAACAAAACAAATTTTCTATATATCTATCTCTGTCGTCTCTCTCACGTCAGACTCTTTTTGACAGCTTTGCCCCGAGAGAGAGCGAATACATCACCATATATAAATTCACCTTGACCCGAAAGGTAAGTTGACTTCCAAAATATTTTGGAAATTTCCGAAGGATAACAGGTAGTGTTTATTGACCTTAAGATATTGAACACCTGTATGAGTAGTGTTTATTGGCCTTTAGATTTTGAACACCTGTATGGGTAGTGTTTATTGGTCTTAAGATTTTGAATACCTGAATGGGTGGCCTAATTTTTTGTATGCTGAAATTCCCAAACCTCTCTTTACGATTTTCATAATGTTATATTAAACAGCAACCAAATTCAGACAATAAGTTTTTTTTGGCAAAAAGTGATGTGACTAAGAGTTGTGCGTGAAAAATAATACAGTGAAATATAATACACCTAATACAGTCTTTGATCGTCGGTTGTGTTTTTTTTTAAATAAGATTAACTTTCGGTGTTTTAACTGTGTATTTTTTGATTTTTTTTTTAAATAAGATTAACTTTCGGTGTTTTAACTGTGTATTTTTTGATTTTTTTTAAATAAGATTAACTTTCGGTGTTTTAACTGTGTATTTTTTTATTTACTTATAAAAATGGAAAACAGTATATACAGTATATGTAAGTGAAAAAATTGATAATGGCCTTTATACTTTGTCTAGTCGACTGTTAAGGTGTTCGCGCATCCAATAATTCGAATAATTATTAATCAACGTCTCACGCAAGTCATATTTAATTAATTTTCTATTCGTATTTTCTTATTTTTTTTCTTATTCCAATTTTCTTATTTCTTATTTAAATATATTAATTAATAACAAAATAACACCTGTAAAATATACATTCACTTAAAATAATTTAACACATTTAATTATATAATTAACATAATTTTGAAAACTATTTATATATAAAGTTATATAGTTATAACTATTTATCTATAAAATTATATAGTTATAACAATTTATATTTTAAATAATATATCCATTTATTAGATTACACAATTTATATAAATATGCCACGCAGAACTCGGCAGTCTATAAATCGTCGGTTAAGAAATAGGTCAAATAGGGAACATAGAACAGACGAAGATAATGAAAATATAGCAAGATCTCAAAGAGAACGTAGAGAAGATCCTGAGATCAGGGAAGAAGAAAGACAAATTGATAGGGCGAGTCGCTCGACTAGAAGGCTAACAGTTCCGGATAGAATTGCAAATACTGAGAGTAGGAGACGGAGACGTACGAACGATACGATTCGGGAGAGGGAAAGGGAGCCCGATAGAAGCCGTAGATCGAACCGCAGACTTGATCCGACCGTACAGGCAACTGAGCAGCAGGGAAATACGCAGAGTAGGAGACGGAGACGTACAAACGCTACGATTCGGGAGCAGGAAAGGGTGTCCGATAGAAGCCGTAGATCGAACCGAAGACTTGATCCGACCGTACGGGAAACTGAGCAGCAGGAAGATACTGAGAGTAGGAGACGGAGACGTACAAACGCTACGATTCGGGAGCAGAAAAGGGAGTCCGATAGAAGCCGTAGATCGAACCGCAGACTTGATCAGACCGTACGGGCAACTGAGCAGCAGGGAAATACGCAGAGTAAAAGACGGAGACGTACAAACGCTACGATTCGGGAGCAGGAAAGGGTGTCCGATAGAAGCCGTAGATCGAACCGCAGACTTGATCCGACCGTACGGGAAACTGAGCAGCAGGAAGATACTGAGAGTAGGAGACAGAGACGTACAAACGCAACGATTCGGGAGCAGGAAATGGTGTCCGATAGAGTCCGTAGATCCACACGACGCCAAAACACTACAGTTAGGAGTAACGAACAAATACGTAACACACAACTTAGAAATTCATCGAACTGATTTTGAGACTCGCATTTTAGAAAGTGAGAGAGATAGGGTTTCTAGATCTCAAGTTAGGGACAATCCTGCGCGGAGGATTGTCGAACAAGCGGACAATACTGCACGACGACAAAGTGCTCGATTGTTACAGCGACAAGCAATCGCTGCCGCTATACAACGAATCAGTCAAAGAGTAAGCCAAAATAGGAGCATTAGTCAAAATAGGGAAGCAGAAAATCGGCGAAATGCTGACCGAATGAGAGAGAATCGTGCGAATATTTCTGAGGACGAGAACGATATTGTACCCAACATAACCCCATTAGAGGCTGAAATAGGTAAATTCAATAAAACGATAAAGTTGGGTCCAAATCAAGTTTGTCTTTGCTCCAAAGGCCTGTGGTTTCCCCACCAAGTTAAAAAACTTTCGAGAGCATTCATTGAAAGTATCAATGAGTATAGTGAGTCCATTTTAAGCCTGTCAAGCCAGTTTCCCTCTGACAATAACATCTTTCAATTTTGCAGTACATGTACTAATAATATTAAAGCTCGAAAGAAACCAAAATTTTCCATTACAAATGGCTTAGATTTCCCTGATCTGCCCGAGTGCCTTAAAGGTCTCACTCCTCTAGAAGTGTAACGATCCTTTAGGCCGGGCTAACTCGGTCGATTACGTAAGGTTCGTGCAACAAATTTATAAGTTGCCTGTTTTGCGAATAAATAAGAACTCAAATCAATTCAGTTTAATGGATTTATTAGCGGCTCCTGGCCGACTCTTTAACTTCAATTGTTTCGTATCACATATGTTTGTAAAGCTGGTTACTGCGCCACTCGTCCTGGGGTCCCTGGTGTGTCGTCCTTCAAGATTTGGTAGGGGATCCGCGCTGATGACGTAACCGCTGCTGCCACGCGGCCTCTCGTCTTCGTAGGGCCGCTGTTCCGCTGAACCCTTGTTACTGCAAGGATCGTTGTGGGGATCCTTGTTACAGCAAGGATCGATGTAAGGTCCTGGCTACAGCTAGGACTGATGAGACCCTTGATACCGCAAGGATTGTTGAGGAGTCCTTGTTACTGCAAAGACTTTTGATCCTTGCTACAGCAAAGAACTGTTGGTCCTTGCGACGGCAAAGCTGATGAACTGATCCTTGTTACAGCAAGGATTGCTGACGGGTCCTTGTTACTGCAAGGACGGCTGATCCTTGTTACTGCAAGGATTGTTGATCCTTGTGACAGCAAGGACTGATGACTTGATCCTTGTGACAGCAAGGACTGATGACTTGATCCTTGTTACAGCAAGGATTGCTGACGAGTCCTTGTTACTGCAAAGACTGCTGATCCTAGTTATTGCAAGGATTGTTGATCCTTGTGACAGCAAGGACTGTTGGCTAGATCCTTGTGACAGCAAGGATTGATGACTTGATCCTTGTTACAGCAAGGATTGTTGACGAGTCCTTGTTACTGCAAGGACTGCTGATCCTTGTTATTGCAAGGATTGTTGATCCTTGTGACAGCAAGGACTGTTGGCTAGATCCTTGTGACAGCAAGGATTGATGACTTGATCCTTGTTACAGCAAGGATTGTTGACGAGTCCTTGTTACTGCAAGGACTGCTGATCCTTGTTATTGCAAGGATTGTTGATCCTTGTGACAGCAAGGACTGATGGCTAGATCCTTGTTACAGCAAGGATTGATGACTAGTCCTTGTTACTGCAAGGACTGCTGATCCTTGTTATTGCAAGGATTGTTGATCCTTGTGACAGCAAGGACTGATGACTTGATCCTTGCTACTGTAAGGATTGTTGACTTGACCCTTGGGACACCAAGAGTTGTTGATCGCTTCTTGTTACTGCAAGAAGACCCCGCTCGTACTAACTCTCGAGTCAGCAGTTGCCTGTGCTTTTATAGCCGCCGACTGCTGACGTCACCATTTCGCTCACTCAACGACGCTTTGCTCAGTTGACGACACTCTCTCGCTCTCTCGATTCGCTCACACTGTCGTTAACTTAGCGGCACCTGCGCTCACGCTCTCTTCTGTTTGCTGGTTGTTTGCCGCTTTTTTTCCGTTTTGCGTATTTACCGGTGCCTTCCATGGGCGTCGTGTAAATCGTGTTTTGTGGGGAACAATTATGTTCCTCACACTCCCCTCCCACTTTGGTAAACGAAAGAAGCCTGTATTTATTTATTTTCTTTATTATTATTTTTTTTTTTATTATTCCAGCTGCTACTGCTGCTGCTTCTCCCTGAACACGCGGACGCGTCCCTGACTGGCCCTGACCTGGTAGCGTCGACCTTCGCACCAGATCAGGTGCGTCCGGCGTCGTGAGCCCTGGAGCAGGCGTCTGGCCTCCTGGGCCACCTCGGCCGGCCAGGCCATTCCCACCATCTCCTGCCACCTCGATGGTGGTGCCGGCGGTGGCGGCGATGCCGGTGATGGTGGCGGTGGTGGCGGTGGGCCGTACGCCTTAACGTCCAGTTGCCGTCCCGGCGTCATGGGCCCCTCCTCGTCGCTGTCCAGCACCTCGATGACAGTCGGCGTTAGTGGCCGCACCGGCGGTTTCGCCGTCCGCTTTGCTGCCTTTGCAGGCGGCTGCGCTGCCTTTGCTGCTGGCGGCTGCGCTGGCGGCTGCGCTGGCGGTTGCGCCGGCGGCTGCACTGGCGGCTGCACTGGCGGCTGCACCGGCGGCTGCACCGGCGGCTGCACTTGTCGCTGGACCAACGGCTTTGCTGGCGGCGGCCCTGCTGCCGGCCAGTGGAACACCGTCTCTGCCGGCTTTGGGGACGACGTTGGTGGTGGCGTCAGCCCGTCGTACTCCAGGATTGGAGACGTCGCCAGCTCTAGCACGTCCGAGTCCACCGGCAGAGTGGAGGGGCGCTCCGCTGGCAGCTCCAGTGGCGGCGGCTTCCTGGTGCTCCGCCGAGGGTGAAAGGGCAGCCTGGTTGGAGCCCTCATGTTGCTGTTCCTCCTGGTGCTGCTCTTTTTGGTGTTGCTGCTGCTGCTACTCATCTTGCCGAACTAATTACTTTGGTACTTTGTATGCGGCCGGCTGCCGTTTATATAGGCCAAGGCCACGCTCTCTGTTTTCGGCTGCCCTTTGCTTGTTTTTCTAGTCAGAATCTAGCATACATATTTATGTTTTCTAAGTTGGGCTTGCAATTGAAATTGCATTGCCGAATGTTCTAGTTACAGAGGCGTGACTGTACCGCAACTTGGCATATTTGCACATTTTATTTGCATATTTTGCTATTTATGCTGTGCACTTGCTCTCGCAGTTGAGTTAAATTGGGAGAGGGAACATTGGTTGCGAGGCATTATTCTCTGGACTTTGAGCCGAAGCGGGGTTATTTGGCTCTGGGTATATGTACATCTACATGTGTGCTGCTTATGCTGTGTGCACGCATGTGCAATAGCCGTTGAGCCGAGTTGGGAGAGAGAACTAGTTTTGCTGAGAGGCATTACTTTCCTGGACTTTGAGTCGAAGCTTGGCTTTGCATATACATATCTATTGAATTATGTATGTCTCTCCCCTCTCTCTCTTTTTTTTTGTGTTGAAAGAGTAAACAACCGTTAGCCCGAAAGCAGAAAGCGAAAAATGTAAATTTAACAATTGTTATAATTTTAAAAATGCATTTGCGAAGTTCAAAGTCAACAGAAAAATTTTTGACTTTGGACTGCAACCAGTGCGCCAAGCTCGCGCCCGGTAAGCAACAGCTTAACCGGCACCACAATACCTCTTGGTCGTTTCACTGCTTGCACTGCTTACTACTGCAAGCAGTCGACTACTTGCTTGTACTGCTTACTACTGTAAGCAGTCGACTACTTGCTGGTTAGTCTAAAAATAGCTTTGTGTGACGTATGTATGTATTAGTGGCGGCAAATACAGAAATGTATGCCAATTATATTTTTGTTAAAAATTTTGTTTTGACTTTTTTTTTTAAAATTGTTGGCGTGTTTTATTATTGATTTATATCGCCCTTTTAGTTTCTTTGTGGGCGTGGCCACACTAGGGTGGACCCAAACCATGGAAAAAAAAAAAATGTTAGCCAAGAATATTCTTTTTTTTTTGTTTCTGGTGAAATATTTGCCCGGTTTCTTTGTTTTTCTCTTGCAGTGGACTCATGATGATTCTAGGGTGGACCAAATGTTAAAAAAAAAATTTAAAATTTAAAAAAAAAATTTATTATTATTTTTTTTCCCTTTTGCGTGCCTATGCCCGGTTCTTGTTTTCCCTTGCCGAGGAGTCATGCAAACATTAGGGTGGACCAAATAAAAAAATTTAAAAAAATAATTTTATTATTATTTTTTTTTCCTTTTGCGCGCATATGCTCGGTGCTTTTTTTTCCTTGCCGAGGAGTCATGCAAACATTACGATGGACCAAATAAAAAAAATTTAAAAAAAAATAATTTTATTATTATTTTTTCCCTTTTGCGCGCATATGCTCGGTGCTTTTTTTTCTTTCCGAGGAGTCATTCAAAAAAATTAGGGTGGACCACATAATAATTATTTTCAAAATTTTTTTTTTATATAAAAATAAAAAATTTTTTTTTTTGTGTCATGCGTTTGTTGTTTTTGCCATGTTTTTTTTTTGTTTCTTTGTAATCAAAGACATATATGTGGCCGTGATCATATTAAAGGTGGCTCGGACATAGGCGAAGACTCACCCGCGTAAGTCTTTATACTGACTTGTTTCCAGAAGCCGTCACATGTGACTTTAAGTCACCAATGTGTGCTCGTTTTGTCTTGTTGTCCGTAAGCGACTGTAATTTGCAGATTACTGGCGACACGTAGTCCACCACCCGATATGGTCCTCCGAACCTCGGAGCTAATTTCGCCGCAAATCCTTCCGCCGCATTTGACAGATGGTGTTCCTTCAGCCAAACTTGATCGCCCACACTGGGTTTCCATGATCTCCTGCGCAGGTTGTAATGTCTTGCTTGATCCTGTGCAGCCTTCTCCAAGCTTCTGCGTACAATTTCAAAGATCTCCTTGAGTTTTATTGCGTTTTCACGTGGTTCTTGTGCCACCTGTCCTGTGCCGATAGTCACCTCATCGTAAAGTGCTTGTGGCAGCCGAGGCTCTCGTCCCTGCGTTACGAACGCTGGTGAATATCCTGTCGACGCAGTCACGCTTGTATTGACGGCCAACGTGATCTCCGGTAGAGCCTCATCCCAGCACCTTTGATTTGCTCCTGCGAATTGAGCTATCATTGTTTTCACGGTTCGATTTGCTCGTTCAGTGGGATTCTCTTGTGGTGTGTATGGAGCTGTGTACTGGTGTTTTACCCCCATGTCCTGAAGAAAATTTTTGAAAGTCCTGCTGGTGAATTGGGCTCCGTTATCGGTGATGAGCACTTTTGGTACACCAAATCGGGCCAAAATCCTCTCTCTGAACGCCTTCTGAAGAGCCGCGGCTGTTGCGCTTCGTAGAGGCACCAATTCGGTCAATTTCGAGAATCGGTCGACAAACACGAGAAGCGTTGTGTTTCCAAGCTTCGAGCGTGGTAATGGGCCCACAAAATCTGCGCATACCGTTGCCCATGGCTCCTCCGGAATTTGTGTGAGCATTTGTCCGGCAGCCTGTAGTTGATTCGGCTTGTATTGCTGGCAGATTTCGCAATGTTGCACATATGTTCGCACGTCTCGGTGTAATCCTGGCCAATAATATCGTGCTGCCACCCTGGCTATTGTTTTCCTCGTTCCTGTGTGTCCTGCTGCTGCCGCATCGTGGTTTTCACGTAGTACTCGCTGCCTCTTCTCTTTTGGTACACACAACTTCCACGATGGCACATCTTCGTGACCGGCGCGATGTGGAATGTGTCGGTACAAATTACCCGCGTCCTCCATGTAATCCGGGAACTTCCTGGGTTCCTTGTGGATCTTTTCCAGCATTTTCTGTATCCACTTGCAGTCAGTGCCACCAACTTCTGTGCCTTTATCCTGCACGTCGACTCTGCCGCACATTTCCTCGTCCACTGGTTGCCGGGAAAGTGCGTCTGCTACCACGTTTAGCTTCCCCTTGCGATAGGCCACCTCGAAGTCGTATTGCTGTAATTCCAACGCCCATCTCGCAATGCGACCGGAAGGACTCTCGATAGAATTCAACCATTTTAGTGCCATATGATCTGTTATGACAGCGAAATGATATCCTTCTAGATATGGCCTCAACTTCCGAATCGCCCAGACGATCGCCAAGCATTCCTTTCCCGTAGCTGAGTAATTCTTTTCCGCACCGTTGAGTGTCCTGCTGGCGTACGCAATTACTCGCTCGTCCTTGTCGGATCCTTGTGTGAGGATAGCTCCTAATCCGTAATTGCTTGCGTCTGTTTGTAAAGTGAACTGTTTGCTGAAGTCAGGGCACGCCAGGACGGGTGCTTTGGTTAATTTCTCCTTCACGTTTTCGAAGGCTTCCTGATGTTCCTCTGACCATGACCATTTGACCCCTTTCTTCAGTAACTCGTTCAGTGGGTGCACCGTATTCGCGAAATCCGGGACAAATCGCCTATACCAGGATGCCACCCCGAGGTACTGACGCAATTCCTTTGCGTTAGTCGGCGGCTTCAATTTAGAGATTGCGTCTACCTTCTCTGGATCGGTGCAGATGCCGTGTTCTGTCACCTTGTGGCCCAGATACTTCAGTTCCTGTTTAAAGAAGTCGCACTTGTCGACGTTGATCCTTAAATTTGCTGCTCGTAGTCTTCGAAACACTTCCTTCAGATTGGCCATGTGTTCCTCCAGCGTTTTTCCGATGACGATGATGTCGTCCAGGTAAGCGAAAGCATGGGGCAGCATTTCGGGTCCAATTACCCGATCCAGAGCTCGTTGAAATGTTGCTGGTGCCGCGTGGAGTCCGAAGGGCATCACCTTCCATTGGAAAAGACCCCTGCCGGGTACGGTGAAAGCTGTCAGTGGTCGACTTGCTTTTTCCATCGGTATTTGCCAATAGCCGTCTTTTAAGTCGAGGCTCGTTATGTAGTGAGCCTCCCTTAACTGGTCCAAGATGTGGTGCACCCTGGGCAGCGGATACGCATCCTTGACCGATCGGCTATTTAGCTGTCGGAAATCGACGCACAATCTCCATTTGCCAGTCTTCTTCTTGACCATGACGATCGGAGCACTGTGTGGGCTGTTTGAAGGCTCGATACATCCTTTTGCTAACAATTCGTCGACCTGTTTGTTGATTTCCTCCTGCATTTTCGGGTTTTTCGGGAAATAGCGTTGTTTTATTGGTCGGTCGTCGTGCATCACGATTCGATGCTCCGTAATGGGTGATGTTCCCGTCATGGACGCAAAAGCGGCTAATTCCTGTCGCAGGAATTGATCTATAGCTGCATCCGTATGTAAGGGTTCATAACTCGTCTCGCCGTTATTCGTATATCCATGTTTATCTGCCTCGCTCTGTTCCTCCGATGTTGCCTGCTCCTGTATCCTTTGTTCTTGTGTTTCTTGCTGCCGTGTTTCTTGTTCCTGCGATGTTAGCTCTTGTGCTTCTTGATTATTCTGTGTTCCTTGTTCCTGAGTTTCTTGTACTACTGTTGTGTGATCCTGTGTGTTGACTACCGAGAGTCTCTCTTCTCGTCCCTTGTTGCACCGTCGGCGAGCCGGAATTCGGACCTGTATACCGGCACACTCGAGAATGGTTCCCATGGTGGACAGGAAATCCCATCCCAGCACCAATTCGTCGATGACTCCCGGTAGTACAAGTAATGCCAGATCCACTTGCCTGTTCCCCAGACTGATCTGCACCTCCACCTGCTCCGTCACTCCGCTGGACCGTCCATCCGCCAACCGTACATGTCTGTGTGTCGCTCCCAGTTCAAAACCTTCCTCAACCAATGTCACCGCTAATTCCTCGCTAACGAAACTGCTCGTTGCTCCAGTGTCGATTGTAGCGTTGTAGGAATTGTTGCCGATTTGAACTGTGGCTAACAGGCGGTGGCCCTCGTCCCTCAAAGCGCCGACTAGTTCTGTGGAGCTGCTTCTATCGGCATCCGCTCGCTCCTGGGAGCTGGACGCCGACGGTCGTTTCCCGCTCGGCAACATTGGACTGTGCGAACTCCAATTCGCCCACACACCCAGCAGAACAACAAATTCTCGTTCTGGCATTCTCTCGCCCAGTGACCCTCACGCCCACATCTTCTGCACGCCTGTGTTGGGTTTGGCACGTGTGTCGGTGGTCCTGAGAATGCCCTCGGAGTTGGCTGTGGCTGTGTCCTGGCATGTTCGGCACATCGGGTGCATGAAGCGTTGTTCTCCCGTGGTCTAGAATCTTCCATTGCCATTAACCGTGACCGGTTTTGTCGAGTGTGCTGCCGGAGTCTCTCCCTGTCACGTTCTAGTTCCTCGAACTCCTCGGCCAACTGCATCAACTCGTTCAGGCTGCCATTCTGATACGGCCGTGCAAACGCTCGGAAATCCGGGAGGCTGCAATTGTAAATTTGCTGTCGTTCGCGTTCTTTGGAGAATCGCAGTGGCCGCATCAACGTTTGCATTTCTACCATGTATCTCTTGAAGGGTTCGTCGACGCCCTGTTTCCGTCGAGTGACTTCCTCCAGCAGCTTTGTGAAATAGTCCCGTGGAAGGAAAAACTCCTGAAAGCTGGTTGCGAACGATGTCCAGGTCCTCCAGTGTTCATTATTGGCGATGTACCACTTCAGTGCTACGCAAAACGGAAAAAAAAAACGGCAAACAATCAGCAAACAGAAGAGAGCGTGAGCGCAGGTGCCGCTAAGTTAACGACAGTGTGAGCGAATCGAGAGAGCGAGAGAGTGTCGTCAACTGAGCAAAGCGTCGTTGAGTGAGCAAAGCGGTGACGTCAGCAGTCGGCGGCTATAAAAGCACAGGCAACTGCTGACTCGGGAGTGAGTACGAGCGGGGTCTTCTTGCAGTAACAAGAAGCGATCAACAACTCTTGGTGTCCCAAGGGTCAAGTCAACAATCCTTACAGTAGCAAGAATCAAGTCATCAGTCCTTGCTGTCACAAGGATCAACAATCCTTGCAATAACAAGGATCAGCAGTCCTTGCAGTAACAAGGACTAGTCATCAATCCTTGCTGTAACAAGGATCTAGCCATCAGTCCTTGCTGTCACAAGGATCAACAATCCTTGCAATAACAAGGATCAGCAGTCCTTGCAGTAACAAGGACTCGTCAACAATCCTTGCTGTAACAAGGATCAAGTCATCAATCCTTGCTGTCACAAGGATCTAGCCAACAGTCCTTGCTGTCACAAGGATCAACAATCCTTGCAATAACAGGGATCAGCAGTCCTTGCAGTAACAAGGACTCGTCAACAATCCTTGCTGTAACAAGGGTCAAGTCATCAATCCTTGCTGTCACAAGGATCTAGCCATCAGTCCTTGCTGTCACAAGGATCAACAATCCTTGCAGTAACTAGGATCAGCAGTCTTTGCAGTAACAAGGACTCGTCAGCAATCCTTGCTGTAACAAGGATCAAGTCATCAGCCCTTGCTGTCACAAGGATCAAGTCATCAGTCCTTGCTGTCACAAGGATCAACAATCCTTGCAGTAACAAGGATCAGCCGTCCTTGCAGTAACAAGGACCCGTCAGCAATCCTTGCTGTAACAAGGATCAGTTCATCAGCTTTGCCGTCGCAAGGACCAACAGTTCTTTGCTGTAGCAAGGATCAAAAGTCTTTGCAGTAACAAGGACTCCTCAACAATCCTTGCGGTATCAAGGGTCTCATCAGTCCTAGCTGTAGCCAGGACCTTACATCGATCCTTGCTGTAACAAGGATCCCCACAACGATCCTTGCAGTAACAAGGGTTCAGCGGAACAGCGGCCCTACGAAGACGAGAGGCCGCGTGGCAGCAGCGGTTACGTCATCAGCGCGGATCCCCTACCGAATCTTGAAGGACGACACACCAGGGACCCCAGGACGAGTGGCGCAGTAACCAGCTTTACAAACATATTTTATACGAAACAATTGAAGTTAAAGAGTCAGCCAGGAGCCGCTAATAAATCCATTAAACTGAATTGATTTGAGTTCTTATTTATTCGCAAAACAGGCAACTTATAAATTTGTTGCACGAACCTTACGTAATCGACCGAGTTAGCCCGGCCTAAAGGATCATTACAACTGGCGCCCAACGTGGGGTGACTATCGGCACAGGACAGGTGGCACAAGAACCACGTGAAAACGCAATAAAACTCAAGGAGATCTTTGAAATTGTACGCAGAAGCTTGGAGAAGGCTGCACAGGATCAAGCAAGACATTACAACCTGCGCAGGAGATCATGGAAACCCAGTGTGGGCGATCAAGTTTGGCTGAAGGAACACCATCTGTCAAATGCGGCGGAAGGATTTGCGGCGAAATTAGCTCCGAGGTTCGGAGGACCATATCGGGTGGTGGACTACGTGTCGCCAGTAATCTGCAAATTACAGTCGCTTACGGACAACAAGACAAAACGAGCACACATTGGTGACTTAAAGTCACATGTGACGGCTTCTGGAAACAAGTCAGTATAAAGACTTACGCGGGTGAGTCTTCGCCTATGTCCGAGCCACCTTTAATATGATCACGGCCACATATATGTCTTTGATTACAAAGAAAAAAAAAAAAAACTAGGCAAAAACAACAAACGCATGACAAAAAAAAAAAAAATTTTATTTTTATATAAAAAAAAAAATTTGAAAATAATGATTATGTGGTCCACCCTAATTTTTTTTCATGACTCCTCGGCAAGAAAAAAAAAGCACCGAGCATATGCGCGCAAAAGAAAAAAATAATAATAAAATTATTTTTTTAAATTTATTTTTATTTGGTCCACCCTAATGTTTGCATGACTCCTCGGCAAGGGAAAACAAGAACCGGGCATAGGCACGCAAAAGGAAAAAAAATAATAAAATTTTTTTTTTAATTTTAATTTTTTTTTTAACATTTGGTCCACCCTAGAATCATCATGAGTCCACTGCAAGAGAAAAACAAAGAAACCGGACAAATATTTCACCAGAAACAAAAAAAGAATATTCTTGGCTAACATTTTTTTTTTTTCCATGGTTTGGGTCCACCCTAGTGTGGCCACGCCCACAAAGAAACTAAAAGGGCGATATAAATCAATAATAAAACACGCCAACAATTTAAAAAAAAAAAAAAAAGTCAAAAACAAAATTTTTAACAAAAATATAATTGGCATACATTTCTGTATTTGCCGCCACTAATACATACATACGTCACACAAAGCTATTTTTAGACTAACCAGCAAGTAGTCGACTGCTTACAGTAGTAAGCAGTACAAGCAAGCAGTGCAAGCAGTGAAACGACCAAGAGGTATTGTCGTGCCGGTTAAGCTGTTGCTTACCGGGCGCGAGCGTGGCGCACTGGTTGCAGTCGGCCACTGCAAAACCAGTGGCGCGGGTTCAAGTCAACCAAAGTCAAAAATTTTTCTGTTGACTTTGAACTTCGCAAATGCATTTTTAAAATTATAACAATTGTTAAATTTACATTTTTCGCTTTCTGCTTTCGGGCTAACGGTTGTTTACTCTTTCAACACAAAAAAAAAGAGAGAGAGGGGAGAGACATACATAATTCAATATATATGTATATTCAAAGCCAGGCTTCGACTCAAAGTCCAGAAAAGTAATGCCTCTCAGCAAAACTAGTTCTCTCTCCCAACTCGGCTCAACGCACAGCATAAGCAGCACACATGTATATGTACATATACCCTTATTTCACCACGTCTTCCATTTATGGTAATCAAATCATTAGGTGTTGATCGACAGAGTGCAATTAAAGGAGCTGTAGTCAATGTTCCCATTCCAGTAAGCCATATCGTGACATCTCTTCCACGAGCATTACAGCTCCACCTCAAACGTAGGATGGTATATAGTCATGATTACATGACTGAAACCATTAGGCCTTTAAAGATTGCAGATGCAATTAGGTTTTTAATAAACACAGAACTTTATAGGAAACATAATGTAGTTCTAAATGAACAGTGGATTTCAACTTTTACTTCCGATACTGTTCCCTTTATAGTTTCTCAAGCAGACGCTGAGGCAGTGGAAGAACTCAATCGAGAATTTCAACAACCGTTTCATCCTGAAGGGGATGTTGAAATGGAGGAGCTCAATCCTGGGGGTCAAGGAACTCTGCTTGAGAATAACATAGGGACTTCTGTCATGCAAAGAATCATAATTGCTTCTGGCGAAGGCCACAGACCCCTAGATATGATTATGGATGCTGACTCTGAGGAATTAGCATTTCCAACAATATTTTCTGGCAACAAAAGAAAGTCTAGAGAAAGTTTTACAACCATTGTTAGATCTAAGCTTCGTAATTTCGATAGGAGAGGTTGTAGAATTGGTAAATTATTTTTCAATTATAAGAAGTTAGAGCTAATCTGTATTAGAAACAGTACTTCGATTTGCTTAAGAAAGCACAGCGCCTCACGCGCTATTTCAGCTTCTGACGCTCTTAACGAAGAGCATATTGACCATCTGATTCGCCACGATGAAGGCTATAGGGTCCTTAAGGGTATTCGCACGTCTCCTGCTCATTGGAAAGCAGAAAAAAAGAAAGTTATGGCCATGATTCGTCAGTTTGGCCTACCTACTTTCTTTATTACCTTGTCGGCTGCTGAAAGTAGGTGGTTAGAGCTGCTAGTCCTTTTAAAAAATAATGTGGACAAGCAAGAAGTTACAGAAGAAGAAGCATCTAGGTTGCCTTCTCTTGAGAAAGTGCGACTAATCCGTACTGACTCTGTAACTTGTGCTCGCTATTTCGACTATCGGTATAGGCAGTTATTTAAGCTTATGAAGAAGCAAGGGGGGGTTTTCGAAGAGCATTTTGTTTTTATGCACTATTGGCGAGTTGAATTCCAGCATAGAGGTTCACCTCATATCCACGGAATGTTTTGGCTGAAGATGCCCCTCAAGTAGACTTCGACAATAATGCATCTATTCAACCTGTAATAGACTTTATTGATCGATTTGTTACGACTGATGTAACAAATAACGACCTCTCTGAGTTCATTAAATACCAAAAGCACAAACACGGGCACTCATGCAGACGTGAAGTCAGAGGAAACTCTATTTGTCGCTTTGGTATTCCATTTTTTCCAATGCCCAGAACTCAAATTTTAAGGCCACTGCCTGAAGAAACTCCTCAAATTTCTCTTCATCGTGAAAATTTAAAAAGAGTTCAGAATTTTTTGAATTTGTCCTTCGATTCGGACACCATAAATCACTTGAGCATATTTGATAATATTTTATCTCACGATCAAGTGAGCCTCACCTACGAGGACTACATATATGCTATTAGGTCTGCTTTGAAAAAGCCCCAAATTTTCCTGAAGAGAAGTTTCGCAGCAATTAATGTCAATGCATATAATAAACACATTCTTGGAATGCAACGAGCCAATATGGATATCCATAATAAATTATATAAATAAATCCCAAAGAGGTATTTCCAAACTAATGCGTGATGCAATCGAAGAGATTAAGACTGGCAATCTATCTCTCAAACAAAGGCTGCAGTATATTGGTCACAAGTTCATTTCCGGCACTGAGATTTCTGCTCAGGAGGCCGCCTACTGCTGTTTAGGTTTGCGATTTTCTGAGACTAGCAACGCAGAGGTTTACATTAATACTTTGTTACCTGAGCATAGAGTTAGAATGCTCAAGTCTAGAGAACAGCTCCAAAATATGTCTCCAGACTCAAATGACATATTTGTAGTGGGACTACTTGACCACTATGAACACCGCCCACACAGTCTCGACGGCCTGTGTTTAGCCGATTTTGCCACTGAGTATAATTTTACAAAGTCATTGGGTTCAGCTCGTCAAAGTAGCGATAATGAGGATGCTTACGAAAATGAAATTGTTGGTGGCTTACCTGTTCCTCTCCTTGATGAAAGTGGGTATGTTAGGGAGAGAACAAAGCCTCGAATAATTCGATTTAGGAGCTTTAATATAAATATCGATAGGCAAAATTACTTTAGGGAGCTCGTAATGCTATATTTTCCTTGGAGAAATGAAGAGGTAGTGTAGCATGTGCATATATCGAGTAAACACTGTAACAATTAATTGCAATATATGTATGCGGAAGATTACCTAAATATAAAATAAGCACACTGACCGGCACACTTTTCAAGCTCGCAGTTCGCAGCTCGTCAGCATATTTATGCCGACGGTGCAAATTGACCAAACTGCTTGATGTGCACATGCAACTCTCTCGATATATAAGTAAATACATAAGACAGCCGCTCCGCTGCCGGCGTCACTGGCAGCGCAGCTACGCGGCCTTTAGCGGTACGATCGAATTGTTAAAATAATTATAATAAGTTAAAACAAAGATTCATTCAATAAAGAGAAGAAAAACCAATCAGACGTGTGTCGTAAATTATTGTTAAATATACTTTTACATGGTGACCGTGCCGGCGTCACTGGATTCATGTGGATGCGTTTACATGGCGACCGTGACCGTGATCATGAGATCTGAAATCTTCGGATAGTTAAAGCTTAACTAAATCCTGCGAAGTAAGACTGGAAAGAAGGGCACTGGAGCTGGGGCTGGAACTGTTACTGGAATTGGACAAGAAACATCAAAAAATCTGAGTGAGTACAGGGTATGAGCTCGAGGGCGAATAAAAAGCCCAGACGCAGTGGCATTAAGGAGCGTATCAGACAAAGAAAGTCTGAGATAGTAAGACTCCTATTCAAATGCACAACACCCCCACCATGGGACACTGCCGTCAAACTAAATGACGAACTCGAACATCTCGAGTCTTTACTAAAGTCAACGAGCACGCCCTGTCCCTCAGAAAATAATAATAAACAATCACTAACAAAAACCCATCGTCCAGCCCCGAAGGAAATACCAGCACGACCACGTCGATGCCCTGCGGATTGCAAGGGGCCCCTGTTCAGCCCCCACTGCAAAGGCACCTGCCGGGATCAGAAAACGCAGTGACGAATTGCATGAGAGGCAGACCGCCGCTTATGCCAACGTGGGATCAGAAAACGCAGAGACGAATTGCATGAGAGGCAGACCGCCGCTTATTCCAACGGGGGAGCATCGAGAAGCCCCAAGCACTAGATGGCCGATAGCGCTACCAAGAGCGCCCAACATATAATATAAAATATAATAATTAAACTATAAGAATTGTAATGCCCGACGACAATTGAGTCGACCGGCAAGACGTTTGGCCTGTAAAGCCATTCGAAACAAATAGGCAGGAAACAATGTAAAAAAAAAAATATATATATATACACAAATAGAGTAAAGTAACAGAATAAGTAAAACTGTCGAAAATTTTGAGTTAGTGGAAAATATTAAATATACATTTACACCGTATGTAATAGAGTATAAATAATAGCCATGCGTTGAAATCCGTTTATATAAATGTTAAGCAGAGGAAATGATCTGGATATAATGTAAAATAACAAATTTTATTTACTTGTTAAATAATAACAAATAATATTTCATTACATGCTAGGCCTGATCAGCCAATATATAATTATCAAAAATAAACATATATAAAAATGTCTAAATGATAGTTTCATATGTGCATGTTTATTTATGGCCATATACCGAAAAAAATTTTTTTAAACCGCTTTTATATTTTATAAAGTAATGATTTTAATGCATTCCAGTGCATTACCAAAAAATTAACAAAATCGAATCATAAAACATTGATTTGAAATCAACAAATATATTTGTTTAGGCAGATTAAGTTAAATAGTAAACGATAAATAATGAAGTATAAATATAAGTCAATACCACTGTAAATCTCTTTAACTCATTATGGTTGCAATACCGATGCAGCTAATGATTACTCTTAAGTTCGCTCTTATCTGTTACTGTCGCTGTTATCATCGATCGCTCGTCTAGCGACGACAAAGCATAGCCGAACGAACATGTAAATTGAAGTTGAAAGAAAAGAGTTCTGGCCAGCAGCCAGCAGAAATAAATCATTCTTCGTGTAACGTAGATCGCCGTCTGTTTTTTTATATATTGAATAAGCCTTAAGCCTCTAAGCCGGTGTCCATAATTTGGATAATTTTAATTTAACACCGTGAAAACGCTCACGGAATTTTTCATTGGCGCCCGAGCAGGGACTTCGGCTTGGAATTGGACTGCAGACTCCGACAATTACTTAGCGAAAAGTGCATTTTGGATTGGCTTTGAGCACAACGCAAGTAATTCGTCAAGTTCTGCTTTTGCTTTTGGCTCGCTTTCGCTTGGACTTTGGATTTTGGTTGCGGATCTGGATAACGCTGGACCAGATAATCCAAGGAAAGTTTTGGACAAGTCAATAATGAAAGAACAGGTATTTAGTGCCAAACATTGAGACAAAACCACAATTGTGATTTGTGTAATTGGTTGTGTGGCGTGCCAAGTGCCGTGAATCCAATTTTTGGCACTTAATTAGTTGCATATTTAAATAAAGAAATAAGTTATCAATAAAGTGAACCGCCCATAAGTGAACCATATTAGTATTTGTGCATGAGAATTAGTTAATCGCTCACAGCGCCGCGGTTCAATACTGCGAGGTAACACTGTATTGGTAGAACGGCAACATATGTGCAATTAGGAACAACCGTAATTTTTGGCGCGTTTCTTTTTAACACTTTTGGCAATTGGTTGCCAAGCTGAACTTTGAGCAAAAGTTCATTGCTTTCAGCAGAATCAGAGGCAATTGCATGACCGTGGTTTGACATTGGTGAACTGTTGGACAATCACCGTTGATTATCGTCAGCGTCTTTTGAACAATTCTTGGACAATTGCTGCAGTTGCTGTGAATGTGTTGTTGGTCTAATACTTATTTGATATTTGATATTTCTTGTGATATTTTTGGCAATTGGCTGCCGAGCTGAATTTCTAATTGTTGTTATCGTGTTGGTTTTTGCGGGTCTTCTGTGACTCATTGGGCATATATTAAGCAGCATTTAATTCGTGCGAATTTTGTTTAGTGCATTTTATTTTTTTTTGATTAAAACTCACTAAGCAAAATGACGAACCCGCCAGACACAGCTAGCAAGGAGTCCAAGTCGAGCGCTAAGTTAGTCTCGATAATGCAAAAACACGATAGAATTTTACAAGATATAAGGCGTTTAAAAACCGGATTTGAACAAAAGACTATATCCTTTGATCAGACTCAACTTCAATGCCGTTTGGAGTTACTGGAAGGGTATATTGAGAAAATTATGGAGTTGCAGTCTGACCTCGATGTAATGAATCCCAGCAACGAGTGCAGGGGAACAGTAGAAGATGTGTGCATCTGCACAAAAGCTTTATTTTTGTCCGCTATTAAACAAAAGGAACGACACAGTCATGATATATCTGCCTCATTTACTCAACGACACGCCTCACATTTACCAAAAATGCAGTTGCCTAAGTTTACTGGAAATCACGCCGACTACTCCAATTTTATTTCGCTGTTTAATAGTTTGGTCCATGATGACGCATCACTAACAAATGTCGAAAAATTCACTCATTTAATTTCTTGCCTGTCGGGTGATGCGTTGGGAACAGTGAAAGCGTTCTCAGTTACAGATAGTAATTATGAGAAAGCCTTAGCGAGTTTAAAGGCTGTCTATGATAAGAAATGCTTAATATTCCTCGGTACAGTATCCCAGTTATTTGAAATTGCACACATGTCAAAACCTTCAGCATCAAGTCTTAGGGGACTCATTGATACCATATCGGCTTTGTATTCGTCTCTGCAGTCATTGGGCAGTGACACAGATATTGCCAATGCAATGTTGATACATTTGGCAATGTCCAAAGTTGATCAGACTACAAAATCTCGGTTTGAAGAGCAACTTGACTATGATAAGCTGCCATCGTGGTCAGAGTGTGCTTCTATATTGAATCGACGTTATCAGCATTTGGCTGCTGAAGACTCAACTAAGAGCAAGAGTAAGCCAAAACAAGAGTTAAGTAAATCAAATACAAGGTCATCGTTTTCTTGCTCTAAGACCGATCAAAGGTCAGAAAATAAGTGCATTTGTTGTTCAGTTTCTGACCACACAATCGCAAATTGCCAGTCCTTTAGTAGTATGTCTGTCATGCAACGCTATGACTTTGTGAAACAACATCGATTATGTATAAACTGCTTTAAGCAAGGGCACACTGCGGCAAAATGTAGAAGCCCGAAATGTCGAGTGTGTTCAAAACGACATCACACTATGCTTCATAGATATGAGGTCGACAACGTCCAAGCTCATGGTGCTTCTTCCTCTACATCGGCTGCGGTTCAGCAAGCATATGTTAGCCATGTTCTAAGTGCTGAACATACAATTTTGGCCACTGCTGTGGTAAAAGTAAAGGATAGATTCGGCCAGTTTCAGCATGCCAGAGCACTTTTAGATTCTGGGTCTCAAGTCAATTTTATTTCTGAAGACTTGGCCCAACGTCTACGATTACGTCGGGAAGATGCTTCGTTAAATATTATCACTGTTGGATCAGCGACTTCTGCTATTAAACACAAAGTGCATACATCCATACACTCTCGTATCAACGCCCACATGTTTGCGGCTGATTTCTGGGTTTTAAATTCGATATCTACGTATCAGCCTGATCAAATTGTTCATTCGTCACAGTGGAATATTCCACAAAACATAGAACTGGCCGACCCTCGATTTTATAAACCTGCCAAAGTAGATTTGCTTCTAGGAGCAGAAAAGTTTTTTGAACTATTGTGTGTTGGTCAAATAAAATTGTCTCCTGATCATCCAATAATTCAGAAGACGTTGTTGGGCTGGATTGTCTCAGGCAAATATTCCCAAGGTGCGTCATGTAGGTCTGTAGCATGTAATATAGCAGTTCAAAATGGTACTAGTTCTCTCGACAATTTAGTGGAACGTTTTTGGGAAATGGAACAAATCCCAGAAAAGTCGAAGGCTGCATATACAGCTGAACAAATAGAGTGTGAACAACATTTCAAACAGACTGTGCGTAGGGTTGCCTCTGGAAGATTCGAGGTTAAGTTGCCGTTTAAAATGAATCCAAAAGTATTGGGTTTCTCCTTTGAAGCAGCAAAACGTAGATTTTTGGCCTTAGAGCGTAGACTCTCAAAGGATGCCACTCTACGAGAAATGTATAATGATTTCATGAAAGAGTATCGTGATCTTGGTCACATGTCACAGCTTCAGTTTGCTCCTCCAGAACTTCATTATTACATACCACATCAATGTGTTCTGCGTCCTGAAAGTAGCACTACCAAATTGCGTGTTGTATTTGATGCGTCAAGCAAGACGTCATCATCAATCTCATTGAATGAGACTTTAATGGTGGGTGCTACAATTCAGAGGGAGCTTTATGCAATTTTAGCACGATTTAGATTTCACAAGTATGCCTTAACGGCAGATATATCGAAAATGTATCGCCAAGTAGATGTTGCAAAAGAAGATCGTGATTTTCAGCTGATCATATGGAGGGAAGATGCGTCTCAAGGTTTACAGACTTACCGTTTGAATACGGTGACTTATGGAACTGCATCCGCTCCCTTCTTGGCCATACGCTGTCTCTTTGAGGTAGCGAATATTTATGCTGAGTCCCACCCTATTGCCTCTCATGTCATAAAAAGCGATTTTTATGTAGATGACATGCTTACTGGAGCAAATAGTTTAGAAGAGCTTGAGATTATTCGCCAACAAATTGTCGACGTTTTACGCCTTAGCGGTTTTCAGTTGGCAAAATGGGCCACAAGTCATCCAAGCTTCTTAAAAGACCATGGAAAAGAGAAAGCCTTACAATTCGACCCTTCTGCTTCCGTCAAAACTCTCGGAATGAAATGGAATCCTCAACATGATGAGTTCCATTTTTCACTGGATGAGTCTTTTGACTCTTTGAAGCCCACAAAACGCAACATATTATCAATAGCATCGCGATTATTCGATCCTTTGGGTCTGTTATGTCCTTTGATCACCAGAGCAAAGATTTTGTTGCAGGACTTGTGGCGAAATAAGCTAGACTGGGATGAAGCCATTCCCACAAGTCTACACACAACATGGGTCAGGTTCAAACAAAACTTGTTTGAACTACATAAAATTTCCATACCTCGGTACATCTTTCAGAAAAATCATAACGCACTTCAGATTCATGGATTTGCAGACGCCTCTAGCTATGCATATGGATGCTGCATTTATTTGCGTACCAGAGATAACAACAATGTGCTCTCAAGGCTTTTTACAGCTAAGTCTCGCGTGGCTCCTCTCAAAACGAAATCGATTCCTCGGCTTGAGTTGTGCGCCGCGCATCTTCTAGCAACACTCTGGACTCAAATCATGCCTTTATTCAGCGAATTTAAAGTGGAGAGTGTTAATTTTTGGTCGGATTCTCAAGTCACACTTTATTGGCTGAAAAAGGACCCAGGCTCTTTAGCCACTTTTGTAGCCAACAGGGTAGCAGAGGTTCAAGAGTTGTCTAGCCAAGTTCAGTGGCGGCATGTGCCTTCAGAAATGAATCCTGCTGATTTAGTTTCTCGGGGTACAGACGTGGATGATCTGATATGCCCATTTTGGTTTAATGGCCCAGATTTTTTGTTGAAGGAGTCATGCGAATGGCCACATTTCCACGAATTTGAATTGTCTCCCGAGGTAAAATCATCAGAGAACAAGAAATCAGCTGTAGTGTTGTCAGTAGCTCTGACAAAACCTAATAACATTTTAGATCTGATCGAAAAGTGTTCGTCGTTTACAAAACTATTGCGCATCATGGCTTATGTAAATCGTTTTACTCAAATGAAAACATGCAGTCGCGCAAAAGTTTTTTCGCCAAAAGAGTTACGTTTAGCTTTTTTAAGGTTGGTATACGTGGTGCAGATGCATGAATTTGGTCAAGAATTTAGCAAACTGCAAAAATCTGAGACCCTCGCACCACATCTTCAAAGCTTAAACCCATTTTTTCATGAGATAACGGAGAATAAGGTCACTCTCCGCATTATGCGTGTTGGCGGGAGGTTGTTTAACGCATCAATTCCATACGATGCCAAATTTCCTGCATTGTTATCCCGAAAATCTCATTTTGTCACTTTGTTCCTTAGAAACTTGCATCAGAAGAATTATCATGCTGGAGTCAAAGTAATGGTTTCGTTGCTAAGGCAGCAGATTTGGCTAATTAATGCACGTGAGGCCTGCACGAAAATTGTAAAAAGTTGCGTGCACTGCTACAAGTATAAGCCAAAGCTGTTAGGCCAGATCATGGGAAATTTGCCAGCTGACAGGTTAAGAGAAGCTCGTCCATTTTTAGTTTGCGGCGTAGACTTTTGCGGACCCTTTTATGTTAGCCTTAGAATTCGTGGCAGGCCTCCTATCAAAACATACGTAGCTGTGTTCGTATGTTTTGCATCCAAGGCGGTTCACTTGGAACTTGTAGCAGATCTCTCAACTGATAGTTTTTTATCTGTATTTAAAAGATTCATCGGCAGACGAGGTCTCCCTCAGCGAGTATACAGCGACAACGGGACCAACTTCGTGGGAGCGGCGAACGTGCTCAAGGAACTGAAGACGGCGTACGAGCAACAGAAGCATCGGGTGCAGGAGTACGCGGCAGAACGAGGCGTCGAGTGGAGTTTCATTCCACCGAGAGCGATACACTTCGGAGGACTGTGGGAGGCGGCCGTAAAGGCCGCCAAGCATCGACTGGTACGAGGAGTCGGCAACGCCAGGCTAACAATGGACGAATTGAGCACGCACCTCGTGGAAATCGAGGCGTTGCTCAACTCGAGGCCCCTCGCATCCCCAGGCAACGATCCCAACGACGGCGAAGCGTTAACTCCAGGCCACCTGCTAATAGGCCAGCCTCTACTTTCGCTGCCGCACGAATCCGAGCTAGACGGGAACAGCAGCAAAGCCAGCTTCGGATATTTGAAGCGGTCGCGAATGCTGTTGGCGCTCAAGCAGCAGTTTTGGCTAACCTGGTCCAGGGATTACCTAACCGGGCTGCAACAGCGCACTCAATGGGCCAAGGACGCGCCCAATTTAGAGGTAGGATGCCTCGTTCTGGTGCACGACGACAACGCTCCACCTCAAAAGTGGACAACCGGACGTGTGGTGGCAACAACAGCAGGCGACGACAATAAAGTGCGTGTGGCTGAAGTTCGCACGCAAGCTGGTGTAATAAAACGACCCATACACAAACTGGCAGTATTGCCAATCGTCAAAGCGCCTTAGGCCTTCAACGGGGCCGGAATGTTTAGGCAGATTAAGTTAAATAGTAAACGATAAATAATGAAGTATAAATATAAGTCAATACCACTGTAAATCTCTTTAACTCATTATGGTTGCAATACCGATGCAGCTAATGATTACTCTTAAGTTCGCTCTTATCTGTTACTGTCGCTGAACGAACATGTAAATTGAAGTTGAAAGAAAAGAGTTCTGGCCAGCAGCCAGCAGAAATAAATCATTCTTCGTGTAACGTAGATCGCCGTCTGTTTTTTTATATATATAATAAGCCTTAAGCCTCTAAGCCGGTGTCCATAATTTGGATAATTTTAATTTAACCCCGTGAAAACGCTCACGGAATTTTTCAATATTTTTATAATAAATGAAAACAAAAAAATATATATAAGAGAAATTTTTCAAAAAAGAAATAAGAATAAATAAAATATAAAAAAAAAATAATAAATATGACTGAATAAGACGTACATTTGGAAAGGAACAAGATTTTGAGAATAGGGTACCTTCGATGCAAAGATTACATTAGATTACATTAGATTAAAAAGAGACAACTTAATAATAATTTAATCTTGTTCAGCGCATTTGAACAATGAATGTGTCAGGCTACTGCTGGTACCTGGAACACGTAACCACTGGCAGAAGAGTATTTCTCCGTGCTGGAGAAAATACCATAGGCAGGCATTCCAGCTGCAGTCCCTCTTTGCCTGGGTACATGTTCTTGTCCAGGCATCATGCCAAACTAATCGTGCGCAACGGACGCATAGTTGTTTTAGAACAGATGAACGCAGTAAATGGCGTATTTATTGGAAACAGACAGATGGTAGGAAAAAGATACCCACTCAGATGTGGAGATATAATTGGACTTGGAGTCTATATAGGTTATCAACAAAAGCCTGAAGTCCCAGCAAATTATCCCATATTCAGGCTAAAGAAAATATAAAACAAAAAAATTGCTTAGACCGGGTAAAACTTAAAATATTGAAGAAGCCGAAAATAAGCCACTACAACACATGGATTGGGATACAATATGTACGAAAGTTAAAGAACTAAAATCTGAGTTCGACAAATCGTACAAAAGCCTTTCCCAAAACAGAACTATCCAACCGAGTACCATCAATAAACACACTATTTATTTAGTAAATGTTTATAATGAGATAAGGGAGCTGTTTCTAGAAAATCAATCTAGAAGCTCCGAACTTCATTGGACTCAAGCCAAAGACGTTGTCAAACGTCTAAGAGAACAGTTAGTTTCTTTAAAAGAGAGACATGCTCTAGATTTACATTTGCCGAACGTAATAGACAGCCCGGCAACATTTATAGCTATCGAGGAGAACGACACAAAGTCAATAAGTCCAAGGCCAAAGTCACCAAACACAGGTTACATTGCAATTGTTTCGGGATCTGATTCCCAAGAAACTGCTAATCATAATAGCCCCGCAACAAGTGCAGCGGCTAGTAACCAATTGGGACTCAAGAGTTTAACAGAACCAAAAATGGCAGACTCGTCAGCGGCTGACAGGGCATACATGAAGGAGATTTCCTCCACCGTACCCGAATTTGATGGGAAAAAGATACACCTCCAAAGATTTGTGACAGCGCTCAAGTTGGTAAACCTAACCAAAGGGCCATATGAGCATATTGCTGTTGAGGTAATAAAGGCGAAAATCACTGGTTCCACCTTGTACAAGGTACAAAATGAAACTACCATTAGCGCAATAATAAGCAAGCTGCAAGCCACTATCGTCGGAGAATCATCCGATGTAATAAAGGCAAAATTAGCTAGCATCCACCAGAAAGGAAAAACAGCCACACAATTTACGACTGAAATAGACAATCTACGAAAATTGTTAGAAGCAGCGTATATTGATGAAGGCCTAGGTGCCGAACATGCTGACCTGTTCAGTACAAAAGAAGCCATAAGCACCATGACTAGAAATTGTGAACATGGTAGGCTAAGGACAATCCTTGAGGCAGGCTCATTTAAATCAATGAATGAAGCCATTGGCAAGTACATACATTGCAGTACAGAAATGACTGGTAATGCAAGTTCAGTGCTGTATGCCCAAAGAGGACACGCCCCCCGAGGTAATAACTTTAGAGGTAATTACCGAGGCAGAGGGAATAATTCAAACGGATATGGTTACAATAATAATAATTATAATAGTTACAGTAACCAGTACAATAATAATAACAGAGGTCGTGGAGGTTTTCGTGGAAGCAACCGAGGTAACGGTGGCTCCTACAACAATAACCAACGAAACGACAATAATGGAAGCTCGAATAGACAGGGACATAACGTCAGAGTAGCCCAAGACAATTCGGGAAACTCTCAACACCCTTTAGATACAGAAAATTAAATAAACCCAGAGTTCACTCAGTAAACTTCAATCTCAATATTTTTGTTTCATTTCATAATGTAGAATCAGGAAAGAAACTGATATTTTTAATAGATACAGGTGCAGACATATCACTACTTAAAGAAAATTCTGATGTCTTTCACGACGTCCAATTAAATAATACCATAGACATTCAAGGTATAGGCCAAGGAGTCATTGAATCCAAAGGTCTTGCCTCAATAGAGCTACAGACAGATAAGTACATAATCCCACACAATTTTCATATAGTAGATTTAAACTTTGCTATACCGTGTGACGGAATAATAGGCATTGATTTCATAAAAGGACTCAATTGTCAAATAGATCTGAAACCTTCAGAAGATTGGTTTATAATTAGACCAAATAATATAGATGTTCAAATATATGTTCCTATAACATACAGTTCTGGTAACGGTTCAATACTTCTACCAGCAAGATCACAAGTCGTCCGTAAAATTGAAATACGTTCAAATGAGGATAGTATATTAATCCCAAATCAGGAAATTCAACCTGGTATTTACGTTGCAAACACAGTTGCAGCGCCAAAAAACGCATTCGTCCGTTTATTAAATACAACAAATACGGATCAACTAATCGATGTCAATAACCTAAAATTTGAACCACTTTCGAACTACGATGTAGTTCAAACTACTCCAGAAAACAGGGAAAAAACTGTCATAGCTCAATTAAGTAAAATCTTTCCAGAGCAATTTAAAACCCAACTAAAAGAATTATGTACCAAGTATAGTGATGTATTCGGACTTGAAACCGAATCTATAACAACAAACAATTTTTACAAGCAAAAATTGAGATTGAAGGATGCAGAGCCAATTTACATTAAAAACTATCGAAGCCCGCATAGCCAAAAAGATGAAATTAAAAAACAAGTAGGAAAATTGATCGCCGACAAAATAGTCGAACCTTCAGTGTCTGAGTATAACAGCCCACTTTTACTAGTTCCAAAGAAAGCCCTTCCAGGCTCCAATGAAAAGAAATGGCGATTAGTAATTGACTATCGTCAAATCAACAAAAAACTGTTGTCAGATAAATTTCCACTCCCTAGAATTGATGATATTTTGGATCAACTAGGTCGAGCAAAATACTTTTCATGTCTAGACTTAATGTCAGGTTTTCATCAGATTGAACTCGAAGATAGTTCTAGAAACATTACGTCATTTTCAACGAGCAACGGCTCATATCGCTTCACGCGACTACCATTTGGTTTAAAAATAGCGCCAAATTCATTTCAGAGAATGATGACTATTGCATTCTCAGGACTTGAACCTTCTCAAGCATTTCTTTACATGGATGATCTAATTGTTATTGGGTGTTCCGAGAAACATATGCTTAAAAACTTAACGGATGTTTTTAGCATATGTAGGAAACACAATCTAAAATTACATCCACAAAAATGTTCATTTTTTATGCACGAAGTGACTTTTCTAGGTCACAAGTGTACTGATAAAGGAATCTTGCCAGATGACAAGAAATATGACGTCATCAAAAATTACCCAGTCCCACACGATGCGGACAGCGCTAGACGTTTCGTTGCATTCTGCAATTATTACAGACGTTTCATTAAAAACTTCGCCGAATATTCGCGGCACATAACTAGATTATGTAAAAAGGATGTTCCTTTTGAATGGACAGCTGAATGCCAAAAAGCATTTCAATATCTCAAAGATAAGCTTATCCAACCAACTTTATTGCAATACCCGGATTTCAGCAAAGAATTTTGCATAATAACTGATGCGAGTAAACAAGCTTGTGGTGCGGTTTTGACACAAAACCATAATGGACTTCAACTTCCAATAGCTTATGCGTCACGTTCATTTACAAAGGGTGAAAGTAATAAAAGTACAACAGAACAAGAATTAGCAGCAATTCATTGGGCAATCACTCATTTTCGTCCATATATTTATGGCAAACATTTTACAGTGAAAACAGACCACAGACCATTAACTTATTTATTTTCTATGATCAATCCAAGCTCTAAGTTAACACGCATGCGGCTCGAGTTAGAAGAATACGACTTCACAGTCGAGTATCTAAAGGGAAAAGATAATTTCGTGGCAGACGCCCTTTCTAGGATAACAATATCCGAACTTAAAGATTTACAAACTAAAGTCCTGAAAGTCACTACCAGGCAACAAAGTAGACAAAATAAACCCTGCGCAGGGGAAGAGAATGGGAAAAATATTTCGCTTAGGCAAAATATTGAACAAGCTTCTAAGCCCAACGTATATGAAGTCATCAAAAATGACGATGTACGAAAAGTAGTGGCCTTGCATTTAACAAATGAGAAATGTTATTTTAAACGTGGAAATAAAGTTATTGCAAGAATTGATGTTAGCGACCTGTACACCAATGGAGCGCTTGACTTAGGTCAGTTTTTCCAAAGGCTTGAAATGCAAGCCGGTATACATGAAGTCAGCAAACTCAAAGTGGCACCGTGGGAAAAGGTCTTTGAATTCGTTTCAATAGATACTTTTAAAAATATGGGCAATAAATATTTAAAGAAACTAAGAGTAGCGCTAGATGTCCAAAATGCCAAAAATCTAAAATATCGAAACATACAAAAACCCCCCTTACAATTACAGACACACCAATGTGTGCATTTGACAGAGTGATAGTGGATACTATAGGTCCGCTACCTAAATCTGAAAATGGTAACGAATACGCAATTACATTGATATGCGATTTAACGAAATATCTTGTAGCTATTCCAATTCCAAACAAAAATGCCAATACTGTTGCAAAAGCAATATTCGAATCATTTATACTGAAGTTCGGTCCAATGAAGACGTTCATTACGGACATGGGAACTGAATATAAAAATTCAATAATTAATGACTTGTGCAAATATTTGAAAGTAGACAATATAACGTCTACAGCACATCACCACCAGACAGTTGGAACAGTCGAAAGAAGTCATAAGACATTTAATGAATACATACGCTCATACATATCTGTTGATAAAACGGATTGGGACGTATGGCTTCAATATTTCGTTTACTGCTTCAACACGACACCTTCTATGGCACATAATTACTGTCCATACGAACTAGTTTTTGGCAGACAAAGCAACTTGCCATCATATTTTAATAAGGTAGATAAGATAGCACCACTATATAACGTGGACGATTATGCTAAAGAGGTTAAGTATAGATTAGAAATAGCTTATAAAAGAGCTAGGATAATGTTAGAGCAACATAAGGCCAAGAATAAGAAATACTATGATAAGAAAGTAAATAATTTCGAATTAGAAATAGGAGATATGGTTTTGTTAAGAAATGAAACTGGACATAAACTAGATCCTGTTTACTTGGGCCCATATACTGTAGAATCAATAGAAAATAGGGAAAATATTTTAATTAAAGATAGAAAAAATAAGGTACAAAGAGTACATAAGGACAGGTTAAAAGTTTACAACACATAAACATGACAATACAATACAAGCAACACAACCAAGTTTTTCGTCTTTTTAAAAAAAAAAAATAAAATAATAATAATAATAACCTATTTGAAATACAAAAAATTTTACATTCTTGTTTCAAAAAAAAAAAAAACAAAAACACAAAATATGCATACACAAAAAAATATATATATAATATATACAAAATAAAAGAATTCTATAAAAAATGTTAACCATAGAAAAAAAATTAAATATAAAATTAGAATAACTCCATTATAAATAATTACGTTATTCTTTTAAAAGGGGAGATGTAGCATGTGCATATATCGAGTAAACACTGTAACAATTAATTGCAATATATGTATGCGGAAGATTACCTAAATATAAAATAAGCACACTGACCGGCACACTTTTCAAGCTCGCAGTTCGCAGCTCGTCAGCATATTTATGCCGACGGTGCAAATTGACCAAACTGCTTGATGTGCACATGCAACTCTCTCGATATATAAGTAAATACATAAGACAGCCGCTCCGCTGCCGGCGTCACTGGCAGCGCAGCTACGCGGTCTTTAGCGGTACGATCGAATTGTTAAAATAATTATAATAAGTTAAAACAAAGATTCATTCAATAAAGAGAAGAAAAACCAATCAGACGTGTGTCGTAAATTATTGTTAAATATACTTTTACATGGTGACCGTGCCGGCGTCACTGGATTCATGTGGATGCGTTTACAGTAGAATTAGTTCAGAAAAATTGTGAAGAAATTTATGCACAAAATGAGGAGTTAATTAGGGCTAACTTTAAGAAGTATAACATATTAGAAGATTTAGATGATGTGCTTAGAAGGGTCATAGAAACTGAGGGCAATACTGAGGACGAGCAATTAGATGGACAGCTAGATGACGAATTTAGGGTTTTAGCTTTTCCTGAAATAAGTTCTCAATTAAATGTTTTAAATGTAAATGGCAACAATAATCTAAATGACCAAATTGAAGATTCGGATGATACTATGCGAGTAATAAAACTTCCACCATTAATATCCCCTGAGAGCTTGTCGAACATTGTTCGATCATTAAATTTAAAGCAAAAGACATATTTTACTCATGCGCTTCATAATGCCCACCATAATAGAGTTTTTCACGAATTTGTGGGAGGAGGAGCAGGTGTCGGCAAAAGTAGGCTTATTTCAGCACTTTTTCAGTCCCTTTCTCAATTATATATAGCCAGACCCGGATGCAACCCAACTACTGCCAAAATTCTTTTGTGTGCTCCCACAGGAAAGGCAGCATTCGGAATTGGAGGTTCTACCCTTCATTCCATGTTTTCACTTCCAGTAAATCAATCTGCGTCCTCCTTTAAGAATCTTGGAGATGACTTATTAAATACCCTTCGTTCAAGATTTATTGATCTTAAAGTTTTGATAATTGACGAAATATCAATGGTCGGTGCCAAAATGTTGTCCCATTTGGATTCTCGCCTAAAACAAATTTTAAATAACAGAGACGTACCATTTGGAGGGATTTCTGTTATAGTTTTCGATGATCTTAGACAGCTAAGTCCTGTTGGAGATCGATGGATTTTCAATCCCAATTCAGAGTTGCATGACCCATACAGTGCAATATATGGGTCATCTTTGTGGGACTCTTTTAAGTTTTTTGAACTCACAGAGATTATGCGACAGCGAGATGACCAAGCTTTTGCAATTGCATTAAATAACATGGCATCCGGTAATATGTCGTCTGATGATATCTTATAAAAAAACCTCTTTACGAGGTAAAAGTCTAGTGACGAAAACATTTTCATGCCCCAAAATTTCTGATATCCAATTTTGTGACGAAAAATATTACATTTTACACATGAATTATTAAAAAAAAAATGTTGTCACTGGACACATTGCGCTAAATTTTTCATAACTAATAAATACCAGTATATACTAGTAGTACTTTTTTGCGCAGAGCCAGTGACAAAATTTTTTTTTTAATAATTCATGTGTAAAATGTAATATTTTTCGTCACAAAATTGGATATCAGAAATTTTGGGGCATGAAAATGTTTTCGTCACTAGACTTTTACCTCGTAAAGAGGTTTTTTTATAAGATATCAGAAATTTTTTAATAAGACATAGGAAGTTTTGACAATTGAAATATTTTTTTACAGTGTAACTTTGTCAATCGGTGTTTATTGTTTGTACAAGCAAAAAGAAACTGTCTGGCAACACTGTTTCTCTTTACTAACACACATGCCAACATGCCAAGCGCAAAATTTATCAGCACTCTCAAACTCTGGCTGCTATGACACTTTGTTGCTGCTGTCCTTTTCCAATTCAAAGTAAAACGTATATATTCAGTTAATAGGTTATATCTTCCAAACCAATCAACAAAAATTTATGCATGATGTATCAAAAAACGCGAAATATTAAAAGCTCAAACATATTCAAAATTAAAAAAAATCGCTAGCGGCGTTTTCTCGAAAACCGCCAAAATGTGGAAAAAATTACCTTTTTTCACCTGTAGCTTTTTACCTGTGTACTTTAGAAAAAAAGTTTGAACATATGCTTAAGAGCCCTTCAAAGTACCTTTCCAACGACATATAGATCATATCTGTAGCTTTCATAGTTTGGACACTATGGGGGTTTTTAGTTTTAGCGGTTTTTAGCGATTTCCCGCTAAACTAGCGATTTTTCGAAAAAGTCGTAGAACAAACGTTTCTAGATTTTTGAGCGGGAACAAGTCCTCATTCAAACTTTTAAGCTAAATCATCGCTTTGATACAAACAAACAAACAAACAAACAAACAAACAAACATACTGACTTTTCATCTCATTTTCGGAAGGCGACTCAAAATTTCAAAATTAATTATTTTTTGAACCAGTTGTCAACACCCTTTAGATACAGAAAATTAAATAAACCCAGAGTTCACTCAGTAAACTTCAATCTCAATATTTTTGTTTCATTTCATAATGTAGAATCAGGAAAGAAACTGATATTTTTAATAGATACAGGTGCAGACATATCACTACTTAAAGAAAATTCTGATGTCTTTCACGACGTCCAATTAAATAATACCATAGACATTCAAGGTATAGGCCAAGGAGTCATTGAATCCAAAGGTCTTGCCTCAATAGAGCTACAGACAGATAAGTACATAATCCCACACAATTTTCATATAGTAGATTTAAACTTTGCTATACCGTGTGACGGAATAATAGGCATTGATTTCATAAAAGGACTCAATTGTCAAATAGATCTGAAACCTTCAGAAGATTGGTTTATAATTAGACCAAATAATATAGATGTTCAAATATATGTTCCTATAACATACAGTTCTGGTAACGGTTCAATACTTCTACCAGCAAGATCACAAGTCGTCCGTAAAATTGAAATACGTTCAAATGAGGATAGTATATTAATCCCAAATCAGGAAATTCAACCTGGTATTTACGTTGCAAACACAGTTGCAGCGCCAAAAAACGCATTCGTCCGTTTATTAAATACAACAAATACGGATCAACTAATCGATGTCAATAACCTAAAATTTGAACCACTTTCGAACTACGATGTAGTTCAAACTACTCCAGAAAACAGGGAAAAAACTGTCATAGCTCAATTAAGTAAAATCTTTCCAGAGCAATTTAAAACCCAACTAAAAGAATTATGTACCAAGTATAGTGATGTATTCGGACTTGAAACCGAATCTATAACAACAAACAATTTTTACAAGCAAAAATTGAGATTGAAGGATGCAGAGCCAATTTACATTAAAAACTATCGAAGCCCGCATAGCCAAAAAGATGAAATTAAAAAACAAGTAGGAAAATTGATCGCCGACAAAATAGTCGAACCTTCAGTGTCTGAGTATAACAGCCCACTTTTACTAGTTCCAAAGAAAGCCCTTCCAGGCTCCAATGAAAAGAAATGGCGATTAGTAATTGACTATCGTCAAATCAACAAAAAACTGTTGTCAGATAAATTTCCACTCCCTAGAATTGATGATATTTTGGATCAACTAGGTCGAGCAAAATACTTTTCATGTCTAGACTTAATGTCAGGTTTTCATCAGATTGAACTCGAAGATAGTTCTAGAAACATTACGTCATTTTCAACGAGCAACGGCTCATATCGCTTCACGCGACTACCATTTGGTTTAAAAATAGCGCCAAATTCATTTCAGAGAATGATGACTATTGCATTCTCAGGACTTGAACCTTCTCAAGCATTTCTTTACATGGATGATCTAATTGTTATTGGGTGTTCCGAGAAACATATGCTTAAAAACTTAACGGATGTTTTTAGCATATGTAGGAAACACAATCTAAAATTACATCCACAAAAATGTTCATTTTTTATGCACGAAGTGACTTTTCTAGGTCACAAGTGTACTGATAAAGGAATCTTGCCAGATGACAAGAAATATGACGTCATCAAAAATTACCCAGTCCCACACGATGCGGACAGCGCTAGACGTTTCGTTGCATTCTGCAATTATTACAGACGTTTCATTAAAAACTTCGCCGAATATTCGCGGCACATAACTAGATTATGTAAAAAGGATGTTCCTTTTGAATGGACAGCTGAATGCCAAAAAGCATTTCAATATCTCAAAGATAAGCTTATCCAACCAACTTTATTGCAATACCCGGATTTCAGCAAAGAATTTTGCATAATAACTGATGCGAGTAAACAAGCTTGTGGTGCGGTTTTGACACAAAACCATAATGGACTTCAACTTCCAATAGCTTATGCGTCACGTTCATTTACAAAGGGTGAAAGTAATAAAAGTACAACAGAACAAGAATTAGCAGCAATTCATTGGGCAATCACTCATTTTCGTCCATATATTTATGGCAAACATTTTACAGTGAAAACAGACCACAGACCATTAACTTATTTATTTTCTATGATCAATCCAAGCTCTAAGTTAACACGCATGCGGCTCGAGTTAGAAGAATACGACTTCACAGTCGAGTATCTAAAGGGAAAAGATAATTTCGTGGCAGACGCCCTTTCTAGGATAACAATATCCGAACTTAAAGATTTACAAACTAAAGTCCTGAAAGTCACTACCAGGCAACAAAGTAGACAAAATAAACCCTGCGCAGGGGAAGAGAATGGGAAAAATATTTCGCTTAGGCAAAATATTGAACAAGCTTCTAAGCCCAACGTATATGAAGTCATCAAAAATGACGATGTACGAAAAGTAGTGGCCTTGCATTTAACAAATGAGAAATGTTATTTTAAACGTGGAAATAAAGTTATTGCAAGAATTGATGTTAGCGACCTGTACACCAATGGAGCGCTTGACTTAGGTCAGTTTTTCCAAAGGCTTGAAATGCAAGCCGGTATACATGAAGTCAGCAAACTCAAAGTGGCACCGTGGGAAAAGGTCTTTGAATTCGTTTCAATAGATACTTTTAAAAATATGGGCAATAAATATTTAAAGAAACTAAGAGTAGCGCTAGATGTCCAAAATGCCAAAAATCTAAAATATCGAAACATACAAAAACCCCCCTTACAATTACAGACACACCAATGTGTGCATTTGACAGAGTGATAGTGGATACTATAGGTCCGCTACCTAAATCTGAAAATGGTAACGAATACGCAATTACATTGATATGCGATTTAACGAAATATCTTGTAGCTATTCCAATTCCAAACAAAAATGCCAATACTGTTGCAAAAGCAATATTCGAATCATTTATACTGAAGTTCGGTCCAATGAAGACGTTCATTACGGACATGGGAACTGAATATAAAAATTCAATAATTAATGACTTGTGCAAATATTTGAAAGTAGACAATATAACGTCTACAGCACATCACCACCAGACAGTTGGAACAGTCGAAAGAAGTCATAAGACATTTAATGAATACATACGCTCATACATATCTGTTGATAAAACGGATTGGGACGTATGGCTTCAATATTTCGTTTACTGCTTCAACACGACACCTTCTATGGCACATAATTACTGTCCATACGAACTAGTTTTTGGCAGACAAAGCAACTTGCCATCATATTTTAATAAGGTAGATAAGATAGCACCACTATATAACGTGGACGATTATGCTAAAGAGGTTAAGTATAGATTAGAAATAGCTTATAAAAGAGCTAGGATAATGTTAGAGCAACATAAGGCCAAGAATAAGAAATACTATGATAAGAAAGTAAATAATTTCGAATTAGAAATAGGAGATATGGTTTTGTTAAGAAATGAAACTGGACATAAACTAGATCCTGTTTACTTGGGCCCATATACTGTAGAATCAATAGAAAATAGGGAAAATATTTTAATTAAAGATAGAAAAAATAAGGTACAAAGAGTACATAAGGACAGGTTAAAAGTTTACAACACATAAACATGACAATACAATACAAGCAACACAACCAAGTTTTTCGTCTTTTTAAAAAAAAAAAATAAAATAATAATAATAATAACCTATTTGAAATACAAAAAATTTTACATTCTTGTTTCAAAAAAAAAAAAAACAAAAACACAAAATATGCATACACAAAAAAATATATATATAATATATACAAAATAAAAGAATTCTATAAAAAATGTTAACCATAGAAAAAAAATTAAATATAAAATTAGAATAACTCCATTATAAATAATTACGTTATTCTTTTAAAAGGGGAGATGTAGCATGTGCATATATCGAGTAAACACTGTAACAATTAATTGCAATATATGTATGCGGAAGATTACCTAAATATAAAATAAGCACACTGACCGGCACACTTTTCAAGCTCGCAGTTCGCAGCTCGTCAGCATATTTATGCCGACGGTGCAAATTGACCAAACTGCTTGATGTGCACATGCAACTCTCTCGATATATAAGTAAATACATAAGACAGCCGCTCCGCTGCCGGCGTCACTGGCAGCGCAGCTACGCGGTCTTTAGCGGTACGATCGAATTGTTAAAATAATTATAATAAGTTAAAACAAAGATTCATTCAATAAAGAGAAGAAAAACCAATCAGACGTGTGTCGTAAATTATTGTTAAATATACTTTTACATGGTGACCGTGCCGGCGTCACTGGATTCATGTGGATGCGTTTACAGTAGAATTAGTTCAGAAAAATTGTGAAGAAATTTATGCACAAAATGAGGAGTTAATTAGGGCTAACTTTAAGAAGTATAACATATTAGAAGATTAAATGATGTGCTTAGAAGGGTCATAGAAACTGAGGGCAATACTGAGGACGAGCAATTAGATGGACAGCTAGATGACGAATTTAGGGTTTTAGCTTTTCCTGAAATAAGTTCTCAATTAAATGTTTTAAATGTAAATGGCAACAATAATCTAAATGACCAAATTGAAGATTCGGATGATACTATGCGAGTAATAAAACTTCCACCATTAATATCCCCTGAGAGCTTGTCGAACATTGTTCGATCATTAAATTTAAAGCAAAAGACATATTTTACTCATGCGCTTCATAATGCCCACCATAATAGAGTTTTTCACGAATTTGTGGGAGGAGGAGCAGGTGTCGGCAAAAGTAGGCTTATTTCAGCACTTTTTCAGTCCCTTTCTCAATTATATATAGCCAGACCCGGATGCAACCCAACTACTGCCAAAATTCTTTTGTGTGCTCCCACAGGAAAGGCAGCATTCGGAATTGGAGGTTCTACCCTTCATTCCATGTTTTCACTTCCAGTAAATCAATCTGCGTCCTCCTTTAAGAATCTTGGAGATGACTTATTAAATACCCTTCGTTCAAGATTTATTGATCTTAAAGTTTTGATAATTGACGAAATATCAATGGTCGGTGCCAAAATGTTGTCCCATTTGGATTCTCGCCTAAAACAAATTTTAAATAACAGAGACGTACCATTTGGAGGGATTTCTGTTATAGTTTTCGATGATCTTAGACAGCTAAGTCCTGTTGGAGATCGATGGATTTTCAATCCCAATTCAGAGTTGCATGACCCATACAGTGCAATATATGGGTCATCTTTGTGGGACTCTTTTAAGTTTTTTGAACTCACAGAGATTATGCGACAGCGAGATGACCAAGCTTTTGCAATTGCATTAAATAACATGGCATCCGGTAATATGTCGTCTGATGATATCTTATAAAAAAACCTCTTTACGAGGTAAAAGTCTAGTGACGAAAACATTTTCATGCCCCAAAATTTCTGATATCCAATTTTGTGACGAAAAATATTACATTTTACACATGAATTATTAAAAAAAAAATGTTGTCACTGGACACATTGCGCTAAATTTTTCATAACTAATAAATACCAGTATATACTAGTAGTACTTTTTTGCGCAGAGCCAGTGACAAAATTTTTTTTTTAATAATTCATGTGTAAAATGTAATATTTTTCGTCACAAAATTGGATATCAGAAATTTTGGGGCATGAAAATGTTTTCGTCACTAGACTTTTACCTCGTAAAGAGGTTTTTTTATAAGATATCAGAAATTTTTTAATAAGACATAGGAAGTTTTGACAATTGAAATATTTTTTTACAGTGTAACTTTGTCAATCGGTGTTTATTGTTTGTACAAGCAAAAAGAAACTGTCTGGCAACACTGTTTCTCTTTACTAACACACATGCCAACATGCCAAGCGCAAAATTTATCAGCACTCTCAAACTCTGGCTGCTATGACACTTTGTTGCTGCTGTCCTTTTCCAATTCAAAGTAAAACGTATATATTCAGTTAATAGGTTATATCTTCCAAACCAATCAACAAAAATTTATGCATGATGTATCAAAAAACGCGAAATATTAAAAGCTCAAACATATTCAAAATTAAAAAAAATCGCTAGCGGCGTTTTCTCGAAAACCGCCAAAATGTGGAAAAAATTACCTTTTTTCACCTGTAGCTTTTTACCTGTGTACTTTAGAAAAAAAGTTTGAACATATGCTTAAGAGCCCTTCAAAGTACCTTTCCAACGACATATAGATCATATCTGTAGCTTTCATAGTTTGGACACTATGGGGGTTTTTAGTTTTAGCGGTTTTTAGCGATTTCCCGCTAAACTAGCGATTTTTCGAAAAAGTCGTAGAACAAACGTTTCTAGATTTTTGAGCGGGAACAAGTCCTCATTCAAACTTTTAAGCTAAATCATCGCTTTGATACAAACAAACAAACAAACAAACAAACAAACAAACATACTGACTTTTCATCTCATTTTCGGAAGGCGACTCAAAATTTCAAAATTAATTATTTTTTGAACCAGTTGTCCGATTTTGATGATCGAGGTGTCATTCGACGCGTATTTTTGATGAGAATTGTAAAAAATTCAACGAAAATTCAAAAAGGCTCCAACGGCCCCATTAGCTCCAATAATGTAAATTTTGCCCCTCCCACTTACACCTGTTTATCTCACGAACCAGGTGAGTTTTCAAAAGTCTTAGTATGCACACTTGTAAGTTTAATTAATACCTTTCGATCGGTATATAACTCGACCTGATCGGACAGTCATAGCAAATCTTCCATTCTTCCTGTGTATATATGCTAGTCGCCTTCGCACCCTTCGTGCTGCTTTCGTCACTATCGCGGACTGCCGTCCGCAGTGATAAATTTGCTTAGATCCCGAATCTCCAATGAAAGTCAGTTACCAAGTGATGCTATTCATTTGTTTTATACAAATAAGGATACTTCTGTATTTAACGCGGCAAAATTAAACTCTATTCCAACTACTCAACATATTTCAACTGCTCTTGATTTCGTAAAGGGCTTACAACTTTCCAACGAAAAGAAACATCAGACCCTTGAAGCAGTAAAAAATTTTCCCATTTTCAAAACCCAAGGGTTATGCACTTCTCTTATTTTGAAAACCACTGCCAAGTACATGATTACGGTCAACATAGATACGGCAGATGGTTTGGTAAATGGAGCCTCCGGAATTCTTAAGGATATCAGTTTCAATTCATCCAACTTTCCACAAGTTCTTTGGATAAATTTCATAGATGAAAGTGTAGGACTTAATGCTCGGGCCAAGTGCTCCCATTCTCTAGAGTCTTCTTGGACACCAATTCAGAAAATTACGAAAAATTTTCAATTTCATTCTAATCAACAAATAAAGATCGACCGAAACCAATTTCCAATTATTCCGGCAGAAGCTATAACTATTCATAAAAGCCAAGGAGCAACCTACAGTAAAGTTGTTGTTCATACAACTGAAAGCATAATTCGCGAGGCCTTGTACGTAGCTTGCAGTAGAGCCACAAGTGCTGCAGGCCTTTTTATTATTGGTGGATTTATGCCCCCAAAATCGAGCCCCCGCTCAGCAGTAGAGAAAGAGCTTCAAAGTCTCCGAAGCACCAAATTATTAAGAACGCATTATGACTGTCTATTCCACAGCCATACATTTAATGCATTGTTTCATAATACGCAAAGCTTGCACTGTCACATTAATGATATTTGCTCCGATCAATTAATGCTTCATTCTTCCCTTTTGTGTTTCGTTGAGACTTCTTTATTTTCAAACGAGACAATTGAAATACCTGGGTTCAACAGTGTAGTTCGTCTAGATTGTGAATCATTATCCAACATAACTCGACCAAAGAGAGGCATTCTCATTCTCATTAAAAATGAACTATTTGAGTATGTTAGTCTTTGTTCCAGTGGTCGACATTATGCTGATTCTAATAATGTTTCTTCAGCAGCGTTTGAGTTTGCCGTGTTTAAATACAAATCTTTAGGATTCTTAATTTTATACAGAACTCAAAATTATCCATTGCCTAAATTTAAAGCAGAATTTGAGGACTTATTTCAGAGATTTTCATTTTTCGATAGGAGTTCCATAATAGTAGGAGATTTTAATATGTGCTTACGAGATCTCAGAGGATGTAGTGGTAGGATTTACGACTTTTTATGTAGATTAGGATATGAGTCCCTTTTAGATATGAATTCGTCCACAACCAATTGTGACACACACATTGATTGGGCGATGACAAATATTTCTGACGGCAGGGCCAACGCGCGAACCTTTGAGACTGCATATAGTCACCATAGTGGAATTTTAGTCAGTTTAGAAAATTGCGAGCATTAGGTATTTGATTATTGCCGTTTTTTATTCCTGAAGCTTTATTATTATTATTATTAATTAAAAAAAAACGAAAAAACCAAAAAAAACCAAAAAAAAATTACTACAGTTTTTATTATTTTTATTTTAATTATTATTATTACTATCATCATTACTATATTATGTTCATTATTATTTATACTATTACTATTACTATTACTATTACTAACATCAATTTTTTTTATGTACATATATATATAGATATATAAATGTACATACATTTTCCTGCTTAGATAGCAGATATACAACATTTTTGGGGAATTTTGGGGCTGCTTTATGCAACTCAAGTCGACTCGGAGGTCCCCAAAACTTTTTTTCGGATAGAGTGACCCCATTACTTTTGTAATGGCCTCCCCGTGGTGTTCCCTGGGTTTCGATAAAATTTTCTTTATCAAAAGCTAATTCGAGCGGCGACAAATTTTTATTGTATGCATAAGAATCTAAGTTTATTATAAATATTATTTAAGTTTTTATAATAAGTACGGGGTCTCCGACAGTCGAGTACCGCTCGACTGTAGCACCGCCGACTAGTTTTTGATGTAATTTTGTGTTTTCGAATTTTCCTCTCTAGAAGATCCCAAAAATGCTCAATAGGGTTGAGATCAGGACTCTGGGGAGGTGTTCGCAGCTGATTTTTAACATTATACAGCAGCCAAAGCCGTGTGCTTTGGGTCGTTGTCTTGCTGGAACCAATATTCATTTTCCAGCACCAAAATCTCAGCACTTTGCTTTAAATTGTCTTTCAAAATGTTGATATAGACTGCTTGATCCATGGTGGTCTCGATATATTCAATATATTCTTTTTTTAAACGTAATTTTAATTAATTGTCTTCAATGACGTTTTTTTTAGAAATATTTAACAACGTTTTATATTTTATTTTTAATTTTAAACTTAACACTACGAAAATACGTACACGCAAAAGTCTGCGTACAGCTGTTTGAAGCTGCGTGGAATGCAAGATTGTGCGATTACCGTTAGGTTTTTTGGCGTCGATCTTCTTTTTATTGCCTAAGCATAGGCACTGCGCAGTTGAAATTAAAATTTTGCATCACATTCCGGAGAATTGCAGCATGGAACGAAAAGGCAAAGAAATTTATGATTGCGAGCGAAAAATCATTATAAAATTTTTCTTGGATGGAAAATCTTATAGAGAAATTGGTGCTCTAGTTGGTAGAGCTCACTCCTCAATCCAAAAAGTTATAAATAATTACAACTCGACTGGCAGCATCTTATCAAAACTTCGTTCTGGCCGTCCGCCTTTGCTAACGAACAACGAGCAGAAGAATATTATTAAGTCTGTTCGGCTTAATCCAAGGATGACAGCTCACCAGGCACAAGTTCAGATCGAGGAGAGTTTTTCCAAAATAGTTTCCGATGATACTGTACGCCGTGTCATAAAAATGGCTGACTACCATAGTAGGGTCGCCCGCAAAAAACCTCTTATTTCAGAAGTCAATAGACAAAAGCGCTTAACTTTTGCCAATGAGTACATTTCCAAGCCACCAAACTTCTGGAATAAAGTTATATTTTCCGACGAAAGTAAATTCTGCATATTCGGAATCAAGGAAAAGGTTTTGGTATGGAGGAAAAGCGGAGAAGCATTCAAAAAAGAAAACTTAGTTGCCACGGTAAAACATGGAGGAAGCGGAATAATGGTGTGGGGGTGTATGGCAGCAAGCGGCGTGGGAAAATTGACATTTATCGAGTCCACCATGGATCAAGCAGTCTATATCAACATTTTGAAAGACAATTTTAAGCAAAGTGCTGAGATTTTGGTGCTGGAAAATGAATATTTGTTCCAGCAAGACAACGACCCAAAGCACACGGCTTTGGCTGCTGTATAATGTTAAAAATCAGCTGCGAACACCTCCCCAGAGTCCTGATCTCAACCCTATTGAGCATCAGTGTTTAAAAAGCTTCAGTCGACACAGCAAAAGTTACAAAATTTTGACTTTCTTCTGCTTTGACTGTTTGCAACTGTTCAATATTATCTGCTGCTTCTGCTTATGCTTCTGAAAATAACAAAAGTAGCAGTCGAAGTAATATCAGAACACAATTTTCTACAAAAGTCGAAGCAGCAGCAGCAGTCGTCGTTTGATTATTTTGGAAATTGCTTAGCTTCTGCTTTCTGGCTGCTTCGAAAGTCGAGGCAGCAGCAGCAGTAAGCTTTTTAGAATTTTGAAAATTCCTTTGCTTCTGCTTTCTGGCTGCTTCGAAAGTCGAGCATTTAATTCATTAGTTGTTGTGCGTTAATTGAAGCAACATCTTTTCTGAAATTTTATTAAATAAAATTAAATTTATTTGTATCATGGAGCGAAGTGAAATTTGGAATTATTTCGATAATAATGTAGATGAGGGCTTAGCTACATGTAAAACATGTAAAAATAAGTTAAAAAATAATAGACTATCAAATTTAAAAAGTCATTTGATAAAAGTGCATAAAATAACTTTAAATGTCGAGAGTGTCGAGCAGTTCGAAACATCATCGTCAAATTCTTCAACAAAATTAATAAAAACAATCAGAAAAAAAAATTAAAATTGAAGTGAATAAAAAGGAACTGCTAAGATCATACATTGGATTGGTAACGGAGGACAGCATTCCTTTCAATGTTTTAAACTCTCAAAATATGAGAAATATCGTTGATCCGATTTGTGAAGGACTGACGGAAAAAAAATGACTTTAAATGCATCAAACTGCAAAAAAACTTTGCAAACAGTGGCAAACAATATAAAAGCGCACATAACATCTGAATTGAGAAATAAATTATTATCATTGAAAATAGACTGTGGCACGCGACTGACAAGAAACATTTTTGGCATAAGTGCACAATATATTAATTCGGCTCAAATAAAATCCCTAATATTGGGCATGATTGAGCTCAAAGGTGTTGGATCCAGCACTGCCAAAAATCTTGCGGCTGAAGTTTTAAAAGTGCTAAATATATATAATATAAGCTTAAACCAAATAGTTTCTATTACATCTGACAACGGTGCAAACATGCTTAAGACAACCAATATATTGTCATTTGTTTTCGAGGAAAATATTGACGAGGACGACGAACTTTGCACGAACGAAGAATATCTGAAAAAAATTGAAAATATAGAAAAAATGCCAAGTGTATTTATAGGTAATATTCAAGTCTGTCGATGTGCTGCACATACCGCTCAACTGGTCGCTCTCGATGTGGTCAAATCGTCGGATATGCTGAAATATCTATTTAACTGTCGAAGCATGACGAAATTTATAAGAAAAACTTCAAATGGGTTTCGCGAAATATTTGAGCTAAAACAGCTTAAAATACCGCAGCTGGATTGTCCGACTAGATGGGGATCAACATACACAATGTTAAACGACTTATTAGTGGCTAAAGATGTGTTAACGAAAATTGAGTCAACTAATACCAAGATCGAAGAAGACAATTTTGAAGTGGATGCATCGTTTTGGGACTTTATTGAAAGTTACTGCTTAGTTTTTGGGCCCTTGCAAAAAACAATAAAGAAATGCCAAGAGGAACAATTGCATTATGGAAATTTTTATGCCCAATGGCTAAAATTTAAAATTTGCACTGAAAAAATTGTAAATGAAGCAAGTCACGAAATGATTAAAACCATTGGCGAAAGGATTCTGAGGGCAATTGAAGTGCGATCCAAAACATTGTTTAACAATAAATTTTTGACATCGTGTTTGTTTTTGGACCCTCGTTTTCAACATACCTTAACACCACAACAAAGAAATGATGCAGTTACTCATTTAAAATCGATATGGGACAGATTATACGAAATAAATCCGGCTGGTTATTTAAGCACAACACCAAATTCGGCCTCTTATCAATCTCTGAACCGCTTTTTTGATGAAGAAGACGAGCTGTTGAATGCGTTTTTAGTGCAAGGGATCCAAACGGAGGTCAACAGCACATTCGACGTCTACTCAAAGATTGAAAATCTCCAACTTCCATTCCAAAGAATTGATGTGGACGTTCTAGCATTTTGGAAAGGAAAGCAGTTGACTGACCCGGAGTTACATGCAATAAGTAATATTTGCTTTGCTGTACCACCAACTCAGGTAAATACGAATGTTTTAATAAATGAATGTTGATAGTTTCATTAATTTATTTTGTAACAGGTGACGATTGAACGAGCGTTTTCGACACTAAGACTTGTTCTTACTGATTACCGAAATCGACTAAGTCAGGAAGTACTTGAGAACATATTGTTGGTCAAATTGAATCCTAGCTTTCTGGACTCAGCCATTGATAGCTTACCTCTTTTTCAAGACGACGAAGATATTGAAAGTGAAATTTCAAATATATAATTTAAAACAACAACACCATTTGTGTAACAAGCCGCCGCCACTATTGTGTGTGTGTGTGTGCGCGGCCTTTTTAGCCGCCAGCATCAATCCCTTTGATCACGGCGACCAGCCGGCAGCGGCGACGATCCAGCAGAGGAGGATAAATCGAAGAAGCAACGAGCCACATGCGGAACGCCGATAACCAAGAAAAACTTCAAGACAAGCAGGGGGTTAGCTGGCCAACGGCACTTTCGTCTTTCTTGGCTCCGCCTATGGAGCAGTAACATTTTCTTCAATATGCGGCGATACGAAACTTTGTAACAAAGAAACGCAAATAAAAGCGTGGGACATAGAATTTTTATAACGATAATGGAATGCATGCTCCTATTTCTTTCTGGTCAAATATTTTTCATTTTAGGGAATTTCAGGTAACCCTATGCGAGCCCTAGGAGAAGCTTCGTTACAAACTCTTCATGTATTTATATGAATACATGGGGAGCAGCAAACATCATAAGCAGCAAGCCATCAGACTGTAACTTGCAAAAGCCTACTGCTGCTGCTGCCTCGACTTTCGAAGCAGCCAGAAAGCAGAAGCAAAGGAATTTCCAAAATTCTAAAAAGCCTACTGCTGCTGCTGCTTCGACTTTCGAAGCAGCCAGAAAGCGGAAGCAAAGGAATTTTCAAAATTCTAAAAAGCTTATTGCTGCTGCTGCCTCGACTTTCGAAGCAGCCAGAAAGCAGAAGCAAAGCAATTTCCAAAATTATCAAACGACGACTGCTGCTGCTGCTTCGAATTTTGTAGAAAATTGTGTTCTGATATTACTTCGACTGCTACTTTTGTTATTTTCAGAAGCATAAGCAGAAGCAAAAGCAACAGAAATGAAAATGTTTCCAGTTTTTTAAACACTGTTGAGCATTTGAGGAAAATTCGAAAACACAAAATTACATCAAAAAAAATGCTTAAGGATGTAATTATGGAGGAATGGGGAAAAATAACCGCAGAGGAGATAAAACAAATCGTTGATTCCATGCCGAGACGCCTTACGCAGGTTTTGCAGAGAAAAGGATACCCCACGAGCTACTAAAAAGGGTCTACCTTTATGTTTAAGTAAACTGTACGCAGACTTTTGCGTGTACGTATTTTCGTAGTGTTAAGTTTAAAATTAAAAATAAAATATAAAACGTTGTTAAATATTTCTAAAAAAAAAAAAACGTCATTGAAGACAATAAATTAGAATTACGTTTAAAAAAAGGATGGGTTAAATATATTCATAAATGACCGAACAATTATTGTTTGAAGATTAATTTTTAAATTTTTTTGCGGTGTACGCAGAGATATGCGAGTGAGTGTATGTAGATCAACTATCCAAATAAAACTTTCCGATGTATTCGATGAAGAGAGTCACCAGTGGAGAACAGACACACAAACACGAGCTTTTTGTTTAATAATAAATTAAAAGTCACTTTTTGGCCTTGTTATACCCGTTACTTATTAAAAATAAGTAAAAGGGGATATTGTATTCGTTGCAATGTATGTAACAGGGAGAAGGAAGCATCTCCGACCCTATAAAGTATATATATTCTTGATCAGCATCAACAGCCGAGTCGATATAGCCATGTCCGTCTGTCCGTCCGTCCGTCCGTCTGTCCGTCCGTGTGAGCGCCTAGATCTCAGAGACTATAAGAGCTAGAGCAACCAAATTTGGCACACAGATTTCTATAAACCCCACGCAGGTCAAGTTTGTTTCAAAATTTGCCACGCCCGTTTCCGCCTCCGTAAGTCGCGAAAATCCACCACACGCACAGTTTTTAAGATATTAGGTTTTTTTAAACGGTGAACGTTAGCTATTGTTTTTACCTATCATTCTACTAAATCCCAACAAGATCGGACAAACAGAATGGTGGTACTGGCTGATTTAAGCTTTTAAGCAATAAAAGTGCCTAAAAGCATGCAATAAAAAAAAAGTTAAATTTATTTAGGTAAGTAACGGGTATCCTATAGTCGGGAGCTCGACTATAGCCTTTCCCACTTGTTTTTATTTAAAATTATTTTGTGGCTATATTATTTTGAAGATCACGGGTATGACTATTTGTTTGCAAAAAAACTGCAAATTTTTGAATAAAAGTTCTCTGTTGAATGACGTTTAAAGCTGGAGCTAGTTTGAAACTCAACCTCTTTGCCCGATGCTTGACTTATTTTTCATAATTTTTTTTATATAAATTGAAAATAAAAATTGAATGCTTATATCTTTTAAGCCGAAAAGTGTATTTTGAAAAGTGCCATGTATATATAAAGGCGCAGTCAATCACCCCTCCCCCTTTCACACACCCCCTTCTGAATGATTGAGTATGAACTTGCTCTATGCGATGTTTGCAATAGAGTTTCATGAGGGCACTGTACATCAGTTTTTGCAACAACAACTGTTCTTTTGTATACCTTATCTTTACGAGTAACAGGTAATTCCCGTTAGAATTGCTCTGCTTATCAGCTTTTAGAAAATATAAAAAAGTATAAAGGGTATATTAAATTAAAAAAAAAATAAAAATACGCGTAACATGCAGAAGTAGCCGTGGCATATATACATATATATTTTTTATCAGGTATATATATTTTTTATCAGCGTCAATAGCTAAGTGTATATAACCATATCTGTCTGACCTACTGGATAAACCCTTATATCTCCGAGACACCAAACTTTGTATGTACAGGGTATCTCACAGTCGAGCTCTGCGGACTGTAGTCTTTTCTTTCAGTTAAAACTTTGATTGCGATACGAAATGCCTTAAGCAGCATCACTCATCTTGTGAGAGCTTATCTTTGCTTGTTTCTTCATTTCATTTGATTTCTGATCGCGATGGGTCGTAAAAGTGATATTTTTATCCGTTAATTTTTCAATTTCGAATTAAACGAAAATGTCTTAAAATGCAAACTTTGTGGCCGTTCCTTTAAAGGAAATTACTTTACCAACTTAAGAAGGCATTTGCAGGAGGTTCATACAGGCGAATACGAAAATGAAATTGATGAGGAAGATCCAGACGAGCCTTAGGAAAAAAAAAAAAATTTCCGTTGCTCTTTCTGCTTCGGAAGTAAAAGAAGCATGTGTGCAACTGGTAACAGAAGAGAAAGCACCATTCGCTCTCTTAGGCTCTGGTTAGGCTTTGGAGGTTAAGCTTTCAGCGATTGTAATGGTACAAAGTTGTAAGCAGGGGCAAATAGGGCATTTGTTGCCCGCCTACTCAAGACCGACCAAACGTGGTGAAGAGCCACATCCTGCACGAGGTGCCTCTGCTGCCATACAAAATATGGCGGCTCTAGAGAGGACAACTCGATAAAACCCGTAATCTCAGGTGTTATTCGAACCGTGCCTATGGGATGTATGGCACTACGTTATTGTGTCTTTGAACGGTGTCCACCGGACACCTGGCGATCTCCGGTTGTAATTAGCCTTACCGGGACATGAGGCTCTGTTCCGGTGGACCATCCCCTTCCTCATTACTCGTGGGAAAACTTTTATGGATACTATAATAGAAAAAACAAATGAGGCTGAAAAGCCTCCCCAACCCGAGGTCGTTGACCTCTCGACTACGGTCGAACCCATGGATGCCGACGACGGGCTGGATCCGATCCGTATAGCCCAGTCGGTAACTCCAACACAGAGGAGATGGAGGAACTCCTCAGAGCAGAGGAGGAAATCCTCAACTCACCACAAAAGGCGGACGTGGCACCAAAAGATGCTAAAGGCGTTAGAGTTCGCCTAAGTGGTGCTGCGCGTAAACGCCTAAAGCATTATAAGGCGAAGGGGATGCCGATCCAGCAGGCACTGGCTATGGCAAAACAGCCGGCCCCCAAAGCACAAAAACGCCTTAATGCTGGAAGCAAAGAAGGAAGATCCGCAAACACTACGCCTGAGTCAAGCATGCCGAAGCGTGGAGGTGCAAAGCCCGCGGCTGGTGCAAATCCAGCTAGTGTTTTAGAAATCAAAGCCGCGTCAGAGGATCAACAGGCTGAACAGCCCTCGATCTCAAGAACGGCTGCGAGGACCGAAACCAGGGAGCACCGTTCATATAGCGAAGTCGCCAGTGCGAAAAAGTTTGCGGTGATCCCGTCGGGCTATCCTAAAGCCCTCCTTTCGACCAAGGAGCTATCAACAGTACAGGAAGCCATTCTGGACGTGATAAGGACGCAGCGCCAAGGGGCTGTAAAGCCGTTCTTCACGTTGCACGTTCCGTCCAGGGTGGCTCCTGATATCCTGCGCCAATAAGGAAACAGCCGACTGGCTAAAGGCAGCAATGCCTAAGCTGAAGCTGTGGACTGGAGCAAAGGTCGAACTTGTGGCAGAGGCAGACATGCCAAAACCGCAAGTGTACATCGGGTACTTTCCCAAAACGGAGAAGTACTCGAACGAAGATATACTTCAGCTCCTCGAAGGGCAAAATCGTGCCCTACGCACAGGGGACTGGAGGATATTAAATCGTGTAGACGGGGGAAACAGATTGAGCTCACGTTCGTTATAATTCGGACGAACAGCTCAAGAGCGCAGGGCAGAGATTATACTACGGGTTTGGACAAGTCCTTGTGAGGCAAAGGAGTAAACACAGTGCTGAGGCGAATGACGCCTCCCCTGCGACTATTCCTGTGCCCGCCAAGACTGCCCAAACGGCATTGACTCGTCAGGAAATGCCCTCCTGTTCGAAGAGCCTCACGCCGACCGCACGCTCAGGCGAGGAGCAATCCTCGAAAGCCGCAGGCAGCACAATGGCAGCGCCAATAGCCAATGCCACCAATGACCAATGACACCACGGAGCGACCAACGCACCACAGGTCGCCAGGCTGCGCCCGCCCCTGTATGGTCGGCTCCAAAACAAGCACGGGAAGGTTGCTAGAAGGTCGGCAGAAGAGACCGTGCTGCTTGGCAGCAATCGTGGGAAGAAGAGGGCCGCTCGTGGCCGGAGCAGGGACTAATGGCCCACTCCACCCTCCCCTCCACCCACAACAACAAAAGGCATCTTAAATGCCTACAAGCAAACCTGCATCATGCAAAAGCAGCCTCGGATGTGCTATGTTGCAGGTTTGCTACTGAGGATCTGAGCGTTGCCTTTCTACAGGAACCATGGATCCTTTCAGGTAAAATAAAAGGCCTGAACACTAAAAATGGCAGACTAATATATGCCAGTGAACAACAACGCCCAAGAGTGGCGTTGCTTCTCAACAAGAAACTAACATTTGTACCCCTTTCGCAGTTCACAACTGAAGATCTGGTGGCAGTTTGGGCAAAGGTGCGCACAGCGGCGAACAAGAGGCAGTGATTGCCTCGGCAAGTAATCCCGGGGGAATCCAACGACGCTCCACCTAGAGAGGTTAGTGCCCTCGTGGAGCACTGTCAACGGAACAATCTCCGGTGGATTATTGGCTGCGATGCGAACGCCCACCACACAGTCTGGGGCTACGAACATAAGCAAAAGAGGTGAGTGCCTTCTAGAATTTTTAAACAGTAATAATGTAAGTATTCTGAACAGAGGCGATGAGTCAACATTTATAAATGTCTTTAGGGGGGAAGTCCTTGACTTCACTATTTGTAGCAATAATATGTTGACCAACATCTCCAACTGGCATGTCTCGAATGAAGTGTCCATGTCGGAACATCAGCACATCAGGTTTGACATAGGAGCCAATATTAATGACTGTCCGGTTATCAAAAATCCCAGGAAAACTAACTGGGAACACTTCACACTTGAGCTTGAGCAGAATGTGAACTTCTCCAATTCCCCAATACGTAGTATGGAGGAGTTGGAATATGAAGCAACTGATGTTCATAACAACATTGAAAATGCCTTCAATAAAAGCTACATCCACAACAATCGCAAATCTCGACGGGACGTTCCCTGGTGGAACAAAGCATTGGAGAAAAGGCAAAAGATGTAAGAAGGCTTTTCAATAGGGCGAAAATATCGGGCAACTGGTCCGAATATAAAACTGCCCTAACACTCTATAACAATGAGTTGAGAAGGTCTAAAAGGGCTACGTGGAGAGACCACTGTGGGAAGATTGATAATCTTCCTGAAGCGGTCCGACTACAAAAAGCTCTCTCAAAAAACCATTCAAATCGCATATGCACATTGAAAATCCCTGATGGAAGCTCTACAAATACCCCATATGAGACTATCCAGCTTCTGCTAGATACTCACTTTCCAGGGTGTATAGGTGCTGGCTATGTTCCTACGACTCCTATGGCATTGTCCATAGTAGGCGGCATGGACAGATGCCTCCCGTACAAGCTATTTCATCTTAACAAAGTGCGATGGGTTATATCTACCTTTAGTCCGTACAAATCACCAGGTCCAGACGGGATTTACCCTTGCTTTCTGCAAAAGGGTATGATCTTCTGGTCATTTACTACCATTGTGAAACCTATCCTCACCTATGCAGCTCTTGCTTGGTGGACCAAGGTAAATCAACGAAAGGCGGCAGCTGAATTAAGTAAGCTTCAACGCCTTGTGTGTGTGGGCATGACGGGTGCAATGAGCACATGCCCAACTGATGCCCTCGTCATCATTACAGAAATTTCACCCCTTCCAATCCTAATTGAAAAGGAAGCCTGTCTGGGAGCCCTAAGGCTCCAGGGTGTCGCCAACCTAAAAAGTGCCGATCTATAGGGCATCTAAAGGTTTTGGAAACCTTCTTCACAAGCCAACATGCCAAGCGCAAAATTTATCAGCACTCTCAAACTCTGGCTTCTATGACACTTTGTTGCTGCTGTCCTTTTCCAATTCAAAGTAAAACGTATATATTCAGTTAATAGGTTATATCTTCCAAAACAATCAACAAAAATTTATGCATGATGTATCAAAAAACGCGAAAAATTAAGAGCTCAAACATATTCAAAATTAAAAAAAATCGCCAGCGGCGTTTTCTCGAAAACCGCCAAAATGTGGAAAAAATTACCTTTTTTCACCTGTAGCTTTTTACCTGTGTACTTTAGAAAAAAAGTTTGAACATATGCTTAAGAGCCCTTCAAAGTACCTTTCCAACGACATATAGATCATATCTGTAGCTTTCATAGTTTGGACACTATGGGGGTTTTTAGTTTTAGCGGTTTTTAGCGATTTCCCGCCAAACTAGCGATTTTTCGAAAAAGTCGTAGAACAAACGTTTCTAGATTTTTGAGCGGGAACAAGTCCTCATTCAAACTTTTAAGCAAAATCATCGCTTTGATACAAACAAACAAACAAACATACTGACTTTTCATCTCATTTTCGGAAGGCGACTCAAAATTTCAAAATTAATTATTTTTTGAACCAGTTGTCCGATTTTGATGATCGAGGTGTCATTCGACGCGTATTTTTGATGAGAATTGTAAAAAATTCAACGAAAATTCAAAAAGGCTCCAACGGCCCCATTAGCTCCAATAATGTAAATTTTGCCCCTCCCACTTACACCTGTTTATCTCACGAACCAGGTGAGTTTTCAAAAGTCTTAGTATGCACACTTGTAAGTTTAATTAATACCTTTCGATCGGTATATAACTCGACCTGATCGGACAGTCATAGCAAATCTTCCATTCTTCCTGTGTATATATGCTAGTCGCCTTCGCACCCTTCGTGCTGCTTTCGTCACTAGCGCGGACTGCCGTCCGCAGTGATACACCGTCACGTCAGATCATGGCAAGAATGTTGTAAAAGCCATGAGAATATCTGAAAAAGGATCTTGACATTGAACCTATTGACGATTTTGACGATGACGAGCTTTTGAAGGACGTACGAGTTCACTCGATAGTATCCATCAGATGTGCTGCCATTCTATGCAGCTGGCAGTACATGACTTCCTAAAGGGTGCCCATCGGAGAATTATTGTTGACAGCGCACGAGCAATTATAAAAACATTACGAACTCCGACTTTTAGGTAATAAAAACAAGTGGAAAAGGCTATAGTCGAGCTCCCGACTACAGGATACCCGTTACTTACATAAATAAATTAAAATTTTTTTATTGCATGCTTTTAGGCGCTTTAAATGCTTAAAAGCTTTATTCAGCCAGTACCACCTTTCTATTTGTCCGATCTTGTTGGAATTTAGTATGATGATAGGTAATAACAGTAGCTAACGTTCACCGTTTAAAAAAACCTAATATCTTGAAAACTGTGCGTGTGGTGGATTTTCGCGATTTACGGAGGTGGAAAGGGGCGTGGCAAAATTTTGAAACAAACTTGACCTGCGTGGGGTTTATAGAAATCTGTGTGCCAAATTTGGTTGCTCTAGCTCTTATAGTCTCTGAGATCTATGCGCTCACACAGACGGACAGACGGACGGACGGACAGACGGACATGGCTATATCGACTCGGCTGTTGATGCTGATCAAGAATATATATACTTTATAGGGTCAGAGATGCTTCCTTCTCCCTGTTACATACATTGCAACGAATACAAAATCCCCTTTTACTTATTTTTAATAAGTAACGGGTATAAAAATGCATAGCATGAAATTTTTAAACTACTATAATTTGTATTTTTAGGTTGGCAATCTCTACGCAAGGGTTACCTCAACCTCTCATTGATATATCGATATATTCTGAGTTGGCTGTATTATTTTGCGCTCGGCATATAAATCATATTTTTCTTTGCATTTACCTTCTGTAAAATTCCTAAAAGTGTCCATTTTCTTATCTTTGCTTATCTGTGCTCTTTTTGGTTGTGCAAAACTTTAACAGCTGTTGCTTTGTAAGTTTTTATTTACATTTTAACTTTCGTAAGCGGCGACTGTGCTTTTTTGTTGTTGTGCTTCTGCCTAATTCCGTCTTCAGTGCTTTATCTGTGCATTCTTGTTAGACACCGTACTTAAAAAAAGTACAGGTGTCTATTAACTTTGTCACAACAAAAAATGTGCGTAACAGGCAGAAGGAGGCGTGGCAGACCCCATAAAGTATATATATTCTTGATCAGCATCAACAGCCGAGTCGATATAGCCATGTCCGCCTGTCCGTCTGTCTGTCTGTCCGTCTGTGTCATCGCCTAGATCTCAGAGACTATAAGAACTAGAGACTCCAAACTTGGTATGTAGGTCCGTTTATATTGCACGCAGATCGAGTTTGTTTTAGATTTTGGCTACGCCTCCTTAAACGCCCACAAATTTGAAAAATCTTAATTATAATTTTTAAAGATAGACATTCCTAATTGAGCATAGACAAAGATAATATTATCCTACACATTTGCTGAAAATTTCATCGCGATCGGATAATAAACAGCGAAGATATTAAACAACTAAATTCTCGATGATTTGCCATTCCTTATTAGTAGACCTCGGATTTTGCATACTTCCATATTTTTCATCAGATTGGTACCAAACTTTGTATTTAGGTATGTTATAATTTAAAAAAACCAATTTTTAATCCATGTCGAAAATATGCAAATTATATGCAAAAAAAATATGCTAAAAATATGCAAAATATATGCAAAATATGCATAATATATGCAAAATATGCAAAAAATTTGCAAAACATATGCAAAATATGCAAAACATACATATAGTATGCAATCAAATTTCATCTAAAAATTTAATCATACATGCCATTAAAGTAAACCGGCAGCCATAAGTCATCGAAAAAAACATTGGCCGTGTTCGCCAGAACAAATCGACAACAGAAAATCGATGAAATTTGCATGATTATTCTGGTGAAATGCAGTGATTAGCAATCATGATTTCAAATTTTGTGATGTATGATGACTGAAAATTCATCACCAAAATAGTACGCTGAAATTCTGTGATTGTGATGCTTTGTTATCGAACAAACAAAATACATGATTACTGATTGATTAGTTCTGGTGAACGCGGCCATTGATTAAAGCTGATAGGTGCTATTTTATTTTGTGTAGAGAAGTGGAATGCCAAAGATCGAAAAAAATAAGGAAAACTTATTCGGAAAATGGCTTAACAGCCTTCCCGAAAAGTGCTTCAAAATTGAGGGAAAAAATATAATTTGTACAATGTGTGATAAAAAGGTAAAATTTAAATATTCAAATTTTCAAATTTTTTACAAATTTTTTACAAATTTTAAAATTAGATCATCGATAGTTAAATTTTAAAAAACGTTCTAATGTTCCTAATATCTTAGATTCCTTGTGACAAAAAATTCCAATTGCAGCAGCATGTTGGTTCTCAACTTCACAAAAGGTGTAAGGCATCTAATAACAACAGCGAAAAAAGTGATCTTACTTTTAGCAACACGTCCAGCAACTGTTCCGAGAGCAATAATGAATTTAAGTCGGACTTATGTACAGCGTTGGTTGCGGCAAATATTCCATGGAATGTGGTTAACAACGCTACATTTAACAATTTTTTAAAGAAATATACTGGGCAACCAATTCCTGATGAAAGTACACTCAGAAAGAACTATTTGGATAAATGCTACCAACAGTCAATAACTAAAATTCGTGACAGTCTAAAAGATGACAACGTTTGGATATCAGTTGACGAAACAACGGACAAACAAGGGCGATATGTCGCAAATTTGATCATAGGAGCATTGAGCGAAATTGAATCTTCAGGATCATTTCTATTGGCCTGTAAACAGTTAGACCAAGTGAACAATGCAAATGTTGCTCGCTTTGTAAACGACAGCATTCGCATGTTGTGGCCACAAGGGAATGAGACAAAAGTTTTGTTGCTCATTACTGATGCTGCTGCATACATGATTAAGGCTGGTCAAAATTTGAAGATTTTCTATCCGAATATAATTCATATCACTTGTTTGGCACATGGCTTAAATTTAATAGCTGAAAAAGTGAGATCATCTTTTCCTGTCGCTAATTCGTTTATTTCAAGCGTAAAAAAAATTTTCATAAAAGCTCCGCTCAGAGTACAATAATACAAACAAATTTTAAATAAGGAGCTTCCACCAGAGCCGATCTTAACCAGATGGGGTACATGGTTGAAGGCGGCATCATTTTATGCTGACAATATGGAGTCAATAGCAGAGGTAAGATAATGCATTTATTTGAGTTTGGTAATGAATAAATATAAATTTGCATTTCAGGTCCTTAAAACGCTGAAATCCGAAGATGCTGAATGCATTAAGATAGCAAAAGAGCTGATAAAAAGTCCCCAGCTGTTTCTGGATTTTATATATATTAAATCTAATTTTGAAAGAATTGGCGAAATAATAACTTCCTTGGAAGCAAAGGGTCTTCCATTGGCAACATCAATGAGCCTTTTTAAGGAAGCCGAAGACATTATCTATAGTCAATCAGGTGATTTGGGCAAGAAGTTAAAAGAAAAACTCAAAGCCATTTTGAAAAGAAACCCCGATTTTCAAATAATATCAAAAATAAATAATATTATAAATCACAACACGGATGATCTATCTGGACTTGAGCCCGTCAATAAGGAAAATATATTAAAATATAAATATTCTCCAATAACATCATGCGATGTGGAGAGAAGCTTTTCAGCGTACAAAATGGTCTTTAGAGAGAAACGCCAAAGTCTCTCAATTAACAATTTAGAAAAAATAATGGTGGTTTATTGCAACACCAATTATAATTATTAATAATTATTAATAATTAATAAACATTTAATAATTATTCCACCCAATGAATCGCTTTTATATTATTTGATTTGTTAAATATAGAAACAATTTTTGTATATTTTGCATATGTTTTGCATATTTTTTGCATAATTTGCATATTTTTTGCATATATTATGCATATGCATTTCATGCAAATATGCAAAAAAAAAAATATGCGCATCGTTTTCTACTCTATTTTTAACGAAACGAACTTTGGTGTTATCAGAATTCATCTAACTTATCCCTAAAAGAATATGCAAATATGCAAAATCCGAGGTCTACTTATTAGCAACAATAACAACAATCACAATTAGATAACAATTACATTTGACTCACAGTCCAGTAACAACAAAATCTATAATTAGATACCTGTCGTTCAAGATCGCCTGTGGCGCAGTGTCTAGAGCGTCTGCTTTTTGCACAAGTTCTCAGTTCGGGTTGCGGGTTCGAGTTCCGGCACGGACAAAAAATTTTTTTTTTTTAATATATTGAATTCAGTTATTTTAGTTTAGTTAGTTTTTTTTTTAAATGTTAAAAGTATATATATTCTTGTTGTTTTAGATTTTCGCCACGCCCCCTTACACGCCCACAAAATAGAAAATCTTAATTATAAGCACAAATTTAAAGATAGACATTCCTAATAAAGAAGCGAAGATATTAAACAACTAAATTCTCGATGATTTGCCATTCGTTATCAGAAACAATAACAACGACAACAATCACAACTTGATAATAATTACTTTGACTTACAGTCCAGTAACAATAAAATCTATAACAAGGTGGGTACTTCCAAAAAGAGTCTGCGGCGCAATGCGTAGAGTGTTGTCCTCAGCTATGTTTAGGAGTCCCGGGTTCGAATTCACGCTCCACATTTTTTTTTGTTCTTAATATTTTGTTTTTTAGACACCGTACTTAAAAAAAAAATCCTGGTGTCTATTAACTTTGTCACAAAAAAAAAAGTGCGTAACAGGCAGAAGGAGGCGTGGCAGACCCCTTAAAGTATATATATTCTTGATCAGCATCAACAGCCGAGTTGATATAGCCATGTCTGTCTGTCTGTCTGTCCGTCTGTCCGTCTGTAAGAGCGCCTAGATCTCAGAGACTATAAGAGCTAGAGACTCCAAACTTGGTATGTAGGTTCGTCTATATTGCAAGCAGATCGAGTTTATTTTAGATTTTGGATCGGACCACTATATCATATAGCTCCCATAGGAACAATCAGTTGAAAAACAAGTCTTAGTATGGAAAAACTTTTTTGCTGTTTGAGATATTTCAACCAAACTGACAGAATATGCATGTATAATGGTCCCATACATCCTGACCAAATTTGGTTGGAGTCGGACCTCTATATCATTTAGCTGCCATAGGAAGGATCAGTAGGAAATCAAGTCTTAGTATGAAAAAACCTTTTTATTGTTTTGAGATATCTCAACCAAACTGACAGTATACGCATATGGGATGATCATATACATCCTGACCAAATTTGATTAGAATCGAACCACTATATCATATAGCTACCATAGGAACGATCAGTCAAAAAATCAAGTCTTAGTATGAAAAAACTTTTTTTTCCATAGTAAGTACGGGGTCTCCGACAGTCGAGTATGCTCGACTGTAGCACCGTCCACTAGTTTTTTGCTCTGTGCTTCTGCCTAATTCCGTCTTCAGTGCTTTATCTGTGCATTCTAGTTTGTGCTCTGTGCTCTGCTCAAAGTCTTTCTCTCTCTTTTTCCTCTGTAAGCGCTGTTTTGTTTACTTTTTCATTTTTCAACTCACATTGAGTGCTTTCATTTTTTCTCACTCTTATTTTAACGGTTTCCTTATTAACCCAGCGAACATTATGTCCTGCTGCAATAAGTCTTGCACTTTCAAGCAATTGGCGGATTCCACTAATCTACAATTTGTTAATTGTTGGTTGTGTGAGAACATTATGATGCATGCCAAATGTGCTGGTCTTACTGGACTTGACTGTAATAAGATCAATTCTGCTCCTAAAAAGCAGGCAGGCGGCCTAAGATGGGCTTGCCCTGCGTGTTTTGAGATGCAGTTTGATTTTACCAAAATGTATAATTCCGTCCGTATAAATTTCTTAAAATTGAGTAAGGCGGCTAAACTTCTAGCTTGTGATTTTGACTCAAGCTCGGAGTTGCTAAGTCAACTCAATTTTAAGTCTATATCAAATCGTCGCATTGATGATGCTCATTTATCTGTTCCTACTAATACTTCTGAACTGCATTCTCTCAATTCGCCCAATCCTACATTAGATGTATCTTCTACTCTTTCTTTATCCCCTTCTCCAAGTATATATTCAAATCGTTCTTCAACTCCAACTTCATCACTTGATGCACACACTTCACACAGTGATTAACGTTGTTCCTCCAACTCCCCCCATTCCTCCTACATTGTCAGTTGTAGCACCCCGTAGACAAGTTTTTGTGCCTAGGCTTTCGTCAGACACTACTTGTGAGTCTGTAGCTTCCAATATAGCTAGCAAATCTTCAGCAAAAGTATCTATTACGAAATTTATTTTCTCTGAACCACGTGAAAATTCATCTTTTAAAATTAGTGTCTCTAACGACGATTTCCCTACTATATGCGATTCAAATTTTTGGCCGCCAATTATGATTGTTCATGAGTTCAAGGCAAAAAAGCGAACGCATCCTTCATCTATAACTCTTCCAATTAACACTTCTACCAATACTTCTCCAAAAAACTAGAAACTCTTACTATACAATACCAAAATGTTAGAGGTCTTCTTTCAAAACTCCAGCATTTGTATTTAAGTAGTTTCTCTTTCGAGGCTGACATTATAGCTTTTTCTGAAACTTGGCTAAATTCTACTATCTCTGATAGCGAAATTTTTTCAAGTAATTTTGATATTTATAGAAAAGACCGATCGATTCAACGCGGTAGTGGTGTCTTAATTACTGTCAAATCTACTCTTACTTCTGAAGTCATACTCCTTAACTCTCTACCCGATGTTGAAATAGTTGCTGTTAAAGTAACTTTTCCGTCATCCTCGCTTTATTTAACATGTTCTTATATTCCTCCTGCTTCTGACATACAAGTTTATATGCAACATGTAAACTGTATTAACGAAGTATTTTCCCAAGCGCGTGACAATGATGCTGTCGTTGTGTTGGGTGATTTTAACTTGCCCTCCATCGAATGGTCATTTTTCAGCAGCGCTAACTACCTTACTCCATCCTCTCAACACGACTTCTTAGATCATTTATTTGACTTTCCTCTTTTTCAAATAAATGCTGTTACTAACAGTCTAAATAGAACCCTAGATCTTGTTTTTATTAACGATTGTCTAAATGCTTCCATCTCCAGGTCGATGCCCTTATCTATGCCTGAAGATCCTTACCATCCCACATTAGAAATTTCTCTCTTTATACCTAAACCTTTTAATACACCAGCACCTATAGTCTCTGAGCCCCATCGTTGTTTTCGCAAAGGTAACTATATTTTGCTTAATCAACTGATTTCTTCAACTGATTGGACTTTGGTTGACAATGCAGTAGACATTGATAACGCTCTAAACACCTTCTATCTAATTCTTAACTCCCTTTTAGACATAACTATTCCTAATTCTTATCGATCTTCTTCTTCAGCTAAGCCTCCTTGGTTTACGCCCAGACTCTCAAACTTAAAAAACATTTAATCTAAATGTTTTAAAAAGTTTAAGATGTCTGGTTCTAGTCTTGATCTTTCTAAATATTCTATCGCTAAATCTAATTTCTTCCTTCTAAACTCTCAATGCTATTCAAATTATATTGCTCGCTGTAAAAGTCAATTTGCGTATAACCCTAAATTATTTTATTCTTTTGTTAATTCGAAACGTAAGTCCACACGTCTTCCTTCTTCTTTCTTCTTTGGCTCTGAAATGGCATGCAATGACTCAGCTGCTGCTGATTTATTTGCCAAATTTTTCCAATCCACCTATTCCCCTGTTCTTTCCACTAATTCTTCATATCCCTATAACATTAGTTCATCTTCGATTATTTTTGCTCCCCACATCTCCGAATCTTCCTTATTATCAGCTATTAGGTCTATTAAATTTTCCTACTCCCCTGGACCTGATAATATCCCAAGTTGTGTATTGAGAGAATGCAGTACTTCTTTACTTTATCCTTTACTTAAACTCTTTAATCTTTCAATTTCCACCGGGGTATTTCCATCTCTTTGGAAAGAATCTTTTATTATACCCTTGCATAAAAAAGGTGGTAAGTCTGATGTTTCTAATTACAGAGGTATTGCAAAATTGTCGGCTATTCCAAAGCTTTTTGAGAAAATCATCTCAGCAAATTTGCAACATCTCTGTAAATCTGTCATCTCCCCCTTTCAACATGGATTTATCAAGTGTCGGTCTACTACGACCAACTTGCTGGAATTTTCATGCCTAATTAATGATGCATTCCAGAGGAAAATGCAAACTGATGTCATTTATACTGATTTCAGTAAAGCATTTGACTCTGTGAATCATGATCTTCTCCTTTTTAAACTTGGTTGCATTGGTTTCCCTTCTTCCTTAATTTTCTGGATATCTTCTTATTTAAAGAGTAGAACGCAGAAAGTCATTCTCAGATCTACTAAATCTAAACCTGTCTTTGTAACTTCTGGTGTTCCTCAAGGTAGCCACCTTGGGCCCTTGTTCTTTACCCTGTTTATTAATGACCTTCCGTCTATTTTATCACACTCTCGCATACTAATGTATGCGGATGATGTAAAGCTTATTCTGTCTTTTAGTGATCCTCCTCAACAAGATCTTCTTCAAAATGATCTAAACTCTATGCAACTTTGGTGCTTGGCTAATCATCTTCCTCTAAATTATTCTAAGTGTATGTTCATGTCTTTTAGTCGATTTAAACCCTTTCTTGGTACTTATACAATTGATAATGTTGAATTACAACGTATATTCACCGTAAAAGATCTGGGTGTTCTGTTTGACTTTAAACTTAGCTTTAATCTACATATTTCCTCTATCATTAATGTTGCTAAGGGTGTGCTTGGATTCATAAAGCGTTGGTCGAAGGAATTTAACGATCCTTTCACTACCAAACTCCTTTATGTATCCCTTGTACGTCCTATTTTGGAATATTGCTCATGTATATGGTCCCCTCAATATAAGAACAATGAGGTCCGTATTGAGTCAATCCAAAAGCAATTTCTTCTCTTTGCTCTACGTAGTTTAAATTGGGACCCTAATCTTCGCCTACCATCCTATTCCAGTAGACTTTTACTTATAAACCTTCCTTCACTATCCGATCGTAGAAAAATTCTTAGTGTAGCTTTTGTACATAATCTAATTAACGGCGATATAGATTCTTCTTTTCTTTTAAGTCGTCTTAATTTCTCTGTTCCTTATAGACCTACTAGAAACTTTCTTCCATTATCTCTCCCTATTTGCACCACTGATTATGCTCTGCACAATCCTCTTCGTGTTTTATGCACCTATTATAATTCCCTGTTCCATGTGTTCTCCTCTGAACACTGTCTGTCTTCTATAAAGCTTTCTATTCTCTCTCATCTTAGGTCTACTCCTGGCCAACTCTAACTGTTTATCCTATACCTCAATTTCTATCTTCTTATTCTTTTCCATAATCTTTCTGTGAATCTTGCATTCTTCCATTCCTATGAAACTTGCAACCATCTCAGCTGTGAACAGGGGCATAGCTTGCCGGACCGGCTAACAAACTTCCCCCATCGGGTTGCATTTTTCATCCTCTCCCTATTTCTAGTTTTAAGTTATAATTTAAGACTTATTTATACTTTTCTATCTATTCATATTTTTCTTTATTCTATCGATCCTTTAAATTTCTGACTCTCTGCTATTTTTTGCATCTTATATCTTTTTCTATTATTCTATCAAGCCTTAAATTTCCTACCTTATACTATTTTTTTTGCTCCTCCTATCTTTTTCTCTTTCCTATGAAACTTGCAACCAACTCAGCTGTGAACAGGGGCATAGCTTGCCGGACCGGCTAACAAACTTCCCCCATCGGGTTGCATTTTTCATCCTTACTCTATCTTTAGTTTTTAGTTATACATTAAGACGTATTTAAAACTTTTCTTTCTTTATCTCTTTACCTCTATCTAGAATTAGGTTTCTAATAACGCCACTGATAGACCTTGGCTGTGAATAGGGGCATAGCTCGCCGGACTGGCAAATAAAATTCCCCCACCATGTCGGTGTCGTTATTAGAACTAAATTGTAATTTTTGCTTAGGCTTTATTTTATATTTATTCTTATAATTACTTTTTAATTTTCTTATAATTACAATTCGAGGCAGCAATGTTTGCTTCTAAATAAATAAATAAATAAAATAAATAAAAATTTCTCCTATTCTCATTTGCTCTATTTTGACTATTGCTTCTATACTGACTAACTCTTTGTGATAAACTCCTTTTGGCGTCAAGAAGTCGCTGTCTCTCTCGTATTCGCAAGCTACGTCTTGCAGGTGTATTATTTCCTTGCTCAATTAACCTACGAATACGATTACCTCTAGCCCTAGCTCTTTGACTTCTATCTATTTCTCTCTCTAAAATTCTTCTACTAAGGTCTTGACGCTGTGATGCTCGTCGAACTCTGTCTTCTTCTCGTTCTCTTTCCCGAAATTCTTGGTCTTCTCTATGCTCCTGGTGCTGTAAAGTATTGGCTGCTTGTTCTACTGCTCTAACTAAAGGATCAGCTCGTCGATCGGCGTGCTGCGAAGTATTGACTGCTTGCTCTAATGCTCTAACTAAAGGATCAGCTCGTCGATCAGCGTGTTGTAGTCTGTCCCGTTCTCGTTCCCCTTCCCGAAATTCTTGGTCTTCTCTATGCTCTTGGTGCTGTAAAGTATTGGCTGCTTGTTCTACTGCTCTAACTAAAGGATCAGCTCGTCGATCGGCGAGCTGCGAAGTATTGACTGCTTGCTCTAATGCTCTAACTAAAGGATCAGCTCGGCGATCAGCGTGTTGTAGTCTGTCCCATTCTCGTCCCCTTCCCGAAATTCTTGGTCTTCTCTATGCTCTTGGTGCTGTAAAGTATTGGCTGCTTGTTCTACTGCTCTAACTAAAGGATCAGCTCGTCGATCGGCGTGTTGTAGTCTGTCCCGTTCTCGTTCCCCTTCCCGAAATTCTTGGTCTTCTCTATGCTCTTGGTGCTGTAAAGTATTGGCTGCTTGTTCTACTGCTCTAACTAAAGGATCAGCTCGTCGATCGGCGTGCTGCGAAGTATTGACTGCTTGCTCTAATGCTCTAACTAAAGGATCAGCTCGTCGATCAGCGTGTTGTAGTCTGTCCCGTTCTCGTTCCCCTTCCCGAAATTCTTGGTCTTCTCTATGCTCTTGGTGCTGTAAAGTATTGGCTGCTTGTTCTACTGCTCTAACTAAAGGATCAGCTCGTCGATCGGCGTGCTGCGAAGTATTGACTGCTTGCTCTAATGCTCTAACTAAAGGATCAGCTCGTCGATCAGCGTGTTGTAGTCTGTCCCGTTCTCGTTCCCCTTCCCGAAATTCTTGGTCTTCTCTATGCTCTTGGTGCTCTAAAGTATTGGCTGCTTGTTCTACTGCTCTAACTAAAGGATCAGCTCGTCGATCGGCGTGCTGCGAAGTATTGACTGCTTGCTCTAATGCTCTAACTAAAGGATCAGCTCGTCGATCAGCGTGTTGTAGTCTGTCCCATTCTCGTTCCCCTTCCCGAAATTCTTGGTCTTCTCTATGCTCTTGGTGCTGTAAAGTATTGGCTGCTTGTTCTACTGCTCTAACTAAAGGATCAGCTCGTCGATCGGCGTGTTGTAGTCTGTCCCGTTCTCGTTCCCCTTCCCGAAATTCTTGGTCTTCTCTATGCTTTTGGTGCTGTAAAGTATTGGCTGCTTGTTCTGTATTTCTAACCCTTCTGCTACTTCTTCTAACTTGGTGTCTTTCATTGTCCGCTATTATTTCAGCATGTCTATATTCTTCATCTTCCCTACGCTGTCTTTGAGATATAGCATTATCGTGCCTATCTCGCGCAGAAAATTCTGGATCTGACCTATTCGAATTGTTCCTATTTTGTTGTCTCCTAGCCTGACTAGCAGCTGACAATCTTTTCTGCCTCGGCATTTTTATGAAGTAATGTTTATTTAAGATTATAAGTATATATCGTATGTATGTATGTATATATTTATACTTAAATATTTTAGTATATGTATATAAAGAAATAAAATTTTATTTTAATTACTATAATAATAACAATATTTGCTATTCTTATATTAAAAGAAATTATTCTTATATTAGATAAGAAATATAATAAATATAGTTATAAATATAATTATAGAATTATATTGATCAAATAAAATAAAAAAGTTTGAATATATAAGCAACTTGCGATTTGCAGAAATAGTATCGAGAAGCCGAACCGAGCCGATACCAAGCCGATACCGCAATCAACCGTTCGCACACAATGTATATATGTACGTACAATGCGTAACGGACAACAATAAATTCCCGCGCGCACTCTACATCTACATGTACATATGTGCACTGCGCAAAAAATATATATTTATTAGGTATGAAGAAACTAGCGCAATGTGCCGAGTGACAAAAAAATTTTTTTGTAGTAATTTTTAAGTAAAACTTAATATTATTCGTCACAAAATTGGATATCAGAAATTTTTGTGCATTAAAATGTTTTCGTCACTAGACTTTTACCTCGTAAAGAGGTTTTTTTTATAAGATATCAGAAATTTTGGAGTAAGATATCAAAAGTTTTGAAAATTGCAATATATTTTGACGGTACAATTTTGTCAAAATCTAACAGAACTCTCAAACTCTGGCTGCTACGACACGTTGTTGCTGCTGTCCTATTCCAATTCTAAGCAAAACGTATATATTCTGTTAACAGGTAATATCTTCCAAACACATCGAAATTTTACAAACTACAATATATTGAAAATTAGAAAAAATCATTACTTGCGTTTTCACAAAAATCGCCTTAATGTGGGAAAAAATTCCTTATTTCACCTGTTGCTGTTTACCTTTTATCTTAAAAAAACACTAAAGGTATTCCTAAGCCCTTTAAAATACCTTTTCAACGATATATATATCACATCTGTAGCTTTTATCGTTTGGATGATATGGGGGTTCCAATTTTAGCGGTTTTTAGTGATTTCCCGCTAAACTAGCTATTTTTCGAAAAAGTCGAAAAACAAAAATTTCTATATTTTTGATTATAAAATGATTTATCTGCCGCAAAAAGAATTGACCACTTGCAAGCAGTATCTTTCCACATGCACTGCAAGCAGTGTACATACTGCATATGTACATGCAGTAGTGTAAAGGTGTAAGGTATATTCAGTTAATAGGTAATATCTTGCCCAAACGAATTTTGACAGATATGTGTTATATGTCAAAAGACGCGGAATTAAATTGTCTACATATTACATATTTAAAAGTGATTTGATGTGTACATTTTTCTTAAATCGCCAAAATGTGGAGAAAAATACCTTATTTCACCTGTGACTGTTTACCTATTTTCTTAAAAAAAAAACTTTGAAGGTATGTCTAATAGCCCTTAGAAATACCTTTTAAATGATATATAAATCACATCTGTAGCTTCTATCGTTTGGATGCTATTTTTTAGCGATTTTTAGCGATTTCCCGCTAAACTAGCGATTTTTCGAAAAAGTCGTAGAACAAACGTTTCTAGATTTTTTATCGGGAACAAGTCCTCATTCAAACTTTTAAGCTAAATCAACGCTTTGATCTATACAAACAAACAGACAAACAGACAAACAAACAAACAAACTTTTCATCTCGTTTTGAAAAGGGCACCAAAAATTTCGAAATTAATTATCTTCTGAACCAGTGGTCGGATTTTGATGATCAAGGTGTCATTCGACGCTTATTTTTGATAAGTATAGTGAAAAATTATAAAAAAAATCTTAAAGGCTCCAACGGCCCGATTTGCTCCAATCATTTAAATTTTGTCCCTCCCACTTACACCTGTTTATCTCACGAACCATGTAAGTTTTCAAAAGTCTTAGTATGCACATTTTTAAGTTAGATTGATACCTTTCGATCGGTATATAATTCGACCCGATCGGACAGTCATAGCAAATTTTCCATTCTTCCTGTGTATATATGCTAGTCGCCTTTCGCACCCTTCGTGCTGCTTTCGTCACTAGCGCGGACTGCCGTCCGCAGTGATGGAAAACACTCATAGTGAGGATGAAATGAAATGAAGTTTTTCTCTTCGCAATTTACTTGGATCCCCGGATTCGCAGGGTTTTAATGAAAAATCCAATACAGCAGGTATATGCCAAAAATCACTTGACGGCATTAATGCGGAAGGTACTATCCGTAAATATATAATTTTATATTTTAAAAACATAAAAACAATTATTTCAAACGGAATTTGTATATTATTTAATTTTATCAGGACAGCGCACCAGAAGAGCAAGTGGTTATATCACAAAGGGCAACTCAGTCCCCGAGTCAGATTGACGGAGCATTTCAACGAGCATCTGACAACGACGATCCTAAATTGAAGTTGGCGATCACAGAAATTCACGGGTACTCTCCTAGGCCAATTGGCCTTCAGGGGGATAAAATGAAATACTGGGAAAGCAAAAAATTTACATATCCTCGTCTGTACCAATTAGCGAAGATACTGCATAGCGTGCCTACTACCCAAGTTTCGGAAGAAAGAGCATTTTCTGCGCTAAAATTAATTCTTTCCGACTTAGGGTGCAATCTGTCATCGGAATCCATAAAAAACTTTTGTTTCTCAAATTAAATAAATAAAAGTATGACAACTTAATGAAATTTGCTCAAATGAATGTATATTTATGTTATTAGTAAGAATTTATTCACAGTGAATTTTACATACATTATTATGATTAAAATATTTTAAAGCGAATATCACATAGAGCAAGTTCATACTCAATCATTCACAAGGGAGTGTGTGAGGGGTGGGGAGGGGGGGGGGGGGTGATTGAGCAGCGCCTTTATATATACCTGTCACTTTTAAAATACACCTTTCGGCTTAAAAGATATAACTTTTATTTTCAATTTTATTTATAAAATTTGAAAAATAACTTTTCTTTAATAATTTATCAATCAAGCACTTGAAAACGATGATGATGACGATCTGCCAATTTTCGAAAATTAAAAGTGGTTGCCCAATCACCCGAAGTGTTGCAGCCATACTTTAAATTTGCTGGCGTCAGCTGACTTTGCAAAAATCTTAAAAAAAAACAGTCACTGTAACTATATAAGTTAAGGAGTTGACCGAACCGTCCAGAGAATAGATTTAACTTTTATCTTCGATCCGAGAACCGAACCGTATTCATTTATTGCCAAAATTCAACTAACTCTAAAGAACAGAATGATTTATAATTACAACTAGCCCTATGCCCTAAAAGTGCAGAATCAGCGTTCCCACGGTGGCGCTCTTATTCCACTTAAGTTGCGGGCGTCGAACTGTTGACCGATGCCGAACTTGAGATGCAACTTAAGCAACAGTTTGGCAACTTGTGTTAACTAATCCCTCCTTTAAGTGAAGGACGTCCTCGGTCTTCTTCAAACCATCAATGACGGCTTGGAGGTCATGCTGGCGTTGTTTCCTCTGGTGTTTTTTGCAAAGCTTGAGTGCAACGTAGGAGAAGACCAAAAGGGTAGTTGCGGCCAGTCCGGATAAAATAGGCCGTTTTGAAAGTCCCTCTTCCATCTGGACGATATACCGAATGTTTTCCATACTCAGCTTCTGAAGGTAAGGCAGGCTCAGTATTTCGAGGTGGCCTGTCACATTGAGAAGTGCTGATGAAGGCGGGCCATAGGATTTCCTCACGAAGTTTTTCAGGTTCTTGAAGACGGAGCCATTGATTCTAATTTGCTTGTCAAAGGTGAGGAGAAATGTTCCGGATACTGTTTGTTCGTCGACCGTGGCTGTTTCCTCGTTGATGATAATAACACCTTCGTCGATGATTGTCATTGAATCGAGGTGGCTGGGGCGAGTGGTGCAATGTGCGATACCACCTGAATGGAGTTGTGCGCATGTTGAGTAGGGCAACTTTCTGCAGAAGGTGGTGGTGAGCGTAGCGCTGCAGTTTCCAATCGGTATGACCTTGTTACCGCAGTCAGCTATGTTGTTGTCTTCGCAGGATAAATTGTTATTTTTTTACATACTAAAATAGGTCTAGGATATTTCATAATAAAGTGCAAAAAATGATTACTTAATAATACTTTAATTTGTGTAACTTCCATTAAGTCTGTAATAGTAATATTTGTAGAGTGTTCATTGATTATATTTTTTAAGTCGTCTGAATCCAAAATCGCTGGGTTTATTATTCCAATTTTTGAAAGAGTGATTGATAACATGAGGGCTTCAATTTCTGCTATTATAATTCTATTTCTCGAAAGTAATGTTTCGTACAAATGTTCTGTATTAATTTGTCTTTTCTGTGAGTTTTTATCAAAATGTTTACGCTATCGGTTAACTGATTTATCTGCTGTTGTGTTTTTGTGTTAATAGAAATTTGCCTATTTTCTGATTCAACAAGCTGTTTCTCGCTGAACTTGAGCTCTTCAAAATCATCAAAATTCGGAGTACCGGCTATTACCTTTAAAGCGCTGCCTATCAGATTAATGCTTCTAGCGTGACGATGGTGGATTTCTATTGTGGTTAAAAGAGTCCGTACGTGTCGTATGTCCGAGTCTAGTAGTTGTCTCATGTGGCTCTGCGGAAAGTGTTTTTTCAATTTTTCTGTTTCGTCCGCTATCTCCGAGTATTTTGTCAAGTTGGTTGTATGCGTCAGGTGTTTGAATTCACTCCATATAGTCACGTCTCCGTCCATTACTGGAATGTAATTTGCGTTAGTGTAGTCCGTCAGTTTGGCTGTCGTCGTTGTTAGAAAAAATAGTATAACCCAAATCCTGTAATATGAATGGAAAAAGAAATTTAAGTTTATCCCAAATTGTCCTTGTGGACCACCCTTATTAGGACTGTTGTCCCCAAGTCCGCGTATTGCTTCTACTGTGTCAGTGATCTTTCTTTGGGCTGTTAGACATCGTGCGATGTCGCCGAGAGTTCTGTGAAATCTTTCCACTTGACCGTTCGAAGTACTATGGAGTGGTGGTGCGTTTACGACTTGGACATCATATTGATTGCTTAGGAGTGTCTTGAGTGTTTCTGATTTTATTGCTGGTTCGTTATCGCAATATATGGTCTTTGTATGTCGAAAGAAATTTAAAAGCTGTAATATTGATGATTGTATGTCAATTATTGTTCTGAAAGCGATGGGTTGAACAACTGCGAAATTTGAAAGTTTATCCAGGCAAGTAAGAAAGTGTTTTTTGTCTGTCGAAAATATATCCATGTGTAAAATTTCGCCCACATGTGACGGGATTGGAGTTTCTCCTAATACTTGTTTCCGTGGGTGACGATCATACTTAGCTTTCTGGCAAATTTTGCAATTTGCAACAACCTCGTATGTCAGTTTTGTCATTTTTGGGAAAAAATAATCTTCGAGAATTTGTTTAGTGTTCTCCTGAGCAGCTCTATGGGCCCTATTATGTTCTGCAACGATTATTTCTTTCTGCTCACTTTTATTTATGACGTCGGTTACCACGCGTTTTGAGTGGCGAAATGTTGTTGTCGGGTAGGTTTCTACCAACTTGTGTTGCACAAATGCTAATGTTGGGAGGTCACATAAAATTGCATTTACTACATCTTTTTTGACAACATCACATACCCTTTTGATAAGCGATTCTCTGTTTGAGAAGCTTATGAGGTGTCGGGTTTTTGCACCGAACATAATAACCGTACGATCTGAGTCAACCTGGCTTTCTTCAATTATTATTTGATTTCGAAAGCAATTTACTGGTTTGTCAGATGTTTCTATCTTATAAAAAAAACCTCTTTACGAGGTAAAAGTCTAGTGACGAAATCATTTTCATGCACCAAAATTTCTGATATCCAATTTTGTGAATTACTAAATTACTAAAAAAAAAATTTTGTCACTCGGCACTGCGCAAAAAATAAATATTTATTAGGTATGAAGAAATTAGCGCAATGTGCCGAGTGACCGTATGTACACTACATGCAGTAGTGTAAACGTACAAGCTATATTCAGTTAACAGGTAATATCTTGCCCAAACGAATTTTGACAGATATGTGTTATATGTCAAACAACGCGGAATAATATTGCCTATAACATATAACATATTTTTATGTGATTTGATTTGTAGATTTTTCTTAAATCGCCAAAATGTGGGAAAAAATACCTTATTTCACCTGTAGCTGTTTACCTTTTAACTTTAAAAAAAAACTTTGAAGGTATGCCTAAGAGCCCTTCAAAATACCTTTGCATCGATATATAGATCATATCTGTAGCTTCTATCGTTTGGATGCTATGGGGTTTCAATTATAGCGGTTTTTAGCGATTTCCCGCTAAACTAGCGATTCTTCGAAAAAGTCGTAAAACAAACGTTTCTATATTTTTGATTTTAAAATGAATTATCTGCCGCAAAAAGAATTCACCACTTGCAAGCAGTTTATTTCCGCATTACGCTGCAAGCAGTGTACATACTGCATATGTACATGCAGTAGTGTAAACGTACAAGCTATATTCAGTTAACAGGTAATATCTTGCCCAAACGAATTTTGACAGATATGTGTTATATGTCAAACAACGCGGAATAAAATTGCCTATAACATATAACATATTTTTAAGTGATTTGATTTGTAGATTTTTCTTAAATCGCCAAAATGTGGGAAAAAATACCTTATTTCACCTGTAGCTGTTTACCTTTTTACTTTAAAAAAAAACTTTGAAGGTATGCCTAAGAGCCCTTCAAAATACCTTTTCATCGATATATAGATCATATCTGTAGCTTCTATCGTTTGGATGCTATGAGGGTTTTAATTTTAGCGGTTTTTAGCGATTTCCCGCTAAACTAGCGATTTTTCGAAAAAGTTGTAGAACAAACGTTTCTATATTTTTGAGGGGGAACAAGTCCTCATTCAAACATTTAAGCTAAATCAACGCTTTGGTACAAACAAACAAACAAACAGACATACTGACTTTTCATCTCATTTTCGAAAGGCGACTAAAAATTTCAAATTTAATTATTTTATGAAATAGTAATCGGATTTCGATGATCGAGGTGTCATTCGACGCGTATTTGATTAGAATAGTAAAAAATTAAAAATAAAATCAAAAAGGCCCCAACGGCCCCATTTTCTCCAATCATTTAAATTTTGCCTCTCCCACTTACACCTGTTTATCTCACGAACCAGGTGAGTTTTCAAAAGTCTTAGTATGCACATTTGTAAGTTAAATTAATACCTTTCGATCGGTATATAACTCGACCTGATCGGATAGACATAGCAAATTTTCCATTCTTCCTGTGTATATATGCTAGTCGCCTTCGCACCCTTCGTGCTGCTTTCGTCACTAGCGCGGACTGCCGTCCGCAGTGATAGTGTAGGTGAGCGATAGTTCACTGTGTATTGTGGCAATATCTGATTGCGCATCGTCTTCTAGGGCATGAATGTTATGCCGGGACAACGCATCAGCGACGTTTGGTTCGTAAAAAATTTGTGTTCATCTATGAATGCTTTCCAACGCTTGATTTTTGCGTTTGGGTTGCGATCTGTGACCGCGAAAGTCAGAGGCTGATGATCCGTAAAAATATCTAAAAAATTTAGCTGGTCATAGTCCGTCAATTCGTCGTCTATGTACTCTGCTTCTAACTCTGCTTCAATTTGGTACGCGTCTTCCTGGTTGTTAAAGTCTTCTTCTGGAGCTAAATGGTTAATTCTTTGTTGTTTTGGTCCTGTGAACCTAGCGGTTCCACTGTTTGGTCGTTTGTTTGTTTGTCCAAAATTGTTGTATGAGTTAGCCTGATTGTTTTGTTCTTGTTGCCAAGTATTACTTGTATTTGGGGCTTGTCTTTGAGACTGTTGCTGTTTTTGCTCGAACTTCTGGGCTCTGTCCTCCATACTTCGCGCAAAGTTACTAGCAAAATTGTACCTTTCGTGGTTGGATTCAACCTCTTGGGCCAACGCTAATGCGGAAGGGAGATCGGTTGGTCTTGCAGAGAATAGAACGTCGCTTAACGACTTTCTAACACCTGATATGAAAACGCGAAGAGCATCTGCCCTGTATTTTTCATTCAATGACGCAGCCACAGTAGTATCGTAGGTCATAATTGTCTTGTTGGTGAGGAGAGTTAATTTCTTCTCCACCTCATCATAGTACTGTAGCAGGGAAAGATTTCCCTGACGAAGTGTTGACATTTCCTGTTCTATTAGATAGATGGGTCTTTTGTCCGCGTACGTAAAGTCCAGTCGGTCAATTATTGCCTTGAAGTTAAGTGGAGTATCGAAAGAAGATAGAATAGTGTCTGATGATCCTTTAATCTTATTCCTTATGATCGCTAAAGCCTGATAATGTTTGGAGCTATCGATGTAGTTCTCAAACACCCTGTAAGCAGTATGAGCTGCTTTCCTCCATGAGACGTATGTCTCATGCTTGCCCTCGAAGTCCGGAAGAGACTTTACTACATCAAGGGTTTCGTGGCAGATGACCGATAATTTAATAGTGGCATCCTTGTATGTCACTATTTCAGGGGTGTTAATATTAACTTTGCTAAAATGTTCCTTGATCTCCTGAAATTTTGTCTCAAATTTTTTTTCCTGCTGGGCCAGTGAGCTTGAAACTGCGGCCTCAATTACGGCTTTCAGTTGCTCTGAGGTAAATGCCATTTTATTATTTTGAAACTGCTCTTCTTCAATTTCAGAACCTTTTAGTTTCTTAAATTTTTCACTAAACTCGTTTAATTCCCTATCACTCATAAAGAACTCTTCAAAAAGTGGAATAATCGGGGGTGCCACAGAAATCGCTTTCGCTTGAATTTCTCTACAATTTAATTTCGCTGTGCCACAGGTCAAATCGCAGAATAAATTTACGCGTATTAACCTAGAGCTAAAATCGCTGGCGTCCGATGCTGCCACCTATTCCGATTCAGATTTTCGAAGTCAGGGTCAGCGATGCCACATTTTTTAATCAGAACTCGAAGTAAGGTATTTAAAAAAAATATATGAAGGCACTTCAGTTTTCTTTAAATTAAGCATAAAAAAAATAGGTCTTTTGAGGTAAAGCAAGTTTTACCGAAAAAAAACCTTTACCTTATTGTGCAATTTGTGAAAACATTTTTAACGAAGAGTTGCCAGATTAATGGCAGACAATTGCTAGAGTTGTCGGGTAAATTTTTTTTTCGCGCCAATTACTTTTAAATTTTTTTCAGCTAAACAAATTCAATTATTACATAAATAAATTAAATTATATAAACTAAATAAGAAAAAAATTAAAAACCTATTGTTCTGCAATTATAAACTTAAAAAAGTTGCTGTACAAAACCTTGGGTAATTTAATCTGAGAAGGTGTCAACCTTAAGCAGCCTAGCTCGAAAAGGTTGGTGAAATTGCTAAAAAACATTAAATCATTCGAAGCTCTGTGGCACCTCGGAAATTTCCGTGCGGAATTGCTTTCTGCGGAATTCTATTTCGCTTGCGGTTTCTGTGGCATCCCTGAATATTTTTAGAAAAAATTCGAAAAAATTTTTAAATAAATTTATTTTAAATAATTTATTTTAATTTTGTTTTTATTGAATTTTAATTGAAAAAGCAAAGAACACTCCACTCACATGCTTGTCTTAGTATTTAGAAGTAATTATATCGCCTTCTTCTTCGCCTGCTCCTGGTTGAGTCCTGTTGTTGCTTGTTGATGTCCTTGTTGTCGGTGTTAACGCTAGCAGTCTCGTTCCTGCTTCCTTGGGTGTTGTTGCTTTTGTTGGTTTCTGCCGTCGGTGTTGACGCTTTGCAGTTTTTTTTTTATGTTGTTGATGTAGTTCTTGTTAATTTCTGCCGTCGGTGTTGACGCTTTGCAGATTTTTTTTAAATTTATTATTGTTGTTGTTCTTTTTAATTTCTGCCGTCGGTGTTGACGCTTTGCAGATTTTTTAAATTTTTTGTCAGAGGTCGTTGGACGCTGCTGTTTTCTTTGTTGATTTTTTCACGTACAGAGGCCGTTGGGCGCTGCTGTTTTTTATTTAATAAAACTTTAAAAAAAAAAAATATTTTTTTTTTTTAAATTGTTCACCACAGAGGCCGTTGGGCGCTGCTGTTTGTTTTTTTAGTACAACTTAAAATTTTTTTCGATTTGCTTAACGGGTAGCAAGTCTTTATGCCGTTGGGCGCCAGTTAAGGAGTTGACCGAACCGTCCAGAGAATAGATTTAACTTTTATCTTCGATCCGAGAACCGAACCGTATTCATTTATTGCCAAAATTCAACTAACTCTAAAGAACAGAATGATTTATAATTACAACTAGCCCTATGCCCTAAAAGTGCAGAATCAGCGTTCCCACGGTGGCGCTCTTATTCCACTTAAGTTGCGGGCGTCGAACTGTTGACCGATGCCGAACTTGAGATGCTGACGTTGGACGAATTGTGAACTGCAGGTGATCTTGCACAATATCGGTCAACGACACTGCTGTTTCGCTTCCGCTGTGCAACTTAAGCAACAGTTTGGCAACTTGTGTTAACTTATACAGTAGTCTGGCAGCGGATTGCATAGAGTTTTTTTAAGTTGGTGAAAAATAATCAAATTTACCGCTAGAATACACCTGCCAAATTTGAGTCCGATCAGAGTTCATTTGATGGACCCAAAAACGTGTCAAAGGTCTCCCCAAGCCATTTGTATGAAAAAAACAAGTGGGAAAGGCTATAGTCGAGCTCCCGACTATAGGATACCCGTTACTTACCTAAATAAATTTAACTTTTTTTTTATTGCATGCTTTTAGGCACTTTTATTGCTTAAAAGCTTTAATCAGCCAGTACCACCTTTCTGTTTGTCCGATCTTCTTGGGTTTTAGTAGAATGATAGGTAAAAACAATAGCTAACGTTCACCGTTTAAAAAAACCTAATATCTTAAAAACTGTGCGTGTGGTGGATTTTCGCGATTTACGGAGGCGGAAAGGGGCGTGGCAAAATTTTGAAACAAACTTGACCTGCGTGGGGTTTATAGAAATCTGTGTGCCAAATTTGGTTGCTCTAGCTCTTATAGTCTCTGAGATCTAGGCGCTCACACGGACGGACAGACGGACGGACGGACGGACGGACGGACGGACGGACAGACGGACATGGCTATATCGACTCGGCTGTTGATGCTGATCAAGAATATATATACTTTATAGGGTCGGAGATGCTTCCTTCTCCCTGTTACATACATTGCAACGAATACAATATCCCCTTTTACTTATTTTTATAAGTAACGGGTATAACAAGTGGGAAAGGCTATAGTCGAGCTCCCGACTATAGGATACCCGTTACTTACTTAAATAAATTTAACTTTTTTTTTATTGCATGATTTTAGGCACTTTTATTGCTTAAAAGCTTTAATCAGCCAGTACCACCTGTCTGTTTGTCCGATCTTGTTGGGATTTAGTAGAATGATAGGTAAAAACAATAGCTAACGTTCACCGTTTAAAAAAACCTAATATCTTAAAAACTGTGCGTTTGGTGGTTTTTCGCGATTTACGGAGGCGGAAAGGGGCGTGGCAAAATTTTGAAACAAACTTGACCTGCGTGGGGTTTATAGAAATCTGTGTGCCAAATTTGGTTGCTCTAGCTCTTATAGTCTCTGAGATCTAGGCGCTCACACGGACGGACAGACGGACGGACGGACGGACGGACGGACGGACGGACGGACGGACAGACGGACAGACGGACATGGCTATATCGACTCGGCTGTTGATGCTGATCAAGAATATATATACTTTATAGGGTCGGAGATGCTTCCTTCTCCCTGTTACATACATTGCAACGAATACAATATCCCCTTTTACTTATTTTTAATAAGTAACGGGTATAACAAGTAGGAAGGGTTATAGTCAAGCTCCCGTCTACAGGATACCCATTACTTTCTTTAAATACATAATTAAAACAAGTGGGAAAGGCTATAGTCGAGCTCCCGACTATAGGATACCCGTTACTTACCTAAATAAATTTAACTTTTTTATTATTGCATGCTTTTAGGCACTTTTATTGCTTAAAAGCTTTAATCAGCCAGTACCACCTTTCTGTTTGTCCGATCTTGTTGGGATTTAGTAGAATGATAGGTAAAAACAATAGCTAACGTTCACCGTTTAAAAAAACCTAATATCTTAAAAACTGTGCGTGTGGTGGATTTTCGCGATTTACGGAGGCGGAAAGGGGCGTGGCAAAATTTTGAAACAAACTTGACCTGCGTGGGGTTTATAGAAATCTGTGTGCCAAATTTGGTTGCCCTAGCTCTTATAGTCTCTGAGATCTAGGCGCTCACACGGACGGACAGACGGACAGACGGACGGACGGACGGACGGACAGACGGACATGGCTATATCGACTCGGCTGTTGATGCTGATCAAGAATATATATACTTTATAGGGTCGGAGATGTTTCCTTCTCCCTGTTACATACATTGCAACGAATACAATATCCCCTTTTACTTATTTTTAATAAGTAACGGGTATAAAAAATATTTTTGCTTTTGGACACTTAAAAGCTTCAATCAGACATTAACACCTTTCTATTTGTCCGATCTTGTTACGGTTTAGTAGGATGATAGGTAATAAAAGTAGTTAACGTGAATTAGCAAACAAATCCTAATATCTTAAAAACTGTGCGTGTGGTGGCTTTTCGCGATTGATGGGGGCGGAAAGGGGCGTGGCTAAATTTTGAAGCAAACTCGACCTGCGTGGGGCTTATAGAAATCTGTGTGCTAAATTTTGTCGCTCTAGCTCTTATAGTCTCTGAGATCTAGGCCCTCAAGTAGACGGACATGGCTATATCGACTCGGCTGTTGATTAGATCTGGAGAAATATCGATGCTTAAATCGATATACCCAGCAAACATTTTGGCGATTGTACAATCGTCCATCGCCGAAAAGAGTCTTGTGCGAGTCGCGCAGGAGATTAATAGAAGATTAATCTTCCAAGCGATTGTTAAGCGATAGAACGCTGTCAATCGAAAAAAAAGTAATGTGAGAGAGTCTTCTGCGAGTCGCGCACGAGTCTTTTGGAAGATGAATCTTCCAGGCGATTGTTTAGCGAGACCAAAAAACAAAAATGAGCTCCACGTCTAGAGCAATTTAATTCAGATTTTTTCTACTAGTCTAAATTGTCGATCCCGTAGCTCAATAGTTAGAGTTGCCGACTCCGAACTTTAAAATCTGAGGTTCGATTCCCCTGTTGTGCTTCTTTGGCGAGCGCGCACAGCACGTCATTAAAAAAAAAAAAAATTATAAATAAAAAAATTTTTTTTTAAGAAAGTGAGCCACTTCCGCGGCCCTTCTTAGGGAGTCGCGGAAGAGTCTTTTGGAGGACTCGCAAAAGAGTCTTCCCGAAGTGTCGCGGAAGTGGCTCATTCTCTTACAAAAGGAGATCAAAAAGCGATGAAAAGGCGATGTCGCCTGAAACTTCTAGGCGAGTCGTCTACGACTCTCGGGCGATTAAAAATGTTTGCTGGGATATCAATATTTTTATGATATCTGTAAATATCGATATTTTTCATGTATAGATGTATTGCCTTTAAAGTAGGCTGTTCCTTTATCGTAGTGATTAAAAGTGGTATTAATTCGAAATTGTGGTGCTTCAATAAAATTTATAAGCATGGATAAATACCTGAAAAGTAAGTAATATAGAAAATTTATGCAATGCAATGCAGTCTGTAGTACACAGTTTCGTTATTCTGAGAATTTATTGCTTTACACTTCAGAAATTAATGATCCAGAGGTAGTTGTTGCAAATGTGCAAGAAGTTGATAACGATGTGAAGGATGAAAATAGATCGGCTAAGCGTAAAAAGGAAAGCGTTTCAAAAGTATGGGATCACTTTAAAAAAGTTGATGATTCTTATGACGCAATATGCAACCTTTGCGCAAAAATATATAAAACCAGTGGCAATACAACGAATTTGATGTTCCATCTAAAACGTATGCCGCGGCTTGTATGGAGAATTTTCAAGTTTGCGATATCAATGAGCGCCGGGCTGAAAAATATTAGTTTTTACCCCTAGAATACACCTGCAAAATTTGAGCTCGATTGGAGTTCATTTGATGGACCCGAAAACGGGTCAAAGGTCACGCCAAGCCATTTGTATGAACAAAATTAGTTGTTGTATTGGAAACTTTTTTGTTTCTGAAGATATCTCTACGAAACTGTTTCTGAAGATATCTCTACTACTACATGCCAATATTTTATTACTATACACAATTTGGCAAAGTTTTTCCAAAATCGGACTACTATATTCTATAGCTTCCATTGGAGCAATAGGATGAAAATAACCTTTAGTATGAAAAACTTGTTTGTTTCTGAAGATATCTCAAGCAAACTCACAGACTGTTTTGGACTGTCTCTTACATTCTGACCAAATTTGGTCAAAATCGGAGTACCATATCCTATAGCTTCCATAGTAACAATCCGTCTAAAAATGAGTTCTGTTACACACATTTTTGATGCTCAACGTATCTCAACCAAACTCACTAGTAACAAGTATTATTAGGTTATATACAAAACCAAATTTATTCAAAATCGGATTACTATATCCCATAGCTTCCATAGGAACAATCGGTTGAAAAGTGAGCTTGGTATATAATTTCTTAAGAAATTTTTTAGCCAAACTTAAAAAAACAAATTTAATTATAAATGTTTGTTTTTGCGACCTTTCTATATTGTAGAAATAAGTTTTAGCTAACTTGAGGTCCAGTAATGTTGTTGTTTGTTGGTGTCTTATAGACATTACTGGACCTCAAGTTAGCTAAAACTTATTTCTACAAATTTAATTATATTAAATATATTTTCAGGGCTCAGATTTATTTATTTATTTATTTAGATAAGGACATTAAAAGTAATACTTAGAGATACATAAATAATGCAAGGATTTTAGAATTTAAGTCAATTCGGACTTTTTATGGTTCGGATTTTTTTGCTTATAGAGATCAACAACTTGTAAAATAAACTGTGCCTCTGCTTCTTGGCATGTTAAAATTCGGTTATAATCTTTCATAAACTTCACTCCACGCTCAGCAACATCATTTACTACGCAAAAGTTCTTGAAGAACCTAGAAGCACTTTGATAATTATCATTATCATGCCATTCGGAAAGATCAACCTCGAGAAAATCAGCTTGAAGCTCGAAACGAGACCAAAAAATTTTGGTTTTGTATGACACGAAATCACATAAGCTGCATTTTATCACTGCGGACGGCAGTCCGCTCTAGTGACGAAAGCAGCACGAAGGGTGCGAAGGCGACTAGCATATATACACAGGAAGAATGGAAAATTTGCTATGACTGTCCGATCAGGTCGAGTTATATACCGATCGAAAGGTATCAATTTAACTTACAAATGTGCATACTAAGACTTTTGAATACTCAATTGGTTTGTGAGATAAACAGGTGTAAGTGGGAGGGGCAAAATTTAAATGATTGGAGCTAATGGGGCCGTTGGAGCCTTTCTGAATTTTTTTTAATGTTTTACTATTCTAATCAAAAATACGCGTCGAATGACACCTCGATCCTCAAAATCCGACCACTGGTTCAAAAGATAATAATTTTTGAAATTTTTGGTGCCCTTCTCAAAACGAGATGAAAAGTCAGTATGTCTGTTTGTTTGTCTGTTTGTTTGGATCAAATCGTTAATTTAGCTTAAAAGTTTCAATGACGACTTGTTCTCGCTGAAAAATTTAGAAACGTTTGTTCTACGACTTTTTCGAAAAATCGCTAGTTTAGCGGGAAATTGCTAAAAACCGCTAAAATTGAAACCCCCATAGCATCCAAACGATAAAAGCTACAGATGTGATCTATAGAATCATTTCACCTGTAGCTGTTTACCTTTTTACTTAAAAAAAAAAAATCAAAGTATGCCTAAGAGAACTTTGAAATACCTTTTCAACGATATATAGATCACATTATTGCTTTTATCGTTTGGATGCTATGGGGGTTTCAATTTTAGCGGTTTTTAGCGATTTCCCGCTAAACTAGCGATTTTTCGAAAAATTCGTTAAACAAACGTTTTTATATTTTTGATTATAAAATGATTTATCTGCCGCAAAAAGAATTCACCACTTCCAAGCAGTTTATTTCCGCATTACGCTGTGTTCATAAATGAACATACTTTTCAATCATCCCTCGGAGCTCGCCACCACATGTGCAACACTCAAGTGACACAAAAGGGTCACGACGGCTTAGAATTACCACACGGGTCGAAATCCCGGCGCTCAGCAATAACAAGATCACAATAACATAAGCGAGCCTGCATGCATGCGGGAGTCGAGAGCACAAGGGGTAAGAAGGAGTAAAAGATATGTATCAAATAGTAAATACCTAAGATAAGATCAGACTAGACAACGAGTAAAAGAACCAAACATAATCTAAGCACTAGTGTCGACTCCATCTAAATAAGTACATAAGACAATACAATAAGTAAGAAGAAGTCAGAAATATATTAACACTATATCCAACTCTGTTTATTAGTACATAAGAATCCTTTAAAAACCGCATACAACTCAATAAACGATGTCAGTTCATAATCATAACTCGAGAGTGTTTTACTTAGGGATTGGCCTGCGTACAATAGTATTGAGATCTAATACAGCAACTAACATTGCGGAAAGACTTGATACTTTGTATGCATTGTGTGTGCAATACCGTTGAGATCTACAACAGCAAGTAACATTGCGGAAAGACTCAATAGCTTTGCATACATATGGTCCTTCGAGCAATTTAGCTCAGTGACTGCCAACTGTAGCAGATACTTTAATCGGTATCGCGCAGATCAAGTCCATTGATAGCACCTGTCGTGCATCGTGGCATAGTTAGGGAATATAAAAATATAAAAAATTATCCTGCTACCACGATTGACTGCAGCGTGGGATTGGACGAACGGCGGTGGAGCAACAAAAAACGACGCTGGAATAAGTAAGCGACGTGGGAGCAACAAGACTGGACGATGCAGTAAAGAGCTGCGCGGAATCAGAAGTTAGCAACCAAGAAAAAACGGCGCAAACAATTTAACGGCGGGAATCAGCGACTGGACGACGCAGGAAAAGAGCTGCGCGGGATCAGAGCTGATCAGCAAAAAACGCGACGTGGGTATCGCTGGCCTGGACAACGAAGTATCAGGAACGATAACCCAAAATAAACGGCGCAACAAAAAAAGCGACGTGGGTATCGCTGGCCTGGACAACGCAGTATCAGGAACGATAACCCAAGACAAAACGACGCAACATTATAACGTGCGGCGACACGAGATAAAAAAAAAAAGAACAACCCTCAAAGTGTGGCTTTGCGAAGTCACAGAGGAAAAACAAATAGAAACAGGAGTTTCTAAAAATAAACAACTAGATTATAACAACATCTGGTCGTTGAAGCATAAGGCGTATGGACGAGTTCCAGAATAAATTCGAAGAATTATTTGCTGCACAACAACAGTTAATAGACAAAACGAAGCAAGTGATCTCAAATCCACATCGCATAAGCATTGAAGAATACAAAGCACGTCAAATAAAAAAATTGGAAATATCAATTCAAAAACGAAAAGAGTTCCTAAAAGACGCTGCAGAAGAAGGTGCCGGTCCCCTACCCCTGACGATCGAGGAATACAACCAAAGACGTCAACAGAAGTCGGACAATCAACAGGAGCCAAAAAAGAAGAAGACGAAAAGAGCTGGAAAAAGGTACCAGAGAGACAAACGAAGGCAAGAATTGCGAACGTTAATCGCAATTACGACAGGCGGAGAAAAAGCTAAATTTATTATTGAATTAAAACAATTTGAAAAAGAAAAATATCGAAAATAAAAAAAAAAAAATATAAAACATTTATAATTTCAAAATGGTTCACACTCGGGAACAGATCAATGCATTGGGTGCTAGTCAAAACACCATATACTTTCAATTTAAGCAGTGGATCGAGGATTTACAAAAGGACGAATGCCCAAGCTTGGATTGGGCAGCAAAAGCTCAGGAATACTGGGCATTGTTTAAAAGACAACATCAGATTCTAGAAGAAAATGAATCCTTATGTGAAGGAGAATATTTTACAAGGGGAGCCTTCGAGAAAACTCAGGCCATGAAAAATAAATTATTGTCAGAATTAAATAAGAAAACCATCGATAGAGCACTGAACGAAACAATGTTTCGCGAGATGGAAAAGAAAGAAATGCGGACAGAAGAATTTAACAGGGCGCTACATACAATGGAAGAAACAATGAATCGCGCTGGACAAAATCCAAAACAAATCCAAAACGATCTGGACGAGATCAAAGAAGATTTCGATAGGATAACAGAAATCTTCAAAGAATTGAAATCCCATGAGCAAGTAACGTCATCAATGCAAATTCGTTACGAACAGCTCATTAAAGAAAAAAGGCAGAAAATCAGATGGGTTTTGGATAATAAGCCATCAGGACAAAAAATAAAATTGAAACCGGTGGACATTCCACCCTTTTTTGGAGATATAACATCATGGTCAAACTTCGCCGATATGTTTGGTCAAATAATCGACGCTAACGATGAATTGGATGCGAAAGCCAAATTCAGAAGACTGAAGGAACTAGTTAAAGGAGAGAGTGCTCAATTAATAAGGCACTTGCACATAAGCAGCGAAAATTATGAAGCAGCTATGAATATACTAAGGAACAGATACGAGAACAAGAGAAAGCTATTCACCAGCCATTGGAGTCGTATTCTGGACCTGCCAAGCATGAACAGTGAATCAGACAAAAGCGTACAAAACATTTTAGACACAACAAATAAGAGTTTACACGCTATACAAGGTATGGGCATACCAATTAGGGACGCAGAGCCATTCATTGCGAGTATTCTGATCAGAAAATTTGATCGACATGGAATACAGCAATACGAGCATACTTCTGGTAAAACAAAGGAAATACAGTCACTAGAAGATGTCTTACAGTTTCTGGAGAAACATTTGCAAACGATACAAGCAGTGAAATCCAGGATATTCAAAGAGAGCTCAAAGATGTTGAGTACAACAGTAGACAACACATGCAAACATTGTAAAACGCCAGGTCACACCATACATGACTGCTACAAATTCAGCAAATTAGATCCAGCAGAAAGGTGGGACTTCGTACGTGCCGAACATATATGTTTCAGATGCCTAAATCAAAAATTCACACAGGCCCACCAAACATGCCAAGAAACATGTGGAAAATGCAAAGGGAAACATAATAATCTACTGCATAGGGAGTATGAAACAAAAACAACAATGTCAACTAGAACAGCCAGAACTACATTGCTAGCAACAGCTCAAATAGAAGTTCAATCAATTACTGGTGAATGGATTATCTGTCGCGCACTCGTAGATCAAGGATCACAAATTACAGTCGTCTCCGAAGAAACAGCGCAAACACTAAGGCTACCTAGGCAGAAAAAGCGGACAGAACTGTATGGACTTGGCGAAAATCTAGTTGGAGTATCGAAGTCGGTCATTAAATTGAGAATTCGACCAAGATTCCCAAGTGACGACAAATTCGAAACTGATGCCGTAATATTACCAAAAGTCGTGAGCCCTCAACCTCCACAATCTTTCGAATACAATAAAGATGTTTGGACGAATGAAATTCTGGCAGATCCTACATTCAATAAGCGAAGTAGGATTGATATTCTAATTGGAGGAGATCTGTTAGCGGCAATTCTAACGAAGGGACTAAAACAAGAAGACACGGTCATTGGTCAATGCACGAAACTCGGATGGATTTTATCTGGAGCTGTTAAGATATCAGGATCAAAACGAATTCACACAGCTATAAACTTAGAGAAATTTTGGGAAATTGAAGAAGTACCTCAAGCGCAAATGAATACGGACAATGAAAAGTGCATGGAACTCTTCGAGGATACAACGCAAATAGACAAGGATGGCAGGTTCATAGTCAAGATGCCATTTGAGGAAGACAAACAACTGGGAGAGTCCAGGAATCGGGCTTTAGCACGTTTTATAAACTTAGAAAAAAGACTTCTAAAAGATAGTAAGCTAAGAAGTCAATATACTCAATTCATGAAAGAGTATCAGAAGAACAATCACATGGAAGAAACAAGAGATATGAAGGATGGGAAATATTATATACCACATCAACCAGTAATTAGAGAGGAAAGTTTGACAACAAAGCTTCGTGTTGTATTTGATGCATCCTCAAAAACAACTAATGGGAAAAGCCTAAATGATGTTCAGCTGACCGGACCACACATTCAAAAATCAATCTTGGAAATAATTTTAAAATGGAGAAACTGGAGATACGTATTGACAGCTGATGTAGAAAAAATGTACAGACAAATAAAAGTAACAGAAGAAGATCAGAAATACCTTAAAATCTTATGGAGAAGTGATCCGAAGGAGCCCATTAAGGAATTCAAATTAACAACAGTTACTTATGGAACAACTTCTGCGCCGTTTCTAGCAACAAGATGCCTGCTAGAAATATCCAATAGATGTACTGACGCTTCTATTAAGGAAATAATAAAAACTGACTTTTATATGGATGATTTGATGACAGGAGCAGAAAACAAAGAAGCATGTATCGACATCTACAGAAATATATCGAAAGAGCTAGAGAGGTATGGATTCCATCTCCGAAAATGGACATCAAATGACAAATTAATAACATCAACATTGTCTGGACAAGTCACGGAAAAATTATTTGTAATCAACAACGAAGAATCTATAAAAACCTTGGGGTTAAAATGGAACCCGCAAGATGACCACTTCAGTTTCAATATCGGCGTACCTTTAGAGGAAAAGCTAACAAAACGAAAGGTGCTATCAGCCTTAGCAAGAATTTTCGACCCAATGCACTATGGTCCCAAAGTCGTTTTTTTTTACGTAAATTCAAAAAATCGTAATCGTGAATTATGCAAGAAATACATTTTATTCCAATAGCAAATATTCCAATGAACTAAGAAATTAAATTTTTTTTTTTAAACATCCCTGGAATTTTTTCTACGGCCCTGAAAGTTAACTGTTTATTTTGTGCGCACGAGGTTGAGATTCCCACAACATATTCCTCATTTTAATTTCATTTTTAAAATAAATAGAAAAGGGCACATTTACAAAAATAACTATGGAAAACATAGCTCCAGGTTTGTTATACATGTTAGAATATGTGTTTTATTTGTAGAAGTGTTTTGTTTATTGTTTAATGTGCTTTTGTGCAGTGTTGTTTTAGCTGAGCATAACCTCACATAAATTGTCTTTCGTGGAGTAGAAGTAAGTTTATTGTCGTGTATTGTCGTAACTATAAATGCAGTCTTGTGTGTCAATGTTTTTTCTTTATGAACTCCAATAATCTTGTCCCCGAATTTCCCCGATTCCATTTAATCCCAAATTTTACTAGGCAACTTTGAGTTCGAGCATGCTGAATTGCTTGAAGTGTGGCTGCAAAGCCAGTACAAAGCATCTTCAATTTTTTACTTTATTTTAAAGAAGTTTGATGGAGAGCTTTTGGAAACTAACTAACTAACTGAGCAATAAAAATCATAAAAATCATAAAAAACACAAAAAAAAAACATAGAAAACACACAAAATAAAATATTTAAAAAAAATGCGTTTATAATTTATTTAAATTTTTAAATTAGAATTGTGCTGATTATTTGCATACAAGTAAGTTTAATATTTTAGTTTAAAGATTAAAAAAAATTTTTAAATTAAAAAAGCTATGAAATCCAAAAATTAGCATCTTAAAATATAAGGAAAAGGGCGGTGCCACGCCTTTTTCCCCTGTCAAAAATTCAATTGGTTTTATTTAGTTGAATGCAAAAAACCAGACTAAAAAATATTGTGTAGTTCTCGAGTTATTAATTTATGTAAAAAAAAAGGGCTTTGGGACCATAGTGCAATGGGGTGGCTGTCGCCAGTTACGATATTAGCGAAACTATTTATTCAAAAGCTTTGGATATCAGAAATGACTTGGGATGAACCATTAAATCCGACAACATCTCAAGAATGGTTAGATTTCAATAAAAAACTGAAATCCATAGAAACTATAAAAATCCCAAGATGGACGGGAGCATGTCAAGACACGCCCTTGGAGCTACATGGATTCGCCGATGCATCCGAGTTGGCATATGCTGCTGTAATTTACGGAAAGACACCAACAGGAGTGGCATTAATTACCAGTAAAACAAAAGTGAATCCTATTAAGAACCGGAAAACGTTACCAAAATTAGAGTTATGTGCAGCACATCTTCTTGCCAAACTACTAAGCGTTGTGACGGAGACAATACAAACAAAAATACACATATACGCTTGGAGCGATTCTACAATTACACTAGGCTGGATAAGAAACAACAAGAATAAGGACAAATTCGTGCGAATGAGAGCAGAACAAATTAAGGAGCTAGCACCAGCAGCCACGTGGAGACACGTGGGAACCAAAGAAAATCCAGCAGACCTTGGAACCAGAGGTATGACACCAGATAAATTAACAACAGCCAAGATATGGTGGAATGGCCCAGACTGGCTAACAAAGGATAAAAAAGAATGGCCAACAGAGAGAGAAAATGTAACAATGTTGAATTGCCAAACAAACATAGATGAGAACTTTCTAGACATTGTGGAAGCCAAGTTCAGCTGCCTGGAAAAACTAATAAGAGTCGTTGCGAACGTTAAACGATTTTTAACTCTATGCAAAAAACAGGGAAATATTGGAAAGCTATCAGCTAATGAGCTAAAAGAAGCCGAATTAGTAATAATTAGGCATCATCAAAGTAAAGAATACTCAAATGAAGTGACAAAACTAAAAGAAAAACTAAAAATAGACACAAAAAGTAAAATAGCATCGCTACATCCATTTCTCGACGACAAAGGAATCCTCAGAGTAGGTGGCAGACTTCAATACGCGGAACTACAATACAATCAAAAACACCCAATAATCATAAACAAATCACATTTAGGAGACCTAATAATTGAAAAAACACACAAAGAAACGCTTCACGGAGGGAACAGAGTAACAGAAGCACAAATAAAGCGAAGATTTTGGATAAATGGGCTAAAAAATTCAGTCAAAAGAATAATTCACCAATGCATAAAATGCACAAGATTTCGTCAACAAACTATGGAACAGTTAATGGGGCAAATACCAGAGCCAAGAGTCACGATATCACAACCGTTCAGTCATACAGGAATCGACTATGCAGGACCTATAAACATAAGAGTATCCAAAGGAAGAGGACAAAAGTCATATAAAGGGTACATAGCGCTGTTTGTATGCATGAGCACAAAGGCAGTTCATCTGGAGGCAGTAAGCGATCTAACCACAGAAGCATTTATAGCAGCACTCAAAAGATTCACCGCAAGAAAGGGAAAATGTCAACACATTTATTCAGACAACGGTACAAACTTCGTTGGAGCCGAAAGAAAATTGAACTCTGAATTTATGCAAGCAATACACAACAACAGTATAGCCCCTATATTGGAAAAGGAAAGAATAGAATGGCATTTTATTCCGCCGGCAAGTCCCCATTTTGGAGGGATCTGGGAAGCCGGAGTGAAATCAGTTAAGCACCACTTGAAAAGAATAATTGGAGACAGCACACTCACGTACGAAGAAATGAGCACGTTGCTGGCACAAATTGAAGCCATAATGAATTCTCGACCGTTATATCCAATAGACTACAGCAACGAATTCGACGACATTCTAACTCCAGGTCATTTTCTAATTGGAAGACCGATGTTGGAGGTGACCGAAGATGTAATTAATACGAATATCTCGTTAACAGATCGTTGGAAACTACTATCCAAAATGAAAACACACTTCTGGCAAAAATGGAAAGACGAATACTTAGTTACACTACAAAAACGATTGAAATGGCAAAAAGAGTCACAAAATTTAGAAGTCGGACAAATAGTTCTAGTGAAAAACAACAAGATTTACACAAAATGTACAAAAAGCAGACGTCTATAATAGATTCGACAATCAACATATTAAAGAAGACAACAGAAGCCGTCAACGAGCAATTTGAAGCAATGGACAATGAAATAAAAAGACTTCGAAACGATATAGCAGAAAAGATATACATAAACCAATTGGCATTGTCATATCAAATCATGCTATCGCAAGTAATCCAACTGATCGAAAATTGCGAAAAAATACAAACAGCAATTACAAACCTATTCATCGACTTAAATCATGGGAGAATAAATCCACAATTACTCAAGCCATCACAACTGAAAGCGGAAATCAATAGGATAAAGGAAAAACTACCAGCCAAGCAAAGACTGCCAGGAGATGCCACTGGTACGGAAATAAAGGAGATTTACAATCTAATGGAAGCACAAGCTATGATAATAAATGATCGGCTAGTAATACACGCCGAGATTCCGTTGTTCAACCAAGAATCAGCAACGATCTACCGAATAATTCCGATACCAGTTGTAAAGCATAAGAGAACAGTCATAGTTCAAGTTAAGGCTGAATATTTGGTATACAACTTCAACCAAGACATCTACACCTTGATAACGGGCACTCAATTAACGATGTGTAACCTGCAATCCAACAAACACTGGCTATGCAAGGGAAATTGGCCCTGGAAGAGCGCAGCAGATAACTCATGCGAAATGTCAACGTTAAAGCAAAGCACAGATCCAGCATGCGAGTTTCAACAAGTAGCAGCCGAAGACATGTGGACTCAGCTACAATCCCGAAACACTTGGTTGTTCAAAATATTCAACGAACCAATCCTGGAATGGACCTGCGGAAGTCAACACAGTCAAGTACTACAAATAACAGCACAAGGCATCTTACAGCTACAAGAAGGATGCTCTGCCCGTCAAGACAAGCATTTACTGACCGCGTCTCAAGAAATTACAACAGAGGATGACATTCAACATCAAGCAACACCACTAATTAAGCTAGCAAATAATATTCCACTTAACAAAATAAAACCTATTACAAATAAGCTTATAAATAATACAGAAGAAATCGATAACATAAAGAAATTATTAGAAGAACAAAAACTTGATAACTTTATGTTAAGAAAAATTGAATTTCACCATTTATCAGGACACACCTCCTTAATACTAATAATTATTACAATGATAGCTGTAGGTACGATGTTTATAGTAAAAAAATGTAAGACAGATAAACATAAAATTAATATAGAGTTCGGATCACCACCAACAACAGCCACTTAAGCATGGCCCACCGCAAAATGTTCATAAATGAACATACTTTTCAATCATCCCTCGGAGCTCGCCACCACATGTGCAACACTCAAGTGACACAAAAGGGTCACGACGGCTTAGAATTACCACACGGGTCGAAATCCCGGCGCTCAGCAATAACAAGATCACAATAACATAAGCGAGCCTGCATGCATGCGGGAGTCGAGAGCACAAGGGGTAAGAAGGAGTAAAAGATATGTATCAAATAGTAAATACCTAAGATAAGATCAGACTAGACAACGAGTAAAAGAACCAAACATAATCTAAGCACTAGTGTCGACTCCATCTAAATAAGTACATAAGACAATACAATAAGTAAGAAGAAGTCAGAAATATATTAACACTATATCCAACTCTGTTTATTAGTACATAAGAATCCTTTAAAAACCGCATACAACTCAATAAACGATGTCAGTTCATAATCATAACTCGAGAGTGTTTTACTTAGGGATTGGCCTGCGTACAATAGTATTGAGATCTAATACAGCAACTAACATTGCGGAAAGACTTGATACTTTGTATGCATTGTGTGTGCAATACCGTTGAGATCTACAACAGCAAGTAACATTGCGGAAAGACTCAATAGCTTTGCATACACGCTGCAAGCAGTGTACATACTGCTTATGTACATGCAGTAGTGTAAAGGTAAAAGGTATATTCAGTTAATAGGTAATATCTTGCCCAAACGAATTTTGACAGATAAGTGTTATATGTCAAACGACGCGGAATTGAATTGTCTACAACATACTACATATTTAAAAGTAAAAGTGATTTCATTTGTAGATTTTTCTTGAATGAAAAAAAAACCTTTTTTCACCTGTAGCTGAGGGTATGCCTAAAAGCCCTTCAAAACACCTTTCCAACGACATATAGAACAGATCTGTAGCTCCTATAGTTTGGATGCTATGGGGGTTTCAATTTTAGCGGTTTTTAGCGATTTCCCGCTAAACTAGCGATTTTTCGAAAAAGTCGTAGAACAAACGTTTCTATATTTTTGAGCGGGAACAAGTCCTTATTCAAACTTTTGAGCTAAATCAACGATTTGATCCTAACAAACAGACAAACAAACAGACTGACTTTTCATCTCGTTTTGAGAAGGGCACCAAAAATTTCAAAATTAAGTATCTTTTGAACCAGTGGTCGGATTTTTATGATCAAGGTGTCATTCGACGCGTATTTTTGATTAGAATAGTAAAAAAAAAATCAAAAAGGCTCCAACGGCCCCATTAGCTCCAATCATTTAAATTTTGCCCCTCCCACTTACACCTGTTTATCTCACGAACCAGGTGAGTTTCCAAAAGTCTTAGTATGCAAATTTTTAAGTAAAGTTGATACCTTTCGATCGGTATATAACTTGACCTGATCGGACAGTCGTAGCAAATTTTCCATTCTTCCTGTGTATATATGCTAGTCGCCTTCGCACCCTTCGTGCTGCTTTCGTCACTAGCGCGGACTGCCGTCCGCAGTGATTATCAAGTTGTGATTGTTGTCGTTGTTATTGGCTCTGATAACGAATGGCAAATCATCGAGAATTTAGTTGTTTAAAATCTTCGATTCTTTATTAGGAATGTCTATCTTTAAATTTGTGCTTATAATTAAGATTTTCTATTTTGTGGGCGTTTAAGGGGGCGTGGCGAAAAATCTAAAACAACAAGAATATATATACTTTTAACATTTAAAAAAAAAACTAACTAAACTAAAAAAACTGAATTCAAAATATTAAAAAAAAAAAATTTTTTGTCCGTGCCGGAACTCGAACCCGCAACCCGAACTGAGAACTTGTGCAAAAAGCAGACGCTCTAGACACTGCGCCACAGGCGATCTTGAAGGACAGGTATCTAATTATAGATTTTGTTGTTACTGGACTGTGAGTCAAATGTAATTGTTATCTAATTGTGATTGTTGCTGATAAGGAATGGCAAATCATCGAGAATTTAGTTGTTTAATATCTACGCTGTTTATTATCCGATCGCGATGAAATTTTTAGCAACTGTGTAGGATAATATTATCTTTGTCTGTGCTCAATTAGGAATGTCTATCTTTAAAAATGACCTTATAATTAAGATTTTTCAAATTTGTGGGCGTTTAAGGGGGCGTGGCAAAAACAAACTCGATCTGCGTGCAATATAAACGGACCTACATACCAAGTTTGGAGTCTCTAGCTCTTATAGTCTCTGAGATCTAGGCGATGACACAGACGGACAGACGGACATGGCTATATCGACTCGGCTGTTAATGCTGATCAAGAATATATATACTTTATGGGGTCTGCCACGCCTCCTTCTGCCTGTTACGCACATTTTTTTTTGTGACAAAGTTAATAGACACCTGTACTTTTTTTAAGTACGGTGCCTAAAAATAGCTTAGTTAACAGGTGTGTGGTGTCAATTAAAATTAGGTTATTGTGTACTCAGCAGTTGAGTGCAATGTAGGGTAGCTTACTTTGCAACTACCGGGATGGCTTATTGCTGCTGTTACGGCACACATTGTGTGTTGTACAGTCAGCGATATTCTGTGTGGTCAGTTATGCTGTCAGCGATATTTTGTGTGTGAAGTGTTGAGATCTATAAATATATAACTCTTTGTCCTGACTCACTGACTGAGAATCAACGTGCAGCCCAAACGGTAAGAGATAGAGAGCTGAAATTTTTACACAACTTAGATGAGACAATTTCATTGTGCAATAAGGCAAAATTCGACTTCTAAGAGGGTCAAATCGGGGTCAAAGGTCACGAAATTGCTTAGCATGAAAAACTTTTTTGTTTTTTAAGATATCTCAACCAGACTCGCAAATTGTTTGTTTGATACTGTCTCTAACATACTGACCAAATTTTGTCAAAGTCGGATGACTAAATCATATAGTTGCCATAGGAACAATCGGATGCAATCGAAGATATCCTAACAAAACTCTCAGATTAACTCTTCTTGACAAATTTGGACTAATTCGCTTAATTTAGCTTCTCCCGCCAAATCACTAAATCCAACTTTTTAGCCAAAGTTCAATTGCAAGGAAAAAAAATTATGGCATCGGACAGCGAAAGCTAAATATATCCGTTTTTTTTTTTAGAAAAAATGTTATCTATATATATAGTAACATATGTAATGCACATAGCCACCTAAATATTCTCGCACATATTCCCCCTATCAAGTAATAAGATATCAATAACAATAACAGGCTGGTGAAAATAACAATTCAAGCGCTCCCACGATCGAAACAGTTAATATAAACATCCGCTAGAATTGTCATTCCCACCAAGGGTCAAATCTGCCGACGCGGCACAAATCCAGGCTGTTGCTTAGCACCCAAATATTCGTCTTCTCAAAAGAGCGATCCCTAAGATCTCTCTGCTTATATTAGAGCGCAAAGCTCAATCCCCAAAAGCTCACAGCCGAGGTTTGCTATGCGACGTCAAAACATTTAACAGTTAGTCTTGAATTATTCTCAAACTCCGATGTTCAACTCGCTTTAAGTTTTCTATTTAAATAAAGTTATATTTTTTTAAATAAACTAAAGTTGGAACTCGTTATTGGCGCAGCCGGTAGGATATGTAAAGTGTTTGTAATCAACTAAACTAAAAAGACTACTAAGGATCCGCATATCCAAAGTCAAGAGTAAAGTTGAACTTTATTAAACCAAAATACATATCCGCTAAAGAATATACGTGCGTGTTTAAGTTACAACAAAAGTGTTAACCACTAAGGGACAACTGAAGTCCTAGGTTAAATAAAACCAAGTTTTGTGCTTAAAAAACGTGACAAACTTTGTCAATTTTGCTTTGTGACCACTAAAGGATAATTGTAATCCTAGGCCACAACAAGACAAAGAAAACCGAACATTAAAAGGAAAAAATAAATACACTGTCAACATCAATCATGACACCCCCAGCATCTCCATCAACCCCACCAATGGTTTTGTCAGAGCTTCTCCTGAAGCAAACTATTGGACAAATAAAACAAGTGCCCACCTTTGATGGACAAACGGAAGAGCTCACGGCGTTCGTGAGAAGAGTGGACTATATAATGCAGCTATACCCCACCCAAGATCTGAGACAACACAACGTTCTATTTGGAGCCATCGAACTACAGACTTCTGGAACAGCACAGCGAGTCGCACAGCTATCAGGAGCTACAAACTGGATACAACTGAGGAACGCGCTCATCGACGAATTCAAAACACAGACGCCCTATGAAGAACTGCTTCGTCGACTCTACAACACTAATTATAACGGAAGTATCCGTAAGTTTGTTGAAGACCTTGAGTATAAATCATTTGTAATTTCAAACAAATTAATGTTAGAAGGCATAGACTCACAAACAATTCTGTACACCAATGCTATGAACAACACAATCAAAGACGTTATAACAAGAAAATTACCCGACCGAATTTTTATGACTCTGGCTAGGTACGATATTACGACAATAACTAAATTAAAACAAGTAGCTCAAAGAGAGGGACTATACGAAAACAACTTTTCTGACCGTTCAAAAACCAACACCTCAACTACGTCAAACAGTAGTGATGCTCGCAGGAATAGGGGAAACTCTCATAATTTCTATCCAATGGCAAGCCCCCCAAACACAAGTAATGCCACTCAAAACTTTCAAGCCCCAAATCAAAGCAACCCACAGTTGCATACTGAATTTCAACAAAAACTAAATCAAGGTAGATTCCAAAACCCAATGAACTACCAACAAAACAGAACTTCAACGAACACTTCAAATCCGCCTGTCAAAAGACAACGCGAAAGTTCTAGTGGTCAATCCAAAATGGATACTGCCGAAAATTTTCATCACGCAGCCTCGGACCAAGAACTAGAAGAAACCCCTTCATTCGACTAATAATGAACAACATTCACCTCAAATGCGTAATCGATACAGGTTCCTCTATAAATCTAATGAAAAAGAACTTTTTGAATTTCCCAATTAAATCTTGTCATTTGGAAGTCCAGACGATAAAAGGAAATATTTGTTTAAACCAATGTATTTCCTTAGCCCCCAGTAAACTCTGTCCACAACACCAAAGATTTTTTATACACGACTTTTCAGAAAATTACGATGTATTATTAGGCAGGGAATATCTCGAGGCTTGTGAAGCAAACATAAAATTTAAAGAGGAAACTGTCACCTTAAGCGATTACCCATTTATCATGAGATATAATCATGAAGAATTCTTAAAGGACAAGACCGCAGTCAATCGTGTTGATCCACCTTACGTGAAAGATACCGAATTTGATTGCCTTGATCCGCCTTTTACAACGGACCAACCGTTTAATTTCGCAATCGAAAATGAGTTAATAGAAAGTAACCAGTTCAGATTAGAACACCTCAATGAGGAAGAAAAATTAAAATTAACAAAAATCCTTCATGAGTTCAGAGACATACAGTACAAAGAAAGTGAAAATTTGACTTTCACCAGTACAATCAAGCATGTCATTCAAACTAAACATGAAGATGCAATTTACAAACGACCTTATAAGTATCCCCAAGCTTATGACGAAGAAGTCGAAAACCAAATGAAGGAAATGATAAAACAAGGAATTATCCGAAAATCAAATTCTCCTTATTGCTCACCAATTTGGATTGTACCAAAGAAGAGTGATGCATCAGGAAAACAAAAGTTCCGAATAGTAATTGACTATCGAAACTTAAATGAAATTACAGTTGACGATAAATACCCAATACCAGTTATGGATGATATATTAGACAAACTTGGAAAATGTCAATATTTCACTACCATTGACCTGGCAAAAGGCTTTCATCAGATCCAAATGGATGCTGATTCAATTCCAAAGACTGCTTTTTCGACGAAAAATGGCCATTACGAGTACACTCGCATGCCTTTTGGACTCAAAAACGCCCCTGCAACTTTTCAACGTTGCATGAACAACCTTTTAGAAGATTTAATCTATAAAGATTGTTTAGTCTACATGGATGACATAATAGTGTATTCCACTTCATTGGAAGAACACATATTATCATTGAAAAGAGTTTTTAAGAAACTTAGGGAAGCCAATCTAAAATTGCAGTTGGACAAATGTGAATTTTTGAAAAAGGAAACTGAGTTCCTTGGTCACATTGTCACAACTGAAGGTATAAAACCAAACCCAATAAAAGTCAACGCAATTACAAATTTCCCAATACCCAGAACAACGAAAGAAATCAAGTCATTTCTAGGACTCTGTGGCTATTATAGGAAATTTATACCAAACTTTGCACAAATCGTGAAACCAATGACCTTAAAACTTAAGAAAAATGCAACAATCGACATAAGTAACAAAGAGTACGTCTCAGCATTTGAAAAATTAAAAATACTTATTACATCTGATCCGATACTAATTTATCCAAACTTTGAAAAACCTTTTTCGTTAACTACAGATGCAAGCAATATTGCTTTAGGTGCCGTGTTATCGCAAAACCGTAAGCCAATATGCTATGCAAGTCGAACATTAAATGAACACGAAATAAATTATTCCGCAATAGAAAAAGAACTTTTAGCTATTGTTTGGGCCACTAAATACTTCAGGTCCTATCTTTTTGGCAGGAAATTCGAAATCCTCAGTGATCACAAACCCCTAGTTTGGTTAAACAATGTTAAAGAGCCAAACATGAAACTTCAAAGATGGAAGATCAAATTAAATGAATTTGACTATCACATCAAATGTGTCCCTGGCAAAGAAAATTATGTTGCCGATGCTTTGTCAAGAATTAAACTTGAAGAAAATTTATTAGGAGAATCTCCTAACAGTACAGCAGCAACTGTACACAGTGCACAAGAAGATAATCAAAATTATATCTCGATTACAGAAAGGCCAATCAACTATTACAACAGGCAGATCGAATTTGTCAAACATAATACAAACGAAGTAAACGTAATAAATTATTTTCATAAAACTAAAATTCAAATTATGTATAAAGAAATGACCAACACCCATGCCAAAGAACTTATCAAAGAATATTTATGTACAAAGAAAAGCGTAATCTATTTTCATTGTGAAACAGATTTCTTAACTTTTCAAACCGCTTTCTTGGAAATAATCAGTCTCAACAATTTAACCAAAGTAATGAGATCTACTAAAAATTTAAAAGATATTCAAACATACGCAGAATTTAAAGACTTCGTTATTAAAACACATAAAGAATTACTACACCCAGGTATTCAGAAACTAACGTCATTATTTAAAGAAAAGTATTATTACCCAGATTACCAAAACCTAATTCAAAATATTATTAATGAATGCCAAGTCTGTAACATTGCGAAAACAGAACATAGAGACACAAAGCTAGCTTTCGAGTTAACGCCAGAAACTTTGAATCCCAGAGAAAAATACGTTATAGATTTTTATATGGTAGATAATAAACAATTCCTTTCTTGCATAGACATTTATTCAAAATTCGCGTCCCTAATCGAAGTGAACGGTAGAGATTGGTTAGAAGCTAAAAGAGCGTTACTTAAAATTTTCAATAGTATGGGAAAACCGAAAGAAATTAAAGCAGATAAAGATTCAGCATTCATGTGCTCAGCATTACAAATATGGCTAAAAGCTGAAGGAGTAGATATAAATATAACAACAAGTAAAAATGGCATATCTGACGTAGAAAGATTTCATAAAACTATTTATGAAAAATTAAGAATAATAAACAGCGAATCAGATCCAGAAAATAAGCTTACTAGATTCGAAATAATACTTTACACATATAATCACAAAACCACTCATAATACAACCGGTAGAACACCAGCAGACATTTTTATATACGCAGGAACCCCAGAGTATAACACTCAACTTAACAAAACAACTCAAATAGATAAACTAAATGAAAACCGTACAGATTTTGAAATTGATACTAATTATAGACAATCACCTTTGGTACGTTCAAAATCAACTAATCCATTTAAAAAGACCGGTAATTTGAGACAAGTAGACGAAAAACATTTCGAAGAGACAAACAGAGGGAGAAAGATAATACACTACAAATCTAAATTTAAAAAGAAAAAGAAAATTAACAAGAGCAAATATGATAATTCCAGATCATCGCCTAATGACAACTCAAATCAGGAAGCTACAACATAAAATAATTATTTTTATAATACAATTCTTACTAATGTATTTCATCCAACAAACTAATGGTCAAAGCTTAGAAGTAAACCCAATCCAATCGAAAAACGGTTACCTTATATTTAAAACAGGAACTATTAACTTACCAATAAATTACGAATACCACTATTTAACTGTTAATCTCACAAAAATCGAAAACACATTCAATAATTTAATGAAACAAGCTGAAGAATTTAAAACATTATCCCAAATTCAATATTTAACAGAAAAATTGGAAAGAGAAATGAACGGCATAAGAATAGCAAAACGCAACAAAAGAGGCCTTATCAATTTTATGGGAACATTTTATAAATACTTATTTGGTACATTAGATCAGGAAGATAAAGCAGAACTGGAATCCAAAATAAATAACTTATCAGAAAATAGCGTTCAAGCAAACGAACTAAATCAAGTAATAGAAGTAGTAAATAGAGGAATAGAAGTTACAAATACTTTAACATTTATTAACGAAGGAGACAAAAAATTAGCAATAATTACATTTAATTTACAAGAATTTACAGAATATATCGAAGACATAGAGCTAGGAATGCAGTTAACAAGATTAGGTATATTTAACCCTAAATTACTAAAACACAGTCCATTATCACACGTAAACTCTGAAAAAATTCTAAATATTAAGACTTCTACATGGTTGAAAACAACTACAAACGAAATTTTGATAATTTCCCATATTCCTCGCGAAATCATCAATACACCAATTTTTGAAATTGTTCCATACCCAGACGAAAACAGAAACATTTTACCTGAAATTATACATGACAAATATTTCATTCAAAATAATAAAGCATATACCGAAAAGACCAAAGATCTAGTAATGAACAAATGTATAACAGGAATTTTAAATTAAGACACAACCGAATGTAGATATGCAACAACACATAAATCTTTTGAAACAAAATATGTAGAGCCTAATATAATGTTAACTTGGAACTTACCTAAAACAATTCTAAATCAAAATTGTATTAACAGAGATATAACAATAGAAAGTAATAATATTATAAAAGCATTTAATTGCTCCATTCAATTAGAAGAAATATTGATCGAAAGTACTATGTTAGATTACACACAAACTATTTATGTAAACAATAATGTAACTAAACTGGAACCACTCTCTTATATACAGGCAAAAGAAATTGTAAATCAACAAACAAAACATTACAATACACTTCAAATTATTACTTTAACAACTCTTATAATTATTGTAATCATACTAGTACTATATTTTAGCTATAAGTATAAAAGCATACCACGCAAAATAATTGTTAACTATAAGAAACAATCAGAAATAACCCCACAATCAAATAATGTACAAATTAATCCAATATCAAATGAAACAGCAAATATTGTACTCGAATCCGAACCAACACTATATCCCAATATTACCGCCTGAGGACAGGCTAATTTTTTATGGATGGGGAAGTAACATATGTAATGCACATAGCCACCTAAATATTCTCGCACATATTCCCCCTATCAAGTAATAAGATATCAATAACAATAACAGGCTGGTGAAAATAACAATTCAAGCGCTCCCACGATCGAAACAGTTAATATAAACATCCGCTAGAATTGTCATTCCCACCAAGGGTCAAATCTGCCGACGCGGCACAAATCCAGGCTGTTGCTTAGCACCCAAATATTCGTCTTCTCAAAAGAGCGATCCCTAAGATCTCTCTGTTTATATTAGAGCGCAAAGCTCAATCCCCAAAAGCTCACAGCCGAGGTTTGCTATGCGACGTCAAAACATTTAACAGTTAGTCTTGAATTATTCTCAAACTCCGATGTTCAACTCGCTTTAAGTTTTCTATTTAAATAAAGTTATATTTTTTTAAATAAACTAAAGTTGGAACTCGTTATTATATAAAACTCTTTGTCCTGACTGACTCACTGACTGACTCACTGACTGAGAATCAACGTGCAGCCCAAACGGTAAGAGATAGAGAGCTGAAATTTTTAGACAATATAGATAAGATAATTTCATCGTGCAATAAGACGGCGTTTTGCGAAATTCGTTTGTTTTTTTTTTTTAATTGTTATATTATATAAATTTGTTAAAACGGGCAACTAAATAAAATGTTGCGAGCGAAGCGAGCAGCGGGCGGATATTATATAAATTTGTTAAACCGGACAACTAAAGACAGGGGGCGGAGCCCCCCTAGTAGTTTTATAAATTGTGTAACATAGCTGTTCTTTTTTTGTTTATAATTTAGATATATGTAATTTATGTGCACCTAAACAGTATTGTCTTGTAATAAGCAATGATGCCTGTTAAGATTTTGCTTTAATTTGAATTTAACGTTTATTATATTTTATAAGTATCGTTTAATGTATCGATAATTTAATGAAATGTGTCGATTGCGAAAATCGATAAATTATGTATTTTGTAAGAAAACTGACTTTGGTCACACAGTGTCGTCAAAAAGCTGATCGTAGACAAAACACGAAATTGAAACTCGCTTCTAACTCGCTTTAAAAACTGTTCAAACTTTATAGTTTACTTTATCCCTAAAGATTATTCATTAAACATTAAAAACTATTCAACCGGAGTTTCATTTCGAAGCCGACATTCTACATTTTTAAATTTCTGTGTCACTGCGTGTTTTCAATTGCAAGTCTACGGTCAGAATAGTGTGGAATCAAGTCAAGATTCATACTGCTTAATCAGAGTACATATCGCCAAATGTACAAGTCGTCAAAGTCAAGTCTAGACACGTCTCGTTAAGTGACGCCATTGCCGTGCGTACATATACAATGTATAATATACATACACATGCTATTTCGTCAGAATTGTGAGACGCCAAGATACAGACAAAAGACAGTGTTGCCAGTCGTGAATTGGTTTTAATTCCAACTTATACTGACAATTTAAAGACCATATGGACAGATATAATTTGAGAAGTAATCCGCACAAAAGGACTCGAATGAGGAAAGTGATTCCCAAGACACAACACTCACAGAAGACAACGAAAAGCCTTCTACAAGTAAGGCAGCCGCCTATAAAAAAGAAAAAACGCTGTGAGTGATGATATCGCCGCCATATTAATAGGGCTGAAAGAGTTAGCTTCAGCTGTGAAACAAAACCAGCAGGACATTGCTAATATGAACCATCAAATTTCTACCAGTCGAAATGAGCAAACGAGTGCTGCAGGCTCTCAGCCCAGCAACATGTTAAAATCCAATCCTGACGATTCAACTGAAAATAATAATATTAGTATGTGTAATGATGTGCCCTGTGTTGTCAGTCCAGCAAACCTAACATTGACGCGAGCAAAAATGTACGATCTTCCGGACTTTTCTGGAGCGGCGGACCAGTGGCCGTTATTTATAGCAAACTTGAACGACACGACACGAGAATTTAACAACAATAACCGCCAGAACCTAATTCGCCTTCAAAAATGCCTGAGCGGAGAAGCCAAGGAGGCTGTGACAGCTATGCTTATATACCCACAAGACGTGCCAAAAGTCATCGAAGAGTTGCAGTTTCGTTTCGGCCGCCCAGAGTTGCTTGTTCGCTCACAAATAGAGAAAGTAAAAGAGTTCCCAAAGATTTCATATAATAGACTGGATCAGATCATATATTTGTCTACAAAGGTTCGTTGCGTTGTTGCCTTTCTGTCATCTGCCAATTGTACTAACCATCTGGAGAACCCAACTTTGTTGGACGGATTAGTGAGCAAGCTGCCAACTGACGCTCAAATAACTTGGATTCGTCATGCAGATACACTGGGAACAAATGCTTCAGTCATCGAATTCTCAACATGGCTAAGTAGCTACGCTAGAGTTATTAGCCGATTGCCTTTAACAGAGACCACAAACAGACAGAAGATCGTAAAGCCCCTACTACATACCAATTATGTAGAAACACAATGCCCTATTGTAACGAAGATTTTCCAGCCGAGTTCGGCGTCTCAGTCCGGCCAGGGTCTGTTTACAGAAAATTTGTATAACATCTGGGACGACTGGACAGAGGGGTGGGAGCGTCCGCGAGTAGGCGGACGTTCTCGCTCGAAGATCGGCTAGGATGACCTGGCTGCGAACCCAAGATTGGCTTAGGTGGTCGAGGAGGGACTCCCGAGACCCGTTGCGTCGTTCTCCTCGAACCTCCTCTTTCCAAATTTGAGACGCAAGTTCGTTCCATTCCGGCGGCGTTAAGGGATGCAACCCAGAAAGGAGAAACCGTGTGACGGTATCTCTCCTTCCAAGGATGCCCTCAACGTCGCGCAGATCCGGCCGCCTGGTCAGATCCGTGGACAACAAGCCCGTATGACGGTAACTCTGTCCACGGACCGGACTCCGGTGATGCAAAAGCAACATATTCGTAATGAAAATGTATACAATTTGCGAACTCGTGATGTGTCGTTTAAGGTTGGTCAGGAAATATTCCGCAGGAATTTCCAGCAAAGTAATTTTGCCAAAGGGTTCAGCTCTAAGTTAGCACCAGCATTTATTAAATCTCGAATTAAACGAAAATTAGGCAACTGCTACTATGAGCTAGAAGACTTACAGGGACGACATATTGGTAAATATCACGCAAAAGACTTGAAACAATAAATAACGTTATAACCCCCAAAGCATCCAAACGATAGGAGCTACAGATCTGTTCTATATGTCGTTGGAAAGGTGTTTTGAAGGGCTTTTAGGCATACCTTCAAAGTTTTTATACCCGTTACTTATTAAAAATAAGTAAAAGGGGATATTGTATTCGTTGCAATGTATGTAACAGGGAGAAGGAAGCATCTCCGACCCTATAAAGTATATATATTCTTGATCAGCATCAACAGCCGAGTCGATATAGCCATGTCCGTCTGTCCGTCTGTCCGTCCGTCTGTCCGTCTGTGTGAGCACCTAGATCTCAGAGACTATAAGAGCTAGAGCAACCAAATTTTGCACACAGATTTCTATAAACCCCACGCAGGTCAAGTTTGTTTCAAAATTTTGCCACGCCCCTTTCCGCCTCCGTAAATCGCGAAAATCCACCACACGCACAGTTTTCAAGATATAATGTTTTTTTAAACGGTGAACGTTAGCTACTGTTATTACCTATCATCCTATTAAATCCCAAAAAGATCGGACAAACAGAAAGGGGGTACTGGCTGATTAAAGCTTTTAAGCAATTAAAATGCCTAAAAGCATGCAATAAAAAAATTTTAATTTGTTTATGTAAGTAACGGGTATCCTATAGTCGGGAGCTCGACTATAGCCTTTCCCACTTGTTTTTTTAAGTAAAAAGGTAAACAGCTACAGGTGAAATAAGGTATTTATTTCCACATTTTGGCGATTTTAGAAAAATCTACACATTAAATCACTTTTAAATATACTGCATGTTGTAGAGAATTCAATTACGCGTTTTCTGACATATAACACATATCTGTCAAAATTCGTTTGGGCAAGATATTACCTATTAACTGAATATACCTTACACCTTTACACTACTGCATGTACATATGCAGTATGTACACTGCTTGCAGTGCATGTGGAAAGATACTGCTTGCAAGTGGTCAATTCTTTTTGCGGCAGATAAATCATTATACCCGTTACTTATTAAAAATAAGTAAAAGGGGATATTGTATTCGTTGCAATGTATGTAACAGGGAGAAGGAAGCATCTCCGACCCTATAAAGTATATATATTCTTGATCAGCATCAACAGCCGAGTCGATATAGCCATGTCCGTCTGTCCGTCCGTCCGTCCGTCCGTCTGTCCGTCTGTGTGAGCGCCTAGATCTCAGAGACTATAAGAGCTAGAGCAACCAAATTTTGCACACAGATTTCTATAAACCCCACGCAGGTCAAGTTTGTTTCAAAATTTTGCCACGCCCCTATCCGCCTCCGTAAATCGCGAAAATTCACCACACGCACAGTTTTCAAAATATTAGGTTTTCTTAAACGGTGAACGTTAGCTATTATTATTACCTATCATCCTACTAAATCCCAACAAGATCGGACAAAGATAAAGGTGGTACTGGCTGATTAAAGCTTTTAAGCAATAAAAGTGCCTAAAAGCATGCAATAAAAACAAAAGTTTAATTTATTTAGGTAAGTAACGGGTATCCTATAGTCGGGAGCTCGACTATAGCCTTTCCCACTTGTTTTATAATCAAAAATATAGAAACTTTTGTTTTTCGACTTTTTCGAAAAATAGCTAGTTTAGCGGGAAATCACTAAAAACCGCTAAAATTGGAACCCTCATATCATCCAAACGATAAAAGCTACAGATGTGATATATATATCGTTGAAATGGTATTTTAAAGGGCTCTTAGGAATACCTTTAGTGTTTTTTTAAGATAAAAGGTAAACAGAAACAGGTGAAATAAGGTATTTTTTCCAACATTAAGGCGATTTTTGTGAAAAAGCAAGTAATGATTTTTTCTAATTTTCAATATTTTGTAGTTTGTAAAATTTCGATGTGTTTGGAAGATATTACCTGTTAACAGAATATATACGTTTTGCTTAGAATTGGAATAGGACAGCAGCAACAACGTGTCGTAGCAACCAGAGCTTGAGAGTTCTGTTAGATTTTGACAAAATTGTACCGTCAAAATATATTGCAATTTTCAAAACTTTTGATATCTTACTCCAAAATTTCTGATATCTTATAAAAAAAAACCTCTTTACGAGGTAAAAGTCTAGTGACGAAAACATTTTAATGCACCAAAATTTCTGATATCCAATTTGGTGACGAATAATATTAAGTTTTACTTAAAAATTACTACAAAAAAATTTTTTTGTCACTCGGCACATTACGCTAATTTCTTCATACCTAATAAATATATATTTTTTGCGCAGTGCCGAGTGACAAAAAAATTTTTTTGTAGTAATTTTTAAGTAAAACTTAATATTATTCGTCACCAAATTGGATACCAGAAATTTTTGTGCATTAAAATGTTTTCGTCACTAGACTTTTACCTCGTAAAGAGGTTTTTTTTATAAGATTAAATTGTTACTAAAAAAGTTAAACTGATGTAAAAGTATATTGCCCTTTGCTAAATAACTCAAAATTATAACGCTTGCGCGTTTGTGTAATTTTTTTTTACTATTGTGCAAATTAATTGGCAAGACGTCAATAAATTAAATTATTCCACAGGAATTGGCCGCTAGTAGCATTCCGCTATTAATTACCAATAACAAACATATGCTGGAATTCACCACTGTGGCTTACAGTCGTTGGAGATGCCGACCCACCACAGCTTAAAAGCTCCACCACCGCAGAAAAGCTCACCACGGGCTAAGAATTGCATTGGCGCATAATTGGTAGTCTGCCGAAATTAAGATCGGAGCGCGGTCACGCTGAATTAATTGGAAGTCGTATATTGAGAGAAAGTGTGTAAGAAAACTCAAAAGGAAAGCGTGACGGGGTTACGGCAGCAATCGAGTTCTACGTGTATCAGTGTTTGAGGAAATTCCGCCCCAACTTTTGGGAAAAATAACCCCGAAAAGTCAGGCTCAGGGGGTTACATAATCTCCACATGGTTCGTCGGAAATTTTTTTTTTTTTGGAAAAAAGCCATTAATTTGGCAATGTTTAAGTTGTGTTAAAGAACATTTATTTTCTCTAAATGCCGGCAAGAAGCCTTTGAATGGCACAAATTGAATTATGTGAATTTTAAGTATTTATAATATAGTTTTTTTATTATTCTACCCCAATAATAAGTGCATGCAAGTTTTTTTTTAAATTAGATAATGGCTGGAAAAAAATTAATTCTGAAAAACAAACATACATAAGTGCTGAAAAATAGAAAAGTGCATAATTATTGTTCTTATTTTTCTTTCATGTTCAATGTTCGGTGTGCCTTTAATGTATGTACAGTAGTGGCGTAAATAACCTGTACACCTGCATGAAAAATTTAGTTTGGTCATTTCTGCTTGCATTTTTGCATGTGAACTTAAAGTAAAATAATTAAAGGAGTAACGTAAAATAATAATTCTTGAAATTCAAACATAAAGAAAAGAAAAAAAAAACTTATTAATCCAGCACCCCGAGAAAAATTGAAATTTTAATTATTGGTTTTGCTTAATTATAACTTGCATGGCTTTTTAAATTGGAATTGGTTAGTAATAATTATCCCTAGCATGCTATTTAATTTTGCATGAACATTTTTATATTGATAATTTATTTTTAAAAACGAATATTGTTATTTTTAATCATTTTTATATTACCTAATATTTTTATACTTTAATTATTTTCTCCTTTTATTATCTTTAATTATACGAATGTTAGTATATTAATCCCTCGCATGTACGACTTAGAGTTTTAACCAATGTTGTATAAAGGTTAAGGTTAATATCGTTAGCTAGAATTTTTTTTTCTTTTTGATCGACTTATAAATACTCTCGAAAAGGCCGAATCACTTTGCCAAGTTAGAGGCTCGTGTTCAGTTTGTTTTGTGTTGTGTTACAAATGATGAAGTCGATCTGTGCTAATCAGCAAAAGCATCTATTGCCAACAGATTTTTATTCTGAATAATAACAACAACAACCAAATTAAAAGAACATTTCCTTTTTTACATTTTTTTTTTGTCCAAGGAGTGATTTTATTTTTTTTTTGATGAGTTTGTTGATATTTACCAATATACCCTGTTGTAACGAACTATGGAAATTATAAATAAATTGATTGTGAAAATGTATTTGATCATGTGTTAGTGCGTTCATTTATGCGAGTCTTGCATCTTTTTAATATGTTTGGTTAGGCTTTTGTGGTAAAATAAGGGATCACCGGTCTGAGGCTGACCTGCGGCTATAGGTGATCATGGTTGGGTGGGCATCAGCTGTTGCAACGACATAGGCACAGCAATCACAACAAGCCACGAGATATCTTCTGCTAATTTACACCTTGCAGCTAGTTTAGTTTTTTTTTTTATTTTTTTCCGACTTTCTGTCCTTTTCTCTGTCCTGTATCCCGTCTTCTCTCCCTTCCCGTACAGCCAGATTCCAGCACGCGAATTTTTAATAATAATTATTTTAGTCTTTGAGCAGGTAGCACTGCAGTCTTTTTTTTTAACCCCCCCCCCCCATGTTGCCGACATCGCATGAGCCGGATCAAGCGCGTGCTCTGCTTAGCAGCTACACCCACATCAGCTCGGAATAAGGCATATAACGTCTTTTCGTTACATGTTACAGTATTATTACTAATAATAATTTTATTTGGCGCCCAACTCAGTGGCCTCTTTTTGTTGCTGAATGGAATTGTTAATTTTAACAATGATTGTTAATTTTGGTTAATAATTTTTGTCATTTTTAATAATTTTATTCAGAACCCAACTTAGTCAGTTGGCCAATCAGCAAAAGGCCCTTCAAATAAAATATCTTTCCAAGTCGATAACATCTGACTGTTTTCTTTCATTCTGGTTGTTTTTAGTCTGTTCCCTTTCCCAAGTTACTATTAAAGCACTGTTGATTTAGAAAAGATACTCTTTTCTACCCAGGCTTAGAATTAATTAATAACTTATGTGCTTATGTAAGACTCGCTGGATTAGCTATAGCTTCAAATAGCTTTAGCTCCGCTGTCAACTATAACAAAAGCCATTTGATCCTTGTGTGGCAGCGAAGCTGAGACAGTTGAGCGTGATAAATGGTTTTACGTGGAGAAACTGAGCTACGGCCATTCCGTCAACAGTCTAAGTGGAACAGCTTCACCCTTCAGCTGTTCTATGTAGTTAAAATTGTAGAAGACAAATGTTTCTCTGTTCTGCTTTATTCGACCGCTCGATCAAGACTGACCCGTCGCTGTTTCTTACAAGCTAGTGTATGTACATCTTAAAGAAAGGATGAGAGGGAATGAAGGAATATCTAATATCAAGAGAGCAGCCGTGAGAGCAACCGAGAGAGCGTAATGTCTGTGTATATATGTAATGACTCTGTCCTGCTACAACTCGGCTGTCCTGACGAGCTAGATCCCCTGATCTTAGTTTTACAATGAGTTATAATTCTTAGATTAACAATTAATATTAGTTTTTTTAATTTAATACAGGTATCACAGTTAAATTAGCTTAAATAATCGAATTTCTATGTTTAAGTATTTTTTCCTTATTTACCTTTTTTTTTTTATTTCCAATCCATGGTCTTATATTTTGAACACCCCAGACGCCTTTGTAGGGATTACGAGATACTTGGAAATTTTCTACGTCTTTGAGTAAAAACCTATCATTTCGCATAACTTTTGCAATCACATATGGCCCTTTGTTTTTCGGAACCAATTTTCTCGCAGCCCCTATTGTAGTGTCAAAATTTTTTACCATCACATAGTCGCCTTTTTTATAATTTCTACATTTTTTCTTGCTTTTGTTGTATTGTGCCTCATTATAGGCCTGGGCCTTTTTTTGGATCTCTTTTGCTTCCTGTCTGATTTCCTCTAAATTCCTAACATCTGTCTCTGTGCTTAATTCTTCTAGTTTTTCTCTAAGTTCATCAATAATTTCGCCTTTCTGGCTCACTCCGAATAGCATTTTACTTGGAATTTGCTTGATGCTTCTATGAATTGTGTTATTTAGTGCTTATTCCACTGTTTCTATCACCGAGTTCCAATGTGCTCCTCTCTCTGGCTCCGTGAGCTTGGCTATCATTGGACCGATGCTCCTATTAATTCTTTCCACTTGCCCATTTGCCTGTGGTGAACCAGTGGCTATCTTCATGTGCTTAATATTACATTCTGTCATGAACTGTTCAAACTCGCTGGAAGTAAAACAGCTACCTCTATCAGAAACAATGCATTTTGGTCTACTATATGCCCTGAAGTAATCTTTCAATGCCTTTATCACTTCTTTTGTCTTTGTCGTCTTCGTCGTATATAATCTTACGTATTTCGTGAATCCGTCGACAATTAAAAATATGTGCTTATTAGCTCTACCTGTCGCTACTGGACCGTAATGATCGACGTGTATTAGTTCAAAAGGCTTATCTCCCTTTGGTATACTGTGTAATAGTCCCTCTGTTTTTCCTGATCTTGGTGAAAACGCGACACACCTAAGGCAATTCTCTATATGATTTAAGCATTTTTCTTTGAGCTTCGCAAACCAGTACGATTTCGAAATAGAGTATATCATTTTATCTATGTGACTATGTGACCCAATTCATTGTGATATTTGTGTAGAACTTGATTCTCCATATCTTCTGGCACATAAAAGAGCAATCGACCGTCATTAGTTTTCCTGTACACAATTCCGTTTCTCATTTCAAAAAATTTGTCCTCATTTACTTCTAATCGTTTTCTGATATTCTGTATATTTGTGTCTTTTGCCTGACATATAATTAAATTATCTTCAAAGCCGGTTGTATCAACAATCAGAATGTTTGTGCATCTGCTTAACGCGTCTACATGCTGCATCTTGTCACCACCTTTATGAATTAATTTGCAATCGTAATCCTGCAGCTCTAAAGCCCATCTGGCTATTCTTGGGTTTAAATCAATTTTGCTAAGCGTGAGAATCAACGAATTACAATCTGTAACAATTTTAAATGGCCTTCCGTGCAAATAAATTCTAAATCTACGAAGCGCGTAAATAATTGCTAACGCCTCTAGCTCAAAACTGTGGTACTTTGACTCTTGTTCTGTTGTTCTCTTTGAAAAGTAAAATATTGGATGTAATTTTCCATCGTCTTTCTTTTGTAGAAGAACAGCTCCAAACCCGTGAGAGCTTGCGTCGCAGTGCAACTCACACTCGTCTTTATGGCTATAGATAGCTAAAACTGGTGATTGTATTAGTTTCTCTTTGAGCATTGAAAAACATTCTAATTCTTTCTCTCCAAATATAAATGCAGTCTCCCTTTTGAGAAGATCATAAAGTGGCTTGGCTAACGTTGAAAAATCCTTAATGAAGCGTCTGAAATAGGAACATAAACCTAAAAAGCTGTGAACCGCTTGAACCTTGTCTGGAATTGGAAAATTCTTTACTGCATTTATGCCCATATATCCTGTTCCAAAGAACTTGTGAGATGGTTCGGAGGGGGCTCAGCTGAGGCCACCAGGCGGGTCGCGGGTTGCGGATAGCGAATGGCCACCCCTCGGGGAGGTTAGCTGTGAATAGCGGGTCTACCCCGTAATAAGCAGTCCCGGACAAACAGCGGGTACGATACCGATCATCGTACCGACAAGGCGTTTGTGTTGCCGCCTTTAAAGCATAGCCTCACACACCCTCAACTCCCTCACAAGTACCTACCTCTTCCTTTCCCCTTATCTCACCCCGAGCCGGACTAAGAGTGTTACTCGTACCGTGCTGAGAGTCAGCCTGGCTGGGGGCCCGGGTCAAAAACTAGCTCAGTCGCTAACGGTGGGCTCAGGCAAGTGGCGACCGCCTGTTCTAACCAGCCTTATCCGGGCATGCGGACCTCTGCTCGGATGGACACTATATTTGTCGCGCTACTCGTGGGACCATATATGGATAAAAGAAATAAGAAAAACTTTAAACCCCCGCAGGATCTCCCTGCGGAAAGTGTTGCTAGACACTTTGAGGACCGCCACCTCGATAGGGAGCGGCCCTCCAACGTGGCAGACCAGCCTCCACGTAACCAGACTCCGGGTACAAATAGGAGAGTGCCACAGGCACAGAAAAGGCAGACAAGTCTGCAGACATCGCGGCATCTAACGCAAAGGAGCACGGTATGACCATCACTACCGATGCGTCCCGCGTTGACCGCTGACAGGCGGCGCGAACAACAACGCCCACCGTCAAAGAAGAAGAATCCTCTGCCAGGTCGTGGAGAACCAGGAGGATTGGATGATCCCCACAGGCGCGAACTCTGTGGATCAAGATGCAAGTGGTACATCCGCTATCTCCAGCAGGGGATGTCACAGGAGGCTGCACTGGCTAAGGCGAAAGAGCCAAGACCTGTTGCAGTCCAAGACAGGGCACCGGCTCACAAAAGGTCGAGCAGCACGCTGACACCGCCAACCGACACTCCTAAAAGGGTGCGCGCGGTGGGACCAGCTGCCACGCAAAAACCGGAAGGGGCCACACCTGTCAAAGCAGCGCACAAGAACGCCTCAGTAGCGGGACAGCAGGAAACTCTCGATGAGCGCCCTAGCACATCCGCAGCAGCAGCAGAAGCCAGGATGTCTACCTCCTCAGCGCCCACTGCACCTCGCGCGACCTACGCATCTGTCGCGAGAAAGGTCAAGGTGGCCGTGTTACCTGTGGACTATCCCCAGGTAAGCCTCAGTCAGGGGGACTTGTCCGCGCTGGAGGAGGCCCTCCTGGATGAAGTCATACTGACAGGATGGGACACTGCCGTTTCTTTCACTGGCATTCATTTCCGGGTGGGCCACCTGGTTATTGACTGTATAGATGAAAAATCGGCAGACTGGCTGATGACTGTAGCATCGAAACTACAGTCATGGAAGGGTATACCCCTTGAAAGTAGAATGGGGGATGACATTCCGTCACCCCATAATATCACCATCTACTGCCCGAGAAGTGCGAATCGGGAAACAATCGACTTGTTGGCTTTGCTGAGCAACCAAAACAAGATCGACACCGACGCATGGAGGATTATCTCAAGGAGAGACGACGGAGGAGGAGCCGTTTTAATGCTTGGCATTGACGAGGCCTCCAAGAACGAAATCATATCGAGAGGCCACCAGCTCTTCTTCCGCTTCGGGACAATACCAGTAAGCGGACTGAAGAAAGGGGCAGAGAAGGCTGGCACGGGGGAAGCGCCCCCACCAGCAGCACAGGATAAAGCCGTGGTGGAGAATCCCCCTTCGGCCGAATCAGACCTATCTCCCGCAGTTGTCAGCGAGTCCAGGGTTCGTCAGGCGGATTCCCCCAATCCATTGGAGGATCTGGCCGAGGATGAAGACCTGGCGGACCTTACACTGGACCCCGCTATGGCTGCGGAGATAGAGGAGCAAATGGCCATGTCGTCCCAGGAAATCTCGGACGAACTGGAAGCAGCGGACGTCACCATGACGGCACGCGATGACGGGGAAGACTCCAGGCCCACCTCGTCATGCAGCATGGAGCCGTTACTATAGTGCGATGACACAAGTCATCGGCACTAAGCTAGCCCAGGTGAACATCCACCGTGCGAAGGCGGCCTCGGCCGTCCTAGCCCGGATGTTCACCAACCAACACCTTGGGCTAGCTCTGGTACAGGAGCCATGGTTTAACGATGGCATCTAAGGCCTGTACACAGCGGACTCCAAGGTAATCTGGGATCAAAGGGACCCAGTGCCAAGAACATGTATTATGGTAAGGAAGTGTATTAATTATACTATCCTTTCAGAATTCCTTAGCAGGGACTGCGTACCAATAGCAGTGCAGTTGGTCGGACATGCCCGCACCATTGTAGTGGCCTCAGCGTACTTCGCGGGCGATGGAACCTGTCCGCCACCTGAAGTCGTCGGGCTAGTAGCACACTGCACCAAGGAGAAGCTCCCCCTTATCATAGGATGCGATGCCAACGCACACCACGAGATATGGGGAAGCACAGACACAAACGCAAGAGGTGAGTACCTTCTTGACTTTATATTAAGATATAATTTAGAAATTGGTAATGTCGGAACCACACCGACATTCGTAACAAGAATCAGGGAGGAAGTCCTGGACATCACCATGATTAGTAGGGTCCTTAGGCCACACCTAAGAAACTGGCATGTCTCTTCGGAGGAATCCATGTCTGATCATAGAACTATCCTATTTGAACTGCAAGTCAATATGGATAGCAGCATACCAGTGCGTAATCCCAGGAAAACAAACTGGGATAAGTACATAACGACCCTACAACTAAATCTATCCAGTGAAGGACCGGGAATACCCCGGTCGCAACTGGAACTGGAAAGAACAGTAGGCAACCTTAACAGTAGCATAATAAATGCCTTTGAAGAAAGCTGTCCTTTTGGAAGGAAGCGCAAAGAAACGGATGCCCCTTGGTGGAACGATAGCCTCGAGAGGCTACGACTCACCACCCGTCGCCTCTTCAACAGAGCGAAGAGAGACGGTTTATGGGACTCTTACCGTGAAAGCCTTACCTCCTACAACAAGGAGATCAGAAAGGCCAAACGAAAGAACTATCGCGAATTCTGCGAAAGTATAGAAAGCACATCCGAAGGCGCCCGGTTTCATAGGGCACTTTCGAAGCGCACACCAGAGGCAAATCTAGCCTTGAAACGAAGGGATGGAACCTTCACTGGTAGTAGCATAGCGAAACTAGAGCTCTTGTTTGAGACACACTTCCCGGGAAGCACCCCGGTACAAGAAGATACAGTCGAAGCAAGAAGCATGTCTAGGCCAGTGTCTGCCGACTGGAAAACTGCCAAGTCGACAGTCACACCAGAACGATTACAGTGGGCAATTGGTACTTTCCAGCCCTATAAATCGCCAGGCCTTGACATGATATCACCATCCTTTCTACAGCAGGGGCAGGGCATACTCCTCCCCATTCTTAGAAAGATCATGATAAGTAGCCTTGCACTCGGATACATACCAAGTGCGTGGCGTAGAGCTAGGGTGGTCTTCATCCCCAAAGCAGGGAAGAAAGATATCACCAGCCCCAAGTCCTTCAGACCCATCAGCTTAACATCGTTTTTGTTGAAAACGCTGGAGAAGCTGGTGGACCACAAGATAAGAAGCACTCTTCTGGTGCAATCCCCGCTGCAAACAACGCAGCATGCATACAGAGTAGGCCGATCCACGGACACGGCACTGTATCAACTACACCGCACTTTAAGCACAGTAGTTGAAAATAAGGAGGTGGCCATATGCGCCTTCCTGGACATAGAAGGTGCCTTCGACAACACATCTCACGATGCTGTCAAGGCTGCCCTGACCATGAGGGGCCTAGACCCAACCACAGGCAGATGGATTTCCTCACTGCTGGGGTCTAGACAAGCCACGGCAACAGTTCAAGATAACACTGTTACTGTCACAACCACAAAAGGTTGTCCTCAAGGGGGAGTTTTGTCTCCTTTACTTTGGAGTCTGCTAGTAGATGAACTACTCCAGAAACTTGCCGGCTATGGAATTCAATGTCAGGGCTACGCTGATGACATTGTCATCATAGCACGAGGCAAATTCGAAGAAACACTCTGTGACATTGTACAACTAGGTCTACGGATAACGAGCGACTGGTGTGGAGAGGTGGGCCTCAACCTCAACCCTGCCAAGACAGTCATCGTTCCCTTTACTAGAAGATACAAGCTGCAGAGAATGAGGCAAATAAGGCTATCAAACAGCATAATAGAAACAAGTAAGGAGGTTAAGTACCTAGGAGTCACTTTCGACAGTAAAATTAACTTCGGCCCCCATGTACAAAATGCGATAGCAAAGTGCACTCGAGCACTTTATGCTTGTCGCAGCATAGCCGGGAAATCATGGGGCACATCACCGAAGATTATTAGATGGCTATACCTAATGGTAGTCAGGCCAATGCTCACATATGGAGCAATAGCCTGGGGTGATAGAGCCCAACTCATCACCGTCAAGAAGCAGCTGTTAAGACTGCAACGAATGGCCTGCGTATGTATGACGGGGGCTATGAGCACCTGTCCGACGACGGCTATGGAAGTTTTAATGGAGCTCACGCCACTCCATGTATTCATTGAACTGCAACAAAGGGCGACTCTGCTAAGGATAGCACGAGAGGGGGTGGGAAGTATCCTTAGCCACAGAGACGCAGAATTGCTATCAGGTGATCTCCCCTTACTTTTACAGCCAAGGGACGAGATGACTGCCGAGCTCATGTTCGAGCAGAATTTCAAAGTGAACCTGAGCAGTAAGAAGGACTGGACAACACTTGATGAAGTCCATCCAATGGGTCAACACACCATAAAATGGTACACCGATGGATCTCTTACAGACCAAGGCACAGGACTTGGAGTTGTAGGCCCTCGGATATCTTACCATGAATCTCTAGGAACATATACCAGCATCTTCCAGGCTGAGGTATGTGCAATAGGGAGGTGTGCTGACCTTAATCTCAAGCGTAACTATCGGAATAGAGACATAGCCATTCTATCCGATAGTCAAGCAGCTCTCAATGCACTCAGCAAGGCGAAAATAACGTCTAAAGTAGTGCACGAGGTGCGAAAGAAGCTAAACCAACTGGGATCATATAATAGGCTAAGCCTAAGATGGATCCCAGGCCACAGGGATTTAGCAGGAAACGAGGCAGCTGACAAACTAGCCAGAATGGGTGCATGCAGGCCCCTAATAGGTCCTGAACCGTTTTGTGGAATTGGAAGACACACAATCCGGGAATACCTACGAAAAGAGGAGAGGCGAATCCAGCAGTCGCATTGGATGGAGACCACAGGTCTCAGACAAGCCAAACACCTCCTAGGTAGCTACAACTTAAAACGGTTTAAGCAAATAATCGCATTGGGAAAGAATAGACTCAGAGTACTCACCGGTCTCTTGACCGGGCATTGCAAACTGAGAAGTCATCTATTTAAGTTAGGAATTGTAAGCAGTGCAACCTGCCGGTTCTGCAACTGCGAGGAGGAATCCTCGATGCACATACTAGCAGAATGCACTGCTCTATCTAGACGTAGATGTAGTTTTCTAGGGAAACATGTCCTACCGAAGGAGGACTTAGCAGACCTTAACCCGGTAAAAACTCTCGAATTCGTGCGAGAACTAGGGTTGATGGACGAGCTATAGGCTCAGAAGGGGGCACAATAGATCCGAAGGGTCGCAGTGCAGATTTCCCCATTGCAATAATAATAATAATATGCCCATATCATCTGCCTGTATGCCATCTTTTGTTATCAAAAATCCCAAATACTTTACACTTGATCTTAAAAATTCGCACTTATCCATACGTAATTCTAATTTGTTATGAACCAATCTTGAAAAGACTTCATTTAGTGTACTTAGATGTTCTTCCATGTCTTTACTCGCAATCATTATATCGTCCATGTATATTATTACTTTGCCCTGCCTAATCAAATCATCGAAAATTTTGTTCATAAATCTCTGAAACACTGCAGATGCGGTTTTTATTCCCATAGGCATCCTTAAAAACTCGAATTGTCCTAGCGGTGTGACAAAAGATGTGTATTTGACTGAGTTTTCCTCTACGTAAACATGAAAGTAGCCATTTTTTAAATCTAACTTTGTAAACACCGTTTTGTTTACAAGTTTGTCTAACAAGTCGTCAATCAATGGCAACGGGTAATTGTCCTTCACTACAACCTTATTCAACTTTCGGAAATCAATGCACAATCGTAACTCGCCGGTTTTCTTCTTCACTAGCACAATAGGCGAGGCGTACTGCGATTCGCTTGGCCTTATGATTCCATCCCGCAAATACTCATCTAACAATTTCTGGAGCTTTTCTTTCTCGGTGTAAGATAGTCGTCTAGGCGAACAACTAAAGGGCTTATTATCGTCTAAAGATATTTTCATTTCGCATTTGACCAGTGGCGTATCCGGCCTCTTCGTCTTTTCGTACGTATCTTCAAACAGTTTTATAAATCGGCATCGTGTTTTAAAATTCACGTCTTCCCCGAAATTATAGCTTTGCTCTGCTTCTTCTATTACATGGATACGCAACATGTCTTTGTCAAAATTTTCTTCTAACAATTTTTCCGACGCATTTTCTCTAAAACGCATTTCATTGTGACAGCTTTGATCATCCTGCTCATTTCCATTTAATAATTTTCCTGTAGCTAGTTCACTATAGTACTGATTTGTTTCCTCATCGTTCAAACATTTTAAACATTTACTGAGAGCTTCAGCTTCATGCAATAATTCCTTAACAGTTTTTTCACCTAACATTTGATCTCTAACAGTTTGATTCTCTAACAGTCTTTCTTTAGCATTATTTTTCACTAACAGTCTTTCCTTAACAGTCTCGTTTTTTGGCTTAACAGTTTCCATAGTTAACAGTGGCTGCTTAACAGATTCTTTGCCTAACAGTGGCTGCTTACCCGCTTCGTTGTCTAACAGTGGCTGCTTAACAGAATCGTAGTCTAACATGAGCTGCTTGACTGCAAGCTCTTGACTCCTGTATTCACTCAACTCACCAGTAATTGTGACATAAGTTTTATTTTTCGTAGAGTTTTCAGCGATAGACACTTTATCAATAGGGGCTTCATTTTTTGGATTCGGGACCACATGTGATTGTTCATAAATGTTTGTTGATTTTCCAACTTCAAATGTATCCAAGGCGTCCAGGTTTAGGCTTACGCCACATATGCTCATAAAATTCCTGCCTAAAACCACATCGTAACTCATAGACTCGTCCGTGACCACTATCAACTCAAAATTAAACTTTATTTCTCTTTTTAAAACAAAGCAAGATATTTTTCCAAGTGTATTCAATTGGCTTTTGTTAATGCCGAAATAAGAGTTAAAGACAAAATCATATGGTATTTCCTTTGGTATTAATGACTTTTTTACGAACGATATTTCACTGCCAGAGTCTATGAGGCATTCTGCGGTAATGAATAAATTAGAATGGATTGAAAAATAAATATTAAAATATCTTACATAATTGTTGTTTACACTTGTACTCTTCTTCTTCTCACACTGTGCTACGAAATGGCCCATCTCGCCGCATGCATAGCACGTACCGGGCTCCCTTTTTGGCTTGCGGCAGTCCCTGGCGAAGTGACCCTTGGAGTTGCAGTTGTGGCATCGCAGGTCGCCTATATCTGCTGTTGCTGCTGATGTCGTCTTTGGGCCGCTTGCCACATACTTCTTGGGCAGGCAGATATTTGCAAATGCTTGTTGCATTTGCTCCGGACTCGCAAATCGTTGAATACGCGCTTGGTTGCGCAACTCCTGTGATGGCATGCCCTCAATGATTTGCTCCAGAAGCTCGTCGCTGTCCAGCTTGATGGCCTGAGCCAACACCATCTTCCCCTCGAAATAAATGGCAAATCGCTCGCTTTGCTGCCATTTTCGTTGCTCAAAGTTGGGTCGTAGTTCTGCCTTTGAGATTCCTGAACCAAACGCTATGATCAGCTGATCGCATAGCATCTCGAACGGCTCACGTAAACGTGTTGAATTTGCGTGTAGCCAGCGTTGTGCGTTTCCCTTTAATTTGGTTGCCAACAGCATGCGCAGAGAATTTTCATCCAGTTTGCACATTTCTGCGATGTTTTTTAGCTGGCTTACCCAAATGCGCGCACACGTTTTCCCATCGAACTCTAAAGTAGCTTCTTTTGCGAGTGCGAGTGACATAGCTGGTCCACCTTTTGGTTTGCGTTCTGCATTTTCAGTGTCGGTAATGCTGTGTATGTGTACAGCGTTGCCAGCCTCATTTGCGATGCAGCTGCTACTGTCTCCACTTGTGTTGTCGCCGACGATGTCGTTGCTTACGCTTTCGCCTGTTTCGCCGTTATTGTTGTCGCTTCTCTCTATGTCTTCTTCAGTCGGTCGCTGTGCAGCTGCGTTACTTTGGTATTCTTTTAACTGCTCTCTGCTTTCGCGAAGTTCGTCTTGTAACTGTTTGACGACACTTAACAGTTGTTGATATTGGCGCAAATTCTCGTTCTCGCTATTTTCGTTCCCTGACATAAAGGCAACTTCGGAAACATTTTGCATTGCGTTCTGAGATGCGCCGCTGCTTGTCGATTGCTGTTGCTCTTCGTTTTCTTCAATGTTGGCTGTGTCCAATTGATCGGTGTTTGAACTCGGTGCGCTGCCACGCATATCGGTCGGCACTTCAATTAAGCGAGCTATTAGCTCCGCCTTTCTCCCTTGCGTAGACAAATTTAGCGCTGATAACCAATTTTTTAGCTGCACTGTTGTGAATTGGTTGAAATCGTTTGATTCCATTGCAGTAGGTTACCACTTCTGAATTTGTAGAAGACAAATGTTTCTCTGTTCTGCTTTATTCGACCGCTCGATCAAGACTGACCCGTCGCTGTTTCTTACAAGCTAGTGTATGTACATCTTAAAGAAAGGATGAGAGGGAATGAAGGAATATCTAATATCAAGAGAGCAGCCGTGAGAGCAACCGAGAGAGCGTAATGTCTGTGTATATATGTAATGACTCTGTCCTGCTACAAAATAGACAGCCATTTCCCTTCCTACCTTGAATTTTATTTACATTTTTCTTAGTTGCTTTTAATAATTTTTATTTTTGCTGGAAGCTGTGATGCTCTATAAAATTTAGTTTCATATGAATGATGATTTCATGCTGACATTTGTTGTTGTTATACCCGTTACTTATTAAAAATAAGTAAAAGGGGATATTGTATTCGTTGCAATGTATGTAACAGGGAGAAGGAAGCATCTCCGACCCTATAAAGTATATATATTCTTGATCAGCATCAACAGCCGAGTCGATATAGCCATGTCCGTCTGTCCGTCCGTCCGTCCGTCCGTCCGTCCGTCCGTCTGTCTGTCCGTCCGTGTGAGCGCCTAGATCTCAGAGACTATAAGAGCTAGAGCAACCAAATTTGGCACACAGATTTCTATAAACCCCACGCAGGTCAAGTTTGTTTCAAAATTTTTCCACGCCCCTTTCCGCCTCCGTAAATCGCGAAAATCCACCACACGCACAGTTTTTAAGATATTAGGTTTTTTTAAACGGTGAACGTTAGCTTTTGTTTTTACCTATCATTCTACTAAATCCCAACAAGATCGGACAAACAGAAAGGTGGTACTCGCTGATTAAAGCTTTTAAGCAATAAAAGTGCCTAAAAGCATGCAATAAAAAAAAGTTAAATTTATTTAGGTAAGTAACGGGTATCCTATAGTCGGGAGCTCGACTATAGCCTTTCCCACTTGTTTTGATTTTGGTTATCTACGTCATCAGCTTTTATAAATCAGTAACTACCTCGATGAGAGCAGCTTGATTAAGTTGTCGCAGGAAAAAGATATTGTGGAATAATAGCTACTATCTACCGCTCAGCTTGATTAAGAAGAGCTATCAAAACATTCTTTTCTATTTTTGTCGGTTAATTGTTATGTGAAAATCAAGATGTCAGACTACACCAACTAAAATAATAGATAGCAGGACTCCATAATTAATTTTGAATTTTTATTCAAATTTTTTTCTCTTTTAATCAATTTTTTTTATCAAATTTTAATTTAGTTATTTCATTTTTATAATATGAATGTAGCCCGTAGTACAGAAGATTTGTCTAGAATAGGCAATAATACTGAACATTGTTATATTTGCGCCCAGGTTATCGCTAATCAAGCTCAGCTTTTGAGGACTATTTGTGACCATACGTTTCATAAAGATTGTTTTAAAACAGAAGTAGGAAACAGGAAAAATTGCCCAGAGTGCAGACAATCGCTCAATCCAGTTTCGACGCCTGCAACAAACTTGCCAAATTTGGCTTTAGATCAGCCTTCAGGTTCGTCGAGTCAAGCTACTGCTTCAGCAGTAGGGCGTTCGTCAAATCCCAGAGAACCGACCTGTCAGAAGCAACACCAAACTAGGTCACAAAGCCGAGCTAGTAATAATATTGAGCCTAACATGCCTAATCGAAATCTTCACTCAAATTCTGCTGCCGGACAGCAGGACACTCAGGCGTCAGAAAATCCTGATAACAATCAACGTTTATCAGCAGCTATTGCAGAAGCAGTATCAGCTGCTATGTCGCAACATGCTGCTCAATTGACCCAAGCTATTGCCGCTGGATTCCAAAGCCTGTCACTGCACACCACTCCACAGAGATCAACTGTAGAAATGAAAACTCTGCCAGCTGTTGAACAACAGATGCAGCAATTGTTTAATAGATCGCCGCCTTCCGTGCTAAATAGTCGAACTAGTGCAAATCATAGTCCAAGATCTTCAGATATAAGACCCGATCGTATCAGCCAGATTATGACCAACTGGAAATTACGTTTTACAGGGAAATCATCTAGTATGTCTGTCGAGGATTTTATATATCGAGTAGAGGCGTTAACTAACCAAACTTTAGATAGCAATTTTGATTTGACTGCTAGATATGCCGGAAATCTTTTTGAGAGCAATGCCAGCGAGTGGTATTGGCGCTACCATAAGAGCGTACCTCATTTAGATTGGACAAATTTGTGTATTGCATTGCGTGGCCAATTTAAAGATGACCGTTCAGATCATGACATCCGTTCGGAAATTGAGCAGCGAAAACAAAGGTCAAACGAAACTTTTGATGATCATTATCATGTCATAGCCGCGATAGCTGATAGGCTTTCGCAACCTTTGTCCGAAATCTCTTTGCTAGAAACTCTTCGGGCCAATTTGTTGCCAGAAATTCAACAGGACATTCTTTATGAAAAGACAAAATCCATTTCCGAGTTGCGATATCTAGTGAGAAAACGTGAATTATTTTTGCAATCCGTTTCTAAGTCGCAGCCTGGATCCTCCCGTCATGGAACTCGTAGACAGGTCAATGCTGTTGATAGTCAACTTCAGGTACTGGGATCTGATGAATCCGATGCTGAGGGTAACGAGTTATCGGCGATAGAACTTAGCTGTTGGAATTGTGGAGGTAAAGGCCATAGATTTCAAGACTGTTTAGATACTCGGCGTGTATTTTGCTACGGATGTGGCAAAGCCGATACCTATCGGCCGAACTGTCGCAAATGTAATGGGAGCACAACAAAAAACCAGTTGTCGCGTGCACCAGTGAAAAGTGCACGCAAACAATTCGCTTCTATAGCGACCAACACCGATTAGACCAACCGGATGAGTTGCTGCCTCAAGTTTCGCTCAGTAACTCAAATCTCCCGGACTGTCCCGAAAAACTCCCTGATTTGTCTATATCTCGCTCACGTCAACGTAGAATTGACTATTTTACACAACGAAAAGCAGAAAAGAAATTATTTGTAACCTCAGTAATTGGGAAGAAACACGACCTACGTCCTTTTGCTGAAGTCAAAATCTTCGATAAAACTATCAGTGGTCTTATGGATACTGGTGCTTCGATTAGTTGCATAGGTGGTGATTTTGCTACTGAAGTATGCCAATCTAGTCATTGCTATAAGCCATTAACTTCATCGGTTAAAACTGCTGATGGCCAGAAGCAACGAATAATAGGCCGAATCAATACGAATGTGACGTATAGAGGCGAGACGCATAAATTAAATTTATACATTGTTCCAGGACTTTCAGAAAACTTGTATTTGGGCATAGATTTTTGGACCGTTTTCGAGTTGCTTCCTATGCATTTAATGACCTCTCAATTTAACGTATCCTCTCTAGATGATTCTCCAAAGAGAAATCTTTCCGACTGCCAAGAGAAAATGATAGCAAAAATCATTAATTTGTTTCCATCCTTTGCTAAAGTAGGACTAGGCAGAACTCAGCTGATTACACATGCTATAGATGTCGCTGGTGCAAAGCCCATAAAACAGCGGCACTATCCAGTCTCTCCCGCTACAGAGAAACTCATGTATGCAGAGCTAGACAGGATGTTGAAATTAGGAGTCATTCAGGAGTCAAACAGTGCTTGGTCATCTCCTGTCGTTTTAGTTTGCAAGCCCGGAAAAGTGCGTTTATGTTTGGACAGCAGAAAGGTCAATGAAATGACCGTAAAGGATGCATATCCAATGCCCATCATAGACGGGATATTAAGCCGATTGCCCAAAGCTGAATTTATTACCAGCTTAGATTTGAAAGACGCCTTTTGGCAAATTCCTTTGGACCCAGATTCCCGTGACAAAACTGCTTTTACAGTACCTGGCAGACCACTTTATGAATTCACGGTAATGCCCTTTGGATTGACCAATTCCCCACACACTATGTCCAGATTAATGGATAAAAAATTTCCAGCTGATCTGCGCAACGAGGTTTTTATCTACTTAGATGATTTACTTATAATATCAGATTCTTTTGAGCGTCATCTAAACGTATTATCAACAGTCGCAACTCAGTTATCACGAGCTAAATTAACCATTAACGTAGAGAAAAGCAAGTTTTGTAGGAAAGAAGTATCTTATCTAGGACATGTGATTGGACATGGTACTATAAGTACTGACCCCGAAAAAATTACCGCTGTTGTCGACTTCCCTGTTCCTCGTTCGTTAAAGCAAGTGAGAAGATTTCTGGGGATGACAGGGTGGTACCACAAATTTATTCGTAATTATGCAGCCGTTGCTTCTCCCTTAACAGACACTTTAAAGCAAAAGCGGAAATTTATATGGACCGATGAAGCTCAGAAGGCATTTGAGAATTTAAAATCCCAAATGTGCAAGGCCCCTGTTTTACACAGCCCAAATTTTGAGATTCCTTTCTCGCTACATTGTGATGCAAGTCACACGGGAATTGGAGCAGTTTTAATGCAGACAGACTCTAATGGAGAAGAGGTTCCCATTGCTTCTATGTCACGTAAGCTCAATCAGAGCCAACGCAACTACACTGTGACTGAGAAGGAATGTTTAGCGGCTGTCCTGGCGGTGAAAAAGTTTCGAGCCTACATCGAAGGCCAAGAATTCACAATCATTACGGATCATGCTTCTCTTAAGTGGCTCATGTCACAAGCTGGTTTAAGCTGTCGATTGGCTCTAAAGCTTCAAGGCTTTAAGTTTAGCATACAGCATAGGAAAGGTACGCAAAACGTCGTTCCAGACGCCCTATCTCGAACTTATATAGACGACCTCTCAGCTTTGACGTTGGACAATTCAGTGGTTGATATCAACTCACAAGAATTTAATTCTGCGCAATATGCTACTTTGCGCGCTAAAATAATGCTAAATTCATCAAGAATGCCCGATCTCAAAGTTGTGGATAAATTTGTTTACCGCAGAGCCGAACATATATCTGACGAGAGAATATCAGATGACATGGAGTGGAAACTTTGGGTGCCACAATCTTTGGTAAATGAAGCATTAAAAGTTTCGCACGAACATCCTGTTTTTGCGCACTGTGGCATAAACAAAATGCTCGAGCGATTGCGACGCTTTTATTTTTGGCCAAATATGGCAACCTCTGTAAAAGACTTTGTTAACAATTGTGAAGTTTGTAAGAGCACTAAACATCCAAATTGAACGTTAAAGCCACCTTTAGGTAATACAGGCCAATCAGATCGATTCTTTCAAAGACTGTACGTCGACTTTTTAGGTCCTTATCCCCGTAGTCGATCTGGAAATATAGGAATTTTTGTAGTTTTAGATCATTTGTCAAAATTTCCATTTTTAAAGCCGATTAAAAAGTTTACCGCTGAAGCTATAAATCGCTATATGGAAGAAGACCTTTTTCATTGTTTCGGTATTCCAGATACTGTTGTATCAGACAATGGTGTTCAATTTAAATCATTGGCATTTAATTCATTGCTACAGAAATACAATATCACGCATACGTATACTGCGTTCTACGCCCCGCAAGCTAATGCTTCTGAGAGAGTTAATAGGTCAGTTCTTGCTGCCATTAAATCGTATGTTAACCCAGATCAAAAGAATTGGGACGAGAAGCTGAGTAGTATTTGTTGCGCACTGCGTTCAAGCGTTCATGCTGCGATTAATACGAGCCCATATCGCTTAGCATTTGGCCAGCATATGATTACGAATGCTGCAACGTACAAATTGTTACGTAATTTAGACTGACTTGAGGATCGCACTGTTCAGTTCGAACGAGAGGACGCATTTGATATTATTCGAAACCACGCAAAGAAGTCAATGCAAAAGCAACATATTCGTAATGAAAATGTATACAATTTGCGAACTCGTGATGTGTCGTTTAAGGTTGGTCAGGAAATATTCCGCAGGAATTTCCAGCAAAGTAATTTTGCCAAAGGATTCAGCTCTAAGTTAGCACCAGCATTTATTAAAGCTCGAATTAAACGAAAATTAGGCAACTGCTACTATGAGCTAGAAGACTTACAGGGACGACATATTGGTAAATATCACGCAAAAGACTTGAAACAATAAATAACGTTATCTCCTAATAATTGTGCATCAAGCGTGTATCACTCTTGTACGCTGTTGCACCGCCAAGTGTGATTTTAGTGGGGGGGAAATTGTAAAGCGCTTGCTGCTTTTATTATTGCTGCTTATTTATATTAAAGAAAAAGCCGAAAAGTATGCAACATATTTTTAATTGTTGTTTCGGTTTCCCTTTCCACGGCCAACTTTTTGTGTGGCAAGGCTATGCTAGTGTCAGTACGACTTTTCTTTTGGCGCTATCTTCAAGTGAGAAGCAGAAGAGTCATTTCCGCCAACTAGAAGTTACCTCCTTGGTTGCAAACTGCAACTCACTATCTTTCTGATCGAGTCATCAACCCAAGCAGTTGTGCGCGCTGAGCTCGCATTATTAAATTGTTACTAAAAAAGTTAAACTGATGTAAAAGTATATTGCCCTTTGCTAAATAACTCAAAATTATAACGCTTGCGCGTTTGTGTAATTTTTTTTTTACTATTGTGCAAATTAATTGGCAAGACGTCAATAAATTAAATTATTTTCTGCGCTGACAATTCCACAGGAATTGGGCGCTAGTAGCATTCCGCTATTAATTACCAATAACAAACATATGCTGGAATTCACCACTGTGGCTTACAGTCGTTGGAGATGCCGACCCACCACACCTTAAAAGCTCCACCACCGCAGAAAAGCTCACCACGGGCTAAGAATTGCATTGGCGCATAATTGGTAGTCTGCCGAAATTAAGATCGGAGCGCGGCCCCCTGAATTAATTGGAAGTCGTATATTGAGAGAAAGTGTGTAAGAAAACTCAAAAGGAAAGCGTGACGGGGTTACGGCAGCAATCGAGTTCTACGTGTATCAGTGTTTGAGGAAATTCCGCCCCAACTTTTGGGAAAAATAACCCCGAAAAGTCAGGCTCAGGGGGTTACATAATCTCCACATGGTTCGTCGGAAATTTTTTTTTTTTTTGGAAAAAAGCCATCAATTTGGCAATGTTTAAGTTGTGTTAAAGAACATTTATTTTCTCTAAATGCCGGCAAGAAGCCTTTGAATGGCACAAATTGAATTATGTGAATTTTAAGTATTTATAATATAGTTTTTTTATTATTCTACCCGCCCCAATATTAAGTGCATGCAAGTTTTTTTTTAAATTAGATAATGGCAGGAAAAAAATTAATTCTGAAAAACAAACACACATAAGTGCTGAAAAATAGAAAAGTGCATAATTATTGTTCTTATTTTTCTTTCATGTTCAATGTGCTTAACATATGCAAAGCCATAGCGAGAGCGGCGCTCAAAAGCTCGCGAAAGCTTTTTCTCTCTTATACCTTTTTTCGCGCACACAACGAAAGATCTTTCAGCGTGGGAATATGTATGCCGTAAGTGACGATCTCTTATACTATCGTTTTATTCTTTGCCTTTTTGCTATGCAAGTACGAGAAAACGCTATTAGCCAACGCTTTTGAAGGTCAGTGAACTCAAATATTGAGCATGCGTAAATGCAGTGTCAGCTTTGCATGTGTTAGTGTCTAACATATGTTCGGTGTGCCTTTAATGTATGTACAGTAGTGGCGTAAATAACCTGTACACCTGCATGAAAAATTTAGTTTGGTCATTTCTGCTTGCATTTTTGCATGTGAACTTAAAGTAAAATAATTAAAGGAGTAACGTAAAATAATAATTCTTGAAATTCAAACATAAAGAAAAGAAAAAAAAAACTTATTAATCCAGCACCCCGAGAAAAATTGAAATTTTAATTATTGGTTTTGCTTAATTATAACTTGCATGGCTTTTTAAATTGGAATTGGTTAGTAATAATTATCCCTAGCATGCTATTTAATTTTGCATGAACATTTTTATATTGATAATTTATTTTTAAAAACGAATATTGTTATTTTTAATCATTTTTATATTACCTAATATTTTTATACTTTAATTATTTTCTCCTTTTATTATCTTTAATTATACGAATGTTAGTATATTAATCCCTCGCATGTACGACTTAGAGTTTTAACCAATGTTGTATAAAGGTTAAGGTTAATATCGTTAGCTAGAATTTTTTTTTTCTTTTTGATCGACTTATAAATACTCTCGAAAAGGCCGAATCACTTTGCCAAGTTATAGGCTCGTGTTCAGTTTTTTTTGTGTTGTGTTACAAATGATGAAGTCGATCTGTGCTAATCAGCAAAAGCATCTATTGCCAACAGATTTTTATTCTGAATAATAACAACAACAACCAAATTAAAAGAACATTTCCTTTTTTACATTTTTTTTTGTCTATGGACAATTATAAATAAATTGATTGTGAAAATGTATTTGATCATGTGTTAGTGCGTTCATTTATGCGAGTCTTGCATCTTTTTAATATGTTTGGTTAGGCTTTTGTGGTAAAATAAGAAGAAGAGAAGTTCCTAGAATATGTGCTAAATATGAAGAAGATAGCTGCACAAGGATTGTTGGATGAAGAATCAGTGATTGGCTACATAGTGGATGGCTTGGATATAAAACCGGAGTATAAATTTGGATTATACGGATGCAAGACATATCAAGAGCTGAAGGAGAAGTTTGACACCTATGAGAGCAAGTGTAGACGCGAAAAGCAAAACAAGCCATACAGTGGTGTCAAGAAAAACATGTCCGTTGCAAAGAGTACATGTTGTTTTCATTGTGGTTCAGCAGACCATATGAGAAAAGACTGTAAAGCTGAAACAAAGTGTTTTAAATGCGAAGGCGTGGGACATACTTCAAATAACTGTCCAGAAACAACAAAGAGGGTCAACGTTGTGAAGGAAGACAAACGCCTCAAAGTGGTTCTGCTAAACGGAGTCAAAGTGGCATGCTTAGTCGACACCGGCTCGGATGCGACTATCATTCGTCAATGTGTGTTCAAGAAGTTGGCTGATGTTACACTGGAGAAGTGTCATTCTGTTTTGCGAGGCCTGGGAAATTGCAAAGCTCTGCCATTGGGAATGTTCGTTGGTGTCGTAAACGTAGATGGCATCAAAACCGACCAGAAATTTGTGGTGCTTCCGGACCACAACATTGCGAATAACGGCCTGCTCGGACTCGATTTTCCGTCAAAGTTTTGTCTGACGTTGAATAAAGTAGAGTTTTCATTTTCGAAGGCGTTAGCGCGGCCTAACAGCGCTGAACCAAACGAGCTAAGTATTTATAATATTGTTGAAGACGGAAATAATATAAATGCTCCCCCACAGTTTGTGCCCGTCATTTCTGGGTACAAGGCAACTACATCACCGACTGAATGCCCTGTGCAGATGAAGATTGTGCCAGATGGCCAAATGAAGCCGTTTCGTCATCAGCCAAGCCGTTGCACTCCTGTGCAAAGTGATGTCGTGAAGCAGCAAGTTGACGAGTGGTTACACGAGGGCATCGTTCGAAAGTCCACTTCGAATTTTGCAAGCCGAGTGATGATCGTCAAGAAAAAGGCCGGCACGAGCAGAGTATGTGTGGATTTTTGCCAGCTCAACATCATGGTACTCAAAGACTGCTTCCCTGTGCCGTTAATGGATGACATTCTTGAGAAACTTCAAGCTGCGAAGGTGTTCATCGTCATGGACTTGGAAAATAGTTTCCTCCACGTGCCAATCGAAGAAGGTAGCCGAAAATATACAGCTTTCCAAGCAGGAAAAATCTGGCCTGGACAAGAGAAAACAGAAACAGTTCAGAAGTTTGGCAGCCCGAAGAACATTAAACGAGTCCAATCCTTTTCGCGTCTAAGAATGGATTCGGTGCAGTAATGGTGCAAAAGTTCGAAGGTCATTAACTTCTTGGTATTTACTTCACGCTGATAACCGACTGCGCCGCTTTTACTCAAACTGTAAAGAAGAAGGATATACCACGCGAAGTTGCTCAATGGATTTTATAAATGCAAGATTTCGATTTTCAAGTGGAGCACCGACCTGGAGACAAAATGAAGCACGTCGACTGTCTAAGTCGTTATCCCCAAGATGTGTTCATTATAACATCGGAGATCTCAACGCGTCTTAAAGCCGCTCAGCAGAAGGACGATTACATTAAAGCAATTCTTGAAATAATGAAATCTCGTCCCTACGAAAGCTTTGTACTTAAAGGTGGAGTCCTTTACAAACACGTCGGCGGAAATGAACTGTTTGTGGTACCCAAGAATATGGAGCACGAGATAATCGCAGATGCACACAATAGTCGTCATTTCGCCTTGCAGAAAACATCAATACATGCATCAAATGTATTATTGTCAATAAGAAGCTGGGAAAACAAGAAGGCCATCTGTATTGCATAGAGAAAGAAGACAAGCCGCTCCACACTCTTCACGTCGATCATTTAGGACCCATGGATGCGACGGCAAAACAATATAAATTCATTTTTGGAATGGTGGATGCGTTCACAAAAGTTGTGTGGCTATTTACAACAAAGAGCACAGGCAGTGACGAAGTATTGAAGAAACTCGAGGAGCGGTCGAACGTTTTCGGCCATCCATCGCGAATCGTTAGTGACAGAGGAGTCGCTTTTACCTCAAATCACTTTGCTGATTACGTCAAGGACAATGGGATCGAGCACGTTTGGACAACAACAGGAGTCGCTCGTGGTAATGGACAAATAGAGCGTGTCAACAGGTGCATTTTGTCAATTATCAGTAAGCTTTCTGCAGACGATACCACGAAATGGTATAAATATGTGCCTCAAGTTCAGACAGCAATCAATTCGCATGTCCACTGCTCTACAAAAAAAACCCCGTTTGAACTAATGTTTGGAGCATCAATGCACTGCAAGATCAGCGACAAGATTACATCAATGTTGGAACTGGAATTAGTTGACGAATTCGACAAAGAGAGGCTGCAAGTACGCAAGGAAGCAAAGAAGAATATACTGTTGGCTCAGAAGAAATACAAGGAGAACTACGACAAGAACCGAAAGAACGAATATGACTATAAGGAAGGCGACTTAGTGGCAATACGACGCACTCAGTTTGTTGCGGGTAAAAAGCTTGCAATTACCAATCTAGTGAAACATAAATGCTATTTGCTAAGCTGCAATAAACCAAATACAATGGCATTAATTAAAGTTAATCTCGAATCAAAAATTGCCACAGAGTGGATAGTCACAAATTGTCGTCCATTTAAGCTGATTGGCGATTCTGGTCTAAGGAAGTTTAGCAAGTTCCTCATTAACGTGGGAGCTACCTATGGTCCAAACGTGGACGTCGACAATTTGTTGCCGCATTCAACTACCATCTCGAGGAACGTTGCATCTCTGTACCAAAAGCACTTTGAGCCAGTTAAAGAAGACGTTGAGAAATATAAATGTTATTGATATGCTCTTACTAGCGATATTTGGACGGACAATCACTTAAGGCTTTCTTACATGTCGTGCACAATACACTACATAAAGGAAGGCATTTTGGTAGACCGTCTTTAAGCTATTAAATGCATGCAAAGAGAATCATGCTCAGGTATTAAATAGGTCGCAAATTTTTATCAATTATTTTTATCAAATATCGCTAATTATTGTTTTTGTTTTTTATAAGGTGTCAATATTCGTGCAAAGATGATAGAAATTTTGAAAAGCTTTGCTTGCAATTTTGAAGAGTACCAGCCCGTGATTGTTACGGATAGAGGAACAAATGTGATTGCGGCATTTGGAGCATACGATAACATTCACTGCATCAATAACCTCATTCACAACACTATAGACATATCGGCAAAGACAGTACCAGAGTTTTCAGAAATAGTAGTTGAGTTCAGCAAGCTGGTCAAGTATTTCAAAAAATCTGGTTCAAATTTTAATTTTAATCTTTCCCTAAAAAGCTTCTGCCCAACACGCTGGAACACCGTGTTTTTTCTAATGAAGTCGATTGAGCAAAATTGGGTAGACATAACCAATCTTCTAATAGAAAAAAATGAAACAGCTCGAATAGAAAAAATTCACCTCAATGAACTGCGATCAATCATGCGTCTTCTAGAAAGATTTGCAGAGATATTCAAAAAATTGGAAGGTAGTAATTATCCAACAATTTATTTAACAATCCCATACATTAATAAATTGAAAAAGTCTTGCCAACCAGACATAGACTACTGCGACCTTCTTGCAAAAGTGAAAGTGGTTTTATCACGTCATATTTCTGACATAATTTTGCCTTACATGACGAAGTTTCTTGTTTTTCTTCCCACCTACAAACAAAATGATAACATTTTCTGAAATTGAGAAAAATAGCAACCAGTGCCACATCTGAAAGAGAATTTAATTACTGAAAAACGTTGTGCTATCTCATATTATGTTTTTACACTCAAATAAAAATAAATGTTAAATTATGAATACTAATTGCAAATAAAAAAAAAAAATTTTCGCACTTTTCCCCCTCATTCGTTTTTTTCGGTTATTTTGTCATTCAATTCAATCTGCCTTTTTTGAATGTGAAGTTTTTGGTTTGAATTCAATCATTCAATTCATTCATTTTATTGTGAGACGAAGCCGAACTAATTTAATTCATTTGATCATGAATGTCTCATTTGACGTTTTGAATGCAGCCATGCAGCCCTCTAATTTGTACTTATCAAATTAAAGTCTTTTGGTTTCTTCTTAAGTGTAACTAGTGCTATAAGAATTCATCATTCATATTTTGCTTTTTGGAGATTCACTGAAAGTATCCTGCTGATCGCTAGCTTGTTGAACATCGCCAATCAGCTTCCTAAAAGCCCCTTCAGACGAGCACTTTTTTACCGACACTTTTTGTCAAAAAGCTGTCCGTGTCGATCACCATCGCTCACCGATGGAATAGAACGTGTTCCATTTCCATCGGTGAGCTTCGGTTTTTCACCGGCGCTTTGAAATTTTGTGTGGTTACGCGACACGAACAGCTTTTTGACAAAAAATGACAGAAAGTGTCGGTGAAAAAGCGCTCGTCTGAAGGGGCTTTAAACATTTTTTGCAAAAAATTATCAAATCAGTTTTATTGCTGTTTGTGAGCAATTTATTTGTTGCAGCTCTTTGGCACCCAAGACTTTCGAGCATTGCTAAAACGTTGTGCCTCCTGTTTGGCACCGAGTTTTTAAGAGAAACGTTTCTCTTGTCCACCAAACTACTTTTCAAGTCATTGAGGTTGTTAATATTCTTATAAGTTTGCAAGGGAACATCATCTAACGGTCCAAAATCATCATCGTAGTCAACCCCTTCAGCATCTTCGGATGCAAGCAGTTCTTCTAAATTGTCGATATTTGACGAAACTTCATTTTGAAGTGCATGTGTCTCAATGCATGTGTCCTAAATCGTAAAGCTCTCACACTTCACAATTACATTTTGAATCTCCGATACGAAATCGTAGTCGTCTACATTTAGTTAATTGTGCAGTCCATGTCCAAGGCAGAAATGGTTGTTTATACACCCCAAGCTGATGGCTTTTTTGATATTGCTGCCTTGGTCGGTTACGACGAAATTAGATCCCATCTCCAATTTGTACATTTCAGTGATATCTTCAAGCTCTGTTAAAATGTTACTTGCCGAGTGAGATTTTGAAACGTATTTTGTTTCAAGCGTTAAGTGCTTCATCTCAAAATTTGGTGACAGAAAATGGAATGTAAATGTTATGTAACTTCTTCTTCTGTAATTATCCGTCCACAAATCGAAAGTTAAGGCAAAGTGTTTTTGTCCAAATACTATCCGTGTAACTGCTTTGGAAACGCATTCATACACATCGTCTAGTGCAGTTGTTGAAAGCGTTTTGTAATGCGGAATATCAATAGCAGTTACCACAGTTTTAAACTTGGTTAGGAATTCCTTAATTCTATTGTGGCAAATTATATGAAAAGGTAGCAGATCTCTAGCCATCCACAAAGCTAGCTCTCGTCCCAGAGCCCATTTACTATCCCGTGGAGATTTAATTGGAGTGGATTTGTTGAAAAAATTCGATATTATTCCATCTGTAGCTAATGAAGTACTCGGCGAATCGATATCGCGTACATTGTGCTCATTCTTTAGGTGACGAATTAAATTTTCTGTTGAACAGCTCATGGAATATGACTGAATTTTAGCACTGAAAAAATTTACAAAATCTTATTTGAAACTTAAAAAACTGAAATTTATTATTTCCATGAAAAGATAATTGTTTCGTCATCTTTTTTCAAAGCATCCAAACATAGTTTACAAAAAACCTTGTCCTCTTCAATACATTTGTTTTCTCTTGATAAGATGCCAAAAAGTCACATGCTTTACTTTTACGACTCCCATTATATTGAAGTTTAATGAAATACATGCTCAATGACTTATCCATCTGTTTGTTGAGAAAATACTTAATTAATATATTTCTTATTTTAATAATAATATTTGAAAATGACTTTGTGAAGTTTCTAACCCACATATGTACAAACCGAGCAAGTAAACAACGCGTGAGCTACAGCTGTTAAATGTTCTAGATACGAGACATAGGAAGATGGGAGACGAGACAATGTCAACGATTATTCGATTATTAAAATCGACAATATTGCCACTTTTTACAAAATATTAAAAAAAAATTGTTTTTTTTGCTTTTTAAAGTTGTATTAAAAGCTATGACGCCGGACGCCGCCGGCTCCGCCACCGCGCCGATATTTCCGTGATTCGGCGGCGGCGCGTCAAAAAGACCAATTCAGCACTACGCCATGACGTCGTTAATTTTTGGAGTAGCTTGCTCTCCATTTTTTGCAGAGTACATCAAGAACAAAAATGACGAAAATTTAAGAGAAGAGATGCCGCATGCTGTAGCAGCCATATTGGAACATTATTAGGTGGATGATTTGGTTATCAGATTCGACCATGAGGAGAATGCCATAAGAGTTTGCCAAGATATTGTCAAAATTCATCACCAGGGTGGCTTTGAGTTACGTAATTTTGCATCCAATTCAGTTTGACTGCAAGAGATCATGAATGGAACCCAGACTGAAAATCACATAAACAATGTGGAAGGAAATGGTGCAGGCGACAAAATACTGGGGATGTATTGGAATACAGAAACTGACAGCTTTGAGTTTAAAACCAAGTTTTACCGGATTGCAACAGAGGTCATGCAGGGAATACGTATTCCAACTAAAAGAGAGTTGTTGGGTATTGTAATGGCGGTCCTGAGGTCCTGAGTTTTTAAAGAAGTCGTCAAATAAATGGCCAAAGACTATAGTGGAACTTAACTGTGGATTACTAGAAGAGGAAGCTGCAGTCAAAACTGTTTTTAATTGCCAAGTAAATATACCTCTTATTGACTTTACTAAATATTCTTCTTTTTTAAAGTTAATCCGAGTCGTCGCCTGGTCTATACGTGCTAAGAAAATCTGGACCAGTCACGCGGTTAAGCAGAAGAACAATAAGCATGCGCCATTATCTACAGCAGAAGTACTAGACGCCGAGAATATGTTGTGCAAGTTAGTTTAGCAAGAAGCCTTCGTCAACGAGCTAACCACTTTGGGTCAGAAATTACCCATACCAAGAAGCAGCGAACCATACCGTATATCGAACAATATGTATTGCTACGATTGTCCGGCCGGATTGATGAAGCCAACTGCTTGCCATTAAATGCTCGACGACCGATATTATTGCCTAAAAATCACGCATTCTCGTTCTTGGCCATGCAGCATTTCCACAACAAGTATCACCACCAAAATAAAGCCGTAATAATCAATGAATGCCGCCAAAAATATTGTATCCCGAACCATACCACTGATGGGCCAACATCCAGTTGACAGATTGACTTCTTACGTGCGCCCGTTTTCTTATTGTGGTGTCGATTTGTTTGGACCTTTAAATGTGGCAATTGGCCATTGTCGCGAGAAACGCTGGCAATATTTACATGTTTGACTACTCGTGCCGCTCATTTGGATATCGTAGAAGACCTGTCTATAGACTCCTTTATTGTCAGTTTGCGGAACTTTGTTAATCGTCGTGAAGTACCCACCGTAGTCCGGAGTGACAACGGGACATTGGAGCACAAAAGAAACTAGCCAGAAACGATCATTTGTTCAATATTGAGACCGTCGAAAATTAAGCTTCACGCAAAGGAATTGAATGGATATTTAATTCTCCCTCAAATCCCAGTGCTGGTGGATGCTGGGAGCGCCTGATCCGTATTATAAAATTACTGCTTGGCAAAATATTGAAGGACGTTGCGCCACGTGTTGAAACCCTGCGGTCAGCCTTAATTGAGGCTAAAAACATTTTAAATTCACGCCCACTCACAGAAATACCTATAGATCATGAAGATGACGAGCCAATGACACCCAACCACTTCTTATTGGGATGCGCAAATACAACTCAAACACCGTATCCTGTGCAAAATATAATTTGTTTGGATGGATAACGGAATATCTACCACAACTTGTATGTCGTAGCTAGTGGCATGATAATACGGAACCAGTCAAAGTTGACGATCTGGTTCTTCTAATGGACGAGTCTGCCCCACAAGAAAAATGGAAGAGAGGACGGATCACGAAATTGTACGCTGCTAAGGATGGACAAATATGTACGTAACGTGGACGTCAAAACGACAACTAGCGTCTTACGCCGTCCAGTATCAAAATTGATTGTTCTTAAGATTTATTGTGAATCGTTGCCCAATTCACCAGGAGGGGGGTGTAAAGATTTTGCTTTAATTTGAATTTAACGTTTATTGTATTTTATAAGTATCGTCTAATGTATCGATAATTTCATGAAATGTTTCGATTGCGAAAATCGATAAATTATGTATTTTGTAAGAAAACTGAATTTGGTCACACAGTGTCGTGAAAAAGCTGATCGTAGACAAAACACGAAATTGAAACTCGCTCCTAACTCGCTTTACAACTGTTCAAACTTTATAGTTTACTTTATCCCTAAAGATTATTCATTAAACATTAAAATCTATTCAACCGGAGTTTTATTTCGAAGCCGACATTCTACAATGCCATTGCAGGAAGTTGCTAAAAAATTCTTAAGCATACCAGCAACATCCACGGCTTCTGAGAGGATGTTTAGTAAGGCCGGGCAGATTCTGATAGACCCTGCTCATTGAAGCCCAAGACATTGGAAAAATTGTTATTTTTAAACAAAAATATACGAGGGTGGGCTGATAAATAGTCAGCCTACCAAAGAAAACACGGTTTTTTTTTTATTTTTCTTTTTTATTTTTCAACATAATCTCCTTTTAGACGTATGCACTTAGTCCAACGGTCCTCCAATTTTTTTATACCTTCCATAAAATATGACTGGTCCAGGTCCTCAAAATAGGCGTTTGTGTCACAGATCACCTGTTCATTCGACTGAAATTTCTTTCCACCAAGCCATTTCTTTAAGTTTGGAAATAGATAATAGTCACATGGTGCTAAATCTGGAGAATAGGGGGGATGTGGAAGAATTTCATAGTGTAGTTCACACAATTTCATCATGGCAACAATGCTCTTGTGAGCCGGAGCGTTGTCCTGGTGAAACAGAACTTTTTTCTTCGCCATGTGCGGCCTTTTTTTCTTTAGTTCTGAATCGAACTGTCCCAAAAGGTTAGAATAGTATTCTCCATTAATTGTTCTGCCTTTTTCTAGATAATCCACATGAATTACGCCTCGGGCATCCCAGAAAACCGTTGCCATTACCTTGCTGGCCGACAAACCAATCTTTGCCTTTTTCGGCGCCGTTTCTCCGGTTGAAATCCACTGCTTTGACTGTTCCTTCCTTTCTGGTGTATGGTGATGTATCCAAGTTTCGTCGACAGTCACAAAACGACGCAAAAATTCATTCTTATTTGCGTTTAACAATGCCAAACTCTCCTTCGCAATGACCAAGCGGTTGCGTTTGTGTTCCGCTGAGAGCAATCGCGGCACCCACCTTGACGAAAGCTTACTCATATTTAAATATTCGTGTAAGACGTTTCCAACACGTTCACGAGAAATGTTTAGGGCCTTAGCAATCTCTCTCAGCTTTATTCGGCGATCATCCAATATCATTCCGTGGACTTTATCTACCATTTCTGGGGTTGTCACCTCTCTGGGACGTCCCGGACGGTCCTCGTCAAAAATGCTTGTCCGCCCGCGCCTATACTCAGCAGTCCAATATTTAATGGTCGAAATCGATGGAGCTGATTCCCCATAAACTTCGATTAACTCATTTTTTATTTCATCGTTGGATTTCTTTTTTAAAAACAGAAATCTAATGACAGCTCGATATTCTATTTTACTCATTTTGGGGACAATGCAAAAGTGACCATGCTAAAACTCCCGCCAAAATTACCAGTGTTGAGAAAAACGCCTAAAACTTTTTCAGCAATCAGCCGATAGAAAACACTAATCGAATAAAATATTTATGGGTTGTTTAAGATGTTTATACCCTGTGCCCATTGAAAATGGTCAAAAAGGGTATATTAGATTTGTGTGATGTATGTAACAGGCAGAAGGAAGCATCTTCGACCATATAAAGTATATATATTCTTGATCAGCATCAACAGCCGAGTCGACTGAGCCATGTCCGTCTGTCTGCCCGTCCGTCTGTCCGTCTGTTTGAACGCGTCGATCTCAGAAACTATAATAGCTAGAGACTTCAAATTTGGCATGTAGGTTGCTGGATACCGGACGCAGGTCAAGTTATTTTTTAAATTTGGATCGGACCACTATATCATATAGCTGCCATAGGAACGATCAGTCGAAAATCAAGTCTCGGTATGAAAAACTTTTTTGTTGTTTGAGATATGTGAAGCAAACTGACAGAATATGCATATGGGATGGTCGCATACATCCTGACCAAATTTGATTGAAATCGGACCACTATATCATATAGCTGCCATATCAACCATCAGTCGAAAATCAAGTCTTAGTATGAAAAACTTGTTTGTTGTTTGATCCTTCTAAATCAAACTCACAGAATATGCATACGCGATGGTCCCTTATAACCTGACCAAAATTGGTTCAAATCGGATCACTATATCATATAGCTGCCATAGGAACGATCAGTCGAAAATCAAGTCTTAGTATGAACAACTTTTTTGTTGTTTGAGATAACTGAACCAAACTGACAGAATATGCATATGAGATGGTCCCTTATAACCTGACCGAAATTGGTTGAAATCGGATCACTATATCATATAGCTGCCATAGGAACGATCAGTCGAAAATCAAGTCTTAGTATGAACAACTTTTTTGTTGTTTGAGATAACTGAACCAAACTGACAGAATATGCATATGAGATGGTCCCAACCAATATTCTAGCAAACTCGACTGTAGCCGCGCCCACTTGTTTTTTTTTGGTAAGGTCGATTACTTATCAGCCCGCCCTCGTAGATGAGTTTTAGTTCCCACGAAGGGAAATATTTCCTTATGTTTTTATGCCCACGATGGGAATTATGAATGTTATTTAACATTAATATATATAATAAACAAACAAATTAACATAATATAATATATTAGTTTTAATTTTAATGTTTTGTGAAGTATTTGTCTTGGGAAGTGAATTTAAAAATCAATCAGTTCCGGATAGTATCGATATTCGATGCATCGATGTTTCAATATCAAAAACCGAAAATATCGATACTGCGAAACATCGATATTTTTCCAGCTCGACTGTTGATGCTTAAAGCATAGTACGCAAACTCAAAAAAAGTCCTGGCGTAAGCCCAAGTTCCATATAAAAAAACGCTGGCGTAAAATCAAGAAGAAGAACTTGACATTTAGCTACGCTCGGGTGTCCTCAGACTCAATAAAATAACAGAGCTGTTAAGTAAAGTAACAGAATGGGCAGCACTGTTTGTGACAGTTGACTGGCCCAGCGAAACATCGAACTGTTTAGAGTTTCGCTGGGTATACTGGAGATAAATGTCTGGCACACAAGTGAAAACGATGAAGAGTATTTGAATATGGTCAATAACGACGACAATATTGGTAGATTATAACCAAGAATGAACTCTTAAATTATTTTTATAGACATAAATTAAATAATTTTGTATTTTTTCATTAATATAGAGGAAGGACCACCGTAAAAAGTTCAAAAGCGATGGGTGCTGCTGTGCTTGCGTGCCATCGCATATTTCTCCGCTATTAACATTAATATACATTTTGCATTGCCTATTCTCTCCTCTTTTTATCAAAATCAGTTCGGCATGTTTTTATTTAAAATAAACCGCTGTTGACGCATAGAGTTACCACTCAACTTTTTGTTATTTTTCCGTGTTGCATTGGCAACACTGGGTCGACAGCTAAATATTGAGCACTTTAAGCCGCGTAAAATTTATTTAGCTTGCTTACTAAGCTTTAGTACGCAAACTCAAAAAAAGGCCTGGCGTAAGCCCAAACTCCATATAAAACTAGTGGACGGGCATACTCGACTGTCGGAGACCCCGTACTTACTATTGAAAAGCAAACACTTCTTAAAATAAAATTATATAAATCGCTATTGGTTCAGACAGCTTAAACAACACTTAAGTTTTTCGACTGATCGTTTCTATTGCAGCTATTTGATACAGTGGGCCGATTTCTACCAAATTTGGTCAGGATGTATAAGACCATCCTATCACTGCGGACGGCAGTCCGCGCTAGTGACGAAAGCAGCACGAAGGGTGCGAAAGGCGACTAGCATATATACACAGGAAGAATGGAAAATTTGCTATGACTGTCCGATCAGGTCGAGTTATATACCGATCGAAAGGTATCAACTTAATTTACAAATGTGCATACTAAGACTTTTGAATACGCAATTGGTTCGTGAGATAAACAGGTGTAAGTGGGAGGGGCAAAATTTAAATGATTGGAGCAAATGGGGCCGTTGGAGCCTTTCTGAATTTTTATTTTAACTTTTTACTATTCTAATTAAAAATACGCGTCGAATGACACCTCGATCCTCAAAATCCGACCACTGGTTCAAAAGATAATTAATTTTGAAATTTTTAGCGGCCTTCCGAAAATGAGATGAAAAGTCAGTTTGTCTGTTTGTCCGTTTGTCTGTTTGTTTATTTGGATCAAATCGCTAATTTAGCTTAAAAGTTTGAATGAGGACTTGTTCCCGCTCAAAAATCTAGAAACGTTTGTTCTACGACTCTTTCGAAAAATAGCTAGTTTAGCGGGAAATCGCTAAAAACCGCTAAAAAAAACCTCTTTACGAGGTAAAAGTCTAGTGACGAAATCCTTTTCATGCACCAAAATTTCTGATATCCAATTTTGTGACGAATAATATTAAGGTTTACTTATAAATTATTAAAAAAAAATTTTGTCACTCGGCACATTGCGCTAATTTCTTCATACCTAATAAATATTTATTTTTTGCGCAGTGCCGAGTGACAAAAAATTTTTTTTAGTAATCTATAAGTAAGAATTGTCTTCGCAAAGGCGGTAAGTAGAAATGTCACAGTTACAAAAATTATGCTAAAAATTTTCTTTAGTACTTTCAGCAGTGGAATCAATACTTCAACGAGTCAGGATAGCTTTGAAGAGCCGAATTTGGACGACTCCAGTTGTTCGTTAAACAACACCGTTGAGTTCGAAACAATTCAATTAGATTCAGTTGCTAGCACATCATGAGAAGCAACATCGTATTCATATGTAAGTATATACATATAAAATGCAGTATAATAAATACATAAAAGTAACATTACTAATTTATGTTCAAGGCGACACCCAATAAAAAGAGAAAGCTGGCGATGTCGGAGGAGGTTATTGACGTGCTGAAGACCAAGCTTTCCAAGCAAGAACACATTTTGAAATCTACAGAGCCAACTCCAATTCGCACAATGGTCCGCTATTGGGATGAAGCTCTTAAAGAGATGGACCCCGAGCAAGCAAATGAGATCGAGCAAGCGATGACACAGGTGCTGTGGCAGCATCAGGCTGCATATAAAAATAAAAAAAATAACATGTAAGTAATGTAATGTACATGTAATAATATAAACCATTTGAAATGGTAAAAAGCTGTAGTCTTGCAATACTAAATAATAAAACAAAAACTAATGGCAATAATTAATTTTTTTTTGCAGTGGAATTAACCCTTCAACGAGCCAGGTTATCTTTGGGGAGCTGAATTTGGACGACTCCAGCTGTTCGTTAAGCAGCACCATGAAATTCGAGCCAATTCAATTGGATGCAGATGCTAGCACATCGCTGGAAGCAGCATCGTATTCATATGTAAGTATGTAAAAGTTACACAATAATACATACATTAAAATAACATATTTAATTTATGTTCAAGGCTACACCCAATAAGAAAAGGAAGGTGGAGAAGCCAAAGCCAAAGTCGGAGGAGGTTATCAACATGCTGGAGAACGTTATGTCAAAGCAAGAAGAAATTGTAAAATCTTCAGACCCAGCCCCGATTCGCACAATAGTCCGCAATTGGGATGAAGCTCTTCAAGATATGGACCCCGAACAAGCTAAAGAGACGGAGCAAGCGATGACATAGGTGCTGTGGCAGCATCAAATCAAATAACCAATAAAAAACAAATAAAAACTATTTGAAATAGTAAAAAGAAGTAATTTTGCATTGTTAAATAATAAAACGGAAAATTAAAGGCAATAAATTATTTTGTTACTTAAAGTTTTTATTACAAAAATAAGTATCTACTCTGATCACACACCAGCTGATTCATTTTGCCAAGAAACTGAACCCGTTGGAGAGTTTACATACTCCATTATGCTATCCCGTATGTGTTTTGGGTAGTCCTGATGGCGACCACGGAATGATGGAAGCTCGGCGAGTTTTGTCTGCGCTGCCAGATCCTTTGGCAGATAGTGGTCTACGGGGATTGCTGCAACAATTTTTTGATCTCTGTCGGGATTGCTCAATAGGGTGCGTTGCAATACAACGTCGAGCTCGGCTTAAACGATAATTAAAGATACGCTCGGATTTTGTCAGCTTTCTTGCTCCAAAGGCTTCATTATACGCGTATTCAATGGAAATGCATCATCGGCCACCATAAAGTATGGAGTCGACACTCCATTTAGCATTCGGTTCTTAGGGAACTCCAGATTTCCCGACAACACTGCCTTTCTAAACGTGCTGTGTGAAAACGCGTTCATATCGCCTTCGCTACCGTACGCACCTACATCAATGTATGTAAAACGGTAGGACGCGTCGCATACCGCCATCAAGACATTCGAGTGGAACCCCTAAAATTTTAGGTAAAAGGTTACTACCAAAGCACAGCGATTCGCATTAAAGTCACTTCCTTTGTAATTATTAAAAACACTGCCACTATTGGATGGACTCTTTGTTGGGACGTGCTTTCCGTCTATGGCACCATTTCCTCTGACCACTTCAACATGTGTTCATGCCCGAAAGTATGCACTGAACAAGGTCCCTTTTTTCCTGTTGTCAACAATTGCCCGAAATGGTTGCAACATATATTTTTAACATAGGCTAACATAGGACATTAAGTACAATTGTAATTTACATGAAGTTTTAGTTTAGAAACGCATATGAAACCGCGCACACGCGTCCGGGAATAAAAAGTTGAAGTTTTATAACGAAAATCGCAAGTGTTCTTAATTGGCTGCCATCTACCAACCAGAAGATTCACCCCTCTACAAAACATTTTGGTCCTTCGAGCCGGATATCTTTGCACATCAGGAGAGATCCAGTTCGCCCCAGCTCGCATCGGTGGAAAATCTACGCACAAGAAAGATAAGTTATATTTCTCCATTACACTAACATTTGTCCATTGCCAAAACTGGCAACTCCTGGGCAACAAATATACTTATCTTTGCTGCCAATTATTCCGGCACCTCCAGTGTTTTTTGTTCCAATATATATATTCCTATATATATATTATATATACATTATTTCGTCCGTCTCTTCCCATATTCCGGCGCCATATTGGTCGAATACTTACCTCCGTACTTTGCCCTCAGATCGCCGCAATATTTGCATATGTAACTACAAGGGTTACATATGTACATCCAAGATCCCATATAACAAGTCATTGTTCCGATTGAAAAGAGAAAAAGAAAGAAAATTACTAGCTTTTCTCATTTGCGCTGTGCCAAAATTCCGACACCGCACATTGGGCCAGCGAGCCGATTTTTCGACGAAAATTAAAGTTTTAAAGCTAGGTTCTTGAAATTTGGTACATACGATATTTTCGATGCACATAAAAATATATCTAAGTTTCAGACCGATCTGACCACGCCTTCCCTAGCCGCCCATATGAGATAGGTTTCCTCTTATTGATACTTGTACGGTAATTAATAATGCTAGCACTCGTTTAATTCAACAAATGTTTTTAATTCATTTTTTTAACACTTAGCCTTAATATTAATAAGTAAAAAATAACAATTCATTCAAAATGACTATAAATAAGTATCTTACATTGTTCCTAAAAGTCGTCTTCTACATCAATTTCAATTGAAAACGGATTTTCAGTCAGAATCTGAATCATTATCACTATTGTTACTAACAGAATCGGGAACATTTTTATTATTGTTCATGTTAGAAAAATATATCAAGTTCGGTGATTCCAAAAGCTCGATTACGTCTGTTGGTAGGGGTGCATGCACAAGAAGAGATGTGTTGTAACCCTGATTTACAGCTAAATCGGATGCCAATTTTCTCTTCTGACGGGGAGCGGCGTTAACATATTCAATGGGTGGGCGTCCAACTGGTCTTGATGTTGACGGCTTTGGATTTGAAGACAACAATGAACTTACTGTTATAGCCATATTGGACAAAAGCCATTCTGTATGCTTTGTCTTAAATCTGGCCATATTTCTGTTACATTTTGCCAAGATTTTTTGTATGTAAAGGTGAAATCTTCTCACTTTGGTGTTGATTTGATCCTTTTTCTCCGTGCTTAAGTCGAATTCGTTCAGTTCATCATAAATCCAACTGGAAACGGCAGATGCGCTACGATTGTTTTGTGTGTAGATATCAAGCAGTTGCTCATGGGCGAACTCAACCACAGCTACAATATTATGGATTTATACACAACGGAACAAAAAGGAACAAAAAAGATTTTTAAAATTAGTTTATATACACTTTGCACTTTAATGACACATAATTACTTTTTGGCACAACTTGGCACAAAATTAGTTATAATCCACCAAAGACGGGTTAGCAGGTGAGCTTTTTTCTACTTTTGGACAACACAAATAAACGCACACAAAAAACACATTAACAAACATGAACAAAATCTTTTTTAATACATATATTCTACATACCTTGGTGTTTCTTTTCCATAATTTTAGTAAAAAATGGTTAGACCACAATAATTTTGGGACGCTCGCAAGTAAACAAAAACTTTACCGCGCTTTTTAGTTTCGCACGCATGCAATCAAACAGCTGACTTTGAAGGGCTGCCAAAATTCCAAGGATGCATCAAAACAATTAAAATCTTTTGATTCATTTTAGTCAAAGTATACACTATTCAAATGTTATTATTAAAATAGGTTTACTTTCTATAAAAAATTTGAATTTTAGTCGAAAAATCGGCTCGCTGGCCCAATGTGCACCGGTACATACATACATACACACAATACATACATACGCGCACAGTGCTGCATACGTATGTACATATGTATGTATATAATTATTAACTACACATGCAACATATGTTTGGCCAACACAAATTATTTAAAATAACTAACACAACATTTATATTATATTCACATACAACGCACTTATTTGTTTACACATATATATATACATTTTTTGTCCACAAATCACATTAAAATTCCACTTCGAAATTAACTCATATAACATATGTTTGCCCATAAATACACATGTATATACAGTTGTATCCATTGAATGCCGTTTAAATATTACGTATTGTGCCCGACAACGAAATTAATTAAAATCACAGCGACAAACAACAAATTATTTGAAAATCTCTTTGGGTATATTTTTGGTTTGCAATTCAATTGCACATATACATAAAACCCACCCCCGCAACAATTGCAAACATACACATGCACAAACACAAACGACGACGATCTTCACTACACTAAACAAACACACATCGAATCCATCGTTTTCTGATTGTCACTACACAAACACATTTCTTTTCAACATTACACTATTATTTTCTTTTTTTTCTTTTGGAAGTTATTTATTTACCTTTTGCATTGATGAGACATATGTACATACATATCCGATAACCGATATCCCTTGGGTAACAACATCACGATCGTGGAACAAATGAGAGTGAAACATTTTTTTTTCCTTTTTTTTTTGCACAGTACTGAGTGACACTTGTGGCGATTATTTCACGCTGTTCAAAATAATAATATTGTTCTTAAATAAAATTAAGAAGAGTGATATTATTTTTTCTACGCAGTGTTACCGTGTTGCAGCCAACTTCGATAATACACATCCACGTTTATCGATAGTTGGATATATTGAGTGATAATTACATTGGATATATTTTATTCGAATTATCATTCAATAATTCCAGTTTTTTCCTTGCACACATTATCCGAATAATCAAGAGTTTCCACTGCGGATGCATCAACTTCCACTTATTCGATATTTTTCTTTATTTTTGTGAGGAAAATATTTATTTTATTTATTTATTTATTTTTTTTCAAAATATTTGAATTTCATCCAGATATATTTGTTGTCAACCGAACAGAACGATATATTTACTCCTCGTCTCAATATCGTTGCAACGTTTCCACTGCAGACGCATCCATTTCCACTAATTCTTTTACTTTATTTCTTTTGTTCGATTTTTATTTTTTGTCTTCTCTTACAAAATAAAAAAAAATAAAGGTATCGATAAAAAAAGAATATTAGTAAATATCCAAACAAAAAAATTGGGTCTCCGCTGGGCACGTTCCATTATCGTTTCCTGTATTTCCACTTGCATCCTCGAGTTTTATCACTTTCGAGTCTATTCGTCGATTCTTTTGAAGGCCTATTATGCCAGGTGACGAAAAGGAGCCGCGTGCCAGTTCGAGCGCATCTAAGGAGAAGAACGTGCCAGAGAAGACACTTTTACCACCCGATACAAGACTCACTCGATCCGCCAGTCAGCAAAGGGAAAACAACAGGATGTCCGCGTTAGCCAACTTTATTACGATGACAGATAGAATGAGTCAACTGGAGACTCAATTCAATTCCAACACAGGAGTTTCGCTACACACATTGAAAGTTCGCCTAGAAGAAATACGGAGCATGTGGGACAGGGTGTCTCAAGAATTCCAACGCTGCTCCAGACAACATTAAATTGTGTAAATACGTTGACAAAAACGAAGAGCTGTTGTCGTCTGGGTCAGCATCAAGTGTCTCATCATCAAGTTACCCGAGAAACGAATGAAATGAATGGAGCAAAGATTTTCAGAGTACTCAGAGCACTCTGAAAAACTTTTGTCAAGATGAGTTCGGAAAATATTAATGAACAAAATGTAAGAAAATAATTTAATAAATTATTTGTACTAGTTCGTCCAATTTAGAAGCCAAATCATAATTAAATCAAAAATCAAATTTTCTTAGGTAACAGCAGTCGAAGCATCGCCTAATATAATAAAGAATAAGCTTTTAAGCGGGGTATATTCTTTAAATGGGAAAAGAGGTCGAAGTAAGGTGTGGGAAATATTTTACAATGTCTTGGACAAAAATGGAAGAGAAATAAATGAGTTTGTGGCTTGCAAGTTATGTAAAAGCGTGTATTAATATTCCGGAAGCACGTCCAATCTAGTGAAACATAAATGCTATTTGCTAAGCTGCAATAAACCAAATACAATGGCATTAATTAAAGTTAATCTCGAATCAAAAATTGCCACAGAGTGGATAGTCACAAATTGTCGTCCATTTAAGCTGATTGGCGATTCTGGTCTAAGGAAGTTTAGCAAGTTCCTCATTAACGTGGGAGCTACCTATGGTCCAAACGTGGACGTCGACAATTTGTTGCCGCATTCAACTACCATCTCGAGGAACGTTGCATCTCTGTACCAAAAGCACTTTGAGCCAGTTAAAGAAGACGTTGAGAAATATAAATGTTATTGATATGCTCTTACTAGCGATATTTGGACGGACAATCACTTAAGGCTTTCTTACATGTCGTGCACAATACACTACATAAAGGAAGGCATTTTGGTAGACCGTCTTTAAGCTATTAAATGCATGCAAAGAGAATCATGCTCAGGTATTAAATAGGTCGCAAATTTTTATCAATTATTTTTATCAAATATCGCTAATTATTGTTTTTGTTTTTTATAAGGTGTCAATATTCGTGCAAAGATGATAGAAATTTTGAAAAGCTTTGCTTGCAATTTTGAAGAGTACCAGCCCGTGATTGTTACGGATAGAGGAACAAATGTGATTGCGGCATTTGGAGCATACGATAACATTCACTGCATCAATAACCTCATTCACAACACTATAGACATATCGGCAAAGACAGTACCAGAGTTTTCAGAAATAGTAGTTGAGTTCAGCAAGCTGGTCAAGTATTTCAAAAAATCTGGTTCAAATTTTAATTTTAATCTTTCCCTAAAAAGCTTCTGCCCAACACGCTGGAACACCGTGTTTTTTCTAATGAAGTCGATTGAGCAAAATTGGGTAGACATAACCAATCTTCTAATAGAAAAAAATGAAACAGCTCGAATAGAAAAAATTCACCTCAATGAACTGCGATCAATCATGCGTCTTCTAGAAAGATTTGCAGAGATATTCAAAAAATTGGAAGGTAGTAATTATCCAACAATTTATTTAACAATCCCATACATTAATAAATTGAAAAAGTCTTGCCAACCAGACATAGACTACTGCGACCTTCTTGCAAAAGTGAAAGTGGTTTTATCACGTCATATTTCTGACATAATTTTGCCTTACATGACGAAGTTTCTTGTTTTTCTTCCCACCTACAAACAAAATGATAACATTTTCTGAAATTGAGAAAAATAGCAACCAGTGCCACATCTGAAAGAGAATTTAATTACTGAAAAACGTTGTGCTATCTCATATTATGTTTTTACACTCAAATAAAAATAAATGTTAAATTATGAATACTAATTGCAAATAAAAAAAAAAAATTTTCGCACTTTTCCCCCTCATTCGTTTTTTTCGGTTATTTTGTCATTCAATTCAATCTGCCTTTTTTGAATGTGAAGTTTTTGGTTTGAATTCAATCATTCAATTCATTCATTTTATTGTGAGACGAAGCCGAACTAATTTAATTCATTTGATCATGAATGTCTCATTTGACGTTTTGAATGCAGCCATGCAGCCCTCTAATTTGTACTTATCAAATTAAAGTCTTTTGGTTTCTTCTTAAGTGTAACTAGTGCTATAAGAATTCATCATTCATATTTTGCTTTTTGGAGATTCACTGAAAGTATCCTGCTGATCGCTAGCTTGTTGAACATCGCCAATCAGCTTCCTAAAAGCCCCTTCAGACGAGCACTTTTTTACCGACACTTTTTGTCAAAAAGCTGTCCGTGTCGATCACCATCGCTCACCGATGGAATAGAACGTGTTCCATTTCCATCGGTGAGCTTCGGTTTTTCACCGGCGCTTTGAAATTTTGTGTGGTTACGCGACACGAACAGCTTTTTGACAAAAAATGACAGAAAGTGTCGGTGAAAAAGCGCTCGTCTGAAGGGGCTTTAAACATTTTTTGCAAAAAATTATCAAATCAGTTTTATTGCTGTTTGTGAGCAATTTATTTGTTGCAGCTCTTTGGCACCCAAGACTTTCGAGCATTGCTAAAACGTTGTGCCTCCTGTTTGGCACCGAGTTTTTAAGAGAAACGTTTCTCTTGTCCACCAAACTACTTTTCAAGTCATTGAGGTTGTTAATATTCTTATAAGTTTGCAAGGGAACATCATCTAACGGTCCAAAATCATCATCGTAGTCAACCCCTTCAGCATCTTCGGATGCAAGCAGTTCTTCCAAATTGTCGATATTTGACGAAACTTCATTTTGAAGTGCATGTGTCTCAATGCATGTGTCCTAAATCGTAAAGCTCTCACACTTCACAATTACATTTTGAATCTCCGATACGAAATCGTAGTCGTCTACATTTAGTTAATTGTGCAGTCCATGTCCAAGGCAGAAATGGTTGTTTATACACCCCAAGCTGATGGCTTTTTTGATATTGCTGCCTTGGTCGGTTACGACGAAATTAGATCCCATCTCCAATTTGTACATTTCAGTGATATCTTCAAGCTCTGTTAAAATGTTACTTGCCGAGTGAGATTTTGAAACGTATTTTGTTTCAAGCGTTAAGTGCTTCATCTCAAAATTTGGTGACAGAAAATGGAATGTAAATGTTATGTAACTTCTTCTTCTGTAATTATCCGTCCACAAATCGAAAGTTAAGGCAAAGTGTTTTTGTCCAAATACTATCCGTGTAACTGCTTTGGAAACGCATTCATACACATCGTCTAGTGCAGTTGTTGAAAGCGACACAGCGACAAACAACAAATTATTTGAAAATCTCTTTGGGTATATTTTTGGTTTGCAATTCAATTGCACATATACATAAAACCCACCCCCGCAACAATTGCAAACATACACATGCACAAACACAAACGACGACGATCTTCACTACACTAAACAAACACACATCGAATCCATCGTTTTCTGATTGTCACTACACAAACACATTTCTTTTCAACATTACACTATTATTTTCTTTTTTTTCTTTTGGAAGTTATTTATTTACCTTTTGCATTGATGAGACATATGTACATACATATCCGATAACCGATATCACTTGGGTAACAACATCACGATCGTGGAACAAATGAGAGTGAAACATTTTTTTTTCCTTTTTTTTTTGCACAGTACTGAGTGACACTTGTGGCGATTATTTCACGCTGTTCAAAATAATAATATTGTTCTTAAATAAAATTAAGAAGAGTGATATTATTTTTTCTACGCAGTGTTACCGTGTTGCAGCCAACTTCGATAATACACATCCACGTTTATCGATAGTTGGATATATTGAGTGATAATTACATTGGATATATTTTATTCGAATTATCATTCAATAATTCCAGTTTTTTCCTTGCACACATTATCCGAATAATCAAGAGTTTCCACTGCGGATGCATCAACTTCCACTTATTCGATATTTTTCTTTATTTTTGTGAGGAAAATATTTATTTTATTTATTTATTTATTTTTTTTCAAAATATTTGAATTTCATCCAGATATATTTGTTGTCAACCGAACAGAACGATATATTTACTCCTCGTCTCAATATCGTTGCAACGTTTCCACTGCAGACGCATCCATTTCCACTAATTCTTTTACTTTATTTCTTTTGTTCGATTTTTATTTTTTGTCTTCTCTTACAAAATAAAAAAAAAATAAAGGTATCGATAAAAAAAGAATATTAGTAAATATCCAAACAAAAAAATTGGGTCTCCGCTGGGCACGTTCCATTATCGTTTCCTGTATTTCCACTTGCATCCTCGAGTTTTATCACTTTCGAGTCTATTCGTCGATTCTTTTGAAGGCCTATTATGCCAGGTGACGAAAAGGAGCCGCGTGCCAGTTCGAGCGCATCTAAGGAGAAGAACGTGCCAGAGAAGACACTTTTACCACCCGATACAAGACTCACTCGATCCGCCAGTCAGCAAAGGGAAAACAACAGGATGTCCGCGTTAGCCAACTTTATTACGATGACAGATAGAATGAGTCAACTGGAGACTCAATTCAATTCCAACACAGGAGTTTCGCTACACACATTGAAAGTTCGCCTAGAAGAAATACGGAGCATGTGGGACAGGGTGTCTCAAGAATTCCAACGCTGCTCCAGAGTTTTTTCTGAATCAGGGCCCAGCGATGGTCCTGCTTATGGCACAATTCATGCCAAATACTCCTATTGTTATGCCGTTTATGAGCGTTGTGCTGCATCACTGGGCGAACAAATTGAAAACGCAACAGTCCAGATTCCGCCTCAGACAGCTTCCTATCAGCCACGAGGCTGGCGTCTGCATCCAGTTGAAACAGAAGTCTTTGATGGAGACTATCTGAAATGGCCCACTTTTCGAGATATTTTCACTGCGATTTATATAAACAATCCTAGTTTGACCCCAGTTGAGAAACTTTTTCACTTGACTTCTAAAACTAGTGGCGAGGCAAGAAAAATCGTAGTCAAATCTCCGCTCACCAATGAGGGCTTCGCGTCAGCGTGGAGAGCATTGAGTGACAACTTCGAAAATAAGAGACTTTTGGTCACGAATCAGTTGAAAATACTGTTCAGTGTGCAATCCATTTCCCACGAATCCGGAGCTGCAATCAAAGATATGCAGAGCACCATCCAAGGGTGCCTGACTGCTCTGGAACAGTCCGACGTTTACAGTGAGTCTCCGTTCTCGAATAGCATTTTGGTTTTTATGTTTTCGTCAAAGCTTCCAAAGCAAACTCTAGCCCTTTGGGAACAGAGTATCCAAAACCAAATGGATCTTCCGACATGGGAGGATTTTAACACTTTCTTGGTTGAGCGTTCTCGCACACTAGAAAGAATTGAGGACGTTATCGCATCCTCAACTTCACACCTTCAAGGGAAACCAGCTCGAAAGGAGCCTGTTTCCAAGAAGGTGAACTCCTTTGAAGCTAAGGTGAACGCAAAGGTTCAGACTTGCAAATTGTGTTCAAAGGAGAACCACCCCATTCGGTTATGTCCAAAATTCCTCAAGATGACTGTTAACGAGCGTTCCAACACGATAAAACAGCAGAATCTCTGTTTAAACTGTTTTGCCAGAGTGCATCAATTAAGAGAATGCACAAGTGCACATAACTGTCATACCTGCAAGGGACGTCATAATACTTTGCTCCATCGTCCGCAGGCATCCACTACTCCAGCAGTTTTGAACTCATCTTCTTTACAGTCCACTTCCACTCAACCGCAAGCCACTGTTCAAAACTACTTTTCCGCAAGCACGAAGAGCGTTCTCCTAGGAACAGCTGTCATACATGTGTGTCACAGGGGCACTAAGTATACAGCGCGAGCCCTGATCGATTCTGGTTCAGAAGCAACCTTTATTTCAGAGCGGCTATTCAAAATGATTCAAATTCCATATCAGCCAGTTGACGCTCAAGTATCAGGGCTCAATGAAGCCATTGCTGCTCAGCCTCAGAAGCTTTGCCAATTCCATATTGGCTCTCCAATCAAACCAAGAATCCAAATCGAAACATCAGCGTACGTCCTTCCAAAGCTGGCAGGAAATCTGCCCTCCTGCACTATTCCACAAAGTGCTTTAGAAGGTCTTCCAAATCTGGAGTTTGCTGATCCACATTTCTATAGGAGCTCACAGAAAGACGTGCTCTTGGGCGCTGATATCCTTCCTTCTATTTTACTGAAAGGCTCCCATCCAAACATTTGTGGCACTCTTCTTGGTCAAGAAACGATTTTCGGGTGGACCATCACCGGCCCCGTTCCAAAATCCAGTGCCAAATCCATATCGTCGTTCTCTACTCGAATTTCATTAAATCCTGAAGCGAGATTAGAGAAACTTCTCACAAAATTTTGGGAGGTGGAGGATATACCAGTCAAACTGGTAAAGGAATCCGACATCTTGTGTGAGAAGATATTCCAAAGTACGACCACACGTTCTGAGAATGGCAGATACGTTGTCACGCTACCTTTCAAGGATCCTGATCACATAGACTTGGGACATTCAAGGTCCATCGCGCTAGCTCAATTCCTTAGAAATGAGAGTCGTTTAAGCAAAAAGGCTCTCCTCAAAGAGCAGTACGACTCGGTGATCCAGGAGTATTTGGACTTGGGTCATATGAAACCAGTCCCTTCCACTAATCGTTCCGACAATTTTTATCTTCCACATCATGCTGTCTACAAACCAGACAGCACCACCACAAAGCTTCGCGTTGTTTTCAACGCCTCCAGTCTGTCGTCAAACGGCAAGAGTTTGAACGATGTCCTGTATCCAGGTCCCGTTCTCCAAGCGGATTTGACAATGCAAATCCTGAAATGGCGTTTCTATCGATACGTCTTCAATGCTGACATCACAAAGATGTATCGGCAGATCCTTGTGAATCCCAATCCATACCAGAGAATCCTATTCCGGACAAAGGATAATGAGCTTCGAGACTTTGAACTCAACACTGTCACTTTTGGTGTAAATTGTGCTCCATTCTTGGCGATACGAGTACTGCAGCAACTTTCCAAAGATGTGCAATCTCGTTATCCCATGGCAAGTGACGTAATAGCAAACTGCATGTATGTAGATGACGTGTTGGCAGGAGCCCACTCGAAATCTAATGCAATCCAAGCCATTTCCGAACTGCGTGAGGCTCTTGAATCCGCAGGTTTTCCTTTACGGAAATGGACGTCAAATGATAGAGTCTTGTTAAAGGTCATTCCAAAAGATTTTCGGCTGAGAACTGATTTCTTAGAAATTGAGGAAACCAGCGATGCTAAGACCCTTGGAATCCGATGGAAAGCAGACACTGACGAGTTTTTCTTTTCTCCTGCCCAGCTCGTAGTCCAGGCTTCTATATCGAAACGACAAGTTCTCTCTCAGATTGCCAAGCTTTTCGATCCAGCAGGATGGCTAGCACCATTTATCATTCAAGCCAAGATTTTCATGCAGGAAATCTGGCTCCAAGAATTAGGTTGGGATGATATGCTTCCTGATGACCTGACTAAAAAGTGGCACGACTTTGTTAGCCATTATTCACACCTTGGCGAAGTTCGCATTCCCAGATGGGTGGAGTTCAGTCCAAAAGGGCTCACCCAAATTCACGGGTTCTGTGACGCGTCGCAACGCGCATACGGCGCTGCTATTTATGTGCGCACAGAGACAGATGGGAAAATTGCAGTTCATCTTCTGACCGCAAAAACGAGAGTCGCTCCTATCAAAACGGTTTCCTTACCAAGGCTCGAGTTGTGCGGTGCCATGCTATTGGCAGAATTGTCGGCAGCAATTTTGCCACAGCTACCAATTCCACAATGTGAACGATACTATTGGACGGATTCGACCATAGTATTAGCTTGGCTCAACAAGCTTCCATGCAATTGGACCACGTTCGTCGCCAATAGAGTGACGAAGATTACCCAAGTCACTGACTCCAAGAAATGGGCCCATGTACGATCCGAGTACAATCCAGCGGACCTGGCAAGCAGAGGTGTCTCCCCAGGTGAACTCTTAGATAGTGATCTGTGGTGGCACGGGCCAGATTGGTTGCAACTTGAGCAAAACCTATGGCCGACTTCAGTTGATATCTCGTTAGATACAACTATTGAGCAACGCCCTATAAAAGTCCATATCGCCGTAGCGTCTCCTACTTTCACACTTCTTGAAAGATTTTTCAAGTTCCAGAGAGCTTTGCGAGTGATGGCATACGTATTCCGCTTCATAGATCTTTGCAGAAAAATTCCTACATCCATTCTAGTCGACCCTGACCACGCAGAGCTTTCTGACGTTCAAGAACGGATCGTAGTTCTCACCCAAAGGCAGGAGTACTCAGCTGAGTACAAATGTCTGTCCCAAAAGAAACCGGTCCTGCGGTCAAGCAGTCTCCTAAATTTGAATCCGTTTCTGGACAAAAGGGGAGTCATCCGAGCATGTGGACGCATAAGAGCATCTGACATGTTGAGCTATGACGAACGACATCCAATCATACTCCCATATGCATGTCCATATTCACGCCTCCTGGTGAATTTTACGCACCATATCTCCCTACATGGAGGTAACCAGTTAGTTATGCGTCTTGTACGCTCAAAATACTGGATTCCAAAGCTCAAGGTGTTGGTTAAATCAGTCATCCACTCCTGCAAAATCTGCATTCTCCACAAGAAACAGCTGCAGACTCAGCTTATGGGAACTCTACCTGTAGAGCGAACCTCCTTTTCCCGACCATTCACTCATACAGGTGTCGATTTTGCTGGCCCATTCGACGTGAAGAATTACACTGGACGCGCGTGCCTTATAGCCAAAGGGTACGTGTGCGTCTTTGTGTGCTTCAGAACCAAGGCGATCCATCTGGAGGCGACTTCAGACCTCACCACGGAAAAGTTCCTGGCAGCCTTCGCACGGTTCGCAGCCAGACGTGGTTGTCCATCCACTTTGTACTCTGACAACGGCAAGACGTTCGTCGGAGCTGCAAAAATCCTTTCACAAGACTTTTTGGAGGCTACAAAAAAGCTCATTCTGTGCAAATATAGCCACCAGAAGTTGTCTTGGCATTTCAATCCCCCCAGTGCGCCCCATATGGGTGGGCTCTGGGAAGCCGGCGTAAAAAGCTTTAAAACGCTATTTTTCAAATCCGCGTCCACTTTAAAGCACACCTTTGAGGAGCTCTCGACTCTGCTCGCTAAGATAGAGGCGTGCCTAAATTCCAGGCCAATTTCTCCAATGTCTGAAGACCCAACTGACCTATTGGCGCTGAGTCCAGGTCATTTCCTTATTGGTGGTCCACTTCTTTCCACAGCAGAGCCTGAAATTAATGAAAGCGCAATGTCCATTCTGAATCGTTGGCAGCGCGTGAAGGCTCTCCACCAACAGTTCTGTCTCCGTTGGAAAGATGAATATCTCAAAGAATTGCACAAGAGAAATAAATGGCAATCACCAACACGAGACCTCCAATGCAATGACTTAGTTATTGTTAAAGAGGATAATCTTCCAGTGAATGAATGGCGTCTTGGGCGTGTTCAAGCTACGTATCCTGGCATAGATCAAAGAGTTCGGGTGGTCGATGTCTTAACGACCCGGGGCGTAATCAAACGACCAATCGCAAAATTAATTTTGCTGCCTACAGAGACGTACATTCCGTCTCCAACATTACAACAATAATTTCCATTATTAATCTCCGCACCCGCTTTATTTCAGTACGCTACAACACGCAATGGCACCTCGTCCAAAGGCAACACAGGGCAGACGTACTCGAGGAACCGCGTCGTTCCGATGCCGAGTCTGCCGAGGAGTCCACGCATTGCGGAAGTGTCAGCGCTTCATGCGGTTAACGGCGGAGAAGAGGCTCCGGGCGGTGTTAGTCAACAAATACTGCCCGAAATGTTTGGCCCACCAGCACTCAGGAGAAGGTTGTAGACGTCGGGACAGATGCCATGTGTGTCAGGGTGATCACAACACGCTGCTGCATATGCACGAGCCGCGGCAAGGCTCTCCGACCCGTGAGCAAGCGAGGTCTCGCTCTCCACCATCAGCAGCTCGCACTCCAACCCGGCCCATCCCGACGCTCTCCCTCACATCCATCTTGGAGAAGCAGAAAACCACAGTTCTGCCAACTGCGCTCATCATCCTCGACACCGGCAAGAAGACTTTCGAGACTCGAGCAATAATTGATCCTTGCTGTCCACTGAGTCGTATCGACGCATCACTGGCAACGGCCTTCGGGCTTTCCGTCTCCCGCGTCGGTACCGAAAGAGCTTGTACGGCTGTTGTACGAGCGAGGGCCTCCGACTTTCAGCGCGAAGTCATTTTCCAGCTGCTTCCGACCCAATACCGGACACCAACGAAGCCCATCGCCGAGAGGCTGTGTGGCAACGAAGCCAATCTTCGTCTGGTGGACGATCGTTGGTTCCGTCCGAGCACAATTAACATTGTGTTGGGTGCGGACCTCTATTCAGAGATCATGCTTCCCGGTTTCCAGTCCAGCGAAGCCGGTTCACCACTCGCCCAGAACACTGTGTTTGGGTGGATTTTTTCCGGGTCTTGTGCCCACCAGTGAGGCCTAGCAGTTTTTTCTTTGCAGGATACTGCAAGGGGGGCGGTATGTTCATGCCCGAAAGTATGCACTGAACAAGGTCCCTTTTTTCCTGTTGTCAACAATTGCCCGAAATGGTTGCAACATATATTTTTAACATAGGCTAACATAGGACATTAAGTACAATTGTAATTTACATGAAGTTTTAGTTTAGAAACGCATATGAAACCGCGCACACGCGTCCGGGAATAAAAAGTTGAAGTTTTAAAGTTTGTCCCACTGCAAGCATTCTAAAAAATATATTGTGATAAAAAATAAATTTATGAATTTACTTCCAATAAAGCAATGCTTACTCGAGAACTTTGGGAGGAATTGCATCTGGGCGATAATTCCTCTTGGGTTGCAAATAAGGCTACACCAAACTAAACAAATAGTTAAAATTTGTCTCAGTCATATGAAAATTTTCCTTAAATACTTTGGGATTCTGACTCATATTTTTGAACTGCAAAAATGGACGAGATACTAGATCGTTCAAAAAGCCCCGGATTGACAGTGAGAAAAACATTTTTATACCCTGTGCCCATTGAAAATGGTCAAAAAGGGTATATTAGATTTGTGTGATGTATGTAACAGGCAGAAGGAAGCATCTCCGACCATATAAAGTATATATATTCTTGATCAGCATCAACAGCCGAGTCGATTGAGCCATGTCCGTCTGTCTGTCCGTCTGTCCGTCCGTCTGTTTGAACGCGTCGATCTCAGAAACTATAATAGCTAGAGACTTCAAATTTGGTATGTAGGTTGCTGGATACCGGACGCAGATCAAGTTTGTTTTTAAATTTGGATCGGACCACTATATCATATAGCTGCCATAGGAACGATCAGTCAAAAATCAAGTCTCGGTATGAAAAACTTTTTTGTTGTTTGAGATATGTAAACCAAACTGACAGAATATGCATATGAGATGGTCCGATACATCCTGACCAAATTGGATTGAAATCGGACCACTATATCATATAGCTGCCATAGGAACGATCAGTCGAAAATCAAGTCTTAGTATGAAAAACTTTTTTGTTGTTTGATCTATCTGAATCAAACTCACTGAATATGCATACGCGATGGTCCCTTATAACCTGACCAAAATTGGTTGAAATCGGATCACTATATCATATAGCTGCCATAGGAACGATCAGTCGAAAATCAAGTCTTAGTATGAACAACTTTTTTGTTGTTTGAGATAACTGAACCAAACTGACAGAATATGCATATGAGATGGTCCTAACCAATATTCTATTTTATGGATACTGGCACAGGGTATCCTCCAGTCGAGCAAACTCGACTGTAGCCGCGCCCACTTGTTTTTTTTTGAATCAATATATTTATTCAATATAGTCTCCGTCTAGCTTAATGCACCTTGTCCAACAAATAGTCCCTCAAAATAGGCTTCAGTTTCCCATTCAACTTCTTCATTGAAGTAAAATTTTTTTCCCTGGAGCCATATTTTCAAGTTTGAAAACAGATAGTAGTCACTGGGGGCCAGATCTGGGGAATTTGACGGATGAGGAAGCAATTCCCAACTTAATTCTTTGATTTTTTTCATCGTAAAAGCGGCTTTGTGAGATGGTGCACTGACTTGATGAAAAAGAACTTTACTCTTTGCCAAATGCGGGCGTTTCTTCTTAATTTCTTCTTTTTCTTCTTCAAGCAATGCTGCGTAATATTCTTTGTTGCATTTTTCACCCTTTTTAAGATAGTCGATGTGTATTATACCATGTCCATCCCAAAATACACTGGCAAAAACCTTACCATCCCATCGACTTGCCTTCACACGCTTCGAACGGCTTTCCCCGGCCACTCGCCACTCAGCTGATGACCGATTGGACTTCGGAGTGTAGTGATGGATCCAAGTCTCATCCATGGTGATATATCGACGCAAAAATTCGCTTGGATTTCGGTTAAACATGTCCAAACAGGACTTGGAATCGGCCACTCGTTTTTCCCATTGTTCAATATCAAGGAAATGCGGCACCCAATTTACATTGAGCTTTTTCATATGCAAATGGTCATTCAAAATCGAAACCGCTGACCCAGTCGAGATGCCCACAGTCTCAGCAATCTCACGCACTTTGACTCTTCGATCAGTCAATACGATTTGACGGACTTGTTCTATGATCTCTGGGATAATCACCTCTTTTGGCCTTCCCGAACGCTTCGAGTCTTCGGTGCTCGTACGACCGCGTTTAAAGTTGGAATACCAATCGCAAATGGTTGATTTACCTGGAGCAGAGACCCCGTAATGCTTATCAATGCATGTCTTTGCTTCTACGGTATTTTTCCCATCAAAAAACAGTGTTTAATCAAAACACGAAATTCAGCTTTTTCTATTTTTCAAAAAACTCAAAAAGTTGCACAACAATAATATTTCTAACTCGATAGCGAAGCTTCCGATTGCGCTCAAATTTTCACTGGAGCCTAGAAATGAACTAGTCAGTCAAAAACAATTTGTACAGGTATCAACATAAAAAGGAATACTTACAGATGTTGCACCCGATGAAAGTAGTGGAGGCGTCGAAGATAAATAAATTCACTTTTCCTTTGAATTTAGAACTTTATTCCAGAATGTAGAAAATTGCACTTCGTGTGCTGTGGCGGTTGAATATAGAGTAATTATGTATGTGTATGTAAAAAAAAAAGTGACATATGTCTATGCAAAATAAAGAGAGCCAAATATGGAGAGTAACATACATATGCAATGCTAATGCTAGCGTTAATGTTATTTACATGTAATATTTACATTTCGGAAACTTAACATATGTATGTATAATGAACAGCTGGCTTCGACATACTCCCCCCCTTGCAATGTATTGCAAGTGGATCTACTGGCCACATGTGCCGGATAGCACCCACCCAAAGGCCGTGTTTTGGGCCATTGGCAGACCGTTGGTGCTCGGTAGAATCCCGGGTTGGATAATGTGAGGATACACATCGGCACCAAGCACCAGCGAGACCGTGGCAGGGCGAAACCAGTGATCGTCAGCGAGGACCACGCTCTTGAATTGCTCCGGAACGTCACGCTCAACTTGCCTCATAGGAGTGCGACAACATAGTTGAGAATCAACTTGCAAGAGGATTTCTCGCACGAAGTTGGACGTTCTCGATCGGAGAACCGCAGTGCAGACGCCTTCCGCACCAACGCGGGTGACGGATAGCCCGAAGGCATTTGCCAAAGATGCGCTGATGCGGCTGGTCGGACTGCACGGGTCGATCAGAGCTCTCGTCTCGGAGGTCTTCACTCCGTTGTCGAGCAGAATTACTGCCGTCGGCAGGATGCTTACAGCCTTGTGCTGGAGCAGTGACGTGAGCGACGTCCTCAGTGCGTCTGTGCGAGGTGCCGAAGGGGAGTGACGCCGAGATGCTGGAGTGGAGGGAGATCGCCGCCGAGATGCTGGTGGTGAAGGAGATCGTGGCTCTGACGACGTTCGCGGCGTGGTTTCTCGTCTTGAGGGGCGAGCCTCACGCACTTCCTTGAAGTGGAGCAAAGTGTGGTGGTCTCCGTCGCACTTTTTGCAACGCCCGTTGCTGCGGCAGGATTGCCCGGAGTGCTGGTGGGCCAGGCAGTTGGGGCAGTACTTGTTGACAAGCACTGCTCGAAGGCGCTTCTCTGCCGTCAGCCGCAGGAAACGCTGGCACTTTCGCAGGGCGTGCACTCCTCGACAAACTCGGCACCGGAATGAGTTTGTTCCGATGGGGCGGGCATACTGCGTGGATTTGCGTGCTGGCATCGTGCGTGTTTGGAAACTAAAAAATAGTGAAAGACATATTAAGTGTGGACGAAAAATCTTGACAGAAAATACACGGAGGTTAGTAGGACAGCACAGGCAGGTTGCTCTCTTAAAATTAGGATAAACTTTGAGACGGGTCTTCGGATGAAGACGGCCCTGGAATACTGTCCTCCATGGGAAGGAGAATCAACTTCGCGACGGGCCTTCTGATGACGCCACGGACAGTGAGCACATCGACCACACGTACGTTGTCGTCGTCTCCGGGACATGTGAGGTGAATGCGACCAAGGCGCCATTCGTTCACTGGAATGTTGTCCTCCTTAACGACAACCATGTCACCGACTTGCAAGTTACGGGATGGTAACTGCCATTTGGTTCGCTTGTGCAGCTCCTTAAGGTACTCATTTTTCCATCGGAAACAGAATTGTTGATGAAGAGCCTTAAGACGTTGCCAGCGGTTCAGGATGGAAGTGGCCTTTTCATTGATTTCTGGTTCGGATACAGAAATAAGTGGCCCTCCTGTCAGGAAATGGCCTGGAGTTAAAGCCAACAGGTCAGTGGAGTCTTCCGACATTGGAGAAATCGGACGAGAGTTCAGACAAGCTTCGATTTTTGCCAAGAGAGTTGAAAGTTCTTCGAACGTATACTTGACAGTGGATGTGGACTTGTAAAACAGGGCCTTGAAACTTTTGACCCCTGCTTCCCATAGTCCGCCCATATGTGGGGCGCTCGGTGGATTAAAGTGCCAGGAGAGGCTGTGTTTGGATATGACCCCAGTTCGTATCGCTTCGAGGAAATCTCGCGACAGAACCTTTTCCGCCCCGACAAAGGTTTTGCCGTTGTCGGAGTGCATGCGCTTGGGACAGCCTCGTCGGGCCACAAATCGGGAAAAGGCAGCCAGGAACTTCTCGGTGGTGAGGTCGGAAGTGGCTTCGAGATGAATGGCTTTTGTGCTGAAGCACACAAAAACGCAAACATAGCCCTTTGTGATCAAGCATGCGCGGCCGGTATAATTCTTGACCTCGAAGGGTCCAGCAAAGTCGACGCCTGTATGTGTAAAGGGTCTTGAGAAAGTTGCTCTCTCCGTGGGCAAGTCCCCCATCATTTGTGTCTGTAGCCTCTTGCGGTAAATTACACAGACCTTGCAGGAATTGATGATGGATTTGACTAGGACCTTGAGTTTTGGAATCCAGAACTTGGATCGGATAAGGCGCATAACTAGTTGGTTTCCCCCATGCAAGGATATGCGGTGGGTGAAACGGACCAAAAGTTTTGCAAACATGGATGAGTAGGGGATAATGATTGGCTGGCTCTCATCATAATTCAAGGAATGGGATGCCCTCACGCGTCCGCATGCCCTCAAGACACCTTTGCTGTCAAGAAAAGGGTTCAAGTTTCTAATAGAACTTGAGACAGGAATTTGCTGCTTTGTGAGCAAACAGCCATACTCTTTTGCGTAATCTCTCCGCTGAGTGAGGATGCAAAGTTGCTCCTGAGCTATGGATAGTTCATTGGAGCTGAGCTCAACTGGACGTGGAAAGGACGAAACCCGGCATCCATTTATAAAACGGAGTACATAGGCAGTAACGCGAAGCGCTCTATGGAAATCAGAAAACCTGCCAAGAAAGTCCGGAGTCGAAGGCGTTTTCGCGAGATTACACTTAATAGTGCGCTGCTCGACGCAAGTGTCTGGGATAGAAGCAGACGAAATTGGCCACTGGTCCTGAGCCAGGTGAATCCATTCTGGCCCATGCCACCACAGAGCGTTATCTATAAGCTCTTGTGGCAGGACCCCTCTACTGGCTAGATCTGCCGGGTTGTGCTCGGATCGAACGTGTGACCATTTGCTGGAATCGCTGACTTGCGTAACTTTTGCCACTCTGTTGGCCACAAAAGCTGTCCACTTGCACGGTGGTTTGTTCAGCCAGGCCAGCACGATCGTTGAGTCTGTCCAGTAGAACGTTTCGAAATTGGCAGCTGGAAGTTGGTGGAGAAGTGCTGAGGAAAGTTCAGCCAATAGAACAGCGCCGCAAAGTTCTAGGCGCGGCACCGACAGCGATTTAACAGGGGCAACCCTAGTCTTTGCTGTCAGAAGATGGGTGGTCACCTTGTTGGCAACTTCAACGCGGACGTAGATTGCTGCCCCATACGCACGCTCCGACGCATCGCAGAACCCGTGGTACTGCAGTTTCATCTGGGGCTGGAACTGTAACCATCTTGGGATGCGGATATTCCTTAGAGCAGGATAGCTCCTAAGGTATTCCTGCCATTTGTTGATGAGATCAGCTGGCAAAGGCTGGTCCCACTCCAATTCTTTGAGCCAGATTTCCTGCATGAAAATCTTGGCCCGGATGACGAAAGGCGCCAGCCACCCGGCTGGGTCGAACAGTTTTGAAATTTGAGAGAGGACCTCCCGCTTCGTGTAGGACTCCTGATGGAGAACTTCAGACGGCCTGAAAAAGAACTCATCCGTATGGGCCTGCCAGCGTATGCCCAGGGTCTTCGCTGTGCTGGAATCCTCGATTTCCAGAAACTCCTCGCACAGCCGGTGCTCTTTAGGGATATCCTTGAGGACGCCCTTGGAGTTGGAAGTCCATTTCCTGAGCGGAAAGCCAGCGCTGTCTAACGCATCACGAAGTTCCGCAATCGTCGTAATTGCGCTTTCCCTTGTATGTGTCCCTGCGAGGACGTCATCGACGTACATGCAATCGGAAATGACGCTACTTGCGAGAGGATACTGCAAGCTCACGTCTTGGGCGAGTTGGCGGAGGACTCTGAGTGCCAGAAATGGGGCACAATTCACTCCAAATGTGACTGTGCTTAGTTCAAAATCCCCGATCTCGCCATCTGCCTTTCGGAAAAGAATCCGTTGAAACGGAGTGTGTTCGGGGTCCACCAGGATCTGGCGATACATTTTCGTGATGTCAGCGTTGAAGACATACCGAAAATATCGCCACTTAAGAATCTGCATAGTGAGATCGGACTGAAGAATGGGTCCTGGATGAAGAATATCATTCAGGCTCTTGCCATTTGAGGATGGACAAGATGCGTTAAAAACTACTCGAACTTTAGTCGTGGTGCTGTCAGGTTTAAAGACAGCGTGGTGTGGCAAATAGAAATTGCATTTGGCGGAGTAGCCATGTGGAGAAACTGGTTTCATGTGACCTAAATCGAGATATTCTTGGAGCACGGAATTGTACTGCTCTTTTAAAGGGACGTTTCTGGATAAACGACTCTCGTTTTTGAGGAATTGAGCAAGCGCAATTGATCTAGAATGGCCCAAATCGATATTGTTAGGATTTCGGAATGGAAGAGTGACCACATATCTGCCACATTCGTTCCGTGAAGTTGTTCGAACAAAGTTTGACTCACAGAAGGAATCAGCGTCCTTGACCAACTTAGTTGGAATATCCTCCACCTCCCAAAATTTGGAGAGAAGACTATCGAGCTTCGCTCCTTCACTGACCGAATCTCGCGTTGTGAAAGAGGAAATGGAATTAGGCACGATCTTTGAAACTGGGCCGGTAAGGATCCAGCCGAAAACTGTTTCCTGCCCAAGGAGTGAGCCGCAGATATTCGGATAGGAGCCGCTTAAAATCACGGATGGAAGGATATCCGCTCCGATGAGAACATCAATCTGCGAACTACGATAGAACGATGGATCGGCTAGTTCGATAGTAGGGAGATTCTTCAATGAACTTTGCGGGATTGTGTATGAAGGCAAATTACCTGCCAATTGAGGGAGAACAAACGCTGAAGTTTCGATACGCAATCTCGGTTTCGTCGAAGAGCCAATATGGAAATGGCATAGCTTTTGAGTTTGGGCTGCAATTGCCTGATTGAGCCCTGAGACTTGCGCGTGTACGGATTGGAAAGGCAACTTTATCGTTTGGAATAATCGTTCAGAAATGAAAGTGGCTTCAGATCCTGAGTCGATCAGAGCACGAGCGGTATATGTAGCTCCCAAATGGCATACATTTATGACCGCTGTGCCGAGGAGAACACCTTGGCTGTTCGCAGCAAAATAATTCTGAACATTTGCTGTTGACTGAATTGGAGTGGACTGTATATTGGAATTAGAAGGTTGCCAAGAAGCAGCGTTCTCATTTAACGTAGTCACAGGATTGGATGTCGAAGAGGCGGCTTCGCCTCGATGCAGTAGAGTGTTGTGCCGACCCTTGCATGTAAAACAATTGTGCGCACTCGTGCATTCTCGCAATTGATGGCCTCTCGCGAAACAGTTCAAGCAGAGCTTTTTCTGCTTAATATATGTCCCCCGTTCATTGACAGACATCTGCAAAAAACGAGGACACAAGCGGACTGGATGATTTTCCTTGGAGCACAAATCGCACGTTTTGCTTTTCATGCTAACCTTTGCCTCGAAAGAATTCAACCTCTTAGAGCCTGCGTTATTACGGGAGGATGAATTGGAAACGCTCTGAGAGTTGGAAGTAGGTTTTAAATCCTCTATCTGCTCTAAGGTGCGATAGCGCTCATTAAGGAAGCAGTCCAAATCGCTCCAAGTCGGAATCCCGGAGTTCTTTGATAAGGATTGCTCCCAAAGAGACACAGTAAGCTTAGGAAGCTTGGATGTGCACAGGAAAACCAGAATGCAATCTGCGAACGAGGAAGATGTGGAAATTTCGGAGTGCTCAAGTGCTGTTAAGCATCGTTGGATGGTGCTATGAAGATCCTTTATTGCTGCACCTGATTCGCTATTAACCGAGGGCAGGTTAAAAAGAATCTTGAGCTGGCTCGTGACAAGTAGCCGCTTGTTAGCGTATCGTTCGCTGAGCGCATTCCACGCGGATGCGAAACCATCATTCGTCAGTGGAAATTTGGCGATAATATCGTTGGCTTCACCCGCGGTTTTGGTGTTGAGATGATACAACTTCTCAACTGGAGTCAACCTTGGATTGTTGATATATATTGCCGTAAAAAGATCACGGAACGTGGGCCAACGCAAATAGTCTCCATGGAACACTTCTGTGTCGCACGGAGGGAGACGACAGCCCCCGGAATAGGAAAGTTGCGCTGGTACGACTTGTGTGGCTGGCACAGCTGCCCGACTGATTTGCCCTTTTAATTTGGAAATACACCTTTCGTATACGATGTAGCAGTGATCGTATTTGGACTCCATCGCTGGCACATCGTTACTGCCCGCTTCTTGGCTGAGTGCTTTTGAGCACACTTCGCACTCCGCCTCGACTTTATCCCACAGGATTTGTAAACGATCTCGACGGACCTCAAATGTGAAGATATTGTCATCGTCGGACGGGGGAGTGTTGACGCGGGACTCAAACTGGCAAAGTTTGTCGGTTACGGAGATGAAGCTGGATAACGCCATTGTGGAAGCCGAAGATGACGCTTTTCCAATGGATCTGGTTTTTACCGGACTACGTTGAGAGTACCCTGCCTTTGAAGCGAGTGCAGAGGGTTCACGCTTGGGTTTTATGGATCCTGTGCTGGATGATGTCCTTAAGGCTGAAGCTGGCGAAACCGAAAGACGAGGAGTGGAAGCTGATTTCGGCTTGTCGACTGGTCTGAAGGAACCTTTTGTATCAGAAGGCGTTCGCGTGCCCGATGGGGTAGAAGAAGCAGAAGAGCGACGCGCAGTGCTAGCGGTTGGGACGGTAAGCTGATCCTTAGCTGTTCGATCTGTCCCCTTTGACCCTTCTGACATAATATGTTTCCAAACTTCAAAGGAATATACTTCTTTCCTTTTTTTCCTAAGTGTCAGATACCCGAAAGCGAAACCAAAAAAGCCAATAGAAAGGATGGAGAGAGGCGGCTGGGTATGCGATGAATTTTACCACAATGAATTATTGTAATTTGGATTTTTTTTCCCTTTTTATATATTGGAACACAGGAGAGTGATAATAACAAGAAAAGGAGATAATCACTTAACCAAAAAATCCCAAAGACTCAACTGGATGCAGTTTTCTAATAAATTGTATATATTAAAAAAAATGTTCAAATTGGATTATTACCCTTTTTTTAAATAAAGAAAATAAATTTTATTTAAAAAAGGAAACGGAATATTTGTTTTTTTTGTTTGTATTTAGTTTGACAAAACGCAATGGAAACGACGATATTTTGTAAACGATGATTTTCACTGGATAAGTGACCGATGAATCGATTGGACAGTAGGCATCGATTGATTGCGATGATTGCAGCTGCTGATCTCGATTGCGTTTATCGATAGCTTCGTTTGTTTACGTTTTGGAATTATGCGCGAGTGGAATAAAGTTGATAATATAATACTTATTAACTTAATATAGCTGAGTGGAATAAGTATTGTATTACATGCAATATTTTGGAACGCGCCTAATGTTTTCGATCAGCTGATGTATTTGTGTTTTATGTGTGGAAATGTTTGTGGTTGCCGGCATATGCATGTGTACATATATGTATGTATGCAGCACAAAAATATGTGAACATATGTGCGTATGTAAATATGTTATCACTTGTTGCTGCTTAGTGCCGGCGATATTGTAGTTGCGTAAATGTTTTGTAGAAATGTGTTAGTGTAATAATATAATATAATATAATATGCATGCACTAAAATGTTCAAAATGTAATTTAAGTGTTCAGTGGAATTGGGACTAATCAACCCTTGTATATATGTACATACATACGCCACTATGTGTGTGTCATATGTAAGTACATATGTATGTATGTCACAACGTAGGCGGCAATGACAAAAAAAAAATGCAATAATATTTAGGAGAAAATATACTGCAAAACGAGAAGAAAATTGAAGAAAGTTGTGAATAATATTCAGGATAGAATATTATTATGTGGTGTATTCGCCGTATATGCTGCAATGGAGAACGAAGCTGTGGGAATGGACCATGTAAGTACATACACACATATGTATGTCAATAAAAATTAATATATTTATTTTGTATTAACCATATGATTATTCTTGTACGAGTTTATAGTCGGACTTGGACTTTATTAGCGGATGCTGGACACAATCGAACGAATTGGAAGGAAACATACATACATATAATTTATATTGGAATATATAAAAAATATGGCGGGCTATGTATGTATGTCGGTATGTAGAAAGTTTTCATATATGGGATATGAAGCATAAATAAAAATGCATTACTTATCTTGTTTCACCAAGGAACTAGCTGGATCGAGTCAGGAAGGATATCCGGCTCGAAGGACCAATGAAAGTAGTGGAGGCGTCGAAGATAAATAAATTCACTTTTCCTTTGAATTTAGAACTTTATTCCAGAATGTAGAAAATTGCACTTCGTGTGCTGTGGCGGTTGAATATAGAGTAATTATGTATGTGTATGTAAAAAAAAAAGTGACATATGTCTATGCAAAATAAAGAGAGCCAAATATGGAGAGTAACATACATATGCAATGCTAATGCTAGCGTTAATGTTATTTACATGTAATATTTACATTTCGGAAACTTAACATATGTATGTATAATGAACAGCTGGCTTCGACACCCGATGTGAACGCTTGTGCTCCTGTGCCACCTCCTCCTCCTCCTTTTTCAAGAAATAATATGCCGCCAACAAAGTTGAGATTGCAACATTCGATGCTGCCAATGCTCGCCTTTTCGCTTTGAAATCCATTTTGAAAAAGTTTCGGATATTTTGTTCTCGTTTGTTTGTTTTGATTTGCACAGCTGACGCATAGAGTTACCACTCAACTTTTTCTTATTTTTCCGTGTTGCATTGGCAACACTGGGCTTACGCTCGTCGATAGCCAAATATTGAGCACTTTACGCCGCGAAAAATTGATCTAAGCTTAATCAAGAATATATATACTGTATAGGGTCTCAAAAAGCCGTAGAAAAGCTGAAAAACTATGTGCAAGTGGCAATGGCTCAAGGATTGGGGAAATCTTGGAAGCAAGCAATCTATTATGATTTTGACAAGCGCATGACAATTGCGTCTCTGCACATGCTAATTATCTGGATGAGCTTGTGTCCAGAGAGGAAGTGGTAGACGCAGTCAAGCTGGTCTTGAATGACGCCACAGTGAGCTTGGATTCTGTCAAATCGTTACGTGCTCTTAGGGACGGTCAACAGGTGGCAACATTGATCCTACCGGCAGCTCAAGCCAAGGTGTTGGCTGACCTGAGGAAGATTCGCATCGGCTGGGTTGTGTGTCGCATTCGTCCAGTTCTGCAGCCGAAACGCTGCTTTAAGTGCCTCGCCTATGGACATATGGCAGCATACTGTTCAAGCACGGAGGACCTGAAAGGAGCGTGTTTCAAGTGTGGGGAACGTGGCCATCTGGCCAAAGCATGCGATAAACCGCCTAGATGCAGCCTATGCATTCGCAATGGCGAGAAAAACACTGATCACGCAGTGGGCAGCTTTAAATGTCCAGCGTACAAAGAAGCGGTCAGTAAAATGAAATGTTAAGGTTGCTTCAAATCAACCTTAACCATTGCATTGCTGCTCAAGCTCTCTTGGAGCAGTATGTAAGAGAGTTGCAGGCGCACATTGTTATTATCAGTGAGCCGCATCACCGCGAGTCAATATGTCCCAGGACATGGATCGCTGATACGAGTGGGAAAGCTGCAATATGGGCTTGTGGCGCCCCATCGCCACTGCTGGCTGATACTAAGCCTTTTAACGGCTTTGTGCGGGCAACTGTGGGGAACAAATGCATCTACAGCTGCTACATGGCCCCTAGTTTGCAGCTGAATGTATTTGCTTCCATCCTGGAGGAGTTGGTTGAGGATGCCAGAGGGCGAAGTGGATTGGTCATCGCAGGCGACTTCAATGCGTGGGCCACGGAGTGGGGCAGCCAAGTGACAAATGCTAGAGGTCGAGTCCTCCTCGAAGTTTTAGCATCTTTGGATCTAGTGTTGCTCAATACTGGCTCCCAAAATACATTTAGCCGAGCAGGCACCGGGTCAATCGTCGACCTTACATTCGTAAGCCCGTCATTGGCAGCCGGCGCGATTTGGCAGATCAGCGATGTTTACACCGCTAGCGACCATGTGGCCATCTTGACCACAATTGGGGATCATTCACGGCCAGCTGGGAACGGAGTGCCACGCATGCAGGCATACCGTGTGGAGCAACTCAACAGTCAGCTATTTTCTGCAGCGCTCCAGTCAGTAGCCACGGAAGGAGGTGCTGAAGACAGAGCACACCAAATCACAAGCATCTTGGCCAATGCATGTGACAGCAGCATGCCGAGGCGCAAACCTTACATGCGTCATCATGAACCCACTTTTTGGTGGAATGAACGTATTGCCAACGCCCGTCACGCGTGCCTGCGTGCTAGAAGGCGATATCAACGGGCCCGAGGGAGACCAGACTATACTGCCAGGCAAGAAGAGTATAGAGTGGCTAGAAGACAACTCAAACGTGAAATCCGGTTCAGCAAAAGAGAATGTTTTCTAAAACTTTGCGACTCCGCCGAGCATAATCCATGGGGGAATGCATACAAGATTGTTGTTAAAGCTGTCTACGCTGGAAGACAACACTCACCAACGAATGCAAGCGAGCTGAAGCAAATTGTGGAGACGCTTTTCCCGGCTGTAGCTTCACAACAGCTCTCACAAGCATTGGCATCAGGTCAGAGAGCAACTCTTTCAACCCCTATAGATGCGGTAACAGTGGACGAAATACTAGCGGTCGCTAGAAGCATCAAGCCAAATAAAGCTCCTGGCCCTGACGGTATGCCAAATCGTGCAATAAAGCTAGCCCTTTCACTGCAACCCAACGTATTTATCGAAGTATTTAACACGTGCCTAGCGGAAAAAACTTTTCCCTCTATTTGGAAGCTGCAGTCGTTAGTATTACTCCCCAAACCGGGTAAGCCACTGGAGGACCCATCGTCCTATAGGCCTATCTGCTTGCTGAACACCTTGGGAAAAATACTGGAAAAATTAATCTGCAGGAGACTTGAGGCAGCCATTACCGCAGGAGGAGGTCTGTCTCCAAACCAATATGGCTTCAGGAAAGCAAGTTCCACCATTGACGCGATAGGCAAAGTGACCAGTATTGCATCACAGGCTATCCAAGGCTCGAGATGGCAAGGAGGCACAAAACAGTATTGCTTAGTCGCCACACTGGATGTGAAGAACGCCTTCAATACTGCCAGGTGGGACAGAATAGTGCAGTCACTGCTTGACTACGGTGTCCCAGAATATCTCCTAGAGATAGTTAAGAGCTACTTCCAAGGAAGAGTTCTTCAATATTTCACTACCGAAGGCATCAAAACACATCACGTTTCAGCTGGAGTACCTCAGTGGTCTGTTCTGGGACCGCTTTTATGGAATGCCATGTACGATGGAGTCTTGCGTCTGGCACTTCCAACGGACACCCACATCGTCGGATTCGCTGATGACGTAGCTATCGTAGTGGTTGGCAAGGAGCTTCGGTCGACCGAGGAGACGGGTAATTCCTGTATAGCTTGCGTCCAACGCTGGCTAGCTTCTGCAGGACTACAACTAGCTGCACACAAAACTGAAGCTGTTCTAATCAGTAGTCGTAAAAAGGTGGAGACTGCACGAATAACTGTCGGCAGTGAAACGATACTATCGAAGCGGGCGATCAAGTATCTAGGAGTAATGCTGGACACTAGGCTGTCTTTCCGAGAGCACCTGCAGTACATACACAAAAAAGCTGCGGATTCAACTCGTGCGCTCTCGCGTATTATGCCTAATACACGAGGACCCAAACAGCAACGACGCAAGCTACTGATGAACGTAACAAGGGCTATTATACTCTATGCGGCTCCCATCTGGTCCAAAGCGGTTTCGGTTCCGAGCTATAATCGAGGTATCTGCTCGACATATCGGCTTAGCGCTATCCGAGTGTGCTGCGCGTTTCGTACCATTTCTGACGAAGCTGCCCTAGTTATAGCAGGAATGGTACCAATAGAGGAGCTGGCCAGGGAGGCTGACTCAATATATAATGCCGTAGGTCCCAATGCTGCCGACGGGTCATCACTACGCATCATACGAACCGATGAAAGACAACGATCCATCGCGCGGTGGCAAACCCGCTGGGACTGCTCTACGAAAGGTCGCTGGACGCACCACTTGATCCCCAATTTGGCTGCCTGGCTCAACAGAAAACACGGCGAGGTAAACTTTTACTTAACCCAACTCCTATCAGGACACGGGTGCTTTCGGAGGTACCTGAAGCGGTTCGGCCACGATGATTCTGACGAGTGTCCATCATGTGGGGGTGGTACAGTCGAGGATGCCCAGCATGTGGTGTTCCAGTGCCCGAGATTCGGAAACCACCGCCAGTGGCTAGAGGAAGCATTGGGTGGTCCCATCACTGAAGCTAACTTGGTGAGCAGGATGCTGGAATCTGTCCAGAATTGGGAAGCAATCAGTACGTATGCGGCAATGATATTAACTGATCTGAGAAGAGCAGAGCGCAGGAGAAGGAGCGAAGAATAGTTTTTAAAATAGTTTAATATAGTTCCTATAGGCGACACCTCAGTGCCCGTGAAGCATTGTCTTTGCGGTAGTTCCATGGGCATCTGGTGTCATCTGTAGTGTTAGTATAATATAGTGTATATGTAACCTCAGTAGACAATAAATGGAATAAAAAAAAAAAAAACATGCTAATTATATATGGGTCCCGGTAATTCAAAATTATGGACACAGCTTGGAATATCCGCAGGTAAGAAGTATCGAAACATCATACTTATATATTTCATGTTTTTATTTTTAGAAAAAACATGGGTTGAGCATCCAGCTAATTAAGTTAATTGGAAACCACTTCCTAGATTCTGGACTTGTGGTCAACAACAAAATAATAACGTCAAGGACCATTACACAAGCAATGCTATACGCCGCTTCTTCCGATTTGTCCATATTATGGATATTATCGGAGTGAACGTTTTTAGTTATTAGCATTTCTATATTTTATACGTCCATGTCCTCGTGTTTGTTAAGTATGGTTTGTGTTTTATATTAACTCTTTAAAACGTTTTCATAATATAATCCATTTATATTTAGCAAGAAATACTGAAATTTTAGGCAACACAGGCAATGTTGTCGTCGAGAAGGATATACCTTGGACAGATTTCAAGAATATGCCCAATTTAAATTCCGAGAACCGATGCTCTAGCAATGTAGTTAAGGTTGTGGTCAATGAAAGCAATGTTTTCGAGGAGGAGACGGAGTGGGAAGATTTAGAAAGCATTCCTAAACTACCTTCCACATCCACAGAAGAAGAGGATGAAGTTAGTGACCAGCTAAATGAGGATGCCATTCAGTATATATCTGGTTATTTAGTAAAGAGATTTGGTCTTGAAGATATTGACAAAGAAAATCAAACAACGCGTCGTATGTAGAATTAAATGACAAATAAAACAATTTTATTTTAAGATGCATGTAAAATGTAAATACAAAAACATAAACAACGTTTGTTAGGAAATAAGAAGTTTTTAAAGATTTTGCTTTAATAAATAAAAAAAAGAAAAACCTGAAATTGCTTTTTATTTTGATTTTACTGTGGCTCACAGCTAAATTAAAAGCGTTGAAGCCAGAGCTTTCAAATAACTCTAAACCCATTTTGCAATCGAGGTGAGCGCTTAAGAAGCCAGAAAAAGCAAGGACACGAGCCCCGAAAACGCAACCACGATCCCGTTTTTTTCGCTTGTTTTCTTTGCTTGACAAAGCGAATCGTAAAGAAGCTTTCGAGGGAGAGCCACTGAGACAGTACAGTGTGCGAACGAAAAATCTAACCTTGTCTGAGCTAAACCAACGAGAGTAGCTCGGTCTGTCCTATTTTTAAAACGGGCTTGAGAGAACCTCGGTTTTTGAAACCTCAACAAAGGAAGAGATTTTTGTGAGTTCTGGCTGAAACTATTGGGCGTATAGCGACAAATGTAATACCAATTTTAAGGATAAAATGTTAACAATGACTTAAAATTAAATTAATTTTTAAAATAAACTAGTGGACGGTGCTGCAGTCGAGCATACTCGACTGTCGGAGACCCCGTACTTACTATCGAAAAGCAAACCTTAAAATAAAACAAGAATATTCCCAATCTTTGAGTTCGGTTGAGGTAAATATCTCCAAAAAAGTTCATACTAAATATATATCAAACAACAAAAAGTTTTTCATACTGAGACTTGGTTTTCGACTGATCGTTCCTATGGCAGCTATATGATATAGTGGTCCGATTTCAACCAAATTTGGTCAGGATGTATAGGACCATGAAGCAATTACATAAGGAGGTCTCGTCGGCAAAAAGTAGTCCATTGACTATACTAACAATAAGTGCGAGTGAAAAGGTTCAGCGTAGTGAGTGTGAGTGAAACGACCATAGAGCTCGTTGATTAACCCTTAGATGGTGCATGGGGTTTAAAGCTGGCTATCATAATAAAACGAATTGAAGTTTTTTTTATAAATTAATTTTAAATAATTTTGAATTTGATATTAGGCGTTGTTTTTGTTTTTGTACACATATTTTTTTGCTTAGGTACTTAACTTTAAAATAAATTCTAATTTTAAAATAAAACTTTTTTACAGCTAAATTAATATTAACGTTCTTAGCAGCCATTAACAATTTTTCGTATAAATTTTTTGTTATGCTAAAATGTTCTTTAAGAACATGTGAAAATATTATTTCCAGCTCCTTGATTTTATCTTTGAACTGTACAGAAGGTTTTATCAGTCCACCATGCGAAACCTCATCAACGTAAGTGACTGACGAATTTTGGGCATACTCATCGAAAATTTTAAATTTTTTAATAACATAGCCTGCTATGTATTCAGTGGAATCTTCCGTCAATTCGTGTAGCTCAGTATCTGGTATGTTGTTATCAATGTCTATTTCAAAACCTTCAGGCTCGTTCTCTTTGTTGTGGTCTGGTTGAGAACTTAGGTCTAGGTTCAACCAAGTATCAGGATTGTCTTCACCAACATTTTGATTGTCTGACAACATTTCAGTATTCTTTGCTGATTAAATTTAAGGATTGTTATATTGTTAATTAAAATAATAAAAAAAAACATAAATCACAAAACCACAAAATACATAACACAGAACAAACCTACAAGCAATCACGATCAAAACTTTGCTGAAACATAGAGCTAAACATTTGACAATTAGTTTTGCTAAAATCAATTATTTTTAAAAAAAACTCTGATAGTTACTGCATTTAAATATTTAGGGTGCTCATCGCAAGTTTCAGGAATAATTGTTGATATAACCGCCTTAGACATTCTGAACTCGTAAGAGAGGTTCGTCATGCTTGATCCGGAGACTAAATATCGCAGAGTCACCTCAAGTCGCTCGCCTGGTGAAATTGTTTCGCGAAAATTTATTGTCTTCTTTTTAATAAGCGGAGCTACCCAAAAAGTGAGCTGGTCGAACGTTGCTCCGTCCATCCGCAAATAATTTTTGAATTTTAACGGAAGACTTCGCAGCTCTCCCGTTAGCTTGGCATACATTCCCTCTTTTTCACTAGTCAAATTCATCTCGTCGATCCAGCAGCTGCGCTTTGCCTTGGGTTCATCATCATTGTCTTCCAAAAGCCACAGCCCAATGACCGCCACAGCAGTAAGCTCAGTTTCATCTTGTACATCCATTTTTTTTTTTTTAATCGAAATCAATGCTAAAGACCCCAAAAAAAAAAAAAAAAAACATTTTAGCTTTGACGTTCACAATGTGTAGAAAAACAAACTTGCTCGATGTGATTTCACAATGGGATTGGGCTCATTTGAGCTGCTTCAACTTTAACAGGAGTTAACATAGTTTTCAACAAAATTGTGTCAATCTTCTTCGCAAAAAATTTTTAACAGAATGTGAAAGTGGTGTTTACATTGAAATGTCACATTTTTGTGACTTCACAATTTTGTGTCAATGCATTTAGTATTCACATTGCCTTGTGAAGTTGTGAAATGCTTTGTGTAGTGCTTGTGAAGCGTTTGTGAAGCAGTGAGAACGCACCTTAAGAATTAAAATGGTTTATGCCACAATCTTACTATCCTACTAAGTGTAATCGTCAAAATACAAACGGTCCATTTTGAAAGAAAATTTTTAAGAAAATGGGCAAAACTATGGAAAAAAAGAATTTATTCACTCTATTCAATTTATTCTAGCGTATAGTATATTGCTTAAATAAATAACTTGAATACATTTTTGGAAAAAAAAATTTTACAAGATGTGAGTTTTTGATCAATTTTAAGTTTTTCGTCGAGGTGAACCTTTTTCTGAAAATGCCTATTAGGAAATACACGCATCTGTATACAAGGGTGTCGGCAGTGGGGACAGGGGGGCCCCCCCCTACATTCACTACTTAACATTATTTAGCTTCCGAAACCCAAACAAAGCAGCTCTCACAACTTTGCGATTATTTTGTGCAATTTTTCTGTAGCCCTGCTATATCGATAGCTTTAGTGTTAACGTTATCAAAACATCTTGTCACTACGGCTATCGTATATCAATAATCGAAAAGGCCGCCATAAACAAAAACTAAGCTAAGTTTGTGTTAATATATACGAAAGAGCTAATATGGACATTCGTACGTTTTTTTCTGCAGGTTCTTGTAAGTATTATATATGTTTATAGTGAATTGTAATGGCAAATTGAAAAACGATTGTATTTTGATGTAGTAACGAAAAGAAAACATAGCCCTAGCGACTCCGATGGCAGCGAAAAAAGTCCCGAGCGTACCGCAACAGACAAATTTGAAGATGATTGCCATGCAAATGATATTGGCAAATGGATTAATACTGCACACTCAATAACTTCAGCACAAAAACGAGATCTCTTAATTAACTGCTGGGTTCCGCCACCCAAATATGATTTTACTCTCGACGCCATGCATTTAAAACGAAAATTTAACCACAGCTGGCTTGATATGTATAAGCCATGGATGGCTTATTCGCGGAAATTAAAAGGAGTATTCTGTATACATTGCGTTTTGTTTAAGCCACAAAAAGTACATGGAAAATTTTCTTCTTTTGTTGTCCGATCATTCACAAAGTTCAAAAATGTATATGAGTACTCAAAGTCTCATGCTTCATCTCTAGTGCACAAGGAGGCAACTGAATCAGCCAGTTTATTTTTAAAACAGCAGCCAGTCGACGTACACTTGCGATCTGGGCATGATAAAATAGTTGCAGACAATAGAAAATATTTAAAATCTATTATTTCTACAATTATTTTCTGTGGAACCCACGATCTTCCGTTACGAGGAAAACTTTATAAAGAAGGCAATAATTCTGTGTCCTAAAATAGGTAAAAGGGTTAGCTCATGAAAAAGTATATTTTTTTTTTTTAGAAATATTTCATGATTTATTGGTGCTGCGAAAGTGGTGACGAATCGTTAAAAGTATCCCACGGAAGAAATGCAACGTATATGTCCGGGGATAAACAAAATGAGTTTATTGAACTATGCTCGAAAGTATTAACAGATTTAATCTGTAAAGAGATAAAAAATGCAGGAGCATATACCATTTTAGCGGATGAGACAGCCGATATTTCTGGCAAGGAGCAACTATCCATAGGAATTCGTTTGTTTGATATGTCAAAATCGCTCATCCGGGAGGAGTTTGTAGGCTTCACTGAACTCAAAAAAATGGACACAGAGACAATTGCTGAAAGTATCAGAGAAAGCATTGTGGAAATGGATCTTGATCCAGAAAAATGTGTGGGACTTGGTTTCGATGGTTGTGCTACAATGGCTGGCAAAACTGGCGGCGTTCAAGCAATTTTAAAGAAAAAATTTCCAAAAAGTTTTTATTTTCACTGCGCAAGTCATCGGCTTAGTTTGGTCGTAAATGATCTAAATTCTGTTCCTGAAATAAGAAATACAATAGCCACCGTAAAAGACATCATAAATTTTTTAAGGAATCTCCTATGCGTAGACAATTTTCCCCAAATATTCACTCGTTCTGCGAAACAAGGTGGTCTGAGAAATATTGTAGAATTAATGATTTTAAAACACATTTTGTTGAAATAATTTCTGGCTTAGAAAAGTTAAGCATTGAAGGCAACTTGTCCACCAGAAAAACTGCGTTTCAGCTACATAGTGCAGCATTAAAAAGCGTATTTGTTATATGCCTCTGTATAATATCAAAATATTACGCTATTTTACAGCCAGTTGTTAATCAACTACAAGCCATAAATAACGACATAATTAAATGCTCCGAGCATGTGCAGAATATAGTTGAAGTTTTTGAGTTGCATAGATCAACTGTAGACGTCGTATTCAACAAAATTTTTATTGATGCCTCTGAAATAGCCCAAAATCTATCGTTCGAAATTAATGCACCACGAATAATAGAAAAACAAAAAAATAGATCAAATCGCCCATTTACAAGCGTTTTAATATATTTCCAGAGAGCCATATTTATTCCCTAAAGGAGAGATTTTCTAAATCAAATAATGCAGCATTTGATCTCACTGCATTACACCCGATATCTTAAAAAAATACTAGCTTCAATGACTTAAAGTCGAAGTTTTTTAACTCCATCCGATTTTACAAATTAGAAGGCATAGAGCATGAGATAGAGTTGTCGTACCATCAATGCAAAAGCAATAATTATTTGGATTTGGTTGATGCTTACCAGAATGCGGAATGGTATCCAAATATCAGACATGCCTTAGAAATTTTACTTGCGTTGCCCTGTACAACAGCCACAGTGAAGCGGTCGTTTAGCACCCTTAGACGAGTTAAAACTTGTCTAAGAACTTCGATGAAAGAGTCTCGACTTAACGGTAATTATATTTATTCATAAAATAACAATAATTTCTATCTGTATTCATTTTTTTAGAAGAAGCAATTCTAGACAAATTTTCTAAAAATCCAAGAAAACTTATTTTATAATTTTGTCTGTTCGTAAAAAAAAAAATGTTGCCCCCCCCCTTATGGAAAAGCTGCCGACTCCCTTGTATATGTGTGTGTGACCGGCAAGCGTCCCTATTTCACCAGAACCACCACAGAATACTTAGCAGCAGCTGTTGCATAGAACTTCTGCAATTGTAATCCAAATGCACCGTCTGTAGAGCCTCCAATACCGTATCCAATTAATAACCCAATGTAGTATATTTTAAAATTCAACTTTTATATTTCTTTCGCAAACACGTCTGTCTTGTCACTTCAACATCCGAAAGAAAAGAGACAGATCAGAGCGAGTAGTTCAACTGAACCAGTGTGGCCAGATCACTAATAACACTAAGCAAATAACCTATAGAGAACCCATCCCATACAACCGAAATGTCACATGCGAAATGCTTTGCGAAGCGTCCCCTGGGAAATTTTTCCGAGCTGGCAATATTGTTCGAGTGGACGCTTCGAGCGAAGGGATTTTATTTTTGAGGCCGCTTCAGTCGACGGGCTGTGCTCGTTGGGTGCAGAACAAAAACATTCGAACTATGAAATACCCTCTACCCTTTTAACTTTTTGCCCACATTATTTTATATAGAAAAACAACTTCAATTTTATAAATTCATAAAGGTTGATGATCGAGCAAACGCAATGATACGTTTTATCATTCATAAATATTTTAGTTTACTTGATATTTAATATTAAAAATTTAATCTGTACAGGGTATAAGAGCTCACATACAAAATGTTTATTGCATCAACAAATAAACAAAGCAGCGTTGCAAATTCTCTTCATAACGCACATGCAACCTATACATATGCGCACATTTATTGTAAGATGCACACATACAAATATATCCATCCATTGATTTCCATCTCTGTCTGGCTATATCTGGGTCTGTATGTGCAAAGAGGATGGGAGGTGAATATCTCACGAGCGCCGTTCTCGCGCCGCAGAGTTTCTTCTCATTCCCTTTGCACACACATACATTGATATTTCTCAATGTTGCGTACATTAGATTTCTGCATACATGCATAACCATGTGCGCGACGTACCTCAGCCTTGAATACACTACATTTTAAATACAATTAGGGTATTCAGAAACTCTAGTATTTGTGTTATGTGGCAAAGTGATAACACTGTAGCTAGTGAGCGACCTTTTTAAGTTTCTGTTGTCGTATTTGTGATAAATCATCTGACAGTTCAACTCAATTTAAAATAAAAAACAAAACCATTCGACCTGAGTTTGTAATCAGAATGCCAAGAGAAGGAATAAAAAAACAATTAACTAAGCGGAAGCTTGATTTAGCTCTATGGGAATTGGAGTTGCTTGATGGTACGTACATATGCAGTTATTGCAAAAAACATAAATACAACTAAGGCTTTGAGTATTTTAGACAATGACCATGCTTCATACGATGAAGTAATGGACGAACTAATGGAGGATATATTAACAATTTCATCGTGTCGCCGTGGAATTGAGTTTTCTGTTCCCAAGTCATTCGATTGGCGAACCCACGTATTGCCAAACTTCAATGAGGATCGGTTTCTCCAAATGCTGCGAGTCACAAAGATGCAGTTTCAAATAATAGTGGAATTCGTCCGCAATGATTCCGGTTTCAAATCATCGCTATTTCGGCCTCAAATGTCCGTTGAACAACAGGTTGCGATTGTTTTGTTTCGCTTAGGATCATCCGGAGAAGCTGCTGCTATGAGGAAGATAGCAACTTTGTTTGGAGTAGGAGATGGTGGAACTATAGGTTCTATAACAGACAGGTTTTTTAGTGCCATTCTCCGAAAGTTGTCTCAACTTATTTATTGGCCAAATGCAGCTGAACGCAAGAAACTTGCTCTAGAAACCATAGACGAGTTGCCATACTGCATTGGATACATTGATGGTAGCGAGATAAAGCTTGCTAGAACACCTCAACTGGACCATGAGGTATATTACTCGAGAAAGCGTATATACGCTATTAAGATGCAAGTTGTCTGCGACCACAATTTACGCATACGAAACGTTGTTGTTGGTAGTCCCGGTAGCTACCATGATGCCAAAATATTTAAAAAAAGCGCTTTGTTTAGGGAGCATGATAAATACTTATCAGGCGAAGAATGGATTGCCGGAGATTCAGCCTATCCCCTGTCAAAATTTGTAATCACACCCTACCGATGCAATGCAACATCAGCTGAATCGAGCACGAAAAACATTTTTAATAAGACTCATAGCCAATATCGCGTGCGAGTCGAAAATTGTTTTGGTCTGCTGAAAGAAAAATTTGCGAGCTTGAAGGAGATGAGAATAAACATTCAAGACCGCAAAAGCCACGCAACATTTTGCAAATGGGTCCTTGTTTGCTGCGCACTTCACAATATGCTGCTTGAAGAAAAATTGGGATCAGGTATAGGTGAGGATGAGGATGTTGATGAGGATGAGGATAACTCCAATGCAGGTCTTTTCTTTGGCGCAACACCCGAATCAAAGCGACAAGCCATTGCCAATTCAATAATGAATAATTAAAAAATGTTGGTTTTTTTTAAATTGATTTTCTTTTATTTATAGTTACAGGGAAGCATTTTTATATTTAAGTTCCATTTCCAATTTCTGCATTCTTTCCTCTTTTTCCAATTGCAATTTTTTTAATAAAAAATCGTTTTGAATTTTTTCTTTCTCCAGCTTAATTTTCTCCACCTCGAAGCTTAGTTTTTATTCTTCAAGTGCCATGTAGCGCTCTTGCTTTTCCTTTTCCAAACTTAATTTTCTTTCTTCTAGTTCCAAGTAGCGCTCTTCCTTTTCTTGTTCGTGCTTAAGCTGTTCACGACGTAGAGCCATCCTGTCTTCTTCCAAATCATAGAGCTTCTCCATTGAACTGTTAGCTCGCCGTTTCTTAACCTTTGGCTCGGATTCCAAAGAAGTGTCATCAAATTCTTGAAAGGGAGCGATATCCGTATCCGTGTTCGTATTTGTTGTTGTGTCAAACATTTGCTCTTCCAGCTCTTCCATAGTATCGAATTCCCTGACGGTAGCTTCCCTTGATGGGCTGAATATTTCGGACAGCGTGTCGTAGTATGGACATATCTTTTTTATCTTTTCTAAAATAAATCAAATGTGTGTATTGGTGTGCATATAAATAAACGCAGTACGACTTACCCTGTATTGTCAGATCGCCATCTTCATCTTCAACTCCAGCGCCTGTGGAGTTTAGAAATTCATTGGCCTTTGCAAATAAAGTTTTTAGGTGACGCATTTTACAGCTTTCCAAATTCCACTTGGTTTCTATTTTGGTCTCCTCAAGCAGCTTCAAATAATACAGCCTGGCCGTTGGCTTCTGTGATTTACTCATATAATTACATACATGTGCATACGTTTCTATGTGCAGACTTACCTCAAAATTGGTATGCGATCGAACATATTCGAGCATATTCTTTACTTCAATGTCGCTCCAGCGTTTGATGCCACCTTCTCTGAGTCTAGTCTTTTTTATTGCTTCTGCCACTGTAAATAACTCAATTAAATCAATTGAATTAAAAATTTGACAGGTCAAATTACTTACTTTTGCAATAACGGCTCAGTATGACCTCATTTCGTTAGATCAAAAATCTCGAAAAAACCCGATGCCTACCGATACTTTCCGATACTTTAAACAGTCTGGCCACCTTTCTCCTTTTGAAATTTTGTCTCAATACGACGAATTTTGTATACATACCCCAGTATTGTAATATTAACATTCATGTTTGGGAGCTTAGTTCAATTTAATTATGAAATATTTTATTTATATATATTGTATTTAAAATGTAGTGTATTCAAGGCTGAGGTACGTCGCGCACATGGTTATGCATGAATGTAGAAATCTAATGTACGCAACATTGAGAAATATCAATGTATGTGTGTGCAAAGGGAATGAGAAGAAACTCTGCGGCGCGAGAACGGCGCTCGTGAGATATTCACCTCCCATCCTCTTTGCACATACAGACCCAGATATAGCCAGACAGAGATGGAAATCAATGGATGGATATATTTGTATGTGTGCATCTTACAATAAATGTGCGCATATGTATAGGTTGCATGTGCGTTATGAAGAGAATTTGCAACGCTGCTTTGTTTATTTGTTGATGCAATAAACATTTTGTATGTGAGCTCTTATACCCTGTACAGATTAAATTTTTAATATTAAATATCAAGTAAACTAAAATATTTATGAATGATAAAACGTATCATTGCGTTTGCTCGATCATCAACCTTCATGAATTTATAAAATTGAAGGTGTTTTTCTATATAAAATAATGTGGGCAAAAAGTTAAAAGGGTAGAGGGTATTTCATAGTTCGAATGTTTTTGTTCTGCACCCAACGAGCACAGCCCGTCGACTGAAGCGGCCTCAAAAATAAAATCCCTTCGCTCGAAGCGTCCACTCGAACAATATTGCCAGCTCGGAAAAATTTCCCAGTGCACATTGGGCCAGCGAGCCGATTTTTCGACGAAAATTCAAATTTTATATAGAAAGTAAACGTATTTTGATAATAACATTTGAATAGTATATACTTTGACTAAAATGAATCAAAAGATTTTAATTGTTTTGATGCACCCCTGGAATTTTGGCAGCCCTTCAAAGTCAGCTGTTTGATTGCATGCGTGCGAAACTAAAAAGCGCGGGAAAGTTTTTGTTTACTTGCGAGCGTCCCAAAATTATTGTGGTTTAACCATTTTTTACTAAAATTATGGAAAAGAAACACCAAGGTATGTAGAATATATGTATTAAAAAAGATTTTGTTCATGTTTGTTAATGTGTTTTTTGTGTGCGTTTATTTGTGTCGTCCAAAAGTAGAAAAAAGCTCACCTGCTAACCCGTCTTTCGTGGATTATAACTAATTTTGTGCCAAGTTGTGCCAAAAAGTAATTATGTGTCATTAAAGTGCAAAGTGTATATAAACTAATTTTAAAAATCGTTTTTGTTCCTTTTTGTTCCGTTGTGTATAAATCCATAATATTGTAGCTGTGGTTGAGTTCGCCCATGAGCAACTGCTTGATATCTACACACAAAACAAATCTGCCGTTTCGAGTTGGATTTATGAGGAACTGAACGAAATCGACTTAAGCACGGAGAAAAAGGATGAAATCAACACCAAAGTGAGAAGCTTTCACCTTTACATACAAAAAAACTTGGCAAAATGTAACAGAAATATGGCCAGATTTAAGACAAAGCATTTAGAATGGCTTTCGTGCAATATGGCTATAACGTTGTCTTCAAATCCAAAGCCGTCAACATCAAGACCAGTTGGACGCCCACCCATTGAATATGTAAACGCCGCTCCCCGTCAGAAGAGAAAATTGGCATCGGATTTAGCTGTAAATCAGGGTTACAACACATCTCTTCTTGTGCATGCCGCCGCAGTTTCGGCTGAAAAATCGAACGAGAAAGATACAGCCCTTCTGTTAAAAAATACAGTTCTTACTCCGAGTGACCCCAATAAGGCTAGAAAAAATCTTTTTGCTCAGAAAAATGACTCGGTTCGACTAACGGAGGATGAAGCTTTAGCATATCTGCTTGAAAATTCATTGACTAAAAGTCAATACAACAACTTTCGCGAGCTCAGCATTTCCCGATCTTGTGAACTTTTTCCTTCTTACAACAAAGTGAGAGAAGCTAAGTCAAAATGTAGACCTTTTGATATTAATGTAACCGAGTCAGTTGCTGAAGTCCCGCTGCAAAGTCTTCTAGACCACACTAGTTGCCGTATAATTCAAATGCAAGAAGATTTATTTGAGCAGCATGGCAATACTTTAAGTGTGACCCTTATTGCAAGCTATGGATTTGACGGAACAACCGGACAAAGCAGCTATAAGCAACACTTTTTTGGATGTGATTCATTGCTTTCTGACGACTCGCTTTTTGCGACAACAATAATCCCCCTTAAATTAATGGACCATATTGGAAATGTATTTTGGATGAATCGTACTCCTCAGTCGATTAGATTTTGTAGACCAGTCAAGCTTGAGTTTGTTAAAGAGACAAAAGACCATATTCTTGCTGAGAAAAAAAATTTGGATAATCAAATAAAAGATTTGTCTTCATATGTCTGCACCGTTGTAAATGGAAAATCAATTTCAGTTAAATATGATCTTCAAATGACACTTTTAGACGGAAAAGTTTTAAACATTTTGACTGAAACCAAATCTTGCCAATTATGTCCGATATGTGGAGCGAGTCCAAAAGACTTCATGGAAAATGCTAAAATGAACTCACCAAAATTTAAGCCAAGGCATGAAGCATTAAAATATGGAATAAGTCCTCTACATGGTTGGATTCGATTTTTTGAATTCGTTCTTAAAATTGCATACAGACTGAAACTTAAAAAATGGCAAGTGAGAGATGAAAATGGAAAAAAAGAAATGGCGAAACAAAAAAAGTCGATTCAGAAGCAGATGTGGAATGCTATGCTACATGTGGATAAGCCTAAGCAGAATGGCAGTGGAAATACCAACGACGGGAATACAGCAAGGAGGGCGTTTGCACAACCTAAGCTACTAGCTGAAATCTTAGGTCTTGATGAATTTCTCATTGCATATTTTAACAATATTTTAATTGCTATTTCTTGCCACCTACCAATTGATCCAACACAATTTAAAAAATATTGTCAGAAAACCATAACACTATATATGTCCTTGTATCCATGGTTTCCAATGTCGGCAACAGTCCATAAAGTGTTAATGCACGGCTACCAAATAATAGAAGCATCAATCCTTCCATTAGGTGTTCTTGGCGAGAACGCCTCAGAGGCTCGAAACAAATATTCGGGGGTGCCACAGAAATCGCTTTCGCTTGAATTTCTCTTCAATTTCATTTCGCTGTGCCACAGGTCAAATCGCAGAAAAATTTTACGCGTATTAATCTAGCGCTAAGATCGCTGGCGTCCGATGCTGCCACCTAGTCCGATTCAGATCTTCGAAGTCAGGGTCAGCGATGCCACATTTTTTAGTCAGAATTCGAAGTAAGGTATTTAAAAAAAATATATGGAACCACTTCAGTTTTCTTTAAATTAAGCATTACAAAAATAGGTCTTTTGAGGTAAATCAAGTTTTACCGAATAAAACCTTTAACTTATTGTGCAATTTGTGAAAACATTTTTCACGAAGAGCTGCCAGACTAATGGCAGACAATTGCTAGAGCTGTCGCATAATTTTTATAATCTCGCGCCAATTACTTTTAAATTTTTTTCACCTAAACAAAAGCAATCATTGCATAAATAAATAAAATTATTTTAATTAAATGACAAAAAAATTAAAAACCTATTGTACTGCAATTATAAACTTAAAAAAGTTGCTAAACAAACCCTTGGGTAATTTAATCTGAGAAGGTGTCAGCCCTTAGCAGCCTAATTCGAAAAGGTTGGTGAAACTGCTAAAAACCATTAAATCATTCGAAGTTCTATGGCACCTCGGAAATTTCCGTGCGGAATTGCTTTCTGCGGAATTCAATTTCGCTTGCGATTTCTGTGGTATCCCTGATTATAAGAGTGACAGGAGGTTACATGTTCGAAAGAGTACACGGCAGAACAACATGGCAGACGTTTTCCACAGAGCAATCTATTCTTCAGATCCTCTTGTGTCGAGCATCTATTTAACAAAAAGATTGGGTCAGCAAAATAAACTACCCCTACCAACAGTCGCAATCGAGCTTTTGGAATCACCGAACTTGATATATTTTTCTAACATGAACAATAATAACAAAAAGACTGGCTTTGGAAGAAGTTTAAAATGGAAATATGCCCAAGTCAGCTCAGTTTCGTTTCCGGTACCTCATTCGCGTGATGTTCCGTATCCTGGGTGTCCGACCACACCCCAAAAAAAAGTCGAATCGGCAGAAGAAACGGAGGGATCACCTGCAATTGGTTTTGAATCCGATTTATAAATCTAATTACTATCACAGCGGGACCTCAATGATTTGGTGCGTGATTTGGAGCTCACCAAAGAAAAATCAGATCTACTCGCATCTCGCTTGCAACAAAGCGGCTTTTTAGCTGCGGGTGTAAAAGCGACAACATACACAAACCGTCACTAAACCTACGCAAAGTATTTTATTAATGATACCCAAATTTGCTATTGCAATGATGTTTCGGGTTTGTTTAAGGAGCTCCACCAATCCCATGATCCAAGCGAGTGGCGGTTGTTTATAGACGGAAGCAAACAAAGTTTAAAAGCAGTTCTCTTGCACAATGGTAATCTAAAACCATCAGTTCCCATCGCACATGCTGTTAATACAAAGGAAACATACGACACTATGGTCAATTTGCTAGAACGCATCAGCTACAAAACCTTCGAGTGAAAAATTTGCTCTGATCTCAAAATTGTTGCCATGTTGTGTGGGTTACAAGGAGGCCATACCAAGAATTGCTGCTTTCTTTACCTTTGGAACAGCCGCGCGGATGATCTTCATTATAAACTGAAGAAATGGCCAGCACGAACAAACACCGTGGTCGGCGAAGCCAACATCAAATACGATCCTATCGTGAGGAGAGAGAAAATAATACTTCCCCCGCTGCATATAAAATTGGGACTGATCAAAAATGTTGTAAAAAAAACTTGATAAAGAGGGCTCAGCGTTCGCTCATTTGCAAAACATTTTTCCGCATCTGTCAAGTGCAAAAGTTAAAGAAGGCGTCTTCGCAGGCCCTGAAATTAAAAAGTTGCTGAAGGACGAGCATTTTCCAAAACTTTTGTCACCAGTTGAAGCTGCAGCCTGGAATTCTTTCAAGCTGAAAGTTGCCAATTTTCTTGGAAACAATAAAAATCCAAATTACAAGAATATTGTTGACGATTTACTAAAGAGTTTCGACGCAATGAGTAAGTATTCCTTTATTTTAAATATATTTTTATTTGTTGCTGTTCATTGTCATATATAAGATATTTATTTAACATTTATATCGGCAGAAGTACACATGTCATTAAAAATTCACTTCCTCCACTCACACTTGGATTTGTTTCCGGACAATTTGGGTGACTTAAGCGACGAGCACGGAGAACGTTTTCAGCCATGATGGGTGATTACATTTGGTCCCTCATACGAGAAACGGACTACGAATACAACAAAAGGGAAAGAAGGAGTCATAATTTTTGTTAAGCCAAAAAGTATGCTATAAAAGACTTTACAATCATTGAAAGTATGCAATAAAAAACAAGTGGGAAAGGCTATAGTCGAGCTCCCGACTATAGGATACCCGTTACTTACCTAAATAAATTAATTTTTTGTTTTTATTGCATGCTTTTAGGCACTTTTATTGCTTAAAAGCTTTAATCAGCCAGTACCACCTTTATCTTTGTCCGATCTTGTTGGGATTTAGTAGGATGATAGGTAATAATAATAGCTAATGTTCACCGATTAAAAAAACCTAATATTTTGAAAACTGTGCGTGTGGTGGATTTTCGCGATTTACGGAGGCGGAAAGGGGCGTGGCAAAATTTTGAAACAAACTTGACCTGCGTGGGGTTTATAGAAATCTGTGTGCAAAATTTGGTTGCTCTAGCTCTTATAGTCTCTGAGATCTAGGCGCTCACACAGACGGACAGACGGACAGACGGACGGACGGACAGACGGACAGACGGACGGACGGACAGACGGACATGGCTATATCAACTCGGCTGTTGATGCTGATCAAGAATATATATACTTTATAGGGTCGGAGATGCTTCCTTCTCCCTGTTACATACATTGCAACGAATACAATATCCCCTTTTACTTATTTTTAATAAGTAACGGGTATAAAAATTAAAATCATCAACAAATTCAATGACTAAAATGCGTATTACTCGGCGATTTATCCATAGATTCTCAAAAGGCATAGCCTATTTTCTTCGTAACAGTGTCGGCTATACGTTAAAGTCTTAAAATAAATTTTACCTTGGCGATATCTATTTTTTCTAGGGCAATTTGTGAGCTGTCGAGACCCAAAATTCACAAAAAAAAAACAGATTTTGAAACTTTTAAAAGTCGCTAGCTTCTGAACTACTAAGCCGATCTCAAAGCTATATAAGAAAAAGTTGTAAAAAGATTAGTTACCTTTAATTTGAGTTCTATTTTGACCACATCGGTAAATTAGATTAGTGGTATACTCTAAAATGTGAGAGCAACTTCGAAAATTTGGAAAAGCATGAATATTTCGAAAACGCTTCCATAAAAAATCCATAAGTAAAGTGCACTCAGACATGAAAAGCAAAAATTTTTTTTGATTTTGTAAACTGGTGTATTTAACGCCGCCCGAATTTGCTGTATGATATAGTAGTCAGATTTTAACCAAATTTGGTCAGGATGCAGCTATATTATATAGTGATCCGATGACAACCAAATTCGGTCAGAATGTGTAGGACCATCCCATATGCATACTCTGTCAGTTTGGTTGGTACTAACACTTGATTTTTTCCAGCAGATGACGCTTTAGAAGATGCAGACTTCAAACCTTCCACAATCATGAGGAAACGGTCAATAATAAGTGGAAACTGCAAACCGCCTCTTAAAAAAATATGTTTGGATTCGACAGATGACATACAAAAATTAGTCTTCAAAAACGATATTTATGTGAAAGTGGAGAAGGTTTCGACAACATTTGGTAAATTTACAACAATAATGTATTTATTGTTTTAATTTTTTTTCTTTTTTAGATTTCAGATAAGACTAAATGTACCAAGTGTGTTGCTTGTCACCGATTAATAAGAGGAAGCGGTGGAGTGACTTCCAATTTTATTACTCAGTAGAGGGCTCCGCCCCCTGCTCGCTTCGCTCGCCAACCCCCAGCTCGTTTCGCTCTCAACGTTGAAAGTATGGTCATTAGTTGTCTGGGTTAACAAATTTATATAATAACATTTTTTGTAAAAACGGAAATATTTAAATTCCGCTGTTTAAATAATAATTCCTTGCAGTTAGACTTTGACGGGGAAAAAATCTAAATTTGGTGGGAAAAAGCTAAATTTGGCGAAATAGTAAAACTTTAACAAGAAGAGTTAATCTGTGAGATTGGTTTAGACACTAAGCAAACAATACATAGAGGCGTCAAACAAGCATTTTTGTGAGCGCAAATGCTTTGTATGCAATGGAACCCCAGAGCCTTCGGCAAAAGCCGATCGCTCTTTTTAATAAAAACCAAGAGCGTCAGAGCGTAGCAGCGATCGAGCGCACAGAAAAATGTTCAGTCTCGGATAGGCTCATCGCACGCTCTGTGTCGCTCTCTCGCTCATTATCGTTTGTGTGCGTGAATGTAAACATCCCAGTGGTTCGGGTGGTTAGCGCAAGCCTAGAGAATTGACTAAGGAACTGGTAAGGAGGACTAGTCTCACTTAGAAAACCCTGACCTAGCTTCAAAGGAATTAAAGCATCGTTGGGGCGAGGTAGATGGGTACGCCACCAGGGCTTTTTCTCTAGGCCCTTCGCATTAGGATAATTGCTATGGATTTACTTAGTTACGTATATAAAAGAATTTTGTAAAATAATAGGAATAAAAAGGCGCAAATTAAATTGTGTTATGTAATTTTATATTATTTGTACAAGTTATTTATATAATACTATTATTATTAATTGAACATATCATTATTATTATTATACAATTTATTTTTATTATATTTATACTATTATAAATATTTTCACATATCATTATCTTTGGTATTATTATTTTTTTAAATTATAATTATTCAGACTTATTTTACATATTTTCCATTTTACATATTTTGTAAGAGGGTCAAAATCAAGGTCAAAGGTCACGGAATTCCTTAGTATGAAAAACTTTTTTGTTTCTTAAGATATCTCAACCAAACTCACAGATTACATGTTTGGTACTGTCTCTTACATTCTGACCTAATTTGGTCAAAGTGGAATGTCTATATCTTATAGCTGCCATAGGAACAATCCGATGAAAACACCTTTAGTATGAAAAATATTTTTGTTTCCTAAGATATCTCAACCAGACTCGCAGATTGTTTGTTTGGTACTGTCTCTTTCATTCGGACCAAATTTGGTCAAAGTCGGATGACTATATCATATAGCTGCCATAGGAACAATCGGATGCAATCGGAGATATCCTAACAAAACTTTTAGATTAACTCTTCTTGCCAAATTTGGACTAATTCGCTTAATTTAGCTTTTTCCCGCCAAATTTAGCTTTTCCCGCCCAATCACGAAATCCGACTTTTTAGCCAAAGCTCAATTGCAAGGAAAAAAATAAAGGCAGCGGACAGCGGAAGCTAAATATTTCCGTTTTTTTTTTTAGAAAAAATGTTAAATTTTATAAATTTGTTAATACGGGCAACTAAATACAATGTTGCGAGCGAAGCGAGCTGGGGGATGGCGAGCGAAGCGAGCAGCGGGCGTAGCCCCCTAGTAATGTATAAAATTCTATCTTTTACATTGTGGTCTTACCTAACAATGGTTTGTTGAAAAAGCTAAGGCTTTTAAGGGATGCCTTACCCAAAATCCCGTGTACATAAATTGTAAGATTCTTTTTAAATGAAATACCTTTTAACTCCTCCATGCTCTGGCAATTCGAGCAATTTGGTGACTTCTCCGCAGTTGCTCCGTAATTGATTTTGCGTGGCGTGGTTAAATTTTCCATTGCAAAACTCGGAAAAATCTAAAATTATATTAGTTAGTTTTAAAATTGTATATTATTATTAGGGATAAAATTAAATATACAGGGTGACCAGAAATAACGGAGACAAACATTTTTAGCTATAATTTTACTAAACGAGAGAAATTTAGCAAAGCACCAATTAGTAAGGATAGAGTGGATTACTAGTAGTAAGATTCTCAGCCGGATCTGAAATGGCCTTCTCCAGCTGCGATGCACAGGCCCAAACGTGATTTAAAATTGTTGGCCATGGGCCGCATTTTACCATTTTTTTGATGATCTGTAAATAATTTTCGAAGGAGTATGCTGAACCAGAAACTGGATCTCCTACATGTTTTAAAGTATCCCCTAAATGCGAAATACTATTATTGCCGAAAGGAACTGAAAAGTTTTGTACAAAGTCATTAAGCATAAGTTGAGCTGTTATTAAATTATCTGAAGTACGTTGTTGGGAGCAAGAAATTAGCCCACATGAGCAGTGAAGCAAAAGAAAAGTATAATATAGATCATCGTGAATCTCATTTTTTAGAACAAGGATGCCTGTGTACAATAAAAATTGTCTGAATTCAATGGCTTTCCAGTGCAATAAATCCTCTAAAGGCCGCGGCTTGCGAGAAAACTCCCTTGGAATATATTTGTAAATTGCACGCAATTTGTCCGAAATGTTTTTCTTATTTATATTTGGAACTTTAAAAGAAACCTTGTTGTTGACTAACCGTGAAAGAAATTTTCGCATAACTCCTAAGTCTATAAGATGCATATAATCTAATGGAATTTGTGGGACCATTGAAATGTTAAGGTTTTCTAAAACAGGTTTTTCTGTCAAGTAGCCAGGTCTGTGGTGTTGGGGATATTTTCTGCTTGAAAAATCTGAATCTGTAATTAATTGTTCTGACCGCTCACTGTAAGTCAAAACGCCATCTATTTTTCTTCCGACTTGGACTCATTTTAAGCACCCATGTCGTGATGTATGGGATGGCGTTCCACTGATAAATGCCCGAGCAGGTGCATCACATACTATAGATCCAATTTGGGCTTTGACTATTGTATCTTCTAATAGATAACCTGAATCCAATAAATCTGAAATTTCATCAACAAATTTTCCTAAAAATTCTTCACAATTTTTCGGCTTTGATTTCCCTGCAAAAATACATACGGAAAAAACTGGACTTCTTTCGATATTATTTAGACGGACTTAAATTGGTCAAAGTTGAGTTCTTGAACTACGAAAAAGCGGTAGCCCGTCAATATTAATGTCAAGACTCAAACTTTCGCCAAATTGAACACCCTTATTATACCCGTTACTTATTAAAAATAAGTAAAAGGGGATATTGTATTCGTTGCAATGTATGTAACAGGGAGAAGGAAGCATCTCCGACCCTATAAAGTATATATATTCTTGATCAGCATCAACAGCCGAGTCGATATAGCCATGTCCGTCTGTCCGTCCGTCCGTCTGTCCGTCTGTCCGTCTGTCCGTCCGTCCGTCTGTCCGTCTGTGTGAGCGCCTAGATCTCAGAGACTATAAGAGCTAGAGCAACCAAATTTTGCACACAGATTTCTATAAACCCCACGCAGGTCAAGTTTGTTTCAAAATTTTGCCACGCCCCTTTCCGCCTCCGTAAATCGCGAAAATCCACCACACGCACAGTTTTTAAAATATTGGGTTTTTTTAAACGGTGAACGTTAGCTATTATTATTACCTATCATCCTACTAAATCCCAACAAGATCGGACAAAGATAGAGGTGGTACTGGCTGATTAAAGCTTTTAAGCAATAAAAGTGCCTAAAAGCATGCAATAAAAACAAAAGTTTAATTTATTTAGGTAAGTAACGGGTATCCTATAGTCGGGAGCTCGACTATAGCCTTTCCCACTTGTTTATATTATCTAGTTGTTTCTTTAGACCAATATGTAAGTATTGACCACCTGCGATATTTGAAATATTAGCGGAGGACGGACAGTTTGATTTGTAAAATGAGCCGATATTTATATTTGCCTCTCGAAGAATTTTGATCAAATCTATTGCACAGACGCGAGAAACTCTGTGTCTTATATACCACTGTTTTAATTCTGCATTTAAATTAGTTTTATTGCTAATCAAACGCAAATCGTTACTGGTATCCATTTCATTAAGAAATTCACTTTCATTTTCACTATCGGACTTAGGGTATTTGCTTTCATTTTCACAATCGGGCATTAAGTTTTGTGCCACAGCTGACCACTGTGCAGACACATTTAAAATCTTATCACTTAATCGCTTCCTTTCATTATTTACCAAACGCCTTAACTGCCTTTTGCCTACAACTTTCTTTGCGACCTTCATTATAATATTGTTATTTTAATCTAACCAGACAAGGAGTAGAAATCAATCACTTTAAACGTGCAACAAACAACACGTGCAACAAAAATATGAAAAAAACAAACAGTGACGCACATAAAAATATATAATTTTAATTAATTAAACACTGTTTACTTACCAGAATCAAATAGATTTCTCTTCAGCTATCGCACACGTTGTTCAACTTCTAACTGCACAGAATGCAACTAAAACGCGCATAGAAAAATGTGCAGAAGCAAAGGGGCAAGGCAAAGACAAAGAATTGAAGAGAATTGTCAAAAAATCTGATAATTAACAGTTACTCTTGCCACGCGTTCGTTGCCTGTTTCTGCTTCATTTGCTTGCACTGCTTCTCGTTTTTTTGCCGTCTGCATTACCTAGCTAGCGATGGGTGATGCATCTGGAGTTAGGACGTCGTTTTCTTGCCTAGTGCCGTCTGCATTACCTAAAGCAAACGTCACCGCTAGCGATGGGTGATGCATCGCGGAGTTAGGATTTCTTAAAATTTGCCTAGCGCCCTCTGCATTATTTGAATCTAACTCTCGTACTAGCTACCAGTGATGCATACCGGAGCTAGAACTGCCTGGTACCTCAACACCAGCCGAACCACAGGGATACACAACAGCGCTTTTGCAATGCGGGCTCGATCACCCGATTTAACAATTTATTTTGACCAACTCGACAACGATAGTAAAATGATGCGAACAGTTCGATGGTATGCGACAACTAACTTTAATACTTCATAATTCTCTCTCTATCCTATCTAAAGCTAGTGTGGCGAAACGGGGCGAATTCGACAAATGCAACGAAAAGAGAGCTTTATTGCGCTCCCGCTTCGCCCTAAATCTAACTTACACTAGACTTCATGAATTTACTTCTACATTTCAACTAACTTAACTAATAAAAATTTCAAAATTAAAAATAACGCGATCTGCGTCAACAATTTCCTTTTTATTATTTTTTTTTCAGCGTATTTATAAATGGCTGTGGCATATATTTTATTATTATTATAATGTGAATTTTAATTATTAATAATAAAAATAATTATAATAATTAAAAAAAATATAAATAAATATATAAATAAAAAAATGAAATAAGTACAGGATAATTCAGTATATGTTTTCGATGCTCACTGCAGCTATGGGTTTCGGAAAACCACTCTTGGTATTTTTTTTTTCGCTTTTAGTTTGCGAAATGCACTCATTAAAAATCTTTTCTTTTACATTTCGAGGATGGGGGAACTTTTGAAAAAACTTGTGAAATACATTATAATGCAGCTTTATAAGATTAAAAAAATTGTCTTGTGGAGCTTTTAGTTTTAAGCTGCTATTTAAATATTTAAAATTTTTATTAAATATAAAAAATTCTGATTGCCCGAAGTTAGCAATTTCTTCTTTTAATAGAGTCTTACATGTTTCACATTTAAAAAGCACAAATCCTGTGAAATATCGCAATGCATTTTCATTAGCTATACTCATGGCAGTGGGTGGTATTTTATCAGCCCTCGGATACTTCCATTTCATCTTCATGAGTATCAAAGCTAATATTTAAATCTTCGTGATACACCTTTTCTAAGTCATTCACATCATTTGCCGGTTCTTGCTTTGCTTCTTCAATCATATTAATAAGCATGTCTTCATCTGGCACGCAATTTCCGGTAGTTGTTTTTAAAGAAATCACTTTCATTGACAACATCTTCGAAATAATTGCTTTAAATTCAAAAAGCATTGGATTATTATTTGTACCACCTCTACTTCTTATCAAGTAAAACAGGTGTTCGAGGGCATCTTGATTTAACCGTGACAACATCAGGAAATATGCACCTGTCCCTTCACTCCAAATATCTTGTGAAAGCATTAGGATTGAATTTATTGATTGAACTATTCCATCCATACAATAAACTCGACTGGGATATTGACATCTTTTTAAGTACTCTTTCGTTTCCATTATGAATCTTTCAATGTCACTTTCTTTTTGAAGAGCTGATTTAAAGGGATGTTTATCGTACATGTTGTTGCTATTCAAGCAATCGAAGAGTTTGCTAATTATACCCGTTACTTATTAAAAATAAGTAAAAGGGGATATTGTATTCGTTGCAATGTATGTAACAGGGAGAAGAAAGCATCTCCGACCCTATAAAGTATATATATTCTTGATCAGCATCAACAGCCGAGTCGATATAGCCATGTCCGTCTGTTCGTCCGTCCGTCTGTCCGTCTGTGTGAGCGCCTAGATCTCAGAGACTATAAGAGCTAGAGCAACCAAATTTGGCACACAGATTTCTATAAACCCCACGCAGGTCAAGTTTGTTTCAAAATTTTGCCACGCTCCTTTCCGCCTCCGTAAATCGCGAAAATCCTCCACACGCACAGTTTTCAAGATATTAGGTGTTTTTAAACGGTGAACGTTAGCTACTGTTATTACCTATCATCCTACTAAATCCCAACAAGATCGGACAATCAGAAAGGTGGTACTGGCTTTTTTTTTTTTTTTTTTTTTTAACAATAACGAAATTTCTTTGATTTGGTAAGTGTGGAATCCGTGCATACAAATTAGCAACATAACTAACACAGATTTAGTATAAATAAGAAAGGGACCAAACCTCTTGCATAACGCAAAGGACTTGCAAAGAATATCAGATATTATGAGGGCGCTTGAGGGATTTGGCCAATTGTTTTGGTGAAGCCCAATCTTTTTAAACGCCTTAAAGGCCTGTCTGGGAGAAGTCGTCTGGCGAGTACACTTTGGTGTCTTATCAGTCGATCACTATATCTGCTGGTGTGCCTTCCGATCTGCTCCTCCACTGTGTGAAGTTTGAGGTCACGGTGAAGAGTGGAGCCACGTACATATCAGGGGCAGTTTGTTATTTGTCGCATTGCACGGTTCTGCAAGGTCTGAATGCGCCTGTAGTTGGATTTGGCAGAAATTCCCCAAATCTGCACACCATAGAGCCAGATCGGGGCGACACAGTGAACGTAGACTGCTCTTTTGGCCCTGAGTGTCATGGTGCTTCTTCGATTGATGAGCCACCGCAATTGCTGCATCCTTTGGCCACATCTTCCAGCCGTAGCTTTCAGGTGGCGACCAAAAGTAAGGCGCTTGTCAAGGACGATGCCGAGATATTTTGCTTCCGTTGGTTGATCAATAGTTACGCCTTCTAGCTGTATAGGTGGAGTGTGATCGATGAGTGTCTTCAAAGTAAAGCAGGGATTGGTGGTCTTCTGTGGATTGATCTTTAAGTTCCACCTTCCTGCACCAAGCTGCCAGTGCGTTGGTGTACTCTTGGATACCACTTGCTGCCTCCGTGCGGCATTTGGAGCTGTAGAGCAGGGCAATGTCGTCCGCGTAAGTAGCAAGAAGCGCCTTCCTGGGATCCTCCATATGTTGCTCACTGGGGCGGGGTAGATCTGCTGTATATATTGAGTAGAGCAGCGGGGCAAGGACGCTGCCCTGTGGAGCTCCAGCTCTCATAAAGCAGGGATTCGAAAAGGTGTTCCTGACCCTAACCATGAACTGTCGTTCTTCCAAGTAAGAGCGTAGGACTCCATAGTATGGTGCAGGGAACAGATTTTTAATTTTGCTTAAAAGGCCAACATGCCAGACTCTATCAAATGCTTGCTGCATATCAAAGAAAGCAGCATTGCAGTACTCAAGGTCATCAAAAGCCTGAAGGATGTGCTTTGCCAATCTGTGGACCTGCTCCACTGTGCCGTGTCCCTCCCGAAATCCAAACTGATGGTCCGGCAGAATGCGACACTCCTTGATAATAGCATTGAGTCGGTTTGCAACGAGTCTCTCCCATACTTTAGATAAGGAAGACAGGAGACTTATTGGCCGATACGACTCAGGGTCATCTTCAGGTTTTCCAGGCTTATGGATCATTAGTATTCCTGCCATCTTCCACTGCTTCGGAAAGACCTGTACCCTAAATATTGCGTTAAAGATAAGCGCTATGAAGAGAAGCGCCCGAGTAGGCAGGGCCTTTAATGTGGTGTTGCACACCCTGTCAATGCCAGGAGCCTTTTTCCTCGGAAGGAACTTTATGACTTCAGCAATCTCATCGACTCTGGCTGGTTTGATAGGAAGGGACATCTGAAGTGGGGTCTGGAGACTGTCGTTGGTCTCTCTGCACTGCTCCTCCGTGGCGAATTGGAAATGGGTGAACCTGGCCTCTAAGTGGTGAGGTGGTACTGGCTGATTAAAGCTTTTAAGCAATTAAAGTGCCTAAAAGCATGCAATAAAAAAGTTTTAATTTGTTTATGTAAGTAACGGGTATCCTATAGTCGGGAGCTCGACTATAGCCTTTCCCACTTGTTTTTTTTATAAATTTGTACGTGGCAAGTGCTTCGTCTTCGCAGTCAATAAAAGTTCCATTTTGAATCAATGTTCTTAGTGCAGAAGCAACTGTATGGCTAAATACCTGCGTTGCATATTTAACCTTCATTTTTTCAAATGAATTGGGGTATATGTGCTTTCGAGTTAATTTTGGGCACATTCTGGCTGAAGTGTTGTTAGTGTCAATTTCAAACACAATTGGCATATAGTCCCCTCACCATAAAGACACATATCTGTTTGCACAAAACATCCGCTTTCACAATGCCATCGTTCTCAAAGCCTCCCACTTCATCTCGGTGGGAATTAGGTTAGGTTTTATATATATATATATTTTTGCACAAAATGTTTGCTGCAAATTTCTGCCCTGTTAACATTGACTGCACTGTGCAACTTACATTTTGAAACCCACTGGCGACGGACAAGCTCATTATCAGGGAACTTAAAAAGTCTCACAGGAAAGTGCTCTGAGCCATCTCTATAGCTTCGCTGGCACGTATTAATTATGCACTTTAACCCACTCCTTCTATTGTCCGAACACTTCTCCTTATCCATTACAACAGTCTTAATCACAATTATCAATCAAAAGCACAATTATTCACACACGTTAATTAAATTTTGCAAATTACACTCGCGAGTTGTTGCACGCATTCAATTAATACGCATAGAACAATAAAGGCGCGAAAAGCGCGGTTACTGTCAAAAACACAGAAGTCAAAACAAAACCAATTGGCGCGCTTTTAAAACAAAACAAACCTAATAAAAACAAAAAAGTCAAAACAAACCATATCAAAACAAAAGAAAAATTGTGCGCCAAATCAAATCAAAAAAGATGGCACGCGCCAAGCACTTGCATTGGCATCAACATTTTACCTGCATATATAATAATAATAAAATATATGCCACAACAATTTATAAATACGCTAAAAAAAAAAATAATAAAAAGGAAATAAAATAAAAAAGAATGTTTTTATTTAAAACAGGGTATCGGGTGATCGATCCCGCATTGCAAAAGCGCTGTTGTGTATGTTTACATTCATGCACACAAAAAGGCGTGCGCATGTTTACACACATAAACGATAATGAGCGAGAGAGCAACACAGAGCGTGCTCATCGTTCTGGTGCCTATCCAAGACTGAACATTTTTCTGTGCGCTCGCTCGCTGTTACTCTCTGACGCTCTTGGTTTTTATTAAAAAGTGCGTTCGGCTTTTGCCGAAGGCTCTGGGGTTCCATTGCATACAAAGCATTTGCGCTCACAGAAATGCTTGTTTGACGCCTCTATGTATTGTTTGCTTAGTGGTTGAGATATCTTAAGAAACGAAAAAGTTTTTCATCCTAAGCAATTCTGTGAACTTTGACCCCTATTTTGACCCACTTATAGGTCGAATTTTGCACAACGCCGTCTTATTGCGTGATGAAATTCTCTCACCTATGATGTGTGAAAATTTAAGCTTTCTATCTTTTACCGTTTGGGCTACACGTTGATCTGTCAGTCAGTCAAGACAACGAGTTATAAATATATATATTTGTGTGTCAAGCACAAAGAACTTTTTGTTAAGTACAAAATAATGAAGACAGGTGGAGCTTTTGCGTAAAGTTTATGGTTAGTTGGAACCACTTCGCTTTATTGTTTAAATATAATGTTTATTATTTAATATAAAATAAGCTTTGCCAAATGGGAATCATGCGCGTCGCTGTTCGATGTCGATAGCTCAGTTGTATCGATATCTTTCTCTCTCGATCAGTGTTGCAAGTCTTCGCAGCTCCTGCCTCAAGTCGATAGAGGGCGCCACTGGGCCGCCACAGTACTCCCCCTCCAGTGATGTCGTCACGAATTTGGAAATCGGACGCGAAAATGTTTTTCGTACGTCCGGAGAGTACTGGTTTTATGTTGCGGTACCTCCATGTTGTTGTCATCTTTAATGAAAAAGGCGGGCTTCAAGCGGTCGACCGAAACTGTCATTTCCTAGTCGTTCACTTTTAGCAGGTACACTCGGTCAGTTTGACGTTGAATAATCTCATATGGTCCGGAATACGGAGGCTCAAGCGGCTGCTTGACGGAGTCGGTTCGAATAAACACATGAGAACACTGCTCGATGCCCTTAATTAAAAACATCTTGGCTTTGATGTGATGCGATGTTTGCGTTGGTCGTATATGGCGCATGTGCTCTCGAAACTTTGACAGGAAGGTAACAGCATTCGTGTTAGAATCCAGATCCTCGAAAAATTCATTGGGTAATCGAAGAGGTGCTCCATATAACATTTCTGCAGTGGACGCTTGCAGATCTTGTTTGAAACAAGTGCGAAGTCCCAGTAATACTGTTGGTAGTAGTTGTAGCCATGAAGTGCCTGCGTTACACATCAGAGCCGACTTAAAAGATCTGTGCCACCTTTCAATCATGCCGTTGGACTGAGGGTGGTACGCCGTCATGTGTATTCGCTTGCTCCCAACAAGTTGAGCTAATTCGTTGAAAATAGCGGACTCAAACTGAGTGCCTTGATCGGTTGTAATCGTCTTTTGAGTTCCAAAACGAGATATCCAAGTGGACCAAAACGCAGTTGCTATCGTTTCTGCTGTGATGTCTTTCAGTGGCACTGCTTCAGGCCAGCGGGAAAAGCGGTCGATCATCGTTAGGCAGTACCGATATCCCTGGTCCATCGGCATCATCACGATGTCTAGATGTACGTGGTCAAATCTTCCACCTGCAACGTTGATCTTGTCAGGCACAAGGTGATTATGTTTGTGTATTTTCGAGCGTTGACATGCCAGGCAGTGTCTGCACCAACTTATGACTTGCCGATTCATCGATGGCCATACGTATTTTTGGCGAATTCGCTGCAGCGTAGATCTTCCACTCGGATGCGACAGATTGTGAACAAAGGCAAAAACTTGGTTTCGAAGGGATTCTGGTACGTATGGTCGTACATACCCAGTTGATACATCGCAGTAGATTGATGTGTTGTCATCGAAGCGTACTCGTTGTAGCTTCAGGGACGAATCACTATGCAGTAATTGTTCCAGTTCAGGATCTGCCTCCTGTTCCTGTTTGAACTGCGCCAAATCTACTGCTGTCGGTGTAGAAATTGTACATAGACGAGAAAACGCATCTGCAACGGAATTTTCTGTGCCTTTAATGTGTACAATCATCGTAGTGAATTGCGAGATGAATCCTAGTTGTCGAAGTTGTCGAGGAGACATCTTTTCGGGTCGTTGTTGAAATGCATAAAGTAATGGCTTGTGATCTGTCTTGATGACGAAGGTGCGGGCTTCGATCATATGCTTGAAATACTTTACAGCTTCGAAGATTGCGAGGAGTTCTCTGTCGTAAGTGCTGTAATTTTTCTCTGTATCGCTGAGCTTTTTGGAGAAGAATCCTAGTGGCATCCAGTCGTCGTCTGACTGTTGCTCCAGAACTGCTCCAATGGCCACATCAGATGCGTCGCACACAAGGGCAAGCTTTGCATTTGGAGTCGGAAATGCAAGAAGTGCTGCGTCAGCCACACTTTGCTTGCAAGTTTCGAAAGCGGCGGAAAGTTCTGGTGTCCACTCGATTTTGCGTTGATCGTTTTTCTTCACATCTCGTAGCAGCTCCGAAAGAGGCGCCTGTACGTGAGAGGTGTGTGGTAAACATCGTCGATAATAGTTTATCACGCCGAGAAAACGACCAAGTTGCACGATGGTATCTGGCCGTGTGTAGTTCACAATGGCTTCAATACGATCTGTGGGTGGCTTTATTCCGTGCCGATTGATGATGTAGCTGAGGAAACGGACTTCGGTTTTGGCTATGTCGCATTTGCTGAGATTGACACATAAGCCGTGCTTACGTAGGATTTGTAGAACTGTACGAAGGTGTTCTTGATGTTCAGCCATTGAATTCGACATAATGAGTATGTCATCTATGTAGCAGAACACAAAATCAATCCCACGGAAAATGTTATCCATGAATCGTTGAAACGTTTGTGTGGCATTTTTTAACCCAAAAGGCATATACAAAAACTCAAACAGGCCAAATGGAGTGCAAACAGCAGTTTTCTGAATGTCGTTTTCGGCCATTGGTATTTGGTAATATGCCTTTACCAGGTCCAGCGTGGAGAAAACGGTTTTGTTGTGTAAGTTTTCGGTGAAGTCGTGGATGTGAGCGATAGGATAACGATCCGGTGTAGTGGCCGAATTTAGCTTTCGGTAGTCGCCGCAAGCTCGCCATCCGCCATCCTTCTTAGAAACCATATGCAAAGGGCTGGACCATGGACTGTTCGACGGTCGACAAATGCCTTGCTCAATAAGAAAATTGAACTCTTTTTTGGCGACGGTGAGTTTTTCACCCGCAAGTCGACGGGGACGATCTGACACTGGGCATCCGTTAGTCTCAATGTAGTGACGAACCTCGTGCTGTCGTGTAGTTTTAACTGACGGATTTGTGACATCGACGAACTCTTGAAGCAGATCTTGTAGGTTGAGTATGGACTGCACAGTTGATACAGACGGTTGTTTCACGTCTGTCAAACATGCAGGTGTCGAAAGACCTGTCAAGGAATCAATTAAGCGCTTATTGGTTAGATCAATAAGTAGTTGATATTTCGCTAAAAAATCTGCGCCAATGATTGCTGCTTGGACGTCTGCAACAATGAACGGCCAAGTAAAGCTGCGGCGAAGACCCAAGTTCAACTCTTCTATGTGAGATCCGTATGTGCAAATCGGCGTCTGATTCGCTGCGTACAATAGAAGGTCGGCTGGTTTGGTCTTGTGCTTTACCAACGCTCGTGGTATTACAGACACCACCGATCCGGAGTCGATGAGGTATTTGGTGCTGGACTTTTGATCGTAAATATGTAGTCGGCGTTCTGGAATGTGAATGGAATTGTCGCTGGTTGAGGTGTCGCTGTCGCCGGCCAGCGCAGTAGACGACAGCGTTCTTAGTTTAAAGTTTCGTGATGGCGTGAGCATGGCAAGCGACATTTCCGGGCATTGTCGCCAAACCTCTGGTGGAAATAACAGAGTGTCGACTGTTGTGTGTCAGCTTGACGATCGGCTTCTCCGGAGCTTGCATTCTGCTGGTCACGAGCTGGACTGCGTGGCTGGTTGCGGCGTCGATTAGGGGACTGTAGCCGTTTGACTTCATTCTGCATGCTCTCAAACTTTTGAGTTAGTGAACGCAATGAGTTTGAAATCTCCTTCAGAGTGCCAGAGCCGCTAACAGCGTTTACTGTGTGATCCTCAGCTGGAATGCACTGTGGAGAAGGCGAGATGGCATACGTGGTGCTTGTGCCGATAGCGTCGAGCATTTTGTCAGCGAGCTTGCGAGCTTGTCTATGTCAGTCTCATCCCACACTGAGAGTAACGGTCGAACTGATTGTGGCATTTCTGACAAAAAGAGGCTGCGAATTATGCTTTCGCTGCCAGGGTCCGGAGCGAGACGACGCATGTGTGCCAGAATCTCGGATGGTTTTTGGCCAGCGTATCCACTACCTTGCAGGAGGCTCCGCAACTTCGACTCAGGTGATTCGGCGAATCTTTGAAGCAGACGTGCCTTCAGAGCGTCGTATTTGTCCGTAGTAGGAGGACGTATGATGAGATCTTCTACTGCCAAAACGACTTCATCCTCGAGATGTACGGCGACGAAGTCAAACTTGTCTGTATCATCGCTAACGCTGTGCAAGCGAAACGAGCGTTCCACTTGTGCAAACCACAATTCAGGGCTGTTGCGTGTGAATTTGGGTAGATGAATTTTGGCGCGTTGTGTAGGCACGCGTGGTGCATCTTGCACAGGAGCGCTGTTTACACGTAGTGTCTCTAGTTGCTGTTGCAGATCTCGAATCTGCTGGGCCACTTCCTCCGGAGTTGCCATAACAACAACTTGGTTTTCTTCTTCGCAGAAATTGAGTCGCCTTCCTTTTAATGCGCGGCTCGTGCATGCAAAATGGCGGGTATTTCACCACCACGAAATTGCTGCGAGACTTCTTTGGCCGATCGAATTGTTTTTATCTGTGCTGACGAAAATCAGCGCAGATCACGTCGGGGTCACCACTATGGTTAGTTAGAACCACTTCGCTTTATTGTTTAAATATAATGTTTATTATTTAATATAAAATAAGCTTTGCCAAATGGGAATCATGCGCGTCGCTGTTCGATGTCGATAGCTCAGTTGTATCGATATCTTTCTCTCTCGATCAGTGTTGCAAGTCTTCGCAGCTCCTGCCTCAAGTCGATAGAGGGCGCCACTGGGCCGCCACAAGTTATTGTACGCAATAGTTGACTGTGCTTTGCCTGTTCCGATCCTGGAAAAGAAATCATTAGGCTTGAAATCCGAAACGGCTTGAATGCGATGAGCAGGCAAACAGCTGTACTAAAATTGTCAGATAAGTATACACAACACAGGCAGGCATCGTGGCAACACGCGAAAAGGAGTACGGTAGGCCCATACTGACCGATGCGTCCTGCGCTAGTCGCTGACAGACGGCGGGGACAACAACGCCCGCCGCCGGAAAAGGATCTCCTGCCATGTAGAGGGGAACCGAGTGGGGTAGATGACCACAACAGACGTACTCTCTGTGGTTCAAGGACCAAGTGGTACACCCAGTATCTCCAGCAAGGGATGTCTCAGGAGGATGCGTTGGCCAAGGCCAAAGAGCTAAGACCGACGACATCCGAAGATAGGACACCTGCCAAATGGTCGAGAACTGCCCTTACACCGCCTACGGCCGCGCTGCCTGTGGATTATCCCCAGGTAATTCTCAGCCGCGGGGACTTGTCCGTGCTTGAGGAGGCCATCCTATATGAAGTCATACTGACAGGGTGGGACTCTGCCGTTTCCTTCGCTGGCATCCATTTCCGGGGAGGCCACCTGGTTATCGACTGCACAGGCAAGAGCTCGACAGACTAGCTGGTGACGGTAGCATCAAAGCTACACACTTGGAATGGCGTACCCCTTGATAGTAGGATGTGGGATGACATCCCGTCACCCCATTACGTCACACACTACCAGCCGAGAAGTGCGGACAGGGCAACCGATGACTTGGTGGATATGCTGAGTAATCAGAACAAGATCGAGACTGACGCATGGAGGGTCATCTCAAGGAAGGAGGAAGGAGGAAGGAGGTGAAGCCCTCCTGGTACTCGGCATCGATGAGATGGCCAAGGACGACATAGTGACCTGAGGTCACAAGCTGTTCTTCCTCTTCGGAAAAATCCCCGTTAGCGGATTGAAAAAGTCGGCGAAAAATGATGGTATAAGGGCCGTGCCCGCCCCGGCGGCTCCAGTGTTTGTCCCGCAGGTCCTTCCAATCCGTTGGAGGATCTAGGACAAAGATCTGGCGGATCTAAAACTGGATCCCGCTGCAGCTGAGGAGATGGATCAGCAGCTGGCTATGTCGTCCCAGGAGTTGCAGGACGAACTGGAAGTAGCAGACGTCACATTGACGTCATGCGATGACGATGGGACTCCCGGCCCCCCTCGTCATGTGATATGGAGCCGCTGTTGTAGTGCGTTGGTACAGGAGCTATGGGTGAACAATGGCATCAAAGGCGTGTACACAGCGGACTCAAAGGTAATCTGGAACCAAAGAGATCCAGTACCAAGAACATGTATAATGGTGAGAAAGTGTATTAATTATACAATCCTTTCAGAATTCCTAAGTAGGGGTTGTGTGCCAATAGCCGTGCAGACGGCTAGAAGCGCCCGTACTACCGAGGTGGCCTCGGCGTATTTCGCCGGCAACGGAGTCTGTCCACCAACGGAAATCGTTGGGCTGGCGAAAGATTGCGCCAAGAAGAATGCACTGCTCTTTCTAGACGTAGATGTAGTTTTCTAGGGAAACATGTCCTACCGATGTAGGACATTGCAGATCTCAACCCGGTAAAAATTTTCGACTTCGTGCGAGAAGAATTTTCCCCATTATAATAATAATACCAATATTCTAAAAGAAATTAAACCGCAGAAGCTTTTTAGGATATATGTACGTGCCATTGGCTAACAGATAACTTTGAGCGAAAATCAGTGGCTTTAGCATGCAGAAGAATGTTTGGAGTACATTCATTATTTAAAAGATTAACAACGCCTTTGGGTTAAAAAGCTCCAACATAATTATGACAATAACAGACAACGGCTAAAATTTTGTAAAGGCTTTCAATGATTACGAGATAGAAAGTGACAGTCAAGCACTTGAAAATGATGATGATGACGATCTGCCAATTTTCGAACATGAAAAGTGTTTGCCAAAACACCAGAAATGTTGCAGCCATACTTTAAATTTGCTGGCGTCAGCTGACTTTGCAAAAATCTTGAAAAAGAAACAGCCACTGTAACTATATACAGTAGTCTGGCAGCGGCTTGCATGGAGTTTTTTTTAAGTTGGTGATATCAATGAGCGCCGGGCTGAATAATAATCAAATTAGGGGTAAATTTGATTATTATTCAGCACCTGCCAAATTTGAGTCCTATCAGAGTTCATTTGATGGACCCAAAAACGGGTCAAAGGTCTCCCCAAGTTATTTGTATGAAAAAAACAAGTGGCAAGGGTTATAGTCGAGCACCCGACTATAGGATACCCGTTACTTACTTATATTAATTTAAAATATTTTTAATGCATGCTTTTGGGCATGATAGGTAATAAAAGTAGTTAACGTTAATTAGTAAACATATCCTAAATGGCTAAATTTTGAAGCAAATTCGACATGCGTGGGGCTTATAGAAATCTGGGTGCTAAATTTGGTTGCTCTAGCTCTTATGACATAGTCTCTGAGATCTAGGCCCTCACGTGAACGGACATGGATATATCGGTGTTTCACATCTACCATCATTCCCATGCGTTCCCCGTAGATGTGTTCAGTGTAATTAGCCTATAAGACTGGATGTTCGGCTGATCTTTCTTATGGCAGCTTTATGATACTTATAAAAGTACCTCTTTACGAGGTAAAAGTCTAGGGACGAAAACATTTCCATGCACCAAAATTTCTGATATCCAATTTTGTGACGAATAATATTAAAGTTCACATATAAATTGCAAAAAAAAAAAAAAGTTTGGCACTCGGCCCTGCTCAAAGAATAAATATTTATTAGGTATGAAGAACTTTGCGCAATGTGCCGAGTGACGAAAAATTTTTTTTAGTGATTGCATGCATATGGTATGTAAAATGTTATTTTCTTAAATTTTTTCATAATAATATATCAGTGTACAGTGAATGTACTGTACTCAAATATACTGTACTCATTATATACAGTACAACAATATAGTGTACTCATACTCACTGTCAATATAGGAACTAGAACAATATTAACTCACATTCATTTCAAAACTGTTCAGTAACAAGTGTACGCATTTTCAGAGTGAATGATTTATATGCCCTTTTGAAAGCATTCATACAGATGGTCAGGCGGACAGACGAACATGGCTATATCGACTCGGCTGTTGATGCTGATCAAGAATATGTACACTTTATGGGGTCTGCCAGTCTTCCTTCTGCCTGTTACGCACATATTTTTTTGTGACTAGTCAATAGACCCCTGTACTTTTTTAGGTACGGCGTCTAAAAAAACAATACAAGAATAAATAGAGAACAATGGGAGAACCTTTCGGAACGAGTTGCAAAACACAACTGAGGCTGTTAGCATTTACATCTGAGTTAATATAACTTTAGTGACAGCAATTTCAAAGCTGATAATCAACACAAATTTAGCAGCACTGAATAAAGTGTTGGTAAGCAACCTGTAAAACCACAGTATCTAAAGCAGTGTTGGGCACAGTCTCGCACGCGTGCGAATCAGCTGTTCGATTCACTAATACACACATAAAACCCGAGCGCAGCGAACTGACAGTTTAACAGAGTGAAGTCAGTCGCAGCCTAAACGTTGAACGGAGAGGTTGCGCGTGCATCGACTATTTTATGCACTGAGAAAAATGTCAAAAATAATTATTTGGAGTATAATTATTTATTTGCTGAAAATTTTTATGGCAAACAAGAATGTTTGGTGTGCATCAAAACGCTTGCACGCAATAATGAAATTTATATTAAAAGGCATTATTTGGGTTGCCATGAGGGCTACGAAGGCATTAAAAATGATGCCAACAACAATAAGGAAAATGAATGTAACGATGAGAATTTCGATGCTGAATTCCGAAAAACGTCATATGTTGTTTCTTTAGCGCTGGCGAGGCAATGCAGACCTTTTGTTGATGGTATCTTTTTTAGAGACTTGGGCAAAGATGTTTTGCAATGTTTTGGTGAAGAGGGAGCTAAGCTTTCCAAAATGTTTGATTCAATTCCATTGTCCAGGCGAACAATATCTCGCCAAACAGAGGGTATTGGGTCATTTAAATATCAAAATACCATAAAAAGAATGAATAATTGTAAGTTATTTTCCGTATGCTAAGACGAGAGCACAACATAAATGATTTAAGTCAACTCATTATTTGCGTGCAGACCATTGACATACATTTTTCTGTAAAAAATAAAATACTTGGGGTCGTTGCTATGCATGGAAATGTTAAGGGGAAAAATTTTTACGAAGCGCTAGTGGAAAATGTTTTTTCCATTGCGGATAAAACTAAACTCAGTTCGATGTGCACTGATGGTGCCAGCGTGATGACCGGCAAAAATGAAGGGCTTGTTGGATATTGTCTTAAAAATGGAATTGATGTGCCCACATTTCACTGCATCATACACCAACAAGTCCTTTTTTCTAAATCACTAAATATTTCAACAACTATGAAAATATCTATTCAGATAATAAATAAAATTAAAGGCGGCCATGATGCGCTAAGCCATAGAAAGTTTAGTGCTTTTCTACAAGAAGTAGAAGCGGAGTATACCGATTTGGTCATGTATACCGAAGTTTGCGGGCTTAGCCGAGGGAAATGCTTGCAACGACTTTTTGATCGTAGAAGGGAAGTTGTCACATTCTTAGAGGAAGATGGCAAATCTGATGCCTTCCTTTCTCATTTAAAAAGTTCTGACTTTCTCTTAGATCTCGCTTTCTTTTGTGATATTAGTCTTTTACTTAATCAGCTGAATCTTGCTCTGCAGGGCAGAAATAAACATATCTTTGATTTGATCGCAACCATTAAAGAATTTGGCAGGAAAATAAAAATTTTGTCAAATGAATTCAATATTCAAGATTTATCGAATATGCCACGAACAAGTGAAATACTTAGCGAATTTAATAACCACCAGAAATTGCCGGAATATCGCTCAGTATTTCAATCTTTAATTAACGGATGTGAAAGTAGGTTTCAGGACTTTGCTAAAATAGAGAACGTAATGGCACTCCACAATAATCCAATGATACGTACATTTTCAGATCAGAGTCCAGATATTGTAATCGAATTGAAAAAATGCAGTCTGATTTAAATTTGCCCATTGAAACTGGAATTGAATATTGGAAAAACGTGAGCGACACGGGCTATCCCAATATTAAAATTGAAATTTATAAGTTGTACTCCATGCATGGGTCAACTTACATTTGCGCGGCAGCATTTTCCACATTAGCGCTCATTAAAAACAAAATCAGAAACAGGTTGTCCGACCAACAGTTGGAAAACTTGATTCGCATCAAATGCTGTGAAAATCAGGTTAATATTGATGAAGTTATGGCTGAAATTTAATTTACTAAATTTGAATCTGTCCTCTTATTTATTTTCATAGCAAATTATAATTATTTCGTTACTACAATATATTGAAAATTAGAAAAAATCATTACTGGCGTTTTCACAAAAATCGCCTTAATGTGGGAAAAAATACCTTATTTCACCTGTTGCTGTTTACCTTTTATCTTAAAAAAACACTAAAGGTATTCCTAAGAGCCCTTTAAAATACCTTTTCAACGATATATATATCACATCTGTAGCTTTTATCGTTTGGATGATATGGGGGTTCCAATTTTAGCGGTTTTTAGTGATTTCCCGCTAAACTAGCTATTTTTCGAAAAAGTCGAAAAACAAAAGTTTCTATATTTTTGATTATAAAATGATTTATCTGCCGCAAAAAGAATTGACCACTTGCAAGCAGTATCTTTCCACCTGCACTGCAAGCAGTGTACATACTGCATATGTACATGCAGTAGTGTAAAGGTGTAAGGTATATTCAGTTAATAGGTAATATCTTGCCCAAACGAATTTTGACAGATATGTGTTATATGTCAAAAGACGCGGAATTCAATTGTCTACAACATACTACATATTTAAAAGTGATTTGATGTGTAGATTTTTCTTAAATCGCCAAAATGAGGAGAAAAATACCTTATTTCACCTGTGGCTTTTTACCTATTTTCTTAAAAAAAAAACTTTGAAGGTATGTCTAATAGCCCTTAGAAATACCTTTTAAATGATATATAGATCACATCTGTAGCTTCTATCGTTTGGATGCTATGGGGGTTTTTAGCGATTTCCCGCTAAACTAGCGATTTTTCGAAAAAGTCGTAGAACAAACGTTTCTAGATTTTTTATCGGGAACAAGTCCTCATTCAAACTTTTAAGCTAAATCAACGCTTTGATCTATACAAACAAACAAACAAACAAACAAACAAACAGACTGACTTTTCATCTCGTTTTGAAAAGGGCACCAAAAATTTCGAAATTAATTATCTTCTGAACCAGTGGTCGGATTTTGATGATCAAGGTGTCATTCTACGCGTATTTTTGATAAGTATAGTGAAAAATTATAAAAAAAATCTTAAAGGCTCCAACGGCCCCATTTGCTCCAATCATTTAAATTTTGTCCCTCCCACTTACACCTGCTTATCTCACGAACCAGGTGAGTTTCCAAAAGTCTTAGTATGCACATTTGTAAGTTAAATTGATACCTTTCGATTGGTATATAGCTCGACCCGATCGGACTGTCATAGCAAATTTTCCATTCTTCCTGTGTATATATGCTAGTCGCCTTTCGCACCCTTCGTGCTGCTTTCGTCACTAGCGCGGACTGCCGTCCGCAGTGATAAAAAAAACTGTGCCGGAAACTTTTCGTTTACGTTTTCGTTTCTTGAGTATCCAGCAACTTGAACGAAATCCACAAATAAATATCGATAAATGGCCTATCGACAGGGTGTGTGGACTGAGAGAACAGCTGTCACACAGCTCAGGAATATATTGTCGACAATTATTTCGTCGCCCCGAAAAAAGAGGGAATGTCAAACGAATACACCACCTTTATACAAATTGGGTGGTGTATTCGTTTGACGTTCCCCCTTTTGTCAGCAAGCTGCTGGACCAAGGGCTTATAGGCATCTCCTGAAGAAAGGGTTTACATTTCCCTGTGTATCAACACTGCATAAATGGACGCACACTGTGGAAATAAACCCTGGTCCGATGAATTTTATATTTGACCTAATGAAGGCAGCAATTAACAGAAAAAGTGAGGACGAACTGTGCGTGTTATATTTCGACGAGATGGAAGTAACTTCTGCATTTGAATATAACTTTTCTCAAAAATCCGTAAAAAAGCCGAAAAACTATGTGCAAGTGGCAATGGCTCAGGGATTGTGGAAATCTTGGAAGCAACCAATCTATTATGATTGTGACAAGCGCATGACAATTGCGTCTCTACACATGCTAATTATATATAGGTCCCGGTAATTCAAAATTATGGACACAGCTTGGAATATCCGCAGGTAAGAAGTATCGAAACATCATACTTATATATTTAATATTTTTATTTTTAGAAAAAACATGGGTTGAGCATCCAGCTAATTAAGGTTATTGGAAACCACTTCCTAGATTCTGGACTTGTGGTTCACAACAAAATAATAACGTCAAGGACCATTACACAAGCAATGCACTACGCCGCTTCATCCGATTTATCCATATTATGGATATTATCGGAGTAAACGGTTTTAGCTATTAGCGTTTCAATGTTTTCTACGTCCATCCCAGTGTCGGAATCCAGCCACAACCGAATGTTGTAACGCTTCGGAATGCATAGACGAATGTACATTCGTAATCGATACTTTCTCTAGTTGTTTGAACGTAGGTTGGAATGGGGCGCTGCTTCGGTTCACACTGTTCTGCCATCAAACATGCACGAATGTCTTTCGGCTTTTGTTATTCTGCTTTGGTTGCAACCAAGCATGTGTGTGTTTGTATTTTGTTGCTTCACACACTTGCAAATGCGTAAGTATTAGATGCAACAATTATTGCAAACACAGGTTGTTGCTTGTGCAAATTTTGTCCGTTTCTTTTCCCATATGGTTTTTTTGTTCGTTTTGTCGCGTGTCACTTTTGTTTTACCGCATGGCTGCAACACAGTGAAATTCAACAACTTTAAAGAAAAGTAAATCTGAGTAAGTTTATTGATAATTACATCGTTTTAAACATATTTTACATATTTGTAATTGATATAAAGTGGGTGCATATTATTCCAATTAGTGTTCATGTTTGTCTGTACCAGTTCTAACAAGAAAATGTTTAAAAAAAAAGGATTTAGTAAGAGAAACATACGGCTTGCCGCTGTTTATAGACGCAGAATGGGTGTTGTTTATATACTGATACTACACAATTTTTAAATGTTTTTCAGAAATGGAAAACAAAGCCAAAATTTCGAGAGAGGTCCCCAAATACGTAAGTATTTTAGAAAATGTTTAGAAATTTAACGCAAGCTTTTTATTTTATATTAATTAAATTTTTCATTATTTTTTGCAGGATAATATTGTATCAAAAATAATCAAGGGTGACCTTTCTAAGAACTTGGATGTAATCTTAGGGCCGGAGATTATACTCCAATTTAATTACGATGGCATCGTTGGAAAGATGCCATTCAAGAAGAACTCTTCTCTCAACAATGCTCTGTTAAGTAAGTACTACTAAGCGTTGTATTGAAAGACTGAATTAATATTTTTATTTTTTTCTTCAATATAGATGCTGTCAAAGAAGAGGGCATAAGTAACCGCAGCTACATTCAGCTCATCAGAGCTGCATTTAAATCAAATAAGGGCCGCATTGCAAAAAGAAAATTTGATGAGAAAATTAAGGAGCGGAAGAGAGAGGAGGATGGCGACAAGGACAACGGCAAGGAAAACGACGAGCAAATGGATTTAGCTAATTGAAGCGTTATTTATGTTTAGGTTTATAGTATAGTAAAGTTTTTGAATTTTTTTTTTCATATTTTTTATTTAATTTTAATTTTGATTTTCAATTTTATTCATTTTTTTCTAATTTTTATTTTGATTTTTAATTTAATTTTTATTTCTTTAATTTTATTTAATTTTTTGTTTTTATTTTATTTAGTTATTACATTTTTATTTTGATTTTGTAATTATAAATATATATAATAATTATAAAAATATATAAAATAAATAATTATGAATACTTTTTTGAAAAATTACAATCTTTTATTTTGGGGTGAGTTTAGCATCTGCATTACAATCATACTAGCTTGGTATACCATTCAGTAAAGCATCTGCATTACCGTCCTTTAGGTATGGTATACCAGTCAGTAAAGCATCTGCATTACGATCCTATAAGCAACAGTATACAGTAATGCAATGTAATGTAATGTACGGTAATGCAACACGAAGTGTGCTCACTCAATTAACCGCATACTGGCTCGATTACAAGTATGCGGTTTTGAAGCTGGTCCAGCTTAACAGCGGCCAACCTTATGGAAAAGTAATGCAAGTTGGGTATGAATTCGAATGCATACTGGCCGCGAAGTATGGTGGTTGTAATCGATTGTCGAATACGAATTCCCGCCAATGGGATGTTTCTTAACTATGGTTTGTGTTTTATATTAACTCTTTAAAACGTTTTTATAATATAATCCATTTATATATAATAGGGTGTCTCTTATTATTTCAAAGTCATTATTTTTAAACGCATACGTGCTAGTTCTGTTCATTTGGTCCTAATAGGCAATTTACACTGACACCCGTATGCCCCATAACAAAAAAAAGCCGGTATAAGGCCTCATACCATGCAAAATTTGCCAGTTAGGCTCAAATATAAAGTCTCTACGGCAGTGCACTATGGTAAATAAACCCGATATTTTGCCATTAATTCAAAATATAAAGATAGAGAAATTTGGCATGAACTTTAGTTAGACTGATTAAGAATTTTAAAACTTTTTTTTTTTTTTTTACCACGCCAGCTGAAATATAAAGCAATTTATTTTAAATTTTGCATGTTTGCTAATTAGACTAAAGTAGAATTTACAATTTAGTTTGTTTTTTAATTTGACTACGTTTTCACCATGTTCCCCATCTGAATCTGAGAAAATCCACTTTTTCAGCCAAAATTCACACCTACAACATGTAATTTTTCACGAAAAGAAACAAAATCGAACAAAAAGGATTATGAACATCTGATTCTTGATGGTTTAGTTAATAACCTTTACGCAAAACTCTCGTAATGTACTAATGTAAAGCTTAACGGAACAGGGACACATTTGTTAGTTTTTAGCTAAAAATACACAAGAACAACGCATTGGACAGTTGCACAATAAACCACAAATCCTAAAAATCTTTGCTACTAGCGTTTTTTAAATACCTTTATAAATTTATCCATATTTATAATTTTTTAAATTGCTAACGTTACACACACAAATCGTTCTAAAAGTTGCAATTATTTTTCCTTCGCCTTTTCAGTTCATATGGGAACGCTCAATCAGGTGACTTTGAGCGCGTTTAAAACATAAAGTGTAGTCCCGAAAAATGAAAAAAAGTTTTTCTGCTTGCTTTGGAGTTTTTCGATGTAGGAAATAAAAAAAATTTTAAGATACTGAACAAAAAACAATTTTAATTAATGCCAAAATATCGGACTTTTTTACCATAGTGCTGTGATGGGCACAGTCTCGCACCCGTGCGAATCAGCTGTTCGATTCACTAATACACACACGGTTTCCACTTAGAAAAATCAGATTGAGCCAAAAAAAAAAAGAGCCAAATTCAGTAAAAAAAGCCAGAAAAATTTTTTTTTGCTCATATTATTTTAACATTTAATAAAATAAAAAATATTTCTTTTTCCAAAATTAATATAGTAACATATATAATGCACATAGCCACCTAAATATTCTCGCACATATTCCCCCTATCAAGTAATAAGATATCAATAACAATAACAGGCTGGTGAAAATAACAATTCAAGCGCTCCCACGATCGAAACAGTTAATATGAACATCCGCTAGAATTGTCATTCCCACCAATGGTCAAATCTGCCGACGCGGCACAAATCCAGGCTGTTGCTTAGCACCCAAATATTCGTCTTCTCAAAAGAGCGATCCCTAAGATATTAGAGCGCAAAGCTCAATCCCCAAAAGCTCACAGCCGATGTTTGCTATGCGACGTCAAAACATTTAACAGTTAGTCTTGAATTATTCTCAAACTCCGATGTTCAACTCGCTTTAGGTTTTCTATTTAAATAAAGTTATATTTTTTAAATAAACTTAAGTTGGAACTCGTTATTGGCGCAGCCGGTAATATATGTAAAGTGTTTGTAATCAACTAAACTAAAAAGACTACTAAGGATCCGCATATCCAAAGTCAAGAGTAAAGTTGAACTTTATTAAACCAAGACACATATCCGCTAAAGAACATACGTGCGTGTTTAAGTTACAACAAAAGTGTTAGCCACTAAGGGACAACTGAAGTCCTAGGTTAAATAAAACCAAGTTTTTGTGCTTAAAAAACGTGACAAACTTTGTCAATTTTGCTTTGTGACCACTAAAGGATAATTGTAATCCTAGGCCACAACAAGACAAAGAAAACCCGAACATTAAAAGAAAAAAAATAAATACACTGTCAACATCAATCATGACAGCATCTCCATCAGCCCCACCAATGGTTTTGTCAGAGCTTTTTCGTCTTCCCAGCCGGAAGAGCTCACGGCGTTCGTGAGAAGAGTGGACTATATAATGCAGCTATACCCAACCCAAGATCTGAGACAACACAACGTTTTATTTGGAGCCATCGAACTACAGACTTCTGGAACAGCACAGCGAGTCGCACAGCTATCAGGAGCTACAAACTGGACACAACTGAGGAACGCGCTCATCGATGAATTCAAAACACAGACGCCCTTTGAAGAACTGCTTCGTCGACTCTACAACACTTATTATAACGGAAGTATCCGTAAGTTTGTTGAAGACCTTGAGTATAAATTATTTGTAATTTCAAACAAATTAATGTTAGAAGGCATAGCCTCAAAAACACTTCTGTACACCAATGCACTATGGGTAATTTCACGAGTTTGTGAGGCCAAAACCCATTTTCTGAAAGTCGCCAATTTGAAATATTTTTCAGTGCAAATCGTTATGATGTGCAAATCTTCAATGTTGCGTACCAGAAATCTCAATAGATGGCGCCACTTCGAAGAAATCAGCTGTTAAACACAGGGTTGTATTTGCAATACACGCGCTTTACAAATTGTACGGTTTTGTTCGCAATTTGAATGTGCCAACCAGTGGAAAAATAATCAACATTTGGACAATTTTTGAAATGAGTTCCAATCAATGTGGTTTGTAGTATGTGTTTGTGAGTGTCAAATGTAGAAATTGATCGTGGTGTCCCCTTAGTAATGTAAAAATGTAAGTAGTCTAGCAAACGACAATTTTTCAGTAAGTCTCATTTTTAAAAAAGTATTTAAAGTGAGTCCATCCGAGTCCATCGCTGAAATATATTGTGTGCTGTAGAGTATTTAATTCTCTATCAAATTATTGTTGTCTAAAAATACACTTTTAACCACTTTTGGCGAAATTTAATTTTTTAGCAACTAACCTCAAATTTGCCAATGCAGAATTGTTCGGCAAAGGCAAAGGAGGACGCTGTTCTTAATTTTTTTTTAAAGCTGCCATACCTGAAGTGGAATTGGAAAATCAAAGAGAGCTTTTAGAGCATACAAGCAGAAAACTTTGCTACCGCTTGAGCACAATATGGGCTAAATGCAAATATAATTTAAAACAGTTTCGGCGCATTCATGGAGATTGGCTTAGTTCCCAAACAGTTTTAAATTTAGCCAAGAACTTAAAGCCAGTGGGCCGACCGAAGCTACCATACACCACTAAGAGCAACAGGTCGCGCAGAAGGCGCGCTGCAGATCTTGCAAGATCTGAGCAAGGCAACGTAGCTTTATTAATTCATGCTGCAAGCGTCGCTGCTCGAAAGAATAGGCAAGACACCCTTGCAAGTGTTTTACTGCTTCTGTCGATATGTCCGGAAAAAGCAAAATATATGCGCCAAGCATTAATCGCGCCGATCAAAAAGCCGGAAGCTGTCTCTCCTAACGAGGCATTGGCACTGCTTTTGGATCAAAATTTCACAAAAGAGCAATACATCGCTATTAGAGCTCAATCTAAAAGAAACCATTGCGATATATATCCGCTATATAATGTGGTTGCTGAGCAAAAAAAAAAAATGCCGCCCCGTTGATATAATAATAAGTGAAACAAAAGCAGAAGTATCGCTTCAAAGTCTTTTGGCACACACAGCTAGTCGGCTCGTTGATTTGCAAGAAGACGTTGTTTAAAACATTATGCAAGATCAGGGTACAGAGTTTTTATCGGCAGATCTTATTTTAAGCTACGGATTCGATGGGAGCTCTGGGCAATCCAGCTATAATCAAATATCTTTAGAAGGACAACATTCAGGATATGACTCATGTATATTTGCTACAACAGTCACTCCCTTACGACTGATAGATGCATCAAAAAATATATTATGGAACAATCGCACACCACAATCCATTCGATTTTGTCGACCGTTGAAGCTGGAATTCCTCAAAGAGAGCAAGGACTGCATTTTAAAGGAAGATCAATATTTAAAAGAGCAAATATCCAACTTGATACCATGCAAAATTGTTTTGCAAAGCGGAAATATTGTTTACATAAAGTTTCAGCTGTATTTAACGGTTATTTATGGCAAGGTGTTAAATGTGTTGACGGGCACCAGATCATCTCAAGCTTGCCCAATTTGCGGATCCAAACCTTAGGATTTCCTTAAAAACAAACATTTCAAGTGTGCAAAGTTTTTGCCAATCCTCAGGTTTCTCAGCGAAAGAAAGAAATTCAGGATCTTTTTTGGGAACACCTTTCGTTGAAAGTTGACCAACCAAAAGTTGGAGGATTTGGCTGTACAAACGATAGAAATACTGCTCGTCGTGCATTTTGTGAGCCACAAATATTTTCAGATATCACCGGCATCGATAAGCAGCTAATTGAAAATTTCAGAATAATTTTAATATGCCTTTCATGTCAGTTGCCAATAGCTGTTGAGAAATTTCAAGCCTTTTGCTATGGGACTACAGAAATAATTATCGACAAATATCCTTGGCTGCCAATGACCGCAACAGTACACAAGATTCTGGTTCACTCAAGTGACATTATTCAAAATACTGTTCTTCCTGTTGGATATTTTGGAGAGGAAGGAGCCGAATCGCGGAACAAATATTATAAGTCGGATCGCCTTCATCACGCGAGAAAGGGAAGCAGGATACTAAATTTCACAGACGTGTTTCAGAGAGCGAAAGATACTTCCGATCCAATCATATCTTCAGTGAATTTGGATAGGAGAATTCATCGACAGAAGAGAATGTGTCTTCCTGTTAAAGGTTTGAATTTATTGGAAAGCTCTTTTTATTCGGACGACACATCGGAGGATCAATGCAGCTTTTTTGACATTGATAATCTTTTCGAATTTCCATGCAATATTGAACTGGAAAACGAAGAGCATGAATTTATATAAAAGGTGTGTATATAGTATAAAACATATTACTTACAACATATTTTTAATTATTGTTCATTGCAGGACTGCAGGACGAATGCGCTTCGGTTATTTTTTCAAAAAAGATTTTTCTTCACCTTAAAGGCGTGCCACGCCTACTTTTGAGAAATAAATATAGAAGAAAAACTATCCCAATATTTGCTGTTCCATATTAAAAAAATGTTTTAAAAATTTAATGAAAACAAGTTTATTTATTCAGAAAGGGTGCGGTCTCACGCCCACCTTCTTCCTAAATCTAATACCTAATGGTTACATAAACCCAATGCAAAAAACCGAACTTAAATATCTTGCTTCGTTTAAGAGTTATTAATTTTGGCCTCACAAACTCGTAAAATTACCCATAGTGCAATGCTATGAACAACACAATCAAAGACGTTATAACAAGAAAATTACCCGACCGAATTTTTATGACTTTGGCTAGGTACGATATTAAGACAATAACTAAATTAAAACAAGTAGCTCAAAGAGAGGGACTATACGAAAACAACTGACCGTTGAAAAACCAACACCTCAACTACGACAAACAGTAGTGATGCTCGCAGGAAACTCTCATAATTTCTATCCAATGGCAAGCCCATGAAACACAAGTAATGCCACTCAAAACTTTGAAGCCCCAAACCAAAGCAACCCACAGTTGCATAATGAATTTCAACAAAAACTCAATCAAGGTAGATTCCAAAACCCAATGAACTACCAACAAAACAGAACTTCAACCAACATTTCAAATCCGCCTGTCAAAAGACAACGCGAAAGTTTTAGTGGTCAATCCAAAATGGATACTGCCGAAAATTTTCATAACGCAGCCTCGGACCAAGAACTAGAAGAAACCCCTTCATTCGACTAATAATGAACAACATTCACCTCAAATGCGTAATCGATACAGGTTCCTCTATAAATCTAATGAAAAAGAACTTTTTGAATTTCCCAATTAAATCTTGTCATTTGGAAGTCCAGACGATAAAAGGAAATATTTTTTAAACCAATGTATTTCCTTAGCCCCCAGTAAACTCTGTCAACAACACCAAAGATTTTATATACACGAATTTTCAGAAAATTGCGATGTATTATTAGGCAGGGAATATCTCGAGGCTTGTGAAGCAAACATAAATTATAAAGAGGAAACTGTCACCTTAAGCGATTACCCATTTATCATGAGATATAATCATGAAGAATTCTTAAAGGACAAAACCGCAGTCAATCTTGTGGATCCACCTTATGTGAAGGATACCGAATTTGATTGCCTTGATCCGCCTTTTACAACGGACCAACCGTTTAATTTCGCAATCGAAAATGAGTTAATAGAAAGTAACCAGTTCAGATTAGAACACCTCAATGAGGAAGAAAAATTAAAATTAACAAAAATCCTTCATGAGTTCAGAGACATACAGTACAAAGAAAGTGAAAATTTGACTTTCACCAGTACAATCAAGCATGTCATTCAAACTAAACATGAAGATGCAATTTACAAACGACCTTATAAGTATCCCCAAGCTTATGACGAAGAAGTCGAAAACCAAATGAAGGAAATGATAAAACAAGGAATTATCCGAAAATCAAATTCTCCTTATTGCTCACCAATTTGGATTGTACCAAAGAAGAGTGATGCATCAGGAAAACAAAAGTTCAGAATAGTAATTGACTATCGAAACTTAAATTAAATTACAGTTGACGATAAATACCCAATACCAGTTATGGATGATATATTAGACAAACTTGGAAAATGTCAATATTTCACTACCATTGACCTGGCAAAAGGCTTTCATCAGATCCAAATGGATGCTGATTCAATTTCAAAGACTGCTTTTTCGACGAAAAATGGCCATTACGAGTGCACTCGCAGAGTACGTCTCAGCATTTGAAAAATTAAATATACTTATTACATCTGATCCGATACTAATTTATCCAAACTTTGAAAAACCTTTTTGGTTAACTACAGATGCAAGCAATATTGCTTTAGGTGCCGTGTTATCTACTATCTTTTTGGCAGGAAATTCGAAATCCTCAGTGATCACAAACCCCTAGTTTGGTTAAACAATGTTAAAGAGCCAAACATGAAACTTCAAAGATGGAAGATCAAATTAAATGAATTTGACTATCACATCAAATATGTCCCTAGCAAAGAAAATTAAGTTGCCGATGCTTTGTCAAGAATTAAACTTGAAGAAAATGTATTAGGAGAATCTCCTAACAGTACAGCAGCAACTGTACACAGTGCACAAGAAGATAATCAAAATTATATCTCGATTACAGAAAGACCAATCAACTATTACAATACGCAGATCGAATTTGTTAAACATAATACAAACGAAGTAAACGTAATAAATTATTTTCATAAAACTAAAATTCAAATTATGTATAAAGAAATGACCAACACCCATGCCAAAGAACAAATCAAAGAATATTTATGTATAAAAAAAAGCGTAATCTATTTTCATTGTGAAACAGATTTCTTAACTTTTCAAACCGCTTTCTTGGAAATAATCAGTCTCAACAATTTAACCAAAGTAATGAGATCTACTAAAAAATTAAAAGATATTCAAACATACGCAGAATTCAAAGACTTCGTTATTAAAACACATAAAGAATTACTACACCCAGGTACACAGAAACTAACGTCATTATTTAAAGAAAAGTATTATTACCCAGATTACCAAAACCTAATTCAAAATATTATTAATGAATACCAAGTCTGTAACATTGCGAAAACAGAACATAGAGACAAAAAGTTAGCTTTCGAGCTAACGCCAGAAACTTTCAATCCCAGAGAAAAATACGTTATTGATTTTTATATGGTAGATAATAAACAATTCCTTTCTTGCATAGACATTTATTCAAAATTCGCGTCCCTAATCGAAGTAAACGGTAGAGATTGGTTAGAAGCTAAAAGAGCGTTACTTAAAATTTTCAATAGTATGGGAAAGCCGAAAGAAATTAAAGCAGATAAAGATTCAGCATTCATGTGCTCAGCATTACAAATATGGCTAAAAGCTGAAGGGGTATATATAAATATAAAAACAAGTAAAAATGGCATATCTGACGTAGAAAGATTTCATAAAACTATTAATGAAAAATTAAGAATAATAAGCTTACTAGATTCGAAATAATACTTTACACATATAATCACAAAACCACTCATAATACAACAGGTAGAACACCAGCAGACATTTTATATACGTGGGAACCCCAGAGTATAACACTCAACTTAACAAAACAACTCAAATAGATAAACTAAATGAAAACCGTACAGATTTTGAAATCGATACTAATTATAGACAATCTCCTTTGGTACGTTCAAAATCAACTAATCCATTCAAAAAGACCGGTAATTTGAGACAAGTAGACGAAAAACATTTCGAAGAGACAAACAGAGGGAGAAAGATAATACACAACAAATCTAAGTTTAAAAAGAAAAAAAAATTAACAAGAGCAAATACGATAATTCCAGATCATCGCCTAATGACAACTCAAATCAGGAAGCTACAACATAAAATAATTCTTTTTGTAATACAATTCTTACTAATGTATTTCATCCAACAAACTAATGGCCAAAGCTTAGAAGTAAACCCAATCCAATCGAAAAACGGTTACCTTATATTTAAAACATGAACTATAAACTTACCAATAAATTGCGAATACCACTATTTAACTGATAATCTTACAAAAATCGAAAACACATTCAGTAATTTAATGATACAAGCTGAAGAATTTGAAACATTATCCCAAATTAAATATTTAACAGAAAAATTGGAAAGAGAAATGAACGGCATAAGAATAGCAAAACGCAACAAAAGAGGCCTTATCAGTTTTATGGGAACATTTTATAAATACTTATTTGGCACTTTAGATCAGCAAGATAAAGCAGAACTGGAATCCGAAATAAATAACTCATCAGAAAATAGCGTTCAAGCAAACGAACTAAATCAAGTAATAGATGTAGTAAATAGAGGAATAGAAGTTACAAATACTTTAACATTTATTAACGAAGGAGACAAAGAATTAGCAATAATTACATTTAATTTACAAGAATTTACAGAATATATCAAAGACATAGAGCTAGGAATGCAGTTAACAAGATTAGGTATATTTAACCTTAAATTACTAAAACACAGTCCATTATCACACGTAAACTCTGAAAAAATTTTAAATATTAAGATTTCTACATGGTTGAAAACAACTACAAACGAAATTTTGATAATTTCCCATATTCCTCGCGAAATCATCAATACACCAATTTTTGAAATTGTTCCATACCCAGACGAAAACAGAAACATTTTAACTGAAATTATACATGACAAATATTTCATTTAAAATAATAAAGCATATACCGAAAGGACCAAAGATCTAGTAATGAACAAATGTATAACAGGAATTTTAAATCAAGACACAACCGAATGTAGATATGCAAAAACACATAAATCTTTTGAAACAAAATATGTAGAGGCTAATATAATGTTAACTTGGAACTTACCTAAAACAATTCTAAATCATAATTGTATTAACAGAGATATAACAAGTGGGAAAGGCTATAGTCGAGCTCCCGACTATAGGATACCCGTTACTTACCTAAATAAATTAAACTTTTGTTTTTATTGCATGCTTTTAGGCACTTTTATTGCTTAAAAGCTTTAATCAGCCAGTACCACCTTTATCCTTGTCCGATCTTGTTGGGATTTAGCAAGATGATAGGTAATAATTATAGCTAACGTTCACCGTTTAAAAAAACCCAATATTTTGAAAACTGTGCGTGTGGTGGATTTTCGCGATTTACGGAGGCGGAAAGGGGCGTGGCTAAATTTTGAAACAAACTTGACCTGCGTGGGGTTTACAGCAATCTGTGTGCAAAATTCGGTTGCTCTAGCTCTTATAGTCTCTGAGATCTAGGCGCTCACACAGACGGACAGACGGACAGACGGACGGACGGACAGACGGACGGACGGACAGACGGACATGGCTATATCGACTCGGCTGTTGATGCTGATCAAGAATATATATACTTTATAGGGTCGGAGATGCTTCCTTCTCCCTGTTACATACATTGCGTAAATTTGCTCAAGGCAAAATTTCTCCTGAAGACTTCTTGTCCTTCTTTGTAGGTAACTTCTCTAGCTCGAAGATTATACTGATTGGTGTTTCGCTCGTGTGCCTGTCGTATATTGGCTTGAATATCTTTTCTTAGTAATGCCAATTTATCAGCCCTTTCCAACGGCACAATAGTCTCTTCTAACAAGGACAACTCTCTCAGTAACCGATAATCATCGCCATGAGTTAACATGTCTATCCCAAACAATGCTTTGTACGGTGAGCAACCAAGTGACTGGTGCATTGCCGATCTCAAAGAACAAGAAATGGATGACAAATGCAAATCCCATTCTGTCTGATCATTTTTCAAATAAGATCGTACGGCAGCCAATAATGATCGATTTACTCGCTCCGCAGCATTGCTTTGAGGCGAATATAATGCTGTGTACATATGTCGAATGCCTAGTTGAGTTAAGAATGCATTAAACTCGTTAGCTTTAAATTGAGTTCCGTTATCACTTATAATTATCTCAGGTACACCGAATCCATGAAAGATAGTTTTTAGCAGATACTCTTGTATGGCAGCTGAAGTGAATTTCTTTAGGGGCTGTAACCAATGGTATTTGCTAAAATGGTCTAATACGATGAGCAATCCAACATGGCCATTTTTACTGCGTGGATTCGGACCCAATAGATCGATATATAATCGCTGAAATGGTCTGACCGTTGGAATATGTGTTCCCATAGGAGCGCGAAGCGTATGATTGGGAGCTTTTGTAGCTTTACATATATCACATTGACGAATGTATGCTCTCACATCAGTCGCTAAACCTGGCCAAAACAAATTCCTACGAAGTCGCTCTATAGTTTTCTGAATACCACCATGTGATGATATAACGCAATCGTGAGCTTGCTTCACCGCATCTGGTCTGAGTTGCTCGGGAACCCATAGTTTCCACGAATGCTCTTCTTGTGCTACATTTCCGGACGCATGCTCGGTGCGGATATAGATAAACGGTTCTACAATCTTTATGTCTGGAAATTTTGTTGGAGACTCTACAAATTTGACTTTTAGCGAAGCATACTCTGCAGACAAAAATTCTTTTGAATTGAGATCTACAACTGGGCCTACTTCAAGTTGACAAATCTCATTTTCACTAAGACGTGATAACGCATCTGGCACAACATGCTCCTTGCCTTTTCTATGCGAGATAGAAAATGTAAACTGCTGGAGTCTAAAAATCCAACGAGCTAGCCTACCGGTCACATTTTGTTGTCTCATGAGCCATACTAAGCTGGAATGGTCTGTGATGACCTCGAACTCCTGTAATTCTAAATAGCATCGAAACTTTTCGATTGCTAGTATAACCGCTAAACATTCTCTTTCAGTCACGCTGTAGTTTTTCTGAGCACGGCTAAGTTTCTTTGACATATAAGCGATGGGTTTTTCTTCATTTTCTTCGGATAGTTGAATTAAAACAGCTCCTATTCCAAAATCGCTAGCATCGCAATGGAGATAAAACTTTTTGTCAAAATCTGGATTTATCAAGACTGGTGCAGTGGTTAATTTAGTTTTTAACTCGTTCATTGCCTTCTGTGCTTCCTCTGACCAGCAGAACTTCTTTTTATTGGACAGCATCTCTGTAATTGGACAGGTAAGCTCGGAGAAATTTGGAATAAATCTTCTGTACCAGCCGCAGACACCTAGGAATCCTCTAACCTGCTTCAAATTGGCGGAGGCCAATTAAGAATACAAGTAATCTTATCTGGGTCTGTGCAAATCCCTCCACTGCCTATCACATAGCCTAAATAGGTAACGCTTGTCACACAGAAATGACTTTTATGATTTTGAAATTTATAGATTTCGACATCGCACTCTGGAAAGGAAAGTACAGAATCATCAGAAAATGAACAAACTGGCGTAACAATTTGCTCAGAGGAGAACTCGTTGTTTGAGGAATACTTGGACAAAGTTCAATCAAGGTCGCAAGCCCCAAATAAGCAAATTTGTGACAAGTTGTCCAAAATATATAATGATATTGACAATTTCCAATTATCAAATGGCCGTTTGCCATTTAAGGCAAATATGAATGAGTTCTATAGGACGCTCCAGTTTAAAGCACCACATTTGGCGGAGCTAGCTAATGTGGTTCTAGCAACTCCGGCCACTCAAGTGTCGGTGGAAAGAGCATTTTCCGCTCTTCACTTTATTTTAAGCGAGAAGCGCTGCGCTTTAAGCCCACAAAGCATAAACTCGCTATTGTTAGTAAAATTAAATTCAGGCTAATAAAAAATACAAGTTCTTTAAAAACAATGTTTGTGGTTTTCCTGCGTAAGAAACAATAGCGGATAATTGCACAGCTTGAAATTATGTGGTTGAAATACATTCTTACATATACGATTTTTTTCGAGACCAAATGTCAAAGTGCTCTTTCGCAATGTGCTCTTGCTCAGAGCATCTCCCTTACAAGTTTCTTTGCAAGTGTTTTTTATCTAAGGGTTTGATCGCCTACTTTGAGATCAATATAGGCACAAATGAGCAAATTCAAAAAAACAAATAGCTCCGAGCACTCGATTTTGCTCTTGCTCTTTGAATTTTTGTGCTCATTTCAGTGCACAGACTGCTTAGAAAAATTTGGTTGAGCAATTTTCGGGAGCTCTGCTTTTATCAATATTAAGCGTTAAGTTGGCTTTCTTAAATTCTTCAGCTAAGCGAACGAGGACAGCTAAATGAGACTGAAAATCTTCTGAAACGATGCAAAGATCGTCCAGATACCCAAAAACGCAATATCTTAAATCCGGGGGGATGATACTATCCATCAAGCGGCACATGGTCGAGGGGGCGTTGCACAATCCAAATGGCATGACTTTAAATTGATACAATGGCCTCCCTGGCACCGTGAATGCTGTTAATGGTTTGGCTTCATCCGTTAATTCAATCTGCCAGTAGGCATCTTTCAAATCCAACTTGGATATGATGTTTGCCTTTGGCAGGCGAGCAAAGATGCCGTCAATACTAGGCAACGGATAAACGTCCTTTTTGGTTGCAGCATTTAACTTTCTGGCATCTAAACACAATCTGACTTTGTTTGGTTTTAGAACAAGACGCATTGGCGAACTCCAAGCGCTTGCAGAGGGTTCTATAACATCGAGAGCTAACATACGATCAATCTCAGCAAATAGTAGTTTCTCTACTGCTGGACTGACAGGATAAAATCGCTGTTTGACTGGCCTTGAGTTGTCAATGTCAATATGATGTTGAATTAATCCTGTACGACCTAAGCCATTCACACAATTTGGAAATAGCTGTTTAATTAAGTCAAGCTGTTGCTGTTGAACAGTTGTCAAAGGATTTAATACGGATTTTTCTTCCTGTCTATCACAAGGATCCATCTCTACAGAATTGATAATATCTGGAGATAGTTCGAATTCTTTCCAGAAATCTATTCCAAGGATTACTCTTTGTTTTATAGCAGGAATAATGTATAATTTTAATAATTTTTGCTTATTTTTATAGGTCACTAATACATTAAGCACACCTGAGACGTCAATCGCGTCACCATTGGCTGTTCTAACATGTGACTTCATGAGCTGAAACTCGGAAAACTTAGAAAATTGTTCGTTAGCTAGTGTAGATCCAATACAGCTAACGCTGGCACCTGTATCCAAAAGGCCCAGTTCCTTAAATTCTAGAAAAGATATTTCAGCATAACTTCGCATATCAAGATTATTGTTGAAGACAGCTGATACCAATAATCGATGATTTTTCATTCGGTCCTTATAATAATTTCTAATTCGTGCTGTATTTCTCTTTATTCTATGTTCGACAGGCTCTTCATTAATTATTCTATTTCGAACTTCTATATAATTACTAAGACGGTCCTCATAAGAACGAAAAGGAGAATCTAAATTTGAAACTTTATCTTTTGGCTCGGCTTGCAGAACCAAAGTGGTTGCAGCATCTGTTGTTGCATGTGATATATTATTGTCTTTTACTTTGGGAGCACCCTGGTAGTTTTGGATGCACCCTTTATTCGGTTTTCCGACTGCCTATCGATGCAAATTTTGCATTGCGGTTTGTACACGTTTAGTGCACCACATCCATAGCAAAAAATGCGTCTATCAGCGAGGCAGTTTTCCCAAACGTGACCTTCTACATCGCAATTCCAACAACAAAGCTTTGTTGGTGGCTTGCGAATTGCAGCAACTTCATTATCAGAGAACGCTTCTTCAGACTCTGCATCATGATTTTCTTCTAGCACGTAAACCTGACGTTGATAGCCTTTTTGCTTCGACGCTGTTTCTGGTCGCTGATGATATTCTTGCCGAATCGATTCTTGCATTTGCACCAGGCGTCGCAAATGGCTTACCGTGTGTACCGGTTGATATATCAATTGGTGTCGAATATCTGGTAATAAATTATTTTTGAGAATTTTTAACAACTCCTCTTCTTTAAAATCCACAGATCCTCTATCACTGCGGACGGCAGTCCGCGCTAGTGACGAAAGCAGCACGAAGGGTGCGAAAGCGACTAGCATATATACACAGGAAGAATGGAAAATTTGCTATGACTGTCCGATCGGGTCGAATTATATACCGATCGAAAGGAATCAATCTAACATAAAAATGTGCATACTAAGACTTTTGAAAACTTACATGGTTCGTGAGATAAACAGGTGTAAGTGGGAGGGTCAAAATTTAAATGATTGGAGCAAATGGGGCCGTTGGAGCCTTTTAGATTTTTTTTATAATTTTTCCCTATACTTATCAAAAACACGCGTCGAATGACACCTTGATCATCAAAATCCGACCACTGGTTCAGAAGATAATTAATTTCGAAATTTTTGGTGCCCTTTTCAAAACGAGATGAAAAGTCAGTCTGTTTGTTTGTCTGTTTGTTTGTTTGTTTGTTTGTTTGTTTGTTTGTTTGTTTGTTTGTATAGATCAAAGCGTTGATTTAGCTTAAAAGTTTGAATGAGGACTTGTTCCCGATAAAAAATCTAGAAACGTTTGTTCTACGACTTTTTCGAAAAATCGCTAGTTTAGCGGGAAATCGCTAAAAACCGCTAAAATTGAAACCCCCATAGCATCCAAACGATAGGAGCTACAGATCTGTTCTATATGTCGTTGGAAAGGTGTTTTGAAGGGCTTTTAGGCATACCTTCAAAGTTTTTTTTTTAAGTAAAAAGGTAAACAGCTACAGGTGAAATAAGGTATTTATTTCCACAATTTGGCGATTTAAGAAAAATCTACACATCAAATCACTTTTAAATATACTGCATGTTGTAGAGAATTCAATTACGCGTTTTTTGACATATAACACTGATCTGTCAAAATTCGTTTGGGCAAGATATTACCTATTAACTGAATGTACCTTACACCTTTACACTACTGCATGTACATATGCAGTATAAACACTGCTTGCAGTGCATGTGGAAAGCTACTGCTTGCAAGTGGTCAATTCTTTTTACGGCAGATAGATCATTTTATAATCAAAAATATAGAAACTTTTGTTTTTCGACTTTTTCGAAAAATAGCTAGTTTAGCGGGAAATCACTAAAAACCGCTAAAATTGGAACCCCCATATCATCCAAACGATAAAAGCTACAGATGTGATATATATATCGTTGAAAAGGTATTTTAAAGGGCTCTTAGGAATACCTTTAGTGTTTTTTTAAGATAAAAGGTAAACAGCAACAGGTGAAATAAGGCATTTTTTCCCACATTAAGGCGATTTTTGTGAAAACGCAAGTAATGATTTTTTCTAATTTTCAATATATTGTAGTTTGTAAAATTTCGATGTGTTTGGAAGATATTACCTGTTAACAGAATATATACGTTTTGCTTAGAATTGGAATAGGACAGCAGCAACAACGTGTCGTAGCAGCCAGAGCTTGAGAGTTCTGTTAGATTTTGACAAAATTGTACCGTCAAAATATATTGCAATTTTCAAAACTTTCGAAATCTTACTCCAAAATTTCTGATATCTTATAAAAAAAACCTCTTTACGAGGTAAAAGTCTAGTGACGAAAACATTTTAATGCACCAAAATTTCTGATATCCCATTTTGTGACGAATAATATTAAGTTTTACTTAAAAATTACTACAAAAAAATTTTTTTGTCACTCGGCACATTGCGCTAATTTCTTCATACCTAATAAATATATATTTTTTGCGCAGTGCCAAGTGACAAAAAAATTTTTTTGTAGTAATTTTTAAGTAAAACTTAATATTATTCGTCACAAAATGGGATATCAGAAATTTTGGTGCATTAAAATGTTTTCGTCACTAGACTTTTACCTCGTAAAGAGGTTTTTTTTATAAGATCTATTAAGCTAGTGACAGCTTCATAGAATGCACTAAAGCTTTCCCCAGGCTTTTGCTTTCTTGAACGAATCTGTTCCTTTTTGCGATACTCGGACTTATAATCCTTATACTGCTGTCTGAAGGATATGCAAAAGTCTGCCCATATTATTTGATCCACTTGTTTGTGGTATCTCCAGAACCAGTCTCTGGCTTTACCAACAAATAGAACATGCAAGTTTTTGCATAAGGCAGTGAAATCACTATCAAGTGTTTCGTCAGTCAAAGACTTTACTCTGTACACGAATTCGTCTACAGTCAACCCATTTTCGGAACCATCAAACTGGACATTCCATTTTTGCATTTTATCTGCTACCTTTCCTGGCTTTAATATAGCGCTGCTAATGGATGGCAATTGATATGCAGTTATTGGAGCGGCTACATCGGACGATGGTGTATGGTTTGGATGAGAATTCAAATTAAGGTTTGACATGATCCGAGTAACAGTTTGCTCGATCATTGTCTGAATAACTTGGTAATCTACCGTAGGCTGAGCATTGTAGCTGTTGTTATTGGGACGAGTTGGTCTTCCTCTTCTTCTTCGGGCTGCAACAACATTACTGCGATTAGTACTATTGCTGTTGTCGAGATTTGACTGTGGGACATTATCAGTTGTTTGCTGTGCTGGGTCGTTTAAACTTTTAGCTAAATTTCGTGTAATCGGACGGTGATTAACCGGGGCTCTCGAGGGATTATTCCTATTAGGAACTGGCGAACAATTTCCTACCACTCTCTTTGTTGCTTGCAATTGCACTGCTTGCAAACAGCTGGGACATCTTGGGTTATCTGGCAACCAATTCTCCAAGCATGCCTTGTGGAAAACATGATTACAAGGCGTGATCAAGCAGGCCTCAGTATCTGTCATCCGTTGTGTGCATATAATGCAATTATTGGTCTCTCCGATGGCAGAGGCTCCGTTAGATCCGGATGCTTCGGGCGGACTATGTGTTAACGTCATGTTAATTATTTTATTGTATATGTTTGTGTGTTTTTTCATAAAAAGATATCATGGGACGATGGTTGGGAAACTAGCAATATAGCAATTGATATACCCTTAAGCGAATACTTGTTGGAAGAAAAGTAATTTAATAAAATGATTTGGGTTATTGTAACTACAAAAGATAAGGCGTTTATCTGTCTGGAACTTTTCAACATTCGGATAGAAACTCGGTATAGAATTGCACACGCAGCAATATCTATCAAATCCAGAGTACTACCAGTAATATCTCATCAGGTGCCGAACAACTGAACTTACCGTATCTGGTTGATTCTATTTGTTAAATAAGCTTACTATAATCTTTGGAAGCATTCCAACAAATGGCTAGAAAAGCGCTAAATGGCAGAGCTTTCGATCCTAGTCTAATACCTAAGAATCCAAAGTTAGTTATTGCTAGTATTTGTCGGCTGACCAAGTCGACTAATGTAAACAAATCTCATAAATAAAATCGAAAACAAATGAGCACAAATTGCATAATCGAGCTGATGAAAATGCTCTGTTATATATTAAGTTGCCATTGAATTTGAAATTAAAAATTGTATCTAAACTAACAAATATCTTTCATTTCAAATACACGGATGCAGGTAAAGATATTAATTAACCAAGAATCCTTAATTATTGCAACATGTAAATATACAATTTGGGGATGTGTGACAACCAGCTTCTAAACTATTGAATATTTTCTACTCATCTTGTTTTGAAAACCAGTTGCCCCAGCGTATGGGCGCCAAAAATGATGTAACGGTTTTCGTGGGTGTTGTTGCTACACGCTGCAATCGTCATCAGACCAGCAGGCGTGCAGAGTTGAACAAAGAATCGCGAGCGGGAACCTATAATGCCTTAGCTCTTTCGGCGGTGGGGTGGGTTTTGCGAAATTCATTCAACTGCTCACATAATCTTATTTAAGGATCCCTACTGAAACTAAAAGCAGGAGCCAAACTCTGCTGCACAAATGAAAAGGGCTCAACTAAATAAAACTAAAATATCAAATTAATGATGAGAGAAAAACATAATATCGGCAAATATGCTTTCTTCGGGTCAGTCGCTGTAAGGGCTGAGTCTTCGATGTTGCTTGACTCATTTGTGTCTATACCCAATACCCTACCTTAGACCTTCCCAATTATATTAGAAAAATCCCCTTAAACACAATTGCTATTTACTAAGTCCCCATGTCCCACAAACTAGTTTATCTACTCATTATGTTCCATTATCAAATATTAAACAAATTATAAAACTTCCGTTTCCATTATGTTTAGTTTATTTACAAATTCAGTTTCAAAAATTATTCGCATGTATTTCCACAGTTCAATTGCTTATAGGTTGTATTCTAATTTCATTTGTAGCCAAAGATATTTTAACCAAAATAATTTTTGTTAACTTAATTGATTTTAAAAATATTTTTAGAAATTGTTATTTTTTTCTTATAAAATTTTAATTCGAATTTTAAATCAAACGTTTTAAGCATTAAACAATTTAGGTTTTAATTTATTTTTGTATCTGTGATACAGGGCACAAGATACATGCGTTTAGTGTTTTGCGTTCTCTTCTTTTAGTTTCAAAATAACTCGGTAAGCAAAACCAACAAATTGTGCACGCCAACTCTCAAACCTTCAAACAGCTGTTTTTTTTTTTTTTTTTTAATATTTGTCTCTTTTACTGCTGTTAAATCGTAGTTCTCTTTTTCTTTTAGTTACATTCTTCTCTTTAATTTATTTGGTTCGTCTATGTGTTTATTTTATTATTTAGGGTATATTATTAATTTATTTGGTTATTTTCATAATTCGCACAGCATAAAAAAAACAATAGTAAAGATTGTAAGGAAGCTTCTAGCCAGGGTATAGACTCAGTCTGCCGGGGACAGAACTTACAAGAAAATTTGTAAGATTCGCTGGACGCGAAGCAAAGGGTGGGGAAATGTTTGTTCGTAATGGAACTACAACGATAATGACCTCACGTATGCCCCAACGGCGGGCGCGTGGGGCAACTCTATATGGCCGGGAGCGGTACAGGGTATACTCTGGTGCTCCGCTGGCAGCAAGAACTACAGGGATTTAATGGGAAAAGTTAGTAGCAATGGCTGCCGGGATTTATCGCACGGCCAACGGGATCGATTCCTCGTTCAAACCAAGGGATAGTTAGTAGGGATTAATGCCGGGATTAGCCACGCGGCTAACGGGAGCAATTCCTCGTTCAAACTACAGGGTATTTAATAGGGATTAATGCCGGGATTACTCACACGGCTAACGGGAGCAATTCCTCGTTCAAACTACAGGTATCTAATAGGGATTGTTGCCGGGATTAGTCACGCGGCTGACGGGATCGATTCCTCGTCCAAACTACGGGATATTTAATGGTTGTTAGCAAATAATTAAACGGAGGCTTGGGTTAAATACAGTTAAACTTTATTGGCGTTTTCTTCTAGTTTATACTTCTACTACTACGCGTTCCCTACCGCACGGTTTTGCCTAACCTCTTTACTCACTCTATTTTACTCCTTGACGCGCCAAATTGCGACGTCCACTCGCTTCCACTTCTCGATCGCAACTCTCGAGCCTCTCACCGCCAAGCCATGCGCTAGTGTCGGTCGTACAACTCACCACAGCTTTCGCTCTCTTCACCTCGGAGCTTTCGCTCTCTCACAACGAGATGAAGAGGCGCTGCGTTCGGCAGTGTTGTACAACCGATCACTAACGCCTGCATGGTTGTAATGGTGACCGTTGCGTTCGAATTTAATTTTGAATCCTAACCGCTATCTTGATTACATGCAACAATTACTTAGGTTTAATGCGCTCCGTGCGCTTTTCTTTAATTAATTAATGCCTTAATTCTAACTTAAAAACTAACAAGAGCGCTTCATTGCGCGAGGTGAGATCCATTTCTCTACTTATGAACTATAACAAGGAACTATAAAAAAAATAAACAAAACGCTTCATTGCCAACCCTTATAATATATAATACTGTGGGGTGGTGCGCGCCTAGCGCCGCCTCACAAGATTACGTCATTGTCTCATTCGCTTTCTTTTCAGCTGACTTGTTCAGACATAAGTACATGCACTTAGGCTATCCCATGTATGTATGTGTGCACGAGTCAGCCCAAGTATAGGAATGTGAACAATAATCAAATAAGAACGAAGAGAGAAAAAGAGGATAAACTAAAATTCAATTGGAACAGACTTACATAAAAACATCTCCAACGTGAAAGGCCTTCCAGCGCTCTTAATGTTCCTCCATATGTTGAATTTCGTTCGTTGATTGTACCCTTCTCTTTGTCTCTTTTTTTTTTCCGATCACTGTAAAATTCACTTAATGTTTTAATTATGCATGCGATCTACTCTTTGTTTATGTTTTTTGATTCTATAATATTATATTATTTATTTATTTATATATTTTTATTATATATATTATTTCATTTTTAAATTTGTTTTATATTTAACTTTATCTCTTAAGATAATAGTTATAACTTTAGTTGTTGATTATTTATTTATTTATTCTTGATTTCATTATGTGTTGTATAGAATCTCTATTGAAATCATGTGTTTTATTTTAATTATTGTATTGTATTATAATTATTAATTTTATTTTGTGATCTGATTTAATTTCGATTTTTATACACACAGACTTGCTTAGCAGAATTTGTGGCACAATTAGCCAAATAGAAAAATTGAATTGGGGCACTTTTGGTTTTGGTTGTCGTTTTACTTCTTAAAAAAATAAAAATTTAAACACACGCATGCACTTTTTCGGCCAGAGACTGAGATCAGGTTTTTTTGGGATTTATCCGAAGGAATTTTTGATGATGATTTTGGTGATGATGATACTGAGTATGCGGCTGATGAGCGCTGGATGACGTTCTGGAGAAGATAACAGCAGCTCCTCGTGCGTCAGGTACTGACGGCAACTGGTGGCTTCCCTTGCTGCCGGAAAAATGTCAACGGCAAAGAGCAAGGAGACGAAACGGGATGCAATCGATCTCGCAACCAATAGCCGTATTCTTGAAAAGAATTTTGCGTGCTATGGATGCGGGCGATAGATTTTGGCCAATCCAAGCACTGAATGAAAAGTGAATTAATTTTATGCCAACCAAAAAATATATATCTGGTGGCTTACCTTTTAGCGTTCTGTTGCGCAAGCGCAAAACCAAGGGGGTTTCCAGATCTTCTCAAGAGTGGATTCTTTCGGATTTGGGCGAGCTTCGGCTAAGCCAGAAATGGTGATCTAACCTCTATTAGATGCACGAGGTTGCAGCAAATTTTACCAATTTTGGCAGTGGGTCAGCAGCGGCTGTGTGCAGACTTGAGAAGAAGAGCGAGTGTAGTACCACGAGCTCTTTTATAATCTCACTCAACTCAAAAGCTCTCTTTTGGAGACAGTGAAGTGTGCTGCGCTTATCAGAATTGTAAAGGCAGTTACATGGTTCTGATTAGACAGCTGACCCTTTACAGAGTCGATCCACGTAAGCTAAGAGCGAGAAAGCTTGAACACCAAAAAGCTTTCACTCAAGCGTGGCTTGACGAAGCTCTTATCGCTGTTACAGCGCAGGTAACAAATTTGTCACAAACGAATTGCGCTGAACTGTCCGTTAGCCATTTGAACCATTACAGAAAGCAGCTCGAAGGGTACGAAGGCGACTAGCATATATACACAGGAAGAATGGAAAATTTGCTATGACTGTCCGATCAGGTTGAGCTATATACAGATCAAAAGGTATCAATTTAACATACAAATGTGCATACCAAGAATTTTGGAAACTCACCTGGTTCGTGAGATAAACAGGTGTAAGTGGTGGTGGGGGGGGGGGGGAATTTAAATTTTACAAGTTACAAAATTTTTTAGTAATTTATAAGTAAAACTTAATATTATTCGTCACAAAATTGGATATCAGAAATTTTGGCGCATGAAAATGTTTTCGTCACTAGACTTTTACCTCGTAAAGAGGTTTTTTTTATAAGATTCAAACATACGCAGAATTCAAAGACTTCGTTATTAAAACACATAAAGAATTACTACACCCAGGTACACAGAAACTAACGTCATTATTTAAAGAAAAGTATTATTACCCAGATTACCAAAACCTAATTCAAAATATTATTAATGAATACCAAGTCTGTAACATTGCGAAAACAGAACATAGAGACACAAAGTTAGCTTTCGAGCTAACGCCAGAAACTTTCAATCCCAGAGAAAAATACGTTATAGATTTTTATATGGTAGATAATAAACAATTCCTTTCTTGCATAGACATTTATTCAAAATTCGCGTCCCTAATCGAAGTAAACGGTAGAGATTGGTTAGAAGCTAAAAGAGCGTTACTTAAAATTTTCAATAGTATGGGAAAGCCGAAAGAAATTAAAGCAGATAAAGATTCAGCATTCATGTGCTCAGCATTACAAATATGGCTAAAAGCTGAAGGGGTATATATAAATATAAAAACAAGTAAAAATGGCATATCTGACGTAGAAAGATTTCATAAAACTATTAATGAAAAATTAAGAATAATAAGCTTACTAGATTCGAAATAATACTTTACACATATAATCACAAAACCACTCATAATACAACAGGTAGAACACCAGCAGACATTTTATATACGTGGGAACCCCAGAGTATAACACTCAACTTAACAAAACAACTCAAATAGATAAACTAAATGAAAACCGAACAGATTTTGAAATCGATACTAATTATAGACAATCACCTTTGGTACGTTCAAAATCAACTAATCCATTCAAAAAGACCGGTAATTTGAGACAAGTAGACGAAAAACATTTCGAAGAGACAAACAGAGGGAGAAAGATAATACACAACAAATCTAAGTTTAAAAAGAAAAAAAAATTAACAAGAGCAAATACGATAATTCCAGATCATCGCCTAATGACAACTCAAATCAGGAAGCTACAACATAAAATAATTCTTTTTGTAATACAATTCTTACTAATGTATTTCATCCAACAAACTAATGGCCAAAGCTTAGAAGTAAACCCAATCCAATCGAAAAACGGTTACCTTATATTTAAAACAGGAACTATAAACTTACCAATAAATTGCGAATACCACTATTTAACTGATAATCTTACAAAAATCGAAAACACATTCAGTAATTTAATGATACAAGCTGAAGAATTTGAAACATTATCCCAAATTAAATATTTAACAGAAAAATTGGAAAGAGAAATGAACGGCATAAGAATAGCAAAACGCAACAAAAGAGGCCTTATCAGTTTTATGGGAACATTTTATAAATACTTATTTGGCACTTTAGATCAGCAAGATAAAGCAGAACTGGAATCCGAAATAAATAACTCATCAGAAAATAGCGTTCAAGCAAACGAACTAAATCAAGTAATAGATGTAGTAAATAGAGGAATAGAAGTTACAAATACTTTAACATTTATTAACGAAGGAGACAAAGAATTAGCAATAATTACATTTAATTTACAAGAATTTACAGAATATATCAAAGACATAGAGCTAGGAATGCAGTTAACAAGATTAGGTATATTTAACCTTAAATTACTAAAACACAGTCCATTATCACACGTAAACTCTGAAAAAATTTTAAATATTAAGATTTCTACATGGTTGAAAACAACTACAAACGAAATTTTGATAATTTCCCATATTCCTCGCGAAATCATCAATACACCAATTTTTGAAATTGTTCCATACCCAGACGAAAACAGAAACATTTTAACTGAAATTATACATGACAAATATTTCATTTAAAATAATAAAGCATATACCGAAAGGACCAAAGATCTAGTAATGAACAAATGTATAACAGGAATTTTAAATCAAGACACAACCGAATGTAGATATGCAAAAACACATAAATCTTTTGAAACAAAATATGTAGAGCCTAATATAATGTTAACTTGGAACTTACCTTAAAGCATTACCTTAAAAGCATTTAATTGCTCCATTCAATTAGAAGAAATATTGATCACAAGTTTTATGTTAGATTACACACAAACTATTTATGTAAACAATAATGTAACTAAACTAGAACCACTCTCTTATATACAGGCAAAAGAAATTGTAAATCAACAAACAAAACATTACAATACACTTCAAATTATTACTTTAACAACTCTTATAATTATCACTGCGGACGGCAGTCCGCGCTAGTGACGAAAGCAGCTCGAAGGGTACGAAGGCGACTAACATATATACACAGGAAGAATGGAAAATTTGCTATGACTGTCCGATCAGGTTGAGCTATATACAGATCAAAAGGTATCAATTTAACTTACAAATGTGCATACCAAGAATTTTGGAAACTCACCTGGTTCGTGAGATAAACAGGTGTAAGTGGTGGTGGGGGGGGGGGGGGGAATTTAAATTTTACAAGTTACAAAATTTTTTTTTAGTAATTTATAAGTAAAACTTAATATTATTCGTCACAAAATTGGATATCAGAAATTTTGGCGCATGAAAATGTTTTCGTCACTAGACTTTTACCTCGTAAAGAGGTTTTTTTTATAAGATTGTAATCATACTAGTACTATATTTAAGCTATAAGTATAAAAGCATACCACGTAAAATAATTGTTATCTATAAGAAACAATCAGAAATAACCCCACAATCAAATAATGTACAAATTAATCCAATATCAAAGGAAACCGCAAATATTGTACTCGAATCCGAACCAACACTATATCCCAATATTACCGCCTGAGAACAGGCTAATTTTTTATGGATGGGGAAGTAACATATGTAATGCACACAGCCACCTAAATATTCTCGCACATATTCCCCCCATCAAGTAATAAGATATCAATAACAATAACAGGCTGGTGAAAATAACAATTCAAGCGCTCCCACGATCGAAACAGTTAATATGAACATCCGCTAGAATTGTCATTCCCACCAAGGGTCAAATCTGCCGACGCGGCACAAATCCAGGCTGTTGCTTAGCACCCAAAAATTCGTCTTCTCAAAAGAGCGATCCCTAAGATATTAGAGCGCAAAGCTCAATCCCAAAAAGCTCACAGCCGAGGTTTGCTATGCGACGTCAAAACATTTAACAGTTAAGGTGGGTTCTCACTGCTTCGCAATGTGATATCGCATTTTGTTATGATTTGTGATGACATGGCCCACTGGGTAATAATTGCGTCCGGATCAGAGTCACACAAGTATTCAACATTTTTGATGAGGGGCATAATGTCAGACTCTTCGCTCGAGATAACATAGGCCGGAGTGATCATTATCAGTGATTTAATATTTTCTCGACCAAAGTCAAAGCGCTGTACTATTTGCTGAACGAGCTCGGTGTAAAAATTCCTCACCGTTTCCTTATCTTTTAAAATTGTGGAATTATCTGCGGACTTGCTTTGAATACACTGTTGGGCTTTAACGCCAATAAACACTTTTTCAGTGGCAATAAATTCAATATTAGGTCACTAACTTTAAAATTTTTCAAATCTAAGTTTTTTACATAAGTTTGTGATACAAAATTATTTAGAATTACTTTTATTGTAGATTCCAATCTTACATAAAGAAAAGGTAATCAAATGTGCTCAGATTGAAATTCGGTTTTTAAATTATTTATAATTATACCCGTTACTTATAAAAATAAGTAAAAGGGGATATTGTATTCGTTGCAATGTATGTAACAGGGAGAAGGAAGCATCTCTGACCCTATAAACTATATATATTCTTGATCAGCATCAACAGCCCGTCTGTCCGTCTGTGTGAGCGCCTAGATCTCAGAGACTATAAGAGCTAGAGCAACCAAATTTGGCACACGGATTTTTTTAAACCCCACGCAGGTCAAGTTTGTTTCAAAATTTTGCCACGCCCCTTTCAGCCTCCGTAAATCGCGAAAATCCACCACTCGCACAGTTTTCAAGATATTAGGTTTTTTTAAACAGTGAACGTTAGCTACTGTTATTACCTATCATCCTACTAAATCCCAACAAGATCGGACAATTAGAAAGGTGGTACTGGCTGATTAAAGCTTTTAAGCAATTAAAGTGCCTAAAAGCATGCAATAAAAAAAAAGTTTAATTTTTTAAGGGAAGTAACGGGTATCCTATAGTCGGGAGCTCGACTATAGCCTTTCCCACTTGTTTTTAAAATATAATTTAAGAAGTATAAATAAATTTTCATTTCCGAATCAATCATGAGATTGGCTACTTCCTTTGGCTTTATGCTATGGTCTGGGACAAGAAAAATAATTGATGAGCATTTCATTGCTCCAGAATGCGCCCAATTACTTTTTCTAGCCATCTTTTCATGGCTTTTCACAAAATTTTATGAGGCTTTACTTCACAGTACTCCTGGAATTCCTTTAATTCTTGAGTCCTTTTTGGACTCCATGCAAAATAAGAATATATGTTTCGACATAGAGACTCAATGCTCGATGGCAGTTTCTTGCATGCATAAGCTGAATAAGGAATGGCAAGTGCACTTTAAATAAAACAGATTGGAATCTCCACAAAGTTTTTTTTAGGGGCTACTGAAGCTGCCAGCCATAGTGTTTGCGCCGTCAGTTGCTAGGCCGGTCAAATGTTTTAGTGGTATTCCATTTGTTATGAAGAACGATTTTATGGCTTGGTAAATCGACTCTGAGTCACACTTTTCAAATTCTATCAGGGTAAGAAAGGTATCTTTCACCTTGCATTATACTGCGTGGAAGTAACGTTCCACTAGCACCAGTGCCTTTCGATTAGAAACATCGGTTGTCTCATCCACAATAAGCGAGAGCTTTGTACTTTTTAAATTACTGACAATGTTCTGAAACGACTTACTGCCTAGTTCCTTGGTTAATTGTGTCGCCTTGGTTCTACCACATTTAATGTCCTTAGCAATTTTAGAATCCGGACAGCACACCCGAGGCAAATTTGGCAAAAAATCCATCAAAATAAATGGCAGGTTATGCATCACCAGAAACATAATGAGCGCGTATTCTGCATTTTGCTCATTTCTGTTATGTGATGATTTTTCCTTTGTAAATGCGTCCATTTTAACCTGATTCTCCTTGGATTGCAGATTCCTAACATGCACTGCCAGTTTTGCATGCCTATGAAGACCGTTCAGATGATTTAATAGTAGTACGAAAATACCGACCGCATTTTCACACAAAGTATTGTCGCAGAAGTTTAACATTTTCTTTCAGTGCAGTGCAAAGACAACTTGAAAAATCAAGCAACATGGACCGTGCTCTCGTTGAAGGCAGGCTGTGCACTGATTTAAATCGTGCGTTCACAGCAGCTGCCAGCCTCGCATTCGGCAATCGTCGGCTCGTGTCTGAGTGAGCAATCGATAACGATTCGATAAACGTGCCCATCACTGCTCTGCATTGCTGCCATAACAGCCCTTTTAAAGCCCCTTCAGACGAGCACTTTTTTACCGACACTTTTTGTCAAAAAGCTGTCCGTGTCGATCACCATCGCTCACCGATGGAATAGAACGTGTTCCATTTCCATCGGTGAGCTTCGGTTTTTCACCGGCGCTTTGAAATTTTGTGTGGTTACGCGACACGGACAGCTTTTTGACAAAAAATGACAAAAAGTGTCGGTGAAAAAGCGCTCGTCTGAAGGGGCTTTTAGTGATAGATATATCACTTTTCGATAGGTTTGTCACCAAAATTTTAGAAAAAGCCCCTATCACCAAATCTATCACCTTTTCAATTGCTTTGAAATGTATGTCATTGAGAGCCAGAAGTAAAATTGTCAACAATGCCAAAAAATTTATATAAGCAAAAATTCCGCGAGTCGTGGATAAATAAGCCTGATTTTAAGGATTGGATTGACCGCGATGCTCACGACTCCAGTAAGGCATACTGCAAATTATGCAAAACAAGCATAATAGCAAAAGTAGACAAGCTTCAAGCACATGCAGAAACAAAAAAACATAAGCAGAACGCCTCTCCGTTTGCGCAAAAGAAAGTCATAAATGTATAGCCTGAAATGAAACTACAGCATACAGAACGGGAGGCGGCCATCCATTATCCATGTATATTGCCCAGCACTCTGCAATTGATCATTTAAGCGAGCTGTGCAATCAACAGTTTTGCTCTAAGAGTATGCAACAGTTACAGCTGCACCGCACTAAATGCAGCAGCATAATAAAAGACATCCTGGCATCTCATTTTAATAAGGATCTTCGCGATGATATTGGAAATGCCAAATTTAGCTTGCTGCTCGATGAATCCACGGATATATCAACAACAAAATTGCTTGGTGTGTTACAACATTATTTTGAAAAGTATCTATATCTATAGCCCATGTGTGTTCTTAGGTATTGCCATAATTTACTATAGTACCCAGCGAGATGAGATAACGTCAACCCTACTTTCGTTGGTAAAAATTTATAGTGGTGATGCAATTTCCCTTTCAGCCGGCGTACATACATACCGAACTACTTCGCCTTAAATTGCCAATAAGCAATTTAGTAGGAATTGGTACTGACAATGCAAGTGTAATGGTGGGCAACAAAAAAAGTGTATACACAGAGCTAAAGAAGATTGTTCCTTCCTTAATCCTTATAAAGTGTGTATGTCACTCAGTGCAGCTGGCAGTAAACGCTGCTTCCCACAATGAATTGCCTGACTCATTGGAATACATAATAAGCGAAACATACGCATGGTTTTCTAAAAGCAGCGCTAGGCAAATTGCTTATAAGAAATTATACGAATGTATTAATAATGATCAGGTAAAGTGCCTCGATTCTTGTGAAATTTTATTGCTTATACGCTTATCTTTTTGTATGTAGTCTTTTACAGAAGTAGTTATTTCTTCGTCAAGTAATAAAGCTTAATATATGTATTGTATATGTCATGTGTTGTTGCTATCAACTTAGTTATGTACATTAATTTAATATATATATTTTATTGGCAATATTTCAAAAGGAACCTCTTAAAATTTCAAGAGTTGCCGACACTAGGTGGTTTTCTATTGAAGGTGCAGTTACTCGGATTCTAGACCAATGGATTGAGCTAAAGTTGCATTTTGCCTTGGCGGCTACAAAAGAGAAATGCCGAAGAGCTGCAAATCTCAAAGATTTATATAAAGATGAAACAAATCATTTATATTTATTGTTTTTGAGACCAGTGCTGACCGAAATGCAGCATATTAACAAAATCTTTCAAAGCAAGTCTCCAAATCATACAACGCTCTTGGGTGATCTCATTTTTGCTATTAACTCACTTAAGTCAAAAGTTATAGCCCCAAATGTTAAAGTAAATATTTTAACGGAAGACTTTACATCGAGCATTCAAACCGATTTATACCTTGGGTACGAGTTCGAGAGCAAAATCAAAACCATGAATATCAATCGATCTGATGAAAGTCTGATTCGATTGACTTGTGCAAATTTTATTGTCGGCCTTATAAATCAAGTAAAGCAAAGGTAAATTTATTTTCATGATTATTAATTCTACAAAAAGGCAATCGCGATTTGTTTTTAATTTTAGATTGCCGGACAACTTTCAGGTATTGGAGAAAATTAATTTGTTTTCAGTTGAAAATTGCTTACGAGCACAAAAGTCTTCAATTTCCGAAATTTTGGAGCATTTTCAAATCAAAAGCAGTGAAATTGATATGATATTATATCAGTATAATAACATCAACATAATAAAGTGGCAAAAGATTGAGGATACGGTTCAGTTTTGGGCCGAAGTAAACAAATATAAAAACTCAGCCGGAAAAAATCCGTTTTCGGAGCTAGCCGCCTTTGCCACAACTTTACTGTCGTTGCAATGGTCCAATGCGGATGTTGAGAGAGTGTTCAGCCAAGTGAACATTGTTAAAACAAAATTACGAAACTCACTACAGTCTGACACATTAAACGCAATTTTGTCCATCAGGTATCTTTTAAAGTTGTTCGAATTCATATTTAAAAATATTGTAACTTAAATTTTTTTTCTAAGATTTGGACTTGGACGCCACGGAAAGTGCTGCTACACGTACAAAGTTCCCGAAGAATTCTTGAAAATTATTGGAACATCCTCAGCTTATAAAAACGAAACAAGCGAAGCCGATGAAGAAGCTGTTGACGATGCAATTCAATTATTATAATATTGTAAAATAATAATAAAAAAATAATAATAATAAATAATTAAAAAATACTAATACATAAAACATAATTATGCATGCACTTTTGAATGAATTTTATTTAAAAATCTGTCTCGATATTTTGTCACCTTTTTTGTCACAGATCTTAAATTTTTGTCACCTTTTTGTCACTTTTTCTGGCCTGCTTTTGTTATCGATTTATGGCAGCACTGCTGCTCTGCGGCGTGGCAACTCTGGTCAAAATTGATAATTAATCGATTTGCCACCACAAAAAAAATGACAATTCAAATCAAAATATGAGCGCAGCAAGTATGCAATTTTAAAAAATTGTAATTTCTTGTATATCTCATTTATAATAATAATTTCTATTTAATATAGAGGAAAAAGATAACACGAGAAAGCGCAAAAAATGGACCGAGGGGCTGGGAACTCTTTTTTGAGAAACTTCGGATGAGATGGAAAAATGTGCACGTCTATTCTGAAATGGCCAGCAAGATGCTCTGATTTGGAAGTCAAAAATAAAATACAGTCACTAAAATATAGATATAGGTATGTTTAATTAATTAATTGCAATTATATATTTATTTATTTAATGATTTTTATTTTTGTATTGCAGTCAAGAGAAAAATGAAGTTGGCCTGTCTGGCGGATCACCCTCAACCTGGAAAGCTATCCCAGATTCTTTCAATGTCAAAAGCCATTCATTCAGAATGGGTGGTTGAGGAAAGTTTGGGTAAGTGATTTGATCAACCAAAGTTTTTTAATAAAATTATAAAGACGTCTTTTTAGGTGAGCAGAATGAGGAGAGTAGCGACTCCTGGAATTTAGCGGTAGACGAGTCAACGTTAGATGCCCTTGGCAAGCACTCCGCTGACAGCTTCGACCTATAGCAGCTTCGTCAACTTCGAAGCCGAAACCAAAACCCAGCTCTCAGACATGCATCGCCAAAGGACGGAAGAGATAAGCAGCACAGCAGCATAGGCAATGGTGAAACTGGCCGAAGCTGCAGATAGGTCTGCTACAGCCATGGACAGCATGGTCAAAATTTTTAGTCGCCTGGTCCAAGAATAAAAAAGTTGAAAAACATAATAAATGAATTATTTAAATGTTTTATTGAAGCTCTTGAGCACAAAAATATTTCGCCAAAGCAGATCGTATCCCCTCAGCTCTGGATTTTTGGCTAGCCCATACAACCTCGAGCTCGAAATCGAGCTCGTCAACACCCTCAAACTCGTGCCAAAGTTCTTCAACCGTGCTCTTCTGCTCGATTGAGAAATTGTGCAGAAGACAACAGCACTTAATGATTGACTTCGAGCTCTCAATTTGGTTGTCTAGGCCTTTGTCGAGTCGCCGAAATCTTGCTTTTAAGTGGCCAAAAGCATTTTCAACAACGCGTCTGGCCTTTGCGATGCGGTAGTTGAACAACCTTTCATCCTTGTTCGCGGTTACGCTGAAAGGGTATGGCTTCATCAAAGTGGCTGAAACTTTAAATGCAGAGTCCCCTATTAGCATCACAGGAACCCTCGTGTCTCCAAAGTCTCTGCCATTGGCATCGAGAAGATCGCTTGCTTCAATTAATGGCTTGAGAAGAGACTTCTCATAAATGCCAGAATCGTTGCAGCGGCCTGGACTGTCAACATTAATGTACATGAATCGACATTTAGAACGACAATACTTTTATAAGCAGACAGTCAATTTATGTTATATGACATAGTTATGATCCACAAGAGCAAGAAGCACTGTTGAGTTCCAGCCCTTGTAATTGTGGTAGTCAGTCGTTTCGGACGCCTTCGGCTGAATTTAAATGTGGCAGCCATCTGTAATTTAAGTGCATTTTGTTTTAATGCTGAATGTCATATACCCTATTTTATAATTACCAATTGCGCTAAAGCACTGTGGAAAACCAATTTCCTTAAACTTTCTAACGCACTCTTCCACTCTCGCCTGCGTTAGAAAATTTGGTCCTAAATAAATGTGTGTCAAATTCTTTCACACCAGGCGGCAAAACTCCTTCACTATCAAGCAAACACTGGGCGTTGACACTCCAAACATCCAGGCAATCACAAAATATTCTGTAGCAGAACCCATTGCAAATACAGCGATTGCAGCTCGCTTTTGTAATGGGATGCAATTCCTAAAATTTGTGTCCTTCTTGGCCATTTCTGCACCAACTTATATGGAGCGGTGCGCTGCATGCTAAAATCAGATTTGAATACACCATAGGACATTTTGGGCACGTCTTTCTCCCAGAACTCGCCGTTACGTTCCTACAAAAAGTATGAAAAATTTACGTTCTTGTCTACAAATGCACTTTTTTACTTAGGTGCATGATCATCTAATGCATTATTCAATGAATTTATCATCACTTTGAACCCCTCGCAAGCCGCCAATGCGTGGTTTATACCTTGGTTAACTCGCGCAAACAGCTTTGTAACTGGGGCAATTACTTTGGGATCCATTTTATTTTTTTGCCTTTATTTACAATGTGTATTAATTAATTTCATAGTTTGAAACTTGGACTTCAAAATATCGGTTTTAATTACCGGCCTACCAGTGTAAACGACTTTCGCCGTAAAGCATAGTACGCAAACTCAAAAAAAGGCCGGGCGTAAGCCCAAACTCCATATAAAAAAAACGCTGGCGTAAGGAAAAGAAGAAGAACTTCACATTAATATACGCTCGGGTGCGATAGATGGCGAAGTAATGCACAAATAAGTAATCTTATTTTTAGCGGTTTCCGCATAAGGCAACCAAATGCACTTGCAATGTGCAAGGGCGTCGGCAGGTTAACATACTAAGCTGTTAACAAAAATTAAGAAAAAAACGTGACAATCTAAAAACGCTTTAATATATATTTCTTCACCTTCTGTCAATGGATTTTAATGAACAATACTTTATTTTCTTTGGAACAGTTTAAGCTTTACGTTAAATCTTAAAAAAAATTTAATCTTTGTGATTTTTTTTTTTCAGGACAATATGTTAGCTTTCAAACTCAAAAAATCTCAAAAAACGAGAATTTTTGGAAATTTTTAAAATCGCTAGCACTTGAACTGCTGAACCGATCTTATTACTTTTGTTGGAAGCAAATGTTAGCATCAGCTTAACATTGTGAAGTATGTCAGCAAGGCAATGTTGTACCCAAGGTGTATTTACTATAAAGGTGACGTCGTCACCACAGCTGCTCTCTTTTGAGGGGCATATATTCGACAGTATGCCAGCAAACGTTGCCGAAGTAGGTTGTGTATCGAATATTTTTTTTTTCTGTCTTCTTTGTAGACAGAAAACAATAAAAAGAACAAGCTAATTATTATTGAAATCGGCAATTATTTTATTAATTGTGTGTAATTCCTCATTAGATCTAAGAATGTCTACAAAATATTGTGTGCTCTGCCGTAAGAGAACTTCGGAAAGGAATGTTTCAGTACCACGGGACGAAAGCAGAAGAGAGCTCTGGTCAAGAAGCACAGGCGTTCAATTTTCGAGTTCAAGTAGAATTTGTGCCAGACATATCAATGACTCTGACTTCAACTATGTGCCCGAAAATGCAACAAAACGGAGACGACTTATGCCAACTTCTGTACCCCAGAAGCCAGGAGTAAAGCAAGTGTTTACATTTCAAAAGCCATATGTCTTCATGCTGCAGGTCCCCGGGCACATCGGCATTTGATCAATAATGGGCTTAAAATATTATAAATTATTGTGAATTATTTCGTTTTATTTATTTTAAGTAAGCGTTTGCTTTTCTGTCAGCTCTCTCTGAGAGCGGAAAGAGAGAGGTGAAAAAAAAGTTGTCCACTCACCACATCGGACGACGTCACCTTTATAGAAAATACACCTTGCATCGGACGACGTCACCTTTATAGTAAATACACCTTGGTTGTACCTTTTTAAATATTGTATAAAGCTCACTCTCTCTTTGTACGTCTCCAAATAAACATCTAAAATTCTGTTTCCAAAACTACATAAATTCTTATTTGTTTTTCCATTATTCCAAAAATAACTTTCACAGGTTATGGGCCCAGGAGGTCGGCAAAAATCCTCGACTGAACCCTCCACGAGGGTGCCGACTAGTAATAGCACTTCAGTAAATCTTTCAGAACTGGTGTTAGCCAAGACTTTTGCTCCCGGTGTGTAGTATGGCTCCTTAATAGCCCTACTGCATGCACGGCAGCACCTGTCATGGTCTGAGGTAAAGAGGGCCGGACTAAGGTGTAAATTGCCCGTGCCGAGAGTCAACCTGGCTGGGGGCCCTCCCCAAAAATAGCTCAGTCTCAAACGGAGCGTTCGGATACCTGGCGCCCTCCGAACTAACTAGCCTTACCTGCACATAGCGGATCTCTGTGCAGGCGGACCATGCTTTCTCCGCAACTCGTGGGATCCACTATGTATCCAAATAAATTGAAACAAAATAAAAATAACAAACAAAAGAGTGACTCTCTCACAAAGTCAAACACCCTAACGGCGGCATCGACTTCCAAGTCTAGCCAAAGTGCAACCCCAGTTTCGGAGATGGTCACCATGCCAGCCGATTCTGCAAAAAACGCCACACCGGAGATGGTCACCATGCCAACCGGTCAGGCTACTTCCGGTCCAAGAAAACCCGTCTTTCACCCGGGCCTTGGGGTAGAGGGAGTTATCCTGCCGCCCCAAATCACCTCGGAGTCAAAGCAGAGCGCTACAAGCGCAGCTCCAGCTGGTGCTAAGGCGGTGGGTGAAGCTCCCACAGCCGGAGCTCGTAAGAAGTTCCCCTTCACGGAGAGACGCAGCGCAGGAGATATTCTTCAGCGCCACCACTACAACGCAGGGTCCAACCTGTCAGCGGACTGTCTGAAGAAGGTGGAGTGGGCCAGGAGCGTGATCCCTGACAGGCAACAGTCCTCCAGAGCACTGGCACTAGCCAAGAGACAGCGCTCTCAAGAAGCGCCCGCACCTAGCGCCAAAAAGTCGCGGGTCTAAACGGGGAGGTCCTTCGCCCAGATTGCGAGGGAGAGGATCCTCATCGGGGTCCTCGACCGAGGCAATCAGGACGGGAGGATTCCCGGGAATCAGTGGAGGTGGGTTGAGTCGGCGCTGGCTACCTAATGCCTCCAGCTGCTTGAGAAGGAGCCTGGGCCACCCCCCATCTGCAAGGATGTAGGGTGGTACCAAGGCAATGTGAAGGTTATAGCCTGTGACGACGACCGGTCGGCGGAGCTATATAAGGCCGCCGTTTCCAACCTGGGAGAGGTTTACCCTGCCGCTAAGCTAGCAGCAGTTGACTGGGAAGAGGTCCCAGTCCGACCAAGGGCGAGGATGTGGATCCCGTCAACAATAAAAGAGCCGGAAAAGCTGCTCAAGATGTTGCAAAGATGCAACCCTAGCCTGCCCACCCACGACTGGCGGGTGGCGGGGCCCACTCATCAGGCAGTGATTATCCTGAATGAGGAATCACTAGCTCCCATCGACGCGGCTGGAGGTGAACTAAACTTCGGTTTTAGTTCTGTCTTCATCCGCGTCTACAAATCAGACGCAGCAGTAGGTGATGCTTCCCCCGACAAGTCAATCGCGGAGGACATTGCCGCGGAGCTAGAAGCACAGCGGGGCCCACTCATCACGCAGTGATTATCCTGAATAAGGAATCACTAGCTCCCATCGACGCGGCTGGAGGAGAACTAAACTTCGGTTTTAGTTCTGTCTTCATCCGCGTCTACAAATCAGACGCAGCAGTAGGTGATGCTTCCCCGACAAGCCAATCGACTTGAGGACATTGCCGCGGAGCAAGAAGCACCAGAGCGTCCAGATATGGACGGATACGTATCCGACGCTTCCTCTCTTACGAGGGATTTAAAGAAGTTGTGGCAGGCTGGTGACCTTGAGGTCATGTCCGACGAGGAAGACGCCAACGCTACAGTGGTGGAGGGGAACTCTACAGATGTCCTTGAGACTTCTGCAGATAAACCTCCATCACTGTAAGGCGGCCTCGGCGGCCCTACTACTCCGTCTGGCTGGAGGCGGAGTCGACATCGTCCTTATCCAGGAACCTTGGATGGTGGGAGGTAAGGTTTCTGGACTAGGATCAGCGGACTACAAGCTGTTTGTAGCAAACGCTCAAGGTAACATACGAACCTGCATTCTTGCTAGAAAACATTTAAGTGTTTTTCTACTCCATAACTTCAGTAATGAGGATAACACAGCTGTAAGCCTGGAGCTCCGGCCAGCTCCGATCAGGCTTACATCAAGCTATATGGCATACGACCAGGAGGGTCGCAATCCCGAAGACATCGCGAGGAGCCTGATAAGCGACTGTGCGAGCAATAAAATCGGCCTCATAATAGGCTGCGACGCTAACGCTCACCACACGCAGTGGGGAAGCTCGAATATTAACGCTAGGGGTGAGTTATTTTTAGATTACCTCCTTAGTACTAACTTAGAAATAATAAATAGAGGAAATGCCCTCACCTTCAATATCAAAGATAGGAAGGAGGTCATTGACTTGACACTCGTGTCCCACCCTTTATGTAACTTAACCACTGACTGGAAAGTCTTAAGCGACCATTCCTTCTCAGATCACAGAACCAACCTCAGGAAGACTGATTGGGCAAAATATAAAACTTTTCTAAATATATCTATCCCAGAACGCGCCCCGGAGGGTCCACCCTCAAAGGTGCGCCTACTTTATTTAATAAACACCTTCACGGTTGCATGCACATCTGCTTGTAAAGCATCCTGCCCCGTCGTTAAACCCAGGGGACGTAAAAAGCCACCATGGTGGAACCATAACTAAATGAACTTCGGAAGAGGAGTAGAACTCTCTTCAATCAAGCCAAGTCAGCAGATATAAATGAGGATTGGCAAAATTAAAAAACGACAGTTAGCCGTGTATAAAAAAGAAATCAGGCGAGCTAAGTGATCCTCTTGGCGTGCCTTTTGCTCGGATATCGAATCAACATCCGAGGCAGCAAGACTTCGCAAGATCCTCTCCAAATCAGCCCCCTCTCTGGGCTATTTAAAAAATGACAACGATACATGGACAACTTCTAGTGAAGAATCACTAGAAGCTCTATTAACAAAACATTTTCCGGGTTGTTCCCAACATAGCTTTGGTAGTCTACAAAGCTTAGACGAGGTGCCTCTGAATCCCTCACTTTTCAGTCCAAATAACATTGACTGGGCGATAAACAGTTTTAAACCGTTCAAATCACCCGGACCCGATGGCATAACACCTGCGCACCTCCAATATGCAGGAAAAACTGCCACAAACTGGCTCCAATCAATTTTCACTGAAATCTTCCGAACTGGTCAGATCCCTGAGCCATGGAAGAACTCAAAAGTCGTTTTCATTCCCAAGGCAGGTAAAGCCTCGCATACCACCGCCAAGGACTTTAGACCGATAAGTCTCACATCCTTTCTGCTCAAAACCTTCGAGCGTATTCTTTCCCATCATCTAAGGGCCTCCATCCCCTGCGACCTTATCTCAAACTCTCAACATGAATACAGGAAAGGAAGATCTACTGAAACAGCTCTTCACTCCGTCACTGCCATAATAGAGAAATCTATCTCACTCAAAGAATTCACTCTCATTGCCTTCCTGGACATTGAAGGTGCTTTCAACAACGTTTTCCCGGAAGCAATTACTGAAGCACTGACGGATCTGGGGATCGAAGGCCGGCTAGTGGGATTGATCAACCAGATGCTGACAAGCAGGGCTGTGACATCTACACTTGGCTCTTCTGCACTCACCAGGTACGTCAGCAGAGGGACCCCCCAAGGGGGTGTGCTCTCCCCACTCCTATGGAACATAGTAGTAAACAAACTGCTATGCGACATAGAAGGGGGTGGCTGCCAGATAGTTGCCTACGCAGATGACGTTGCTGTTATTTTCACTGGTAAATATCACCAGACCTTATGCGACCTTATGACGGTCAAACTGGATAGGTTGGCCACCTGTGCCGAAACATGCGGCCTAGGGGTAAACCCTGACAAAACAGAACTTGTTCTCTTTTCAAGACATTACAAGATTCCCACCCTTATCCCACCAAATCTAAAGAATTCCACTCTATCCTTCAGCGATAGTGCTAGATACCTGGGACTAGTACTCGACAGGAAACTGAGTTGGAAACTTAACATACAGGAACGATGTAGGAAAGCGACAATTGCACTACACACCTGTAGGAAAGCAATTGGCATAAAATGGGGCATGTCCCCATATATTGTCCGTTGGCTTTACATAGCTATTGTCAGACCCATTCTATTATATGGGATTCTAGTCTGGTGGCCTGCCCTATCAAAGGCATCCACTGCAAAGAAACTCGACAGGATACAAAGAATGGCAGAAATCTGCATAACAGGTGCCTTGAGAACTACACCTAGTGAAGCTCTCGACGCCATACTTAATATGCCACCAATCCGACAAATCAGTATAGAAATGACTCAGAGATCTGGATTATTGGAACGACCACCTAACAGTTCACTCCTCCATCCTTTCAAAAAACAATAACATCCCATCCAAAACTGACTACTGTATGCAGACCGAGCATATGGCAACTCCGTTCCACACACTTATCCCAAACAGGGAGGAGTGGGACACTGATGGTTCTAAGCTGAACAATCAGGTCGGAGGAGGAGTATTCTCTCAACAACTTGGTATAAATCACTCTTTCAGGTTACCTGATCATTGTAGTGTTTTCCAAGCCGAAATTCTAGCTCTTAACGAAGCTCTGATTGCTCTGAATAGCTCCCATGTCACCTCAGGCACCGTGAACATTTACAGCGATAGTCAAGCGGCTATCAAGTCTATAGCGGCGACTACCACAAAATCAACCTCAGTTTCGAAATGCCGCAGATCTCTACACGAGATGGCTGAGCATTTTGACATCTACCTTATATGGGTACCTGGGCATCAGGATATCTCAGGCAACTGAATAGCGGACGAGTTAGCCAGGAAGGGTACGACTGATATCCTCCTTCCGGATAAAGAGGATACAAGTATGCCCCTATCGAGCTGTAAGCTAATGGTCCACAATCTTTCAAACCATAACAGATCCGTACGATGGCAAAAAACAGCCTGGTTGGCCGGGGGGCACGACAAACGTGGCCTCACATAGATAAGGCCCGAAGCAATGCTTTGTGCAATCTTAGCAGAGGAGACTGCTCTCTTGTAATCCGATCCTTAACTGGCCACTGGCTAATAGGCACCCATGCCCAAAGATTAAACTCTCCGTATAATGATTTCTGCAGGAGCTGCAGGGATGAGGAAGAAGAAGAATCCCCGGAGCACTTCTTCTGTTTCTGCCCAGCCCTAGGCAGTAGAAGATTCCGCTTTCTAGGGAAACCTTTCCTAGACGACCTAGGCGATCTAGCCTCTCTTTCACCACGCAAAATTGCTCAATTCATCCAGTCATCAAGCTGGACCCCTTTCTAAGTTCGAAATAGGATCCTAAGGGGGTAGAAAGGAAACTAAGATCCGCGGGATCACAACGGGCCTATCTGGCCTAAGTGCGTCAATTATGACACCCGCTTTAACCTAACCTATGGGCCCAGGAACAGCATAATAGAAAAATAAAATGGAATATTGGTATCGGAAAGTATATATAAGGAAGAGAAAGAAGAATAAAAAAATATAGTAGAGAAATTGCAAGAAATTTCAAAATGAGCGGTATGTCATATAACATTGAGAAGCTCGATGAAAATAATTTTAACACTTGGGAGGTGTTGATGAGAAGCGTGCTTATTAAAGACAATTTATGGCCAATAGTGAGCGGACAAATCATCATTAGCGGAGATGCAACACTTGCAGAACGTGAAGCCTTTAAATTAAAGGATCAAAAGGCGTTAGCTTCAATTTTATTAAGTGTGAAGCCAACGCAGCTGTGCAATATAAAGAATTGTTCTTCAGAAAAAGCTTGGAATATACTTCAAGAAATTCATAAGCCAAGGGGACCGGCTAGGTTGGTACTGCTTATAAAACAGCTTTTATCAATAAAAATGCCGGAGGATATGTCTGTTAAGGACTACTTGCATAAATTTCAAAACTTAGAAGAAGGATTGGCAGAAGTTCAAGTTGAAGTTCCAGCGGCACTAAAAACAATCATTTTATTGAATGGATTTCCAAAATCGTTCGAAGGATTTGTCATCGCAATAGAATCGCGAGATAGACTGCCCACTTTAAGCACTTTAAAGATTAAAATTTCGGAGGAATATAACCGTCAAAAGTTATGTGAATTGGAGGATGAGTGTAAGGCGAAGGTTTTTTCTAGCCAAAATTATAAAGGTAGAAAATCTTTACTCAAGAATGGGAAAAAATGCTACGATTGCGGAAAAGAAGGACACTTTAAATCAGAATGCAGCCTCATGAAGAAATCTCAAAGTAAAGAAGAAAAACTGAGTATGTTTAGTATTGATCCAGAGAAAAACATTTCAATTTGCAAGATCTCAACTCCAGAGAATAATATGCAGAACAAAAACTCATGGTGTTTGGATAGTGGTGCAACGGCACACTTGTGTTGCAATAAAGAAAGCTTTGTAACTTTCAAGGAAAGTAAGCTAAAGATAATGTTAGCTGGTGGCAAGTCAATAAAGGCGGAAGGTCAAGGCAGGTGACTATAAGGTTTGGTGATAGATTGGTGACATTGATTGACGTTATATATTATACTAGGGGGCTAAACCCCTGCTCGCTTCGCTCGCCAACCCCCAGCTCGCTTCGCTCGCAACATTGTCTTTAGTTGTCCGGTTTAACAAATCTACATAATATTCGCCCCCTGCTCGCTTCGGTCGCAGACCCGCAGCTCGCTTCGCTCGCAACATTGTATTTAGTTGCCCGTTTTAACAAATTTATATAATACTAGGGGGCTACGCCCCCTGCTCGCTTCGCTCGCAACATTGTCTTTAGTTGTCCGGTTTGACAAATTTACATAATATTCGCCCCCTGCTCGCTTCGCTCGCAGCATTGTATTTAGTTGCCCGTCTTAACAAATTTATATAATATAGGGGGCTACGCCCCCTGCTCGCTTCGCTCGCCAAACCCCAGCTCGCTCCAAATTTGGCACGAAGAGTTAATCTGGGAATTTTGTTAGGATATCTTCGATTGCATCCGATTGTTCCTTTTACAGCTATATGATATAGTCATCCGACTTTGACTAAATTTGGTTAGTATGTAGACAGTATCAAACAAACAATCTGCAAGTTTGGTTGAGATATCTTAAGAAACAAAAAAGTTTTTCATACTAAAGGTGTTTTTCATCGGATTGTTCCTATGGCAGCTATAAGATATAGTCATTCCACTTTGACCAAATTTGGCCAGAATGTAAGAGACAAAACCAAACATATAATCTGTGAGTTTGGTTGAGATATCTTAAGAAACAAAAAAGTTTTTCATACTTAAGGTGTTTTTCATCGGATTGTTCCTATGGCAGCTATAAGATATAGTCATTCCACTTAGACCAATTTTGGTCAGAATGTAAGAGATAGTAGCAAACATATAATATCTGAGTTTGGTTGAGATATCTTAAGAAACAAAAAAGTTTTTCATACTAAGCAATTTCGTGACCTTTGACCCCGATTTGACCCACTTAGACGTCGAATTTCCCAAAACGCCGTCTTATTAAATATATAAAATATTACATTTTACACATGAATTATTAAAAAAAAATTTTGTCACTGGACACATTGCGCTAAATTTTTCATAACTAATAAATACCAGTATATAACTAGTAGTACTTTTTTGCGCAGTGCCAGTGACAAAAATTTTTTTTTAATAATTCATGTGTAAAATGTAATATTTTTCGTCACAAAATTGGATATCAGAAATTTTGGGGCATGAAAATGTTTTCGTCACTAGAGTTTTACCTCGTAAGGAGGTTTTTTTATAAGATATCAGAAATTTTTTAATAAGACATAGGAAGTTTTGACAATTGAAATATTTTTATACCCGTTACTTATTAAAAATAAGTAAAAGGGGATATTGTATTCGTTGCAATGTATGTAACAGGGAGAAGGAAGCATCTCCGACCCTATAAAGTATATATATTCTTGATCAGCATCAACAGCCGAGTCGATATAGCCATGTCCGTCTGTCCGTCCGTCCGTCTGTCCGTCTGTCCGTCTGTGTGAGCGCCTAGATCTCAGAGACTATAAGAGCTAGAGCAACCAAATTTGGCACTCAGATTTCTATAAGCCCCACGCAGGTCAAGTTTGTTTCAAAATTTTGCCACGCCCCTTTCCGCCTCCGTAAATCGCGAAAATCCACCACACGCACAGTTTTCAAAATATTTGGTTTTTTTAAACGGTGAACGTTAGCTATTATTATTACCTATCATCCTACTAAATCCCAACAAGATCGGACAAAGATAAAGGTGGTACTGGCTGATTAAAGCTTTTAAGCATTTAAAGCGCCTAAAAGCATGCAATAAAAAAATTTTAATTTGTTAATGTAAGTAACGGGTATCCTATAGTCGGGAGCTCGACTATAGCCTTTCCCACTTGTTTTACAATGTAACTTTGTCAAACGGTGTTTATTGTTTGTACAAGCAAAAACAAACTGTCTGGTAACACTGTTTCTCTTTACTAACACACATGCCAACATGCCAAGCGCAAAATTTATCAGCACTCTCAAACTCTGGCTGCTATGACACTTTGTTGCTGCTGTCCTTTTCCAATTCAAAGTAAAACGTATATATTCAGTTAATAGGTTATATCTTCCAAACCAATCAACAAAAATATATGCATGATGTATCAAAAAACGCGAAATTCTAAAACCTCAAACATATTTAAAATTAAAAAAAATCGCTAGCGGCGTTTTCTCGAAAACCGCTAAAATGTGGAAAAAATTACCTTATTTCACCTGTAGCTTTTTACCTGTGTACTTTAGAAAAAAAATTTAAACATATGATTAAGAGCCCTTCAAAATACCTTTCCAACGACATATAGATCATATATGTAGCTTTCATAGTTTGGACACTATGGGGGTTTTTAGTTTTAGCGGGTTTTAGCGATTTCCCGCTAATCTAGCGATTTTTCGAAAAAGTCGTAGAACAAACGTTTCTAGATTTTTGAGCGGGAACAAGTCCTCATTCAAACTTTTAAGCTAAATCATTGCTTTGATACAAACAAACAAACATACTGACTTTTCATCTCATTTTCGGAAGACGACTCAAAATTTCAAAATTAATTATTTTTTGAACCAGTTGTCCGATTTTGATGATCGAGGTGTCATTCGACGCGTATTTTTGATGAGAATTGTAAAAAATTCAACGAAAATTCAAAAAGGCTCCAACGGCCCCATTAGCTCCAATAATGTAAATTTTGCCCCTCCCACTTACACCTGTTTATCTCACGAACCAGGTGAGATTTCAAAAGTCTTAGTATGCACACTTGTAAGTTTAATTAATACCTTTCGATCGGTATATAACTCGACCTGATCGGACAGTCATAGCAAATCTTCCATTCTTCCTGTGTATATATGCTAGTCGCCTTCGCACCCTTCGTGCTGCTTTCGTCACTAGCGCGGACTGCCGTCCGCAGTGATCTATCGGAAAGTCGCTAAAGAATGGAAAAGGTCATTTTTGAAAACAAATGCGCAAAAATTTTTAGAAAATAATGATGTAATAATAAAAGGAATTCTCGAAGGTGGATTGTTCATGGCATACGATAATCAAAATAAATGCATGAATATTAATTTCGAAGCGAAAAGCATTTTGTGGCACAATCGATTTGGGCATGTTAACTTTGATGCTTTAAAGGAGATGGATGCAAAAATATGGTAATAGGACTCAAGGGGATTTGCAAGCCGCATGATGTTTGCATAACGTGTGCAAAGAGTAAAATATGTGTCCAACCATTTCCAAAGAAGACGTCCAACAGGGCAAGTAGTTTATTTAATACTATACATAGTGACGTTTGCGGTCCAATGCAAACACAATCACTGGGAGGCAATAGGTACTTCGTTACTTTCATTGATGATTGTTCCAGATATATGTCAGTATATTTCCTAAGAACCAAAGATCATGTCTTTGATGCATTTAAAGAACTTAAGAATCAAGTCGACTGTCAGATTGGAAAGAAAATTAAAGTCTTACGCAGCGATAATGGTCAAGAATATATTTCAAAGGTTTTTGAAAAATATTTAAAAGATAATGGAATAATGCGAAACTTAACCGTACCATATACACCGCAACAAAATAGTTTTGCAGAGAGCAAACAGGACATTGGTTGAGATGGCAAGAAGTATGATATTGATGCAGGACTAAGCGAAGGTTTTTGGGCAGAAGCTGTACGAACAGCAGTTTATTTAAGAAACAGGTGTTCAACCAATTGCTTGAATGGAGTCACTCCGTTTGTTCATAAATGAACATACTTTTCAATCAGCCCTCGGAATGCGCCACCACATGTGCAACACTCAAGTGACGCAAAAGGGTCACGACGGCATAGAATTACCACACGGGGCGAGATCCCGGTTCTCAGCAATAAAAAGATCAAATAAACATAAGCGAGCCTGCATGTATGTGGGAGCAGATAAGATCATAGAGAGAAAGGAGTAAAATATATGTAGAGCAGATAAGAGCATAGAGCACAAGAGTAAGAAGGAGTAAAAGATATGTGTCAAATAGTTGTTACATAAGATAAGATCAGACTAGACAATGAGTAAAAGAGAACCAAACATAATACAAGACAACTGTCGACTCGATCTAAATAAATACATAAGACAATACAATAAGTAAGAAGAAGTCAGGAATATATTAACACTATATCTTACTCTGTTTATTAGTACATAAGAATCCTTTAAAACCGCATACAATTCAATAAACGATGTCAGTTCATAATCATAACTCGAGAGTGTTTTACTTAGGGATTGGCCTGCGTACAATAGTATTGAGATCTAATACAGCAACTAACATTGCGGAAAGACTTGATACTTTGCATACATATGGTCCTTCGAGCAATTGAGCTCAGTGACTGCCAACTGTAGCAGATACTTTAATCGGTATCGCGCAGATCAAGTCCATTGATCGCACCTATCGTGCATCGTGGCAAAGCTAGGGATAATAAAATAAAAAAATAATAATATCCTGCTACCACGATTGACTGCAGCGTGGGACTGGACAAGCGGCGGTGGAGCTTCACACAACAAGCGACGCTGGGAAAAGAGCGGCGAGGGAATCAGCTTCGTAGCGTAAGAAGAGCAGCGCGGTGTCGGAGCTGAGGAAATTTTGCAACGGAAAGGATCAGCGACTGGACGACGCAGGAAAAGAGCTGCGCGGGATCAGAGCTGATCAACAATAAGTAAGCGACGTGGGAACAGCGACTGGACGACGCAGTAAAGAGCTGCGCGGGATCAGTGTTGGGAACCCAAGAAAAACGGCGCAACAAAGTAAGCGACGTGGGAGCAACAAGACTGGACGATGCAGTAAAGAGCTGCGCGGAATCAGAAGTTAGCAACCAAGAAAAAACGGCGCAAACAATTTAACGGCGGGAATCAGCGACTGGACGACGCAGGAAAAGAGCTGCGCGGGATCAGAGCTGATCAGCAAAAAACGCGACGTGGGTATCGCTGGCCTGGACAACGAAGTATCAGGAACGATAACCCAAAATAAACGGCGCAACAAAAAAAGCGACGTGGGTATCGCTGGCCTGGACAACACAGTATCAGGAACGGTAACCCAAAATAAACGGCGCAACAAAGAACGCGACGTGGGTATCGCTGGCCTGGACAACGCAGTATCAGGAACGATAACCCAAGACAAAACGACGCAACATTATAACGTGCGGCGACACGAGATAAAAAAAAAAAGAACAACCCTCAAAGTGTGGCTTTGCGAAGTCACAGAGGAAAAACAAATAGAAACAGGAGTTTCTAAAAATAAACGAAATCAACGAAGCAACCAGATTGTGTCAGCATCTGGACGTTGAAGAAAAAAGCGACGTGGGAATCAGCGACTGGACGACGCAGGGAAAGATCTGCGCGGGTCAAAGTTGACAACCCAGAATAGCGGCGCAAGAAAAAATAGTTCTGTAGAACTAATAAAAAAGGAAGCGCTACGTTGGGAAGTGGTAAAACGGAATCCACAGCAGCGCAACATTGTAACGTGCGGCGACACGAGAGACCAGGCAACAGGAGTTGCTAAAAATATATTTAAAAAAAAAAAAAACAAAATAAAATAATTCAAAATGGCGTATACTCAAGAGGAGCTCAATGCACTGGAGGCTAGTCAATATGCCATATACGCCCAATTGAAAAGCTGGGGCGAAGAAATAAAAGAGGACAAATGCCCAAGTTTGGATTGGGCAATATGTCAATATGCCATATACGCCCAATTGAAAAGCTGGGGCGAAGAAATAAAAGAGGACAAATGCCCAAGTTTGGATTGGGCAACAAAAATTCAAGAGCAATGGGAATTGTTCAAGAAACAAGATAAGATTCTTCAGGAAAATTTATCCTTTATCCAATTATATAAGAAAATAGAAAAGAAAGAAATGCGGACAGAAGAATTTAACAGGGCGCTACATACAATGGAAAAAACAATGAATCGCGCTGGACAAAATCCAAAACAAATCCAAAACGATCTGGACGAGATCAAAGAAGATTTCGATAGGATAACAGAAATCTTCAAAGAATTAAAATCCCATGAGCAAGTAACGTCATCAATGCAAATTCGTTACGAACAGCTCATTGAAGAAAAAGGGGAGATGGAACGTTTTTTAAACTCAGAAAAAAGATTACGGAAAGATAGTGAGCGAATAATACGATATATTCCATTTATGAAAAAGTATCCGGAAACACAAACACGTGGTGAAATTGATAAAAATAATGAAGAGCAAAAACGAGAGACTCCTGAAGAGCCAGAGACAAGGGAAGAGAAAACAGAACAACACACACAATCAAAGGACAAATTGAGCAAGGAAAACGATGTGCAATCTGTTCCCCATCCCGTACAAAAACGTTCAGCAGATCAAGTGCAGCTACAACAGGAAAAAGATGGCAAGCAGAATCAAAAGATGGACGAGCAAGAAAGTAGCGAAGAGAAGGATAGCGTTAGACAGGCTGAAAATGACACGGATGATGGAGATCACCAAGGCGTTGCGGTAACCAAGAAAATCGTATCCGAAGATGAGCAAAATAATGAGAAGCAAACCCAGGAGAAGCGAAAACAAGGGCGCACTAATTTGGAACGGACGCTAGGTGAAGCAAAACAAAACAAGCCAAAACAGCTAAAAACGATCGATCAACTTAAGGACTCCAAGCAAAATGAAAGCGTACAACAGGAACAAGCGGAACAGGAAGCGGAGGTAAAGGAATATCAGCATATGAAAAAACCAAAGAACAGAAATAAAACAACTTTGGACAATGTCACAGAGGAGCAGTCCAAGCAAACAAAACATCGAGAAGAAAGGGTGCAAAAGGAAAGGATAGAATGTCAATTTATCCCGCCGGCAAGTCCTCACTTCGGAGGAATTGGAGACAGCACACTCAAGTACGAGGACAGGCTAGCGACAATTAAAGCTATTATCAACTCTCGGCCATTATATCCGATTGACTACGGAAAAGAATGCGAGGATATTCTGACTCCAGGTCATTTTCTAATCGGAAGACCGATGCTGGAGGTGAAGGAAACTGAAAGCGATAAGAAAATTTGGTTAACGGATCGTTGGAAATTACTATCGATAATGAAAACACATCTTTGGCAAAAATGGAAAGACAGTGCTATTAAAAAACGAGAGCACAAGTCCGACAAAATAGCCACTTGTACGAGTAGAAGAATCTCACCCAGGAGTAGATGGAAAAAACGAGCATGCGAGTTTCAACAAGTAGCAGCCGAACACATATGGACATAGCTGCAATCCCGAAACACTTGGTTATTCAAGTTGTCAACAAACCAATTCTGGAATGGACCTGCGGAAGTCAACACAGTCAAGTGCTACAAATAACAGCACAAGACATCTTGCAGCTATAAGAAGGATGCACTGCCCGTCAAGACAAGCACTTACTGACCGCTTCTCAAGTAATTACAACAGCGGATGACATTCAACATCAAACAGCTAGCAAATAATATTTCACTTAATAAAGTAAAAGCCATATTTAATAAGCTAATAAATAATGTAGAAGAAATTAATAATATGAAGAAATTATAAGATGACCAAAAACTCAATAACTTGATAAGGTTAAGAAACAATATTGGAATGATAGCTTTAGGTACAATGTTTATAATAAGGAAATGTAAAATAGATAAACAAATATTAATATAGTCTTCGGATCACCACCAACAACAGCCACTTAAGCATGGCCCCCCGCAAAATGTTCATAAATGAACATACTTTTCAATCAGCCCTCGGAATGCGCCACCACATGTGCAACACTCAAGTGACGCAAAAGGGTCACGACGGCATAGAATTACCACACGGGGCGAGATCCCGGTTCTCAGCAATAAAAAGATCAAATAAACATAAGCGAGCCTGCATGTATGTGGGAGCAGATAAGATCATAGAGAGAAAGGAGTAAAATATATGTAGAGCAGATAAGAGCATAGAGCACAAGAGTAAGAAGGAGTAAAAGATATGTGTCAAATAGTTGTTACATAAGATAAGATCAGACTAGACAATGAGTAAAAGAGAACCAAACATAATACAAGACAACTGTCGACTCGATCTAAATAAATACATAAGACAATACAATAAGTAAGAAGAAGTCAGGAATATATTAACACTATATCTTACTCTGTTTATTAGTACATAAGAATCCTTTAAAACCGCATACAATTCAATAAACGATGTCAGTTCATAATCATAACTCGAGAGTGTTTTACTTAGGGATTGGCCTGCGTACAATAGTATTGAGATCTAATACAGCAACTAACATTGCGGAAAGACTTGATACTTTGTATGCATTGTGTGTGCAATACCGTTGAGATCTACAACAGCAAGTAACATTGCGGAAAGACTCAATAGCTTTGCATACACCGTTTGAAATGTGGACAGGAAGGAAGCCAGTAATATCGCATTTGAAAGTCTTTGGATCCTTAGCTACTGCATTGGATAAAACACATAAATCGAAATTTTCTCAGAAGGGAAAGGAATATATCATGATTGGATATTCTGATGTAGCAAAAGCGTATCGTTTATTTAATAAGGAAAGTCGGAAACTGGTAGAGTGCAGAGACGTTATTTTCAAAGAAACAGAACGGCAGAATAATGATTATACTGTTCCTTCTGATAAACCAGTTGTGACATACAAGAATGCTACAAACGAATATGATATGCGGGTTATTGAGTCAGAAGAATATGCACCGGAGGAAGCTATGGAGATAGACGAACCAGAGATAAGTATGAATGTTGATCAAGATGGAAGTGATGCAATGAATGATACTGGGCTGTAGATCAAGATCAAAATGATGCAATAAATGATTCTGAAAATGAGATTGAAGATCAAGATGAAAGCAATATGCAAAATTCCATAAGAGGACCAGGACGTCCAAGGATTGTACGGACAGAAAAACCTGGAAGACCTCGTACAGAGTATAACACACTAAATTTTATAATGGCAGTCGACATAAAAACTACACTTTCCTATGGCGAAGCGTTAAAATATGGGGAAAATAAATTTTGGAAATTATCCATGGAAGAAGTATATAATTCTCTAAATAAAAATATAACGTGGATTCTCGCAAATTTACCTGAAGGTAAAAAACCAATTGGATGCAAATGGGTGCATGCAATTCAGACGAATCCTGATGGCAGCGTGAAAAGATTCAAGTCCCGGTTAGTGGCAAAAGGTTGTGGTCAACGATACGGTATTGATTACAAGGAAACTTTTTCGCCGGTAGTTCGTCATTCAACAATCAGGTTGATTATTGCATTGGCAGTAGAATATAACCTTCATCTTCACCAAATGGATGTAGTTACAGCTTATCTCAATGGGGAACTGGAAGATGAGGTTTATATGAAACAACCAGAAGGCTTTGTGGATAATGCTAAACCAAATGGGGTTTTAAGACTAAGGAAAAGTATTTATGGACTCAAGTAGTCAGGCAGAGTATGGAATTCCACGCTAGACGCTACGTTGAAGCGCATTGGGTTTACTCCAACTGTTAATGAACCTTGCTTATATTACAAATCTGATGGGCATATGACTTTCATAGCAGTTTATGTCGATGACATAATTTTAGCAAGCAAACATCTAGAAGATATGGCTAATATCAAAGCAAAAATTGCTGAGGAGTTCGATATTGTGGACATGGGACCTATGAAGAATTACTTGGGTATAGAAGTAAGACGTGAAGGTGAAATTGGATCAATATCAATTAGCCAGAAAAAATATGTAAAGGATATTTTGAGACAATTTCAAATGGATGAGTGTCGACACGTAGCAACGCCCTTAGAAGTTGGTCTTCAAGTGGCATGCAATAATGACAAATGTCGGAAAGTTGAGACATCTTTATATCAAAAATTAATTGGTGAACTATCATATATTGCAATAATGACTCGACCGGATATAGCTCATTCAGTAAATAAATTGGCGCAGCGGAATAAAGATCCACATTCTGAACACGAAGCAGCAGCGAAACACACTCTACGATATTTGGCAAAAACAGTAGACCAAGAAATATGTTACGTCAAAACGGGCAAAGACATTGAATGTTACGTGGATGCAGATTGAGCGAGTGACACATACAACCGAAAATCTTTTACTGGAAGGAGCGGCTTTCTCTTGGGAATCCAAAAACCAACCAACTGTAGCACTGAGTACAGAGGCAGAATATATAGCATTATCCTCAGTTACAAAAGAGGCAGTATATCTAAAAAATTTATTCATTGAACTCGGAATGCATAAAATGGAAACTGCGATTCAAATATATGGCGACAACATAGGAGCACAGCAGCTTGCTATAAATTCGATGTTTCATGCACGTACCAAGCATATCTATGTAAAGTTTCATCATGTACGCGAAGTTCTCAAAAAGGGTGATGTTAAAATATCATATGCTCCAACGGATGAGATAATAGCCGATATTTTTACAAAGAATTTACCTAAGCAGAAACATTGGAAATTTCTTCAGAAAATGGGAATGAAGTCATCTTGATAATTTGCTGCAGATATGCTACATTTGAGGAAGGGTGTTGGAAGCAAATGTTAGCATCAGCTTAACATTGTGAAGTATGTCAGCAAGGCAATGTTGTACCTTTCTAAATCTATATATAGGGTGACCAGAAAAAACGGAGACAAACATTTTTTGCTATAATTTTACTAAACGAGAGGAATTTAGCAAAGCAACAATTAGTAAGGATAGAGTGGATCACTAGTAGTAAGACTCTCAGCCGGATCTGAAATGGCCTCCTCCAGCTGCGATGCACAGGCCCAAACGTGATTTAAAATAGTTGGCCATGGGCCGCAGGTCGGCGATAGGAGCGCATCCTTTTCACAGATGAGAAGCTGTTCACCGTCGAGCAGGCCCACAACCACCAAAACGACTGGATCTGGTCCGTAGAGGCTCCGGGTACGTCGGCCATTGTCAAACATCGCCAAAATCCGAAGTCCGTTATGGTCTGGGGCGGCATTTGCACCAGCGGCAAGAAACCTCTGGTTTTCGTGGATCAAGGGGTTAAAAGAAACCAAGAAGTGTACCGCCGCGACATTCTCGAAGCCGTGGTAATTCCTTGGGCTCAACTGCACTTTGGCGATGCGGACTGGACTTTTCAACAGGACTCCGGCCGGCTCACAAGGCGAAAATGACGCAAGACTGGTGCAAAACTCATTTTCCGGACTTCATCTCGTCTGCTGAATGGCCACCCTACTCGCCGGATCTCAACCCGATGGACTACAGCGTGTGGTCGATATTGGAGGCCAGGACCTGTGCTAAGCCTCACAAAAGTTTGGAGGCGCTGAAGCAATCGCTGCTCTTGGAATGGAACCGACTGTGTCCCGAGGACCTGCGGCCCATGGCCAACAATTTTAAATCACGTTTGGGCCTGTGCATGGCAGCTGGAGGAGACCATTTCGAAACCGGCTGAGAATCTTACTACTAGTGATCCACTTTATCGTTACTAATTGTTGCTTTGCTAAATTTCTCTCGTTTAGTAAAATTATAGCTAAAAATGTTTGTCTCCGTTATTTCTGGTCACCCTGTATATAAAACTCTTTGTCCTGACTGACTCACTGACTGACTGACTCACTGAGAATCAACGTGCAGCCCAAACGGTAAAAGATAGAGAGCTGAAATTTGCACACAACATAGATGAGATAATTTCATCGTGCAATAAGACGGCGTTTTGCGAAATTCCACCTGTAAGAGGGTCAAAATCAAGGTCAAAGGTCACGGAATTGCTTAGTATGAAAAACTTTGTTGTTTCTTAAGATATCTCAACCAAACTCACAGATTATATGTTTGATACTGTCTCTTACATTCTGACCAAATTTGGTCAAAGTGGAATGACTATATCTTATAGCTGCCATAGGAACAATCCGATGAAAAACACATTTAGTATGAAAAACTTTTTTGTTTCTTAAGATATCTCAACCAAACTCACAGATTACATGTTTGATACTATCTCTTACATTCTGACCATATTTGGTCAAAGTGGAATGACTATATCTTATAGCTGCCATAGGAACAATCCTATGAAAAACACCTTTAGTATGAAAAACTTTTTTGTTTCTTAAGATATCTCAACCAAACTCACAGATAACATGTTTGATACTGTCTCTTACATTCTGACCAAATTTGGTCAAAGTGGAATGACTATATCTTATAGCTGCCATAGGAACAATCCGATGAAAAACACCTTTAGTATGAAAAACTTTTTTGTTTCTTAAGATATCTCAACTAAACTCACAGATTGTATGATTGGGGCTGTCTCTTACATTCTTACAATGCTGCGAGCGTAGCGAGCTGCGGGTTGGCGAGCGAAGCGAGCAGGGGGCGAATATTATGTAAATTTGTTAAATCGGACAACTAAAGACAATGTTGGGAGCGAAGCGAGCAGGGGGCGTAGCCCCCTAGTCTATATATATAAAACTCTTTGTCCTGACTGACTCACTGACTGACTCACTGACTGACTGAGAATCAACGTGCAGCCCAAACGGTAAGAGATAGAGAGCTGAAATTTTTACACAACATAGATGAGATAATTTCATCGTGCAATAAGACGGGGTTTCGCGAAATTCTACCTCTAAGTGGGTCAAATCGGGGTCAAAGGTCACGGAATTGCTTAGTATGAAAAACTTTTTTGTTTCTTAAGATATCTCAACCAACCTCACAGATTATATGTTTGGTACTGTATCCTACATTCTGACCAAATTTGGTCAAAGTGGAATGACTATATCTTAAAGCTGCCATAGGAACAATCCGATGAAAAACTCCTTTAGTATGAAAAACTTTTTTGTTTCTTAAGATATCTCAACCAAACTCACAGATTACATGTTTGGTACTGTCTCTTACATTCTGACCAAATTTGGTCAAAGTGGAATGACTATATCTTATAGCTGCCATAGGAACAATCCGATGAAAAACACCTTTAGTATGAAAAACTTTTTTGTTTCTTAAGATATCTCAACCAAACTCACAGATTATATGTTTGGGGCTGTCTTTAACACACTGACCAAATTCGGTCAAAGTCGGATGACTATATCATATAGCTGCCATAGGAACAATCGGATGCAATCGAAGATATCCTAACAAAACTCCCAGATTAACTCTTCGTGCCAAATTTGGACTAATTCTCTTAATTTAGCTTTTCCCGCTAAATTTAGCTTTTTCCCGCCAAATTTAGCTTTTTCCCGCCAAATCACCAAATCTGACTTTTTAGCCAAAGTTGAATTGCAAAGAAAAAAATTAAGGCAGCGGACAGCGGAAGCTAAATATTTCCGGTTTTTTTAGAAAAAATGCTATCTATATATATAAAACTCTTTGTCCTGACTGACTGACTCACTGACTCACTGACTGACTGACTGACTGAGAATCAACGTGCAGCCCAAACGGTAAGAGATAGAGAGCTGAAATTTTCACACAACATAGGTGAGATAATTTCATCGTGCAATAAGACGGCGTTTTGCAAAATTCGACCTCTAAGTGGGTCAAATCGGGGTCAAAGGTCACGGAATTGCTTAGTATGAAAAACTTTTTTGTTTCTTAAGATATCTCAACCAAACTCACAGATTATATGTTTGGTACTGTCTCTTACATTCTGACCAAATTTGGTGAAAGTGGAATGACTATATCTTATAGCTGCCATAGGAACAATCCGATGAAAAACACATTTAGTAAGAAAAACTTTTTTGCTTCTTAAGATATCTCAACCAAACTCACAGATTACATGTTTGGTACTGTCTCTTACATTCTTACCAAATTTGGTCAAAGTCGGATGACTATATCATATAGCTGCCATAGGAACAATCGGATGCAATCGCAGATATCCTAACAAAACTTTTAGATTAACTCTTCTTGCCAAATTTTGACAAATTCTCTTAATTTAGCTTTTTCCCGCCAAATTTAGCTTTTTCCCGCCAAATTTAGCTTTTTCCCGCTAAATCACCAAATCCGACTTTTTAGCCAAAGTTCAATTGCAAGGAAAAAAATTAAGGCAGCGGACAGCGGAAGCTAAATATTTCCGTTTTTTTTTAAAGAAAAAATGTTATATTATATAAATTTGTTAAAACGGGCAACTAAATACAATGCTGCGAGCGTAGCGAGCTGCGGGTTGGCGAGCGAAGCGAGCAGGGGGCGAATATTATGTAAATTTGTTAAGCCGGACAACTAAAGACAATGTTGCGAGCGAAGCGAGCTGGGGGTTGGCGAGCGAAGCGAGCAGGGGGCGTAGCCCCCTAGTATTATATAAATTTGTTAAAACGGGCAACTAAATACAATGCTGCGAGCGAAGCGAGCTGGGGGTTGGCGAGCGAAGCGAGCAGGGGGCGAATATTATGTAAATTTGTTAAACCGGACAACTAAAGACAATGTTGCGAGCGAAGCGAGCTGGGGGTTGGCGAGCGAAGCGAGCAGGGGGCGTAGCCCCCTAGTATTATATAAATTTGTTAAAACGGGCAACTAAATACAATGCTGCGAGCGTAGCGAGCTGCGGGTTGGCGAGCGAAGCATGCAGGGGGCGAATATTATGTAAATTTGTTAAATCGGACAACTAAAGACAATGTTGCGAGCGAAGCGAGCTGGATGTTGGCGAGCGAAGCGAGCAGGGGGCGTAGCCCCCTAGTATTGTATAAAGCTCACTCTCTCTCAAATAAACATCTAAAATTCTGTTTCCGAAACTACATAAATTCTTTATTGTTTTTCCATTATTCCAAAAATAACTTTCACAACTTTATACAAGAAAGTTGAAGACAATTAGCTCACATTTGATTTAAGTCCTTGTTCGGTCAAATCGGATCTGTAGAAATGGAAATATACTTAAAAGTGTTAGAGTAACCTCAAAAATTCGAAAAAACTCGAATATTTCGAAAAACTTAAATAACAGAATGAAAATACAAAAACAAAAACAAAGTTTGTTAGGAAATAAGAAGTTTTTAAAGATTTTGCTTTAATAAATAAAAAAAAACAAAAACATGAAATTGCTTTTTTTTTTATTTTACAGCTAAATTAATGGCGTTGAAGCCAGAGCCTTCAAATAACTCTAAGCCCATTTTGCAATCGAGGTGTGCGCCTAAGAAGCCAGAAAAAGCAAGGACACAAGCGCCGAACACGCAACCACGATCCCATTTTTTTCGCTTGTTTTCTTTGCTTGACAAAGCGAATCGCAAAGAGGCTTTCGAGGGAGAGCCACTGAGATAATATAAGTAATTTACGGCTTCTGTGTTAAGATTTTTACCAATATTACTTTATAACCCTATAAAGGGACACAAAAGATACCTCCCAGCATCTTTTTTTTTTTTTTATCGGAATACGATAACCCATTCAAACATGCATCAAAACATGAAAAAACAGTGTTTTAACACTGATTATACATTTTTCGACACCATAGCTACCTTCCAGTATATATTTTTTTATTTTCGGCTCTAGTTTTAGATTTTATTGTTATTTTTTTAATGAATGTTTAATTTTACAAATAGCAATTTTGCCAAAGACTCGTCACCGAGGTTGCATCTCCCAATACTTCATAATATTCGAGGTCAAGCAAATTGGCTTTGGGCTATAGCAGTCAATTTCAGCATTCGCCAACTTAATTTCTGCAGTTGGTCCACTATCCTCAATGGTCTGCAAGAATTCGTTTAGCAGAGAGGTGGTGTTTGAGATTTGCGAAAGCAAGATATTTTCTGAATCAACCGATGTTGATGCGTTACTTGAGCAAGTCTGTGCTATTTGACTAGTCTGAAATTTATATATTGTTGGCCATGTTACGTTATGTTTATATGTTATATATTAATTACATAAATACTAACGGATTTTTTGAACTGAAATAGCTGCAAAAAAAGCTGCTTGAGTTTGGCTCTGGCGAGAATTAGTTTTATTGGGCTCTGCAGCAATACTCGTTTTATTCGTGTGACCAAGTAAATGCTGCAAATGATTGCATCGCATCTCAATAGGTTATTTTCCCTTTAGCTAATGCACTGGCTCAAAGTTTGACTTTCAATAGTATTAGCTGCTGCAACAGTGAGTTTGAGCTCCATCCACATCATATAAAAGTCACCCATGAACAATTAAGAGCTTTGCAGCTTTTCAGTGGCAAGGTATGCCGGTTTCAGAGTAATAACAAGTCGTTTTATATCACCCCAAAATCTGAAACTAGAGCCGAAAATAAAAAAAAAATATTCTGGGAGGTAGCTATGGTGTCGAAAAATGTATAATCAGTGTTAAAACACTGTTTTTACATGTTTTGATGCAAGTTTGAATGGGTTATCGTACTCCGATAAAAAAGAAAATGATGCTGGGAGGTAGCTATGGTGTCCCTTTATAGGGATATAAAGTAATATTGGTAAAAATCTTAACACAGAAGCCGTAAGTTACTTTTGAGTTTTATTTTAAGTGAAAAAAATAAAACTCATTCATAATGATTATTTTTGAGTCTTATGAAGTTACTAAAAAATAATGATCATCATTAAGAAAAATAATTAAAAATTAAAATCTAATCACTAAAATGTAATTTTTATAATATAACCTATAATGATTACGGTCCCTCATAACAATAGAAACTTAAACAAGTGGGCGCGGCTTCAGTCGAGTTTGCTCAACTGGAGGATACCCTGTGCCAGTCTCCATAAAAAAGAATATTGGTTGGGACCGTCTCATATACATATTCTGTCAGTTTGGTTCACATATCTTAAACAACAAAAAAGTTTTTCATACTAAGACTTGATTTTCGACTGATGGTTGCTATTTCAGCTATATGATATAGTAATCCGATTACAATCAAATTTGGTCAGAATGTATGCGACCATCCCATATGCATATTCTGTCAGTTTGGTTCATATATCTCAAACAACAAAAAAGTTTTTCATACTGAGACTTGATTTTCGACTGATCGCTCCTATGGTAGCTATATGAGATAGTGTTCCGATCCAAATTTCAAAACAATCTTGATCTGAGATCGACGCGTTCAAACAGACGGACAGACGGACGGACAGACAGACGGACATGGCTCAATCGACTCGGCTGTTGATGCTGATCAAGAATATATATACTTTACATGGTCGGAGATGTTTTCTTCTGCCTGTTACATACATCACACAAATCTAATATACCCTTTCTGACCATTTTCAACGGGCACAGGGTATAAAAAATTCTAGCTCATAAAGCAGGCGTCGAAGGCCATAGCAGCTTGTACGCAATAAGTTATATTAGGCATAATATCAGGGACCGTAATCATTATAAGTTATATTATAAAAATTACATTTTAATGATTATATTTTAATTTTTAATTTTTTTTCTTAATGATGATCATTATTTTTGAGTAATTTCATAAAACTCAAAAATAATCATTATAAATGAGTTTTATTTTTTTCGCTTAAAATAAAACTCTAAAGTAATTTACGGCTTCTGTGTTAAGATTTTTACTAATATTACTTTATATACCTAAAAGAGAGGTAGCTATGGTATCCCTTTATAGGGATATAAAGTAATATTGGTAAAAATCTTAACTCAGAAGCCGTAAATTACTTTTGAGTTTTATTTTAAGCGAAAAAAATAAAACTTATTTATAATGATTATTTTTGAGTTTTATAAAATTACTCAAAAATAATGATTACCATTAAGTAAAAAAGTAAAAATCATAAAAATAAAAATCATGGTGGAAATACAGAGATTGTAACAAAATAAACATTTTGGTGCAAACCATTATTTTCTAGGTCTTTTATAAGTATCTGATTTTTTTATTAAAAAAAAAAAACAAATAATCATTATTTTCAGTCCCTGCATAATATTTTATATTGTATCTAATAATTATACAAAAAAAAAAAAAAAAAAAAAAAAAAATTAATAAATAAATAAATATTACTATTTAATTATACCCTTTGGTATGTAGGTTGCTAGATACCGGACGCAGATCAAGTTTGTTTTTAAATTTGGATCGAAACACTATATCATATAGCTGCCATAGGAACGATCAGTCGAAAATCAAGTCTTAGTATGAAAAACTTTTTTGTTGTTTGAGATAACTGAACCAAATTGACAGAATATGCATATGGGATGGTCGCATACATTCTGACCAAATTTGAATGTAATCGGATTACTATATCATATAGCTGCCATAGCAACCATCAGTCGAAAATCAAGTATCAGTATGAAAAACTTTTTTGTTGTTTGAGATAACTGAATCAAACTGACAGAATATGCATATGGGATGGTCGCATACATTCTGACCAAATTTGATTGTAATCGGATTACTATATCATATAGCTGCCATAGCAACCATCAGTCGAAAATCAAGTATCAGTATGAAAAACTTTTTTGTTGTTTAAGATATGTGAACCAAACTGACAGAATATGTATATGAGATGGTCCCAACCAATATTCTATTTTATGGAGACTGGCACAGGGTATCCTCCAGTCGAGCAAACTCGACTGTAGCCGCGCCCACTTGTTTTTTTTTATATTTGGTTTATTAATCTAGCTTGCTTAACGAATTTATAAATGGAATTAATATTATTAGCATTGACAACTTTTAAGAAATTTGTTGGGCGTTGGTTATTTAAAAAGTTTGTCCTGATTCTCGCCAAGTTGGGGCAATGGTCTAGGATGTGTATAGTTGTGAGGCTGTCGCCGCATTCACACCTTTCCACAGTGGGCGATTTGGCAGATCTAGCGTAACGAAATACAAATTTTAAACAGTTAAAATACATTAACATTTTATCTAAAAGCGATAGACAAATGTTCAATCAAAAAATCGATAAAATCAAAATCAATAATGTCTATATCATTGAACAGCTGTGAGCTTTCAAAGACAACATATGTTAGCACAACTATTTTTAGAGGTTAAAAAGAGTTTGCTACACGTGCTTTGACTGTTGGATAACTTGGCTGGCTGTAGCATTTATGATCTGGTTTTTTTTGTTTTTACAAGCTTCAAGTATGTATTAAAAGAAAATAAATGTTTTGTGACCTGTGAATATATGTTGTAGTATTAATTTTGGCTTGACACTAACATGCTTTTTAATACCATATTTGTAAGCAAATTCCATCTTCTGTAGAGTAAAGCTATGTGAGGCACATATTGGCCTGAAAAAAAAATAAAGTTGTGTGAAATTATGGTTCGTCCAGTGAGTAAACTGTCCCTGATCAGCTGCCCTGGGCTCCCCATGCTTAAATTATGGCTTTTTTCAGAAACCATGTCAGTCTGCAGGCAAACACTTTTTGGAGTATGGCATGGAGAAAAAGATGCCTCACGCAAATTTTCAGCTGTACGCGACTTTGTACTTTCAAATATTATTGACAAATCAAAATTTTCTGAGCAGGATTATAATTCCATTTTTGATGAAGTCAAAATTTTCTGCAAAAGGCTGTCCGAAAAGTGGAGAAAATGCAATAGGGATAAAAAGCGATTCGAGTGCAACAACGAGTGCAGAAGTTCCGTTGCAAGAGATGCTGAACCACACAATATCCAGAATTGTTGAAGCCCATCCCGATGCATTTAGTCAAATTTCAGTTGATGAAGGCAAATTCGAAAATTTGATACTCTATTCTAAATGGGGATGCGATGGGAGCTCTGGTCACGCAACCTATCGCCAAAGTTTTAGCAATTCAGAACTCAAAATGGCAGACCAGCATGTGTTCTTCATTTCTATTGTGCCGCTAGAAGTGCTATTGGGAAGCCATAAACTTTGGAAAAATCCTCGTCCATCATCGACTCGGTATTGTCGACCTCTGAAAATATTGTTTGCCAAAGAGTCTACAGATTTGGTTAAAGTTGAGATTCAAAATATACAAGCTCAGATATTGGAAATCGTGCCCACTCGATTGAGCCGCTTCCAAGTTGACCACAAACTGCAGCTTACGATGATCGACGGGAAAGTTTTTAGCGTAATTGCTGAAACATCATCGCAAATATGCGGCATTTGTAAGGCCACACCTAAATTGATGAACGATGTAGATGCCATTTGCAGATTGCCAAAAAACGATGACTTATTTAAATACGGACTGTCGACCATGCACAGTTGGATTCGTTGCTTTGAATGCGTGCTACACATAAGTTATCGGCTGCCCATTAAAAAGTGGCCGGTCCGTGGCTCAGATAAGAGCATAGTCGATCAACGAAAGGCAACTATCCAAGATAGGTTCAGGGTCGAAATGGCATTATTGGTAGATATTCCAATGCAAGGTTCTGGCAACACTAATAGTGGTAATACGGCCCGAAGGTTTTTTCAAAATTACAAATTGTCTTCACAAATAACAGGAGTGAGTCAGGAATTAATAAGAAGATTAGGAGTAATTCTGCGCTGTATGGTCTCTGGATTTTCAATAAACACAGATAGCTTTCGCAAATATGGGTTGGGTACTGCACAGATTTTCGTAGGAGAATATCCCTGGTTTTACATGCCTTCCTCAGTGCACAAGATTTTGATTCACGGAGCGGATATTATTGAAAGTGTGCCATTACCATTAGGCATGATGTCGGAAGAAGCATTGGAAGCCAGAAATAAAGATATACGAAATTTTCGGCTTAAGCATACTCGAAAAAATTCGCGCTTAAATACGATGCAGGACCTAATAAACTCATTATTAGTCTCTTCGGATCCAGTAATAACAAGCTTGTGTAAGACTACATCAAACAATGGCTGCAAAACATTAGCTTTAGATAGTGAAGTCCAAAACCTATTATTGGACTATTCTGAAGAATCTGAGAATTCCGATTCCGATTCGGACAACTAGCCTAAAATATTTTATGTTTGTAAAATATTATTCACAAAAAAAAAAAAAAATTAAAAAAAAAAAAATTTTGAATTATTAAAAAATAATAATTTTTTTTGTTTACTTTTATTCATTTTTGGGATAATATATCATAAAAATTACCAAATTTGTCAAATACTCTTTATTTTTTGAGTAATTAATTTCGTTACGCTAGATCTGCCAAATCGCCCACTGTGCTTTCTGGAGTTTTGCCGGTGAGCAGGTATTCATGTGTCAACTTAGTATGTCCGATGCGGAGGCGTATAAAGATAGTCCACTTATGTTTGGGCGAGTTAGCTGGGTAGGTGCATCCCAATCCCGTTACGTTAAAATTAGTGTATCGGTGGCCAAACGTTGTCCAATCGTTCACTCTTTTGTCCCTTATATATTGCGATATGTGTTGTTGGAAGTCTTTCTCAGCAGATGGTGTAAAGTGGATGTGCGGGGACATTGCTACTGCGTTTGCTGCAGTTTCTGCATTTTCATTCTCTTCTATTCCTTGGTGGCTGTGTACCCAGAAGAGGATAATTATACCCGTTACTTATTAAAAATAAGTAAAAGGGGATATTGTATTCGTTGCAATGTATGTAACAGGGAGAAGGAAGCATCTCCGACCCTATAAAGTATATATATTCTTGATCAGCATCAACAGCCGAGTCGATATAACCATGTCCGTCTGTCCGTCCGTCCGTCTGTCCGTCTGTCCGTCCGTCCGTCTGTCCGTCTGTCCGTCTGTGTGAGCGCCTAGATCTCAGAGACTATAAGAGCTAGAGCAACCAAATTTGGCACACAGATTTCTATAAACCCCACGCAGGTCAAGTTTGTTTCAAAATTTTGCCACGCCCCTTTCCGCCTCCGTAAATCGCGAAGATCCACCACACGCACAGTTTTTAAGATATTAGGTTTTTTTAAACGGTGAACGTTAGCTATTGATTTTACCTATCATTCTACTAAATCCCAACAAGATCGGACAAACAGAAAGGTGGTACTGGCTGATTAAAGCTTTTGGGCAATAAAAGTGCCTAAAAGCATGCAATAAAAAAAAAGTTAAATTTATTTAGGTAAGTAACGGGTATCCTATAGTCGGGAGCTCGACTATAGCCTTTCCCACTTGTTTTTTTTGTGGCGCATATACTCCGAATTTCCGTTATTAAGTAGTTATGGCAGTTTAGGTTTTTTACTGCTGATATTGTCGAAAGGCTGTCGGAGAAAATAACGAATTTCCCTTTGTTGCTGCGGGCAAATAGGCAGGCTTTTAGGACTGCTAGGGCCTCGGCGGTGAATATCGAATAGTGATGGGGCAGTAATCCTTCTGAGATTAGGGAGTTGTTCATATCGACTACAGCGAATGCAGTCGCTGCGTCGGATTTGGTTGCGTCCGTAAATAACCAGGTCCGAGTGCTTTGTTTGTCGCTTTCCTTCGAGAATAGTTTCTGCTATATGCTACAATGAGTACCTATTAACCCTTTTGTACGTATGAAGGGTCAGATTAATGGACGTATCCTGAAGAAGCCATAGAGGAGAGCAAGGTTTTCTTTTAGTGAAAGTAGGTAGTTGCCGGTTTAACTCTTTTAGCAATGCAGCGCATCTACGAATGGTGGACGAGACTTTATGAGTGCGTTTGGCCTTAGTTGCGTTTGCGAAAGTTTTGTTTAGGGGTAAGTTAGACGTTGTGCAAAGTTTAGGTATTAGCTTCGATGTGGTTTCTAAAAGTCTGTCTTTCAACGATGGGAGTCCAGCCTCTGCTAGGATACATTTGTTCGGTGATGTAGGAAATGCATTAATGCTGCGGCGGACGGCGATGTGGTATGGTACTTGAACTTTTTTTATATTCGCTTCTGCGCTCCATCAGTAAATTGGAAGACCGTAATCCAACTTGGAGAGAATCATTGCTGTGGTTATATTGATAAGCATATTTACATGAATGCAGGAGAATTTTGAGCTTAGGAACTTGATTATGTTTAGTCTAGATTCTACGAGCCCAATCCACTATTAATTCGTACTCCCTTTTTTTTACTTTAACAGCTATGTAAGTCAAGTCTTCACAGTAAAAAAAAATATATTTGGAAAGGTCTTTTAAATTCCGTTTGAATGATGCAAAACTTTCCTTAACCCATTAAGTACCCTTTGAAAATTTTGAATTTTAAAAATAAGTCAATTTTTCAACTCTTTTCCTAGATTTTTTCAAAAAATCATAAAAAATACTAGCGAAGAGATTTTTGCAATTTTTTTTGGCAGTCACTCTAAGAATTATTTCAGGATTTTTTTTACATCAAAATATTTTTTGTAAAAAATCTAGGAAAAGAGTTGAAAAATTGACTTATTTTTAAAATCTTATAAAAAAAACCTCTTTACGAGGTAAAAGTCTAGTGCCGAAAACATTTTCATGCCCCAAAATTTCTGATATCCAATTTTGTGACGAAAAATATTAAATTTTACACATGAATTATTAAAAAATAAAATTTTTGTCACTGGCACTGCGCAAAAAAGTACTATTTATTAGGTATGAAAAATTTAGCGCAATGTGCCCAGTGACAAAAATTTTATTTTTTAATAATTCATGTGTAAAATTTAATATTTTTCGTCACAAAATTGGATATCAGAAATTTTGGGGCATGAAAATGTTTTCGGCACTAGACTTTTACCTCGTAAAGAGGTTTTTTTATAAGATATCAGAAATTTTTTAATAAGACATCGGAAATTTTGACAATTGCAATATTTTTTTAAACAATTCAATAATTATATAATTAAGAGAATTAAAAACACATTCAATCAGAGACGTTTCAATATTATATATATTTATAAATATATTTCGATCTTGCTGTAATTGGAATTACAAAATGTTTCATCTGCCGCAAAAAGAATTCACCACTTGCAAGCAGTATCTTTCCACATGCACTGCAAGCAGTGCAAGTAGTGTACATGCAGTAGTATACATGCAGTAGTGTATAGGTAAAAGGTATATTCAATTAACAGGTAATATCTTGCCTAAACGAATTTTGAGAGATAGGTGTTATATGTCAAAAGACGCGGAATTGAATTGTCTACAACATACTACATATTTAAAAGTGAATTCATTTGTAGATTTTTCATAAATTAAAAAAAAAAAATTATTTCACCTGTAGCTGTTTACCTTTTTACTTTAAAAAAAAACTTTGAAGGTATGCCTAAGAGCCCTTCAAAATACCTTTTCATCGATATATAGATCATATCTGTAGCTTCTATCGTTTGGATGCTATGAGGGTTTTAATTTTAGCGGTTTTTAGCGATTTCCCGCTAAACTAGCTATTTTTCGAAAAAGTCGTAGAACAAACGTTTCTATATTTTTGAGCGGGAACAAGTCCTCATTCAAACATTTAAGCTAAATCAACGCTTTGATACAAACAAACAGACATACTGACTTTTCATCTCATTTTCGAAAGGCGACTAAAAATTTCAACATTAATTATTTTTTGAACCAGTAATCGGATTTCGATGGTCGAGGTGTCATTCGACGCGTATTTTTGATTAGAAGAGTAAAAAATTAAAAAATAAATCAAAAAGGCCCCAACGGCCCCATTTGCTCCAATAATTTAAATTTTTCCCCTCCCACTTACACCTGCTTATCTCACGAACCAGGTGAGTTTCCAAAAGTCTTAGTATGCACATTTGTAAGTTAAATTGATACCTTTCGATCGGTATATAACTCGACCCGATCGGACGGTCATAGCAAATTTTCCATTCTTCCTGTGTATATATGCTAGTCGCTTTCGCACCCTTCGTGCTGCTTTCGTCACTAGCGCGGACTGCCGTCCGCAGTGATTCAAAATTTTCAAAGGGTACTTAATGGGTTAAGGAAAGTTTTGCATCATTCAAACGGAATTTAAAAGACTTTTCCAAATATATTTTTTTTACTGTGAAGACTTGACTTACATAGCTGTTAAAGTAAAAAAAAGGCGTACAAATTAATAGTGGATTGGGCTCGTAAATTAGATCTTAATTCTGTACAATGCTGTCTGAAGTTAAATTTACTATAGAACATTATTCCAAGTATTCTTAATTTATCTACTGTTTCTATGTTATTAAATGATAGATTGTTAGATGGGCAGTGATGCTTTCGGCAGATGTGCAGAAGTTTGCATTTTTCGATTGATAACGAGGCACCCGACAAGTTTCCCCAATTTTTTATGTCCTGCAGGACTTTTGACAAGGTGTTTTTTACAGTGTTCCTTAGTTTTAGTATAAATTATTGCGTCGTCAGCGTAGATAGATATTTGTAAGTTTTTGTGTTGTAGTACAATGGAGTTCAGTTTATCAAATGCAATGATGAATAGGATTACCGGAAGTGGGGAACCTTGTGGGATGCCATTAAATAATGGATATGAAGTCGAAAGAGTGTTGTTTATTCGCACTCGGAATGATCGGTGGGCCATAAAGGCCTTTTTTGAACTAAAGACCTTCGGTCCAACCCTCCAGAGCATAAGTTGGTGAAGAACCGTGTGTACTCCGACGCGATCGAATGCTTTCTCAAAGTCAGTCCCTAGAATAGTGACATGATTTCGAGAAGAAAGAGCATCCGGCACGAAATTATGTATTTGTAATAGAGCGTCCATAGTTCCGTGTTTACGCTTGAAAGCCGATTGGTTGTGTGAAATGAGTTCATTTTTTGGTTATGAAACACATGAGTCGGCGGGCTAAAATCTTTTCGAATATCATGCTCATGCATGGTAAAAGGGATATTGGTCTGAAACTGTTTATATCGTGATTGGGTTTGTGGGGCTTGGGAATGGGTAAAACCACTGCTGTGGTCCAGGCGTGTGGGTATTTTCCGTTATTTAGAATTTGGTTGTACAGTCCGATGAGGTTGCGTTTGGTTTTGGTCGTCAAGTTTTTTAACATAGGGTAAGATACACGATCAAAGCCTGCGGTTTTTCCTTTTGTCTGACCTATTGCTGCTTCGAACTCGATGAAAGTTATATCGGATTCCAAATGTTTTGCGGAAGGTGCTATACGTTGGGGTTGGTAGTTTAGGGCAAGTAAGGTGGCCTTATCACTGCGGACGGCACACACTGGGGTGAGAGACCCCAAAAGTGACGATTAATTCAAAATACAAATTTTGGAGTTGCGAAATCAAATTAATATGTGGTCAAAGAAGACAAAATTCTACATTGGGGAGTGAAAAAATTATGGCCCTATGTCTAATAGAAACCCTGTAATGTGACGCCAAAATTGAAACTTCGTGTTTTCGTTTTTCGAAATACGAAAAATTTATATTTTTTTGTCACTTTTGATGACGAATTCCGCGTAAAAAATTACCAAAAATTAATTTATTAAAATGGAAGTAATAAATTTGAATCCTTAACAATTTTTGTACATTTTTTTGAATCGAAAATTTTTAGTAATTTTATGGAAAAAAATTTAAATAAAAAGTACCTGTGAAATCAGAGGTATTTTTATCTTTAGATAGGCAAAAGTTACTTCAAACGTAACCAAACGTAACAATTCTTTCTTTATTAAATTTGTAACATATCTGTCTAAGTGCTCTCCAAGGGGTTTTGCGCCCCGTTTTGCCCCGAGAGAGTTATTTGAATTCAAAGTTGCTCGCTAAATCACAAAACAGAGTTGCTTTTTCATTTTTAAGTGGTCAGCTGTTTCGGTCAGCTGATTTTGTTAGCTATTTTGGTCAGCTGTAAGCTGTCTGTCAATTGCATTTAGCAAGACAAAGTAAAAGATCAACTTTAAGCTTAGCTTAAATTATTAAATTTATTTTATTGAGAAATGGAAAGCGAAAAAGTGTATGTACTAGTGTACTTTTATTAACAGTGAACGTCTAATTGTGATCCACGTCATTAGATAAAATATATGTGTCTATTAAATTTGTAATAAATAGTATGCTTTTAATTGTGTTTCTCGTCTTTAGCTAGGGTGTTTGTTTGTGACCGGTAAATATATGTTTCAACATATGTTACAAAAGATTTTTACGAACACTATTTTAGATCTTGCAAATTCAAACGAATTCACCAAGCGACGATTTTTTCAAAATGCAGAAGTTTCGGCGAAAATTACTGGAGTCGATCTCCAGTAGGTTCCATACCGTTATGGTTGTCGCTGCATCAGGCCACGAGGTTAACATGGAATCGTTCCAAGAGTACACTCATGAAACTGCTAGGTACTTTGTAAAGTTGTATCCGTGGTATTATATGCCACCAACGATACACAAATTCTTAATTCACGGTACTGAAATTATTTCCAACGCTTTGCTACCAATTGGCCAACTCTCAGAAGAAGCTCAAGAAGCTCGAAACAAGGATTTCAAAAAGTATCGAGAGTGCTATTCGAGCAAAATGAATAGAATTAAGAGCAAACAAGATATTTTGAATATGTTTTTAAAAAGCTCAGATCCAATAATATCTTGCAAACGGAAGTTACCAAAAAAAAAAATTTAACACATAACCAAAAGAAGCTTGTCTCTTTTAAAAGCACCAGAATTAAATAAAAGTGAAGAAAGCGAAAATGATATAGAGTCCGATTAAAGCATACATTATTTAAATTTTTTTTTGTATTTATCATTTTTGTTATTATTAATAAACTTTAAATTATATATGACCCGTTTTTTATTTCAAAGAAAAAAAATTTGCATGCATTTTTAGTACGTTTTTCCTAAGGCAGATATATTATATAGTCAACCGATTCTTATTATTATTCATGAGTATAGTCTACATGGATATATAATAGATTAAGGAAAATTTCAGCGTTCAAAATTATGGAATTCCTATTTTTGCTGTGAAAAAATTGAATATTAGGAAAATTGACTGAAATAAAAAAAACTTAAAAAAAAAACAAAAAAAAAAGTTAATGATTTGTACTTTTAAAAGTCTAATACAAAATAAAAAATTATAACACAATCAAATTTTTGGACGGTTGAATTAATCGTCACTTTTGGGGTCTCTCACCCCAGTGTGCGGCGTCAAAGCGCGAGGCTTTGTTCTGCTTCAATGCCTTAATAGTAGCCTTCCTAGAAGCCTCGGCGATTGCTTCTGGAGCATGAGAAGCAGTTATTTTTCCATAATATGAAGCGTGAGGTGGGGAATCTTGGTGATGGCTAGACATTCGCAGCTCCGGGGGCAAACCCCAAAGGGGGCGGACGGAACCAGTAGAGCCAAGCAATACCTGTCAAAAACTAGAAACGGAATTAGTTCGACCTAGTATACTTAGGAAAAAATAATCGTACGAGACGAAAAATAATGTAAAAAAATTTTATTTTGTGTCGAATTTCGACACGGAAAAAAAGTTTTATTTTTCACTTTTTTATATTTTCCTAAAAATTTGGAAAAAATAATTTAGGAGAAAAAGGTCCGATCGGTGCGAGAGCTAGAGTCGAACTAAAAAAGGGGGTTTCAGTGAGGTTAAATTTTGGTTTAATAGGATTTCTGTCATATTTTATTTCTCTACACCTCCTGCAATTTGACATTACCAGGTTAATGTGATCTCTTAGGTTAGGTTAGGTTAGGCGGGTGTCCTTGTGACACACTTAGGCCTGGTTAGGCCCGTTGTGATCCCGCGGATCTAAAAGATTCTTTCTACCAGCATTGGAGACCTCAGAAATTATTTTAGAAGGGGGTCCAGTTTGATGACTGGATGAAAAGGGCAATCTTGCGCGGTGATAGAGCGGAGAGGCCGCCTAGGTCGTCCAGGAAGGGTTTACCTAGAGTACGTAATCTTCTATTGCTAAGAGCCGGGCAGGAACAGAAGAAGTGTTCCGGAGATTCTTCCTCTTCTTCGTCCCTGCAGCTCCTGCAGAAGTCGTTATATGGGGAGTTGAGCCTGTGGGCGTGAATACCTATTAACCAGTGACCGGTCAATGAGCGGACAACGAGTGAGCAGTCTCTTCTGCTCAGATTGCATAAGGCATCGGTACGGGCCTTGTCAATGTGGGGCCAAGTTTGTCGGGCCACACGCCCCACCAGACTGGCTTGCCAGCGAAGGGTGCTTTTGTGGTTCGATTGGTTATGGAGCAGGAGTTTACAGGTCGCCAGGGGCATACTTGTATCCTCTTTGTCGGGAAGGAGGAGCTTCGTCGTGCCTTTCCTAGCTAACTCATCTGCGATGGAATTGCCTGAGATATCCTGGTGTCCGGGTACCCATATTAGGCAGATTTCGAAATGTCCAGCCATCTCATGGAGAGATTTGCGGCATTTCGAGACTGAGATCGAGTTTGTGGTAGTCGCTGCTATTGATTTGATAGCAGCTTGACTGTCACTATATATATTTATAGTGCCTAAGGTGGCATTTGAGTTTTTAAGGAGGTCTAGAGCTTCGTTAATTGCTAAGATTTCGGCTTGGAAGACACTACAGTGATCAGGTAGCCTGAAAGAGTGGTTTATTCCAAGTTGCTGAGAAAAGACACCCCCTCCTACCTGATTTTTCAGCTTAGATCCATCAGTGTAGAAGGTTAGTGCGCCAGGTTTGCCCGGAGGTTTGACAGCCCACTCCTCCCTGCGAGGAATGAGTGTACGGAATGGAGTGGTTATATACTCTATTGGCATACAATAGTCCGTTTTGGATGGTATGCTATTTTGTTTGTGGAGGATGGAGGAGTGACCTGATGGTTGATCATTCCATAAGTTAGTATCTCTAAGTCGGATGGCCGACAAGGTAGAGATTTCTTCGCTGTGTTGTTGTATGGGTGTTATATTGAGTATGGCGTCAAGAGCCTCACCAGGTGTGGTGTTCATAGCACCTGTGATGCATATTTCCGCCATTCTTTGTATTTTCTTAAGTTGCTTGATGGTGGAAGCCTTTGATAGGGCGGGCCACCAAACTAGAATCCCGTACAAAAGGATAGGTCTAACAATAGCCGTGTAAAGCCACCGGACGATGTACGGGGACATACCCCATTTAAGACCTACTGCTTTCCTACAGGTGTAAAGTGCGATTGTCGTTTTCTTACATCTCTCCTGTATATTAAGCTTCCAATTCAGTTTCCTATCCAGTACTAGTCCCAGATATCTAGCACTTTCACTGAAGGTTATAGTGGAATTCTTAAGTTTCGGTGGGACGAGGGTGGGAATCTTGTATCGCCTCGAAAAGAGAACAAGTTCTGTTTTATCAGGATTAACCCCTAGGCCGCACTTGTCAGCCCAGGTGGCCAACCTTTTTAGCTTGGCCGTCATTAGGTCACATAAGGTCTGGGGATACTTTCCAGAAAAGACGACGGCAACATCATCCGCGTAGGCTACTATCTGGCAGCCACCTCCTTCCATGTCGCACAGCAGTTGGTTTACTACTATGTTCCACAGTAGAGGAGAGAGAACTCCCCCTTGGGGGGTTCCTCTGCTGACGTACCTGGTGAGAGTTGAGGAGCCAAGTGTGGATGTCACAGCCCTGCTTGTCAGCAACTGGTTGATTAATCCCACTAGCCGGCCCTCGATTCCCAGGCCCGTCAGTGCTCCAGTAATAGCCTCCGGGAAGACGTTGTTGAAGGCTCCTTCGATATCGAGGAAAGCAACAAGGGTGAGAGGGACTTCTCTATGGTGGCAATGACGGAGTGAAGAGCGGTCTCAGTAGATCGTACTTTCCTATATGCGTGCTGTGAGTTTGAAATAAGGTCACTAGGGATGGAAACCCTTAAGTGAAAGGAGAGTATTCGCTCGAAGGTTTTGAGCAGAAAAGATGTGAGGCTTATCGGCCTGAAATCCTTAGGAGTGATGTGGGAGGCTTTTCCAGCCTTGGGTATGAAAACAACTTTTGAAATTCTCCATGGCTCTGGGATCTGACCCGTCCAGAAGATTTCAGTGAAGATTGCCTGGAGCCAGTTTATGGCAGTGTTTCCTGCATGTTGCAGGTGCGCAGGTGCTATACCATCGGGACCTGGCGATTTAAACGGTTTGAAACTGTTTATCGCCCACTCGATGTTATGCACACTAAAGAGTATTGGGTTTAAAGACACCTCAATAATGCTTTGTTGACTACTTAAGGTGTGTTGGGAACACCCCGGAAAATGCTTTGATAATAGGGCTTCCAGTGATTCCTCACTGGAGGTTGTCCAAGAGTTATCATCTCTCTTTATGTAGCCTAGGGAAAGGGCTGATTTGGAGAGTATCCTCCGAAGACGTGCTGCCTCGGCTGTGGATTCTATGTCTGAACAAAAGGTCCGCCACGAGGATCTCTTGGCTCGTCGGATTTCCTTTTTATATACAGCTAGCTGTAGCTTGTAGTCCAGCCACGCTTCCTCTGTGTCTGAGGTCTTGGCTTGGTTGAAAAGAGTTCTACTACTCTTCCTGAGGTCATTCAGGTGGTGTGTCCACCAAGGTGGCTTTTTCCTGCCTCTTGGTCTAATGACGGGGCAGGCTTTTTTGCCTGCAGATATGCACGCAGTTGTGAAGGTTTTAATAAGTTTGTGTAGGCGCACAATAGAGTGAGGACCCTCTGGTGCGTATTCTGGGATATAATTTCTGAGAATGGCTTTGTATGTGTTCCAATCAGTTTTCCTGAGGTTGGTAAACTGACTTGGGTACGGTTTTGTGAGATTGAGAACGAACTCAATATATCTATGATCTGAGAAGGAATGTTCGCTTAGAACTTTCCACTCAGTAATCAGGTTGCCTATAGAATGAGACACGAGTGTCAAATCGATGACCTCCTTCCTATCCTTGATAATGAAGGTGGGGTCGTTTCCTCTATTCATTATTACTAGGTTAGTACTAATGATATAATCAAAAAGTAACTCACCCCTTGCGTTTGTATTAGAGCTCCCCCACTGCGTGTGGTGAGCGATAGCATCGCAGCCTATAATCAGGTCGATTTTGTTCTGGGCACAGTCGCTAACCAAGCTTCGTGCGATATCTTCCGGTAAGGGACCCATCTGGTCGTATGCCATATAAGCAGACAGTAGCCTGATTGGAGCTGACTGGAGCTCCAGGCTTACTGCGGTGTTGTCTTCATTGCTGAAATTGTGGAGTAGAAATACACTTAAATGTTTCCTAGCAAGAATGCAAGTTCGTATGTTACCTTGAGTATTAGCTACAAATAGTTTGTAGTCAGGAGATCCTAATCCAGAAACCTTGCCGCACACCAACCAAGGTTCCTGGTAGAGATGGGCATGGGCCTCCTTTTTGAGGCACGACACGGCCCAAGCACGGCTGGTAAAAACTGAGGCCCAACACGGCCCAACACGGAATTTTTTTAAATAGGCACGGCACGGCACGGGCACGCACGGCCCATGCCCATCTCTACTTCGTTACGTCACTTTTTTATCATAACGGCATCAATCGTGCTATCGATGTTGTAAGTGTTCGCAAATTGTGCGATACATCGATGAATTCTACAGCTCAAGCAGACAAACAAGCCATAAAACTACGCCAACTTATCAATACTACCATATTTAAATTCAAAATCTGTACCGTGCTTTCCGTGCCTACCGTGCTTTCCGTGCTTTCCGTGCTTGCCTACCGTGCCTACCGACTTTGGCACGGTAAAACACGGCAATTTTTTATAAGGGGCCCAACACGGAATTTTTTTAAATAGGCACGGCACGGCCCATGCCCATCTCTAGTTCCTGGACTAGGACCAAGTCGGCTCCGCCTCCAGCCAGGCGGAGTAGTAAGGCCGCAGAGGCCGCTTTACAGTGGTGGAGGTTTATCTGCAGAATCTTCACAGACATCTGTAGATTTACCCTCCACCACTGTTATGTTAGCATCCTCGTCCTCGGATGCCAAATCAGAGGTGACCTCCAGGTCACCCGCCTGCCAGAGCTTTCTCAGGTCTCTTGTAAGAGAGGACGCCGTCCATTTCTGGACGTTCGGGGGCTTCCAGTTCAGCGGTGATGTCCTCCTCGACTGGCTTGTCGGAAGGCGCACCACCTACTGCCGCATCAGATTTGTAGACGCGGATGAAGACAGAACTGAAACCGAAGTTCAGCTCTCCTCCAGCCGCGTCGATTGGGGCCAGTGATTCCTTGTTTAGGATTATAACCGCCTGGTGAGTGGGCCCAGGTGTCTCCTCGATTTTGGCCACCCGCCAGTCGTGGGTGGGCAAACCAGGGTTGCACCTTTGTAGCATTTTGAGGAGCTGCTCTGGCTCCTTAATGGTGGACGGGATCCACATCCGCGCCCTCGGTCTTGCTGGAACTTCTTCCCAGTTAACGGCCTCCAGCTTGGCACCTGGGTAGACCTCGCCAACACTAGCGACGGCCGCCTTATAGAGCTCTGCCGACCGATTGTCTTCGCAGGCTATAACTTTGACGTTGCCCTGGAACCACCCGACATCTTTGCAGATGGGGGGAGGGCCAGGCTCTCCCTCCAACAGATTGAAGCAGTGGGTGGCCAGCGCCGATTCCACCCCCCTCCATTGGCTTCTGGGGATGCCTCCTTCCAAATTGCCACGGTCAAGGACACCTATGAGGATCCTCTCCCTGGCAATCTGGGCGAAAGACCTGCCCGGTTGAACCCGCGACTTCTTGGCACTAGGTGCGGGTGTATCTTGAGAGCGCTGCCTCTTGGCTTGAGCCAGCGCTTTGGAGGACGGTTTCCAGTCCGGGATGACGCTCCTGGCCCATTCCACCTTTCTCAGCCAATCGGCTGACAGGTTGGGTCCTGCGTTATTATGGTTGCGCTGGAGAATGTCTCCCGCGCTTCTTCTCTCCGTGAAGGAGAACTTCTTTCTGGCGCCGGCTGTGGGAGCTTCACCCACCGTCCTTGCACCAGCTGGAGATACCGCTGCGCTTTTAGTGCTCTGCTGTAACTCCGAGGTGATTGGGGGCGGTAGGATAACTCCCTCTACCCCAAGGCCCGGGTGAAAAACGGGTTTTCTTGGACCGGCACCTTTTGCTTGACCGGCTGGCATGGTGACCATCTCCGGTGTTGCGATTTTAGAAGGATCGGCCGGCAGGTGACCATCTCCGAGGCTACGTTTGAGCTTTGGCACGACTTGGAAGTCGATGCCGCCGCTGAGAGAGAGGAATCTAGGATTCCTGATGACTTTTTAAGAGAGTCACTCTTGACATGGGAAATGTCTTTTTGTTTTTGCAATTTTTTATTATTTGGATTCATGTTTGAGTCCCACGAGTTGCGGAGAAAGGAAGGTCCGCCTGCACAGAGATCCGCTATGTGCAGGTAAGGCTGATTAGTCCGGAGGGCGCCAGGTATCCGAACGCTCCGTAAGAGACTGAGCTATTTTTGGGGAGGGCTCCCAGCCAGGTTGACTCTCGGCACGGGTCGCATAACACCTTAGTCCAGCCCTCTTTACCTCAGACCATGACCAGAGCCATCAAACATACAGTGGGGCTATTAAGGAGCTATACTGTATGCCGATGACAAAGGTCTTGGCTAACACCAGTTCAGAGGAACCATTGGAGTGTTATTTCCAGTCGGCACCCTCGAGGAGGGTTCAGTCGAGGATTTTTGCCGACCTTGTGATCTCTTAATTTTGGGAAATAAATTTTATCTTTTTCAGGGTATGTAGGGATTCTTTCGTATGATAAATGCAATTTTTTTATGAAGTTCTTCTTTGTTTTCTATTTCTATGGCTCTTTTTGTGTATTTTAAAATTTTTATATTTTTTGTGTCTTTAAAAAGGTTGATTAAAATGCATTGTAATTTGTAATATACCGAGTCTGGTACTTCTGAACATATGCCGATTGTGCCTTTATTTATATTGTTTTGCAACTTTTGTTCTATTTCAAGTGTTTCGTCTGCTGGATTAATTTCTTTAATCTTTTTTCCTTGATGACTGATAATACTGAGTTTTGAATTTATTTACAATTTCGTCTTTTATATAAAAATCTATTGGTTCGTTTTCATCTGCTGAGTGACTGGTGTCCGTCATTTCTAAATTAGATTCATCATTATTATCTTCATTTATAAGCGGTGCTGTTTCCTGCCTACTCAAAAAATCTGCTACTTTATTATCTTTTCCTTTTACATATTGTATGTCGCAATCAAATTCTTGAAGTTTTAGAATCCATCTTCTGTGTTTGTCTTTTAAATCCTTTCCTTTATATTTCTTACTTAAATATTTCATTGGTTGGTGGTCTGTTATTATTTGAAATTGGGGTCCATATACACTGCCGATCAACTGAATAGGTTCATGCTTACCGGGGTAGGAATTGGGCTGTAATTCCTAAACCAATGTTCCGATTTACAAGCGCCCCTTTCCGCCTCCGTAAATCGCGAAAATCCACCACACGCACAGTTTTTAAGATATTAGGTTTTTTTAAACGGTGAACGTTAGCTATTGTTTTTACCTATCATTCTACTAAATCCCAACAAGATCGGACAAACAGAAAGGTGGTACTGGCTGATTAAAGCTTTTAAGCAATAAAAGTGCCTAAAAGCATGCAATAAAAAAAAAGTTAAATTTATTTAGGTAAGTAACGGGTATCCTATAGTCGGGAGCTCGACTATAGCCTTTCCCACTTGTTTCTTCTGAAAGAGTAACAAAATTAATGCTTTATTTTTGCTTCAACTGAATAGGTTCAGCTGAATGAATTTCAGTTTGTGAGCAAAATTCGGCGATAAAACGACAGAATTTGTTTGCAAATTAGTAAATTAATATATTAAATGAAAAATAAGCCATGAATAGCAATTGTCCGAGTACGAAAGAGGCCAAATCGAGCCCTATCATAAAAGTGGTCCTGGCCATATCAAAATCGATAAAAAAAATTGGAAGAAGCCAAAATGTTGAGAGTAACTTTTGAAGATACAGTGCTGAATATGACAAAAATATCAAAAACGGAGTCAAACACGCGACCACTGCGGCGGACAGGTGACATATTGCTCGCAGTGCGTACAATTCGCACCTCTCAGCACCCAAAACGAAAGAAATTTGTGGTGTTAAAGCAAGTGTATCAACTGTAAAACGTGTGATTTTGTCGGCTTATCATCTAATAAGATTAAAACTTAAAAGAAAACCACCATTTAATCATCCACGTAAAGCTTCACGACTGCATTTTGCTTGGAAGCACATGAGCTGGACGATGGAATGGCACAACATCGCAACGCGTTGTCTTTTTCGACGAAAAGAAATTTTATTTAGACAAAATAGATGGTAACAACTGTTACTACCATGATCTTCGAAAAGAAGAGCATTTCCTGAGCCGTCGCAACACCTTTAAAGGAGGCGTAATGGTGTGGGTATCAGTACCAGTTTATGGAACTTGAAACCTTGAATTTGTAACTTCCAAAATGCAGTCGTGAAGCTTTACATGGATTATAAAATGGTGCTTTTTTTTTTAGTTTGAATCTTATTAGATGAGTAGCCGACAAAATCACACGTTTTACAGTTGATACACTTGCTTTAACACCACAAATTTCTTTGTTTTTGGGTGCTGAGAGGTGGGAATTGGACGCACTGCGAGCAATATGTCACCTGTCCGCCGCAGTGTTCGCGTGTTTGACTCCGATTTTGATATTCTTGTCATATTCGGCACTGTATCTTCAAAAGTTACTCTCAACATTTTGGCTTCTTCCAATTTTTTTTATCGATTTTGATATGGCCAAGACCACTTTTATGATAGGGCTCGATTTGGCCTCTTTCGTACTCGGACAATTGCTATTCATGACAAAATTTTCATTTAATAAAAAGAAAATATATTAATTTACTAATTTGCATACAAATTCTGTCGTTATATCGCCGAATTTTGCTCACAAACTGAAATTCATTCAGCTGAACCTATTCAGTTGAAGCAAAAATAAAGCATTAATTTTGTTACTCTTTCAGAAGAAAAAATAATCAGGCAATAAATATAAAGTTTATGAAAATCATACTTTGGCATCTTATTATTAAAGAATCAGAGAACTATAGAAAAAAAATTGCATGTAAATCGGAACATTGGTTTAGGAATTACAGCCCAATTCCTACCCCGATAAGCATGAACCTATTCAGTTGATCGGCAGTGTAAATAATGTCTGAAATAATCTATTGCATAAACAATAGCCAAAAAATCTTTGTCAGTTGCGCTGTATTGCTTCTCGTGTTTATTTCAATTTCTTGATACAAATGCTATTGGTTGACCCTGTTGTCTTTTTATTTACTGCGTTTCCTTTTTGTTAATATTTAATCATTGGATATGCGATTTTTGAGTAATCTTTTATAAATTTTCTATAAAAGCCTGTCATGCCTAAGAAACCTTTAAGTTGTTTTTCTGTTTTGGGAATTGGAATAGCTAATATGTTATGTACCTTTTTTTGGGTTTGGTTTTATGCCTTCTTTTGTAAGTACATGTCCCAAAAATTCAGTGTTTTGTTTCATGAATGAGCATTTGTCTGCCTGAATTTTTAAATTATGATCTTAAAGTTTCCGAAATATTTTTTCTAAAGCATTTTTATGTTCTTCTAAAGTTGTTGAGAATATTAATATATCATCCAGATATACCATACATATTTTGTTTATGTAGTCCCTTAAAATGTCATTCATTAATCTTTGAAATGTTGCTGGTGCGTTTTTTAATCCAAAATGGCATTCTGATATATTCATAGAGTCCCATTGGTGAGACAAATGCTGTTTATACCCTGTGCCCATTGAAAATGGTCAAAAAGGGTATATTAAATTTGTGTGATGTATGTAACAGGCAGAAGGAAGCATCTCCGACCATATAAAGTATATATAATCTTGATCAGCATCAACAGCCGAGTCGATTGAGCCATGTCCGTCTGTCTGTCCGTCCGTCTGTCCGTCCGTCTGTCCGTTCGTCCGTCTGTTTGAACGCGTCGATCTCAGAAACTATAATGTAGGTTGCTGGATATCGGACGCAGATCAAGTTTGTTTTTAAATTTGGATCGGACCACTATATCATATAGCTGCCATAGGAACGATCAGTCGAAAATCAAGTCTCGATATGAAAAACTTGTTTGTTGTTTGAGATATGTAAACCAAACTGACAGAATATGCATATGGTGCCATACATCCTGACCAAATTTGATTGAAATCGGACCACTATATCATATAGCTCCCATATCAACCATCAGTCGAAAATCAAGTCTTAGCATGAAAAACTTGTTTGTTGTTTGATCTATCTGAATCAAACTCACAGAATATGCATATGAGATGGTCCCAGCCAATATTCTATATTATGGATACTGGCACAGGGTATCCTCCAGTCGAGCAAACTCGACTGTAGCCGCGCCCACTGATAGCCTTTTGCTAACCCTCTAAGGCTATCTTTAAAAATAATGAAGAAACGAAAGTCAAATTATTTTTTCTAAAGTGAACTTGGGCCTCTTAATTAAAAAATGAGCTCAGAAGAGGTGTACATGGCTTCGTTTACCTGTAAGGTGACAAAATGTGAAAAGTGACTCAAGACTTTTTTGGGGCTATCACTGAAAAAAGTCGGTTGAAAATATGTTTACATTTTAGATTTGTCATTTCTCTATTGTTATGTAACACAAACCAAATAGATTTTGTTGTGTGTGCAGCATAAGAGCAGATTGAAATTGAGCCTCCCGATATTTTTCGAGCAAGAAAAACAGAAAAAGCACATGGCATGTCCAAGTTAAAATAAAAGCACATTTAAAAGCTTCCGAGTGCTTTAAAGCTTGTTGCAAATGTCAAGCTGTGTTTATTAGCAACAATTAAAAAATATTTTCATGTAAGAAAACGGATGACATTTTTAGTTATTGTGATTTAAGGGATAAGTGTCTTGAGGCAGGCTTACGTGCTAGAGGGCTAAGTCCAATGTACTAAAGTACTGAGCCCTACCAAGTTTGTCTAATATTGAGTCCATAAGAGGTAGTGGGTATTTATCTGAGATTGTTACATGATTTAAACGGCGATAGTCTACACACAATCTATATTTTTGCACTCCTGAGTTATCTATTTATTTTGGAACCATGCATATTGGTGAACTATATTTGCTCCTGTTTTTTCTTATAATACGATTTTTTTCCATTTCTACAACTTTGTTTTCTAATTTCTTCTTCGTATTTAGGGGAACATCTATAAATTTTGGAATTTATTGGTTGGTCCGTAGTAGTTTTTACATTGTGTACTACTGTATTTGTGTTTATCAATTTGTCACCTTCATTATAATATAACCCTTTAAATTTTTTATTTAGTATTTTTATAATTTCACTTTCTTCTGTATTTAAATCTGTCATTTTGATGTCTTCAATTTCACTTACTTCTAGTACACAAGTCACTTCAGGAAGCTTGGACAAGAAAGGAATTTCGACATTATTTATCAGTTGTTTTGTTTTCTTAGTAAAATTTATATGCTTGACGTTTTTATACCCTGTGCCCATTGAAAATGGTCAAAAAGGGTATATTAGATTTGTGTGATGTATGTAACAAGCAGAAGGAAGCATCTCCGACCATATAATGTATATATATTCTTGATCAGCATCAACAGCCGAGTCGATTGAGCCATGTCCGTCTGTCTGTCCGTCCGTCTGTCCGTCCGTCTGTTTGAACGCGTCGATCTCAGAAATTATAATAGCTAGAGACTTCAAATTTGGTATGTAGGTTGCTGGATACCGGACGCAGATCAAGTTGGTTTTTAAATTTGGATCGGACCACTATATCATATAGCTGCCATAGGAACGATCAGTCGAAAATCAAGTCTCGGTATGAAAAACTTTTTTGTTGTTTGAGGGATTGTAATCTAAACTGACAGAATATGCATATGGAATGGTCCCATACATCCTGACCAAATTTGATTGAAATCGGATCACTATATCATATAGCTGCCATAGCAACCATCAGTCGAAAATCAAGTCTTAGTATGAACAGCTTTTTTGTTGTTTGAGATAACTGAGCCAAACTGACAGAATATGCATTTCATATGGTCCCAACCAATATTATATTTTATGGAGACTGGCACAGGGTATCCTCCAGTCGAGCAAACTCGACTGTAGCCGCGCCCACTTGTTTTGAATGAAATCCATACCCAATAGAAAATCATATGATTTGTCTAGGGGTAAAGCCACCCATTGTGAACGCATTCTTGGTGAATATTGAAATTCACTTGTTGCTTTGGACATAACCACAAAATTATTAGTTTTAAACTTTGTGTTGATAGTGTATATAGTCTTTGTGAATTTTCAACAGTTTCATAAACATTTTCCTGCACTCTTTTGGTATTTACTATGCTAATTGTGGATCCAGTGTCCACCAAAAACAAAATTCTGCATCCTTCAATTGTTCCTTCTATCAAGGCCAAGTACCTTCATCCGAGGCTGCTGGGTAAAAAATGCTTCGGGATTCTCACTTGTTGTGCTCTTATTGTCTTCATCTGCTAAAATGTCTACACTCATTGCATCCTGTCTTTGATCATTATTATTTTGTCGTATATTATGGCTTTGTTTCTATATTGTTGATTGTTATTATAATTCTGATTTTGTTGCTGATTGTTAAAGTTTTGATTTTGTTGTTGATTATTAAAGTTTTGTTGTCGGTTATTAGTATAATTTTGATTTTGTTGCTGGTTGTTAGAATAGTTTCGATATTTTTGTTGGTTGTTAGTATAGTTTTGATTTTGTAGTTGATTGTTATTATTATGGCGTCTTGTGTTTTTACTTTTTTGCATATTGTTGTTTCTGTAATTATTGCCAGTAGTTACTTGTTGATTATTTCCAACATTTTGGTCATTATCCATTGTTATCAAAATTTTTTCGAATTAGTAATTTCTGATTTAAATTTCCGATATTTAGACCAATATACTTTGCTATCTCATCTCTAACTGCTGGTACTGGGGTAAGGGGCATTAATGAAACTGCCATGGAGCCTGAGGCTAACTCTTTTATTCTTTGGATTAATAAAGCACTTAATATATTAACAAGATTTTCATTGTTTTTAAATACCGCGAAATCAGTTATTTCTTCTACAATGTATCTAACTTTGATATCCAGGTCTCTGATTCTGTTCACTCTGAGGTTGTTAATTTTCCTGGTGAGTGCCATTTGGTCCATTCTTGGTCGATAATGGTGACGTAGTTTCTCCTTGCATTGTTGCCGATAATGGTGACGTAGTTTCTCCTTGAATGTTTAATGCAGTTCGGGCTTGTCCTTGAATTTTCGTGTTAAAATTCACACTGAATACTTGATCTGCGTCGTCTTTATATTTCTGCATCATTTGATCCACCGACGAGATGAATCAATGCAGAGTACCTTCTTCTCCCATAAATGTGGGTAGATATCGGGTTTCTTTTTCAATGTTATTCATTTGCCTTGTTACTGGATTTACAACGGCATGCTCATGTTGTTGATGAGCAATGATTTGCGTAAGTGCCTGAATGCACCTTTGCATTTCATTATTTTCGTTTACCATATTTATCAATTTTTTTTTTAATACAGCTCACTTGTTAATTTTTTTATTTACGTTCTTTGGTTACACAATTATGACTTTGTCTGTTTTTATGTCACTTTGTACGCTGTTCCACTTATATGATTCTGCTTATGCCTTTGGCTGTTTGCAAGAAATCACTTTTTTTTTTTTAAATTTTGTCCGTTAAGACCGGCTGCGCCACTTATATGTTTTAAGTTCACAATAAATGAAACATACATAAATGAAACAAATACAGCACTCGTAATAATTAATATATTTATTTTGAAGTGGTTTGATTCGGGGTTGAGTATCAACTGAACTCTTGTGATACAATCATTGACTTATAACATAATTCTATAAGATGCCTTTATGTTTACATTATGGGTTTGTATTGGTGTGTGGTGGCCAAAGTGTTCTTTGGTCCAGCTATGTTTACGTTATTATACTGGGCATGGAATATTTATGTTAGAGTGGTCCGGCTTTGATTACATTAGAGTGGACTGAAGGCCATGGTGCATTAGCGATAATGGTGAGGGTGTTGACAGCTTACAATTAAGAAGTGGGGAAGAGGTAAGTGAGGGCAAATGTATTACTCGCGCGTGACATGGGTACGTTTGACTCGCCCTAGCTCAAGAAATACGCGTCGAATTAAAATATCCCTTGATACATATACAGGGATGCCACAGAAATCGCAAGCGAAATTTAATTCCGCAGAAAGCAAATCCGCACGGAAATTTCCGAGGTGCCACAGAACTTCGAATGATTTAATGTTTTTTAGCAATTTCACCAACCTTTTCGAACTAGGCTGCTAAAGGCTGACACCTTCTCAGATTAAATTACCCAAGGGTTTGTTTAGCAACTTTTTTAAGTTTATAATTGCAGTACAATAGGTTTTTAATTTTTAGTAGTTTTATTTAAAATAATTTAATTTATTTATGCAATGATTGCTTTTGTTTAGGTGAAAAAAATTTGAAAGTAATTGGCGCGAAAAAATGAAAATTACTCAACAACTCTAGCAATTGTCTGTCATTAGTCTGGCAGCTCTTCGTGAAAAATGTTTTCACAAATTGCACAATAAGTTAAAGGCTTTTTTCGGTAAAACTTGATTTACCTCAAAAGACCTATTTTTGTAATGCTTAATTTAAAGAAAACTGAAGTGGTTCCATATTTTTTTTTTAAATACCTTACTTCGAATTCTGACTAAAAAATGTGGCATCGCTGACCCTGACTTCGAAGATCTGAATCGGACTAGGTGGCAGCATCGGACGCCAGCGATCTTAGCGCTAATTTAATACGCGTAAAATTATTCTGCGATTTCACCTGTGGCACAGCGAAATGAAATTGAAGAGAAATTCAAGCGAAAGCGATTTCTGTGGCACCCCCGATATTCTATACATATTTAACTTTCATTTTATGTAAAAAAAATAATCGATATTTCAAAAAAATCCAAAAGAACCTCCCCTTAATTCGCAAGTAATTTTCCTGTTCAAATTGGAAATATGTGGAATGACTAAATGTATAGTTGGGTAATCCTCTCCTTCTAATTCTTTTGAAGCTTTTTCGAAGGGTCCTAGAATATTTGCAATTGCAATGATTGTATTTATGCTAAGATTTTTCAGCAAATAATTCTGATTTTTATCCTTTAAGATGCTTGTAATACTGTCCCAGTTTATTTCTATAGAGGAAAGAGTGTAGAAGACAGTATTCCACCTCGTCTGACAAAAGCTTTTTAGAGTTACGTGAAGTTGAGAGTTAACTCCAGACTTTTTGAAGTATTTTACCAACTTCTTGCAGTTACGCAAAAGTTCGGTCAACTCTGAAATTTCATCAAAAGCCTTTTCAACCACATTATTCAAGAGGTGATTAATATAATGAATATGGTAGTTGCTCCTAAAGGTGCTGATCATATTGGAGCCACGATCGGTGATGACGATTGGTTTGTCTTCATCCATTTCGCAATTAAACTCGCTCAATATTTTAGAATTTTTTTCTTAATATTTAAGCCTCAAATATGTAATTCATTTCGTAAATACTAGAAATATGAATATTAAAAGAGTGTTTTCTACCTGTGGATGGGTCTTTTTCCATAGACTTAACAGCTAGCAAGCGGCTGACCATTTCACCTTCTTTGATGTAATTTAACGTACATGAAACATATGCTTGCTTTAAATAATTGTCAGTCCACACATCCGATGAAATGCAATACCCGGAGCTTCTTGCTTTAAAAATATCTTCTTTGAGGATATCGCTCTCCGACTTGTAGAGCTCTGATACCTTTCTCGAAATAGTCGAAGGGTGGGGTATAAGACTGTCAGTATTTACTATATTTGAGTACTGTGCGCCCACACTGGCGAATAGAGCAAATAGTTTTTTTTAGCCCACTGTCTTAATTTATGTTGAAGGGACGACATTTTTGAACCGTCCATTCTGTGGCAGCTTCAAAAATTTACTTTTTATTATCAGAGTTGACAATCGGTTCAGGGCCATAGATTTGGTTTATCGCATTTATGGTTGCTATATAGCACTTGTGCTTAATCAAATTTGATGTACAGTTTAAATATTTCAGAATAGCATAACAGTTTTTGCATCCCACAATATTTTCTATTTGTGCACCAGTCGCACACTGGGGTGAGAGACCCCAAAAGTGACGATTAATTCAACCGTCCAAAAATTTGATCGTGTTATAATTTTTTATTTTGTATTAGACTTTTAAAAGTACAAATCATTAACTTTTTTTTTTGTTTTTTTTTTAAGTTTTTTTATTTCAGTCAATTTTCCTAATATTCAATTTTTTCACAACAAAAATAGGAATTCCATAATTTTTAACGCTGAAATTTTCCTTAATCTATTTTATATCCATGTAGACTATATTCATGAATAATAATAAGAATCGGTTGACTATATAATATATCTGCCTTAGGAAAAACGTACTAAAAATGAATGCAAATTTTTTTTCTTTGAAATAAAAAACGGGTCATATATAATTTAAAGTTTATTAATAATAACAAAAATGATAAATACAAAAAAAAATTTAAATAATGTATGCTTTAATCGGACTCTATATCATTTTCGCTTTCTTCACTTTTATTTAATTCTGGTGCTTTTAAAAGAGACAAAGCTTCTTTTGGTTATGTGTTAAATTTTTTTTTTTGGTAACTTCCGTTTGCAAGATATTATTGGATCTGAGCTTATTGAAAACATATTCAAAATATCTTGTTTGCTCTTAATTCTATCCATTTTGCTCGAATAGCACTCTCGATACTTTTTGAAATCCTTGTTTCGAGCTTCTTGAGCTTCTTCTGAGAGTTGGCCAATTGGTAGCAAAGCGTTGAAAATAATTTCAGTACCGTGAATTAAGAATTTGTGTATCGTTGGTGGCATATAATACCACGGATACAACTTTACAAAGTACCTAGCAGTTTCATGAGTGTACTCTTGGAACGATTCCATGTTAACCTCGTGGCCTGATGCAGCGACAACCATAACGGTATGGAACCTACTGGAGATCGACTCCAGTAATTTTCGCCGAAACTTCTGCATTTTGAAAAAATCGTCGCTTGGTGAATTCGTTTGAATTTGCAAGATCTAAAATAGTGTTCGTAAAAATCTTTTGTAACATATGTTGAAACATATATTTGCCGGTCACAAACAAACACCCTAGCTAAAGACGAGAAACACAATTAAAAGCATACTATTTATTACAAATTTAATAGACACATATATTTTATCTAATGACGTGGATCACAATTAGACGTTCACTGTTAATAAAAGTACACTAGTACATACACTTTTTCGCTTTCCATTTCTCAATAAAATAAATTTAATAATTTAAGCTAAGCTTAAAGTTGATCTTTTACTTTGTCTTGCTAAATGCAATTGACAGACAGCTTACAGCTGACCAAAATAGCTAACAAAATCAGCTGACCGAAACAGCTGACCACTTAAAAATGAAAAAGCAACTCTGTTTTGTGATTTAGCGAGCAACTTTGAATTCAAATAACTCTCTCGGGGCAAAACGGGGCGCAAAACCCCTTGGAGAGCACTTAGACAGATATGTTACAAATTTAATAAAGAAAGAATGGTTACGTTTGGTTACGTTTGAAGTAACTTTTGCCTATCTAAAAATAAAAATACCTCTGATTTCACAGGTACTTTTTATTTAAATTTTTTTCCATAAAATTACTAAAAATTTTCGATTCAAAAAAATGTACAAAAATTGTTAAGGATTCAAATTTATTACTTCCATTTTAATAAATTAATTTTTGGTAATTTTTTACGCGGAATTCGTCATCAAAAGTGACAAAAAAATATAAATTTTTCGTATTTCGAAAAACGAAAACACGAAGTTTCAATTTTGGCGTCACATTACAGGGTTTCTATTAGACATAGGGCCATAATTTTTTCACTCCCCAATGTAGAATTTTGTCTTCTTTGACCACATATTAATTTGATTTCGCAACTCCAAAATTTGTATTTTGAATTAATCGTCACTTTTGGGGTCTCTCACCCCAGTGTGAGTCGCATCTACCACCAGACCAAAAGTATCCCATACCTTACTTCGGCCTCTTTTTTGTTGAAATCTGTACTCCTTCGATATCAATTTTTTTCTTGATACAATCATGGTCAATTAAATTTTCCAACGTGTTGTTCTAAGTTATCAAAATAAATTCGGTTTATTAACCGATTAAAATAGTAAATAGTAGTAAGAATAAGAAGCTTTGTATACTCAATAATGATTTTTCATACATCATATTTAGAGTACTTACATTTATTAAATATGCATATAAAATTTATCAGGCATGCCACAAAAAACACTAGTTAAAGTGATTTCAGAAAAAAGCAATTCCACTTCGAAAATTTCTCCGTGCCACAGAAATTCGTGTGATTTAGGTTTTTAAGCATGTTCATCAACCTTTTCGTACTAGGCTGCTAAGGGTTGGCCCCTTCTCAGATTAAATTTCCCAAGGGTTTGTTTAGCAATTTTTGTAAGTTTATTATTGCTGAAAAGTAGGTTTTTATTTTATTTCTTCTTTAATTAAAATTATTTAATTTATTTATTTAATAATTGATATTGTATAGCCTAAAAAAATTTAAAAGTTATTGGCGCGACAAACAATGAAAGTTACTCAACAACTCTAAATTCCAAATTTCGGACAAAAAATGTGACATTATTCTCATGGCATCGGATGCCAGTGAATTGAGCGATGATTTCGTTTCACCAAAAATTGTGCAGGTGATTGAGACTGTGGCACGGAGAAATGAAATTGACGTGAAACTCAAGTGAAAGAGATTTATGTGGCATGCCTGTATATTATAAATACATATGAGAAAGAACATATCTTATAAAAAAACCTCTTTACGAGGTAAAACTCTAGTGACGAAAACATTTTCATGCCCCAAAATTTCTGATATCCAATTTTGTGACGAAAAATATTACATTTTACACATGAATTATTAAAAACTAGTGGACGGTGCTACAGTCGAGCATACTCGACTGTCGGAGACCCCGTACTTACTATGGAAAAAAAGTTTTTCATACTAAGACTTGATTTTTGACTGATCTAGTGGTCAGGATGTATGGGACCACTATACATGCATATTCTGTCAGTTTGGTTGAAATATCTCAAACAGCAAAAAAGTTTTCCATACTAAGACTTGATTTTCAACTGATTGTTCCTATGGGAGCTATATGATATAGTGGTCCGATCCAAAATCTAAAACAAACTCGATCTGCTTGCAATATAGACGAACCTACATACCAAGTTTGGAGTCTCTAGCTCTTATTGTCTCTGAGATCTAGGCGCTCTTACAGACGGACAGACAGACAGACAGACATGGCTAAATCAACTCGGCTGTTGATGCTGATCAAGAATATATATACTTTATGGGGTCTGCCACGCCTCCTTCTGCCTGTTACGCACTTTTTTTTTGTGACAAAGTTAATAGACACCTGTACTTTTTATAAGTACGGTGTCTAAAAACCTTTGCGGATCATATGCTAACAAATAATTTTACTATACAAATAAATGATACTAAAATTTTGAATTGATGCAAATACCAAATTTTAAAAAAATATCAAGATAACACAAAATAAAAGAAATATTATATATAAAAAACAAAATATTAAGAACAAATAAAATGTGGAGCGTGAATTCGAACCCGGGACTCCTAAACATAACGGAGGACAACGCTCTACGCATTGCACCGCAGACTCTTTTTGGAAATACCCACCTTGTTATAGATTTTATTTTTACTGGACTGTAAGTCAAAGTAATTATTATCAAGTTGTGATTGTTGTCGTTGTTATTGTTTCTGATAACGAATGGCAAATCATCGAGAATTTAGTTGTTTAATATCTTCGCTTCTTTATTAGGAATGTCTATCTTTAAATTTGTGCTTATAATTAAGATTTTCTATTTTGTGGGCGTTTAAGGGGGCGTGGCGAATATATAAAACAACAAGAATATATGTACTTTTAACATTTAAAAAAAAACTAACTAAACTAAAATAACTGAATTCAAAATATTAAAAAAAAAAAATTTTTTGTCCGTACCGGAACTCGAACCCGCAACCCGAACTGAGAACTTGTGCAAAAAGCAAATGTTCTAGACACTGCGCCACAGGCGATCTTAAATTATAGGTATCTAATTGTAGATTTTGTTGTTACTGGACTGTGAGTCAAATTTAATTGTTATCTAATTGTGATTGTTGTTATTGTTGCTGATAAGGAATGGCAAATCATCGAGAATTTAGTTGTTTAATATCTTCGCTGTTTATTATCCGATCGCGATGAAATTTTCAGCATATAGGATAATATTATCTTTGTCTATGCTCAATTAGGAATGTCTATCTTTAAAAATGACCTTATAATTAAGATTTTTCAAGTTTGTGGGCGTTTAAGGGGGCGTGGCCAAAATCTAAAACAAACTCGATCTGCGTGCAATATAAACGGACCTACATACCAAGTTTGGAGTCTCTAGCTCTTATAGTCTCTGAGATCTAGGCGATGACACAGACGGACAGACGGACAGACGGACGGACGGACAGACGGACATGGCTATATCGACTCGGCTGTTTATGCTGATCAAGAATATATATACTTTATGGGGTCTGCCACGCCTCCTTCTGCCTGTTACGCACTTTTTTTTTTGTGACAAAGTTAATAGACACCTGTACTTTTTTTAAGTACGGTGTCTAAAAAATTTTGTCACTGGACACATTGCGCTAAATTTTTCATAACTAATAAATACCAGTATATAACTAGTAGTACTTTTTTGCGCAGTGCCAGTGACAAAAATTTTTTTTTCTATTGTTGAATTTTTTACAATTCTCATCAAAAATACGCGTCGAATGACACCTCGATCATCAAAATCGGGATGATCGAGGTGTCATTCGACGCGTATTTTTGATGAGAATTGTAAAAAATTCAACGAAAATTCAAAAAGGCTCCAACGGCCCCATTAGCTCCAATAATGTAAATTTTGCCCCTCCCACTTACACCTGTTTATCTCACTAACCAGGTGAGTTTTCAAAAGTCTTAGTATGCACACTTGTAAGTTTAATTAATACCTTTCGATCGGTATATAACTCGACCTGATCGGACAGTCATAGCAAATCTTCCATTCTTCCTGTGTATATATGCTAGTCGCCTTCGCACCCTTCGTGCTGCTTTCGTCACTAGCGCGGACTGCCGTCCGCAGTGATAGACGCACATATACTACATACTTACCAACAACTATACAAAAATGTTGCTATGCATTATAAAGAAAAAAGTAAAAATAGTAATACAAAAAAAGCTAAAATAAATTTTAACTCTCGACACCTACATCAACTAACAAAATACTCTACAATAACAGCTAATCAACCGCCTAAACAACCACACAATCTCACTAAGCTGCCTGCCAAGCCAATCACTCTTCCCCGCAACAGCAACTCTGATAACACCAACCATTCACAAAGAATAACAACAAGTTATGAAGACCTGGAAACAGCAATGGATACACTGGAAAACCCATCAAAATCAAAATCAATCTCATTAACCAAGGACGGCCTTTCTGAAGAACCCCAGCCCCCAGCTCGCTTCGCTCGCAACATTGTCTTTAGTTGTCCGGTTTAACAAATTTACATTATATTCGCCCCCTGCTCGCTTCGCTCGACAAACCGCAGCTCGCTTCGCTCGCAATATTGTATTTAGTTGCCCGTTTTAACAAATTTATATAATACTAGGGGGCTACGCCCCCTGCTCGCTTCGCTCGCCAACCCCCAGCTCGCTTCGCTCGCAACATTGTCTTTAGTTGTCCGGCTTAACAAATTTACATAATATTCGCCCCCTGCTCGCTTCGCTCGCCAACCCGCAGCTCGCTACGCTCGCAGCATTGTATTTAGTTGCCCGTTTTAACAAATTTATATAATATAACATTTTTTCTTTAAAAAAAAACGGAAATATTTAGCTTCCGCTGTCCGCTGCCTTAATTTTTTTCCTTGCAATTGAACTTTGGCTAAAAAGTCGGATTTGGTGATTTAGCGGGAAAAAGCTAAATTTGGCGGGAAAAAGCTAAATTTGGCGGGAAAAAGCAAAATTAAGAGAATTTGTCAAAATTTGGCAAGAAGAGTTAATCTAAAAGTTTTGTTAGGATATCTGCGATTGCATCCGATTGTTCCTATGGCAGCTATATGATATAGTCATCCGACTTTGACCAAATTTGGTCAGAATGTAAGAGACAGCCCCAATCATACAATCTGTGAGTTTGGTTGAGATATCTTAAGAAACAAATAAGTTTTTCATACTAAAGGTTTTTTCATCGGATTGTTCCTATGGCAGCTATAAGATATAGTCATTCCACTTTCACCAAATTTGGTCAGAATGTAAGAGACAGTACCAAACATGTAATCTGTGCGTTTGGTTAAGATATCTTAAGAAACAAAAAAGTTTTTCATACTAAATGTGTTTTTCATCGGATTGTTCCTATAGCAGCTATAAGATATAGTCATTCCACTTTGACCAAATTTGGTAAGAATGTAAGAGACAGTACCAAACATGTAATCTGTGAGTTTGGTTGAGATATCTTAAGAAGCAAAAAAGTTTTTCTTACTAAATGTGTTTTTCATCGGATTGTTCCTATGGCAGCTATAAGATATAGTCATTCCACTTTCACCAAATTTGGTCAGAATGTAAGAGACAGTACCAAACATATAATCTGTGAGTTTGGTTGAGATATCTTAAGAAACAAAAAAGTTTTTCATACTAAGCAATTCCGTGACCTTTGACCTTGATTTTGACCCTCTTACAGGTGGAATTTCGCAAAACGCCGTCTTATTGCACGATGAAATTATCTCATCTATGTTGTGTGAAAATTTCAGCTCTCTATCTCTTACCGTTTGGGCTGCACGTTGATTCTCAGTCAGTGAGTCAGTGAGTCAGTCAGTGAGTCAGGACAAAGAGTTTTATATATATAGATAGCATTTTTTCTAAACAAAACCGGAAATATTTAGCTTCCGCTGTCCGCTGCCTTAATTTTTTTCCTTGCAATTGAACTTTGGCTAAAAAGTCGGATTTGGTGATTTAGCGGGAAAAAGCTAAATTTGGCGGGAAAAAGCTAAATTTGGCGGGAAAAAGCTAAATTAAGAGAATTTGTCAAAATTTGGCAAGAAGAGTTAATCTAAAAGTTTTGTTAGGATATCTCCGATTGCATCCGATTGTTCCTATGGCAGCTATATGATATAGTCATCCGACTTTGACTAAATTTGGTCAGAATGTAAGAGACAGCCCCAATCATACAATCTGTGAGTTTGGTTGAGATATCTTAAGAAACAAAAAAGTTTTTCATACTAAAGGTGTTTTTCATCGGATTGTTCCTATGGCAGCTATAAGATATAGTCATTCCACTTTGACCAATTTTGGTCAGAATGTAAGAGACAGTACCAAACATATAATCTGTGAGTTTGGTTGAGATATCTTAAGAAACAAAAAAGTTTTTCATACTAAGCAATTCCGTGACCTTTGACCTTGATTTTGACCCTCTTACAGGTGGAATTTCGCAAAACTCCGTCTTATTGCACGATGAAATTATCTCATCTATGTTGTGTGCAAATTTCAGCTCTCTATCTTTTACCGTTTGGGCTGCACGTTGATTCTCAGTCAGTGAGTCAGCCAGTGAGTCAGTCAGTGAGTCAGTCAGTCAGGACAAAGAGTTTTATATATATAGATAGCATTTTTTCTAAACAAAACCGGAAATATTTAGCTTCCGCTGTCCGCTGCCTTAATTTTTTTCCTTGCAATTGAACTTTGGCTAAAAAGTCTGATTTGGTGATTTAGCGGGAAAAAGCTAAATTTGGCGGGAAAAAGCTAAATTTGGCGGGAAAAAGCTAAATTAAGAGAATTTGTCAAAATTTGGCAAGAAGAGTTAATCTAAAAGTTTTGTTAGGATATCTCCGATTGCATCCGATTGTTCCTATGGCAGCTATATGATATAGTCATCCGACTTTGACTAAATTTGGTCAGAATGTAAGAGACAGCCCCAATCATACAATCTGTGAGTTTGGTTGAGATATCTTAAGAAACAAAAAAGTTTTTCATACTAAAGGTGTTTTTCATCGGATTGTTCCTATGGCAGCTATAAGATATAGTCATTCCACTTTGACCAAATTTGGTCAGAATGTAAGAGACAGTACCAAACACATAATCTGTGAGTTTGGTTGAGATATCTTAAGAAACAAAAAAGTTTTTCATACTAAAGGTGTTTTTCATCGGATTGTTCCTATGGCAGCTATAAGATATAGTCATTCCACTTTGACCAAATTTGGTCAGCATGTAAGAGACAGTACCAAACATATAATCTGTGAGTTTGGTTGAGATATCTTAAGAAACAAAAAAGTATTTCATACTAAGCAATTCCGTGACCTTTGACCTTGATTTTGACCCTCTTACAGGTGGAATTTCGCAAAACGCCGTCTTATTGCACGATGAAATTATCTCATTTATGTTGTGTGCAAATTTCAGCTCTCTATCTTTTACCGTTTGGGCTGCACGTTGATTCTCAGTCAGTGAGTCAGTCAGTCAGTGAGTCAGTCAGTGAGTCAGGACAAAGAGTTTTATATATATAGATAGCATTTTTTCTAAAGAAAAACCGGAAATATTTAGCTTCCGCTGTCCGCTGCGGTAATTTTTTTTCCTTGCAATTGAACTTTGGCTAAAAAGTCGGATTTTGTGATTTGGCGGTAAAAAGCTAAATATGGCGGGAAAAAGCTAAATTTGGCGGGAAAAGCTAAATTAAGAAAATTAGTCCAAATTTGGCACGAAGAGTTAAACTGGGAATTTTGTTAGGATATCTTCGATTTCATCCGATTGTTCCTATTACAGCTATATGATATAGTCATCCGACTTTGACCAAATTTGGTTAGTATGTTAGAGACAGTACCAAACATATAATATCTGAGTTTGGTTGAGATATCTTAAGAAACAAAAAAGTTTTTCATACTAAGCAATTTCGTGACCTTTGACCCCGATTTGACCCACTTTGACGTCGAATTTCCCAAAACGCCGTCTTATTGCACGTTGAAATTATCTCATCTATGTTGTGTGCAAATTTCAGCTCTCTATCTTTTACCGTTTGGGCTGCACGTTGATTCTCAGTCAGTAAGTCAGTGAGTCAGTCAGTCAGGACAAAGAGTTGTATATATATAGATACCATGAAAATACCTGAACTCATAGATTTGGAGGTGTAGCTCTACTGATACACAACTCCTTGCAACAAGAAAATATTATTATAAACTCGCTAAGCTTATACACAATAGCAGTAACAGTCCATTCACAAATAAAGTTCACAATAGTTTCGTCATATATTCCACCAAACAAAAACTTTAACATACAGCAACTTAGAGACACTTACAATAGCCTACAAAAACCCCTGCTAATAACAGGTGATTTCAATAGCTGGCACAGATACTGGGGCTTTCAAACCAACAACTCCAGAGGAACCACTCTCTTTAACTTCATCAACCAATCTACCCTTACTACTCTCAATGATGGCTCTCCAACCCACTTCAGCACCCACCACACATTTACCCATATAGACCTATCCCTAGCCTCACCCACCATCGCGTTGCACTCTAAATGGAGCAGAAACAACAGTCTTGCGGGAAGATACCATTACCCAATTCACATCAACCTTTTGCATAATCCCAGCAACCCAACTCCAAGACCTAAATTTAACCTTAACAAAGCTAACTGGCCTCTGTTTCAAAAACTAACAGAAAAACTGTCCTCTGAAAGACCTTTAAGCGCAAACATAAACCAGGAATCAGCCAACATCATAAAAATCTTAATCCAAGCAGCCAACCAATCAATACCACAATACGAACAACACAAACGAATTAAAAACGTTCCTTGGTGGGACCCTACACTTCAACAACTTAAAAACCATAATGACACAGCTTGGCTTAAACTGAACAGAGAAATAAAAGCAACAAACATACTAAACTACAAGAAAGCCAATGCTAGACTAAAAAGAGAAATAACTAGTGGACGGTGCTACAGTCGAGCATACTCGACTGTCGGAGACCCCGTACTTACTATGGAAAAAAAGTTTTTCATACTAAGACTTGATTTTTGACTGATCTAGTGGTCAGGATGTATGGGACCACTATACATGCATATTCTGTCAGTTTGGTTGAAATATCTCAAACAGCAAAAAAGTTTTCCATACTAAGACTTGATTTTCAACTGATTGTTCCTATGGGAGCTATATGATATAGTGGTCCGATCCAAAATCTAAAACAAACTCGATCTGCTTGCAATATAGACGAACCTACATACCAAGTTTGGAGTCTCTAGCTCTTATTGTCTCTGAGATCTAGGCGCTCTTACAGACGGACAGACAGACAGACAGACATGGCTAAATCAACTCGGCTGTTGATGCTGATCAAGAATATATATACTTTATGGGGTCTGCCACGCCTCCTTCTGCCTGTTACGCACTTTTTTTTTGTGACAAAGTTAATAGACACCTGTACTTTTTATAAGTACGGTGTCTAAAAACCTTTGCGGATCATATGCTAACAAATAATTTTACTATACAAATAAATGATACTAAAATTTTGAATTGATGCAAATACCAAATTTTAAAAAAATATCAAGATAACACAAAATAAAAGAAATATTATATATAAAAAACAAAATATTAAGAACAAATAAAATGTGGAGCGTGAATTCGAACCCGGGACTCCTAAACATAACGGAGGACAACGCTCTACGCATTGCACCGCAGACTCTTTTTGGAAATACCCACCTTGTTATAGATTTTATTTTTACTGGACTGTAAGTCAAAGTAATTATTATCAAGTTGTGATTGTTGTCGTTGTTATTGTTTCTGATAACGAATGGCAAATCATCGAGAATTTAGTTGTTTAATATCTTCGCTTCTTTATTAGGAATGTCTATCTTTAAATTTGTGCTTATAATTAAGATTTTCTATTTTGTGGGCGTTTAAGGGGGCGTGGCGAATATATAAAACAACAAGAATATATGTACTTTTAACATTTAAAAAAAAACTAACTAAACTAAAATAACTGAATTCAAAATATTAAAAAAAAAAAATTTTTTGTCCGTACCGGAACTCGAACCCGCAACCCGAACTGAGAACTTGTGCAAAAAGCAAATGTTCTAGACACTTAAATTATAGGTATCTAATTGTAGATTTTGTTGTTACTGGACTGTGAGTCAAATTTAATTGTTATCTAATTGTGATTGTTGTTATTGTTGCTGATAAGGAATGGCAAATCATCGAGAATTTAGTTGTTTAATATCTTCGCTGTTTATTATCCGATCGCGATGAAATTTTCAGCATATAGGATAATATTATCTTTGTCTATGCTCAATTAGGAATGTCTATCTTTAAAAATGACCTTATAATTAAGATTTTTCAAGTTTGTGGGCGTTTAAGGGGGCGTGGCCAAAATCTAAAACAAACTCGATCTGCGTGCAATATAAACGGACCTACATACCAAGTTTGGAGTCTCTAGCTCTTATAGTCTCTGAGATCTAGGCGATGACACAGACGGACAGACGGACAGACGGACATGGCTATATCGACTCGGCTGTTTATGCTGATCAAGAATATATATACTTTATGGGGTCTGCCACGCCTCCTTCTGCCTGTTACGCACTTTTTTTTTTGTGACAAAGTTAATAGACACCTGTACTTTTTTTAAGTACGGTGTCTAAAAATTAGAAAACGAACATCTATGCAAAACTTCACAAGTGAAATACATCCAAATACACCCAACGCAAAAATATGGTCAAAGATCAACCGCTTTTGTGGTTTAAAAGCGCGACACGACATCCTCTGCCTAAACAATCCAGTTAACCAAATCAAAAACATAACAGATAAAAACGAAATAGCCCAAACTCTCTGCTCCCACTGGTCAAACTCTGCACTAGATAACAATTTTCATCCAACTTTTAGGCAACACAAAGTCAATTCAAGAGCACTCACCTCCCTTATCCCTTCCACTATAACATCAAATATCGAGATAGACATCACTATGGTCGAACTCTTAGCCGCCCTCAAGCAGCTGAAAGGGAAAACTCCAGGACGAGATCGTATAAGCTACCCGATGCTAAGAAACATCTCTACCAACCTTCTTCAAAGACTTCTTACGCTCTTCAACAACATCCTTAACACACAAGTCCCTCAACAGTTCAAAGTTAGCTGTACTATACCCATACCAAAGCCAAATATGAACAAGACACTGATCAACTCCTATCGCCCTATCTCCCTTAACCCGTGCATCGCAAAAATACTAGACAAAATCATATCGAAGCGGCTATGGTGGCTAGCCACAAACGGCAAGTTACTGGATAGTCGTCAAATGGGATTCAGAAAAGGGAAATCAGTGTCTGGTTCTCTAGCCATGTTAGACTATCAGACCACCTCCTCCCTTTCAAGGAAAAGTCACGTCTCTATTATCTCATTAGACTTCGCATTAGATAGAGTAGGCATGCACAGCATCTTAGATGAGTTGATTGAATAGCAAATAGAAAAAAATAGCTAACTATATATATAACTTCCTTACCAACAGAAAAATAACAGTATTAGTAAACAATTCATATTCTAGCTCACAGCCATTAAACAATGGAATACCACAAGGATCTCCTCTATCGGTGATCCTATTCACTATAGCATTTAACAAACTAAACCAAATCATAGACAAACACAAAATCTGTCAATTTTGGGCGTATGCCGATGATTACACAATCATCTATAAACTAAACAAAATACAAAACTCTCTCAATATAGACCCTCTACTCCTTGATTTTAATCAGTGGTGCAACTACTCTGGAGCTTCACTATCAGAGAGCAAATGCAAACATCTGCATATCTGCAGAAAATACAGCTGCAAATTTGCCTTTCAATCTAACACATTTACCCTGCAAAACGTAGACTCACTCAAAATACTCGGAATCACAATCGACAACAACTATAGATGGAACAAACACATTGACAATCTCACTCTGCAACTCTCTAAACGACTCAACATAATCAAGTGCCTCTCCAGCAACAAATTCAAATGTAATGCTAGCACAGTCCTGTACGTAGTTAAATCTATAATAATGTCAAAAATTGATTACGGAATACACCTATATGGAAAAGCACCCAAATCAGTCCTAAGCAAACTAAAAACTATATACCACTCTGCTATAAGATTTACGTTCTGTGCCTTTCGTACAACACCAATCAATAACCTCCTTTCCGAAGCAAACATACTCCCAATTGAATACAGAACAGTCTATGCAACCCAAAAGAACTTCAAAATTATCATTAACTCTAAACAGTCACCCATAGAAAAAATATACAACAAAATAATAAAAGCAGAAAGAACACCAAAATTTCCCTCCTCTCTGCACAACACAATAGACTCATGCAAACAACTACTAATTAAAATAGCTCCTATACCTTCAAAGAAAGAAAAGTCACCACACTGGCTAAGCAACAAAACCCATATTAATACCTATTTGCACTCGACAGACAAAACTAACACACCACCAATAATATACCAACAAAAATTCAAAGAACTAAAAAACTCAATGAATGGCCGATCATTTCTGTTTACTGACGGATCCAAATCATCTGTAGGAGTATCATACAGTGTAACAACTGAAAATGAAATAATATCCCAACAACTTCTACCGGAATACACATCCATATTTACAGCTGAGTTATCAGCTATACTTGCAGCATGTACTCATGCCATCAAACAATGAGGCAAATTTATAATATGCACAGACTCCTTGTCATCACTGCAAGCTATTAGCAATATAAACTATCAGAACTTCTACACTAACTCAATTAGAAATATTATGAACAAATACAAAACTGAGAAGCTGTTACTGTTCTGGGTCCCCAGACACTGCGGAATAACTTGCAACGAGCTAGCAGACAAATTGGCAAAAAACACCCACAACTACCCCCTTATCATTGAAAATAACTTCAACCCATCAGACATCAACAAATATATAAAACAAAATTCTCTCAAATACCACAACCTCGTCCTTAATAACTTATCTCACTATTACAAAAACATCTGCCACAATAAAGCTGTGACAGCAACAATAAAAAAAAAACAAGTGGGCGCGGCTGAAGTCGAGTTTGCTCGACTGGAGGATACCCTGTGCCAGTATCCATAAAATAGAATATTGGTTAGGACCATCTCATATGCATATTCTGTCAGTTTGGTTCAGTTATCTCAAACAACAAAAAAGTTGTTCATACTAAGACTTGATTTTCGACTGATCGTTCCTATGGCAGCTATATGATATAGTGATCCGATTTCAACCAATTTTGGTCAGGTTATAAGGGACCATCTCATATGCATATTCTGTCAGTTTAGTTCAGTTATCTCAAACAACAAAAAAGTTGTTCATACTAAGACTTGATTTTTGACTGTTCGTTCCTATGGCAGCTATATGATATAGTAATCCGATTTCAACCAATTTCGGTCAGGTTATAAGAGACCATCTCATATGCATACTCTGTCAGTTTGGTTCAGTTATCTCAAACAACAAAAAAGTTGTTCATACTAAGACTTGATTTTCGACTGATCGTTCATATGGCAGCTATATGATATAGTGATCCGATTTCAACCAATTTTGGTCAGGTTATAAGGGACCATCGCGTATGCATATTCTGTGAGTTTGATTCAGATAGATCAAACAACAAAAAAGTTTTTCATACTAAGACTTGATTTTCGACTGATGGTTGCTATGGCAGCTATATGATATAGTGGTCCGATTTCAATCAAATTTGGTGAGGATGTATGCGACCATCCCATATGCATATTCTGTCAGTTTGGTTCACATATCTCAAACAACAAAAAAGTTTTTCATACCGAGACTTGATTTTCGACTGATCGTTCCTATGGCAGCTATATGATATAGTGGTCCGATCCAAATTTAAAAACAAACTTGATCTGCGTCCGGTATTCAGCAACCTACATACCAAATTTGAAGTCTCTAGCTATTATAGTTTCTGAGATCGACGCGTTCAAACAGACGGACAGACGGACGGACAGACGGACGGACAGACAGACGGACATGGCTCAATCGACTCGGCTGTTGATGCTGATCAAGAATATATATACTTTATATGGTCGGAGATGCTTCCTTCTGCCTGTTACATACATCACACAAATCTAATATACCCTTTTTGACCATTTTCAATGGGCACAGGGTATAAAAAATCCACGCAAAGACTTTTTAAAATTTACCAGAATCAGACTAGGACATACCAACCTAACCCATAGCCATATCCTCAATAAAACTCCACCACCACTTTGTGAAAACTGCAACACTGCGCTCACCATACAACACATACTATTAGATTGCCCACTTAACAATAGAGAAAGATCAATATACAAGGTGGCGCAAAAGAAGTCATCCGATGTTGTTTGGCACTTATTTTTTTTCTAAATGAAAAACTTCGATTCTGTTTTTTGATTATGTTTATTTAGACCTTTAGAATTAATTGTGTTAAGTCGAGAAGATGATATCGGACAAATGGGCGCCGTCACAATTGATTGCCATACGGGCTCGTTTTATGGCATTTTCCATCACTTCGGCGAGCGTTTCGGGCGATAAATTCTCGCATTCGTGTCGGATATTTTCCTTGAGGGCTTCCAAGGTCTCAGGCTTGTTGATGTAAACACGGGACTTCAAAAAACCCCATAAAAAGAAGTGTGGGACCGTTAAATCGGGCGATCTGGCGGGCCAGTGCAAATCGCCAAAACGCGAAATTAAGCGACCCGGAAACGCGTCCTTCAGAATGTCGGTTGTGGCTCGTGCAGTGTGTGCTGTTGCTCCTTCCTGTTGGATCCACATGTCCACCAGTCCTAATTCGTCCAGTTCGGGCAGAAAAAACTCAGTCAACATTGCCCTATAGCGCGCACCGTCCACTGTTGTCGTTTGACCCGCGGCGTTCTCGAAAAAAAAATGGCCCGATGACTCCTCCAGCGTGAACAGCGCACCACGCAGTCACTTTGAGCGGGTGTAATGGCTTCTCGTGCATCACTCGCGGATTTTCGGTTCCCCAGAAGCGATAATTTTGCTTGTTCACATACCCGCTGAGGTGAAAATGAGCCTCATCGCTCATTATGATTTTGGTCGAAAAATCGTCCACTTCGGTGTCGAGATTGAGGATAGCTTGGGCATAAGTTACGCGCGTTTGGCGGTCGGCAGGCAGCAACTGATGCACGGACTGAACTTTGTAGGGGAACATGTTCAAATCTTTCACCAAAATTCGTTGCAGGGACCGTCGGCTGAGGCCCAATTGCGTGGCACGTCGTCTGGTCGATGTTTCGGGGCTCACTTCGACGTCCTCGGCTACAGCGGCGATATTCTCGGCAGAACGGGCGCTCCGGGGCCGGCCACTCTTGGCAACGTCTCGTGTGGTCCCATACTCTTCAAGGTTAGTGGCTAAACGGCGCAGTGTTTGCGCAGTCGGTGTCGGACGGCCGGGAAATCGGCGACGGAATTCGCGCTGCGCCAACACCACGGACGAATTGTTACGCAAAAAAATAGACACAATTATTCCGCGTTCTTGGGGAGTGTATCGCTCCATGGCTTATTCACTTGTATTCTGTATCTGTCTAGTCCAGAAATGTCAAAACAGATTTGACATTGGCGGCCATTTGCAAAAATGAGAGCATCTTCCAATAGGGTGACTTCTTTTGCGCCACCTTGTACCTTAAACCAACTAGTGCTGAAATATCCTCTTTTAACAATCACTGCGGACGGCAGTCCGCGCTAGTGACGAAAGCAGCACGAAGGGTGCGAAAGGCGACTAGCATATATACACAGGAAGAATGGAAAATTTGCTATGACTGTCCGATCGGGTCGATTTATATACCGATCGAAAGGTATCAATCTAACTTAAAAATGTGAGATAAACAGGTGTAAGTGGGAGGGACAAAATTTAAATGATTGGAGCAAATGGGGCCGTTGGAGCCTTTTAGATTTTTTTTATAATTTTTCACTATACTTATCAAAAATACGCGTCGAATGACACCTTGATCATCAAAATCCGACCACTGGTTCAGAAGATATATAATTTCGAAATTTTTGGTGCCCTTTTCAAAACGAGATGAAAAGTCAGTCTGTTTGTTTGTCTGTTTGTTTGTTTGTTTGTTTGTTTGTTTGTTTGTTTGTTTGTTTGTTTGTTTGTTTGTATAGATCAAAGCGTTGATTTAGCTTAAAAGTTTGAATGAGGACTTGTTCCGGATAAAAAATCTAGAAACGTTTGTTCTACGACTTTTTCAAAAAATCGCTAGTTTAGCGGGAAATCGCTAAAAACCGCTATGTACTTTTTATTTCGATGTGTTTGGAAGATATTACCTGTTAACAGAATATATACGTTTCGCTTAGAATTGGAATAGGACAGCAGCAACAACGTGTCGTAGCAGCCAGAGCTTGAGAGTTCTGTTAGATTTTGACAAAATTGTACCGTCAAAATATATTGCAAATTTCAAAACTTTTGATAACCTACTCCAAAATTGTGACAAAAAAATTTTTTTGTAGTAATTTTTAAGTAAAACTTAATATTATTCGTCACAAAATTGGATATCAGAAATTTTGGTGCATTAAAATGTTTTCGTCACTAGACTTTTACCTCGTAAAGAGGTTTTTTTTATAAGATATAAATAAAACAACAGAGTTCCTAAAAGCCGTAGGCATATACCAGCTAATTTAAGTACGCTATAAGATTAAACAAATCATCATCAAAATCATCAAAATATTAACTCTATAAGCTTAAGGCCTCAGCTGCTATAGCTTAGAATCTAAGTTAGACGTAATTTTAATTCCGTACTCACTTGTAAATAATAACAATAATAAAAATAAATTTCAGTCTTCGTCTAGAACTCCGCGCTAACAGTCGTCTTCGGTGATAAGCTACGTTTCGTTAAAGTAAACACTTTTATCTCTTCACACTCACTTTCATTCCTTTTTCCTTATTCGTGCATCCAAGAGTGAACCGTTCTTTAACTAAGAATAATAAAGTCTACCAAGCCATGGCCACGGGGCCACCAAAAGGTAGGGAAAACATGTTTTCCCTATTAAGTGATAGCCCAAAGACTAAAAAAAAAAAGACAGTACCAAAAAATACCTGTCGAATTCCCCGATCTACCAGAAGTCTCATCGCAGAACCCTAAATATATAATCTTATCAGCCAAGAACGCAGAAAAACCAATTACTGAATACTCATGCTTCGCGGTCCACAGAGCAATCCAACTACTAAGCAGAGATATTGTCTCCATATCCACTTTACGCGACGGAAATCTCCTCATTCTCGTGAAAAGCAAAGATGTGGCCAAAAAATTCATAAAAACTAAGGATCTCCCTGGTATTTGCGAAATTACTTGCAAGCTGCACGAATCTCTAAACAGCATAAAGGGCACCATTTACGCACCCTTCCTAAACAATATACCAGAAGAAGAAATCGTCCGTGAACTAAGATCGCAATACGTAACCTCAGTGTACAAATTCAATCGAATGACCGACGGCACACCAAAACCCACAGGGTTCATATTAATAACCTTTGACCTATTCACACTTCCCAACAAACTCGCCATCTCCTGGAACACTGTGAAAGTACGCGAATATATACCAAATCCGATGCGCTGCAAAACCTGCCAACTGTTGGGTCACACAGCTAAACATTGCAAAAACCAAGCTATTTGCGTAAATTGCAACCTTCCACCACATTCGCCAAATAAGTGCTCTCGATCACAATGCGCAAACTGTGGAGAGGAACACGCAGCTTCCTCACCTACATGCAGAAAATACCAAGAACACAAAGACATATAAAAAATAAAATCAATGAGAAAATGCAGCATGCGCGAAGCTAGAATTATGCACAAACAACAAAGAAACATCCCCAGTACCCGCAGTTACGCCCTGGTTACTGCCTCCTCTTCTACCCCTCCCACGGCGAACGAAACCAAAACGCAAACCACGAAAGACGACACAAAAAATCTTATCGCCGATAAGATCACCACAAAACCAAACACATCAAAATTCTCACTGCCTAAAGCCCCCACTACCTACTATTCCCCTTCCCCCGCACCCACCATACCAAATACTGATTACAAAAAGCAAATCAAAAGCACCGAAACTAAAACACTAGCCACCACAAGTAATACCAACACATTTTCGGCATATAATTTGCCTTCCTCATTACACAAGACATCCACCGAACGATACAACAGCGATTCAGACGACTCAATGGAAGAATTTGTCTCTTAGTCAACTCTCTTTCATTCTGTCTCTCTACACATAATTATAACATCTATTTCACTTTCTACTGTCATGACTCTTAAAGTTTTACAATGGAATATGAATGGAAATATAAACAATTACCAACAACTCATTCTACTTATTAAGGAAAAGAACCCAGATGTAATATGTATTCAAGAGACTCATATTCCACACAATAAAAACAACATTATTCTCCCCAAGTCATACAATGGATATTTTAAAAATATGCACACAAATTTTACAAACAAGCAGGGAATTGGCTTCTTGATTAAGCGTCATATTCCACATAAGCAAATCCCATTGTTATCTAACATTTCATGTGATGCTCTACAACTTGGCTTCTTAATTAAGCGTCATATTCCACATAAGCAAATCCCATTGTTATCTAACATTTCATGTGATGCTCTACAACTTGAATTAAACATAAAAATTACGTTAATAAACTCTTATATACCACCCAGTCAAAGCTTCACCGAAAACGACCTACTCCTCCCTTTATCCAATATTAACACCCCTGTTGAAAAATGTATTTACTTTAATTTGATATATTTATTTTAAATCGATATTTTATCGACAACTTGAATTTATGTTTATTAACATTGTGAAATATGATTTATCGAACTCGATAATGTTAAGTTTTTTGGTATTTTTTACATTGAAGTAAGTTGGCAGCACGAGCTATGCATATATAAAAAAAGATCGTGATGAAATAAGACGCGTAAAGAATAGACGCAATAAGATTTTAAGCAAAAAAACTGAAATCACGCGCAATCGCGCAAAGTATTATTTAAATAAACATAATTAATAATACACCCAGTGTTTTATTTGACGACATCTGTATGTGTGACAAAAAAAGGATTTGGAGACGCATCGACCGACAATAAAATATCGAGCGTCTTTCGAGCCGGACATATTAAACATAATATTCCATACAGGTACACCAACATGGTCTTTCGAGCCGGACATATTAAACATAATATTCCATACAGGTACACCAACATGGTCCTTCGAAGCCTAGCGAAATAGCATATGGACGTTAATGCCACATCGCAATTGATTTAGCATCTTACGACACAACAGAAGCTATTTCATCAGCTTGTGTTAAGTGTGTATGTATATGCAAGTTTAAGTTTGTCAGACTTAAACACGCATACAAGCAACAGACAGTTGCACCGACTACACATACACACACATACACAGCGATATTTATGCATACATTGCTGAGCCCATAGGCTTGGGTATACATACAATTGTGCAGACAGCAAAGACAGCAGACAGCGATAATGCCGCCAAAGCGCAAAGTAAAGACGCCAACAACGACAGGCAAAGGAAAGCAGCAGACAGTTGCAGACGACAACAGACAAAATTCTTCCGAGCATGATGAATCTAAACTAATTTGCGACACTGTAGTTGCAGCGTCAACACCATTTCCAACATCGACGGGAAAAAAACCAGGATCATCACAATGCTCTAAAAAGTCGGCCAGAATGGAGCAGCTTGAAATTCAAATGGAATTTTTGGTGAAACAACAAGTTGAGCTTCAGCGACGAATGGAACAAGTTCATTCAAGCAGCGCAGGCAGTGCGCAAGACAATGATGATCATGAAAACAGAACACAGATGGATCGCAGAACAAGTCAGTGGGTCGACGGACAGCCACGTAAGTTAGAATTCAACTGTAACACTGAGAACGGGAACACCGAATCGATGTACCAAAATGTAATTAAAAATTTTATGGCAAGACAGACAGTCGCGCAGGATTTGCCAACATTTTCGGGCGATCCTTTAGATTGGCCAATATTTTATGCTGAGTTTGTGAACAGCACAGGAACTTGTAACTTTAACGATTACGAAAATATAACTCGGCTAAGAAAGGCATTGACAGGCAGAGCTAGGGAAGCAGTACAGTCGCTCCTATTGTTACCACAAAATGTAGATAACATAATTGACATTTTAAAAGAGCGATTTGGCGATTCAAATCACATTGTACGACTACTGATTGACAAAATAAGAAATATCCCTTCAATTAAAGAAGACAAATTTGAAAGACTAATAAATCTAAATGATCAGCTTACAAATTTAGTTCACACTTTGTTTGCACTTGAAGAAATTGACCATATACGAAATCCGATATTATTTAATGATATCTTGGAAAAACTTCCAGTAACACAACGCATTGCCTTTATGCAACATTATCAGGATGCAAGCAAAGATGAGCTGAAACTGCTGGTGCTACAAAAATGGTTAGGCAAATAGAGTAAAGCAGCTCAGTCATTAGGCTATGGTCTAATCAAGTCAAAAGATACTACACTGACAATATCCGATGATAAAAGTCAACAAAAACAAACATCGACAAAATATTGTAATTTTTGTAAGCTAAGTAATCATTATATATCATCATGCGACAAATTTAAAAGCCTAGACATTGACAAGCGTTGGGACCACGTCTCAAAAAATCATTTATGTATTGCTTGCTTGTGCAAGAATCATGCAATGAAAAACTGCAAATACAAAAAGACTTGTAACATCAATAATTGTACCTACAGCCATAATACATTGTTACATAAAGACAAACAACAAAATTTGACAGGTCAGAATCTTAAATCAACTGAAAATCCAAATCTCCAAATTGAGACAGAGCAAAATTGTAATATCAATTTAAATCAGAGTAAGGTACTGCTTAAGATAATTCCAGTTACACTTATGGGCCCCGGAGGAATAATTGACACATACGCACTTTTGGACGAAGCTTCGACTGTTACATTAATTGATCAGCAGTTGGCTAATGACTTAGAATTAAACGGTCCGACATGTCCACTGAAAATGCAATGGACGAATAATGAGACTTATGAACAGGTTGATTCCAAAGTGGTCAGTGTACGCATAAAAGGAAAAGCCAATAATTCAAAAACATTTACTTTACGAAAAGTCAAGACAGTATCCGATTTAAATTTGCCAATGCAAAGTGTACAAATAAACGACATAGTTGACAATTGGAAATTCTTAAAAGACTTTAAGGATTGTGCTTATCATAATGCAAAACCAAAGATACTCATAGGTCAAGACAATTGGTCACTCATAGTCTCGCGCAAGATTAAGCATGAGTCATTTAGTGGTCCAGCAAGCAGTAAGACCCTTTTAGGATGGGTTGTTCACGGCAATGTCAATTCAAATAATAGCGACAATCGTTCCAATTTCATGCTACATATAACTGACTGTACAAATCAGAATGACGAAACTGACGATCTAAGTATTTTACACAACCTAGTCAAATCTTATTGGTCCATTGAGAATGAAATGACTTCTCCAAAAGACAATCCAATATCTTTAGACGACAAAAAGTGTTTGGATATTATTGACAAGACATTAATAAGAAAAGGCAATAGGTTTGAGTGTGGGTTATTTTGGAAAGACAATAACATTCAACTGACAGAAAGCTACAGCAACGCCTACAATAGACTAGTTTTGTTAGAGCGTAAAATAGATAAAGACGAGACATATGGCATGAAATATAAGGAAATGATTGAAGCTTACATTAGTAAAGGCTACTTAAAACAACTATCTAAAGACGAATCCTTAATACAAACACCCTTGACGTACTATTTACCACACTTTGGTGTTATAAACATCAATAAGCCAAACAAGCTAAGAATTGTCTTTGATGCTGCGGCAAAAAGTCATGGTAGTTGCTTAAATGATTATCTTCTGACAGGACCTGACCTTTATAACGAGTTAACGACAGTATTAATGAATTTTCGACGGTCAAAGATAGCATTTGTGGGCGATATAAAAGAAATGTTCTTACAGATAAAAGTCAGACAAGAAGACAGACATGCACAGAGAATTCTATGGCGAGGACATGATCGTCACAAATCCCCAGACATATATGAAATACAAGTAGTTTTCTTTGGTGCAAAATGCAGTCCGTGCATTGCCCAACAAACTAAAAACCGAAATGCCTTAGATTTCCAAGACCAGTTTCCACAAGCCTGTCAAGAAATAGTTTCAAAACATTACATGGATGACTATTTGGGTGGAGCTGACGATGTCATTAGCGCCGTTCAATTAATTAAAGACGTCTCATTTATCCATAGACAAGCAGGTTTTGAAATGTGCAATTGGATATGCAATTCACAGGAAGTTTTAGAGCAAATTACTGAAACAACCGAACGGAACACTGACAAGAAAATTAAGAGCCTGACAGAAGAGCGCGTTTTAGGATTGATGTGGGACTATGAAAAAGATGTCTTTGCTTTCAACCTAAAGTTTCAATCAATTTATATTGATATATTGTCCTTGACTAGACGACCGACTAAACGTGAGATTCTCAAACTCACCATGTCCATTTATGATCCTTTAGGATTTCTATCCAATGTCTTGATAGCAAATAAAATACTTTTGCAAGCAATCTGGGAAAGTGGCATAGATTGGGATGACAAAATAACAGAAGAACATTCTATTATGTGGGAAAAATTATGTAAGAACATTGCAAGACTAAATGAACTGTCCATTCCCAGGAAAATGACGACACTAAATATTGACAAATGTAATGTACAGTTACACATATTTTGTGATGCATCAAAATTGGCATATGCTTCGAGTGCATATTTGAGATTCGACGACGGACAACAAATAGAGTCCACATTAATACTTGCCAAGTCGAGGGTAGCCCCTCTTAAGCCAATGTCAATACCAAGACTTGAATTACAGGGTGCACTTCTCGCAGCACGACTCAGTAAAACTATTAAAGAAATAGTGAATATCAACATTGACAAGACATACTTATGGACAGACGCCGAGATCGTGTTATATTGGCTTAAGTCGAGTAGCAAACGATTTAAAGTCTTTGTATCACAACGGTTAGGCGAGATTCAAGAACTGACTAATATTAACGACTGGAGATACGTTCCGACAAAACTCAACCCTGCAGACGAGGCCACAAAAATCCGAGACATTGACTTTTCCTTAACAAGTTCATGGTTTAAAGGACCACCGTTTTTATTAAATTCAGAAAATGAATGGCCAAAAGGAAAGTTGTCTCACAATTGCCAGGTTGATGTTGAGCAGGTAACTGTGGAATACGTCCACGTGACTTCCATCGTAAATAATACGATCGTATTGCCAGACCCTTCACGATTTTCCAACTGGTTGAGATATTTGAGGACAACTGCATGGGTCTTGAGATATATAAATAATTTAAAGCCTTCAAATGACAAGCCCATTAAAAGTGAGCTAATTTCAACAGAGATTGACAGTGCAGAAAATTTAATCTTTAAAAATATTCAACAAGAATGCTATGGTAAAGAAATTGATTGTATTTTAAAGAAAAAACCCATAGAAAAGATCAGTAAATTAAATGCACTGCCAATATTTGTTTCAGAGAATGGACTACTAAGACTTAAAGGACGTTTAGACAACATTAGTGACAAAGACCTTGAGTATGATTCCAAAAACCCAATTGTTTTAGCCAAAGAACACGCAGTCACAATGTTGATTGTTAAGTATTATCATGTTGCAAATTGTCACATAGGAACCGACACTGTAATTGCCAATCTCAGACAAAGATTTTGGATAACCAATTGTCGCAATACCGTCAAGAAGATAATTCACAATTGTCAATATTGTAAGAATAAAAAAGCACTTCCGCAAGTACCAAGAATGGGCCAACTACCTGAATGTAGAGTGACACCGACTGAACGACCTTTCCTAAAAATAGGAGTTGATTATTTTGGTCCCATTGAAGTTCTTGTTAACCGCAGCCATGTCAAGCGATATGGAGTTATTTTGACTTGTATGGCTACTCGTGCCGTCCATTTAGAGATAGCTGAAGATTTATCCAGCAATGCTTTCATGCATGTCTTCCGACAATTTTCAGGTCGACGCGGGGTACCAGAGGAGGTATATTCAGACAACGGGACAAATTTTATAAAAGCGAGCAAAGAGATCAGTGAGGTGACATCGCAATGGCCAATTGACGAGCTGACACAGTTTTTTACCTCAAAGAGGTGCAAGTGGATATTCAACCCACCATTAAGTCCCCATATGGGAGGAGCTTGGGAAAGACTTATTCAGTTAACCAAGAAATATCTTTCATTTATGTTAAAAGAACGTTATCCGAAAGAGTATGTTTTAAGAACTTTGTTCTGTGAAATTGAATTTATAATGAACAGCAGACCTCTTTTGTATATCCCAGCAGATTCAATTGAATCAGCACCTTTGACGCCAAATAATATTTTAATTGGTCCGAATTACCGAGATTCATTTTACGCTAACGCTACCGACTCTGATTTAATTTGCATTAATAACTGGAAAGCATCACAGCGATTGGCAGATGTATTTTGGCAGAAATGGAAGAAAGATTACCGACAATATCTGTTAAGCAGCCGAAAATGGTCAAAAGACCAAGGCATTATACAAGAAGGCGATGTTGTATTGATCTTGGATTCTGACTTGCCAAGAAATTGTTGGCCAAAGGGCATAGTTATTAAGACTTATCCATCCAATGATGGCCGTGTAAGGATTGTAGGCATTAAGACTCAAACGGGTATTTATAAGAGATCCGTTGTAAAATTAATTAAGCTTCAAGTAAAATAGATTAATAATTGAAGTATTGCTGAAAGCAATACTTGGGAGGAGGATGTTGAAAAATGTATTTACTTTAATTTGATACATTTATTTTAAATCGATATTTTATCGACAACTTGAATTTATGTTTATTAACATTGTGAAATATGATTTATCGAACTCGATAATGTTAAGTTTTTTGGTATTTTTTACATTGAAGTAAGTTGGCAGCACGAGCTATGCATATATAAAAAAAGATCGTGATGAAATAAGACGCGTAAAGAATAGACGCAATAAGATTTTAAGCAAAAAAACTGAAAACACGCGCAATCGCGCAAAGTATTATTTAAATAAACATAATTAATAATACACCCAGTGTTTTATTTGACGACATCTGTATGTGTGACAAAAAAAGGATTTGGAGACGCATCGACCGACAATAAAATATCGAGCGTCTTTCGAGCCGGACATATTAAACATAATATTCCATACAGGTACACCAACAACCCCTATAATACTCTGCGGCGACTTTAATTCTTGGAGCACGCTGTGGGGCTCCTTCACCACAAACTCCCGAGGGAAAAGCTTAAAAAGCTCATAGAGAAAGCTAATCTCGCCCTTCTTAATGACAGCTCAGCCACGCACTTCTCCACTCATAACTCACTTACCTGTGTTGACCTCACGATAGTCTCTCCAGCAATCTTACATAGATGCAATTGGACAATAGACAATTTCTTACACGGAAGCGACCATTTCCCGATAGTCACCACCATAACTACACAATTTAATACCGAAACTAGTGGACGGTGCTACAGTCGAGCATACTCGACTGTCGGAGACCCCGTACTTACTATGGAAAAAAAGTTTTTCATACTAAGACTTGATTTTTGACTGATCTAGTGGTCAGGATGTATGGGACCACTATACATGCATATTCTGTCAGTTTGGTTGAAATATCTCAAACAGCAAAAAAGTTTTCCATACTAAGACTTGATTTTCAACTGATTGTTCCTATGGGAGCTATATGATATAGTGGTCCGATCCAAAATCTAAAACAAACTCGATCTGCTTGCAATATAGACGAACCTACATACCAAGTTTGGAGTCTCTAGCTCTTATTGTCTCTGAGATCTAGGCGCTCTTACAGACGGACAGACAGACAGACAGACATGGCTAAATCAACTCGGCTGTTGATGCTGATCAAGAATATATATACTTTATGGGGTCTGCCACGCCTCCTTCTGCCTGTTACGCACTTTTTTTTTGTGACAAAGTTAATAGACACCTGTACTTTTTATAAGTACGGTGTCTAAAAACCTTTGCGGATCATATGCTAACAAATAATTTTACTATACAAATAAATGATACTAAAATTTTGAATTGATGCAAATACCAAATTTTAAAAAAATATCAAGATAACACAAAATAAAAGAAATATTATATATAAAAAACAAAATATTAAGAACAAATAAAATGTGGAGCGTGAATTCGAACCCGGGACTCCTAAACATAACGGAGGACAACGCTCTACGCATTGCACCGCAGACTCTTTTTGGAAATACCCACCTTGTTATAGATTTTATTTTTACTGGACTGTAAGTCAAAGTAATTATTATCAAGTTGTGATTGTTGTCGTTGTTATTGTTTCTGATAACGAATGGCAAATCATCGAGAATTTAGTTGTTTAATATCTTCGCTTCTTTATTAGGAATGTCTATCTTTAAATTTGTGCTTATAATTAAGATTTTCTATTTTGTGGGCGTTTAAGGGGGCGTGGCGAATATATAAAACAACAAGAATATATGTACTTTTAACATTTAAAAAAAAACTAACTAAACTAAAATAACTGAATTCAAAATATTAAAAAAAAAAAATTTTTTGTCCGTACCGGAACTCGAACCCGCAACCCGAACTGAGAACTTGTGCAAAAAGCAAATGTTCTAGACACTGCGCCACAGGCGATCTTAAATTATAGGTATCTAATTGTAGATTTTGTTGTTACTGGACTGTGAGTCAAATTTAATTGTTATCTAATTGTGATTGTTGTTATTGTTGCTGATAAGGAATGGCAAATCATCGAGAATTTAGTTGTTTAATATCTTCGCTGTTTATTATCCGATCGCGATGAAATTTTCAGCATATAGGATAATATTATCTTTGTCTATGCTCAATTAGGAATGTCTATCTTTAAAAATGACCTTATAATTAAGATTTTTCAAGTTTGTGGGCGTTTAAGGGGGCGTGGCCAAAATCTAAAACAAACTCGATCTGCGTGCAATATAAACGGACCTACATACCAAGTTTGGAGTCTCTAGCTCTTATAGTCTCTGAGATCTAGGCGATGACACAGACGGACAGACGGACAGACGGACGGACGGACAGACGGACATGGCTATATCGACTCGGCTGTTTATGCTGATCAAGAATATATATACTTTATGGGGTCTGCCACGCCTCCTTCTGCCTGTTACGCACTTTTTTTTTTGTGACAAAGTTAATAGACACCTGTACTTTTTTTAAGTACGGTGTCTAAAAATCACGCGTACCGCCAGATACAAAACAGACAGTGCAAACTGGGAGAAGTTCCAAGAAATGCTATCAAACAACATTAAAGATTTCAAGTATTGCAATATCCATCAAGGAGTTTCCAAATTAACCAAAATCATTCACACAGCGGTAAATCACTGCGGACGGCAGTCCGCGCTAGTGACGAAAGCAGCACGAAGGGTGCGAAGGCGACTAGCATATATACACAGGAAGAATGGAAAATTTGCTATGACTGTCCGATCAGGTTGAGTTACATACCGATCGAAAGGTATCAATTCAACTTACAAATGTGCATACTAAGACTTTTGTAAACTCACCTGGTTCGTGAGATAAACAGGTGTAAGTGGGAGGGGCAAAATTTAAATGATTGGAGCTAATGGGGCCGTTGGAGCCTTTTTAATTTTTTACTATTCTTATCAACAATACGCGTCAAATGACACCTTGATCATCAAAATCCGATCACTGGTTCAGAAGATTATTTATTTTGATATTTTTGGTGCGCTTCTCAAAATGAGATGAAAAGTCAGTATGTCTGTTTGTTTGTTTGTTTGTATGAAAGCGTTGATTTAGCTTAAATATTTGAATGAGGACTTGTTCCCGCTCAAAAATATAGAAACGTTTGTTCTACGACTTTTTCGAAAAATCGCTAGTTTAGCGGGAAATCGCTAAAAACCGCTAAAATTAAAACCCTCATAGCATCCAAACGATAGAAGCTACAGATATGATATATATACCGATGAAAAGGTATTTTGAAGGGCTCTTAGGCATAGTTTCAAAGTTTTTTTTTTTAAGTAAAAAGGTAAACATCTACAGGTGAAATAAGGTATTTTTTCCACATTTTGGCGATTTAAGAAAAATCTACAAATCAAATCACTTAAAAATATTTTATATGTTATAGGCAATTTTATTCCGCGTTTTTTGACATATAACACATATCTGTCAAAATTTGTTTGTGCAAGATATTACCAATTAGCTGAATATACCTTTTACCTTTACACTACTGCATGTACATATGCAGTATGTACACTGCTTGCTGCGTAATGCGGAAATAAACTGCTTGCAAGTGGTGAATTCTTTTTGCGGCAGATAAATCATTTTAAAATCAAAAATATAGAAACGTTTGTTTTACGACTTTTTCGAAAAATCGCTAGTTTAGCGGAAAATCGCTAAAAACCGCTAAAATTGAAACCCCCATAGCATCTAAACGATAAAAGCTACAGATGTGATATATATATCGTTGAAAAGGTATTTCAAAGGGCTCTTTGGCATGCTTTGAATTTTTTTTTAAGTAAAAAGGTAAACAGCTACAGGTAAAATAAGGTATTTTTTCCCACATTTTGGCGGTTTTGAGAAAACGCCAGTAATGATTTTTTCGAATTTTGCATGTATGTTTGTAAAAGAACTAGTGTTGCCAGACAGTTTGTTTTTGTTTGTACAAACAATAAACACCTTTTGGTAAAGTTGTACCGTCAACAAATATTGCAATTTTCAAAATTTCTGATATCTTACGTGAAAATTTCTGATATCTTATAAAAAAAACCTCTTTACTAATTAATTAAGGTTTACTTATAAATTACTAAAAAAAAATTTTGTCACTCGGCACATTGCGCTAATTTCTTCATACCGTAATTTATAAGTAAACCTTAATATTATTCGTCACAAAATTGGATATCACAAATTTTGGTGCATGAAAATGATTTCGTCACTAGACTTTTACCTCGTAAAGAGGTTTTTTTTATAAGATAATCTTATCTAGTATCGAGGAGCTACGTGCAGCGCAATGCAACAGGAGGCTCCCATCAACCGAGAGTCGTTTTTAATGGTTTCCCAACTGTGCCTCGGATTTTGGAACGCTCGTAGCATATTGCCCAATGTGAATGAGCTTAAACTGTTTTTGGATAAGCACAAAGTGGACATCATGCTTATTTCTGAAACACACTTGCATGCTGGACTTTATTTTTCAGTTGATGGATATGCCTGCTATCGTGCTGACCACCCGTCTGGTCGTCCCAGAGGGGGTTCTGCAGTATTAGTCAGGCAAAATCTGATACACTATCACCTGTTCCCTGTCTGTACACTTTCTGCTCAGCTGGCTGCTGTAATGCTTTAGACTTCGCTGGGTGAGGTCCTTGTTGCTGCTGCATATCTCCCTCCAAGGCTTTACTGGAATCAACAGGATTTCAATGCTTTGCTGCTACAACTTGGTCATAGGTTCATTGTAGGCGGCGACTTTAATGCTAAGCATAGATTATGGGGCAATCACAGAGCTGACTCGCGTGGCCTTGCCCTTCATGATGCGCTTGCTGGCTGCTCTGCTCAAGTGTTGGCTACTGGAAGGCCCACATTCTTTCCCTACAATAGACTAAATGTTCCCTCTAGCCTCGACTTCTTTGTCTATAAAGGAATGCCTGACAATCTCCTCTCAGTACGTGAAGAATATGACCTTTCTACGGATCATTTGCCTCTCCTCGCCTCCATCTCCTCCTCGGTCTCCTTGTCCAACGGAAGCAACAGTATCCTGCCTCTGGGAGCGAACATTAGTAAGTTCAGACAGATTCTGGATGCTTCAATCTACCTCAACACGACCTTATCTTCTACTGATGATGTTGATAATGCTGTCCAGATACTGGTTGATAAAGTCAGGCTGGCGGCTACTGATTCTGTTCCTCTTTGCGGGCTTCCTGCTTCCATTACTGGTCAGCATTCTCTGTCTTCGCCTACTCTTGAGGGTCTGATTGTTCTGAAACGAAGGCTGAGAAGGGAATATATTCGCACAAATGATGCTCGAATTGACAGGCTATATCTTCGCATTGCCAACAGAGTTAGGAGCGAATTGGCGACGCTTAAGAGGGCTTCTGTTGATGACATGCTTGAGAGGGCTACTGCTGACGAGAAATCCAAGTTTGCGCTCTGGAAACTAACTCGCCGTTACAAGAGGCAGGCTGCGCCAAAGTTTCCTGTCGGTAAGCCTGATGGTTGCTGGGCCAGATCCCCTTTGGACAGTGCTGAAGCTTTCGCGTGCAGCTTAGAGGATCGATTTACTCCTTTTGAGTCTGCTCCACTTAGCAGGGTGCTAAAAGTTGCGCGTGTTCTTGATGAACCATTTCAGATGTCTCTTCCGTTGTCGCTCATCACCTTTTCCGAAGTCTTGGCTGAGATTAAATGCCTTAAGGCTGGCAAAGCACCTGGTGTGGACAGCTTCGACAACAGGACCATCAAGTTGCTTCCTGTCAAGGCTGTGCTGTTCCTGCTCTTAATTTATAACGCTGCCCTCCGTCTCGGCTATTTTCCCTTTGCTTGGAAAAAGGCAAGAATAATTATGATTCACAAAAGTGGTAAGCCTCCTGACTTGCTGACTCTTATCGCCCGATCAGCCTTCTCCCTGCTTTTGGCAAAATCCTGGAGAAATGCATTTTAAGAAGGATCAGAGATACTCCCAAGCTGATGAGTGCCATTCCTAAGTTTCAGTTTGGGTTCAGACTAAAACATGGTACGCCTGAGCAACTGCATCGTGTCGCTAACCACATTTTGACAGGGTGTGGCATGAGGGACTCCTGTCTAAAATCAAAAACTTGATGTGCCCACAGCTGTATAGCATTGTCGCGAGCTTCCTTTCGGATAGAACCTTTCAAGTCGCCCAGGATGGGATTTCCTCTAGCTGTAAACGCATACTTGCAGGTGTTCCTCAAGGTAGTGTCCTGGGCCCTACTCTTTACAGCCTGTTCACCCATGACATGCCCACGGCCAGGGATATTCCACTTATACGCCGACAGGATCTCTTGGTGGCCACATTTGCTGACGACACGGCTATTCTTGCTAAGAACCCTTGCATTTATAATGCTTCTGACATGCTCCAAGAGTACCTAGCGTTGTTTGAAGAATGGGCCTCCAATTGGAACATTGGCATTAATGCTGGGAAGTGCGCTCTTGTGACGCACACGCTAAGAAAAGGCTCTTGCCCAGGGGTGTTTTTACAGGGTCAGCTTGTGCAACAACTTAACGCTCACAAGTATCTCGGGGTTATCTTGGACCGTAGATTAACATTCGGGAGTCATGTGGATAGTATTGTGAAGTCGATTTGGTTCAAATGCAAGCGTATGAGTTGGCTTCTTAACTGCAGAAACAAGCTGAGCCTAAAAAACAAAGTGCTCATCTATAAGTGCATTCTTGCCCCTGTGTGGCGTTACGGACTACAGGTGTATGGCATTGCTGCGAAATCTCACTTGCACAAGATACGAGTCCTTCAGGCTAAAATCCTGAGACGTATTAGCGGCGCTGAATGGTTTGTACGTACTCGGGAGCTAAGCAATGACCTTTCCGTGCCTCTAATTGGAGATGTCATAACTGCTCAGGTTAAAAATTATCAACAAAAACTAAGAAACCACCCGAATGTACTAGCGAGAAACTTACGTGGTCGAAGGAAGCGAAGAAGACTGAAAAAACTACAACCAAATGACCTACTTTGCAGAGTAATCACATGAAGAGCCACAAGTAACATTTTCTCTCCACATGTAAACGTTTATTTTTCTTTTTGTTAACTACACCATGACATATTGTCCTTTTTACTGTTTTATCCACACTGCAGTACAAGTTGTTCCCTACAACAGACGCTGTATATTCTGCATATATTGTAAATAAACCACATATTTTTATATAAAAAAAAAAATAACTGAAACCCCAGAAGATAAAAATGAAATAATTCACATAGATATTTCCCATATGAAACATAGATCGTTTGTAACAGTAATAGACAAACTTACTAAATTTGCAACAGCATATAACATTAAAGCCAGAAACTGGAGAGCAAAGCTGCAAATAATAATAGATCAGTTCACAAAGTTTGGTAGACCCAAGAAAATTATTATGGACAATGAATTCAATGAACAAATATCAAGCTTTTTAGACAAAGAGGACGTAATATTACATCTGACAAAGCCAAATTCACACACAGGAAATTCAGACATAGAAAGACTTCATTCAACCTTAATTGAAATTGTAAACAGCATAGACGAAGACATTTCAATAGAAACACTAATTAAAATCGCCATTGGCGCATATAATAAAAGATATCATTATATATATATAAAATATAAAAATGATAAAAATGCACAAGAGCTTCAAGAAATTATAAAAGACAACAAAGAAAAGATTATAAATAATTTAAATGAAAAAAGGGAAACTTATGAAGAAAGCAAAAAAGAAGGACCGATAAAAAAGTATAAACGCCTTAGGCACAAGAACGAACCGTATTTCAGATATGCCAAACTAGAAGATGTGCACCCTTGTAATATTAAGAGACCAATAAAAATAGAAAAAGTATAAATTAAAAGAAAAAAAAATTTTTTTCATATATATTTTCAACATTAGTAATTAGTTTATCCCCACCTACAGAGTATTTTATTGATCATATTAATGACACTATCAGTGGTACACACTAGACTACATATGGTACCAAATCAGGAGGGAGCAGGATATGTACCAATACATATTCATTCAACAGAAGTTGTGAATGAAACGGTTATAATTTTACATATTATTGATATTAATCAACTTACTAGCATTATCAATAAAATAGATAATAATATAAAAAACGTTGAAATAGCAGACAAAGAATTAATCATAAATGAGATAGACCTGATCAAAGCTAAAATCAAGTCAATAACCCCATCTACCAGAACACAGAGAGGACTTATAAATGGCGTAGGTACAATGTACAAATGGCTTTTCGGATTAATGAACAATGAAGACAGGGAAAACATATTAACACATTTAGATATAATAGATCAAAATAATCATGAATCGTTCAAAAACATGAACCAACAAATTTATATTAATAACCATTTCAATGACACTATTAACAAACTAGCAGACACAATTATACAAGATAGAAATGTAATAGAACTTTTTTCAGAAAAAATAAATGTACAAAACGAGGAAACAGTAAAAAAATCTTATTCAATGACCAAAGGCAAAAATTAAAAAATATAGAAGAAAAATTAATTACATTCAAGAAAATATAGCGTCAGCAAAAAATTATATATTTTTACCTGAAATATTGACCAAAGAAGAAATAATTAAATTTGAAATAGACTTCTATAAAATTAAACTGACTAGAATGGGCATTTTAAAATACAAAAACAATGCAATTGTCATGGCAATAAAACTACCCAAAACCTGCCCAACCCAAACCCAAAACTGCCAGTGACAACAATTTTTTTTTAATAATTCATGTGTAAAATTTAATATTTTTCGTCACAAAATTGGATATCAGAAATTTTGGGGCATGAAAATGTTTTCGTCACTAGACTTTTACCTCGTAAAGAGGTTTTTTATAAGATATCAGAAATTTTTTAATAAGACATCGGAAATTTTGACAATTGAAATATTTTTTTACAGTGTAACTTTGTCAATCGGTGTTTATTGTTTGTACAAGCAAAAACAAACTGTCTGGCAACACTGTTTCCCTTTACTAACACAAGCGCAAAATCTATCAGCACTCTCAAACTCTGGCTGCTATGACACTTCGTTGCTGCTGTCCTATTCCAATTCAAAGCAAAACTTATATATTCAGTCAACAGGTTATATCTTCCAAACCAATCATGAAAACTCTATGTATGATATATCAAAAATTTTGCAAGCTCAAACATATTGAAATTAAAAAAAAATCGTTGGCGGAGTTTTCTCAAAAACCGCCAAAATGTAAGGAAAAATACCTTATTTCACCTGTTGCTTTTTGCCTGTGTACTTTAGAAAAAAAGTTTGAAGGTATACTTAAGAGCCCTTTAAAGTACCTTTCCAACGACATATAGATTATATCTGTAGCTTCTATGGTTTGGACACTATTAGCAGATTTTAGCGATTTCCCGCTAAACTAGCGATTTTTCGAAAAAGTCGTAGAACAAAAGTTTCTAGATATTTGATCGGGAACAAGTCCTCATTCAAACTTTTAAGCTAAATCTACGATTTGATCCAAACAAACAAACAGACTGACTTTTCATCTCGTTTTGAGAAAGGCACCAAAAATTTCAAAATTAATTATCTTCTGAACCAGTGATCGGATTTTGATGACCAAGGTGTCATTCGACGCGTATTTTTGACTAGAATATTAAAAAATCAAAAAGGCTACAACGGCCCCATTTTCTCCAATCATTTAAATTTTCCCCTCCCTTTCAAACGAGATCAAAATAAAAATAGCCTGTAAAACTTTCAATTTTTTTTTTAAACGACCATGAAATTGGTTTTTTTTCACCAAAATTATTGAAGGTATAAGCCATAGGAAATTTGATCAATTTTAATAAATTATATACATTTCTCATTTCAGTTTACAACCAGAGGCCCAACATTTGAAGAAGCAGATCGATGTTTTGAGTGTCGAGGTCGACGAGATCCGCCATTTGCAAGCCGAAATTTTAATTTTTCAAATATCACTTTTTTTTTTTTAATCGTCAATAAACAACAAATCAAAGTTCGAAAGCAGAAGTTCGTATGTCTTTTCATTTTCCCACAAACCGTTCTCAAATTTTGCTTGATTTTCGGCCAAATCCAAAAGAACCTCCCCTTAAATGACACAGGATTAGCTATTCAATTAATATATTGTCTGACAGGGTTATTGAAATCAATTGTGGATTCTCATATTACAGATTATCACAGAATGGCATTGTTTTTATTCCCCCCTACAAACAGATTGATTCAGTTCAGCATGGAAGTTAAAGAAAAAGTAATAGAATCATGTAAGGACTTAATGAAAAAATACTGGTCAGAAGAAGATTGTGTAAAAGATCCGAAAAAGATGTCTCAAAAACTTGAAATATTTTCAGGGCTCGTTCCCACATATAGCAACGACAACATAATGCTAACGATAGAGTCGCAAATTCTGGCATACACATCCCTTAAAATACAGATAACCGAAGAGTTTAAGATCTTACAGTGGTGGAACACAAATAAAGAGCACTATCCTCTGATGTTTAAAGTGAGCTGCAAAATGTTGGGCATTCCAGCAAGTAGTGCCTCTTCGGAAAGGGCGTTCTCACAGACAAGACTATTAATTTCGGAGAAGAGAAGCAATATTGCGAAAAACTCGGACATGGTAAACGAAATAATGTTTTTAAATTATAACTTAAAAAAAAAAATAATTTAAATAAATTGGAATTTGTTATTATGAATATGAGTTTTATTAACAAATCCATTTGAATGGTACCCGGTATCACAAGTACAAATTTGTTTTTGGTTCTTTATTTGTTCCTATTCAAATGTTCCGAAACTTCAAATCTGTTTAAGCAACTCGTTCTTTTAAGTATAAACATGATGCTTACTTCATTCTATTGGGGCAGTTGAGTAGGCTATGATACCGGTCAATGTGAGTGTATTAATGTCTCGTTAGCTGTATCGAATGGATTCGTGCAAGACTCTAGAACCTACATAACTAGTTTGAAATCGCTAGTTCTTATAGTCCCTGAGATCCGGACAAACGGACAGACGGACATGGCCATATCGACTCGGCTGTTGATGCTGATCAAGAATAAGTACACTTTATGGGGTCTGCCACTCCTCATTCTGCCTGTTACGCACATTTTACGCACACAAATTTTCTATATCCATCTCTGTCGTCTCTCTAACGTCAGACTCTCTCTGACCGGCGTGGCCCCGAGAGAGAACGAATACCTCACCTTTATATAATTTCATCATGGGCGTGCCGGTATTGATACCGGCGTCATTACCGGCCTATTTTTGACAAAAAAAAGGTATCAGCTCTGGTCAAAATTAATAAATATTCGATTTACCACCACAAAAAAATGACAATTCAAACCAAAATATTGAGAGCCGCTGGTATGATATATTTAAAATAATAGTCTCTATTTAATAAAGAGGAAAAATATAACACAATTAAGCGCAAAAGATGGACAGAGGGGTTGGAAACTCTATTTTTTAGAGACTTGGGACGAGAACATGGCTGATCTGCGAGGAGCCACAAAAAATGTTTGCGTATATGCTGAAATGGCCAATAAGATGTCAAAGTTTGGATTGGACTTAACTCTACTCGAAGCGTTATTAATCATATTTATTAGTGTTCGGGCTAGAGCTCTCCTCGAGCGTTGAAAATATATTTTTGGATAAAATCCCTCCTTTCCAATGAAAGGCGTATCAGCTCCGTTTGAGCTCTTTACATTACAGTTCAATGTACAATGCATCGATCGAAATATCGATAGTTATTCAATTCAATTAACATTTCGTGAAATGTAAACAAAAATACTAGTTTGGGATAACACATGTTAAATAAATACTAGATATTATATTGTTGCGCGAACAATTAGTAATTAGATTATTTTTGTTTAAAAGTCGAACTGATGATTTAATTACGATGATCTTCGGGTTTGTCCAATTATTTACTGGCGGCGTGCATGAAGTACTCCTTATTAACGCAATTCCTTAGCACTTCTGGAATATTGCCAACAATCCCTGGTCGTATTTCGGTGGCTGCCATTTCACGCAGCTCCGTTGCGGATGCATCGCTGAAGAAAGCGGCGTGTGGTGTGCAAATCAGATTTGGAGCTCTTATCCGACCCTGTTTCGGTGCCAGCGCCAAGGTCTCGTCATCGCCATATTCGCCAGCCAATAGGTGCGCCTATAAAGGTTCAATATCAAGCACATGGTTGTGTCTGTCACTTCCTCGATACCGTAGCCGGGCACATTGCATACGGCAATACCCAACTCGCCAGCGGCTTTAACATCAATGTTGTCTGTGCCGCTGCCAATGCGCACAATTTTGCGTAAAGCTTTGAATTTCTCAAGATCCTCCTCATTTTTGGCGAGAAAGAGAATCAATTCATTGATAAACACCAGTCGGATAGCATTGTGCCTAATTTTCGTGCATTTTTCTTAAATTCGGTGTACTTTTTATATATTTTTCAACAATTTTTTTTACCAGCAACGCGTCCAAATTCCACTTTCAACTCGCAGCTTTCAAAATGGCGATCCTAAGTGTAATCGTCAAAATACAAACGGTTCATTTTGGAAGTAAATTTTTAAGAAAATGGCTAAAGCTATGGAAAAAGTGAATTTATTCACTTTATTCAATTTATTATAGCGTATCTTGCTTAAATAAATAACTTGAATACATTTTTGGAAAAAAATTTCACAAGATGTGAGTTTTTGATCAATTTTAAGTTTTTCGTCGAGGTGGACCTTTTTCTGAAAATGCCTATTAGGAAATACACGCATCTGTATATGTGTGTGTGACCGGCAAGCGTCCCTATTTTACCAGAACCACCACAGAATTCTTAGCAGCAGGTATTGCATACAACTCCTGCAATTGTAATCCAAATGCACCGTCTGTAGAGCCTCCAATACCGTATCCAATTAATAACCCAATGAAGTATATTTTAAAATTCAACTTTTATATTTCTTTCGCAAACACGTCTGTCTTGTCACTTCAACATCCGAAAGAAAAGAGACAGATCAGAACGAGTAGTTCAACTGAACCAATGTGGCCAGATTACTAATGAGCAGAGCGCTTTTGCTTCACGATAATTATAACTATCGATATAATTGTTAGAATTACTTTTTCCAACAATGCCCATATAGAAATTTAAGCATTCGTATTTGACCTGTTTAAGTGTGAAGTGCCTTTGTGTAAAAAGTGGATTTATTTAAGTGGATTTTCTGAATAATCGAATTGTGAAATAATATTTTGTAAGTATTCAGGGATGCCACAGAAATCGCAAGCGAAATAGATTTCCGCAGAAAGCAATTCCGCACGGAAATTTTCGAGGTGCCACAGAACTTCGAAGGATTTAATGTTTTTTAGCAATTTCACCAACCTTCTCGAACTAGGCTGCTAAGGGCTGACACCTTCGCAGATTAATATACCCAAGGGTTTGTTTAGCAACTTTTTAAGTTTATAATTGCAGAACAATAGGTTTTTAATTTTTATCTTATTTAGTTAATATAATTTAATTTATTTATGTAATAATTGATTTTGTTGAGCTGAAAAAAATTTAAAAGTAATTGGCGCGAGAAAATAAAAATTATTTGGCAGCTCTTCGTGAAAAATGTTTTCACAAATTGCACAATAAGTTAAAGGTTTTTTTCGGTAAAACTTGATTTACCTCATTTATGTTTAATTTAATGTTTAATTTAAACAAAACTGAAGTGGTTCCATATATTTTTTTTAAATACCTTACTTCGAATTTTGACTAACAAATGTGGCATCGCTGATCCTGACTTCAAAAATCTGAATCGGACTAGGTGTCAGCATCGAGCACCAGCGATCTTAGCGCTTGTTTAATACGCGTAAAATTATTCTGCGATTTGACCTGTTACACAGCGAAATGAAATTGAAGAGAAATTCAAGCGAAAGCGATTTCTGTGGCACCCCCGATTGATGGCGGAACAGTTGTAAAACAAGTGGGCGCGGCGGCAGTCGAGTTTGCTCGACAGTTAGATATCCCGTGCCAGTCTCCATAAAATAGAATATTGGTTAAAATACAATAAGTAATATATATGTAGGTATAGAAAACATAAATATTTAACGCCGCTCGAATTTGCTGTATAATATAGTAGTCAGATTTTAGAATCCAGCTATATTATATTGTGATCCGATGTCAACCAAATTTGGTCAGAATGTGTAGGACCATCCCATATGCATATTCTGTCATTTTGGCTGAGATATCTCAAACTATGAAAAGATTTTCATACTAAGACTTGATTTTTGACTGATCGTTCGATTTTGAGAGCGATTGCTATTTTCCAGCAGATGGCTCTTTAGAAGATGCAGATTTCAAACCTTCCACAATCATGAGGAAACGGTCAATAATAGGTTTCAAAAAAAGATTTTGTATGTGGAAGTGTAGAAGGTTTCGACAACATTTGAAAAATTTTCAACAATTATTTATTTAATGTTTTATTTTTTTTTTTAATTTTTAGATTTCAGATAAGACAAAGTGTACCAAGTGTGTTTCTTGTCACCGATTAATAAGAGGAAGCGGTGGAGTGACTTCCAATTTTATTACTCAGTAGAGGGCTCCACCCCACCAAATGAACAGATATAGCCCGTATGCGTTTAAAAATAATGACTTTGAAAAAATAAGGGTCATCCTAATATATATATTTGTGTGTCAAGCACAAAGAAATTTTTGTTAAGTACAAATTTATGAAGACAGGTGGAGCTTCTGGCGAAAATGCTCAATCGGCATTTAGCGATAAGTTATTGTACGCAATAGTTGACTGTGCTTTGCCTGTTTCGATCGTTGAAAACAAATCATTAAGCTTGAAATTCGAAACGGCTTGAATGTGGTGAGCAGGCAAACAGCTGTACATAAATTGTCAGATAAGTATGCACAGCACAGACGGCCAAGTCTGTAGGCATCGTGGCAAGACGCGAAAAGGAGCACGGCAGGCCCATACCGACCGACAACGCCTGCCGCCGGAAAAGGACCTCCTGCCAGATAGAGGGGAACCGGGTGGGGTAGATAACCACCACTGACGTACTCACTGTGGTTCGAGGACCAAGTGGTACACCCAGTATCTCCAGCAGGGGATGTCTAAGGAGGATGCGTTGGCCAAGGCCAAAGAGCTAAGACCGACGACATCCGAAGATGGGACACCTGCCAAATGGTCGAGTACTGCCCTTACACCGCCAACCGACACCTCCAAAAGGGTTCGCGCGGCGGAGCCAACCGCTCAAAGCCCAAGTGCAGCAACACCTATCGGAGCAGAGCACGGGGCTCCAAAATCAGGACGACAGGATGAGCGCCCCAGCACGTCACCATCAGCAGCAGCAGCTGAGCAAACAGCCAGGGAGTCCACCTCCTCGGCACCCACTGAGCCTCGCGCGTCCTACGGCCGCGCTGCCTGTGGATTATCCCCAGGTAATTCTCAGTCGCGGGGACTTGTCCGAGCTTGAGGAGGCCATCCTATATGAAGTCATACTGACAGGGTGGGACTCTGCCGTTTCCTACGCTGGCATCCATTTCCGGGGAGGCCACCTGGTTATCGACTGCACAGGCGAGAACTCGATAGACTAGCTGGTGACGGTAGCAACAAAGCTACACACTTGGAAGGGCGTACCCCTTGATAGTAGGATGTGGGATGACATCCCGTCACCCCATTACGTCACACACTACCAGCCGAGAGGTGCGGACAGGGCAACCGATGACTTGGTGGATATGCTGAGTAATCAGAACAAGATCGAGACTGACGCATGGAGGGTCATCTCAAGGAAGGAGGAAGGAGGTGAAGCCCTCCTGGTACTCGGCATCGATGAGATGGCCAAGGACGACATAGTGACCTGAGGTCACAAGCTGTTCTTCCTCTTCGGAAAAATCCCCGTTAGCGGATTATAAGGGCCGTGCCCGCCCCGGCTGCTCCAGTGCTTGTCCCGCAGGTCCTTCCAATCCGTTGGAGAATCTAGCTGAGGACAGAGATCTGGCGGATCTAAAACTGGATCCCGCTGCAGCTGAGGAGATGGATCAGCAGCTGGCTATGTCGTCCCAGGAGTTGCAGGACGAACTGGAGGGGACTCCCGTCATGTGATATGGAGCCACTGTTGTAGTGCGTTGGTACAGGAGACATGGGTGAACAATGGCATCAAAGGCGTGTACACAGCGGACTCAAACGTAATCTGGGACCAAAGAGATCCAGTACCAAGAACATGTATAATGGTGAGAAAGTGTATTAATTATACCATCCTTTCAGAATTCCTAAGTAGGGACTGCGTGCCAATAGCCGTGCAGACGGCTGGAAGCGCCCCTACCACAGTTGTGGCATCGGCGTATTTCGCCGGCAACGGAGTCTGTCCACCAACGGAAATCGTTGGGCTGGCGAAAGATTGCGCCAAGAAGAATGCACTGCTCTTTCTAGACGTAGATGTAGTTTCTAGGGAAACATGTCCTACCGATGGAGGACGTTGCAGATCTCAACCCGGTAAAAATTTTCGACTTCGTGCGAGAAGAAGGGTTGATGGATGAGGCTCAGAAGGGGGCACAATAGATCCAAAGGGTCGCAGTACAATTTTCCCCATTATAATAATAATACCAATGTGCTAAAAGAAATTAAACCGCAGAAGCTTTTTGATGTACGTGCCATTGGCTAACAGATAACTTTGAGCGAAAATCAGTGGCTTTAGCATGCAGAAGAATGTTTGGAGTACATTCATTATTTAAAAGATTAACAACGCCTTTGGGTTAAAAAGCTCCAACATAATTATGACAATAACAGACAACGGCTAAAATTTTGTAAAGGCTTTCAATGATTACGGGCTAGAAAGTGACAGTCAAGCACTTGAAAATGATGATGATGACGATCTGCCAATTTTCGAACATGAAAAGTGGTTGCCAAAACACCAAAAATGTTGCAGCCATAGTTTAAATTTGCTGGAGTCAGCTGACTTTGCAAAAATCTTGAAAAAGAAACAGCCACTGTAACTATATTCAGTAGTCTGGCCGCGGCTTGCATGGAGTTTTTTTAAGTTGGTGATATCAATGAGCGCCGGGCTGAATAATAATCAAATTTACCCCTAGAATACACCTGCCAAATTTGAGTCCTATCAGAGTTCATTTGATGGACCCAAAAACGGGTCAAAGGTCTCCCCAAGTTATTTGTATGAAAAAACAAGTGGCAAGGGTTATAGTCGAGCACCCGACTATAGGATACCCATTACTTTTTTATATTAATTTAAAATATTTGTAATGTATGCTTTTGGGCATGATAGGTAATAAAACTAGTTAACGTTAATTAGTAAACAAATCCTAATATCTTGAAAACTGTGGGTGTGGTGGCTTTTCGCGATTCACGGAGGCGGAAAGGGGCGTGGCTAAATTTTGAAGCAAATTCGGCATGCGTGCGGCTTATAGAAATTTGGGTGCTAAATTTGGTTGCTCTAGCTCTTATAACATAGTCTCTGAGATCTAGGCCCTCACGTGGACGGACATGGCTATATCGACTAAAGGTCAGCATAAATGCATTCATTTCTTACTTAACAGTACTGTACAGTAGTATACTGTGCTCATTATTTACTGAGCTCATTTTTTCAGTACAGTGACAGCTAAAGTTGTTCTCATTAAAACATTGTACAACAAACCAAATAATAAGTACACCTTGAGTGGTCTGTCACACAACTGTACAAATGAGTATAAGGAGAGAGTTTGGGTTCAGTAGTTTTCAAAACGTTTACATTATAAATTATATCAAATTAAATCAATGCTCATAAAAATGTAAATATACCATGCGGTGAAGATTTTACCGAGCATTTTCTTAAAGAACTTTAAAAATGTTCAAAAGGTAGCCCTATTCCTTTTTCCACCCACAAATAATTTGTAAAACTTGAACTTGAAAAGAAACAAACCGTAGAAGATTGCGAGGAAATTATGATGGATACTCATTTAAAAACCCCAACTCGCGAAATAGAACCTCTAAATACGTCAAAACCACAAATAACTTAGATTCAATTTTTGCAGATTATTGTCAACCAACTCAAGACAATAGTATTGCATACTTAACAGCTCTGTTATTTTCTTGAGTCTGAGGACACCCGAGCGTAGCTAAATGTCAAGTTCTTCATCTTCCCCTTACGCCAGCATTTTTTTTATACGGAGTTTGGGCTTACGCCAGGCCTTTTTTTGAGTTTGAGTACTATGCATTATCAAGAATATATATACTTTATAGGGTCGGAGATGCTTCCTTCTTCCTGTTACATACATTGCAACGAATACAATATCCCCTTTTACTAATTTTTTAAGTAATTTGTGTAAATAACAATGCAAATATAAATAGAGGACAATGGGAGAACCTTTCGGAACGAGTTGCCAAACCCAACTGAGGCTGTTAGCATTTACATCTGAGTTAAAAAAAACTTCAGTGACAGCAATTTCAAAGCTGATAATCAACACAAATTTAGCAGCACTGAATAAAGTGTTGGTAAGCAGCCTGTATAACCACAGTGTCTAAAAGACCCTAAATTGGATAAAGCGCTGAACATGTATTTTGTATATCCTGGCCAAAAAAAAAGGTTTATTATACCACGCAAAAATTAAGCTTTGTCCAAATTACTACTTGAGTTTTATGTTGGGCGAAAAATAAAACTCGTGCAATAATGATTAATTTTTACTGACCAATCAGTTAATCCCGTAATCGAATTAACTCATCTTATAGATCTGTCGGAGACTTAAGATCAACCGCCGATTGGTAGACGCCGAAGATTGAGTCAAGAGCTCGTTATTCTGGATTCCATTCCGGCAGTTGATGGGAGCAATTAATGTATATTCCTAGTCAGCAGAGTTGTGTTTGCAGGTATTTCAACTGATAATAGTTAATTTTTTTAATGCACTTATTTTTTCATTTAATAGAAAAGTTTTTGGAAGAGACTCCCGTTCGTGCCGAGCTTGCGCTTGATATAAATGATGTGGATGATTGCATCGAGAGCCCTAACCGATATCTTGCCATAAAATCGGCATTTTTCCAACACAACACGCCATTACCGTCCTCAGCGCCATTTGAACGTCTTTTCAGCTATGCTGGAATGGTCAACGGGACGAAAAGGCAGAACTTTTCGGACTGCCATTCTGAAAAATTAGTTTTATTAAAAGCCAATAATATATATATAAACAAACGAAAACGATTTTTATTTAGTATATGACGAAAATTCATTAGCAGAGTTCCTCTGCTTCCATACTCTTTAAGCGAAGTCTGATTAATTATTCGATTGATAAATGTTAATATAATTTGTTCTCACCTCTATGCAACACATAAATACTATGCAACTGAAATAATTTATAGTGTGTGAATTTACTCTCTTAAGGTAGCCATATGCCTCGACATCAAAAGAGGACTCAGATTAAACTCGGATTATTTAACTGCATACTATTGGGCGTCACAGCAACGTTATTAAAAATATCGCATTAAACTGTATTATAAATATCGCAAAAAAGATCAAAAAAACAATATCTAAAGTTTTTAACATTTTGCTTAAATTTTTCTAAGTATTTGAAATTTAAAAAAAAAAAACAAGTAATTATTAATGGTAATTAAAAAAGTTTTTAACTAGCATTAAGCAGGGTATCCTCAGTAGAAGTTTTTTGTCGCACGTGTTCTATGTTCGAGACCAAATTTGTATTTGTCGTTCTTGGTTGTGAAAAACAGAAATGTTTCTATCTTGTTTGTGTTCGTTCAAATGAGTTCGACAGTGGATCCAATTGTTTGAACAAACATCACTTCTGGACAAATTTGAAGGAAGCTCACGTGACAAAATGGAAACAAATTTCTCGACGAATTTATTGAAGCCTTGCATTATAAACCTGCACTGGGGAAAAATAATTGCGAAGACTACAAGAACAAGAACATGCAAAACAAATCCTGGAAAAAACTTTTATCTAAATATAACTAATTTGGCCAGAACGCCATAATTGAGACCGTTAAAAAAAAGTAAATTCTCTGCGCGCTTCCTACACGCGCGAATTAGGTAAAATCAAAAGGAACGAAAAATCCGGAGCTGGCGCTGACGATATACATATACATTTGCGCATGCATTTGGTATATTGATAGCTTAAGTTTTTTACTCAGTCAGTATTAAAAGCGTTTTAGAATTCAAAAATAATGAAACGCTACATCTTTTAACAGTCAAATAAAAAAAAAAAAAAAAGAAAAAAAAGTTTTTTGCATGAACAAGAGTCATTTATTGAGGGCCTAAACACATTTGATGATGCTTTAAATATAGTATTGGAAACAGAGAAGGTAAATATTATGTGCAAAAAGCTAGTTATTTATGATGTACACATCAAGAAGTACAGAAACAATTAACCCTTTCATGGGATTAATTCAGCGGATTGACCTAAAAATCTGATATTTTGGATATAAGGTATATTGACGACGCTGATTCCAAATATGCAATCAGATTTCAGGTAGCTCTTTTCACCTGGCCTCCAGGTAATCTATATATATAAAACTCTTTGTCCTGACTCACTGACTGACTCACTGACTCACTGACTGAGAATCAACGTGCAGCCCAAACGGTAAGAGATAGAGAGCTGAAATTTTCACACAACATAGATGAGATAATTTCATCGTGCAATAAGACGGCGTTTTGCGAAATTCCACCTGTAAGAGGGTCAAAATCAAGGTCAAAGGTCACGGAATTGCTTAGTATGAAAAACTTTTTTGTTTCTTAAGATATCTCAACCAAACTCACAGATTATATGTTTGGTACTGTCTCTTACATTCTGACCAAATTTGGTGAAAGTGGAATGACTATATCTTATAGCTGCCATAGGAACAATCCGATGAAAAACACATTTAGTAAGAAAAACTTTTTTGCTTCTTAAGATATCTCAACCAAACTCACAGATTACATGTTTGGTACTGTCTCTTACATTCTTACCAAATTTGGTCAAAGTGGAATGACTATATCTTATAGCTGCTATAGGAACAATCCGATGAAAAACACATTTAGTATGAAAAACTTTTTTGTTTCTTAAGATATCTTAACCAAACTCACAGATTACATGTTTGGTACTGTCTCTTACATTCTGACCAAATTTGGTGAAAGTGGAATGACTATATCTTATAGCTGCCATAGGAACAATCCGATGAAAAAACCTTTAGTATGAAAAACTTATTTGTTTCTTAAGATATCTCAACCAAACTCACAGATTGTATGATTGGGGCTGTCTCTTACATTCTGACCAAATTTGGTCAAAGTCGGATGACTATATCATATAGCTGCCATAGGAACAATCGGATGCAATCGCAGATATCCTAACAAAACTTTTAGATTAACTCTTCTTGCCAAATTTTGACAAATTCTCTTAATTTAGCTTTTTCCCGCCAAATTTAGCTTTTTCCCGCCAAATTTAGCTTTTTCCCGCTAAATCACCAAATCCGACTTTTTAGCCAAAGTTCAATTGCAAGGAAAAAAATTAAGGCAGCGGACAGCGGAAGCTAAATATTTCCGTTTTTTTTTAAAGAAAAAATGTTATATTATATAAATTTGTTAAAACGGGCAACTAAATACAATGCTGCGAGCGTAGCGAGCTGCGGGTTGGCGAGCGAAGCGAGCAGGGGGCGAATATTATGTAAATTTGTTAAGCCGGACAACTAAAGACAATGTTGCGAGCGAAGCGAGCTGGGGGTTGGCGAGCGAAGCGAGCAGGGGGCGTAGCCCCCTAGTGTCCCTTATAAAGGACTAGAGCAGTCAGAGTATGTTTATTTTTACAGATATTTTTATTGAATCAACTTAAATAGTACCTTACAACTTTTGATGAAAGCGAGCGAAGCAATTGCTTTCTCGCTTAAGGCAAAGATAAACATCGCATTTTTTGCAAATTACAAATGTTTTTCCTTTACACCCCTCTAATTTGCACCGGGAATTGTTTTTATTGTTAACAAATTCCGGAATATGCATTATGTTGTCTAGGCGTATCTCTTTCTCTGGGTATGTTTGAATGGACCTTCTTCGCTTGATTTGAGTGTTCTCTTCAGATGGTTCCAATAAAGAACTTACAGATGTGGCAGGAGAATTACTAAATGAAGTGGGTGATATTTCTTGGAGCGGCTGTCGCGACAGTGACCTTTTCATCAGAGAAGGTCTGCCACGTAATTTCGGCGTCGTCTGGGCATTGACCATCACATGAGAGCTTTGTGCTTTTATTAGAGAATTCGCCACTTCTACCCGAAAATTAAGTGAATCTAAAATTTCTCTTTTTGGAACCTTTAATTCGGTGCAGTCTTTTTTGTACTCCATCCAAGCCGCAACCAGTGCAAGGTCCACAAAATGCATAATTACGCGTAACGTCCATTTTTTAGTTTTTATATTGATTCTGTAGTATTGCAGAATTTGATCTAAGAGATCTACGCCACCCATGTTTTCGTTGTACAAACGAACCACTTCCGGACGATTAATTTCGATGTACTTTTGTAGCTTCTTATCCCAACGGAATGCCTTATCTTCATTTCCGATTCCAATATAGTTAGAAGCCAGATTAACTACCTTATTATCGTACCAGCGAGTTAAAATGACTTTGTCGTTGTCACTATAACACTGCGCTGATGAACCTCGACCCTTTTTGCCATAATTTTCGGATCAGGTAATAGAGGGTTGCCAAATCTGTTTGCTCTTACTGTGCCTGCCGCAAGAATGCCTCTATTCAAGAGGATTTCAAAAAGTTGAAACGATGGAAAGTAGTTGTCGAAAAAAAGCTTGTAACCGTTTGCATCTGGAATCCGCTTTGCTAGTTCAAGCACTATAGCTGATCCTGAGCCTATAGTTTTAGTTAGTATTGGACTTAAAGGTGTGGTCGAGCCTTGGTAAACAAGAAAGTCATAAGGCATACCGCTCTTGCCGCAAAGGAAATAAACCTTTATGCACCAGGGGCAGGGCTTCCCTTTGATGTATTGCTTAGCGAAAAAACGTCCTTTAAATGGAATTATTTGTTCATCTATTGCCATACATTCTTCCATAGGTAATGTGCGTAGATGACTTCTTACGTGTTCCATTATTGGTCTTACTTTGTGAAGTCGATCAGTAGTTGAAGAATTGAACGGATCACTAACATGAAGATGATTCCTTAATGATGTGAATCTTTTTATATGCATTGACGAATTACGGAAGAAGGGCAGGTTCCATCGCTTTTCATAGAACATGGTTACTCTTGGAAATTTAAAGCAGCTCATCATAATGTGATGAGCGAACAGAATCTGAATCTCGGTCGATGTAGTATTTTTAAATGTAGTGTTGCCTGAAAAGGTTTTCATCAGCAATTAAAGTATTGCAAATTCATAATGGACCCACCTTTTTGATGAGCATACGCATTTGTAAAATTGGCAGTACTATCAAAAAAGTCGTCTCCGAGGTATCGTCTAAAATATGAGTATGGACTTTGTACTTCCTCGCATGTTTCACCATCAGTGCTTATGAATTCCAAATTGTTCATGACGCAAGATCTTGTTTTCCATTTTATTTCCTTTTTTTTTGTTATTTGGATTTCCATGACACTGGAATCTATATTCGGGAGGTCTGGAAGCTCCAATTCCCCTATAACATGCCCTTCGTCATCCTTGTCTTCGCCCTCAGATTCAATGTGCGCAAGTTTTTGGGTGCACTCTGTCTCGGCCGCACGCACTTTTTCTACAGCCAAGTCTATCCGGTCGTTGTCGAGTTCATCATCCGATTCGTCTTCCTCATCCGATGAATTAGTTAAAAGGTGAAAAATTTCTCTTCTGTTAATTTTTTCTGCATAGTTTTATGCATTTTGGTCAAAATATATAAATCTGCTGCAAAACAAATTGCGTAATGATTCCCGCGCAAATTAACAAAAATCACGTACACAATCAGCCCTGGTCCCATATAAGGGACGACGATATTTTTGCTTCTATTTCTGTTATTTGTACAAGTAAATTAGAAGTTTTCGCACTTAATTAACAACAAAGGATGCAACTATACTTACATATTTTTTCTACGCCAATTTGATGACAGTAACCATATAAATTGATTAGCTGAAAATCTTGCATTTAATTGGATAAAAGATGGATCTACAAAAACGCGTATATTTCGATCAAATGGTAACACAGAGCGGAAAAAAGAAAACGACGTAAAGCTAGATCTGTGAGCTTTCAGAGTTGCATTGGAGTTATTACAACTGTAGCATTGTTTTCAAATTCTAACAGTTGAAAGCTGAACAAAAAGTTTGTCCCTTATATGGGACTAATCCATGAAAGGGTTAAAAACGATAATTTTGCCAAGGGACTGCTCCACATGTATTAAAGAATTCGCAAAATCTATCCCGAATAGCTTTAGCATCTTCCGTCGAATCGCCACTGACGAAATTCCACTGACTCTCAAAGTCCAATAAATATCTCATTAAAAAGGGTTTCATTTTCTCAGATAAAAAGCAAGAAGCGTTAAAATGATGAGAGCAGTGAGTTCCTGCAAAAAGCAATGAAGCTTTTGGACAATGCAATGCCAATTGGGGTTGCTGACTTATAATAGTGTGTATCGGACCAGCACACCCATATTTACAGAATCACCCACTGCTTCCTACCCTTCATTGGATGGGAATCCACCTGTAGTTGTAACAGAGCACCTGTAAATGTGACAAGACTCAAGATTTTAGCCTTCTAATAAATATTAAAAGGGTATTAACTCTTTATCTTACTTTAATGACATGTTTGATTGATATGTTTTGACCAGTTAAGAATTTTAAATCGGCGAAGCTTTGACCGCATATGCTGTGCTTCCTTTTTGCAATTCCTTTTTTTTTTTGGCCAAACATGTATGGCAATTGGAGCTATAATTTTGTATTTTTCCGCTTCCATGCTTACTCGGTGAGAATTTTTTTCGAATGTTGTTCGAAAGTTATTCGTATTCGATGAACACGTTCGACAAAAAATTCTACTGTGAAAACCCTGATTTTCTTGATGGCACTCAAAAATTTACATTACTTTTCATTTTCAATGCCAACTAAAATGAATTTTCATTATCTCTAGTTTTTCCAATGCTAGTGAAATTCGATTTCATTAGCACTACTTTTGTCAATGCCTACTGAAACGAAATTTCATTAGCACTACGTTTTTCAATGCCAATGAAATGCAAAATTTAATAAGTAGTAGTCATTGCGGACGGCAGTCCGCGCTAGTGACGAAAGCAGCACGAAGGGTGCAAAGGCGACTAGCATATATACACAGGAAGAGTGGAAAATTTGCTATGTCTGTCCGATCGGGTCAAATTATATACCGATCGAAAGGTATCCATCTAACTTAAAAATGTGCATACTAAGACTTTTGAAAACTTACATGGTTCGTGAGATAAACAGGTGTAAGTGGGAGGGACAAAATTTAAATGATTGGAGCAAACGGGGCCGTTGGAGCCTTTTAGATTTTTTTTATAATTTTTCACTATACTTATCAAAAATACGCGTCGAGTGACACCTTGATCATCAAAATCCGACCACTGGTTCAGAAGATAATTAATTTCGAAATTTTTGGTGCTCTTTTCAAAACGAGATGAAAAGTCAGTCTGTTTGTTTGTCTGTTTGTCTGTTTGTTTGTATAGATCAAAGCGTTGATTTAGCTTAAAAGTTTGAATGAGGACTTGTTCCTAATAAAAAATCTAGAAACGTTTGTTCTACGACTTTTTCGAAAAATCGCTAGTTTAGCGGGAAATCGCTAAAAGCCGCTAAAATTGAAACCCCCATAGCATCCAAACGATAGGAGCTACAGATCTGTTCTGTCGTTGGAAAGGTGTTTTGAAGGGCTTTTAGGCATACCTTCAAAGTTTTTTTTTTAAGTAAAAAGGTAAACAGCTACAGGTGAAATAAGGTATTTATTTCCACATTTTGGCGATTTAAGAAAAATCTACACATCAAATCACTTTTAAATATACTGCATGTTGTAGAGAATTCAATTACGCGTTTTTTGACATATAACACATATCTGTCAAAATTCGTTTGGGCAAGATATTACCTATTAACTGAATATACCTTACACCTTTACACTACTGTATGTACATATGCAGTATGTACACTGCTTGCAGTGCATGTGGAAAGATACTGCTTGCAAGTGGTCAATTCTTTTTGCGGCAGATAAATCATTTTATAATCAAAAATATAGAAACTTTTGTTGAGATCACTAAAAACCGCTAAAATTGGAACCCCCATATCATCCAAACGATAAAAGCTACAGATGTGATATATATATCGTTGAAAAGGTATTTTAAAGGGCTCTTAGGAATACCTTTAGTGTTTTTTTAAGATAAAAGGTAAACAGCAACAGGTGAAATAAGGTATTTTTCCCACATTAAGGCGATTTTTGTGAAAACGCAAGTAATGATTTTTTCTAATTTTCAATATATTGTAGTTTGTAAAATTTCGATGTGTTTGGAAGATATTACCTGTTAACAGAATATTTACGTTTTGCTTAGAATTGGAATAGGACAGCAGCAACAACGTGTCGTAGCAGCCAGAGCTTGAGACTTCTGTTAGATTTTGACAAAATTGTACCGTCAAAATATATTGCAATTTTCAAAACTTTTGATATCTTACTCCAAAATTTCTGATATCTTATAAAAAAAACCTCTTTACGAGGTAAAAGTCTAGTGACGAAAACATTTTAATGCACTAAAATTTCTGATATCCAATTTTGTGACGAATAATATTAAGTTTTTCTTAAAAATTACTACAAACAAATTTTTTTGTCACTCGGCACATTGCGCTAATTTCTTCATACCTAATAAATATAATTAGATTTTTATTTATTTACTGTGAGTTTGAATCTTATAAAAACCGCGCACAGCTCTAACGGTTAAGTTGAATTAAAGGCAAGGCGATATTACACGACAAGTTCATTTATTGAAGAACAACTTAAGACTAACAGATAATTGTGCATTGAGTTATAACGAAAGCTAATTTCGGGCATTTAAATGTTTACAATATTATAAAGGCTGGGAACGAATTTACTCAGCGTTGGCTGGGAACGCAAATTTGCTGACAGTGAGTTATTTCGATCAATGCTGATCGATGGGGGAGAAGCCCGGCTTAGCTGCTCTTTGTTTACAAGTGCAGCCTGCGAAAGTTTACATTATCGGTATGAGAAATTTGGGGTGGCTTGTTTACAATTGCAGCCTGTGAAAGTTTACATTATTGGAATGGGGAATTTGGTGTCTAGACTTATGTATAACGTGGACATAGAATATATTATGTATAACGTGGACATAGAATATGTCACTTCCCTCACCTTAAGAGGCGAGCCTGCGAGTCAAGATGACACTAAAGGGTAAAGTTTTGGCAATGTTATTTGTGTCAACTCGATAATTGTGTCTCTTTGTTCTTCTTCTTCTGGTTGAACCGATGGCGTTGTTTGGTTCTTGGGTTCGTGAATTTGTTTCTTAAAATTTTTATGGATTAACATTATGGGATTACAAGATACATATTTTAGATATAAGAATATAATTATGAATATGATGGTTATGATTATGATGGTTGCATATGTAAAGACATTATTTTGTGATACAATTTTTACAATGTCATCATGCATGATAGGTTTAACTTTAATTATTTCTAAGGGGGGATACAATGGAGTAAGATCAACTTCTGGTTGTAGATAGTTGTCGCTTAAAATTATGTCATTTATTTGCATTTTGCATTGATTTATACTTATAATTTTGTTGCCCTGAATATTAAGATCAACATTATTTTTCTGGCAATTTTGTTTTACAATTGTATTAGTTATGTTCCAATTTACAATGGTATTTGGTTCAATGTAGTTTATCATTTCTTTGATATTTATGCGTTCAAAGTTACAAGTTGGTGTTGTGTATTTCTTGGGTGTGACATATGTTAAAGAGGGTGAACGATAGTATGATTATGAAGTAGAAACCTGGAATTTAAATTTTGGTTAATTTTCTTTAGTTTTTTAAATTGTGTTTTATAGTAGCGTGTAATTCTATTTCTGTTAGTAATTTGATAATGGTCTGGGTCTGTTTGTTCAACGTTTTTATTAGCTTTAAAAGGGTTTTCTAATTTTCCTTTTTGTAATGGTCCTTTTCGATATCTAGTATCAACTTCGTATTCTTGTCGGTCACTGTTAATTTTATTTATTACTTTTTCTTTTTTTTCTTGGGTATCTAGATTTGGCTGTCCGGCATATAAGAAAACGTGTGCAGGAGTTTGTCCAGTTGTGTCATGTTTTGTTTTGTGATTGTAAATGTACAGAATTGTTTCTATTTTGCTGAGTTTATTTTCTTCGTCATTTAAAGTGTTAATTATTCTGATTTTTTCATTTATTGTTTTATGTAATCTTTCGATGTCTGCTATTCCTGTTTTTGTTGTATTTAATTGTATTTCTACTCCTTCACTTTCAAGCCATTTTTTTAGTGCTAAGCTGGAAAATGCGCCGTCTCGGTCAGCTTTTAATAATATTGGTTTTCCTAACTGATTAAATATACGCATTAATGCATTTTTGCATTCTATCCAGTCTTTTGTTTTAATATTTTCAAGAGTAGCGAATTTTGAATAAATGTCCATGCAGCTAAGATAATGTTTGCCTTCAGAAGAATAAATGTCAATTACAAATTTGTCACGACAATGTTCGGGCTTGGGTGTAATTTTCATTGGCATTTTTGTGTTTCTATGTTCTGATTTTGCTAAGTTGCAAATATGACATTCGTTTATTATGTTTTGTGTTAATATTTGGCTGTTAGGGAAATAATAGGTTTCACAAAAAAGTATTTGTTTTTTGAATTCCGGGGTGTAGGAGTTTTTCATGGGTTTCCAAAATTAGTTCTTTGAATTCGGCATAGGAGTTAATGTTTTTTAATTGAATGAGACTTCGAAGAATTTTAGTATGGCTAGTGTTAATAATTTCCTTGTGTGCGTTTTGAATTATTTCGAAATCTGCATCACTGTCTATAAACATTGCACTGGTTTTTGTGCAAAAATGGTCTATTAAATATTTTTCGGCTTTATCTTTAGTCATGTTATCGTATGTAATGTGAATTATTAATTTTTTGAAGTAGTTTTCTTTTTTTATGTTTGGAATGCCTTTAGAAAATATAATTTGTCTTTTAAATGTGTTTATTGGTTTCTCTGTAATGAATATTAAATTACTATTGTCTTCGTCAGCGCTATGTTGTGTTTCTTCTCCGAAATAAGTCTGTTCTATTTTTACTCGTGATAGAGCGTCAGCTATGTGGTTTTCTTTTCCTTTTATATATTTTATGTCAAAGTCATATTCAGATAATTTAACTCTCCATCGGGTTAATTTTGAATTTGGTTCTTTCATTTTGTACAGCCAACATAATGGCTGATGGTCACTATTGATTTCGAAATGTCGTCCTAGTAGATAATGTCTAAAAGTTTTTGTTGCCCATACAATGGCTAAAAGCTCTTTTTCTATGGCACTGTAGTTAGTTTCGTGGTCATTGAGAGTTCTGCTAATAAAACTAATGGGATGTCCGTCTTGAGAGAGTACTGCTCCAAGAGCTACATTACTTGCGTCTGTGGTTAAAACGAATTTACTTTTGAAGTCTGGAATTTTTAGAATTGGGTCATTAGAAATTAGTTGTTTTAATTTTTCAAAAGCTCTAATGTATTCAGGATTTTTAATGTCAATTTTTGAGTCTTTTCTAAGTACTGCTGTCATTGGTTTGGCTATGTCTGCAAAATTTGGAATGAACTTTCTGTAGTAACCGGTTAATCCAGAAAACCTTTTATTTCTTTGGTTTTTGTGGGAATTGGATATTTCTGAATTGCTTTGATTTTATCAGGATTGGGTTTTATTCCATCCTTAGTTATGACATGTCCTAGGAATGAAGTTTCTTGTTTTAGAAACTCGCATTTGTAATTTGAGATTTGCTTCAGAAAGCTTCTCGAAAACTAATTGGAGTGATTGCAAATGTTCTTCTAATGATGTTGAGAATACAATTATATCATCAAGATATACCAGACAATGTTTATTTAGTAACGGTCGTAAAACATTGTTCATGCAACGTTGAAAGGTTGCGGGTGCATTTTTTAAACCAAATGGCATACGAAGATATTCATAGTGGCCATGTTTAGTAGAGAAAGCTGTTTTTTGAATGGAATCTGGATGCATTTCAAGTTGGTGGAATCCTTTTGCAAGGTCGATTGTAGTGATTGTAGTTTTCCTAAAATCTCGTCCATATTTGGTATTGGGTGCCTATCACTTATGGTTACTTCGTTTAATTTCCTGTAGTCAATTACGATTCTGAATTTTTGTTTACCTGAAGCATCTTGCTTTTTCGGTACGATCCATATAGGACTACAATAAGGAGAATTGCTAGGCCGTATGATACCTTGATTAAGCATGTCTTGAATTTGATGTTCAACTTCCTGTTCATATGCTTGTGGATAACTGTATGGTTTTGTATGTATGTGGGTAGTATTTATAATGTGTTTTTCTTGATTACTGAAACTAAGTTGGTCGCCTTCTTTATATTGTATATGTTGATATTGTTTCAACAAACTGATTAAATTGATTCTTTCTTCTTCATTTAAATGATCTAATCGGTAAGGGCTTGAGCTTGCAGATTCTTGGTTATCGGAAATTTCTCTAATTGGATTTTTAAGATGTTGATTAGTTTCAGGATTTGGTTGGGCTAAGAAGTCATTCTGATTTGTGATTGGAATATCGTTGGTTAGTTTATACTTTCTATTGTATAAAGTAACAGTTTGGGTTTTATAATCTATAACGGCTTGTGCTTCTGAAAGCATTTTTCTACCAATTAAAAGATCATAGTCTGAGGAGAATTGGTGTAGAAGAATTTCATTATTGCCCTTGAATAGGTTATTGGAAAGGACGTTAACTTTCTTTGTGATAGTTAAAGGTCCGTTGCTGGTTTGAATGAAACAGTCGGTGTCATGAACTTGTAAATTGAAAACATTTGATGTCATCATATTTACAGTAGATCCTGTATCTATTAAACATTTCAGATTTTTGCCTTTATATGTGATTATTATGTACTGTTGGTTTCCAAGGCTGGCAGCTGAAAATTTTCGGCTTGCTCGATTTCTATTTCATTTGGTTGTTCTGTCTCGTGTTCGGCTGACTGTGTGTATGTAAAGTCTGGGCTTTGTGGGTAACTTTCTGCTTGATAATATTGTGGATAATATTCAGGATAAGCTGCGCATTGATTATAGTATTCTTGTTGCATGTAATCATGATAGTTTAGCTCTTCCTGATTCCTAACTTCATGGTCAATACTCATCTTACTCTGTCCACTTTCTGTAGGTCTAACTCGTTTAGTCGGTTGGTTGGCTACGCCAGAATTATTGAAAGAGTTTTGTTGTTGAGTTACTTGTCCGAAACGATTGTTGTCGAATTGGTTCTGTCGGAAGTTTGGTCTGGGTGTAAAGTATGTTGGTCTGATTGGACTATGTGTTTGTTGCATTGGTTGAGGTGATGGTTGAGGTGATGGTTGATGATATGGTTGTTGAATGTAAGGTTGATGGGGTCGATATGGGACATAGGGTTGATTTGGTTGAAGAAAAGTGGGGAATCTTTGAACATTTGGGTTTGGTTGATACAATGGCTTCGAATATTTTTCTTGTTTTACTTTATTTGGGGTTGGATTAAGACAGGGTTCGTCATAAAGACTTTTTTCTTGCAAAATATTTATTAGAGATCTTAAATCGGGAATTTCACAATTTATAATTCGAATGCAAATGTTTGTGAGTAATTTTTGAATAAGGTCGTCAATGCTAGTTTTGATTAGTCGCGCATACAATGTTTTTTCGTCAATGTTATTTTCCAGTTCTAGCTTACTCATTAATGTTTGCCTACGGTGTTCTGCTTCTTCCAGAAAGGCTCGCACGTTGCCTTTAAACGGGGTGCTCCTGAATTCCTCCAGTAGGATGTGGTTCTTAGTTTGCGTCTTGTAGTTCAGTATTAGTTGCTTCCGAAGATCCGTCCAGGTCATCAAGTTGTTTATGCCAAGGGATAGCATCACTTCACTGCTGATGCAGCGTTCCACAAGTCCAAAAAGAATTGACCTCTGCCTTGCATCGTTGGTGGTGTAGAGGGCCAAAATGTAGTCGATCCGGTTGATGAACGTGTACAAAGCGTTCTTATCTCCAGTGAACTTCTCAACGTTTTTAAGTTGGTTGATCACTTGTGCCAAGTTGGCATCGGTCAGGGGTGTTGTTGCGTTGCCCTCCATTGCGGACGGCAGTCCGCGCTAGTGACGAAAGCAGCACGAAGGGTGCAAAGGCGACTAGCATATATACACAGGAAGAGTGGAAAATTTGCTATGTCTGTCCGATCGGGTCAAATTATATACCGATCGAAAGGTATCCATCTAACTTAAAAATTTGCATACTAAGACTTTTGAAAACTTACATGGTTCGTGAGATAAACAGGTGTAAGTGGGAGGGACAAAATTTAAATGATTGGAGCAAACGGGGCCGTTGGAGCCTTTTAGATTTTTTTTATAATTTTTCACTATACTTATCAAAAATACGCGTCGAATGACACCTTGATCATCAAAATCCGATCACTGGTTCAAAAGATAATTAATTTCGAAATTTTTGGTGCTCTTTTCAAAACGAGATGAAAAGTCAGTCTGTTTGTTTGTCTGTTTGTCTGTTTGTTTGTATAGATCAAAGCGTTGATTTAGCTTAAAAGTTTGAATGAGGACTTGTTCCTAATAAAAAATCTAGAAACGTTTGTTCTACGACTTTTTCGAAAAATCGCTAGTTTAGCGGGAAATCGCTAAAAGCCGCTAAAATTGAAACCCCCATAGCAAGGTGTTTTGAAGGGCTTTTAGGCATACCTTCAAAGTTTTTTTTTTAAGTAAAAAGGTAAACAGCTACAGGTGAAATAAGGTATTTATTTCCACATTTTGGCGATTTAAGAAAAATCTACACATCAAATCACTTTTAAATATACTGCATGTTGTAGAGAATTCAATTACGCGTTTTTTGACATATAACACATATCTGTCAAAATTCGTTTGGGCAAGATATTACCTATTAACTGAATATACCTTACACCTTTACACTACTGCATGTACATATGCAGTATGTACACTGCTTGCAGTGCATGTGGAAAGATACTGCTTGCAAGTGGTCAATTCTTTTTGCGGCAGATAAATCATTTTATAATCAAAAATATAGAAACTTTTGTTGAGATCACTAAAAACCGCTAAAATTGGAACCCCCATATCATCCAAACGATAAAAGCTACAGATGTGATATATATATATCGTTGAAAAGGTATTTTAAAGGGCTCTTAGGAATACCTTTAGTGTTTTTTTAAGATAAAAGGTAAACAGCAACAGGTGAAATAAGGTATTTTTTCCCACATTAAGGCGATTTTTGTGAAAACGCAAGTAATGATTTTTTCTAATTTTCAATATATTGTAGTTTGTAAAATTTCGATGTGTTTGGAAGATATTACCTGTTAACAGAATATTTACGTTTTGCTTAGAATTGAAATAGGACAGCAGCAACAACGTGTCGTAGCAGCCAGAGCTTGAGACTTCTGTTAGATTTTGACAAAATTGTACCGTCAAAATATATTGCAATTTTCAAAACTTTTGATATCTTACTCCAAAATTTCTGATATCTTATAAAAAAAACCTCTTTACGAGGTAAAAGTCTAGTGACGAAAACATTTTAATGCACTAAAATTTCTGATATCCAATTTTGTGACGAATAATATTAAGTTTTTCTTAAAAATTACTACAAACAAATTTTTTTGTCACTCGGCACATTGCGCTAATTTCTTCATACCTAATAAATATAATTAGATTTTTATTTATTTACTGTGAGTTTGAATCTTATAAAAACCGCGCACAGCTCTAACGGTTAAGTTGAATTAAAGGCAAGGCGATATTACACGACAAGTTCATTTATTGAAGAACAACTTAAGACTAACAGATAATTGTGCATTGAGTTATAACGAAAGCTAATTTCGGGCATTTAAATGTTTACAATATTATAAAGGCTGGGAACGAATTTACTCAGCGTTGGCTGGGACCGCAAATTTGCTGACAGTGAGTTATTTCGATCAATGCTGATCGATGGGGGAGAAGCCCGGCTTAGCTGCTCTTTGATTACAAGTGCAGCCTGCGAAAGTTTACATTATCGGTATGAGAAATTTGGGGTGGCTTGTTTACAATTGCAGCCTGTGAAAGTTTACATTATTGGAATGGGGAATTTGGTGTCTAGACTTATGTATAACGTGGACATAGAATATATTATGTATAACGTGGATATAGAATATGTCACTATATATATTTTTTGCGCAGTGCCGAGTGACAAAAAAATTTTTTTGTAGTTATTTTTAAGTAAAACTTAATATTATTCGTCACAAAATTGGATATCAGAAATTTTGGTGCATTAAAATGTTTTCGTCACTAGACTTTTACCTCGTAAAGAGGTTTTTTTTATAAGATTAAAAAAACACTGCTAGTCAGTAAGCCAAGACAAACCATAATAATAATCCAATTAAAAAAACTCATGAAATAAAGATTATTCTTTAAATTTTATTTTTTCCCTCAAAAATAATTAGGGCATTCAGAAACTATGAGAAATTGATAAAGTGATAAATTTATGTCACTGTAGCTTTTTTAAGTTTCTGTTGTCATATTTGTGATAAATCCCCAGTTGAATTAGTTATATTCCAATGAACAGCTGTTTTGTATAAAGAAAGCATTCTATTTATTTCGTTGGCGCTCTTGCGTTTGGTGTCACCCCCTCTTATCCTTGTCTTGTTTAATTATTTTGCCACTGTAAAAAAATCAATTTATCCATTTAAAATAATTTGTATCTCTTTATATTTTAAGCTGTTGCAGTCCTTCCTGACAGGGCGAACTTTTCAGGTGGATGTTCGGGGTACTCTATCCTCTCCCTGGGATATTTAGGCTGGCGTTCCCCAAGGGAGTGTTCTGGGCCCAGTTCTTTGCACTATCTTCACCTCGGACATGCCTTCGTCTAACAACAACAGAACCCTTACTGCCACCTATGCAGACGACACCGCGTTTCTCGCAACTAGCTCTAGCACGCAACCTTTACTCTCAACCGCCTCAATACTTCACGGCTAACGCTCGATGGCACTCATATCGGGCACTCTGATAGTGTTAAATACCTGTTACGACTCGGCTTGTTTCCGTGGGGTAACGTCAGCTAGCTTGGTCACCTCAGGGGGGGGTTGTAACCAATTTCCCGCCGAGCCGCACAATCGCAATCATCGATTCGCACTCTCAACGATTACAAAACTGAGCACGACACAACATCGCACAAAACAACAGAAATATCGGACACACATATCGGCGGCTTAGCACTTATACTGCAGCGTGAAGTTGCGGAGGCAATGCAGGGAAAAATGTTTGATATATATATATGTTTGTATGTGAGTTAGTATTTTGTTATTATGTGGATGGTATAGGTATATGTATTTGCACTGATATTTTTTAAATATGCGTGTAACTATGTGAATTCTGAAGTTATTTGTATTGTTCCAGTTCTGTTCGTATTTTGATTTTACAATGTCTAGATCTTAAGGGGACGTTCTTTTGGATTTTTTTGAAAAAACCGAATTTTTTTTTTTACATAAAATGAAAGTTATATATATATAGAATATATGTGCCAAAGGATTTTTCAATACGACGCGTATTTCTTGAGCTAGGGCGTGTCAAACGTACCCATGTCACGCGCGCTGCGTACCCGCTGTCACTTTCCAAAAACTTTAAACGCGTTTTTCTCGAAACCATGTTTTCTAATGTAATTTCAAGTACAGGTCTTGTTCTATTGATCCGATTTCCTTCATTCAAAAAATGTTTTAAAGTATATTCTTTTTTGTATGGCTTATACCTAAAATTGGCATAAAAAATGGTTTATTTATCATTTTTAAACGAGATCAAAGTAAAAAAAGTGTAAAAATTTCATTTTTTTTTTTTTAAACGACCATGAAATTGGTTTTTTTTTCACCAAAATTAATTGAAGTTAGGTATAAGCCATAGGAAATTTTATCTATTTTAATAAATTAGCGGCGAGTTCCACCAACGCGATCCCAGCACATGTCAAACGCAATTATACCATCTCAAACAACACCCGATGTCTTCTTTGCCAAAACAGCCAGGTCCTCATTTGGCCCCATCAACACTATCAATGGCTTCTCTTACGCCAGCGCGGTAAAATCAGGCATAAACAAACCAACTCCTTCAACATCGCTCCCAAATGTAATCCAAGCAGAGCCAAACTTGGCAAGCGTTCAGCAGCAGCCTCAAAGCTCGATAGAAATGATGATTTTCAGTCTGCAACAAAGTATGATGGACTTTGTAACCTTTATGAAAAGAACTATGCAAAACCTTATGCAAAATCAAAACACATTGATACAGATGCTTGCATCTCAACGGTCAAAATAATCAATGGCGGCCCTAAGAATTTCAATGTGGAACGCAAACGGTGTTTCACGGCATAAACTTGAGCTAACTCATTTTCTATACGACAAACACATCGACGTAATGCTGCTCAATGATCTCACTAACAAATACAACTTCCAAATACGCGGTTATCACTGCGGACGGCAGTCCGCGCTAGTGACGAAAGCAGCTCGAAGGGTGCGAAAGGCGACTAGCATATATACACAGGAAGAATGGAAAATTTGCTATGACTGTCCGATCGGGTCGAATTATATACCGATCGAAAGGTATCAATCTAACTTAAAAATGTGCATACTAAGACTTTTGAAAACTTACATGGTTCGTGAGATAAACAGGTGTAAGTGGGAGGGACAAAATTTAAATGATTGGAGCAAATGGGGCCGTTGGAGCTTTTTAGATTTTTTATAATTTTTCACTATACTTATCAAAAATACGCGTCGAATGACACCTTGATCATCAAAATACGACCACTGGTCACTCGGCACATTGCGCTAATTTCTTCATACCTAATAAATATATATTTTTTGCGCAGTGCCGAGTGACAAAAATTTTTTTGTAGTAATTTTTAAGTAAAACTTAATATTATTCGTCACAAAATTGGATATCAGAAATTTTGGTGCATTAAAATGTTTTCGTCACTAGAATTTTACCTCGTAAAGAGGTTTTTTTTATAAGATTTATTCTACGGCACAGATCATCCGGATGGAAAAGCACACGGTGGAACGGGTATTTTAATTAGAAATAGAATCAAACATCATTTTCATAAAAGATATGCAACAAACTATTTGCAAGCTACATCAATAATCCTACAATCGGGCAACAGCAACCTTACTATTGCCGCAGTATACTGTCCTCCAAACTTTGCAATCACTGAAGCTCAATTCATGCAATTCTTCAGTACACTAGTGTTGGGTAAGCATTGCTCATTTAGGTGAACATGTTCACTTGTTCTTTTTATTCAGAAGAGTCAACTCACTCATATTGCTCTCTTGCTCAGTTGCTCAGTTGTTCAGTTGCTCAGTTGTTCAGTTGCTCAGTTGCTCAGTTGTTCACTGAGCTATTCACTAAGCCCCTCACTCAACTAATCAAATATATCATACGTTAATTTCAATTTAATTCTGATTGTTGCTCCTGTGATCAACAATTCGCTATACTTTCTGATTAGCGACATTCTGAATTTTTAAAACGTGTATTGAGCTTTGGCGATAATCCAAGATTTGTGTATTTTCAAAGAAAGAATCTACACACAATGCCCTGGGAGGAACAACAGAGCAAAAAAGAGCAAAACAGAGCAACTGAACAAGACTGAGCAACTGAGCAAAAAAGAGCAAGTGAGCAATAAAGAGCAATTTGGAAAGAACATGTTCACTTGCTCACTTCAGGGAGCAACTCTTTTTTGTTCACTCACTCATGAGCAACCCAACACTACAGTACACTGGGAATCGTTTTATAGCAGCAGGAGACTACAATGCGAAGCACACGTATTGGGGCTCTCGCCTTGTGACCCCAAAGGGCAAGCAGTTATATAACGCAATAATACAACTAAGAAACAAACTCAACTATGTCTCCCCGGGTAAGCCTACATACTGGCCATCAGATCCTAATAGGAAACCAGACTTAATAGACTTCGCTGTGACAAAAAATATTCCACGCAATCTGATAAATGCCGAAGTACTTTCAGACCTATCATCCGACCATTCGCCCGTTCTAATCAACTTTCTTCAATGCCCGGAACTTGAAGTATATCCAAATAGACTCACTACACACAGGACCAACTGGCTCAAATACAAGAAATATGTAAGCTCTCACCTCGATCTAGCCCCACAGTTCAACACCGAAGCTGACATCGACTGCTCTGCTGATTTACTTAAAAATATACTCGTCTCTGCAGCCAAGATCTCTACACCGCAAAGCGTGACTACACAGCACAACCAACAAAAAACCAATCTTCAAATTGAACAACTTGTTCTGGAAAAGAGAAGACTGAGACGCGACTGGCAGTCACATCGCTCGCCATCTACTAAGCAACGGCTTAAAGATGCCTCACGCAGGCTCAGCAAAGCTCTAAAGCGTGAAGAAGCGGATGCCCAGCGTCGGTACATACAGAAATTATCGCCAACCAGCACAAAGCACCCATTGTGGAGGGCTCATCCAAATCTAAGTGCGCCAATCGAAACAGTAATCCCTATAAGAAACTCTTCAGGCTCCTGGGCCAGAAGTGATAAAGACAGGGCCAACACATTTGCTGCTCATCTGCGTAATGTGTTTCAACCAAATCCGGCAACTAACTCTTTTGTATTACCACCATCTCCAACTCAAACTGCAGCCGATTCCGTGCCATCTGAGCTTCGCCCAAGCGAAATTGCAAAAGTCATCAAAGAGCAAATGAAACCAAAGAAGGCTCCAGGGTATGATTTAATTACTCAAAAAATGATTATTGAACTTCCCAACTGTGCCATTTGCCTCATTTGTAAGCTTTTCAACGCGATCATAAGACTGGGATATTTCCCTAACAAATGGAAAAAATCTATCATTATTATGATTCCGAAACCAGGAAAAGATCATACAATGCCATCATCGTATAGACCAATAAGCCTACTACCCTGCACGTCAAAACTATTTGAAAAATGTCTCCTGTTGCGCATAATTCCTTATCTGAGAGCACACAATGTAATCCCAGCACATCAATTTGGCTTCAGAGAAAAGCATGGAACTATCGAGCAAGTCAACCGGATAACATCAGAAGTACGTACTGCATTCGAGCACCGGGAATACTGCAGTGCGATATTTCTTGACGTCTCTCAGGCCTTTGATAGAGTGTGGCTTGACGGCCTCATGCACAAAATCAAAACGACACTCCCTGTTTACACCCACAAGCTACTCGAGTCGTACCTCTACTATAGAGTCTATGCAATGAGATGCAACGTTACTACGTCTGACGACCACATAATTGAAGCTGGAGTTCCTCAAGGCAGCGTACTGGGGCCAACCTTATACGTCATTTATACATCGGACATCCCTACAAACGAGAGCCTAACAACATCCACGTTTGCTGACGATACCGCGATCCTAAGCCGTTCCAGATGCCCTATTCAAGCAACATCAAAACTAGCTGATCATCTTGTGGAAGTGGAGAAATGGCTTTCAGACTGGCGTATTAAAATAAACGAACAAAAGTGCAAACACGTAACGTTTACCCTCAACAGGCAAACCTGCCCTCCGCTAACTTTGTATAACACTCAACTCCCCCAAGCTGATGTAGTAACGTACCTTGGCGTCCATCTTGACAGGCGGCTCACCTGGAATGAACATATTAAAGCTAAGAAAACGCACTTAGCTCTGAAGTCCATAAACCTTCATTGACTTTTAAACGCTCGATCTCCCCTTTGCTTGGACTACAAGGTCCTATTGTACAGTTCTACTCTAAAACCAATCTGGACATACGGTTCGCAGCTATGGGGAAATGCGAGCAACAGCAGCATTGATATCATTGAGCGAGCACAATCCAAGATCCTGAGAACTATCACTGGGGCACCATGGTATGTTCGGAACGAGAACATCCTTAGAGATCTTAACATTGTAACCGCGAAGGGTGAAATAGCAAAACAGAAGGCGAACTACAACATCAAGCTATCTTCACATCCAAATCTTCTTGCAAGGCGTCTAACTCGGGTTTGCAATCGAACCCGCCTCCACCGCAACGACCTCCCAGCCCAGCAGTAATATATCGGGGCCCCCAGACCTTAATCAGTCGTCAAGACTGTAAATAAGTTATAATTATAAGATTTTTAAACTTGCTGTTAGTCCCGATAAGGTGAAGATCCAGCAAATAAAGCAAAAGTATAATAAAAAAAAAAAATAAAAAAAAAATAAATTATCGGGGGTGCCACAGAAATCGCTTTCGCTTGAATTTCTCTTCAATTTCATTTCGTTGTGCCACAGGTCAAATCGCAGAATAAATTTACGCGTATTAAACTAGCGCTAAAATCGCTAGCGTCCGATGTTGCCACCTAGTCCGATTCAGATTTTCGAAGTCAGGGTCAGCGATGCCACATTTTTCAGTCAGAATTCGAAGAAAGGTATTTAAAAAAAATATATGGAACCACTTCAGTGTTCTTTAAATTAAGCTTTACAAAAATAGGTCTTTTGAGATAAATCAAGTTTTATCGAAAAAAACCTTTTACTTATTGTGCCATTTGTGAAAACATTTTTCACGAAGAGTTGCCAGACTAATGGCAGACAATTGCTAGAGTTGTCGAGGAATTTTTATTTTTTCGCGCCAATTACTTTTAAATGTTTTTCAGCTAAACAAATTCAATTATTATATAAATAAATTAAATTATATTAATTAAATAAGAAAAAAATTAAAAGCCTGTTGTTCTGCAATTATAAACTTAAAAAAGCTGATATGCAAAACCTTGGGTAATTTAATCTGAGAAGCTGTCAACCCTAAGCAGCCTAGCTCGAAAAGGTTGGTGAAAATGCTAAAAAATATTAAATCATTCGAAGTTCTGTGGCACCTCGGAAATTTCCGTGCGAAATTGCTTTCTGCGGAATTCTATTTCGCTTGCGATTTCTGTGGCACCCCGGTATATACATTTTTCATTTCACTTTACTACCAGAGGCCCCACACTTGAAGAAGCAGAGCGATATTTTGAGAGTCGAGGTCGACGAGATCCGCCATTTTGAAGCCGCCATTTTGAATTTCTCAAAAATCACTTCTTTTTTTTTAATCGTCAATTAACAACGAATCAAAGTTCGAAAGCAGAAGTTCGTATGTATTTTCATTCTCCCACAAACCATTCTCAAATTTTGCTTGATTTTCGGCCAAATCCAAAAGAATCTCCCCTTAATTCAAATATTTTTTTTTTCTTTCGTCTGAGCAACGCAGTATTTCTACAAGAATAATATAAGTATTAATATTTAAATTAAACATCAAATATGTTGTTGGTATTTTTAAGCCTATCTGGCAACATTGAATTGTAATATGTTATTTATATGCATCTCTGGTCACTCTGTACTGACCAAGATGGCGCGTTTTTACATACGAAGAGAGAACTTAAGCTACGAAACTTTCGTAACGAAAGCAAGAAATAAATCAACTTGGAAAAAACTGAAAAGAGGTGAAATTGGCAAGGCGGGTCAATTCCAAAATCCAGAGCAGGGTCTGGAAACATTATTGGCGACCGTGACAGGACTTGTCTTTAACATATAAGTAGAATTCCAAAGCTCGAATCTCGTCTTCGTCTATTTCATCGCTTTTGCATAAAGAACCGCCATTAGGTCAACTACGCCGAGAATTGCTGCTGTGTGTATCGGCCAGAGCTTCACAGACCAACTAGCGCAAGTTGGCCCGGGCTTTTCTGGACAACGGACACACACACATCGGCACACATACAGGCAATCATCGACCAGGGCTTCGCTAAACGTACGCAAATCGTTTGGAGCTTCGCTGGACAAACATTAGAAACTGATCAATGTCAGAACTCCGCTGGACAGAAACCGCACGGCACTCATCCATCTACACACTTACAACAGAAACACACACACACACGTCTCAAGTTTGTATGCAAAGTCAGAGTGAGTAAAGCAGATAGAGAAATATACATACACACGTACATCAAAGTAACGGTGCATTATCGGTGATTCCTCTTTGTCATTTGGCTTGGGTTTTTTGCGTTCACCGCTGTGATTCTTGCTGTTGCCTTTTTCTGTTCGCTAGCACACACATACGTGTATGCTTATACACGCATTCACGATTCAGTGGATTAGACACTTGAAATTGCACGTTGATATTTAACCTTGATTGACATTGGCAGGCATTGATAGGCGTCAAGACAAATCCAAACGACGGTACTGGCTCATCTCAACCTGCGCGTCAGGATACCAACGACTCAAAATTAATCAAATTACGGCTACAAAGATCATCAATGGAGCGAAACATAGAAAATATTAAAACACGAATTATTTCGCTCGGTGATAATGTGGATCAAGCAGTACTTGAATGTAATTTGCAAATTCTTGAAAGCTATTTCCGAAACATTTGTCAAACCCAATTGCAAATCGAGGACTTGTATTATGCAGATGCAGGCAGGTCACAAATAGAAGAAACTTTTATCGAAGTTAAATCAAAAATACTTGTCCTCATGAATAAAAAGCAAGGAATAAGCATCAGTGACGCTAGCTTTTTAAACTCCAGTTCTTCGGGGAGTAATCAAAATCGATTACCCAAAATCAAGTTACCAACTTTCGATGGAAAATACTCAACCTACCAGCGGTTCATGAGTGCATTCACAAATCTCATAGAGCACGATCATTCAATTTCCACTATTGACAAATACAATTACTTGCTTAACTGCCTTTCAGGACCAGCGCTAGAAGTTGTACAAGCTTTTCAAGTTACGGAGGAGAACTATTCAAAGGCCTTAAATCAATTAAAGAAGCGATATGACAATGACGTCTTAATCTTCCTCGACTATATTACCAGTTTGTTCACTTTACCATCGATGCAAAAGCCAGATGCTATAGCTCTGCAAAAATTACTTGATTCTGTAGCAGCAATTAGAGGGTCGCTTTTATCACTAGGAACTGCGGAGGACATTATGAATTCACTCTTCATTCACACTCTGCTATCAAAGCTAGATGCAGACACAAAACTGCATTACGATGAAAAGCAGTTATTCGAGACTCTTGCTTCTTGGGACAACTGCTGCAAGATTCTCACTCACAGATTCCAATTTTTAGAAAGCCGTGCTAAAGATCCGAAAGTTGGAGAGCCGCAGGATAAAAATCAAAGGTCGAAATCGCAACTGTCAAAATCATTCTGGACAACAAACTGCAAATGCGAATATTGTAATTCGGGAGAACACTATATCTCTAATTGCTCAACGTTCGCTGCTTTGGTTCTTAGTCAACGTAAAGAGGGGGTTAAGAAGCATGCTCTGTGCTTTAACTGCCTCAGGAAATCACACAGCCAAAGACAATGTTCGCCTAAATCTCGTTGTAAAGTTTGTCGTGCAACTCATCATACTTTATTGCATAATTTCAACCAGGACATGATGGCAGGAGCTGAAATTCGACCCGTGACTCCAAGTGTTCAGCAATCAAATCAATCGTCTTTCCCAACGGTCTCGATGGTGGTACGAGCTGCCAATCGAGGCATTCTTCCCACAGCTATCGTTCAAGTCAGGGACAGGTTCGGCGAATACCATTTACTTCGCGCCATGTTGGATTCTTGTTCGGAAGTAAACCTCATAACAGGAAAAGCTGCAAAGCGCTTGCAGTTGGAGAAATGTCGAGTCTCTCAAGCCGTGAGAGGCATCTCAGATGCCATTCAAAATATCAATTACAATGTATCGACAACATTAAAATCGCGCATGTCTGACTTTCAATGGACATCAACGTTTGCAGTCATCAAGTCCATTTGCACCAATCAACCAAGTGGAAATGTTGATGTCTCTCAGTGGAAGTTTCCAAAGGGAATTGTTCTAGCTGACCCTTTATTCTACGAATCGAATAAAATTCACATTCTTATCAACACCGAAGGGTTTTTCGACGCTATTCGTATTGGCAAACATTCGTTAGGTCCGAATCAACCATGCGTACCGATTCGAAAATAGTTCTTCAATGGATAGGGATGCACACTTCTAAGCTCAACTGCTTCGTAGCGAATCGTATAGCTGAACTTCAAGAGCATTGTAACGACGTACAATGGCGCCACGTTCCATCTTCACAGAGCCCAGCGGACATAGTCTCAAGAGGTTGCAACACAACTGATCTCCAAACCAGCATGTGGTTTTCAGGGCCGGAGTTTCTGAAAAAGTCATCCGAAGATTGGTCACGTTTGACTGAACCGCTGCCATCCCCAATCGAAGTTCGCAAACGAACAACGATGATCTGCACCAAACAACCAGCAGGAAACTCTGAAATGCTCGTGGTTTGCAGAGACTCCTCAAACCTCAGTGCAGGATCTAAGTGCGACCAAGCATCAACAGTCGAATCACAAAAGGATGCAATAATCGATAACTCAAAGTCGATAATCAACCAAATAATCGAAAAGTCATCATCACATATAAAAACGCTACGAATTCTTTCATACGTGTATCGGATGTATAACCATGTCATGCCAAATCGTCTGCTCAAGGTTCACGACGTTGTACATATACAGGCAGCAGAGCTAAATGTGACGTTCTGGCGAATAGTAGGGCACATACAGCAGTCAGCGTTTACTGAAGAAATTAGGCTGCTAGCCAATAACAAATCTCTTAAGCCCGGCATGCAAAATCTTGCACCATTTATGCATGAAATGCAGCTTGAGGATCGTGTTGGTTTGAAGGTTATTAGAGTAGGTGGAAGGCTAGCCAGATCAGAGCTGCCTTTTGATGTCAAGTTTCCAGCTATTGTACCAGTATCACATCGCTTTACATATATTTATCTCGAATTTCTACATCGGCAACACTTGCACGCCAACTCAAAGGTTTTAATATCCTTATTGAGAGAAAGACTATGGGTCATAAACGCCAGACGTTTGACCAGAAAAGTCGTCCGAAACTGCTTCATGTGTTTCGCTATAAGCCCCGTTTAATGCAGCAGTTGATGGGAGATCTTCCCCCAGATCGGCTGCATGGTGAGTGACCATTTCTACACCGTAGACTTTTGCGGTCCGTTCATGACCACCTACAGGATCCGAAGAAAATCACCCTACAAAACCTATGCTGCAGTGTTTGTGTGTTTCGCCACGAAGGCAACACATATCGAACTAGTCTCGGAATTGTCAACTAACGCCTTTTTATTATGTCTTCGAAGGTTTATTGCTCGGCGTGGAATTCCGTTAAAGATCTCCGCGACAAGGGAAAGAACTTTGTAGGTGCAGCAGCTCGATTGGCAGAACTCAACCGAGAAGCATTAAACTCACAGGCCATCGAGATCATTAAGGCTTACTGCGCACACAAGGGACTCGAGTTCTCATTCATACCTCCTAGAGCGCCACATTTCGGTGGTCTCTGGGAAGCGGCAGTGAAGTCTGCGAAAACACTGTTGTTGAAAAATATGGCCGAAGCGAATCTCACCTACGATCCTCACTGAAGTTGAAGCAATCCTAAACTCAAGGCCGATCGCTCCACAGTCGGATGATCCCAACGATGGCTCTGCTCTGACTCCTGCTCACTTGCTGATTGGGTCTTCATTACTTTCGGCTCCAGAGGAATCCTTGTACAAAGCAGATGCATCGTCGCAACTGCGCTATTTGGATCGTTGGCAGAAGGTGACGTTTTTGAAGCAGCAATTTTGGGATTTGTGGCACCGCGACTACATTCACACGCTTCAACGAAGATCAAAGTGGACAGCAGCTCAGCCTAATATTCAAGCAGGCCAACTCGTTATCATTCATGAAGATAACACACCACCGCAACAATGGAACCTGGCTCGTGTAACATCAGCGATCCCAGGAAAGGATGGAAAGGTCAGAGTGGTTGATCTGAGAACCACTAAAGGCATCCTGCGACGCCCCATTCATAAGATCGCACCTCTTCCAGTCGACTAGCTTAAAAGGACCGTGGATTCTTTCAACAGGGGGAGGATGTCTGAGCAACGCAGTATTTCTACAAGAATAATATCAGTATTTATATTTCAATTAAACATCAAAAATGTTGTTAGTATTTTTAAGCCTATCTGGCAACATTGAATTGTAATATTTTATTTATATGCATCTCTGGTCACTCTGTACTGACCAAGATGGCGCGTTTTTACATACGAAGAGAGAACTTAAGCTACGAAAGCAAGAAATAAATCAACTTGGAAAAACTGAAAAGAGGTGAAATTGGCAAGGCGGGTCAATTCCAAAATCCAGAGCAGGGTCTGGAAACATCTTTTCTTTTCAGATCTCTATATTTATTTGTTTTACTTTATTGCTAGCTTTAGGGTACATTAAGTCTTATATTAAATTATTTAAGTCGACTATATTGTATCCGAATTTTTTTAATTTATGCCATAGGTTTTTATTATTGTTTAATTTGTATCTTTTAATATTTATATATATATTATATATATTTGATTTGATTTAGCTATAATAAACTATATTTTAAGAACCCAAAATCGTCTTTGATGGTGCACAGGATCGAGGATCCTGGATCGAACAGTTGATGCTGGTATCTCTCGATTTCGAGCTATGGCAGCTAATTTCTGCGGTGTCTAATGGAACTAAAGGAACTCACTCGCTTCTACCATGCCATGCCACGCGCATCTGACTCCTGGTTCCAATGTCCCTGGCTCGAAACGGCTACTGCCGCGGCTGTTGCTGCCTGCCTGTTTGTCTCACGGACGACTCTGGACGGCCGCAAAAGACACCTCCCGATCGACACGGTTAACGGACGCAATCGTCGTTCTTTAACTTCGTTTATGGTTAAGATAAATGTTTCTTTCGTGGCACAGTGCACTACTTCTTGTACGGCACTATAGACGACTATGCTGTTTGGCACAAATGACACACGAAAACAGTTTCTTGGGCGGCACAGGGCCCGGCACAAAGTTTCTTGTGCGGCATAAGGCGTAAAAAGGCACAAATGTTTGTTGACCGGCGAAAGGCAACCGCCTTCGACCGCTGTCAAAGTCAAACTCCCGTGTTTCTGGCAGCAACGTGATTCCTTCAAAATTTTTCTCTTGTTCCTTATTCCAAATTTTAAATCACCGTTGCTGCCAGTGCACTCTGCTGCATGGCCAGGGTCTTCAGGGGCTTCAGTCTGACGTGGATGCCTGGATGCCTTAATGTGATTAAGAGAGCACGTGCTGCAGCAGTTGCAAAATGCCGGAAGATGGACTATTTGCTTCGTCCAGGTAGCGGGCTGTCCCTGGATGCCAAGCTTCGCATATTTAAAAGTATTAGCATAAGTGGGCTCCACCCCTTTTCCGGATCATTTAGACACATCGGGACTGGAGATAGGAGCGGGCGGTATCTGGAGATAGGAGTATTCTTCCAAGTATTTTCTTCTTCTTGTCACAACTTTCCAAAAATGTTTGTCCATAGCATCTCTCATTTCTATCGCTATATTATTCATTGATGATCCACTAGATTATGGCTCGGCTAAAGAGTCAATCCCTCCTTAACATCAATATTGTGGTATCGATTGAACTCATTATCTTGCATTGAAGTGAGTTTTGGGATATTTCTTTGCAGGTAACTCCATTGTAGGACCTCTAAAATATAGCAAAACACTTTCTTATGTATTTTCAACATAGTAGTTGGCATTCACGGTACCCAGAATTCCAGCCAGAGGCTTAGCCATATAGGACAAATAAATTCTTTACATCCAGAAAATTATGCATTGATCCTGACACCGTTTGTTGTGATCAGTTGAGCCAAATGTGGTAAAGTTCGCATAAGATAAAAAAAAACAATAGAAGGTTAAAATCTCTCAATAGCCGAAATTATGATGAAATGATCATTAAGAACGGTGGTCTGAGACCGATGCTACAGAAATTTTACTTTTTTTTTCGGAAATGCATTTAATAGAATTGTGGGTATCATGGACTTATAAAAAAACCTCTTTACGAGGTAAAAGTCTAGTGACGAAAACATTTTCATGCCCCAAAATTCCTGATATTTAATTTTCTGACGAAAATATTATATTTTACACATGAATTATTAAAAAAAAAATTTTGTCACTGGCACTGCGCAAAAAAGGACTATTCATTAGGTATGAAAAATTTAGCGCAATGTGCCCAGTGGCGAATTATTTTTGTATTGAAGAACTTGAATAAAACATTTTGATAACTAATTTATTTTGTTTTTGTTCGTGGACTAAGCGATTACAAATTTGTACCATGCTGTCCATGGCTGTAGCAGACCTCTATGCAGCTTCAGCCAACTTCACCATAGCCTCTGCTGCTGTGCTGCTTATTTCCTTCATCTCCTAGCCAGAGGGTTTTGGTTTCGGCTTCGGAGTTGAAGAAGATGCAGATGAGGCGAAGCTACCAGAAGAGTGTTCACCAAGGGCATCAAACGTTGACTTGTCCACATCTATATTCCACGAGTCCCAAGTCTCTAAAAATAGAGTTTCCAATCCCTCGGTCCGTCTTTTGCGCTTTCTCGAATTGTCTTTTTTCTCTATATTCAATAGAAATACCATTACAAATGGTATATACAAGAAATCACAATTTATTAAAAATGCTGCGCTCATTTTTTTGATTTGAAATGTCATTTTTTTGTGGTGGTAAATCGATTATTTATCAATTTTGACCAGAGCTGCCACCTTTTCTTTGTCAAAAGTAGGCCGGTAATGACGCCGGTATCAATACCGACATGCCGTAGAGCCTTTATATTTGAGCATAACTGTCAAATTTTTGTATGGTAAAGGCCTACTTAAGGGCCTTATACCGGCTTGTTTTCGTTACGGCCTCATACGGGTCTCAGTGTAAATTGCCTATTATAAGACTATTTCCAAACCCTTGTATCCAGTACCTAATTTTGAGCAGCTCAGAAAATTGTCGGGTGTTTTACAACACTATTTAATGACAGCTGGCATCTTTTGTTTTTTACCTTTCAAAACATCGATTCGTTCAGTGTTTCGACTAGTCGAAATCATTTTGAGCAGCAATGGAACCAAGTAAGCAACAAAACAAGAGCCGCATTGAGCTCTTTGATAATGAAGAGCGAATTAAGCTAATAGAAGAGGTGCAACAGAGACCGATCCTGTGGGATCTGACCGATAAGAAGCACTTGGATGCCATTTTTATAAAATGTGCCTGGGAGAGCGTGGCAGAGGCATTAAAGTAACCTGCGTTAGTATATCGCCCCTTAATTTTTCTTTCTTTTAAAAATGGGTTCACCCAATATTGGGGCCGTTTGCGTTGTTGCACTTCTTTCGCCCCTTTAAGTACAATATAAGAGGTCAATAATCCCATAATTAGGGTATAAGTTGCTACCAATTGTCTAATGACCGTTTTGTCCATTTTTGTTCTTCAATTATTTGCAATTTAGTTTAATTGATTTATTTTGTTGTTTACTTATTTTATGTGCACAGCTGACGCAACAGTGTGACCACTCAACTTCTTCTTCTTTTTGGCCACTCAAAGTCGTACTGCCGAAACCCTCCCCGGTGTGTCAAATGTGGACAAGATCATCTCTCCTCCACTTGTGTGAAGCGCGATACTTTGCCGGCCTGCTGCGCCAATTTTGGCTTGGATCACACCTCAAACTTTTCTGGTTGCAGATATTACAAACTCGCCATCTCCCCTGAGAAGAAGAACGACAGTGCCGAGGTTTCTTCACTGGCTTATCAAAACACAGAGATCAATGCCGCGTCTACTCATCCCTTGCAGCAAAAGGCTTCTCCTTCTGTTGTGCCCAAGGTCCCATCGCGCAAACAGCCGGCTCATCAACATCTTGCTGAGTTTCAAAAAAAGTTAAAGCATCAACGTGATTCTGCTGGAGCAGCAATGAGTTTTGCTGCAGTTCTCAGGCGTGACGCTGCCGAGCCTCCTGCTGATATCACCAGATCAGATCCTGCTGTTCTGAGTCCATCTTTAAATTCCCGCGAAAACTCAGACGTTCATCACTGTTTGGAAGCTGTGCGCTCTGGTTTCGCTTCAATTGAATCGCGCTTCTCAACCCAACTCCAGGATATTCGCAAGGAGAATCTCACCCTGACGAGCTTGGTGGAAAAATTCGTTCTCAAGAACTCGGCCTTGGAAAATAGGCTGACTTCTCTGGAAAACCAGCTCAAGCTATATTTCAAGGATTTGTTTGTCAAATCGCCTACATCCGAGTTCGGTTTCGTCAATACGGACCTGAACTGAATTCGCTAAAAATTGGCATCTGGAATGCGCACGGTCTCAGCCATCATAAGCTGGAGCTCGTTCAATTTCTAATCAAAGAGAACATTGACATCATGCTCATAAGTGAGAGTCACACAACCTCCCGGACTTTTTTAAAAATTACTGGCTACTCAATCTACGCAGCGAACCACCCGAGCAATGTTGGACGTGGTGGTGCTGTAATTATCATTCGTTCTAATTTAATTCATCATCCGCTGTCCTTCACATCTCTAGACAATGCGCGGGCTGTTGCAATCAGCCTTGGTAACAATTCGGATCTAACGATTGCTGCTATCTATCTCAAACCTGGCGGTCGGCAAGACACGGTTGATGATGCACAACTTCTGGACATATTCTTAAGACTTGATCCCAGGTTCATTATCGGCGGGGATTTTAATGCAAGACACGGCTTCTGGGGCTGTCAGAAATCTTGCAAGCGAGGCAGAGCTATCGCCAACCTTTCACAATCCCAGAACTGGAATATCCTTGCAACAGGTGCCCCTACATACTTCCCTTATGGCAGGCGTGGTTCGCCCAGCAATCTCGACTTCGCCATTTATAAGGGAATACCAGACAGGAATTTGTTCATGGAGAGCCGGCTTGATCTCAGCTCCGACCACTTGCCTTTGATTGCTTTTTTGCAGCATGATGTCGTTTATCTGCGCAACAGAGTTTCTCTCCTGCCGAAGAAAACTAACATGCTCCTTTTTCAACGAAAACTTGAACGTATCTTAGACGCCAACCGCTCCTTCCAATCTCCTGGGGACTTAAATCAGTGCATCGAGGTCATCTCTGCAGACTTACAGAATCGGGGCTCCGATTCTATCAACCCTCTGAGTCGAATTTTTCCACTTTCAGGTGAGGCTTTGGCCCTTTTGGATGAGAAAAGGAGACTGCGAAGAAAATGGCTAAGGAATGGAAATTTTGAGGACAACCGCGCCTGGAAGTTGCTTTCTAGACGTCTGCGGTCCGTTCTTACGGAGGATAAGCGTCGTCATTTCGAATCCCTTTTAGAGGGCATGGATTCTCGCAAGCCCTCTGATTTTAATGTCTGGAACTTAACCAAGGGAATCAAAAGACAAGCACCTTCTAATTTCGCTATTCAAACTGACCAAGGCTGGAGCAAGTCGGACTCTGAGAAAGCCAGTATTTTTGGCCGTGAGCTTGAGGAAAGATTTGCTCCTTTTTCTCTTCCTTCTCCTTTCGAGTCTTTCAAGATTTTATGTTTGGCTTCAGAACCTGTGGACATTCCGGATCACTTTTCTTTCTCACTGGAAGAGGTCTCCTCAGAGATCAAGCTCATAAAGCCCAGGAAATCGCCTGGTATTGACGGTATTCATGGCCGCATGTTAAAGGCTTTCCCTTCGGCAGGAATTTCGTACCTCCTTCATCTCTTTAACGCTATCATACTTTTTGCGTATTTCCCTCCGGCCTGGAAAACGGCTCTCATTACAATGATTCACAAACCTGGGAAACCAATCAATGATCCATGCTCATACAGGCCCATCAGCTTACTTTCGACGTTAGCTAAGCTTTTTGAACGACTTCTTTTACGTAGAATTCGGATTGAACTTGATGATGCAGAGGCTATACCAGATTTTCAATTTGGGTTTCGTAGCGGTCACGGCACACATGAACAACTCCATAGGGTTGTGAATTTTATTCTGGAGGCTTTCGATGAGAAGCAATATTGCACAGGTGCCTTTCTGGATATTCAACAAGCGTTTGACAGAGTGTGGCATGACGGCTTAATTGTCAAAATCAGAAGAACGCTTTCTCCTGCAATTTCTGCTATTCTTATTAGTTGGCTACCTGACCGTAGCTTTATCGTTCATGTGAATGGCGCGAGAAGCCGAATACATCCAATCAAAGCTGGTGTTCCTCAAGGCAGCGTTCTTAGCCCGACCCTGTTCAATATTTTTACCGCCAATATGCCTGCCCAAGATAACGAGAATTGTATGGTTGCTCTCTACGCAGATGACACCGCCGTTCTATGCAAATCTACATCTCACATGGGCTGATCCATGCTGGCACAAAGATACATCAAGACTTACTTAGACTGGACCAAATCATGGAACATCCAACTTTCTCCATCAAAATCTACACAAGTAAACTTTACCAAAAATAGAAGATTAAGTCCTCCGATCAAAATTAACGGAACAGTTCTTCCTATATCTACTTCTCACAAGTACCTCGGACTTACTCTGGACAAATCACTAACCTTTAAACCCCATATTAAGACATTAAGAAACTCTATCCAAAACAGATACAAAAAGTTACGCTGGCTTCTAAATTCTTCGCCTAAACTCCCACTTTCCTCCAAAGTACTTTTATTCAAGACTTTCCTCACGCCCATTTGGACTAATGGAGTGGCCATTTGGGGTATTGCTGCCGACTCGCACATTCACTCCTTGCAATTTAAATTGAACTGGATTATGAGGGAAATGGTTGGTAACGCACCCTTGGTCAGGACCTCATTTATCAGGAGAGACCTCCATATCAATACTGTTATGGAAAGCATCAACGAATTCGCCACGAAACACTCCCATAAACTTTCATTTCATAGCAACCCTCTCGCAAGAAAGCTCATATCAAGACACTCTACCAGAAGAAGACTTAAACGCATTTTCATTGATCATCTCTCTACACGTTCATACAAGACTCTCAAATTGCGTCCTTAGTCATTTGTTCTCTTTGTCATGTCATACATAACGGCGGATTATGTCTTTTAGATGTTCGCTTTCTTATTTGCCATACTAATAAAAAAAAAAAACTTATTTTATGTGCACAGCTGACGCATCAGTGTGACCACTCAACTTTTCAGAGATTTTTGATGAAATGCTATCACACTAAAGTTTGGAAGCCTGACATCAAAATATTAAACATTTTGAGCGCCCAAAATATTTTCAACAACTGGATATTATGCTAAACAGACAAACAGACTGACTTTTCATCTCGTTTTGAGAAGGGCACCAAAAATTTCAAAATTAATTATCTTCTGAACCAGTAATCGGATTTTGATGATCAAGGTGTCATTCGACGCGTATTTTTGATTAAAATCAGGGATTAAGACCCTAACCGAAACCCTAACCTTTAAACGGTAAAAACCGATTGAAATTTAAAACAGTAACTTAAACCGTAACCGAAAAAAAAAATTTTCATTTGACCGAAACCTTAAAACCGAAACTCTGTAAACCGAAATAGCCGCTTAGTAACCGTTTCATTTATAAGGGTTAATTTCAAGTTTTCATACATACAAAAAAAAAAAAATTTTCATTTTGAATTTTATTTGTGATATTCATTATAGAATTTTTATAGAACTGAATAAGCGCAAATAAAATAAATTTGTTATTTGAAATATTAAAAATTTAACTAAACAATGTACATCAAACTGAAGAATATGTGAAAGAAATGTGTGAATGAAAAATTAAAAAGTAATGCCTTTTTAATTATTATTGTTATATTATTAATATAACTATATTATTGCAAAAAAAAATTATTATGAACCAAAACCATATCGGTATTTCAAAACCGAAACATACAAAAAAACCGGTTCACCGGTACGAAACCTTTATACAAAGATTTTTCGTAACCGATAACCAAAAACCTAAATGCGAACATTACCGAAACCGTAACTGAAACCGATATTCGTTTCGGCTTTAATCCTTGATTAGAATAGTAAAAAATTTGAAAAAATTCAAAAAGGCGCCAACGGCCCCATTTGCTCCAATCATTTAAATTTTGCCCCTCCCACTTACACCTGTTTTTCTCACGAACTTGGTGAGTTTTCTAAATTCTTAGTATGCACACTTGTTAGTTAAATTGATACCATTCGATCGGTATATAACTCGACCCGATCGGGCGGTCATAGCAAATTTTCCATTCTTTCTGTGTATATATGCTAGTTGATTTCGCACCCTTCGTGCTGCTTTCGTCACTAGCGCGGACTGCCGTCAGCAGTGATCTCAACTTCTATTCTAAAATAATACTGGCAAGTGTTATGCTTAAAATAAGATGCTCCACGTTAGATTTATCCAAACTTAAATTAATCAAATCTTATCACAAGTCAAGCGAAGTAGGACTTAGGATCCCACAACATTGATGTTAAGGAGGGATTGACTCTTTTGCCGAACCATAATCTAGTGGATCATTAATGAATAATATAGCTTTAGAAATGAGAGATGCTATGGACAAAATTTTTTGGAAAGTTGTGACAAGAAGAAGAAAATACTTGGAAGAATACTCCTATCTCCAGATGCCGCGTTCTCATAGCTTCTATAAAGTCTCGATGTGTCTAAATGATCCGGAAAAGGGGTGGAGCCAACTTATGCCAAATGTAGGCAGCTAAGTGTATACTAATAAATTTTTAAAACTTATGTAGAAAACGACAATCCGTTATTTTCTCACTTTGTTCTTATTATTTCGCACACCTGAATATCGACTTTACCCAACAAAGTTGACATTATAAAAGATAAGGACATATCAGGACTTGAACTCTTTTAGGATATGCATAGCTTAATATGTGAACTATTCAAATAATATAAAGGGTTTTTATAATTATGCTTTTTTAACACTTTTTTTTACCAAATTTACATGTCTCATATGGGCTAATCCGAAAATTTTTAAACCAAGAGCGGATTACTTAAAGTTGTCAAAAAAATGCATGCTTTTTAATAATAGGTGTTTTTTCTTATAATAGAATACATTTTCAGTCTTCACATTACAAAATAAACAAGTGGGAAAGGCTATAGTCGAGCTCCCGACTATAGGATACCCGTTACTTACCTAAATAAATTAACTTTTATTGCTTAAAAGCTTTAATCAGCCAGTACCACCTTTCTGTTTGTCCCATCTTTTTGGGATTTGACAGGATGATAGGTAATAACAGTAGATAACGTTCACCGTTAAAAAAAACAAAATATCTTGAAAACTGTGCGTGTGGTGGATTTTCGCGATTTACGGAGGCGGAAAGGGGCGTGGCAAAATTTTGAAACAAACTTGACCTGCGTGGGGTTTATAGAAATCTGTGTGCCAAATTTGGTTGCTCTAGCTCTTATAGTCTCTGAGATCTAGGCGCTCACACAGACGGACAGACGGACGGACGGACAGACGGACATGGCTATATCGACTCGGCTGTTGATGCTGATCAAGAATATATATACTTTATAGGGTCGGAGATGCTTCCTTCTCCCTGTTACATACATTGCAACGAATACAATATCCCCTTTTACTTATTTTTAATAAGTAACGGGTATAATAATTTAAATAAAAGTGTGTGTGTAAAAAGTGTAACGTCCTCAACGTAACGTCCGCAACAGACAAAAATTAAGATTTTGAATTAACGACACTACTTATCTTCATTTTTGATGCTGAATTGATATGGTCATTTATTCCACTTAGTTTTTTGCATTTAGATATTTTTTGTTTATGATGCAAAATTCGCTAATAAATGTGCAAATGCACGTTAGCCTTAAAACGACTTCCATTCTTTGTAACGGCCGCAACGGAACTTTCAGCAAGTCTAATTGTTTTTCAAAAACAGTAAGGCTTTTTTCTTAAAATAGGTTTAAGAGTACTCACATTGAAATGCATTATCCTGCAAATTTAATTAAAATTCAGCAATCTGAACGCGAGCTGTATCAGTTTAAACATGAAAATTTGCGTGCAAATGTAACGTCCGCAACTCAGGATTAGCCCATATGCTGTTTTTAATTTTTAATTCTTGTTCTAATTCACCTCCAGCTCCCGTTCCTTTAGCTTGAAGTCGTTTTGAATGCAAAGCTCCTCCAAATTGAGCTTCCCTTCTTCAATACACACCTTTTTTTCATCTAAATATAGCTTGCGTTGCTCCATTTCCTTCGCCCATTGAAACTTCTTTTGATCGAGTTTCAGAGAATCCGTCTTTAGAACCAGTCGCTTGTCCCTGTATTCTCTTCTGCCTGCCTCAATTGCTGCTACCTGCGCCAACGAATTGTTTTGCACCCTTCGTTTGGTTTTCTCAACAAACGATGCATCCAAATCGTTGGCATCTAAGAATTCTCCATCTGGGTAGCGAACATTGCGTCCATTAGGGACTCCTCTTCAATAGGCGTCATGTTGGATGTTTAATCTTATAATTGTAATACATAAATTTTCCACTAGAGCCTAAAACTCTAGAAAGAGATAAGCCCTGTTCTAGAATAGTTTCACTAGTTCACACGCTTTGATATGCTGATAGAACGTAGACCTAAGTAAATAGAGTTCTGCGCACAGATACGGAGTCTTCACACCATCTGCGTATGATAAGAAGACGACGCCATCTGCAGCCATATGCATGCGATAAGTATTGATTGTTTAGGTCACTATTCTAGTAGAGATAAGTAGTTTAAGATAATTATATAGTTTTCAATAAACCTGCCGAACTTCTCGGCAGTCAGTCCAAATCCAACACCCGAGCTGTGTAGTTATTATTTCGCCGTACCGTAAGCTGCCGATTTACATTTTTGGTGACCCCGACGTGATGCAAACACGCAAGTAGTTTTGTTTAAAAACATAAAACAAAACGCGAGTGTTTAAAAAAAATATATATAAACTAGGGGGCTACGCCCCCTGCTCGCTTCGCTCGCCAACCCGCAGCTCGCTACGCTCGCAGCATTGTATTTAGTTGCCTGTTTTAACAAAATCACTGCGGACGGCAGTCCGCGCTAGTGACGAAAGCAGCACGAAGGGTGCGAAGGCGACTAGCATATATACACAGGAAGAATGGAAAATTTGCTATGTCTGTCCGATCAGGTCGAGTTATATACCGATCGAAAGGTATCAATTTAACTTACAAATGTGCATACTAAGACTTTTAAAAACTCACCTGGTTTGTGAGATAAACAGGTGTAAGTGGGAGGGGAATAATTTAATTGATTGGAGCAATTGGGGCCGTTGCAGCCTTTTTGATTTTTTTTTTAATTTTTTACTATTCTAATCAAAAATACGCGTCGAATGACACCTTGATCATCAAAATCCGATCACTGGTTCAGAAGATAATTAATTTTGAAATTTTTGGTGCCCCTTTCAAAACGAGATGAAAAGTCAGTTTGTTTGTTTGTCTGTTTGTTAGGATCAAATCGTTGATTTAGCTTAAAAGTTTGAATGAGGACTTGTTCCTGCTCAAAAATCTATAAACGTTTGTTCTACGACTTTTTCGAAAAATCGCTAGTTTAGCGGCAAATCGCTAAAAACCGCTAAAATTGAAACCCTTATAGCAGTCAAACGATAAAAGCTACAGATGCGATATATATATCGTTTAAAAGGTATTTTGAAGGGCTCTTATGCATACCTTTTAACTTTTTTTCTAAAGTACATAGGTAAATTTCTACAGGTGACATAAGGTATTTTCTCCCACATTTTGGCGGTTTTTGAGAAAACGCCGCTAGCGATTTTTTTTAAATTTCAATATGTTTTAGTTTGTGAAATTTTGCGTTTTTTGATATATGACACAAAAAATTTTACCGATAGGTTTGGAAGATATAACCTATTAACTGAATATATACGTTTTACTTTGAATTGGAATAGGGCAGCAGCAACAAAGTTTCATAGTTGACAGAGTTTGAGAGTGCAATGCATTTTGTGCAAGTGTCGTAGCAGCCAGAGCTGGAAACTATGTAGCTGAAAGCTCTTGCGTTGGACAAATAACTAGTGGTGCCCGAAAGTTTGTTAATGCTTTGTGGCATTGCAAAATGTATAAATTGTTAATTGCTTAAACTAATTTTATTTAAGTTTGATTAGTTTTTAAAAATTAATGTATGCATATCTATAACTTTCTAACAAAGTAATAAAGCCAGAAGCATATATCAACTTGATGTGTTCCTGAAAAACTCAGTGCTGCCAATCAGTTTTTCTGTCTGATATTGCTGTCTTTAATTTATTTAATTGAATTAAGCTCTTACGGTCAACTGACTTTAATTTAATGCGATTTTCATTACTTAACTAAAACAACATTTTTTCCATTTTAAATAATAAAAAAACATGCAACAAATACATTTACGTAACTATCTGTGTGCAATATCGATAAATTGTAAGAGTGTTGATGTTGAGATCGGTGCCAAATAAATAAAAACAATTTTTAAACTTAATAATAATTATTTAAATTGATGCATAATAAAGTAAAATAAATAAAAATAAAATAAAAAAAAGTGTCAAAAGATTATTTTATACAATACTAATTCACATATCGATATCAGGGTTGTGAAAACACTGATATTTAAAATTGGTATCGATATTTCTTAAAAATGTTCGCCTTACAATCTCTAGCGATTTACCGCTTAAAGAGTTGAAAAATGCATTTGAACGGACGCTACAACGTAAGTAAAATTTTTATATGTTGTTTTAATAGTTTAATGCAAGATATTTTAAAATTTTTTTAGAACTGGATTCCAGCCCAAAACTGGCGAGGTCGTGGCCGTGGAGCTGGTCGCGGATGGCGAAGCTTTGGACCACCACCGAGCCGCTGTGATTGCCCCTGCCACAGGCAATGCGGCAAATGCTGCCAGGGATGGCAGGCTGCAATTCCGCCAACCGACTATCCGTCAGCAGGTTGGATACCCATTGAGGAGGCTCAGGCAGGACACGGCTGGATCCGCGTGGCCCAACCGATGGCTCAACCGGTGGCACAACGGGTGGATCCACCTGTGGCCCAACAGATGGCCCAACCAATGGCTCCACCAGTGGCCCAACCGATGACCCAACCGATGGCTCAACCTGTGGCTCAACCGATGGCCCAACCGGTGGCTCAACCGGTGGCCCAACCAATGCCCCAACGTTGGGTCCTTCTGGATGAGGATGTCCATATCACTCCCGGCCAAATATAAATTTTAATTGTATGGTCAATAAAATATTATAACAAAAATGGCTTTTATTTGTACATAATTTTTTTTACATACATACACACATACATATCTATGTATGCACATATGCATATGCGACGCGAAATTCTACGAATTTTGTGCCCGCGCTGCAACCAATTTTTTGCATTTTAAAACGGAACTTTTCCGGTGCTGCCAACTCAACTAAACGAACATCATTTTCCTTGCCAATATTTTTTTTAATTTTTTGCTGTTTTAAATTTTTCATTGTATAAACGAAATAAAATTAATTATATATAAATATAAAATACAATTTAAATAGTATTATTGCTAGTTATATTTCTTATTATATATCAGCGACATTTCTTAATACTGATTTCAGCTCTTTGTGTCAGTCCGGAATACCCGCTTTTACCATTTTTGAACTTAACAGGGTATAAATGTAGACAAGTCACAGCTGACGCAATAGTGTGTCCACATACTTTTGCTTTCTGGTGCCAGTGTTACACCAAAAGTTAACAATAGATAAGGGACACACTGGTGCGTCAGCGGTGGTTTGATATGAAGATATGTTTTTAATAAAACGAGGAAAACATTGACAATAGGCAATATTTTCAATTTAAGGTTCTCCGGGTGATTTGGGGACTCCTTTTCTATTTGGACTATTTGGCAATAGAACGCAGTGGATCTTGTCCATGGCGTTGCCACCAATGTCATTAGAATTAATTTGGCAATCGATACTAACCTATCGATTTCTATCATATGTTTGTTAACAAAATTGAAAAAAGCTTATTTTAGTTTTAACAAAATAAGTTGGATTATAAATAAAAGTTGATTAATCGTCGAAACTTTGTTGTCGAAAGAAATTTGGACCTCGCCCTGAAAATAAATTATTTGTCCTCGTACTCTCTATCGATATCTCACTCCGATATACAAAACGTCATTGTAAAATCTAGATCAGCTTGGCTTTAATTTAATGCGATTTTCTTTACTAACTAGTACAACATTTATTCCATTTTAAATAATAAAAAAACATGCAACAAATACATTTACGTAACTATCTGTGTGCAATATCGATAAATTGTAAGAGTGTTGATGTTGAGATCGGAGCCAAATAAATAAAAACAATTTTTAAACTTAATAATAATTATTTAAATTGATGCATAATAAAGTAAAATAAATAAAAATAAAATAAAAAAAGTGTCAAAAGATTATTTTATACAATACTAATTCACATATCGATATCAGGGTTGTGAAAACACTGATATTTAAAATTGGTATCGGTATTTCTCAAAAATGTTCGCCTTACAATCTCTAGCGATTTACCGCTTAAAAGAGTTGAAAAATGCATTTGAACGGACGCTACAACGTAAGTAAAATTTTTATATGTTGTTTTAATAGTTTAATGCAAGATATTTTAAAATTTTTTTAGAAATGGATTCCAGCCCAAAACTGGCGAGGTCGTGGCCGTGGAGCTGGTCGCGGATGGCGAAGCTTTGGACCACCACCGAGCCGCTGTGATTGCCCCTGCCACAGGCAATGCGGCAAATGCTGCCAGGGATGGCAGGCTGCAATTCCGCCAACAGACTATCCGCCAGCAGGTTGGATACCCATTGAGGAGGCTCAGGCAGGACACGGCTGGATCCGCGTGGCCCAACCGATGGCTCAACCGGTGGCACAACGGGTGGCTCCACCTGTGGCCCAACCGATGGCTCCACCAGTGGCCCAACCGATGGCTCAACCGATGGCCCAACCGATGGCCCAACCGGTGGCTCAACCGGTGGCCCAACCAATGCCCCAACGTTGGGTCCCTCTGGATGAGGATGATTATATCCCTCCCGGCCAAATATAAATTTTAATTGTATGGTCAATAAAATATTAAAACAAAAATGGCTTTTATTTGTACATAATTTTTTTTACATACATACATATCTATGTATGCACATATGCATATGCGACGCGAAATTCTACGAATTTTGTGCCCGCGCTGCAACCAATTTTTTGCATTTTAAAACGGAACTTTTCCGGTGCTGCCAACTCAACTAAACGAACATCATTTTCTTCGCCAATATTTTTTTTAATTTTTTGCTGTTTTAAATTTTTCATTGTATAAACGAAATAAAATTAATTATATATAAATATAAAATACAATTTAAATAGTATTATTGCTAGTTATATTTCTTATTATATATCAGCGACATTTCGTAATACTGATTTCAGCTCTTTGTGTCAGTCCAGAATACCCGCTTTTACCATTTTTGAACTTAACAGGGTATAAATGTAGACAAGTCACAGCTGACGCAATAGTGTGTCTACATACTTTTGCTTTCTGGTCCCAGTGCTACCATGTTACACCAAAAGTTAACAATAGATAAGGGACACACTGGTGCGTCAGCGGTGGTTTGATATGAAGATATGATTTTAATAAAACGAGGAAAACATTGACAATAGGCAATATTTTAAATTTAAGGTTCTCTAAGGGTGATTTGGGGACTCCTTTTCTATTTGGACTATTTGGCAATAAAGCGCAGTGGATCTTGTCCATGGCGTTGCCACCCATGTCATTAGACTTACTTTGGCAATCGATACTAAGCTATCAATGTCTATCAAAAATGTATATTAATAAAATTAAAACGAACTCATTTAAAATTTTTAGAAATTGAGTGGAATTATTAATAAATATTGATTTAGCTTCAAACCTGTATATGGTGAAAGAAATTTGTACGTCGGCCTGAAAATAAATTATTCGTGCTCGTGCTTTCAGCGCTATCGATATCTCACACCGATATACAAAACAAATTATTGTGAAATTGCTAGATCAGCTTAGCTTAATTTGTTTGAATGAAAATTGATTTTGAACAACAAATATATCAAGATAAATAAAAATAATAATTCAAGCAATTAAAATTAAGCAAAAGCATCTACAAGGATCAAAAAATAAATACGAGTAAGTAGAAAAAGTAACGCAAGATAAAATGAATAACTACATGTGTGTGTGTGTGTGTGTGTGTCAGTAATAAGTTTAGAGATCAATTTATTTTGTAATCTGGCAACATACAGTGGCTCCCAGATTATTTCGCCCACAACTCAGATGAATAAATGATAGGAAAAAAAAAAATTTAAACGTCGATTTGTTAATTAATGTTTTAATCAAATTATAAATATATAATAAATTATATTATTTAAGCAATAAAAGCAAATCATAGTTCGTAGTCTACAAATTTGTGAGCCACTGTATATAAACTCATGGTTGTGAAACGAGACATTTATGGTTTTTTTGTTTGTATATCATAAAAAAAAAATTATTGTGTTTTTTTTGTATTTGTTTCTGAGTGAATGGTTGTGTGTATCAGTTAATTTTTTTGTACTCACAAAATAATAATTATTTTTCTTTTTTTTCTTTTAGCCCAAATCATTAGCTAATGCTATAAAGCTAAGAAAAAAATATTAACTTATTTTAAAATATATTAAGAATTTAAGAAATAAAAGATTGAAATTTTAATTTTAAGGATTTAAATAGAAAAAGTGAAATTTACATTCAAAAGAAATTGGGAAAAAAAAGAAATCATTAAAAAGAAAATTGAAAACACTTAAAATTAACAAGAAAATATATACAATTTACAAAATTTACAAAATAAAAAGAAAAAGAAAAAAAAAGAAATTGGAAAAAAAATATTTAAATAAAAAAAATTACTTGCATGAAAATTTAAATTAAAAAAAATAGTAAAAAAGTCGATAAAGCCGAATTGAAGAAACTAAAAATTGAAAATTAAAAACATTACAGTAAGAAAGAGTAATATATAATTGACAAAATAAAAAAAAGGAGAACGGAAATTATAAGAAGAGAAAGAAGTAATAATTAATAAAAAAAATAATTGTATGAAAATTGAAATTGAGAAAAATAGTAAAAAAAAATAAAAGCAGTTAAATTGAAGAAACTAAAAATTGAAAATAAAAAAACATTTAAGTAAGAAATAACAATATACATATAATTTCACAAAAAAAAAAAGAAAAAGGAAAAAAAAGAAGAAAAAATATTTAAATAAACGAAAAATTAATTGCATAAAAATTTAAATTTCAAAAATATTAGAAAAAAAACTTAAAAACGTTTTATTGAAAATATTAAAAAAAAAGATTGTAAATTAAATATAAAGAAAAATTAAAAAAGGCATATTAAAGAAATTAAAAAATTTTAAATAAAAGGATTTAAGTAAGAAAAACCTTAGTAAAAACAGGAAATTTGCTAAATTTTTTGAAAAAATATATATCAAAAATTTCAAAGAAAAATAAAAAAAATTTAAATTAAATTAAAAAAAGAAATATAAAATTAAAATCAAGATATTAAGTCTTTTGTATTCTTTAGTTTTATTTACAACTGTTATAAAATAATACAAAATAAAGCCTTGACCATATTTTAAATAAAAAATAAACAACATAAGAACAAATTATTTCTTCAAAATGTTTGGACAGAATATTAAGAAAGTATATAATTTTAAGAGAAAGCTTATTTCCGAAACTGAAAGTATAGATAGTAAAAAAGTTAAAAAAAATGATGATTCTGTAAACGAGTTAGAGCACATAAAAATTTTCTCAGAAAAAAAAATAAGATCGCAAATGAATAGGGATTTAGAAACACCTAAACGTACTTCTCAAAGGATAAAATATGTTTCAAGAAAAGTTCGTTTAAATAGGAAATCAGAGATGCAAGAACAAAGACAAAAAAGGCTCAAAAAAGAAAAAGCTAGGGCTACCACAAACAGAGCCTTAGAGACTGAAGAAGAGAAACTTAAACGCTTGGAAAAAGATGCAAAAAGGGCTATATCAAACAGAGAAAATGAAACAGAAGATCAGAGATTTGAACGAATTGAAAAAGAAGCGCAAAGAACTATTATAAACAGAGCCTTAGAGACTGATGAAGAGAGACTTAAACGCTTGGAAAAATAAGCGAAAAGGGCTATGTCAAACAGAGAAAACGAAACAGAAGATCAGAGAGTTGAAAGACTCAAAAAAGAAGCTCAAAGAGCTGAAATAAATCGGAATCCCGAGACTGAAGAACTACGCATTCAGAGACTCGAAAATCAAGCTCTAAGAAAACGAGTCAATCAAATGCACCACTCTCAAATTTCAAAAAATCCAACAAATCAAACCAAAAAATTTGTTAATAAATCAAAAAAAAATGTAGAAGATGTTGAAAGTATGAGAATAAATGAAGAAAAAGATTCCGACTTTATTAATCTTCGAAATTTGTTTCATTAAAATACAACTATTTATGATTTGGTAAACAACATGATGAATATATGTAGTAATAATAACAGAGTTGACGTTGAAAAAAATATTTCGAAAATATTTCATCACAGAAAAACCATTATAAATTCGTTTTGTAAAAATGTGTGCATTCTAAAAGAGAAATTTATGACCCTTAAAATAAACGTGGATTCCGCTTCCAATCCCGAATTTTATTTATTATTTGGTCCATCATTGCATACGCGACACTCGGAAGCTTATTTTTCAAGTGCATCGTATAACCCTTTAAAACTAAAAACAACTTTTATTTTAAACTCGGACGGAAGAGCTGAAAATATTTTTGAAAATGAACAACATACAGTTGAAAAATGGAAATGCAATCCAGAAATATGTAATATTAATAAAACGACAATATCGCACCAATATTTATCACTTATAACGACTTTTATTAATTATAAACATGAAGAAATTCTCGGATTTTTTAAAAATATTGACAAATGCTCAAACAAAGTTGACAAACCAGAGTTGCAACAAAAATCGCCCGAAAAAGAATATGATGCCTATGACTACGTGAAAAAATTAAGAGAGGGCCACCAGGACTATTGCTATGAGCATGAGTACAATTGTCATTCTGTCTTGCTTTTTATACGACGACTCTCTCCACATTTTCCATATATTCGACAAATTTTGAAATTAATATACTCAATAAAAGCTGATTTGCGTAAAATTGATAATTTAACTATTGGAATGTTAGCAAAGAATATTCATGAACTTATAAATACAGCTGATCAGATACACTTTAAAACCAAAAACTATTCGGTAGACTCCTTTCCCTTTAGTCATGAAGGTGAAATATGGGATGAGTATGTACATGCATTTAATGAGCGAAATATGTGGCCAATACATCCATGCCCTTCATGCTTAACGTTATGCTCTGCAGAAAACTTAAAAGAAATTCCTGACTATTTGTGGGATAAATCACGTCATTTCCAAGATTTATTACATTATTATGAAAACGAGGAAGAATCTTTTTTCAATGATATGCGCATATGTCAATTCTGCCTTTTGAAACTTAAGAGTGGGTCAATACCTCCGACGTGCGTACTTAATAACTTACAATTTGATTCAGTCCCAGAATGCATTTCATGTTTAAATGAGTTTGAAAAATTATTTATTCAACGAGCAAAAGCATTTCAAGTAATTGCTCGAATGGACACAGTTATGGGTGGACATAATAAGCAACGACCAAGCTCTGATGTTATTAAGAAAATTAAGGGACGAGTTTTTCATTTACCATTACCCCTTGAAAATACTTTGAAAAAGCTTCCGAGTCCAGAAGAAGCGATTCTGAAGAATCAAGATATTACGGTTATCTCTAAAAAAAACCTCTTAACGAGGTAAAAGTCTAGTGCCGAAAACATTTCCATGCCCCAAAATTTCTGATATCCAATTTTGTGACGAAATATATTAAGTTTTTTATATATGCTAAAAAAATGAACATATAAAAAGTTACAAAAAAATAGGCACTCCGCACTTTGCGCAAAAAAGTTCAGATTCTTTGCACTTAAAAAAAACTTTTTGCGCAGTGCCGAATGCCTATTTTTTTGTAACTTTTTATATGTTCATTTTTTTAGCATATATAAAAAACTTAATATATTTCGTCACAAAATTGGATATCAGAAATTTTGGGGCATGGAAATGTTTTCGGCACTAGACTTTTACCTCGTTAAGAGGTTTTTTTTAGAGATATCAGAAATTTTTGTAATTGCCTCTGCTTTTGACAAAATTACTTTGTCAAAAGGTATTTAGAGTTTATAGAAAGGTACCTCATTGCCATGATCAAGGGTCTAAACTATATAACTTGGCAATTATAAAACCAGAGCACATAGTTTCGACCCCTGATCTTTGCTGACAGCCGCCTGACTTTGGTCAGAACACTGTGGCGCCATTTCCAGTCGGCACCCTCGAGGAGGGTTCAGTATGAGGATTTTTGCCAACCATGTAATTTCCAAATTCACCAAATCTTTAAAACTTTTAAATATTATTTTCTATCAAACATATTTGTCACTTTGCCTTTTTTATATGTATAAACTACTTTTCAACATAAAATAACAAATAAAGATCTTTGCTATTGCGAGGCCACGAGCACTTAGAAATCGTTGTATCATTGGCTTTATAAAATTTTCCATCCTTACGTAAAACTGCTGTGTAATGTCCTTCATTAAATCCTGGACCATGGTGAAATACAGCACTTGATAAAGTGTATCTTTTATTTTCAAATCTTAACTCAGTTTGGGGAATGTTTGTCAAATTCAAATTTGTTATTTTCATATTATACTGATCAACAAGGCAAAGTGAGAATATAAGTAAACGGCCTGTATTTTCAATAAGAGACTGACTTTGAAGACCAGCTCCGCAACGGTTACATATGCTATTTTCAATATTTTTCCAGACACCAAAATTAAAGCTTATTAATTCATTTATTTTACACTTCCTTTCCTCGGGTATATATAACTGAGAAATTAAATTATCATACATCTGTCGATTAGGTCTATTATCACAATTAGAGCATTTTGTAATTTCAACATGCTTATGCGCAGTTAATTGTTTGATATTTTCCAAAGAATTGCAATCAAGTAAACGTCGTAAAAAGTCTCCGCTATCTTGCTGTTCAATGTTGTCAAATATTTTTGAGCGCAAATCTGAAATATCTATGTTTGTTCCCATCATTAATGGGTTTGTGTAATTTAAAAATGGTGCTTTTAAAATATTGCTGTTGGTGTCATTTAAAATTAATTCCTTAATACATTTTGCGTTTATTAAGCACTGAAAAGCTGAATTTGCATAGCACGCATTATTTGGGTTTTCCATACCTCTTATATTATGAATAATAGCATCATTATCATTTTTATTTGCAACTGTTAAATTTGTATCTAATATTGTTGGTTCTATGAAAGCTGTAGTTTGCTTACTCAAATATATATTTTTATCAAAAACATTTCTATTTTTTTTGTTATTTACCACAAGGTGTTGCAAATCTTTTCTATAAACACTCCTTAAGCGGTTATACTCAATAATAGCACCGTCGTTTGTTTTTATACTCTTTGGATTGAGATTTAGTATATGTAAGCCTGAGAGTGTTTTCAATCGGGATAACGCTACATATGTTTGACCATTTGCAAAAACACTGTCACCAATTTCAATAACCCCAGATGTCAATGTTAAGCCTTGACTTTTGTGAATCGTGATTGCATACGCCAAACTTATTGGAAATTGTTTACGCACTATAAAAACACTTTGATTTAATTGAAATTTTGATTCAATGCGTTCTATTTCATGTTCTTTTTCTTCAAATTGAACTGTTAATTTAACAACAGTTTTTTCCGAGCGGCCGTTAAATGTACTTATCGTTTCGTGAAGTTTTTTTATTATTCCTATCGCTCCGTTTACTAAACCTGATGGAACATCAAGATTTCTAAGTAACATAATTTTTGCACCTCTTTTTATTTCAATTATATCTGCTAAGTTAGCTGTTGTCGAGCATTTGCCTTTTTTTCTTAAAGTTTCTAAAGATTGTGCCGCCTTGGCTTTTTGAAGAGCTGTTTTTGCTTCAATTACATCCTCAGCTTTAAGAAAAATTTTTTCAGAAGGTATTAGGTCTAACATTCCCATATTTAACTTCATACATTGCTCCCTTGTCGGAAATAGGCATATTGTATTTGTAGGCAGTTTATTGATGTATTCAATTAAGTCGGAAAGACAACTTTCAATAGTATTATTATTAAGTTTAATTTGTCTTGTAGATAACAGTTGGTAATCTTTTTCGTCTAAAACACCTAATCTTATATGTGAAAGGGTCGTGGCAAACTCTTGATCAGATTGTTGTCGGATGTTTTGTGTTAGTTCATCGTATGAAAACAGCTTTGTCCATAAATTTATACAATGCAGGCCACAGAAATGTTTCTCAAATCGATTTTTCGTAATGTTAACAAAATGAGATGGCTCATTTACCGGATCTAATTGCAATAAATCTCCAAACAATAAAATATTTATTCTTCCAAACCAGCCATCGGAATGTTCTAAGGTATCAAATATTTCGGAAAGACGTAAATGAATATATTGTAATGTTACATTGGAGACCATTGATATTTCGTCAATTATAATGAGACAGACATTTTTCAGGTTTTCTCGCATAATCTTTAATTTAGAACTATTTAGTTGTGTATACTTGGCTATACCTCCATGCTCCACCGGCAAATTTAATAATCTATGAATAGTTAAACCATTTATATTTCGTGCTGCGATTCCAGTTGGTCCGGCAACAACGACTTGTTCTCCCAGATATTTTGATATATATTTTCTTAACATATTTATTAAAAATGACTTTCCTGTACCTCCAACTCCAGAAACAAATTTACGTAAAACATTTTTTGGAGAAAGCCGAGGATTTTCCAATGTTCTCTTTTCCAATTCTGTTTTCCATGCACTGCAATAATTAGTTAAGGTATCTATAACTTCATCAAAGATTCTTCGTTGATCTGAATTAAGTTGAGCGATCTGATCCGAAATAGAAAGACTGTTTTCATTTAAAGCTAGATTGTCCATGTCATTTAGTTCATTTTCTAATAATACCTCAAATCCGGCAATATTCTCACACTCTTCATCTTCATGACTTATGTTCTGGTTTTCCATTGCATTAGATACTCTTGCTAACTCGTTTTCAAATTCTTCTCTTATTTTGACCAATTCATCCAATTTTTCATGATATCGCATTGCATCAACCAACTCTTCTTTACATTTTGCAAACGCATCAACATAGTTTTCTAAGCCACATTTAAGATCTTCAATATTACGCCAGGGCTTAAATAACATTAATAGCCCGTAATAATAGTTTTCTGGTTGCATTTTTCTGTTTGTCTTATAATGGTTAATTAAATATGGATTTTTACGTTTGCGTAAGTAACAATTTTCATAGGGATACCAAATAACATGCTTTAAAGTAGGTTTTACTTTCACAATATCGAAAAATCTCGTAAAATCGTAAAGGTTCATTTGCTCTAAATCTATAGGACGATTAGGATAATGCTCGTCAACCCAGCTTGGAAAAAATATATCAGTGTCATCGTCCTGCATATTTTTAAGCTCACTTCTTGGTTTTACTCTTCGACTTCTTTCTGGACGTATATCTATCATTCTTATAACTGTATTTTCATCAGTTCCAAATAAAGACAGCTGCAGCAATGTATCAGCTGCCTCAAGGGCTCCACACTCCCGATTTGATAATGAGCGCATTGCAAATCTCCATAAATTACTAGCCACAGATCTATTTTCAAAAAAATCTCTAAAGTCATCTGTTGCAAAGGACTTTTCAGGCTTAGTTTGATATTTACAAACATATGTGCTTAGTGAGCCAGACTTTTCGCCTATAAATTGAATATCCATGTTTCCACACCAAGCAAGCAAAACTGCTGCATTATAGTCATTTATATTCTTCTCTGATTCATTCCGTGGCAAATCATACAATCGTGTCTTTGTCAGCTTTCGACGACCTAGAATTGATTTTGCAACGCTATGCATAACTAAACAGTCTCCAGTTTTTCTTGGGAAGCTAAATCGGCATATGTTTGATGATTTTCCTTTCTTATTTTTCGTGCGTCGCATACAATAATTGTTGTGTATATGTGTTTGATATTTGCAAACTCGGTTATAAAGAATTGGAAAAGTTTCTTTTGGCGGAAGGCGACAAGTTATATATTTATTAATAAAGGCAGCAACCTCCTCCTGACTTGACTTGTCAATAATAGGAGCGTTTTTAATCCATAAAAGAGTGTGAAAATGTTGCATACCTCTTGACTGATACTCAAGACGCCAAGCATAATGATCAATTTCTCCAAGAGGCTTATCTTTGGACAGTAGGAATTTTAATATAGCCTTAAATTTCATATTCATAAACTGTGATACACTGACAGGATCACCAGCAACAAGACTGGATGTTGTTCGTGATTTTTTATTGGAAATGTTGTTTCTTATGCACAGAAAATCGTGAAGATCATCCCAATGATATTCGCTAGGACTAAGCGTTAAAAAAAATGTTGCGGGTCCATAATTCTCGATCATACAATTTAAATCATTTTTTATGAATCCTCCAGAACTGTTCTGTGTTTCGTAGCCGACCAAATATTGTTGATAAATTGTTATTTATTTCTTTATTGTCTTCAATCATTCTCATAAAATTGTTTTTGTTAAAATTTTTTGTCGACGATGTTATATTTAGCTTATGAAATATGCCCGCATTAAGTTGCCGTATATTTGTTTGATTTAGTAAATAGAATAAATACTGCTGATTCAATCGAAATCTATTATGCTTGCATTTTAAAATCCATTTTATAAATTCTCCTGGCTTCAATTGAACTTCTCTTTGCTGGCCTTGACCATTTTGTCCGCTACAGAAAATATCAGGAAAACATTTCAGGTCCAAACTCTCATCTCGATTATCAATACAATCATCAATTACTTTTAATACTTGATACACTGTGGCAGGCTCAGCACAAGTTTTTCTTTCTATAATTGGATATATAGTCATATTTTCATAAAAATCATCTGAAGCATTTTTCTGTGTAAGCATTGCCTTATCGTTAGGATTATTTACTTCCAAATCATGTTCATTAATGTTATAATCAGAATTTGTATTTGTATTCTCTGATATACCGTTGTCATTTGACAAATCATTTAAATTTGAATCATATATACAGTCTACATTAACACCATCTAGAAGGGCTTCTGCATTATAAGGAAGCAAAATATCAAAATACAGTGAATTATTATTTTTTAGCCATTTTAACGCTTCAAAAATTTTTTTTACATCAATTAGTGATTGCCATACATTTCTAGTTTTGTTTGGAATACCTCTTACTATAACCGTAATATCTTGATTCTTCAGAATCGCTTCTTCTGGACTCGGAAGCTTTTTCAAAGTATTTTCAAGGGGTAATGGTAAATGAAAAGCTCGTCCCTTAATTTTCTTAATAACATCAGAGCTTGGTCGTTGCTTATTATGTCCACCCATAACTGTGTCCATTCGAGCAATTACTTGAAATGCTTTTGCTCGTTGAATAAATAATTTTTCAAACTCATTTAAACATGAAATGCATTCTGGGACTGAATCAAATTGTAAGTTATTAAGTACGCACGTCGGAGGTATTGACCCACTCTTAAGTTTCAAAAGGCAGAATTGACATATGCGCATATCATTGAAAAAAGATTCTTCCTCGTTTTCATAATAATGTAATAAATCTTGGAAATGACGGATTTATCCCACAAATAGTCAGGAATTTCTTTTAAGTTTTCTGCAGAGCATAACGTTAGCAATGAAGCGCATGGATGTATTGGCCACATATTTCGGCACTCATTTTTTTTAAGCTCATTAAATGCATGTACATACTCATCCCATATTTCACCTTCATGACTAAAGGGAAAGGAGTCTACCGAATAGTTTTTGGTTTTAAAATATATCTGATCAGCTGTATTTATAAGTTCATGAATATTCTTTGCTAACATTCCAATAGTTAAATTATCAATTTTACGCAAATCAGCTTTTATTGAGTATATTAATTTCAAATTTTGTCGAATATATGGAAAATGTGGAGAGAGTCGTCGTATAAAAAGCAAGACAGAATGACAATTGTTCTCATGCTCATAGCAATAGTCCTGGTGGCCCTCTCTTAATTTTTTCACGTAGTCATAGGCATCATATTCTTTTTCGGGCGATTTTTGTTGCAACTCTGGTTTGTCAACTTTGTTTGAGCATTTGTCAATATTTTTAAAAAATCCGAGAATTTCTTCATGTTTATAATTAATAAAAGTCGTTATAAGTGATAAATATTGGTGCGATATTGTCGTTTTATTAATATTACATATTTCTGGATTGCATTTCCATTTTTCAACTGTATGTTGTTCATTTTCAAAAATATTTTCAGCTCTTCCGTCCGAGTTTAAAATAAAAGTTGTTTTTAGTTTTAAAGGGTTATACGATGCACTTGAAAAATAAGCTTCCGAGTGTCGCGTATGCAATGATGGACCAAATAATAAATAAAATTCGGGATTGGAAGCGGAATCCACGTTTATTTTAAGGGTCATAAATTTCTCTTTTAGAATGCACACATTTTTACAAAACGAATTTATAATGGTTTTTCTGTGATGAAATATTTTCGAAATATTTTTTTCAACGTCAACTCTGTTATTATTACTACATATATTCATCATGTTGTTTACCAAATCATAAATAGTTGTATTTTAATGAAACAAATTTCGAAGATTAATAAAGTCGGAATCTTTTTCTTCATTTATTCTCATACTTTCAACATCTTCTACATTTTTTTTTGATTTATTAACAAATTTTTTGGTTTGATTTGTTGGATTTTTTGAAATTTGAGAGTGGTGCATTTGATTGACTCGTTTTCTTAGAGCTTGATTTTCGAGTCTCTGAATGCGTAGTTCTTCAGTCTCGGGATTCCGATTTATTTCAGCTCTTTGAGCTTCTTTTTTGAGTCTTTCAACTCTCTGATCTTCTGTTTCGTTTTCTCTGTTTGACATAGCCCTTTTCGCTTCTTTTTCCAAGCGTTTAAGTCTCTCTTCATCAGTCTCTAAGGCTCTGTTTATAATAGTTCTTTGCGCTTCTTTTTCAATTCGTTCAAATCTCTGATCTTCTGTTTCATTTTCTCTGTTTGATATAGCCCTTTTTGCATCTTTTTCCAAGCGTTTAAGTTTCTCTTCTTCAGTCTCTAAGGCTCTGTTTGTGGTAGCCCTAGCTTTTTCTTTTTTGAGCCTTTTTTGTCTTTGTTCTTGCATCTCTGATTTCCTATTTAAACGAACTTTTCTTGAAACATATTTTATCCTTTGAGAAGTACGTTTAGGTGTTTCTAAATCCCTATTCATTTGCGATCTTATTTTTTTTTCTGAGAAAATTTTTATGTGCTCTAACTCGTTTACAGAATCATCATTTTTTTTAACTTTTTTACTATCTATACTTTCAGTTTCGGAAATAAGCTTTCTCTTAAAATTATATACTTTCTTAATATTCTGTCCAAACATTTTGAAGAAATAATTTGTTCTTATGTTGTTTATTTTTTATTTAAAATATGGTCAAGGCTTTATTTTGTATTATTTTATAACAGTTGTAAATAAAACTAAAGAATACAAAAGACTTAATATCTTGATTTTAATTTTATATTTCTTTTTTTAATTTAATTTTAATTTTTTTTATTTTTCTTTGAAATTTTTGATATATATTTTTTCAAAAAATTTAGCAAATTTCCTGTTTTTACTAAGGTTTTTCTTACTTAAATCCTTTTATTTAAAATTTTTTAATTTCTTTAATATGCCTTTTTTAATTTTTCTTTATATTTAATTTACAATCTTTTTTTTTAATATTTTCAATAAAACGTTTTTAAGTTTTTTTTCTAATATTTTTGAAATTTAAATTTTTATGCAATTAATTTTTCGTTTATTTAAATATTTTTTCTTCTTTTTTTTTCTTTTTCTTTTTTTTTTGTGAAATTATATGTATATTGTTATTTCTTACTTAAAAGTTTTTTTTATTTTCAATTTTTAGTTTCTTCAATTTAACTGCTTTTATTTTTTTTACTATTTTTCTCAATTTCAATTTTCATACAATTATTTTTTTTATTAATTATTACTTCTTTCTCTTCTTATTATTTCCGTTCTCCTTTTTTTTTATTTTGTCAATTATATATTATTCTTTCTTACTTTAATGTTTTTAATTTTCAATTTTTAGTTTCTTCAATTCGGCTTTATCGACTTTTTTACTATTTTTTTTAATTTAAATTTTCATGCAAGTAATTTTTTTTATTTAAATATTTTTTTTCCAATTTCTTTTTTTTTCTTTTTCTTTTTATTTTGTAAATTTTGTAAATTGTATATATTTTCTTGTTAATTTTAAGTGTTTTCAATTTTCTTTTTAATGATTTCTTTTTTTTCCCAATTTCTTTTAAATGTAAATTTCACTTTTTCTATTTAAATCCTTAAAATTAAAATTTCAATCTTTTATTTCTTAAATTCTTAATATATTTTAAAATTAGTTAATATTTTTTTCTTAGCTTTATAGCATTAGCTAATGATTTGGGCTGAAAGAAAAAAAAGAAAAATAATTATTATTTTGTGAGTACAAAAAAATTAACTGATACACACAACCATTCACTCAGAAACAAATACAAAAAAAACACAATAATTTTTTTTTATGATATACAAACAAAAAAAACCATAAATGTCTCGTTTCACAACCATGAGTTTATATACAGTGGCTCACAAATTTGTAGACTACGAACTATGATTTGCTTTTATTGCTTAAATAATATAATTTATTATATATTTATAATTTGATTAAAACATTAATTAACAAATCGACGTTTAAATTTTTTTTTTCCTATCATTTATTCATCTGAGTTGTGGGCGAAATAATCTGGGAGCCACTGTATGTTGCCAGATTACAAAATAAATTGATCTCTAAACTTATTACTGACACACACACACACACACACACATGTAGTTATTCATTTTATCTTGCGTTACTTTTTCTACTTACTCGTATTTATTTTTTGATCCTTGTAGATGCTTTTGCTTAATTTTAATTGCTTGAATTATTATTTTTATTTATCTTGATATATTTGTTGTTCAAAATCAATTTTCATTCAAACAAATTAAGCTAAGCTGATCTAGCAATTTCACAATAATTTGTTTTGTATATCGGTGTGAGATATCGATAGCGCTGAAAGCACGAGCACGAATAATTTATTTTCAGGCCGACGTACAAATTTCTTTCACCATATACAGGTTTGAAGCTAAATCAATATTTATTAATAATTCCACTCAATTTCTAAAAATTTTAAATGAGTTCGTTTTAATTTTATTAATATACATTTTTGATAGACATTGATAGCTTAGTATCGATTGCCAAAGTAAGTCTAATGACATGGGTGGCAACGCTATGGACAAGATCCACTGCGCTCTATTGCCAAATAGTCCAAATAGAAAAGGAGTCCCCAAATCACCCTTAGAGAACCTTAAATTTAAAATATTGCCTATTGTCAATGTTTTCCTCGTTTTATTAAAATCATATCTTCATATCAAACCACCGCTGACGCACCAGTGTGTCCCTTATCTATTTTTAACTTTTGGTGTAACATGGTAGCACTGGGACCAGAAAGCAAAAGTATGTAGACACACTATTGCGTCAGCTGTGACTTGTCTACATTTATACCCTGTTAAGTTCAAAAATGGTAAAAGCGGGTATTCCGGACTGACACAAAGAGCTGAAATCAGTATTACGAAATGTCGCTGATATATAATAAGAAATATAACTAGCAATAATACTATTTAAATTGTATTTTATATTTATATATAATTAATTTTATTTCGTTTATACAATGAAAAATTTAAAACAGCAAAAAATTAAAAAAAATATTGGCGAAGAAAATGATGTTCGTTTAGTTGAGTTGGCAGCACCGGAAAAGTTCCGTTTTAAAATGCAAAAAATTGGTTGCAGCGCGGGCACAAAATTCGTAGAATTTCGCGTCGCATATGCATATGTGCATACATAGATATGTATGTATGTAAAAAAAATTATGTACAAATAAAAGCCATTTCTGTTTTAATATTTTATTGACCATACAATTAAAATTTATATTTGGCCGGGAGGGATATAATCATCCTCATCCAGAGGGACCCAACGTTGGGGCATTGGTTGGGCCACCGGTTGAGCCACCGGTTGGGCCATCGGTTGGGCCATCGGTTGAGCCATCGGTTGGGCCACTGGTGGAGCCATCGGTTGGGCCACAGGTGGAGCCACCCGTTGTGCCACCGGTTGAGCCATCGGTTGGGCCACGCGGATCCAGCCGTGTCCTGCCTGAGCCTCCTCAATGGGTATCCAACCTGCTGGCGGATAGTCTGTTGGCGGAATTGCAGCCTGCCATCCCTGGCAGCATTTGCCGCATTGCCTGTGGCAGGGGCAATCACAGCGGCTCGGTGGTGGTCCAAAGCTTCGCCATCCGCGACCAGCTCCACGGCCACGACCTCGCCAGTTTTGGGCTGGAATCCATTTCTAAAAAAATTTTAAAATATCTTGCATTAAACTATTAAAACAACATATAAAAATTTTACTTACGTTGTAGCGTCCGTTCAAATGCATTTTTCAACTCTTTTAAGCGGTAAATCGCTAGAGATTGTAAGGCGAACATTTTTGAGAAATATCGATACCAATTTTAAATATCAGTGTTTTCACAACCCTGATATCGATATGTGAATTAGTATTGTATAAAATAATCTTTTGACACTTTTTTTTATTTTATTTTTATTTATTTTACTTTATTATGCATCAATTTAAATAATTATTATTAAGTTTAAAAATTGTTTTTATTTATTTGGCTCCGATCTCAACATCAACACTCTTACAATTTATCGATATTGCACACAGATAGTTACGTAAATGTATTTGTTGCATGTTTTTTTATTATTTAAAATGGAAAAAATGTTGTTTTAGTTAAGTAATGAAAATCGCATTAAATTAAAGTCAGTTGACCGTAAGAGCTTAATTCAATTAAATAAATTAAAGACAGCAATATCAGACAGAAAAACTGATTGGCAGCACTGGGTTTTTCAGGAACACATAAAGTTGATATATTGTTACTTGCCGACAGTTTATCGCATCCGAGTGTCGATTGCCAGCTAGCTCACGGCATTTCCAGGGATGGATAGGACCCTCGATACACGGATAGTCGGGTAACATCAATTTATTTGTTACTGAATTTCATCGGTCATCGGTTCTGGCGTTCCTGTTAAAAAGAAGGGAAATTGTGGTACTGACAATGCCAGTACCTGCGTCGCCCACCCTACCATTAGTTGATCATGGTGAAATGAGATCAACTCCCTACTCCGGTCATTCCAGTCGCGTGTTAGCCCACCTCACCCCATGAAAAGGTATTTACTCAAGTTGGTTCATTGTAACTTAACACGAGACATTTATTTAATTAATCCTAACATTTTGTTGTACTTCTATTTTCAGTTCATTTCAAATTAAAGGACAACCGAACTGAGACACCCCAAACACCACCTAACGCTCGAGCAGTCAGAGAAGAGCTATAAGGGACCCAGGGGCTGCTGACAACAAAGAATTAAATTAACAAATACAAATTAGGAAAAATAAATAATAAGTTTAACAATTAAACAAACATGTAAATAAATAATTAAATAAATAAATAAATATATAAGTTACTAGGGGGCTACGCCCCCTGCTCGCTTCGCTCGCCAACCCCCAGCTCGCTTCGCTCGCAACATTGTCTTTAGTTGTCCGGTTTAAAAAATTTACATAATATTCGCCCCCTGCTCGCTTCGCTCGCCAACCCGCAGCTCGCTTCGCTCGCAACATTGTATTTAGTTGCCCGTTTTAACAAATTTATATAATATAGGGGGCTACGCCCCCTGCTCGCTTCGCTCGCCAACCCCCAGCTCGCTTCGCTCGCAACATTGTCTTTAGTTGTCCGGTTTAAAAAATTTACATAATATTCGCCCCCTGCTCGCTTCGCTCGCCAACCCGCAGCTCGCTTCGCTCGCAACATTGTATTTAGTTGCCCGTTTTAACAAATTTATATAATATAGCATTTTTTCTAAAAAAAACCGGAAATATTTAGCTTCCGCTGTCCGCTGCCTTAATTTTTTTCCTTGCAATTGAACTTTGGCTAAAAAGTCGGATTTGGTGATTTAGCGGGAAAAAGCTAAATTTGGCGGGAAAAAGCTAAATTTGGCGAGAAAAGCTAAATTAAGAGAATTTGTCAAAATTTGGCAAGAAGAGTTAATCTAAAAGTTTTGTTAGGATATCTCCGATTGCATCCGATTGTTCCTATGGCAGCTATATGATATAGTCATCCGACTTTGACCAAATTTGGTCAGAATGTAAGAGACAGCCCCAATCATACAATCTGTGAGTTTGGTTGAGATATCTTAAGAAACAAAAAAGTTTTTCATACTAAAGGTGTTTTTCATCGGATTGTTCCTATGGCAGCTATAAGATATAGTCATTCCACTTTGACCAAATTTGGTCAGAATGTAAGAGACAGTACCAAACATATAATCTGTGAGTTTGGTTGAGATATCTTAAAAAACAAAAAAGTTTTTCATACTAAAGGTGTTTTTCATCGGATTGTTCCTATGGCAGCTATAAGATATAGTCATTCCACTTTGACCAAATTTGGTCAGAATGTAAGAGACAGTACCAAACATATAATCTGTGAGTTTGGTTGAGATATCTTAAGAAACAAAAAAGTTTTTCATACTAAAGGTGTTTTTCATCGGATTGTTCCTATGGCAGCTATAAGATATAGTCATTCCACTTTGACCAAATTTGGTCAGAATGTAAGAGACAGTACCAAACATATAATCTGTGAGTTTGGTTGAGATATCTTAAGAAACAAAAAAGTTTTTCATACTAAAGGTGTTTTTCATCGGATTGTTCCTATGGCAGCTATAAGATATAGTCATTCCACTTTGACCAAATTTGGTCAGAATGTAAGAGATAGTACCAAACATATAATCTGTGAGTTTGGTTGAGATATCTTAAGAAACAAAAAAGTTTTTCATACTAAGCAATTCCGTGACCTTTGACCCCGATTTGACCCACTTAGAGGTCGAATTTTGCAAAACGCCGTCTTATTGCACGATGAAATTATCTCACCTATGTTGTGTGAAAATTTCAGCTCTCTATCTCTTACCGTTTGGGCTGCACGTTGATTCTCAGTCAGTCAGTCAGTGAGTCAGTGAGTCAGTCAGTCAGGACAAAGAGTTTTATATATATAGATAGCATTTTTTCTAAAAAAAACCGGAAATATTTAGCTTCCGCTGTCCGCTGCCTTAATTTTTTTCCTTGCAATTGAACTTTGGCTAAAAAGTCGGATTTGGTGATTTAGCGGGAAAAAGCTAAATTTGGCGGGAAAAAGCTAAATTTGGCGAGAAAAGCTAAATTAAGAGAATTTGTCAAAATTTGGCAAGAAGAGTTAATCTAAAAGTTTTGTTAGGATATCTCCGATTGCATCCGATTGTTCCTATGGCAGCTATATGATATAGTCATCCGACTTTGACCAAATTTGGTCAGAATGTAAGAGACAGCCCCAATCATACAATCTGTGAGTTTGGTTGAGATATCTTAAGAAACAAAAAAGTTTTTCATACTAAAGGTGTTTTTCATCGGATTGTTCCTATGGCAGCTATAAGATATAGTCATTCCACTTTGACCAAATTTGGTCAGAATGTAAGAGACAGTACCAAACATATAATCTGTGAGTTTGGTTGAGATATCTTAAAAAACAAAAAAGTTTTTCATACTAAAGGTGTTTTTCATCGGATTGTTCCTATGGCAGCTATAAGATATAGTCATTCCACTTTGACCAAATTTGGTCAGAATGTAAGAGACAGTACCAAACATATAATCTGTGAGTTTGGTTGAGATATCTTAAGAAACAAAAAAGTTTTTCATACTAAAGGTGTTTTTCATCGGATTGTTCCTATGGCAGCTATAAGATATAGTCATTCCACTTTGACCAAATTTGGTCAGAATGTAAGAGACAGTACCAAACATATAATCTGTGAGTTTGGTTGAGATATCTTAAGAAACAAAAAAGTTTTTCATACTAAAGGTGTTTTTCATCGGATTGTTCCTATGGCAGCTATAAGATATAGTCATTCCACTTTGACCAAATTTGGTCAGAATGTAAGAGATAGTACCAAACATATAATCTGTGAGTTTGGTTGAGATATCTTAAGAAACAAAAAAGTTTTTCATACTAAGCAATTCCGTGACCTTTGACCCCGATTTGACCCACTTAGAGGTCGAATTTTGCAAAACGCCGTCTTATTGCACGATGAAATTATCTCACCTATGTTGTGTGAAAATTTCAGCTCTCTATCTCTTACCGTTTGGGCTGCACGTTGATTCTCAGTCAGTCAGTCAGTGAGTCAGTGAGTCAGTCAGTCAGGACAAAGAGTTTTATATATATAGATAGGGGGCTACGCCCCCTGCTCGCTTCGCTCGCCAACCCCCAGCTCGCTTCGCTCGCAACATTGTCTTTAGTTGTCCGGTTTAAAAAATTTACATAATATTCGCCCCCTGCTCGCTTCGCTCGCCAACCCGCAGCTCGCTTCGCTCGCAACATTGTATTTAGTTGCCCGTTTTAACAAATTTATATAATATAGCATTTTTTCTAAAAAAAACCGGAAATATTTAGCTTCCGCTGTCCGCTGCCTTAATTTTTTTCCTTGCAATTGAACTTTGGCTAAAAAGTCGGATTTGGTGATTTAGCGGGAAAAAGCTAAATTTGGCGGGAAAAAGCTAAATTTGGCGAGAAAAGCTAAATTAAGAGAATTTGTCAAAATTTGGCAAGAAGAGTTAATCTAAAAGTTTTGTTAGGATATCTCCGATTGCATCCGATTGTTCCTATGGCAGCTATATGATATAGTCATCCGACTTTGACCAAATTTGGTCAGAATGTAAGAGACAGCCCCAATCATACAATCTGTGAGTTTGGTTGAGATATCTTAAGAAACAAAAAAGTTTTTCATACTAAAGGTGTTTTTCATCGGATTGTTCCTATGGCAGCTATAAGATATAGTCATTCCACTTTGACCAAATTTGGTCAGAATGTAAGAGACAGTACCAAACATATAATCTGTGAGTTTGGTTGAGATATCTTAAAAAACAAAAAAGTTTTTCATACTAAAGGTGTTTTTCATCGGATTGTTCCTATGGCAGCTATAAGATATAGTCATTCCACTTTGACCAAATTTGGTCAGAATGTAAGAGACAGTACCAAACATATAATCTGTGAGTTTGGTTGAGATATCTTAAGAAACAAAAAAGTTTTTCATACTAAAGGTGTTTTTCATCGGATTGTTCCTATGGCAGCTATAAGATATAGTCATTCCACTTTGACCAAATTTGGTCAGAATGTAAGAGACAGTACCAAACATATAATCTGTGAGTTTGGTTGAGATATCTTAAGAAACAAAAAAGTTTTTCATACTAAAGGTGTTTTTCATCGGATTGTTCCTATGGCAGCTATAAGATATAGTCATTCCACTTTGACCAAATTTGGTCAGAATGTAAGAGATAGTACCAAACATATAATCTGTGAGTTTGGTTGAGATATCTTAAGAAACAAAAAAGTTTTTCATACTAAGCAATTCCGTGACCTTTGACCCCGATTTGACCCACTTAGAGGTCGAATTTTGCAAAACGCCGTCTTATTGCACGATGAAATTATCTCACCTATGTTGTGTGAAAATTTCAGCTCTCTATCTCTTACCGTTTGGGCTGCACGTTGATTCTCAGTCAGTCAGTCAGTGAGTCAGTGAGTCAGTCAGTCAGGACAAAGAGTTTTATATATATAGATGAAATAATAAATTAATTAAATGATAAATAATTAATTAATGTTCCATTCAAATGGCATATTTAGACGACGATTCGTATTGAAGATGTGGATGTTGTGTATGCATATAATTGGTCGTATATATGCGTATCGATATTGCAGCAATTGAAAAATAAATATGCTTTGCTTATTCATACATATGTATGCGTGTCGTTATTTAGTTATTTAGTGCTGTGATTGTATTTATGCTGTTTCTTCGAAGAGTTGTGGGATTTTCCCTACTTGCCACGGCAAGTGTAAACGCAGGGGTATTTAATACATGTAGAAAGGGCTATGCTTCTTCTTCCTGACTTTGATGTTAAAAGTGGGTGAAAAAATGGCATAAAAACCTTGTGGCCACCCAGAGGCGGTGGCCAGTCGCTCCTCCGGTGGCAACCTCCTGCGTATCTTTCCAACCAAAATTGTACTCTGCCGGCTGTTAGTGCAAAATTGCTCTGGGTGCTGCTTGCCACTGTGCGTAAAAAAGGCAGTATTTAATATATGTTAACGCACCAAATGACCACTATTTTAAATCACAAAAATACTGACCCAATAGCCGCGAGTACCACCGAAAAAAATCCCTCGTTTTAGATTTCACTAAATCTTCGCCGTCTTCGTTTTAATTTGTTTTAATAGCCCAGTATAGGCTGAAAGCTGGCTGTTCATCCACGTTTTTTCTCATTAATCCTCTTCTTCCTCACATAAATGTTCAGTTCCACCGTAAAGGAATCAGAAAAGAAAAAATACTAAAAAAGGGAAATTTGTCGGGTGGCAACCCGCCCTCAGCCCTGAAAACCAACACACACAGTTTTGCTCCACACTGTCATGTGCTCCTCACGAAAAACAGCTGTGCTTGTCCGATGCAAATCGACATTGCGCATTTTTGTTTGTTTTGTTTTGTGTATGTGCATAAATGTTCGAAATAATAATCATTTCGTAACACCACACCGCCGCGGGGGGGGAGGGGGGGGGGAGTTGTTGGTGTTCTTGTGGAATCTGTCGGCGCCAACGTAGGCCATCGCCCACGCCCTGAGATCTCGGGTAAGTTTTTGTTGTTGTTTTGCTTTGCTAGCCGGGCACAAAATTCGCACTACGTCTTCCAGATGCGAACCCTCCGTGCAGCTTCAACACGCTAATGTGATTCCCTTTCCGCCGCCTTCACGTGGCCGATATAGCGCCTCTACGACTGGATCCCTCCCTGGATTTTCGCCTGCCTGTGCCGCCTCAGCTTTATTTACTCGTCGTCTTTGGAATCCGGCGTGGCACCGTTGCTGTAAGCAAAAGCGCAAGTTTGGCCAAATCGCCAGCTTCCTGCTCTCCGCTTGCTTCGTAAGCCAATGTTCGGTTCGGTTGTCCATTGCTCCTTGTCCTGAAGAGCAGTTTATGGATCGTTCGTGTTCTTCAGTGTGCTGTGAAATCTGCTCATCCAACTGTGCATCTGATTCCCTGCTGTCTTCTGCGTCGGTGAGGACATTTTGAACTGTTTGTGGAATAGTAGACGGCAATGGTATCGCCGGCTCCTGGACTTGCTGTGGCTCTGGTGTCTCGCTTTCCATACCACTGTCGAGGGAAATCGAGTCTGCTTCGGTCACGGGCGCTGCAGAGGGATCTCCCGGCGCACGGAGTTGCTGCGGCGTTGATGGAGTAGAATCCGTGTTTGATGCTGCCAGTGTTGGGTGCTGCTGCTGTTCTGCTGGCGCGTAATCAACTGCATACATAACCCGGACCGTCTCCCGGATCTGTTTCATAAACGCCAGCATCTCCCTCCTCATCTCATCCTTGAAATTTGAAAACTCGCTGGACTGCGAACTGCGGTAAGTTTCATGAGCTTGCAGTAGGGCAACATTAATCGCTGATCTCACTTCGCTTGACAGGGGTATTGCTTCCCGATCCCTTCCCTGCTGTCGATTGTCGGACGACGGTTCCTGCTCCGCAGCACTCCGCTGTTTGGGTACTGCTCCTGTGCCGACTGAGCTATCCAGGAGGCCACCTACTGCTCCAAGATGAGACGTATCCATTTGTGACAGCTCTAGCGATGGTTTTTCAACTGGCATGTCTGATTTCCCGGACTGAGAACGAGTTACTGGGCCGAAAATCTCCCCTCCTCTATTTCGGACATACTCCAAACCCCTACTCAGCCTTCTATCTGCCTGTTTCTTTTCCCCCGAACTGTGAGACATTGCTTCTCTGCGAGTCACTACTAATAGGCCTGTTTTGTAACTATCCCTGAGTTTTTCTATCTCTTTCCTATGAAGAGGCGCTTTTACCATTTAGTTAGTGTTTATAATTTGGGTTTTTATATTTACTGTTATTTATTAATTTATTGAGTTATTATTCTATTTCTTTATTTTTATTACTTATTAAGATTCTTACGAATTTAATTTTATAATTATGCTGTAATCAAAATTATTCCAATCCAAATCCAACCATAATCACTATTATAACTTGAATCTGTATTGCAACAATTCCAATTGCCGTAAGAATATTGTTACTATATTATTTTAAACATTAACGAACTACCACGCGACCATATTCAACCAAGACAACATTCACCTGTATAAATTAACATAAATAGAAATAAGTATCTGTATTACACATATTATATATAAATACAAATAATTACAAATATTCACATTAATAACAAGTATACACTGTTTTCTTAATTTAATATTGTAGCTTGTAATTCTTTTGTTTATTTTATTTTTATTCTTTTCAAGATATATTCAAAAATCTGTTTATTTTATATTTTCAGACACACATATATAAAGAAAGGGGCGAAATGAAACTAACAACGCGACTGGGCTTCGATCAGAATGACAATGACTCATCGTTCTTGACCGGATTCACAACGCTTCCTCCTCCTTGCTTTTCCAGGAACGCCAGAATGTCTTGTTCTTTTTGGTCTATTGTATAATAATCAATAGGATAATAGTCAAGAGGACTATTGCTGATAGTGAGTATTAATAAAATTCAATCCTAGATTTTTAAGTATAATAATGTGTTATCCTTTTAGCACTTGACCTTACACCGACGGCAACGCGGCTTTGGACTGATGATTCCATTCCGGGACCAGCCGATGTGCGATCAAATGCCAATTGGATTTTAGTACCGATGCCCCTCTCACCCGCCAACTTTATGTTGGCCGAATATTGTCAATCGACGGCAACGCAGTTTTGGGCACGTTGTAGCCCATCCTGGGACCAGCCGAAGGACAATTCCTGCTATTGCGGGTAGCACTCGTGACGCATTCCATTATGGCAACTACGGTGGAATCTAGGGCTCCATCTCGCGGACCAACAACTTCAGCGAAACTTCTGGCTAAAACGGACAACTGTATGCTACGGTAAAATTAATTTTGCGATTTCGGATTACAACTGACATTCTACGATTCTCCTATTTTCAGATTGGGCGCCATGTGTTACTTGCCGACAGTTTATCGCATCCGAGTGTCGATTGCCAGCTAGCTCACGGCATTTCCAGGGATGGATAGGACCCTCGATACACGGATAGTCGGGTAACATCAATTTATTTGTTACTGAATTTCATCGGTCATCGGTTCTGGCGTTCCTGTTAAAAAGAAGGGAAATTGTGGTACTGACAATGCCAGTACCTGCGTCGCCCACCCTACCATTAGTTGATCATGGTGAAATGAGATCAACTCCCTACTCCGGTCATTCCAGTCGCGTGTTAGCCCACCTCACCCCATGAAAAGGTATTTACTCAAGTTGGTTCATTGTAACTTAACACGAGACATTTATTTAATTAATCCTAACATTTTGTTGTACTTCTATTTTCAGTTCATTTCAAATTAAAGGACAACCGAACTGAGACACCCCAAACACCACCTAACGCTCGAGCAGTCAGAGAAGAGCTATAAGGGACCCAGGGGCTGCTGACAACAAAGAATTAAATTAACAAATACAAATTAGGAAAAATAAATAATAAGTTTAACAATTAAAAAAAAATGTAAATAAATAATTAAATAAATAAATAAATATATAAGTTATGAAATAATAAATTAATTAAATGATAAATAATTAATTAATGTTCCATTCAAATGGCATATTTAGACGACGATTCGTATTGAAGATGTGGATGTTGTGTATGCATATAATTGGTCGTATATATGCGTATCGATATTGCAGCAATTGAAAAATAAATATGCTTTGCTTATTCATACATATGTATGCGTGTCGTTATTTAGTTATTTAGTGCTGTGATTGTATTTATGCTGTTTCTTCGAAGAGTTGTGGGATTTTCCCTACTTGCCACGGCAAGTGTAAACGCAGGGGTATTTAATACATGTAGAAAGGGCTATGCTTCTTCTTCCTGACTTTGATGTTAAAAGTGGGTGAAAAAATGGCATAAAAACCTTGTGGCCACCCAGAGGCGGTGGCCAGTCGCTCCTCCGGTGGCAACCTCCTGCGTATCTTTCCAACCAAAATTGTACTCTGCCGGCTGTTAGTGCAAAATTGCTCTGGGTGCTGCTTGCCACTGTGCGTAAAAAAGGCAGTATTTAATATATGTTAACGCACCAAATGACCACTATTTTAAATCACAAAAATACTGACCCAATAGCCGCGAGTACCACCGAAAAAAATCCCTCGTTTTAGATTTCACAAAATCTTCGCCGTCTTCGTTTTAATTTGTTTTAATAGCCCAGTATAGGCTGAAAGCTGGCTGTTCATCCACGTTTTTTCTCATTAATCCTCTTCTTCCTCACATAAATGTTCAGTTCCACCGTAAAGGAATCAGAAAAGAAAAAATACTAAAAAAGGGAAATTTGTCGGGTGGCAACCTGCCCTCAGCCCTGAAAACCAACACACACAGTTTTGCTCCACACTGTCATGTGCTCCTCACGAAAAACAGCTGTGCTTGTCCGATGCAAATCGACATTGCGCATTTTTGTTTGTTTTGTTTTGTGTATGTGCATAAATGTTCGAAATAATAATCATTTCGTAACAATATGCTTCTGGCTTTATTACTTTGTTAGAAAGTTATAGATATGCATACATTAATTTTTAAAAACTAATCAAACTTAAATAAAATTAGTTTAAGCAATTAACAATTTATACATTTTGCAATGCCACAAAGCATTAACAAACTTTCGGGCACCACTAGTTATTTGTCCAACGCAAGAGCTTTCAGCTACATAGTTTCCAGCTCTGGCTGCTACGACACTTGCACAAAATGCATTGCACTCTCAAACTCTGTCAACCATGAAACTTTGTTGCTGCTGCCCTATTCCAATTCAAAGTAAAACGTATATATTCAGTTAATAGGTTATATCTGCCAAACCTATCGGTAAAATTTTTTGTGTCATATATCAAAAAACGCAAAATTTCACAAACTAAAACATATTGAAATTTTAAAAAAATCGCTAGCGGTGTTTTCTCAAAAACCGCCAAAATGTGGGGGAAAATACCTTATGTCACCTGTAGAAATTTACCTATGTACTTTAGAAAAAAAGTTAAAAGGTATGCATAAGAGCCCTTCAAAATACATTTTAAACGATATATATATATCGCATCTGTAGCTTTTATCGTTTGACTGCTATAAGGGTTTCAATTTTAGCGGTTTTTAGCGATTTGCCGCTAAACTAGCGATTTTTCGAAAAAGTCGTAGAACAAACGTTTATAGATTTTTGAGCAGGAACAAGTCCTCATTCAAAGTTTTAAGCTAAATCAACGATTTGATCCTAACAAACAGACAAACAAACAAACTGACTTTTCATCTCGTTTTGAAAGGGGCACCAAAAATTTCAAAATTAATTATCTTCTGAACCAGTGATCGGATTTTGATGATCAAGGTGTCATTCGACGCGTATTTTTGATTAGAATAGTAAAAAATTAAAAAAAAAATCAAAAAGGCTGCAACGGCCCCAATTGCTCCAATCAATTAAATTATTCCCCTCCCACTTACACCTGTTTATCTCACAAACCAGGTGAGTTTTTAAAAGTCTTAGTATGCACATTTGTAAGTTAAATTGATACCTTTCGATCGGTATATAACTCGACCTGATCGGACAGACATAGCAAATTTTCCATTCTTCCTGTGTATATATGCTAGTCGCCTTCGCACCCTTCGTGCTGCTTTCGTCACTAGCGCGGACTGCCGTCCGCAGTGATAGTAAGAGGTATTCCAAACAAAACTAGAAATGTATGGCAATCACTAATTGATGTAAAAAAAATTTTTGAAGCGTTAAAATGGCTAAAAAATAATAATTCACTGTATTTTGATATTTTGCTTCCTTATAATGCAGAAGCCCTTCTAGATGGTGTTAATGTAGACTGTATATATGATTCAAATTTAAATGATTTGTCAAATGACAACGGTATATCAGAGAATACAAATACAAATTCTGATTATAACATTAATGAACATGATTTGGAAGTAAATAATCCTAACGATAAGGCAATGCTTACACAGAAAAATGCTTCAGATGATTTTCATGAAAATATGACTATATATCCAATTATAGAAAGAAAAACTTGTGCTGAGCCTGCCACAGTGTATCAAGTATTAAAAGTAATTGATGATTGTATTGATAATCGAGATGAGAGTTTGGACCTGAAATGTTTTCCTGATATTTTCTGTAGCGGACAAAATGGTCAAGGCCAGCAAAGAGAAGTTCAATTGAAGCCAGGAGAATTTATAAAATGGATTTTAAAATGCAAGCATAATAGATTTCGATTGAATCAGCAGTATTTATTCTATTTACTAAATCAAACAAATATACGGCAACTTAATGCGGGCATATTTCATAAGCTAAATATAACATCGTCGACAAAAAATCTTAACAAAAACAATTTTATGAGAATGATTGAAGACAATAAAGAAATAAATAACAATTTATCAACAATATTTGGTCGGCTACGAAACACAGAACAGTTCTGGAGGATTCATAAAAAATGATTTAAATTGTATGATCGAGAATTATGGACCCGCAACATTTTTTTTAACGCTTAGTCCTAGCGAATATCATTGGGATGATCTTCACGATTTTCTGTGCATAAGAAACAACATTTCCAATAAAAAATCACGAACAACATCCAGTCTTGTTGCTGGTGATCCTGTCAGTGTATCACAGTTTATGAATATGAAATTTAAGGCTATATTAAAATTCCTACTGTCCAAAGATAAGCCTCTTGGAGAAATTGATCATTATGCTTGGCGTCTTGAGTATCAGTCAAGAGGTATGCAACATTTTCACACTCTTTTATGGATTAAAAACGCTCCTATTATTGACAAGTCAAGTCAGGAGGAGGTTGCTGCCTTTATTAATAAATATATAACTTGTCGCCTTCCGCCAAAAGAAACTTTTCCAATTCTTTATAACCGAGTTTGCAAATATCAAACACATATACACAACAATTATTGTATGCGACGCACGAAAAATAAGAAAGGAAAATCATCAAACATATGCCGATTTAGCTTCCCAAGAAAAACTGGAGACTGTTTAGTTATGCATAGCGTTGCAAAATCAATTCTAGGTCGTCGAAAGCTGACAAAGACTCGATTGTATTATTTGCCACGGAATGAATCAGAGAAGAATATAAATGACTATAATGCAGCAGTTTTGCTTGCTTGGTGTGGAAACATGGATATTCAATTTATAGGCGAAAAGTATGGCTCACTAAGCACATATGTTTGTAAATATCAAACTAAGCCTGAAAAGTCCTTTGCAACAGATGACTTTAGAGATTTTTTTGAAAATAGATCTGTGGCTAGTAATTTATGGAGATTTGCAATGCGCTCATTATCAAATCGGGAGTGTGGAGCCCTTGAGGCAGCTGATACATTGCTGCAGCTGTCTTTATTTGGAACTGATGAAAATACAGTTATAAGAATGATAGATATACGTCCAGAAAGAAGTCGAAGAGTAAAACCAAGAAGTGAGCTTAAAAATATGCAGGACGATGACACTGATATATTTTTTCCAAGCTGGGTTGACGAGCATTATCCTAATCGTCCTATAGATTTAGAGCAAATGAACCTTTACGATTTTACGAGATTTTTCGATATTGTGAAAGTAAAACCTACTTTAAAGCATGTTATTTGGTATCCCTATGAAAATTGTTACTTACGCAAACGTAAAAATCCATATTTAATTAACCATTATAAGACAAACAGAAAAATGCAACCAGAAAACTATTATTACGGGCTATTAATGTTATTTAAGCCCTGGCGTAATATTGAAGATCTTAAATGTGGCTTAGAAAACTATGTTGATGCGTTTGCAAAATGTAAAGAAGAGTTGGTTGATGCAATGCGATATCATGAAAAATTGGATGAATTGGTCAAAATAAGAGAAGAATTTGAAAACGAGTTAGCAAGAGTATCTAATGCAATGGAAAACCAGAACATAAGTCATGAAGATGAAGAGTGTGAGAATATTGCCGGATTTGAGGTATTATTAGAAAATGAACTAAATGACATGGACAATCTAGCTTTAAATGAAAACAGTCTTTCTATTTCGGATCAGATCGCTCAACTTAATTCAGATCAACGAAGAATCTTTGATGAAGTTATAGATACCTTAACTAATTATTGCAGTGCATGGAAAACAGAATTGGAAAAGAGAACATTGGAAAATCCTCGGCTTTCTCCAAAAAATGTTTTACGTAAATTTGTTTCTGGAGTTGGAGGTACAGGAAAGTCATTTTTAATAAATATGTTAAGAAAATATATATCAAAATATCTGGGAGAACAAGTCGTTGTTGCCGGACCAACTGGAATCGCAGCACGAAATATAAATGGTTTAACTATTCATAGATTATTAAATTTGCCGGTGGAGCATGGAGGTATAGCCAAGTATACACAACTAAATAGTTCTAAATTAAAGATTATGCGAGAAAACCTGAAAAATGTCTGTCTCATTATAATTGACGAAATATCAATGGTCTCCAATGTAACATTACAATATATTCATTTACGTCTTTCCGAAATATTTGATACCTTAGAACATTCCGATGGCTGGTTTGGAAGAATAAATATTTTATTGTTTGGAGATTTATTGCAATTAGATCCGGTAAATGAGCCATCTCATTTTGTTAACATTACGAAAAATCGATTTGAGAAACATTTCTGTGGCCTGCATTGTATAAATTTATGGACAAAGCTGTTTTCATACGATGAACTAACACAAAACATCCGACAACAATCTGATCAAGAGTTTGCCACGACCCTTTCACATATAAGATTAGGTGTTTTAGACGAAAAAGATTACCAACTGTTATCTACAAGACAAATTAAACTTAATAATAATACTATTGAAAGTTGTCTTTCCGACTTAATTGAATACATCAATAAACTGCCTACAAATACAATATGCCTATTTCCGACAAGGGAGCAATGTATGAAGTTAAATATGGGAATGTTAGACCTAATACCTTCTGAAACAATTTTTCTTAAAGCTGAGGATGTAATTGAAGCAAAAACAGCTCTTCAAAAAGCCAAGGCGGCAAAATCTTTAGAAACTTTAAGAAAAAAAGGCAAATGCTCGACAACAGCTAACTTAGCAGATATAATTGAAATAAAAAGAGGTGCAAAAATTATGTTACTTAGAAATCTTGATGTTCCATCAGGTTTAGTAAACGGAGCGATAGGAATAATAAAAAAACTTCACGAAACGATAAGTACATTTAACGGCCGCTCGGAAAAAACTGTTGTTAAATTAACAGTTCAATTTGAAGAAAAAGAACATGAAATAGAACGCATTGAATCAAAATTTCAATTAAATCAAAGTGTTTTTATAGTGCGTAAACAATTTCCAATAAGCTTGGCGTATGCAATCACGATTCACAAAAGTCAAGGCTTAACATTGACATCTGGGGTTATTGAAATTGGTGACAGTGTTTTTGCAAATGGTCAAACATATGTAGCGTTATCCCGATTGAAAACACTCTCAGGCTTACATATACTAAATCTCAATCCAAAGAGTATAAAAACAAACGACGGTGCTATTATTGAGTATAACCGCTTAAGGAGTGTTTATAGAAAAGATTTGCAACACCTTGTGGTAAATAACAAAAAAAATAGAAATGTTTTTGATAAAAATATATATTTGAGTAAGCAAACTACAGCTTTCATAGAACCAACAATATTAGATACAAATTTAACAGTTACAAATAAAAATGATAATGATGCTATTATTCATAATATAAGAGGTATGGAAAACCCAAATAATGCGTGCTATGCAAATTCAGCTTTTCAGTGCTTAATAAACGCAAAATGTATTAAGGAATTAATTTTAAATGACACCAACAGCAATATTTCAAAAGCAACATTTTTAAATTACACACACCCATTAATGATGGGAACAAACATAGATATTTCAGATTTGCGCTCAAAAATATTTGACAACATTGAACAGCAAGATAGCGGAGACTTTTTACGACGTTTACTTGATTGCAATTCTTTGGAAAATATCAAACAATTAACTGCGCATAAGCATGTTGAAATTACAAAATGCTCTAATTGTGATAATAGACCTAATCGACAGATGTATGATAATTTAATTTCTCAGTTATATATACCCGAGGAAAGGAAGTGTAAAATAAATGAATTAATAAGCTTTAATTTTGGTGTCTGGAAAAATATTGAAAATAGCATATGTAACCGTTGCGGAGCTGGTCTTCAAAGTCAGTCTCTTATTGAAAATACAGGCCGTTTACTTATATTCTCACTTTGCCTTGTTGATCAGTATAATATGAAAATAACAAATTTGAATTTGACAAACATTCCCCAAACTGAGTTAAGATTTGAAAATAAAAGATACACTTTATCAAGTGCTGTATTTCACCATGGTCCAGGATTTAATGAAGGACATTACACAGCAGTTTTACGTAAGGATGGAAAATTTTATAAAGCCAATGATACAACGATTTCTAAGTGCTCGTGGCCTCGCAATAGCAAAGATCTTTATTTGTTATTTTATGTTGAAAAGTAGTTTATACATATAAAAGAGGCAAAGTGACAAATATGTTTGATAGAAAATAATATTTAAAAGTTTTAAAGATTTGGTGAATTTGGAAATTACATGGTTGGCAAAAATCCTCATACTGAACCCTCCTCGAGGGTGCCGACTGGAAATGGCGCCACAGTGTTCTGACCAAAGTCAGGCGGCTGTCAGCAAAGATCAGGGGTCGAAACTATGTGCTCTGGTTTTATAATTGCCAAGTTATATAGTTTAGACCCTTGATCATGGTAATGAGGTACCTTTCTATAAACTCTAAATACCTTTTGACAAAGTAATTTTGTCAAAAGCAGAGGCAATTACAAAAATTTCTGATATCTCTAAAAAAAACCTCTTAACGAGGTAAAAGTCTAGTGCCGAAAACATTTCCATGCCCCAAAATTTCTGATATCCAATTTTGTGACGAAATTTTTTTATTTATTTAAATGAGTAGACTTATGTTTACAAAACTCAAATCTACTAATGGGAAGCCATGGCATCAGAGGCCTTCGGCTGAAGGAAGTTAATTAAACTTAATAGCTATGGGAGACAAATATTGTGACGAAATATATTAAGTTTTTTATATATGCTAAAAAAATGAACATATAAAAAGTTACAAAAAAATAGGCATTCGGCACTGCGCAAAAAGTTTTTTTTAAGTGCAAAGAATCTGAACTTTTTTGCGCAAAGTGCGGAGTGCCTATTTTTCTGTAACTTTTTATATGTTCATTTTTTTAGCATATATAAAAAACTTAATATATTTCGTCACAAAATTGGATATCAGAAATTTTGGGGCATGGAAATGTTTTCGGCACTAGACTTTTACCTCGTTAAGAGGTTTTTTTTAGAGATTATATAATACTAGGGGGCTACGCCCCCTGCTCGCTTCGCTCGCCAACCCCCAGCTCGCTTCGCTCGCAACATTGTCTTTAGTTGTCCGGCTTAACAAATTTACATAATATTCGCCCCCTGCTCGCTTCGCTCGCCAACCCGCAGCTCGCTTCACTCGCAACCTTGTATTTAGTTGCCCGTTTTAAAAAATTTATATAATATAGCATTTTTTCTAAAAAAAACCGGAAATATTTAGCTTCCGCTGTCCGCTGCCTTAATTTTTTCCTTGCAATTGAATTTTGGCTAAAAAGTCGGATTTGGTGATTTGGCGGGAAAAAGCTAAATTTGGCGGGAAAAAGCTAAATTTGGAGGGAAAAGGCTAAATTAAGCGAATTAGTCAAAATTTGCAAGAAGAGTTAATCTAAATGTTTTGTTAGGATATCTCCGATTGCATCCGATTTTTCCTATGGCAGCTATATGATATAGTCATCCGACTTTGACCAAATTTGGTCAGAATGTAAGAGACAGCCCCAATCATACAATCTGTGAGTTTGGTTGAGATATCTTAACAAACAAAAAAGTTTTTCATACTAAAGGTTTTTTCATCGGATTGTTCCTATGGCAGCTGTAAGATATAGTCATTCCACTTTCACCAAATTTGGTCAGAATGTAAGAGACAGTACCAAACATGTAATCTGTGAGTTTGGTTAAGATATCTTAAGAAACAAAAAAGTTTTTCATACTAAATGTGTTTTTCATCGGATTGTTCCTATAGCAGCTATAAGATATAGTCATTCCACTTTGACCAAATTTGGTAAGAATGTAAGAGACAGTACCAAACATGTAATCTGTGAGTTTGGTTGAGATATCTTAAGAAGCAAAAAAGTTTTTCATACTAAATGTGTTTTTCATCGGATTGTTCCTATGGCAGCTATAAGATATAGTCATTCCACTTTGACCAAATTTGGTCAGAATGTAAGAGACAGTACCAAACATATAATCTGTGAGTTTGGTTGAGATATCTTGTAACGAAGCTTTTCCAGCCGGGGTCTGCGTCTCAGTCCGGCCAGGGTCTGTTTACAGAAAAATTTGTAAATCATCTGGGACGACTGGACAGAGCGGCGGGAGCGTCAGCGAATAGGCTGACGTTCACGCTCGAAAATCGGCTCAAATTGCCCCTTCGCGAGCCCAAGAGCGGCCCAGGAGGACGAGGAAGGGACTCCCGAGACCCGTTGCGCCCTCCTCATCGCACCTCCGGAGCCCCTCGGTTCAGAGTTGGACACAAGATGCCCCTGTCCGTCGACGTTGGATGGTGACTCCCCGGAATGAGAACCGGAACTGACCGAGATCTCATTCAAGGGAGGCCCCAACGTCGCCCAGACCCGGCCGCCTGGTCAGATCCGTGGACAGAAGACGGAACAGACCGAAATTCAGTCCACGAATCGGATCCAGGTGTTTCCAGGCCTGGTCTCCGGAGGGGATCCAAGAATAGAAAACGGAACGGACCGAAATTCTATTCCCGGATCGCCCCCGCAGCACCATGTCCGACCGGTCGGTAATCCTGCGTCCGCCTCCTCCGACCATGACGCGGGTCCGAGAGTCAGCCACAGAGTCGCCCCTTTCTGGCGACGTTGGGTGGTCCCTCTCAGGAATGAGAAATGGAACTGACCGAGATCTCATTCCAGGAAGGCCTCCCAACATCGTCCAGACCCGGCCGCCTGCTCCGATCCGTGGACGGAAAATGGAACAGACCGAAATTCCTTCCACGAACCGGATCCAGGTGTTTCCAGGCCTGGTCCCCGAAGAGGATTCAGGAATAGAAAACGGAACGGACCGGAATTCTATCCCTGAATCACCTCCGGAGCACCAGGTCCGGCCGGTCGGTTCGACCATGCGCCCTCCTCCCGGGACCCGCCTCAGGATTCCTGAAATTTACCTGAAAGGAATAGCCAGAAAATATTTCACAAAAAAAAGAAATTGAATGAATAAAAAACACGTGCCACTATCGTTACAAAGATTTACCCTTTTCTTTATTGGGTTTACATTCTTGATTTATAAAAGAGATATTTTGCCGCACGGTCAGAAGAAAACTGGTTACTGCTCCAGAAGGCGGAGCCAAGAAAAAGGAGAAAGACACAAAACTGTTGACCGGCTTACCCGCTGCGTGTTGAGTTTAGTAGTCGAGATGTGATACTCCTTGCTGTGATATCCGCAAGTGGCTCCCTGTAACTCACACTTCGCGTGTGGTCTTCGCGCTGCCGGCTGTCTGCCGTGAAAGTGTTCGGCGGGCGAACCCTGCTCGATGGTGGAACACGCACTCCAAAAGCATTGCAACTCGTGACGCTGCGCTGTGCTTTGGTTTTGTCGCTGCTAGTGTTGCTGGCTGGCTTGCAGAAAAACGTGCACACACACACACACACACCGAACACCGCGGAAGCTATGGTCTTAACTACTGCGAGCGAGGTATTGGAAATAGCAGCCAAAATCAAGCCAGGAAAAGCCCCAGGTCCTGATGGGATTCCAAATGCTGTCCTAAAAGCAATCATTGCCGCACATCCTGATGCTTTCGTTAACATGTACAACAAGTGTCTAACGGATCACACTATACCACTCAGGTGGAAAAAGCAAAAGCTTGTGCTCCTACCAAAGCCGGGAAAGAAACTGGAGGAACCGTCATCATACCGACCACTCTGCATGCTGGATACCACGGGCAAAATTATGGAGAAAATAATCTGCAATCGTCTGGAGAGAGAGATAGAACACCGCGGTGGCCTTTCTGATCATCAATATGGCTTTCGAAAGCATCGTAGCACGACGGATGCTATTGGAGAGCTCGTAGACATAGCAAGCCGTGCTATTGAAGGTACTCGAGCTCAAAAACAATACTGCCTGGTCTGTACCCTTGATGTCAAAAATGCCTTTAATTCGGCCAAGTGGGACATAATCTTGCTAGTACTGCGCAGAATAGGAGTCTCGGCCTACCTCATCCAGCTGATTCACAGCTACTTTGAGGATCGTACTCTTCTGTACGACACAGAAGATGGTGAAAAGCATTACCAGATATCTGGAGGCGTTCCACAAGGCTCTGTTCTTGGCCCGTTGCTCTGGAACATTATGTATGATGGAGTCCTGCGCATCAACCTTCCAGAGGGGTGTATGCTTATTGGCTTTGCTGATGACATTGCGCTGATCACAGTTAAAAACTTGTTAGCCGATGCGACCAACAGCTGTAGCGCCGCCGTGGATACAATCATCACCTGGCTAACAAACCACGGCCTCTGTCTCGCAGAACAGAAAACTGAAGCCGTTCTAATAAGCAGTAGAAAAAAGCCGCAGAACCCAACTATCCGCATAGGTTCCACAACGATTGTGACCAAACCAGCAATCAAATACCTGGGATTAATGATTGACCACAGGTTAAAATTCAAAGATCACTTGCAGTACACCAGCATCAAAGCATCCCACGCCACCAACGCCATTAGCAGGATGTTGGCAAACACCAGAGGTCCGAGGCAGCAAAGCAGGAAGCTAATAGCAGGTGTAGTTACCTCAATCCTGCTGTATGGATCTACAATCTGGGCTCCAGCCATGAGTGTGCCATCTTACAGCCGGGACTGCAAGGCAGTGTACAGGCGATGCGCACTAAGAGTCACTTGTGCATTCCGCACTGTCTCAGAAGCAGCGGCACTCGTCATAGCTGGAATGATTCCACTGGACCTTTTAGCAGCGGAACGATGCAGCAGCATAACAGGAAGCAGATCCCAACGGGAAAACACAATTCTCCAGTGGCAAGCGAGATGGCTAAGCTCTGCCAATGGTAGCTGGACACGACGCCTTATAAGGGATATTCGACCTTGGATCACACGTCGCCATGGTCAAGTAGATTTTTACATATGCCAGCTGCTGACAGGGCATGGTTGCTTTAGAGCGTATCTTCATCGTTTTAAGCATGCTGAAAGCCCGTACTGCGACCATTGTCGAGGCGAAGTGGTGGACGACGCCGAACATGCCTTCTTTGATTGTCCCTTGTTCGAATCACTACGCAGGAGAATGTGGATAGACGGCCACCAATTGACAGCGGACAACATAGTCGACCATATGCTTCAAAAGGAAGAGAATTGGAGTGCTGTAGGACGGATGGCAGCTACCATTATGAAAGAGCTGCGACGCCGAGAGAGGAGCAGGATTGCCGATTAGGTCCAGGAGCTGAACATGGTTACAACCGCCCCGCGAAGTAGAACTTCTTAGCCCAATTCCGTGGGAGCGGACAAAGCCCTTACTTACTTCTCTTACTTCATGTTAAATCTATATACTATTCTGTTATGTTACTGTCTATCTATTCTCTATTAAAATAAAAAAAAAAAAAACACACACACACACGCGTGTTGCGGCGCTGTGTTGCTACTGGTGTTGCTGGCCGGCGGCTGAAAAGCCCGCGCACACACACACACAATAGGGCGGCTGGAGAATCCGCTCACACACACACACAAAGTGTTGCGGCTAGTGGCGCTGCGCTGCGCTGTGTTGTTTTGTTGTTGTTTCGCTGGTTTTGTTGCACTGTTGTTGTTGCGGATGTCGTTCGCACTGCTGTTGTGCAGTTTCGCGCACAATGTGGCCGGCACTTGTTATAATTGTTGTTGTTGCTGTCACTGTTCACGTGGTTGGGGTTTTTCTTTTGGTTTTCTTCACTTGTGTTGTAAGTTTTTTCCGCTGCGATCTTAACGCTTCGAGCCCGTCAGAAAAGTGACGCTCGCCGGCTTGACGGAAATTCCACCATTTTTCTCGTGTTCGTTCACGCGAACTAGGTGAACGATCACGCTCCAGTGCGGGGTTCACGGGAACTAGGAACTGAACAAAAGAGCCGCGACTTATTCCATGCGAGGTTCTTTGTGAGGAACCGAACGTTTTCGCTCCATGCAACGTTCGTATGAACAAAAAAACTCAAGTGAACGAGCGCGATCCACTGGCTCGTTCACGATGTAAAAAATAAACTAAATTGTGATGCAGCTGGATGCTGCCTCACACCCCCCCTTTACTTCGGGGGACGAAGAAAAACGGTCACCTGACCTCCGCGCGTACTGCGAACTTGAAAGCGACGTCCGTCCTCTGCCCTTGCAGCATGGCTTTAGGGCGAGATACTTCCACCGCGTCCAGCACCACGGAAGGAAGATGGGCTCCCAAGCCAAAAACGCGCCAGTCGGCCGGTATTGGGCTCCAGTCGAGCTGCTCCCATGGCAGGTCCTGCGCGACCTCCACGTCTCCGACCGCGGCCAGGACTTCGAAATATTCGTCGTCGTCGAGGATGGGCGGCTCTACGTCCTCCGCGCCCTGGCGGTTTACCTCGGCGTCGAAGATTTCGCCTATGGCCGACGTGTCCGGCAGCCGCGGAGGGAGATGCTCCTCATCGGACCCCCAATCGGCATCCGCCTCGTGGACCGCCCCCATGCCCTCGCCTTCCGGGTTTGGGGAAGTTGCCCGACTCTGGTCCGAGTCGTACGGACTATGGATGAGGTACTCCGCGTCGTGGGGCCGGCGAGGGTACTGCCCGCTGTGGCCCGCGCGCTCGCCGAGGACGATCCCCTCGGCCTTTGCGGAGTCGTTGAATCGATCGGCCATGTGCTGTGGGAAAGAATAGAAATAATTAGCCACAGGTTTCCGTACTAGTCCTGGGTTAGTTCGAGACGTAGAGGCGTAGTTAGTGTTTTCAGACGTAGCGTTTCGAAGGATTTGGTAGAGGCGTAGAATTTCGGAGAGTTAAAATAGAGACGTCTGGCTTGGCCGAGGCGTGGAGTGGAATCTGTGGGGTTAGTTCGAGCTTGAGCCCGAGGTGATCTCAGGCGACAAGAGAACGAGGCCCGTCTCGGGTTGGGCATAGTTTTCGCGCTCAGTGTGGTATGCTTTGAGGTCGGCCAGGTTGGCCACCCGGCGTCGTGATGTGCCCACTTGCTGCAAGCGTACTACGTTTGGTGAAATAAATTTCCGGACGTAGTAAGGGCCCTCGTATTTTGGTGCCAACTTAGCCGCGAAACCCTCAGCGGCGTTAGATAGCACGTGGTGTTTAACCAGGACGAGGCTGTGTAACTCGGGGCGCCACTCGCGACGTCGCAAGTTGTAATGTCGAGCTTGGTCGATGTTGGCTCGTTGCGCGTTTTCCTTCACTATCCTGAAGATCTCCTGAAGTCGTCTGGCCTTGTCCTCTGGTGCTTCTGGTTCCCGTCCGTTGCTGTGGGTGACTTCGTCGTAGAGTGCTCCCGGAAGTCGCCCTTGGACTAGGAACGCTGGGCTGAATCCGGTCGTGTCCGAGACGCTGGTGTTGATTGCCAGCATGATTTCTGACAAGAGATCGTCCCACGTCTTCTGGTCTCCACAGATGTTTTGCGCGATCATCGTCTTGATTGTCAGATTCGCGCGCTCGGTTGGATTCTGGTGGGGGCTGTACGGGGCGGTGTGCTGCAGTTCAATGCCGGCGGTTTGACAAAAAGCTCGAAAAGATCGACTTGTGAACTGCGTGCCATTGTCGCACACGAAGCGTTGCGGTACTCCAAACCTGCTAAGTATGGCTTCTCGAAAGGCTCGCTCCAGATGTGCGGACGTCGCCTTCCGTAAGGGGATGAGCTCGACCCACTTGGTGAACGCGTCGAAGAATACCAGGAGCATGGTATTCCCATGCGTGGAACGTGGGAGTGGACCAACGAAATCGGCGCAAAGTGTTCCGAAAGGCTCCTCCACCTGGCGTGTCAGCATCCGGCCTGCAGGCTTGAGTTGGCTCACCTTGAACTTTTGGCACTTCTCGCACTGCTTTACGTAGCGGGCCACGTCCCGGAACAAACCGGGCCAGTAGTAGCGTTGACTGATCCGAGCGATTGTCTTCCGGATGCCCAAGTGTCCAGCGGTGGGATGATCGTGGCACTCGGCTAGCACTCTGGCTCGGTGGTCGAACCCGACGCACAGCTTCCAGGGCACGTAGTCCTCCTCTTCTGGCCGGTGGCCGAGATGACGGTATACTTGGCTTCCTTCAATTGTAAAATCCGGAAACCGGTCCGGAGCCTCCAATATGCGTTTGGTGAGCCGTGTTATCCATTTGCAGTTTGGTTCTTCCTCTCGTGTCACCTGCAGGGCTACTTCTAGTGGTTGGCGGGACAAGGCGTCGGCTACGACGTTCTGCTTGCCTCGGCGATAGTGTATGTCAAACTGGTATTGTTGCAGCTCCAGGGCCCATCGTGCGATCCGTCCGGTCGGGTTGTCGATACTGTTGAGCCACTTGAGTGCGAGGTGGTCGGTGACCACGTCGAACCGGTAGCCTTCCAGGTAGCATCTCAGTTTCCGGATGGCCCAGACTATGGCCAAGCACTCCTTCTCAGTGGCCGAATAGTTTTCCTCCGCCTTGACCAGTCGACGGCTGACATAAGCGATCACCCGTTCGGCTCCCTGGTGCTGTTGGGTCAGTACGGCTCCGAGCCCGCAGTCGCTCGCGTCGGTTTGGAGTACAAACTTCTCGCTAAAGTCTGGACAAGCGAGGACTGGGGCTTCCGTCAGCCGAGCTTTGAGCTCCTCGAATGCAGCCTGCTGTTCTGGTTTCCAGTCCCACTTCTGACCCTTCTTGAGCAAGAGCGACATGGGCTGGACGATGTCGGCAAAGTTCGGGACGAAACGTCGATACCAGGACGCTATCCCCAGGCAGCGTCTTAGCTCACGGCAGGTCGCTGGTGATTGTAGCTCGCGGACTGCTGCGATCTTGTCGGGGTCCGTGTGGATTCCCTCTCCACTGATGACGTGACCAAGGTACACTAGACTGCGTCGAAAGAACTTGCATTTGGCCCGGTTAAGCCGCAAGTTGGCTTGCCTTAGCCTTCTGAGCACCTCTCCTAGGTTGCGCACGTGCTCCTCCAGTGATGCTCCGCTCACGATGATGTCATCGAGATACGCGAAAGCGAATGGCTCCATGTCGGGGCCGATGACGCTGTCCAGGGCTCTCTGAAAAGTGGCAGGCGCGTGCCATAGGAATTTGCCAGTAGCCGCTTTTCAGATCCAGGGTCGAGATGTATTTCGCGCTGCGCAGACGCTCCAGGATGTGGTGGATCCTCGGCAGCGGATACGCATCCGGGATAGAGTTGGCGTTCAGCTGTCGGTAATCGATGCACATCCGGACGTCACCAGTCTTCTTCCCCACGAGCACGATGGGCGCGCTATGAGGGCTCTTGGACGGCTCGATGCAGTTGTTCTTCAAAAGTTCGTCGACTTGCTCGTCGATGATGCGCTGCATTGCTGGGTTCTTCGGGTAGTATCGCTGTTTGATCGGGCGATCATCCCTCATAGTGATCACGTGCTCTGCGATGTGTGTGACTCCAGTCAGTGTCTCAAACTGCGCCAGCTCTCGTTCCAGGAAATCTCGCACCCATGGCTCTAGGTCGGGTTCCTCTTCTTGGCCTGGTTTTGCCTCGCTGGGGTCATCGTCGTCCGCCTCGTTGACGTGAGGATCCGGTTCCGGGGGTATTGCTATGGCGCAAACCTCGGCCGTGGTTTCCCCAAAGGGGTAGGGACGTTGAGATGGCTCGCCATCTTCAAGTGGTCCCCAAGAACTTGGCCCGGTGGAACAGGTCTCCTCAGTCGTCTTCGTCTCATGATGCTGCGTGTCTTCGTGGGCTGGAGTCGTCGGTGTGTCATCTTTGCTGCTCGGTGTGCCCGCCTTCAGGTCTTCTTGGGCTTGCATGGGATTGCCCCCGGAGGGGTCTTGATAAACATTACGTGGTGTGCCCGCCTTTGGGTCTTGGTGTACTAGCTTTTGGCTTGCCAGGCCAGGGCAGCGTCTCCCTGCTGTGGTTCCCCCGAAGGGGATGTGCGTGGTGCGGACAGGTCGCCTGGTCCGGCTGTGGTTCGGGCTTCGTGATGCGTCTGTGCTGGTGCGGACAGGTCGCCTGATCCGGCTGTGGTTCGGGCTTCGTGATGCGTCTGTGCTGGTGCGGACAGGTCGCCTGGTCCGGCTGTGGTTCGGGCTTCGTGATGCGTCTGTGCTGGTGCGGACAGGTCGCCTGGTCCGGCTGTGGTTCGGTCTTCGTGATGCGTCTGTGCTGGTGCGGACAGGTCGCCTGGTCCGGCTGTGGTTCCCCCGAAGGGGTCTTCGTGATGTACTGGCGTTGATGCGGACAGGTCGCCTGGTCCGGCTGTGGTTCCCCCGAAGGGGTCTTCGTGATGCTTTGCTGGTGCCGAGGCGGTCTGAGTGTGCGTGATGAGTGCTTCAATGGTTCCGCCCAATGTCGTTTCCCAACCGGGAAGGGGATCCTGGCTCGCCGTGGTGGCGCGGATGGTATTACGACGTCCTGTGGGGGTCTGCAAGCACGTTGGGGTCAGCTGCAGTTGTACAGGTCCACAATGTAGTGAGGCTCGGATGGCGCACAAGAAATCTATGCCCAAGATTACGTCATCCACGACGGTTGACAACACCAAGAAGGGTATGCAAGCACAACTGTCGCCGAGTTGCACTGTCGCGACGAGGGCTTTGCATACGATGGCGCGACTCCCATCTGCCATGCTGACCTTGGCACGTACATCTCGTAGCTGGCTAGGGTCGAGTTTACCAGCTGCATCCTCGCTTATGAAGCTTCTCGTAGCTCCGGTGTCTATGGTGGCTTGCCTCACCTGACCCTCGATCTTGACCTGTGCCACGATGCGCGCCTTCTCCACTCGCAAGATTGGATTTATTCCCTGGACGGGTTGGCGGCCGTCCTCACCTGGTCCTGGGGCAGGTAAGGCCGCTGTCCGTTTCCCGAAGCCAAGCCGCAGCACTCCGTCGTCTTGATTCCTCGTTTGCCACAGCGGCAGCAGTAGTAAAGCTGCCGGTTGCGGCAGTCCCGCGCCTGGTGACCGATTTCACCACAACGTCTACAGGCTCGCTGTACGTCGATGGCTGGTCCGGACTCCTGCAACATCCTGCTGACGTGAGGTTCCCCTCCTGGAGGTTGATGTCTCGGTTGGTTGTCTCGGAAAGGATTCCGATGCCTGGTTGCGACGGCTGGCTCTTCCCGGTCGTGGGCTATGGCTAGGCCCAGTTGTGTAGGTCCACAACTTTGCCGCTCACGATCGCGCACAAATTCAAAATCGGTGGCCAATTGCGTGAGTTGCGCGAGCGAGAGTGCCTCATGTCGCCGTATGTACAGTTGGTATTCGGGCAGCAGGTTCTCGTAGGCCCGATCCAGTTCCTGCATTCCTGAGTAGCTTGCTCGCTTCATGAGCAACCTTAGCTCCACGATATATGTCTTGAAGGATTCTCCTAGCCTCTGTTGCCTTGCTCGGATCTGGTCTTCCAAGCGCTGAAAATATCGAGGGGCAAGAAAAAATCTAGGAAATCCTGCTTGAAGGTGGCCCACGATGCTCCCTGCAACCGACTAACACGAAACCAGTCACTAGCATTCCCAGTAAGTAGTTCTGGAATGGCTTGTGAAAGGTGTGCCAGGTCGATTAGGTGAGCCGCAGCGCGTTCCTCCACACGTTCGATGAAACTCAGCGGATCCGACTGCCCATCGAAGTGGATACCCCAGCGATGCACTTTCTCCGCTATCGTGCGATATGGTGTGTCTGTGCGGCTCGTGTTCTGCGTGGCAGGGGAATGGTTGCGATTTCCTCGGAGGAGACGACTGCTCGTTCGAGCCTCCGGTGGTTGACTGCTCGGCGCAGTCACGATCACTTGCGGCACCACTTGATCCCTTGGGACAGGGGAAACGCTGCGGGATCGACTCTTGGTATCGCTGTGGTCAGATCCTGAGGCATCCCGATACTGCTGCTCTAGCTCCATCAATCGCTGGTTGACGTGCTCGGCATGGGTGCTTATTGGGACGAATTCAGCAACACGGGCGCGGAGGTCTGCCACGGTTCCCTCAGGATCGAGGCCAAATTCCGCTGCTATCGCGATCAATTGTTCCCGGCGTCGGAAATATACCCAACTGACACTGACCATGTTGACTGGTGCACGTGTGTTGGTCCGCGGTGATGAATGAAAGGCACTTCTTTCTGATAGGCGCACGTGGTTGAATGTCCAAAGGTTTCGCTCGCGTTATTTTATTTTCCCAAAAGCAACCAGTCGCGGCTAATTAATTAATTGGATAATTGAAAATCTTAGCGCGTGGCCGTGGTGTCGCTTTTCGAGAAAGATCTGTGCACGTGGTTGCGAGAGCTCTCGTTCGCTTCTCAAGGTTTTCGAACGCGTTGATTTATTTTCTTTGCTTTGGGTCTAGTTGCGTTGCTTTATTTTTATTAAATGCGTTTGCTTGCGTTGATTAATTTATTTTATGTTTAATCCTGTTGATTTATTTTCGTTGCTTTATGTTTTCCGCGTGTTCTTGTAAAGTTAACTGCTTGCCGTGATGGTTCCGTAGTGACTGTTTTTCTTTGCTTTTGTTTTAAACTTGAGGTCGACTGCTCGCGGTGATGGTTCTCAACTAACTGTTTCTTTGTTTAGAAAAGACGACTGCTCGCGGTGAAGGTTCTTGCTTGACTATTTTTCTTGTTTCGGAAAGACGACTGCTCGCGGTGATGGTTCTCAACTGACTGTTTCTTTGTTTAGAAAAGACGACTACTCGCGGTGAAGGTTCTTGATTGACTAACTCCTCGCTGCGTCGGCTCAAGCCATGAGGCCTGTAGCGATCGCAGTCGACGTCGGCAGAGGCTGTGATGTAGCGCTGCTTGCGGATGCGTCGCGACAAAATGTCGCCTAGCCCTCTGCTCGCCCTTGTGGCGCCAGAGCCAGCCTGTGGCTGCTGCTCGCGCACGAGGCGCAGAATTCGCTCGGTTGGAATTCTGCCCGCCCTTGTAGCGGCAGAGCTAGTTTGTAGTTTTGTAGTCGCACGCGGTGTCTCTGCTTGCATTTCGCTGCTGCCTGCGCTGTAGCTCTGCTTGCGTGGTTTTCTGCTGCTGCCTGCGCTGTAGCTCTGCTTGCGTGGTTTTCTGCTGCTGAGACAGCTCTGCTGGTGTGGTTTTGCGAACAAAATTATGCGGGAAAAAAAAATGGGATCCCTACTGCGGTCAGTGGGCCTGTAAAAAGGTTACTCCTGGGGGACGTAAGTGACTGTGACTGCTCCATTTTGCCGGATCTGAACGCGGAACATCCTGCCGCTGGTTTGGATGCGGACCCTGATGTCCCGGCCGCAGGCGTGACCCCGGGCTCTAAAGACGGCGTTCAGGAGGGACACCGGAACTAATCCGTACAGCCCATGTAGTTGCCACGATGCTGGGGCGGCTACCCAGTCGACTTGCCCCCAGCCTACGGCTGCTCTGGCGGCCTCCAACTCCTGCGCGGCTTCTCTAGCGGCCGTGTCTGCCGGGCTCCAGGTCGGCATGACGCCCGGGTCGACAGGGTTGGGCTCGGTAGACCGGCTATCCGTTGAGCACCTGGGGCTGTTTGGTGGCGGCTCCACACCTGAACGGCTGCTAGGGACCATGGATATGTCCGAAGCAGGTGCTCCGTAATAGCGCATCTCGCAATGACGCATCTCACGATGCATGCTGCGGCTGCGCCGGCGTCACGGCCTTGTCTCCCTCTCCGGTTCTCCCGCGACCTGGAAACAGCAACAAAAATCTCCCTCTGTGCGGCGAACTAGTGCTGCTACTTTCTGGGCACGCTGCTGCTGGTTATGAAGAGAGGAAAAAGGAGAGCTCTAAGCAAAATGCCCCTCAAATAATTGACCCTTCAAAAAAAATGTGCCCCTAAAATAAAAGGCGTGGCGCCTTGGTCGAATTTCTCTGTTTGTTTCGCATGCTTTTCCTGGCGGCAACGACGTTGTTCCTCCTGCTCCTCGTCCAAATCCTCGCTGAAGAACGGCTCTATCGCCTCTTCCGAGAATTTGACCTTTCGCTTTTCAAGTATGCTCACGTAGATCGCAGCAAAATTGCGGACCTCATAACGGACAACAAAAAAAAAATTCCAAAAAATTTATAGCTTGCTGCGATCACATGCTTGCCCAAATGTGAGGGAGAAAAGAATATTCCAGGCAGGAGAAAAAATCTTTTTGCCATTCGTGGCAAAAAAATGCCACGTGCCAAAATATCGCACGAGGAAAAAAATTTGTCGTATGAAAAAAAAATAGATATTTGCAATGCTCTACAGGATATTTTGTTAGTAGTCATGAAAACAGGGGAGAAAAAAAAAATCTGAGGCTGGTGGAAAATTCTGTGCTGGTACGAATCCCATGGTTGACTTTTCTGACGGGCTCGCAAATTTTCGTGTTAACTTGTTACAATGAGATAATATAATGGCCCTATAATACCCTGCACTTTGTATGATGAGTGGCACGTCTTCCAATAAGAAAAAGTATACAACCAAAAATGGCTGGCCGATATCGATGCTCGAGATGTTAATCAAAGGGACAAAATGTCCAATAAGAATTTTGTTCCAGACGTCCCTGCTCGGGCGCCATCTGTAACGAAGCTTTTCCAGCCGGGGTCTGCGTCTCAGTCCGGCCAGGGTCTGTTTACAGAAAAATTTGTAAATCATCTGGGACGACTGGACAGAGCGGCGGGAGCGTCAGCGAATAGGCTGACGTTCACGCTCGAAAATCGGCTCAAATTGCCCCTTCGCGAGCCCAAGAGCGGCCCAGGAGGACGAGGAAGGGACTCCCGAGACCCGTTGCGCCCTCCTCATCGCACCTCCGGAGCCCCTCGGTTCAGAGTTGGACACAAGATGCCCCTGTCCGTCGACGTTGGATGGTGACTCCCCGGAATGAGAACCGGAACTGACCGAGATCTCATTCAAGGGAGGCCCCAACGTCGCCCAGACCCGGCCGCCTGGTCAGATCCGTGGACAGAAGACGGAACAGACCGAAATTCAGTCCACGAATCGGATCCAGGTGTTTCCAGGCCTGGTCTCCGGAGGGGATCCAAGAATAGAAAACGGAACGGACCGAAATTCTATTCCCGGATCGCCCCCGCAGCACCAGGTCCGACCGGTCGATAATCCTGCGTCCGCCTCCTAGGGCTCGTCGACCATGACGCGGGTCCGAGAGTCAGCCACAGAGTCGCCCCTTTCTGGCGACGTTGGGTGGTCCCTCTCAGGAATGAGAAATGGAACTGACCGAGATCTCATTCCAGGAAGGCCTCCCAACATCGTCCAGACCCGGCCGCCTGCTCCGATCCGTGGACGGAAAATGGAACAGACCGAAATTCCTTCCACGAACCGGATCCAGGTGTTTCCAGGCCTGGTCCCCGAAGAGGATTCAGGAATAGAAAACGGAACGGACCGGAATTCTATCCCTGAATCACCTCCGGAGCACCAGGTCCGGCCGGTCGGTTCGACCATGCGCCCTCCTCCCGGGACCCGCCCCAGGATTCCTGAAATTTACCTGAAAGGAATAGCCAGAAAATATTTCACAAAAAAAAGAAATTGAATGAATAAAAAACACGTGCCACTATCGTTACAAAGATTTACCCTTTTCTTTATTGGGTTTACATTCTTGATTTATAAAAGAGATATTTTGCTGCACGGTCAGAAGAAAACTGGTTACTGCTCCAGAAGGCGGAGCCAAGAAAAAGGAGAAAGACACAAAACTGTTGACCGGCTTACCCGCTGCGTGTTGAGTTTAGTAGTCGAGATGTGATACTCCTTGCTGTGATATCCGCAAGTGGCTCCCTGTAACTCACACTTCGCGTGTGGTCTTCGCGCTGCCGGCTGTCTGCCGTGAAAGTGTTCGGCGGGCGAACCCTGCTCGATGGTGGAACACGCACTCCAAAAGCGTTGCAACTCGTGACGCTGCGCTGTGCTGTGGTTTTGTCGCTGCTAGTGTTGCTGGCTGGCTTGCAGAAAAACGTGCACACACACACACACACGCGTGTTGCGGCGCTGTGTTGCTACTGGTGTTGCTGGCCGGCGGCTGAAAAGCCCGCGCACACACACACACAATAGGGCGGCTGGAGAATCCGCTCACACACACACACAAAGTGTTGCGGCTAGTGGCGCTGCGCTGCGCTGTGTTGTTTTGTTGTTGTTTCGCTGGTTTTGTTGCACTGTTGTTGTTGCGGATGTCGTTCGCACTGCTGTTGTGCAGTTTCGCGCACAATGTGGCCGGCACTTGTTATAATTGTTGTTGTTGCTGTCACTGTTCACGTGGTTGGGGTTTTTCTTTTGGTTTTCTTCACTTGTGTTGTAAGTTTTTCCCGCTGCGATCTTAACGCTTCGAGCCCGTCAGAAAAGTGACGCTCGCCGGCTTGACTTAAATTCCACCATTTTTCTCGTGTTCGTTCACGCGAACTAGGTGAACGATCACGCTCCAGTGCGGGGTTCACGGGAACTAGGAACTGAACAAAAGAGCCGCGACTTATTCCATGCGCGGTTCTTTGTGAGGAACCGAACGTTTTCGCTCCATGCGACGTTCGTATGAACAAAAAAACTCAAGTGAACGAGCGCGATCCACTGGCTCGTTCACGATGTAAAAAATAAACTAAATTGTGATGCAGCTGGATGCTGCCTCACAATCTTAAGAAACAAAAAAGTTTTTCATACTAAGCAATTCCGTGACCTTTGACCTTGATTTTGACCCTCTTACAGGTGGAATTTCGCAAAACGCCGTCTTATTGCAAGATGAAATTATCTCATCTATGTTGTGTGCAAATTTCAGCTCTCTATCTCTTACCGTTTGGGCTGCACGTTGATTCTCAGTCAGTCAATGAGTCAGTCAGTGAGTCAGTCAGGACAAAGAGTTTTATATATATAGATAACATTTTTCTAAAAAAAAAAAACGGAAATATTTAGCTTCCGCTGTCCGCTGCCTTAATTTTTTTCCTTGCAATTGAACTTTCGCTAAAAAGTCGGATTTGGTGATTTGGCGGGAAAAAGCTAAATTTGGCGGGAAAAAGCTAAATTAAGCGAATTAGTCAAAATTTGCAAGAAGAGTTAATCTAAAAGTTTTGTTAGGATGTCTCCGATTGCATCCGATTGTTCCTATGGCAGCTATATGATATAGTCATACGACTTTGACCAAATTCGGTCAGAATGTAAGAGACAGCCCCAATCATACAATCTGTGAGTTTGGTTGAGATATCTTAAGAAACAAAAAAGTTTTTCATACTAAAGGTGTTTTTCATCGGATTGTTCCTATGGCAGCTATAAGATATAGTCATTCCACTTTGACCAAATTTGGTCAGAATGTAAGAGACAGTACCAAACATGTAATTAGTGAGTTTGGTTGAGATATCTTAAGAAACAAAAAGTTTTTCATACTAAATGTGTTTTTCATCGGATTGTTCCTATGGCAGCTATAAGATATAGTCATTCCACTTTGACCAAATTTGGTCAGAATGTAAGAGACAGTATCAAACATACAATCTGTGAGTTTGGTTGAGATATCTTAAGAAACAACAAAGTTTTTCATACTAAGCAATTCCGTGACCTTTGACCTTGATTTTGACCCTCTTACAGGTGGAATTTTGCAAAACGCCGTCTTATTGCACGATGAAATTATCTCATCTATGTTGTGTGCAAATTTCAGTTCTCTATCTTTTACCGTTTGGGCTGCACGTTGATTATCAGTGAGTCATTCAGTGAGTCAGTCAGTCAGTGAGTCAGTCAGGACAAAGAGTTTTATATATGTAGATATATATTAAAATAAATCAATTTTTTCGGTTCGTGTCGTAAAATACAAAAAATATAACATGGACAAAATTAACGAATTAATTGAAGCCCAAATGATCTTGGGTAATGAAATAGAGCAGCTCCATAATGTGGCTGCGGCGGAAGCCGGCTCGATGGACTCCCTTCAGTTTAGGCAATTGGAGGAGCATTTTGATGACATTGCAACTACCTTCGACTGCAACGAAAAGAGGTTGCAAGTGAAAATTAAGGTACAAAATTTGAAAGCAGAAAATATCCCGTACTTTAAGGAAGAGTACGGCAGTAAAATAAAAACGCTAATGGTTAATACGTCTATTAGACTCAGCATCAGATCTCTTAAAGAAACTTTTGAAATCAAAGCTGCCCCAGCGACAAATGAAATCAATCGTCCAAAAGTCACAACGCCAGTTAATCCTCGATTTGCGTTTACTTTTGGTAAAGATCGGGATGATCGAGATGACTCTCTCAGTCCTTTTGCACACAAGACGCAGCCAAAGCCAGCGACTCCACAAGTCACAATGACAGTGAAGCCTCGGTTCGCTTTCAGTTTTGGTGACAATCGGGATCAGGAAAGAGATGTGCATCCTGAAAGCAAGCCAAAGCCAAAGGCAGAAAGCCATTTGAAAACCAAATATTGCCTGAAAAAGTATATATTTGAAGTTAATTACAGCTTCCCGCCAGCTAAGAAGCAGTGGGAAGCGGTAGGGGAGCAACAGGTAACCCAAAATGAGGTTAATCCTGAAAAAGCTCCCCTGAAGCTCACAGATCCGAAAAAGTTTGAATATCTGTTGGGCAGTTCCCACATTATGTTGACTAAGGAGCGAAAAAATGCGCTACCAAAGCAACGGGAACAGGATCTGGAGAAGAAACAGCAGGAGCTGGAAAGGATGCAGCAGGAGATGGAGAAGAAGCTGCAGAATCTGGAGAAGCAGCTGAATCTGGAGAGGCAGCAGAATCTGAAGAAGCTGCAGAATCTGGAGAGGCAGCTGAAACTAGAGAAGCAGCAGCATCTGGAAAAGCTGCAGAATTTGGAGAAGCAGCTGGAACTGGAGAAGCTGCAAAATCTGGAAAATCAGCAGAAGCTTGAGAAGCAACTGAAGCTGGAAAAGCAGCAAAAGCTGAAGAAGCAGCAGAAACTGGAAATTCAGCAGGAGCTGGAGAAGAATCGGAAATTCGACAGTTTTCCGCCAGCGAAGAAGCAGCGGGAAGAGGAAGGGGAGCAACAGGTAGCCAAAAAGGAGGTGAGTCCTAAAAAAGCTCTCCAGAAGCTGACAGATGTAAAGAAATCCGACAATCTGTTGACTGAGGAGCGACAGAATACGTTACCAAAGCAACGAAATCAGGAAAAAGAAGCTCAAGTCCATCCTCGCGAGACACAACAGGAGCCAATAAACGAAATTAAAGATGCTGAATTCAATGATAAATCAGCTGCATTTTTAAGGGAAAATTTCCACGCCGTCTTCAACACCTTCGATTCCAATACAAAAAGGTGGCTTGAGGCGGAGTCAAAACGTACGCCGTACTTTAGGGGAAGGTATGGCGAACAAGTACGAGAATTTATAGAAATATATTTAAAAACCAAAATAAAATATATATGACAGTAATGAAAACAATTTGAAAATACGATAGAAAACACGAAAGATGTATAAAAACAAAAAATAAGACAGACAATTTAAACTATACTATTTAAAATATACAGTAGACTTACAAATTAAAATACAAATATTATATACATTACATTAAACATATAGTATTGCAACATATGTACAAGCCAGAAAATCAGAATATACGATTACTTGAAAGGTACACCTTTCAACAGGGCCAGGATGTTTAATTCTATAACTTAAATAATATATACATATATTAATATATTGTCTTGAAAGGTAAACCTTTCAACAGGGCCAGGATGTTTAATCTTATAATTGTAATACATAAATTTTCCACTAGAGCCTAAAACTCTAGAAAGAGATAAGCCCTGTTCTAGAATAGTTTCACTAGTTCACACGCTTTGATATGCTGATAGAACGTAGACCTAAGTAAATAGAGTTCTGCGTATGATAAGAAGACGACGCCATCTGCAGCCATATGCATGCGATAAGTATTGATTGTTTAGGTCACTATTCTAGTAGAGAGTAGCTTAAGATAATTATATAGTTTTCAATAAACCTGCCGAACTTCTCGGCAGTCAGTCCAAATCCAACACCCGAGCTGTGTAGTTATTATTTCGCCGTACCGTAAGCTGCCGATTTACATTGGATTCTAATGGAGTATTTGATTCCTGGTATATACCGGACTCAACCACACTCACATCAATTTCCTTGCTGCTGGAATATATGTCGTCCAGTTGATCGAAATGTGGACACATCTTTAACAATTTCGCTGTAAATATTAAATGCACTAATTTACTTACAATACGCGATAATCATTTTATTTTGATTTACCTCGTATGGTTGTCTCAACTTCGCACAGTGTAAGATTTTGCCAATCTAGGGGGACTTAATTGAAAAAAAAAAAATTATTTTTAAGGTCAATAAGCTTTTAGGAGTCAATTTAGAAATGTTCAAATGTAACAAAAACAAGCAAAAAACAAAACAAAAAATTTTTGTTTAGAAATACCGGTTCTTAAACCGGTGCATTTGAAATGCATGCAAAATGGCGTCGGACAACGTTCAGCAGTTGACAAAGTTTAGTCTTTTCAATTAGATCGTTTGGTCACTGTGAGCAGTCAATTTGTATTTTTTCTATATTTTTTGGAACATAATTGATTTTTGACAATATAAAGGTTCTTTATAAGTGGCCTTGAAAATTTTTATTATTTGTTGCAAATTAGCGCCAAAAAGTAAGTAAATTTTTAACAATATTCTATTTTTGATGGAAAAAAACTAACAACATTCACTCACATTCAAATCAACCAGAACATATGTACATTGTTTGTAAAAAATCATTCTGAATCAGGATCAGAAATAAAATGTTGCCCGTATTTTGCCCAAAGGACTTCAATTTAGCAATGAGTGCAATAACATGCGCATAGTTTTTCGAGGTTTGGTCAAGCACCATAAGAACCGTTAAGCTTAACTCCCTTTTAAAGCGCGCAGCGATGATTTTTGGCAATGGTATTGATTATATAAAGTTAAAGTTGCACTTAACAAACATGTGTCATGAGTTTGAGTTGATGTGGAGTAAATCTAGGAGAGGTAAATCCAGATTTATGACCAGTAATGCAGGTTGCCTTCAGGGCACAATAAAAGATGTTGATTATAAGATTGATGTCCCGTATTCAACCTCAAATCGTCCAATTTTTATCTCATGATCAATCTAGTGATGAAAGTTGTGATTCAAATTCAGATTCTGACTAAATTTGCAAACAATTTTTTCGTCTAATAAGTTTTATCAACTTTAAGTTGATTTTTTTTAATTTAAAAAAATAGTGAAAAATAAAAAAAATCGCTTTTTTCTTTCTATAAATTAATTATCTTTAAAACAAAACCATTTTTAAAATTTTCGGCCAATACTTTTTAAGTTACAAGCAAAAGCATTAACATTTAACAAAAGTAGTCAATTTTAAAATTAAAAAAAAATGTTTTTTAATTATAACTTTTAAAAAAATATTTTTTAGTTGGCTTAAGTAAAAACAAAAAATGCTAACCTAACACTTTTTTGATAATTTTTTTTTATTTTTTTTTATGGTGATTTGTGTGTTAAAAAAATGAAATTTTTTTGGTTTTTCCGTATTTTACGCCCTTTAAAGTGCCCCGCCCACTTTAAATTTTAGTCCAAAAATTTCTTTGGGAATATTCGAACATTCACTTCAAATTTCACTCTAAAATTACGACTGCTATTGAATTAAGTCCCCCTAGATTGGCAAAATCTTACAATGTGCGGCGCCTTGTTCCACTCCTTCACCTGTAGATTTGCTGAATGCGTCCTCCTTTGCCAGCCGGTCTTCAGATGACGAACCTTGAATCGCACCAAGTTCCAGGTCGCGTCAATATTTGTGGCATCAATCACTTTGTTATAATAAATTTGGGCAGTAGGTTTTTGTAAGATTATTAACAATAAAATAATTATTGTTGACAAAAATGTTCTATTTCTCGCCTCCAAGTTTCTATGCACTTGCATGGAGCTTAAAATTTTGATAACTTCCTTCTGCGTCCACATTTTTGGTTCCCTTTGCCGTTTGGGAGTCCGACGTTTGGGTTTTATTGTTCCTTCCACTATAATAAAAAACTTTAAAACGGGTCTATTTTATTAAACATAAACAGTTTTACTTACTTTTGATTTCGGCGGCCATAAATCAACTGTCATTTATTTCTTTATCACTAAAATACACCAAATATACTCAATTATACTAAGCATCGATAGACGATTTCGATGCTTTTATTGAGCTTTCCACATCTTCATATTGTGCAAACATGAAAGTCTTTTCGTATACACATGGCATTGTTGCAGAAAATTTTTCTGTGAAAGTTGTTGTTGTGACAAGTTGCAAATTTGCAATCTAAAACGCTGCAAGGGTCAAGTGAACACCCTATATGTTGTAGTATGAGAACGATTTTAACATTAATTGGTATTTGGAGCATTTGGAGCTACAAATACCAAGACTCAATTTCCAGTCACATTTCATGAGATTGTAACAAGTTGGCAGCACCAAAAGAAAAGTTTGTTCCTCATCATTTCATTCAAATTGGGTTTATTTCATGATTTAAGGATTGAGCTTATGGGTGAATATCGAAACATATTTCTTATTGCTGATAAGCACTTTTAACACTTTTCAATACTGCATTAAGTACCGAAAGTTAGCCGGAGTCTGAGCTGTTCATCGATACAAATTTGACATTCCCTATTACCAAAAAGAAAAAACTTGATTATCTGAATAATATGTTTTGTGCCTCGGATACTTCGGAACAGGTGAGTTTGAAATGCTCCAAGATACAATGAATTATCTAATACCCAATTCACACTAAGCAACATCCAACATCTGCCGTCAAAATTTGTAATGTGCCTATAGTTTCACCCGTGCCGAAATTTCCCCATCCGTTCCGCCATCTATTGATGTTCCTATTTCACGCGTTTCTAATCGGCTTGAAGCCGATTTTTTTCGAATGCAACACTAGAAATTTGCCGTTCGGTACGAAAATGTCAACTAAAATGACTTGGAAAAACAAAAAGAACAAGCAATTTGCAATGACCGAATCATGTAAGTCAAATAATTTTTTTGGTTGAAAAATAAAAAAAAAGTCGGTTGCCAACAGAGTCAAGTGGTCCGTGGATCACGAAACGACTTTAACCGATTAATATTGGGGAACTAGGAGGAACTGGAAAAATTCCCATGTATATATGGAGATGGCAGAAGTGTTTTTTTTTTAATATGAGTTTAACAGATGGTAAAAGCATTTCATTCATAAGAATTTAAAAATACATTTGTGGCGTACATTGACAGGGAAAACGGTGGAAGTTCTTCCAGCGCAGTGATACGACATCTCCATTGGGAAAGATGAGAGCTGGGAGATTTTCAGTGCTCATCTTCTCATTCGTTGTGTCAAACGGTTAGCCTGTATGTGATCGTTTAAGTGGAATGACGCGTTTTGGGAGTTGGTCCAGGAATGTTTATTAGCATCTAAGGCTAAGGCATTGGCAAGTGGGTTGACATGTTCCAAACGTTTTGTGTTCTGATTGGAAGCAAACTTGCTGATGAACTCAGAGACACAAATTATGTTTAGGTCTCTCGTTATGTCAGAGTTTCGGGCAAAAGGATACTCACCAGAGATTCGTCTGAGCACTTTTATTATTAATATTATTATTATTATTAAAGCCCCTTCAGACGAGCGCTTTTTCACCGACACTTTTTGTCATTTTTTGTCAAAAAGCTGTCCGTGTCGCGTAACCACACAAAATTTCAAAGCGCCGGTGAAAAACCGAAGCTCACCGATGGAAATGGAACACGTTCTATTCCATCGGTGAGCGATGGTGATCGACACGGACAGCTTTTTGACAAAAAGTGTCGGTAAAAAAGTGCTCGTCTGAAGGGGCTTTTAACAAGTTAGTACGGAATTAAAATTACGTCTAACTTAAATTTTAAGCTATAGCAGCTAATATTTTGTCGTCTGAGCACTTTGCAGTCGGTGGATTGTACTTTTCGAATCAGATAAGGGGCTGCAGTGCCCCAGATTGATGGGCCATATTTCCAGATTGGCTGGATCTTAATATTAATAAGCAACACTTTGTTAGACAAACGTAGCCGCGAGCTGGGCTTTAAAAGCCAATCCAGGCGCTTTCTTCTAGTATTAATGGTACCCACTAATTTCCGGATATGCTCCTTGCAGTTGAGGCTTTTATCTAAAAGAAGCCCAAGATATATTTCCGCATTGACGACTTTTAGCAGTCTACCCTCAAAAGATATTGGCTTGCAAGTATCGCGTCTCTTAGTAAATGTCATCCGGACAGTTTTTTCAGGCGAAACTGCGATATTCCATTTTTTTGACCAGTTGTGAAAACCGTCCACAAACCTTTGAAGGCGACGACGAGCAACCCTGAGTGATTTGCTATAATACATATTAATGCAATGTCATCTGCATATGTGGCAAAAATATCATCGCTCTTAGAAGGAGTCGGCATGTCACTCGTGAAGACGTTATACAACGTTGGGCTAAGGACACTACATTGAGGAACGCCAGCTCTTATTTTCCGGAGTGATTACTGATGGTCACTAACCTGCACTGCAAAGGAACGATTTAAAAGCCAGCAGCGTGAAAAGAGGTATAGAGACTTAGCTAACAAGCTTTGACTTAGCTAACAATCCATCATGCCATACCCTGTCAAACGCTTGCTTCACATCGAAGAAGATTGCAGCGCCATACTGCTTTTTCTCGTAGCCTTCAAGGATTCGGTTAACTACCCGGTGAAGCTGCTCAGTGGTTCCGTGGCTTGGTCTAAAGCCAAACTGGTGCGAAGGAATAACTTCGGCATCGGTCAACTGACAACGCAGCCTAGACAAAATAATGCGCTCAAAGACCTTGCCAAAAGGGGGAAGCAGACTAATCGGTTTGTATGACTCAGGGGTATCAACCGGTTTTCCAGGCTTGAGGATCATGGTTACCATTGCGCTCTTTCAGGAACATGGGAAGTAACACAACTTAAGTGTGCTACATTCTGGTAATGCCTTAACTATACGTCCACCAATTTCATCAAGGCCTGGGGCTTTCTTATGTTTCAGAGCCTTGATTTCAAACTCGAGTTCGGCATGTGAGATATGTCTTCGCTCCTCATTGATTACAGAGTTTGTCTTAAGCAGTCCTTTAACAGAGGCCACGTCAGATTCGGATGGAAGAGAGAAGGAAGAAGGAAGAAGAAAATCTGCTTTCCATCTCGTCGGCAAATAGAGAAGATTTCTCCAGGTCTGAGCGGCCCAACCGTTACTTCCCTGAAATGCGTGACTAATCTTAGGCTGACGCTTAATGTTTCGATTCAACTGCCGCAGGCAGTGATCATCTGGTGCATTAGGGGCAGCTATTTCCAGGAGATTATCAAAATAGGCTGCTCGTGCAGAGTTAAGAGTAAGCCTTAAGGATGCAGCAAGCCTCTTCCATTCCCTGCTATCCGCAGGATTTTTCCGTCTGACCCATCTTCGGCGGATTTTCCTTTTCTCTCTCAATAGTGCACGAATCTCTTCACTGATGAAGAAAGGGGCCCGCAAGGTCCAGGGGAGCAAGCTCCATCCATGGCCTGCACTGCAGCATCCTTGATTGTTGACACCAGACCATCAATTGCAGCATCAAAGTCCTCAGCTGTTAGAAGACATACATCTGAGGCTATGTAGGAGCATACATGATTCCTAAAGCGACGGATATCACAGCTGCCAGAGAGGAGGGGTCTTCTTGCATTATGTAAGATGATTCCCTGCGACATAGAGATGAGGAGAGGAAGGTGGTCGGAGCTCAGCCCCCAACGACTCAAGACTCACTCAATGGGCGATGAAGGTATGCCACCAAAATTACCAAAGTCCAGTGCATTGGGTCTTCTCAGTGTGATCCCCACAGAATATGCTTAGCGTTCCAATCGCCAGTTGTGAGAATCCGACGTCAAAGAGAAGCGATTATCGTCCTAAACTCGGTAGCCGGGAAAGAATCCGGTGATTGGGCAGGGCTAGTGTAAGATAAAGCCTGAGAGAAATCACCAAAAGCGCTTTCAAGTTTGATGCCCACAACTTGGCCAAAGTTATTAAAATGAAAAACTCAAGGGTGGTGAGGGATACGGCTGTTCAATTTTATAGCAGCACCCGCGAATCTGCAGTTGCCTGGTTGATTAGCTGCATAGATAGAAAAGCCAATAATTTCAAGATATGATCTGTCGTTGAGATGAGATTCTGAAACAAGCATGACGTCCACCTGTTCCTCCTTCATCCAAGCGGCGAGCTCTAATTGGTGGCGGATGAGCCCGTCCGCATTCCAGACGCCTATCTTAAGTGGAGTCATTGATAAAGAGTGTGGACAGGAGTAGCTCCGAAGTGCAGGTCCAGAACACTTAAAATCTTTGACATGCCCGTTTCCAAATTAGCAAGAGAGATGATAATAGATTCTCGCCAGTTTTGGAGTCGCGTGACTTGCTAATTCAGAGTATTAATGTGACCTAGAAGTATAGCAGGATCAAAATTCGCGGTGTGGGGGGATGTATAAATGTTGGGCACAGCTTGTCCAGGAGACTCCTCATGAGTTGCATGCGTCAGAATAGCTGGACAGTATTTTAACCTCTCAGCATACTCCATCCTGTATTTATCCAAATGATCCTGGGCTGGAGTCTAGGAGCCCCAAGCAGTAGGAGTAGAATCAGCTGGCTTGGAATGAGGAATATGTGCTTTTTTTGATGTTGGCTTTCGCCTAGGCTGGCCGGTCAATGGCTGAGACGGTACAGCAACAGAATCATGCGGAGGGTCATCTATAATACAACGCTTAGTCTCGGCTGCAAAAGATAGTGACTTTAAAAATGGAAGTGGAGGCAAAAATCGGCTTGGGAATGTTTGGGCACCAGAGAAGCGGACCTCAGCTTTTTTAAACTCCGAGCATCCGTGCCAGTTTGCAGTGTGAGAATCTCCACAAAGAGCACCAGCAACTCTTTGCATTTCTTGCACTCGGCAGTGACGTGATCTCGGCCGCAATTGACGCATCGAGGCGGCTTATGACAGTAATCTTGAGTGTTGTGTCGTACCTGTGATATATATGTTAATAGGGCTCGAATGACCAAATTCGATCGTGTTCACAGGTACGTCAAATTGTCAACGTTGTGTGTAAACGTTCCTTGCATATGTCAATGCTTGGCTTGTCGTTCCACAGGCTCTCCGTTGAATTGAAACACAAGTATTCAAATTAAAATATAAACTTTATTTTAGCGTGGATGCGCTCGTCTACACAGATTCTTCAATTCTTGATTTCATCATCTACTTCTTTTCGCGGTCAGACTGATTGTACCGTTCATTCGGTGCTGCCAAACATTCAATAAATTCGCAACATTCTCCTCCCAAAGTATTGTAATCACACTTAAAAATACTTTTTACATTAAATTTCAATCTTAGGGAGTGTTGCTAGACGAGGATTAATTGAATGACGATTTCTTAGAGCAATGAACGACCACTTCTTTTTATATAACTAGATGGTATTTATTTCCAAAATGTAATTATAAATTATGATGTGAACAATCGCTTTGATGCGCGCTTGGCGTGGTGCTTAAAAAACGTCGTGCTTTCTCCTCAAGTTCTGTTTGTCTAGTGACGGGATAATCGAAATATCGATAAGTTGATTACATTTCATTCTTACATTTCTATAAAATTTCAGATTCATCGATTACATTTATGTTAAGCCACAAGTTCCTTGGCAGATTCTCGTCCACGATGATGACGATGCTCCCGACGTATATTGGCTTACATTTCTCGAACCATTTTACACGCCTGGTAAGCATCGGCGTGTATTCTCTCACCCAACGTTGCCAAAACCGATCTGCGAAAAGTTGAGTTTGATGCCATCGCTGCCTGATATCCAAATGTTCGTTGCAAATAGGCTTGTAGCCGTCAGCAGATCCCAATAACAAGTGATTTGGCGTAAGTGCGATGTCGTCTGCAGACTCTAGGCTTACAAAAGTCAGTTGGCGTGAATTGATTATGTATTCAGCTTCCATCAGCGCGCTGCGAAGACTCTCGTCGTTGAATGAGTATGTTGGGCATATGCTCTTTAACACTGTTTTAGTGCTGCGAACAAGACGTTCCCATGCGCCACCCATATGCGGTGCTCCTGGTGGGTTAAAGCGCCATTTGATGCGATCATACTTGACCATGATCTCGTCGTGATCCAACTTTACAAGTTCCTCTCGAACAGCTTTTTCCGATGCTCGAAAATTTGTTCCATTGTCTGAATAAAATTCCGCTGGCATGCCACGTCGAGCCATGAAATTTCGGATGCACATGATGCAGGAGCTAGTATCCAAACTGTTTGCTATTTCAATGTGCACTGCCCTGAGTGTTAAGCACGTGAATAGTACTCCCCATCTTTTTTCCTTGTGCCTGCCAACGTTTACCAATATGGGCCCGAAGTAGTCCAAGCCAGTATATGTGAAAGGCTTGGAGTAGCTGGCCAGCCTTGCTGCCGGTATCGGTGCCATCGGTGGAGGATCGGGTACTGCGTGCATTACCTTGCACTTTTGACAGGCTTGGCTAACCGATTTGAACAGAATGCGCAAACGAGGAATATGATACGCACTCTTTATGTTGTTTATAGCTGTCTCATGGTTTAAATGATGCTGCTTTTCATGATGTGATTTGACGAGTAGGAATGTTATGTGGCTCTCTCTCGGCAAAACTACTGCATCCTCCATACTGTTGATGGTATCCAATCATCCGTGTATGCGAAGAGTACCGTTGACATCAATGTATACATTTAGCCCGAAAAGTCTGCTTTGCTTGCTGAGGGCGTTGCCTGCTGCCAATGACTGGATCTCGGACGAATACAAAGATGCCTGTGCCTGTTGATAGAGTATGGATTTTGCTCTACTGACCATTTCCGGTGTGACAATTTTTGGCTTGATTTTGCAGTTTACTTTTGACTTCAAACGTTCCAGGTATAACAGAAATGTCGCGACTGCCCTGTACAGACGGCGCCATTCTGAAAAATAATCGGCATCAATGTGTATGCTCGGTACCTTTCGTGTTGCAAAAACATGTTTTCGCATTTCCGATGTATCCATATCCTGTGAATCGCATTCAAAGATCATCCACTCAGCATCGGGTAACTGCAAGAAATCTGGCCCATGTAACCAATTTTCCATTTTTATGGTACTGTTGACTTTGGTTGCTGCGTCAGCAACATTCAGTTTTGTTGGTATCCATCGCCACTGTGATACGTCGGAGTCTTCGAGAATTTCTCCAACGCGATGCATGACGAATTGCTGGAACTTCCTCGGGTCCATTTTTAGCCATTGTAGAACCGTCTTCGAGTCAGACCAGTATACTATCTTGTCGACTTTCAGCCCGCGTGCGTTGCAGACCTTTTTTGCCAGACGTATGCCAACAACAGCAGCTTGAAGTTCCATACGTGGGATGGAAACAGGCTTCAGGGGTGCCACTTTGCTTTTTGCTGCCACAAGCAGACAATCGACGGAGTCATCAAGACAAGTGCGTATGTAGCATGCTGCGGAATAAGCATACTCGCTGGCATCAACGAATGTATGCAGCTCGACGCGTGTTGCCTTCGCTAGATTGTGTGAATAGCATCTTGGAATTTCAGTCGCTTGAACTTGCGGCAACAAGCTCTTCCACTGCTGCCATTCGTCGAGAAGAGACTCCGGTAACTCTTGATCCAATCCAATGTCTTCTCTCCACACACGCTGAAGCAAGATTTTCAGACCAACTGTATGACAGGACACCAGACCAAGTGGGTCAAAGATCGACATAAGGACCTGTAAGACCTCTCGCTTGGTTGGGATGGAATCTTCTGCCAATACGTCTCGACGTAGCCGTGCAAATCTGAGGATGTACTTAAAGGAATCAGTACTAGGCTCCCAATATATACCCAAAACCTTTTCCGTCTCTCCGAACTGGACTGGACTCTGTGTGGTTGTGTTGATGTCAATCAGTTGCTTGAGCACACTCGCAGAATTTGAAGCCCAGTTGCGTATCTCGAAGCCACCTTCCTGATGAATCATCCGAACTTGAGTTGCCACCTCGATGGCATCTTCTTCGCTGTTCGTGCTGTCGATGTAGTCATCTACGTAATGTGCTTCTTTAATGGCTTCATAAGCCCGTGGATACTGCTTGCTGTAGGATTCGGCGTTCTTGTTGCGAACGTAGTGTGCTATGCATGGCGCGCAACTGATGCCGAAGGTCATCGCGCGCATCACGTATGCAATTAGCTGGTTACTGTTTTTGTCGAACCACAAAAAACGTTGAGCGTGCATATCTTCAGTCCGTATATTTATCCGATAAAACATTTCTGCAATATCGCCGCAGACTGCTCCTTTTCCAACTCTGAATGCAAGTAGAACCTCCACCAATGGATTTAAGAGATCTGGTCCAGTTAACATAAAGTCATTCAGAGATGCGCCATGGGACTTTGCTGCTGCATCCCAAACTAATCTTATTTTGCTTGGCTTGTTGGGATTCATCGTAATGAATATGGGCAAATACCATACTCGTCCGTTTGTAGCATTTATTTCCGCTTCAGTGAGTTGGACTGCATACCCTTTCTGAAGCAAGTTTTGAATTTGAGCCTTAATTTTGTCATACAATTCGGGCTCCTTCGTGATTTTTCTCTTCAAGCAATTGGTGCGTTTGACTGCAGTAAAATAGCTTTCGGGTAGCACGGTGTCTGTATTACGCCACAGTAGACCAACTTCAAATCGGCCGTTTACCTTAGTGCACGTATTATTAAGAATTTCGAAAGCTTTCTTGTCATCGCTAGATTGTAGTTGTTTTGGCTCAACTACATCAAATCCAAAGCTTTGTTTCACATCGTCGTGCAGCTCCTGCCAGTTACATTCACAATGATGCATCGTGACGAAGCTTGTGCTTGACCCAGTACCTTGCACACTCCAACCAAGCAAGCATTTAGAAGCGATTGGGTCATTATGTCTGCCTTCTCGAATCTTTCGTGGAACGGCGATGCTCCAATTGTCCATACCAATCAGGAGTGTTGGTAAGGCGTTGCTGTACGATGGCAATGGTAAATGCTTTAGATGGGAATATCTCTCCCCCAATACCATTGCGTTGACAGATTGCTTCGGGAGGGCAATGTTTCGAACAGTGTGTACATTGTTTAGCCAGTACCGTTTGCTCGAGTTACAGGCTGATATCTGCATGGACGCACGTACGGACGCTGCTTCATTGCGAGTTGTCTCGCTGGTCCACTGCAAGCATAATGGCATTGGTTCACCCTTAATGCCCAGCATATCAAACGTTGCCTCATCGATGAGTGTGACTGACGATCCTTCGTCCAAGAACGCATATGTCCGAATCGTCTTGCCAGCTGCATGAAGATTTACTGGTACAATGCGAAAATAATGATCAACCGTGCTATCGGTCTGATGCGTGCTCACAATTGCCTGATTGCTACCAGTATTCGGAGTAACCGTATCCAATCCGTGAAGCAATGGATGATGCCTCTTTGTGCAGCCATCCAATTCACATGGTTTCCTGACGAAACATGCCTGACGATTATTTTTTAAACATCGAAAGCAAACCTTTTTGGCTTTCACGATCTCCCATCTATCTTTTACAGTTGAACGTTGGAAGACATCACACTGGGCGACGAAGTGTTCCGTAGAAGCACATGCGATACAACTTGACGGATGCTTCTTATGTTGTTGCGGAACCAATGTCCCGTCTTGCGCAGTGCTTTGCCGACTTTGCTGGTTAGCAGACGTTGACGTAGACTCGATGTGTGCGTTTACTGTGCTCGTTTTGCTGGCTATCGGCGATACAACGGTTGACGCTGCTTCTGCTATTTGATATAGCCAATCGCTGAACTCCTTGATAATCGGTGATGTGCTGTCTTGGCGCATGGCTTGGCCGCGCATGGCCCAACTGAGCTTGTGTTGACTCGGTAGCTTGTCGATCAGTTCCTTTGCCAGCATGGGATTGTTGAGATGAGCATCCAGTTTGCAAGCTTCCATTGTGGCACAAATATTGCGCACGACTAATGAAAACTCAATCAAAGCCTCCAACTTATCTTTTGGTGGCTGCAGCTTTCTAACTTTTTCTATGAGCCTCTCCAGAATGTGCTCTGGCCTGCCGAAGAACATCTTGAGCGCACTGATAACCTCTGGAACCATGCTAGGTATAAGCAACCTATCCTTGACCAGATCGCGCGCCTTTCCTTTCAGACATTTCTGCAGACGCATCATGTTTTCAGTGTGTGAGAAGCCGGCTACTGAAGTGCTGTGGTTAAAAGTGCTGATGAATATCGGCCATTCCTCTGGATCACCGCTGAATGTTGGCAGATCCTTTGGTATCGCATGCCTTGCAGATACCGAGACGGTCCACTTAGTGCTGACATCTCTGCCGGATTCATGCGAGCAAGTAGCTGATACTTCTGCTCGATATATCTCTCTTCCGCGGCTCTCTTTTCAGCTAACATGGCCAACATTAACTGCTGCTGATGACCCGTCATCTCCATGGATGTGTTTAAGGCTTCTTGATGTGAACTTGTTTCATCTATCTTTAGAATTGCCTCATTGTTCGGGACTTCCACTTGCTGACTTGTTCTCTCTTTTGAAGTAGTTCCTTGTTGAACTCGTGAATGCAAAATGCGATTTGGGTTTGCGTGCACCATGTGCTCACTAGCGATTTTCTTTGTACATGCAGTGCAATTCCAATCCCGATCCTTGACGCTATCATCCACGCCTACACAGACGAAATGGAACCACTGTTTGCACTTATCGCACTGAACCCAGTTATCATCAGTACTATATGGATCGTACTTATCTTTACATATATCGCACAGCGTCATTTTTTTTCTCTTTCAAGCCTTTGCGTGTTGATATATGTACGGCGTCTCAAAATGGCGCCTTTTGCTTTGTGTATCTACGCTTGCAAATAATTTCACCACTGTTGCACTTATTACGCAATAAACTGATTGTGCGTACCGGCTACGAAGTGGAGTTTATTTAAAGATGTAGTACAATTACATTCCTTTCCTCATCCAAATTGGCGAAATATGAATTTTTGCGAACAATTTCACCACCGTTGCTCTTATTACGCAATAAACTGAATGTGCGTACCGGCGACAAAGCGGCGGAGTTCCAAGTAATGCTTATTTCCCAGAAAAATGTTGAATGACGAAATTTTTATGAATGCAAGAAGTTTTTTAAGAATGTTGCTAGACGAGGATTAATTGAATGACGATTTCTTAGAGCAATGAACGACCACTTCTTTTTATATAACTAGATGGTATTTATTTCCAAAATTTAATTATAAATTATGATGTGAACAATCGCTTTGATGCGCGCTTGGCGTGGTGCTTAAAAAACGTTGTGTTTTCTCCTCAAGTTCTGTTTGTCTAGTGACGGGATAATCGAAATATCGATAAGTTGATTACATTTCATTCTTACATTTCTATAAAATTTCAGATTCATCGATTACATTTATGTTAAGTAGCATTCGTGTTAATAACATTAAAAATAGATTTTAAATTATAAAAGAAAATATAAAAATATTCATTTTGGCGGCAACAGGGAGTACATCTAATTTAATTAACTTAATGACTGGTCTTTTATAAATTCCATATTTTGTCTTAACATCTACTATTCTAACTCGACCGTCTTGTGATGGATATGTTTTAGTTATTTTGCCCATTGGCCACGTATTTCTTGGTAAATTCGAATCTGTTATAATGACAATATCGCCTTCAGCTATTTTTATTTTACCTTTCGTCCACTTTCGACTGCATAACAAAAACTGACGGTATTTCTTTTTCCACTTTTGCCAAAACAAATCTTATATCTTCTGGGATGCCTTCTACAAATTTAATAATTTTAAATCCTTATCAGTGGCATCTGAGTAAAATGAGTCTCTATAGTTAGGTCCTATCAAAATGATATTGGGAGTCAATGGTTCTATTTCAGTTAAATCAGAGGGTATATACAAAAGTGGTCTGCTATTTATCATAAATTCTATTTCACAAAAAATTGTCTTTAACACATATTCTTTTGGATATCTTTCTGTTAATAGCATGTGTAGCATGTATTTTTTAACAGACTGAATCAACCGTTCCCATGCTCCTCCCATGTGTGGGGATAAAGGCGGGTTAAAAAACCATGTACATTTCTTAGTCGTCATGATTTGAATTATTTCATCTTCAGGCCAACTTGCTAAGATTTCTTGAATATTTTTACTTGCTTTCTTAAAGTTAGTGCCATTGTCTGAATATAGCTTGTTATGTATGAATTAATAATAATCATTTTATATATCGATAGTTAATCGAATAATCGCCATTGTTAGTCTTAAGAAATGAATTGTATTGGCAACGCCATTGATAATTGTGAAATCAAATTAAGAAGACGCAATGAATTTCAGTCTTAAAATAAATTACTTATTTTAATATATAGCACACAACACTGGTGTCAGAAGTAAACAAGATGAGTATCGACTCTGCACAGTTGAATCAGATCCTACAATCGCTGGCTGGTGCAATTCACACAGCAGTTGAGCAAGGAAGCCACAATGCTGGCAATTCTGATAATTCTACAATGACGCCGCGGTTTGCAATGCCAAACTATAAAAGCGGGGAGGAGACTACGGTAAAAGATTACTTCACAAGGTTCGACTGGGCACTTCAACCGAGCAAAATTCCTTCTTCTGAGCACCATAACTACGCACGAGTGCATATGGGTGGAGAATTGAATACAACTCTACGTATTCTTATTAATCCAAGACCACCCGAAGAATTACAATACGAAGAAATAAAAGAAGTGCTAATTGACCACTTCGATGGAAAGCGAAACAAATATGCAGAGAGTTTCAAATTTCGCCAACTACATCAGGAAGCCGAGGAATCCTTAGCTGCTTTCGTTCTTCCCTTGAAACGAGCTGCATCCTTTTGCGAATATGATACATTCCTTGACAGAATGCTAATAGAGCAAATGCTATTCGGCATGCAGAGTAGAAATATCTGTGATGAGGTTATTGCAAAAAAGCCAACTACATTCGCGGAACCTTACGGGGCAGCATACTCCAGAGAATTGTTGCTACATTCAGTCAGCACTGTTAATGAGAAACAGGTTCCAGAGGTGGAACCTACATGCAAACTCGGATACACTCCAATCCGCAAGAAACTCGGTAACGTTTCTAAGCCTAATGGTCAATGCTACGGCTGTGGAGGGCAACATCTACGAAAAGACTGCAAGTTCAAAAATGAGAAATGCTTTCAGTGTGGTAAAGAGGGGCACATAAGCAAGGTATGCAGAACAAATACAAAGCAAATTTCGGAGACTACAGAACCTGAACAACGAAAAGAGATTGAAACAATGCTTTATACTAACACAATTAATTCTATCAATTCATCGAAAAGAAAAATTATCACAATGTATGTAGATGGAATACAATTACCGATGGAATTAGATACAGGAGCTCCGTGCAGCATAATAAATGAAAAGGAATTTCGGAAAATTAAACCTAAACTACAACTAACAAGAACGGATCGCACATTTTCCAGTTACACGGGCCATCAAATTGCTTGCATTGGAAGACATTCGTTAAATGTGGCATACGGAGGAACTACACGCAAACTTAACTTATACGTAGTGAAAGGAAATCTAGACACACTATGTGGACGAGAATGGATTTCACAGTTTGCAAAGGAAATTAACTTCGCCGAGCTATTTTCAAAGGATTCTAACAGCTCGATAGACCTAGCAGGAAGGAGTATAAAGACAATAGCAGCACAAGCAACAGGGCTTTCAGACGAGATGAATGGACAACTAAGGCAATTACTAGCAAAATACAACTCGATCTTCGATACAACAGCCGGTACTTTCAAGGGGCCACCTGTGAAAGTGCACCTAAAGCCAGTCGCTAAGCCCCTGTTTGCTCGAGCAAGAGATGTACCATTCGCACTTCGAGATGCATATGCAATAGAAATCGACAAGAAAATTGCTGCAGGATTCTACAAACGAGTGGATTATTCAGAATGGGCATCGACAACACATGTTGTGACCAAAAAGAGCGGAGGAATTCGAATTACAGGAAATTACAAACCTACAGTGAATGGACAAATGATATTCGATGAGCATCCACTCCCAAGAGCTGAAGATTTATTTAACCAAATGAAGGGAGAAACGGTATTCGCACACTTAGACATTACTGATGCATATACGCACCTACTAATTGATGAGAACTTTGCACACGTACTAACACTTAATACTATCACACATGGCCTTATTCGTCCAACACGAGCAGTTTATGGAGCAGCAAATATTCCGGCGATATGGCAGCTCACGATGGAAACATTACTACAAGACATTCCAAATGTACACAACTTCTTTGATGACATCCTAATACATGCTAAAAATACAAATGAACTGATAAAAACACTGGAAACTACACTAGAACAATTACATGGCATTGGTTTTAAATTAAACAAATCAAAATGTGTGTTTGCTGCATCTTCGATTGAATTCTTAGGCCACAGAATTGACGCTCAAGGTATACATAAATCCACGAAACATATTGAGGCCATAACGCTCGCTCCAAAACCAACTACAATCGAGCACTTGCAATTATTTCTGGGAAAAGCTACGTACTACTCCAATTTCATACCAAATCTAGCAACCATAGAAAGACCAATACGTGACATAATAAAAGGAGGAAAATTCTACTGGACGGCAGACGCAGAATCGGCTTATTGGAAGATCAAGAACATACTAGTATCCGATCATGTATTAATTCCATATGATCCGTCACTTCCACTTATACAAGCAACAGACGCCAGCAAAACTGGACTGGGTGCTGTTCTATCCCATCGTTTGTCGAATGGCAAGGAATGGCCAATTGCTTACGCAAGCCGCACAATGAGTGTAACAGAACAACGATATCCAACGATCGATAAAGAAGCACTGGCTATTGTGTGGGCAGTACAGAAATTCTTCAAATACTTATATGCGAGGCACTGGACATTAATTACGGACAATAAACCACTTATGCAAATCTTACACCCTACAAAGACACTTCCGGTGCTATGCATTTCAAGAATGGCTAACTACGCAGACTACTTGAGCAACTTTGACTTCGACATCACTATTAAATCTTCAAAACAAAATAGCAATGCTGATTTTCTTTCTCGTTTATCGCTTAACGCAAACAACAACTACCAAATTAATGCAATAGAGCTAGATGAATTCGATAATTTCATAGCACAACAAATAAATCAACTTCCAATTACAGCTGCCGCCATTTCTCGAGAAACAAAAAAAGATGATCACTTGGGTCGAATCCTACAAGCCCTGGAGAGCGGTCGTTGCCTAACTGGAAGCGGATTTAAGACACCGGAAACCAAATACAACTTGTCATCGGGATGCCTAACGTTCGAGCACCGTGTAGTCATTCCACTTAAACTTCAACAACGAGTTCTGGATGAGCTACACCGAGCGCATCTAGGGGTAGTAAAAATGAAGAGCATTGCGAGATCTTTTGTCTACTGGCCAGGAATTGACAAAGACATTGAAAACACTGCAAAGACATGCGGATTCTGTGCACGAAATGCAAGCCTACCTCCGAAATGCTCGGATCATCACTGGGAATATCCGAAAGGGCCTTTGGAACGCATTCACATTGACTACTCTGGCCCAATGGAAGCTATGATGTTGCTGATTATTTCAGACGCCTACTCAAAATGGCTTGAAGTAAAAGTCACCAAATCAACAACGGCATCAGCAACAATAATGCTATTAGATGAAGTATTCACAACATACGGAAGGCCATTAATGGTAGTTTCAGACAACGGCACCAATTTCACATCGGCTGAATTGAACAACTATCTAGACTCGGTGGGTGTTAAGTATCGCAAATTTTCAGCACCATACCATCCAGCGACGAACGGACAGGCGGAAAGAAATGTACAGACTGTAAAGAACGCTTTAAGAGCAATGGAATCAAATGCCAAAACGCTGAAAAGTAATCTAAATGAGATCTTACGCCAATATAGGAATGCACCACATAGTACAACCGGTGAGTCCCCTGCTAAGCTGTTTCTGGGCCGACAATTACGCACACAATTGGACCTCATAAGACCGGAGAACATAAAAGAGAAAGTTACAGCAAAAAATTTCCTGAATTTCAAAGGAGATTACAGACATTTTGAAATTAAAGATGTGGTCTACTTTATTTCTGGCATTCCACGTATGGACAAATGGATTCGAGGAACAATCATAGAGCGAATGGGAAACCTTCATTACAAGATTCTACATAACAACAAAACATATACAAGACACATAAACCAGATTCGGGGCACCAAGGCGAAGGAGATGCAAATTAATCAAGACAGGGGAGAAAAGGATGAAGACAAGACTACGAATGGACCATCATATGAACTGAGTTGAAATTCAAATTTATTAGAATCACATTCGACAGCCCCAGAACAAAATTTAAATGGATCAAATGACAATGACGCCTCATGTATTGATGAAGAGAACGAGCAAAGCGGCGCTTATCAAACACCAATAGCATTGTGTACAGAAGTTCCACATCCACCACAAGGAGCATCAACACCTACGGAACAGCAGACAGAAATTGGACAGGACATTCGTAGGTCGACACGAATACCAAACCCAAAAAAATTATATTTTCACCATCTTCTTAGGAGGGGAAGAGTGTTATGTATGAATTAATAATAACCATTTTATATATCGATAGTTAATCGAATAATCGCCATTGTTAGTCTTAAGAAATGAATTGTATTGGCAACGCCATTGATAATTGTGAAATCAAATTAAGAAGACGCAATGAGTTTCAGTCTTAAAATAAATTACTTATTTTAATATATAGGACACAACATAGCTCTATTGGAAATCCTCGTCGACATCCAAACTGTCGAAAAACATTCATAAATGCGTTGCACGAAAGATCCTCAGCTATCACTGCGGACGGCAGTCCGCGCTAGTGACGAAAGCAGCACGAAGGGTGCGAAAGCGACTAGCATATATACACAGGAAGAATGGAAAATTTGCTATGACCGTCCGATCGGGTCGAGTTATATACCGATCGAAAGGTATCAATTTAACTTACAAATGTGCATACTAAGACTTTTGGAAACTCACCTGGTTCGTGAGGTAAACAGGTGTAAGTGGGAAGAAAAAAATTTAAATGATTGGGGCAAATGGGGCCGTTGGGGCCTTTTTGATTTTTTTTTTAATTTTTTACTATTCTAATCAAAAATACGCGTCGAATGACACCTCGATCATCGAAATCCAATTACTGGTTCAAAAAAAAATTAATTTTGAAATTTTTAGTCGCCTTTCGAAAATGAGATGAAAAGTCAGTATGTCTGTTTGTTTGTTAGTATCAAAGCGATGATTTAGCTAAAATGTTTGAATGAGGACTTGTTCCCGCTCAAAAATATAGAAACGTTTGTTCTACGACTTTTTCGAAAAATAGCTAATTTAGCGGGAAATCGCTAAAAACCGCTAAAGTTAAAACCCTCATAGCATCCATACTATAGAAGCTACAGATATGATCTATATATCGATTAAAAGGTATTTTGAAGGGCTTTTAGGCATACCTTCAAAGTTTTTTTTTTTAAGAAAAAAGGTAAACAGCTACAGGTGAAATAATTTTTATTTTTCCATTTAAGAAAAATCTACAAAAGAAATCACTTTTAAATATGTAGTATGTTGTAGTCAATTCAATTCCGCGTCTTTTGACATATAACACCTATCTCTCAAAATTCGTTTGGGCAAGATATTACTTGTTAATTGAATATACCTTTTACCTTTACACTACTGCATGTATACTACTGCATGTACACTACTTGCACTGCTTGCAGTGCATGTGGAAAGATACTGCTTGCTAGTGGTGAATTCTTTTTGCGGCAGATGAAACATTTTGTAATTCCAATTACAGCAAGATCGAAATATATTTATAAATATATATAATATTGAAACGTCTCTGATTGAATGTGTTTTTAATTCTCTTAATTATATAATTATTGAATTGTTTAAAAAAATATTGCAATTGTCAAAATTTCCGATGTCTTATTAAAAAATTTCTGATATCTTATAAAAAAACCTCTTTACGAGGTAAAAGTCTAGTGCCGAAAACATTTTCATGCCCCAAAATTTCTGATATCCAATTTTGTGACGAAAAATATTAAATTTTACACATGAATTATTAAAAAATAAAATTTTTGTCACTGGGCACATTGCGCTAAATTTTTCATACCTAATAAATAGTACTTTTTTGCGCAGTGCCAGTGACAAAAATTTTATTTTTTAATAATTCATGTGTAAAATTTAATATTTTTCGTCACAAAATTGGATATCAGAAATTTTGGGGCATGAAAATGTTTTCGGCACTAGACTTTTACCTCGTAAAGAGGTTTTTTTATAAGATTTCAAGATGTACAGCACGAGTTGTCATACAAGTGAAAAGAACACCGTATCTTTTTAAGTAACTGCGATTGACCAGTATTTCTATTGGGCCAAAACAGTCGACTCCTGTCTTTAAAAAAGGTCTTTCTGTTGGTTGAACACGACATGATGGTAATTGACCCATCAGAGGAACAAGTGGTTTTGATCTCTTATTTTCGCAAAACTGGCACTCTCGGACTATTTTCTTGACTACATTTCGGCATTTTATTATCCAATACTTTTGTCGTAAATTGGTTATAACAGTTTCTATTCCAATATGACAATTTTTCACATGATAATAGGCAACTAACAGCTCTGTTATTGGATGTCCTTTGCTCAAAATTATTGGATTCTTTGAATCAAAATCAAAATTGGTTCCCTCAATGTGGTTCAATCGTCCTCGTAATCTCAACAGTCCATCATAATAATGTCATAATAATTGGAAGTGACTTTAAAGTGCTTGTATTATCGATGGCCTTTGATTTAATAAAACAGTCTATTTCGTTCTGGTATGAATCTAGCTGTACCTTTTTGTATATCATGTGCTCTGCTTTATTTATGTCACTAGCTGTCAATTCATATTGAGATTGCGTGTCTTTTGTATTCATACATTTCTCAATGTATTTTAATACCCAGGCTGTAGTGCGAAGAAATATCATCCAATTCGAGAATCTTGAAACATCCGGTATTACAATCAAATTTTCTATTTTTCTTACGATGTTTACGTACTCCTGTTCTACTCCTGTATTGTCCGTCCGATAATCATCATTCAACTTTCCCTTAGGCCAGCCCGAAATAGGCTCATACAAAAACGATGGACCTTTTAGCCAAATGTCATTAGTGGAAAAATCAAATTTTAAAATTTTTGTTGCCTGGACGGCTGGATTTAATTTAGTGGGTACATATTTCCAATCGGACACATTTGTTAACTGTTGAATTTCACCCAGTCTCTGTGCTACAAACATTCTAAATCTCTTGCTGCTGGATTTTAGCTAGTGTAAATTTATTTCAGAATCAGTCCACATAAAGGTTTTGTTTATTTTTACAATCAAAATTTCTTTGACTGCTTTGCTCAGTCAGGCTCCTAATAATGCTCCCTTTAGCTCTAATCTGGGAATCGACATTGGCTTTAATGGAGCTACCTGTGATGTTGCCATTATCAGTGAACATTCAAATGCGAATCGCTGAATCGTAAGTAAGCACAAGCAGCATACGCACTCTTTGACGCGTCGCAGAATATGTGTAATTGAATGTCAGATTTGTCTATTGAAAGAGTCGTCATCTGTCTTGGTCACTGCGGACGGCAGTCCGCGCTAGTGACGAAAGCAGCACGAAGGGTGCGAAAGGCGACTAGCATATATACACAGGAAGAATGGAAAATTGGCTATGACAGTCCGATCGGGTCGAGCTATATACTGATCGAAAGGTACCAATTTAACTTACAAATGTGCATAATAAGACTTTTGAAAACTCACCTGGTTCGTGAGATAAACAGGTGAAAGTGGGAGGGGCAAAATTAAAATGATTGGAGCAAATGGGGCCGTTGGACCCTTTCTGAATTTTTTTTTAATTTTTTTACAATTCTAATCAAAAATACGCGTCGGATGACAGCTCGATCCTCAAAATCCGATTACTGGTTCAAAAGATAATTAATTTTGAAATTTTTAGCGGCCTTCCGAAAATGAGATGAAAAGTCAGTATGTCTGTTTGTTTGTCTGTTTGTTTGTTTGGATCAAATCGTTAATTTAGCTTAAAAGTTTGAATGAGGACTTGTTCCCGCTCAAAAATCTAGAAACGTTTGTTCTACGACTTTTTCGAAAAATAGCTAATTTAGCGGGAAATCGCTAAAAACCGCTAAAATTGAAACCCCTATAGCATCCAAACGATAGAAGCTACAGATGTGATATATAGATTGTTGTAAAGGTATTTTGAAGGGCTTTTAGGTATGCCTTCGAAGTTTTTTTTTTAAGTAAAAAAGTAAATAGCTACAGGTGAAATAAGGTATTTTTTCCCACATTTTGGCGATTTAAGAAGATTCTACACATAAAATCACTTAAAAATATGTTACATGTTATAGGCAATTTTATTCCGCGTTTTCTGACATATAATGGCACTGCGCTAAAAAATACTATTTATTAGGTATGAAAAATTAAGCGCAATGTGCCCAGTGACAAAAATTTTTGTTTAATAATTCATGTGTAAAATTTAATATTTTTCGTCACAAAATTGGATATCAGAAATTTTGGGGCATGAAAATGTTTTCGTCACTAGACTTTTACCTCGTAAAGAGGTTTTTTTATAAGATATCAGAAGTTTTTTAATAAGACATTGGAAATTTTGACAATTGATATATTTTTTGACAGTGTAACTTTGTCAATCGGTGTTTATTGTTTGTACAAGCAAAAGCAAACTGTCTGGCAACACTGGTTTCCTTCATAGTTTAATTCATATGAATAAATTAAAGCCCACATTGTTGTAAGACAAAACTGAACTGTCTGGCAGCACTGGTTATTATCGCTTCACATAAATATTTTATTTACATACGCTTCTGGCATTGTTACTTTGCTAGAAGATTTTCAATATGCACACAGACAGATCGACTACAGCGATTCTTTATTTTGCAGCTAAGATTTCTGCCAACACCTTTTTTAAATTGAAAAACAATAAAAAAAACATTAGTGGATCATATACTAACAAATTAATTGCATTTAAAAATAAAAACATAAAAAAGTTTCGTCCGTGCCTGAATTCGAACCCGGAACCCGAGCTGAGAATTCATGCAAAAATCGGGCGCTCTACACTTTGCGCCACTGGCGATCTTTAAGAACGACTGTCTAATAATAGATTTCATTGTTACTGGACTGTTAGTCAAATGTAATTGCCGCTGCTGTTCTATTTTAATTCAAAGTAAAACGTATATATTCAGTTAATAGGTTATATCTTCCAAACCAATCAATAAAAATTTATGCATGATGATCATATACTAACAAATTAATTGCATTTAAAATTAAAAAAATAAAAAAGTTTCGTCCGTGCCTGAATTCGAACCCGGAACCCGAGCTGAGAATTCATTTATCTACACTTTGCGCCACTGGCGATCTTTAAGAACGACTGTCTAATAATAGATTTCATTGTTACTGGACTGTTAGTCAAGTGTAATTGCCGCTGCTGTTCTATTTTAATTCAAAGTAAAACGTATATATTCAGTTAATAGGTTATATCTTCCAAACCAATCAATAAAAATTTATGCATGATAATCATCTACTAACAAATTAATTGCATTTAAAATTAAAAAAATAAAAAAGTTTCGTCCGTGCCTGAATTCGAACCCGGAACCCGAGCTGAGAATTCATGCAAAAATCGGGCGCTCTACACTTTGCGCCACTGGCGATCTTTAATTACGACTGTCTAATTATAGATTTCATTGTTACTGGACTGTTAGTCAAATGTAATTGCCGCTGCTGTTCTATTTCAATTCAAAGTAAAACGTATATATTCAGTTAATAGGTTATATCTTCCAAACCAATCAACAAAAATTTATGCATGATGTATCAAAAAACGCGAAATATTAAAAGCTCAAACATATTCAAAATTAAAAAAAATCGCTAGCGGCGTTTTCTCGAAAACCGCCAAAATGTGGAAAAAATTACCTTTTTTCACCTGTAGCTTTTTACCTGTGTACTTTAGAAAAAAAGTTTGAACATATGCTAAAAAGCCCTTCAAAGTACTTTTCCAACGACGTATAGATCATATCTGTAGCTTCTATGGTTTGGACCCTATAGGGGGCGATTTCCCGCTAAACTAGCTATTTTTCGAAAAAGTCGTAGAACAAACGTTTCTATATTTTTGAACAGGAACAAGTCCTCATTCAAACATTTTAGCTAAATTAACGATTTGATCCAAACAAACAAACAGACAAACAGACAAACTGACTTTTCATCTCATTTTCGGAAAGCGACTAAAAATTTCAAAATTAATTATCTTTTGAACCAGTAGTCGGTTTGATGATTGAGGTGTCATTCGACGCGTATTTTTATGAGAAATATTAAAAAATTAAAAATGTTGACCAAAAAGCTCCAGCGGCCCCATTAGCTCCAATCATTTAAAATGTGACCCTCCCACTTACACCTGTTTATCTCACAAACCAGGTGAGTTTTCAAAAGTCTTAGTATGCACATTTGTAAGTTAAATTTATACCTTTCGATCGGTATATAATTCGACCTGATCGGACAGTCAAAGCAAATTTTTCATTCTTCCTGTGTATATATGCTAGTCGCCTTCGCACCCTTCGTGCTGCTTTCGTCACTAGCGCGGACTGCCGTCCGCAGTGAAAGAAACTAGTGTTGCCAGACAGTTTGTTTTTGCTTGTACAAACAATAAACACCTTTTGACAAAGTTGTTCCGTCAAAAAATATTGAAATTTTCAAAATTTTTGATATCTTACTCCAAAACTTCTGATATCTTATAAAAAAAACCTCCTTACGAGGTACAAGTCTAGTGACGAAATCATTTTCATGCACCAAAATTTCTGATATCCAATTTTGTGACGAATAATATTAAGGTTTACTTATAAATTACTAAAAAAAAAATTTTGTCACTCGGCACATTGCGCTAATTTCTTCATACCTAATAAATATTTATTTTTTGCGCAGTGCCGAGTGACAATATTTTTTTTTTAGTAATTTATAAGTAAACCTTAATATTATTCGTCACAAAATTGGATATCAGAAATTTTGGTGCATGAAAATGATTTCGTCACTAGACTTGTACCTCGTAAGGAGGTTTTTTTTATAAGATACTTTGAATTCATTGATTTTGGTAATATTATTACACAAGCTTTTCCAAATCTCATAGTTTTCGTCAACGATTAAATCATCCCTACCTATTCCGCTGTCCCAAATTGCTTGTAAAAGAATTTTGTTGGCAATTAACAAATTTGAAAGGAATCCTAATGGGTCAAAGATAGACATTGTTATTCTAAGGACCTCTCGCTTAGTTGGTCGTTTCGCTAAATTCAAAATGTCAGAATGTGCTTTCTTGAATTTCAAATTTTATATTTCTTTTATGTCTGTCTGTACTTTATGAATTAAGTTGTGTCAAAACGTCTTTTGAATTAGATACTCAGTTACACATATGAAACCCAGCTTGTTCATGTACATATTTCACCTGGTTTATCAAATTCACTGCACTAGCTACGTCTTCCGCTCCTCCCAAGTAGTCGTCCATGTAATGATTATTAATAATATCATTACAGGCTTTTGGAAATTTGTCCTTAAAATCAACTGCATTGCGATTTCTTGTCTGTTGAGCAATGCTCGGACTGCACTTGGCACCAAAAAATAGCACTTGGATTTCGTAAACGTCTGGCTTAGATTGTCGATTCGTTACTCGCCAGAGGATTCTTTGTGCGTGTCGGTCTTCGTCGCGAATTTGTATTTGGAGGAACATCTCTTTTATGTCACCAACGAACACTATCTTGTTTTCTCGAAAATTAATTAATACGGACACCAGTTGGTTATACAAATCCGGTCCTGTTAACAGGAAATCATTTAAACAAAATCCATGAGACTTTGACGCGGCATCAAATACTATTCTAAGCTTATCCGGTTTCGTTGGCCGTTGACGTACTATATATGTACGTTCAAGTGGTCCAAGCGACACCAAGCCTAAGATCGTTACGCGCGGATCAAAAAACACGTTCGCGGGCGGACGGAAACGAAATATACGGCATGCAAATTGAAAGATCGCGAGAAGAGAAAGAAGATAGAGAGGTACAGTCATAAGATAAGAAAACGGATATAGAAATAAAATTAAAATAATCCTAAGCTAATTATTACCTAAGTGGCTAAGTATTAAATTTTTAAGGTTAGAAATGGAGTTAGCATTGGAAACAATGTAAAAAAGTCTATTGTATTCCGAACACAACATTCTAAAAGGTTCATGAAATGCATAGTTAGATCTACAAAGAGGAAGAGCAATAGGAATAAAAGTTCTAGATACTACTCTACGAGGAACAGGAAAGTTGAGTTGTGACATGAAAACAGTAGAATCAATGTCACCACCAATAAGCTTAAACATAAAAATAACACCAGGCATAATTCTACGATTAGATAAAGAAGGAAGGTCAATTAACAGAAGTCTACTAGAGTACTAAGGCAGTCCCACGTCCCTATTCCAATTAAAGCCACGTAATGCAAAGAGGAGAACGTTTTTTTGTACCGATTCGATGCGACTTTGGTGCACAGTATACTGAGGACACCACACACATGAACCGTACTCCAAAACTGGACGGACTAAAGATATATAAAGAGTCTTAGTTATATACGGGTCATCGAATTCCTTCGACCACCTCTTTATAAAACCCAGAGCTGACATGGCTTTATTGACCATTTTAGGTATATGGTCTGAAAATTTCAGCTTTATATTTGTATTTATTCGTTTTTCTTCCTAGCGCTAAAGTACATAAGATTACTTAAAATAAAAGCACTAGTCACAATGAATGCATTATAATGAAAATCTCTTAACTTAGAATTAAAATGATTGACAGTATGATTATTCTTATTGCTAGCAACTATAATTAACAATCTAGAAATTAAATACTAATGTAATGTTTTTATTAATACTATGAAAGGTGTGTCCTTAATTTTACTTTAAATTGTGTTGCACTTCTAATTGTTTTAAGGCTATGAGGTAGATTATTCCAAAGTCTAACAGCACACGCAAAGAAATGATTGTCACAACAGGAAAGTTTGTTCCAAACCGTTAGTTTAGCAACCGATATAAATAGTTAGGTTCCTTTGTAAAAATTAATTTGTGTAGTAGTATATTTTGTCTAAGAGTTATCCAGGAGTTCAGATCTAGGCCAAATATTTGCTTGGTATAAATTGAGATGTGGTCAGTTTTCTTCTTATTATATATAAACCTAGCAATGGCATTGAACGCAACACCAAGTTTCCTTTTGCTTCCAGAGTCACAGTTTCCGAAAATCTCTATTCCAAAAAAAAGTAATGGAGTCAGATACGCTTTTGCTAACAGTAGCTTTGTCTGAATTGGTAACAACTTCTGAAAAGGCCTTAGTTGCCTCAACTGACTGTAGGTCTTGCCAACTGCACTATTAACATGGTCACTCCAGTTTAAAGTGTTATTTAATGTAAATCCGAGGTTAAGTGCCCTTTCAACATATTTTATAAATGATTCGTCAATTCGAAGCATCGGCAAGTCATTTGTGTGAAATTTCTTTTTGTAAATAATTATTGACTTCGACTTCAATGGGTTAATGCATAGACCATTATTTTTAGCCCAGTCACTGACTAACTTAAGCTCGGAATTACATACATTTAGACATTCAGAGACACGACTGATCGGACAACTAACATACATTTGAAGATCGTCAGCATACATTTGGACTTTACATTTGGACAAGACATTCGGTAAATCATTCACATATATGGAGAACAGTAAGGGTCCAAGGACCGAGCCTTGAGGTACTCCACGCCTTATTGACAAAAACTGGGAGGACTCTACGGACGTTACTACAGACTGACTACGTTCACTTAGGCAATTTTTCATTAATTGTGTTGCCGAAGAAGATAAATCGAAGAAGATAATATCGTGATTTTGTGATCTAAGAGTATACCTAGATCATCAACAGCAGTAATCCTGTCAAGAGGGCCACTGTTTAATCTTATAATTGTAATACATAAATTTTCCACTAGAGCCTAAAACTCTAGAAAGAGATAAGCCCTGTTCTAGAATAGTTTCACTAGTTCACACGCTTTGATATGCTGATAGAACGTAGACCTAAGTAAATAGAGTTCTGCGCACAGATACGGAGTCTTCACACCATCTGCGTATGATAAGAAGACGACGCCATCTGCAGCCATATGCATGCGATAAGTATTGATTGTTTAGGTCACTATTCTAGTAGAGATAAGTAGCTTAAGATAATTATATAGTTTTCAATAAACCTGCCGAACTTCTCGGCAGTCAGTCCAAATCCAACACCCGAGCTGTGTAGTTATTATTTCGCCGTACCGTAAGCTGCCGATTTACATTTTGGTGACCCCGACGTGATCCAAACACGCAAGTAGTTTTGTTTAAAAACATAAAACAAAACGCGAGTGTTTAAAAAAAATATATATAAATATATATTAAAATAAATCAATTTTTTCGGTTCGTGTCGTAAAATACAAAAAATATAACATGGACAAAATTAACGAATTAATTGAAGCCCAAATGATCTTGGGTAATGAAATAGAGCAGCTCCATAATGTGGCTGCGGCGGAAGCCGGCTCGATGGACTCCCTTCAGTTTAGGCAATTGGAGGAGCATTTTGATGACATTGCAACTACCTTCGACTGCAACGAAAAGAGGTTGCAAGTGAAAATTAAGGTACAAAATTTGAAAGCAGAAAATATCCCGTACTTTAAGAAAGAGTACGGCCGTAACATAAAAACGCTAATGGTTAATACGTCTATTAGACTCAGCATCAGATCTCTTAAAGAAACTTTTAAAATCAAAGCTGCCCCAGCAACAAATGAAATCAATCGTCCAAAAGTCACAACGCCAGTTAATCCTCGATTTGCGTTTACTTTTGGTAAAGATCGGGATGATCGAGATGACTCTCTCAGTCCTTTTGCACACAAGACGCAGTCAAAGCCAGCGACTCCACAAGTCACAACGACAGTGAAGCCTCGGTTCGCTTTCAGTTTTGGTGACAATCGGGATCAGGAAAGAGATGTGCATCCTGAAAGCAAGCCAAAGCCAAAGGCGGAAAGCCATTTGAAAACCAAATATTACCTGGAAAAGGATATATTTGAAGTTAATTACAGCTTCCCGCCAGCTAAGAAGCAGTGGGAAGCGGTAGGGGAGCAACAGGTAACCCAAAATGAGGTTAATCCTGAAAAAGCTCCCCTGAAGCTCACAGATCCGAAAAAGTTTGAAGATCTGTTGGGCAGTTCCCACATTATGTTGACTAAGGAGCGAAAAAATGCGCTACCAAAGCAACGGGAACAGGATCTGGAGAAGAAACAGCAGGAGCTGGAAAGGATGCAGCAGGAGATGGAGAAGAAGCTGCAGAATCTGGAGAAGCAGCTGAATCTGGAGAGGCAGCAGAATCTGAAGAAGCTGCAGAATCTGGAGAGGCAGCTGAAACTAGAGAAGCAGCAGCATCTGGAAAAGCTGCAGAATTTGGAGAAGCAGCTGGAACTGGAGAAGCTGCAAAATCTGGAAAATCAGCAGAAGCTTGAGAAGCAACTGAAGCTGGAAAAGCAGCAAAAGCTGAAGAAGCAGCAGAAACTGGAAATTCAGCAGGAGCTGGAGAAGAATCGGAAATTCGACAGTTTTCCGCCAGCGAAGAAGCAGCGGGAAGAGGAAGGGGAGCAACAGGTAGCCAAAAAGAAGGTTAGTCCTAAAAAAGCTCTCCAGAAGCTGACAGATGTAAAGAAATCCGACAATCTGTTGACTGAAGAGCGACAGAATACGTTACCAAAGCAACGAAATCAGGAAAAGGAAGCTCAAGTCCATCCTCGCGAGACACAACAGGAGCCAATAAACAAAATTAAAGATGCTGAATTCAATGATAAATCAGCTGCATTTTTAAGGGAAAATTTCCTCGCCGTCTTCAACACCTTCGATTCCAATAAAAAAAGGTGGCTTGAGGCGGAGTCAAAACGTACGCCGTACTTTAGGGGAAGGTATGGCGAACAAGTACGAGAATTTATAGAAATATATTTAAAAACCAAAATAAAATATATATGATAAAATTAGAGACAATTTATACATATATATATAACAATAATGAAAACAATTTGAAAATACGATAGAAAACACGAAAAATGTATAAAAACAAAAAATAAGACAGACAATTTAAACAAACGAAAGAAACTTAAATAAGAAAAAAAAAAACAAAATGTTATACTTATACAAATATAAAATTATATACAGTAGACTTACAAATTAAAATACAAATATTATATACATTACATTAAACATATAGTATTGCAACATATGAACAAGCCAGAAAATCAGAATATATGATTACTTGAAAGGTACACCTTTCAACAGGGCCAGGATGTTTAATTCTATAACTTAAATAATATATACATATATTAATATATTGTCTTGAAAGGTAAACCTTTCAACAGGGCCAGGATGTTTAATCTTATAATTGTAATACATAAATTTTCCACTAGAGCCTAAAACTCTAGAAAGAGATAAGCCCTGTTCTAGAATAGTTTCACTAGTTCACACGCTTTGATATGCTGATAGAACGTAGACCTAAGTAAATAGAGTTCTGCGCACAGATACGGAGTCTTCACACCATCTGCGTATGATAAGAAGACGACGCCATCTGCAGCCATATGCATGCGATAAGTATTGATTGTTTAGGTCACTATTCTAGTAGAGATAAGTAGCTTAAGATAATTATATAGTTTTCAATAAACCTGCCGAACTTCTCGGCAGTCAGTCCAAATCCAACACCCGAGCTGTGTAGTTATTATTTCGCCGTACCGTAAGCTGCCGATTTACAGCCACCATACAGTGAGTATGACGCCAAATAAGGGTTAGTGCGATAAAAAGTCATTACGTTACATTTAGAGCAGTTTAAACTTAAAAGATTCACACGGCACCATGACTGAAAAGAGTCAAGATCTTCCTGCAATTTGATATGGCATGGCCAATCTTTGTTTTGCAGACAAATTTTAACATCATCGGCATACATAAGTACACGAGAGTGTGTTAAAACTGTTGGTAGATCATTTACAAGGTGGCGCAAAAGAAGTCATCCGATGTTGTTTGGCTCTAATTTTTTTTCTAAATGAAAAACTTCGATTCTGTTTATTTAGACCTTTAGAATTAATTGTGTTAAGTCGAGAAGATGACATCGGACAAATGGGCGCCGTCACAATTGATTGCCATACGGGCTCGTTTTATGGCATTTTCCATCACTTCGGCGAGCGTTTCGGGCGATAAATTCTCGCATTCGTTTCGGATATTTTCCTTGAGGGCTTTCAAGGTCTCAGGCTTGTTGATGTAAACACGGGACTTCAAAAAACCCCATAAAAAGAAGTCCGGGACCGTTAAATCGGGCGATCTGGCGGGCCAGTGCAAATCGCCAAAACGCGAAATTAAGCGACCCGGAAACGCGTCCTTCAGAATGTCGGTTGTGGCTCGTGCAGTGTGTGCTGTTGCTCCGTCCTGTTGGAACCACATGTCCACCAGTCCTAATTCGTCCAGTTCGGGCAGAAAAAACTCGGACAACATTGCCCTATAGCGCGCACCGTCCACTGTTGTCGTTTGACCCGAAGGCGTTCTCGAAAAAAAATGGCCCGATGACTCCTCCAGCGTGAACAGCGCACCACGCAGTCACTTTGAGCGGGTGTAATGGCTCCTCGTGAATCACTCGCGGATTTTCGGTTCCCCAGAAGCGATAATTTTGCTTGTTCACATACCCGCTGAGGTGAAAATGAGCCTCATCGCTCATTATGATTTTGGTCGAAAAATCGTCCACTTCGGTGTCGAGATTGAGGATAACTTGGGCATAAGTTACGCGCGTTTGGCGGTCGGCAGGCAGCAACTGATGCACGGACTGAACTTTGTAGGGGAACATGTTAAAATCTTTCACCAAAATTCGTTGCAGGGACCGTCGGCTGAGGCCCAATTGCGTGGCACGTCGTCTGGTCGATGTTTCGGGGCTCACTTCGACGTCCTCGGCTACAGCGGCGATATTCTCGGCAGAACGGGCGCTCCGGGGCCGGCCACTCTTGGCAACGTCTCGTGTGGTCCCATACTCTTCAAGGTTAGTGGCTAAACGGCGCAGTGTTTGCGCAGTCGGTGTCGGACGGCCGGGAAATCGGCGACGGAATTCGCGCTGCGCCAACACCACGGACGAATTGTTACGCAAAAAAATAGACACAATTATTCCGCGTTCTTGGGGAGTGTATCGCTCCATGGCTTATTCACTTGTATTCTGTATCTGTCTAGTCCACAAATGTCAAAACAGATTTGACATTGGCGGCCATTTGCAAAAATGAGAGCATCTTCCAATAGGGTGACTTCTTTTGCGCCACCTTGTCTAAACAGTGTAAAGAGCAAAGGACCGAGATGACTACTTTGGGGAACTCCAGAGGTAACCCGGAAAGACTTGGAAAAAAAGTTATTAAAAAGAACTTTTTGAGTTCTAGTTTCAAATAGCTTGAAATCCAGCGAATTAAGGTGGTTGGAAAACCAATTGTGTCAAGCTTATGTAATAATAGAGAATGATTGACTGAGTCAAAAGCTTTACTATAATCGGTATAAATGACATCAGTTTGTTACTATAAACTACACCAAAGTGTGGAAGATAATAGGTCAAAAGTGTTTCTGTTATTGCCTGATTTATGTCTAACTTTTTTATATATCACTTAGATATATAAGAATCTATCATGTCTTGGTATTTTTGTCCGTATTTGGGGTCTTTGTCAATTTTTCGTTCTAAATGTATCAGTCTATTATAGGCATTATTAGAACTTTCTGGTAGTTTTACGTTTTTATTTTTCCAAAATAGTCCACATTCAAATCTATTTCCTTTTCTTTTTAAAGTTTCATCAATTATTTCCATACATCTTTTATCGTCAAGTGAAATCGGATTGTCATTTACAGTTGTCAGTTCATTTTCTAAATTCCAATAGGTTTTAACTAAATCTTGCAACGAATCTAAGTCTAGAAATTAAATACTAATGTAATGTTTTTATTAATACTATGAAAGGTGTGTCCTTAATTTTACTTTAAATTGTGTTGCACTTCTAATTGTTTTAAGGCTATGAGGTAGATTATTCCAAAGTCTAACAGCACACGCAAAGAAATGATTGTCACAACAGGAAAGTTTGTTCCAAACCGTTAGTTTAGCAACCGATATAAATAGTTAGGTTCCTTTGTAAAAATTAATTTGTGTAGTAGTATATTTTGTCTAAGAGTTATCCAGGAGTTCAGATCTAGGCCAAATATTTGCTTGGTATAAATTGAGATGTGGTCAGTTTTCTTCTTATTATATATAAACCTAGCAATGGCATTGAACGCAACACCAAGTTTCCTTTTGCTTCCAGAGTCACAGTTTCCGAAAATCTCTATTCCAAAAAAAAGTAATGGAGTCAGATACGCTTTTGCTAACAGTAGCTTTGTCTGAATTGGTAACAACTTCTGAAAAGGCCTTAGTTGCCTCAACTGACTGTAGGTCTTGCCAACTGCACTATTAACATGGTCACTCCAGTTTAAAGTGTTATTTAATGTAAATCCGAGGTTAAGTGCCCTTTCAACATATTTTATAAATGATTCGTCAATTCGAAGCATCGGCAAGTCATTTGTGTGAAATTTCTTTTTGTAAATAATTATTGACTTCGACTTCAATGGGTTAATGCATAGACCATTATTTTTAGCCCAGTCACTGACTAACTTAAGCTCGGAATTACATACATTTAGACATTCAGAGACACGACTGATCGGACAACTAACATACATTTGAAGATCGTCAGCATACATTTGGACTTTACATTTGGACAAGACATTCGGTAAATCATTCACATATATGGAGAACAGTAAGGGTCCAAGGACCGAGCCTTGAGGTACTCCACGCCTTATTGACAAAAACTGGGAGGACTCTACGGACGTTACTACAGACTGACTACGTTCACTTAGGCAATTTTTCATTAATTGTGTTGCCGAAGAAGATAAATCGAAGAAGATAATATCGTGATTTTGTGATCTAAGAGTATACCTAGATCATCAACAGCAGTAATCCTGTCAAGAGGGCCACTGTTTAATCTTATAATTGTAATACATAAATTTTCCACTAGAGCCTAAAACTCTAGAAAGAGATAAGCCCTGTTCTAGAATAGTTTCACTAGTTCACACGCTTTGATATGCTGATAGAACGTAGACCTAAGTAAATAGAGTTCTGCGCACAGATACGGAGTCTTCACACCATCTGCGTATGATAAGAAGACGACGCCATCTGCAGCCATATGCATGCGATAAGTATTGATTGTTTAGGTCACTATTCTAGTAGAGATAAGTAGCTTAAGATAATTATATAGTTTTCAATAAACCTGCCGAACTTCTCGGCAGTCAGTCCAAATCCAACACCCGAGCTGTGTAGTTATTATTTCGCCGTACCGTAAGCTGCCGATTTACATTTTGGTGACCCCGACGTGATCCAAACACGCAAGTAGTTTTGTTTAAAAACATAAAACAAAACGCGAGTGTTTAAAAAAAATATATATAAATATATATTAAAATAAATCAATTTTTTCGGTTCGTGTCGTAAAATACAAAAAATATAACATGGACAAAATTAACGAATTAATTGAAGCCCAAATGATCTTGGGTAATGAAATAGAGCAGCTCCATAATGTGGCTGCGGCGGAAGCCGGCTCGATGGACTCCCTTCAGTTTAGGCAATTGGAGGAGCATTTTGATGACATTGCAACTACCTTCGACTGCAACGAAAAGAGGTTGCAAGTGAAAATTAAGGTACAAAATTTGAAAGCAGAAAATATCCCGTACTTTAAGAAAGAGTACGGCCGTAACATAAAAACGCTAATGGTTAATACGTCTATTAGACTCAGCATCAGATCTCTTAAAGAAACTTTTAAAATCAAAGCTGCCCCAGCAACAAATGAAATCAATCGTCCAAAAGTCACAACGCCAGTTAATCCTCGATTTGCGTTTACTTTTGGTAAAGATCGGGATGATCGAGATGACTCTCTCAGTCCTTTTGCACACAAGACGCAGTCAAAGCCAGCGACTCCACAAGTCACAACGACAGTGAAGCCTCGGTTCGCTTTCAGTTTTGGTGACAATCGGGATCAGGAAAGAGATGTGCATCCTGAAAGCAAGCCAAAGCCAAAGGCGGAAAGCCATTTGAAAACCAAATATTACCTGGAAAAGGATATATTTGAAGTTAATTACAGCTTCCCGCCAGCTAAGAAGCAGTGGGAAGCGGTAGGGGAGCAACAGGTAACCCAAAATGAGGTTAATCCTGAAAAAGCTCCCCTGAAGCTCACAGATCCGAAAAAGTTTGAAGATCTGTTGGGCAGTTCCCACATTATGTTGACTAAGGAGCGAAAAAATGCGCTACCAAAGCAACGGGAACAGGATCTGGAGAAGAAACAGCAGGAGCTGGAAAGGATGCAGCAGGAGATGGAGAAGAAGCTGCAGAATCTGGAGAAGCAGCTGAATCTGGAGAGGCAGCAGAATCTGAAGAAGCTGCAGAATCTGGAGAGGCAGCTGAAACTAGAGAAGCAGCAGCATCTGGAAAAGCTGCAGAATTTGGAGAAGCAGCTGGAACTGGAGAAGCTGCAAAATCTGGAAAATCAGCAGAAGCTTGAGAAGCAACTGAAGCTGGAAAAGCAGCAAAAGCTGAAGAAGCAGCAGAAACTGGAAATTCAGCAGGAGCTGGAGAAGAATCGGAAATTCGACAGTTTTCCGCCAGCGAAGAAGCAGCGGGAAGAGGAAGGGGAGCAACAGGTAGCCAAAAAGAAGGTTAGTCCTAAAAAAGCTCTCCAGAAGCTGACAGATGTAAAGAAATCCGACAATCTGTTGACTGAAGAGCGACAGAATACGTTACCAAAGCAACGAAATCAGGAAAAGGAAGCTCAAGTCCATCCTCGCGAGACACAACAGGAGCCAATAAACAAAATTAAAGATGCTGAATTCAATGATAAATCAGCTGCATTTTTAAGGGAAAATTTCCTCGCCGTCTTCAACACCTTCGATTCCAATAAAAAAAGGTGGCTTGAGGCGGAGTCAAAACGTACGCCGTACTTTAGGGGAAGGTATGGCGAACAAGTACGAGAATTTATAGAAATATATTTAAAAACCAAAATAAAATATATATGATAAAATTAGAGACAATTTATACATATATATATAACAATAATGAAAACAATTTGAAAATACGATAGAAAACACGAAAAATGTATAAAAACAAAAAATAAGACAGACAATTTAAACAAACGAAAGAAACTTAAATAAGAAAAAAAAAAACAAAATGTTATACTTATACAAATATAAAATTATATACAGTAGACTTACAAATTAAAATACAAATATTATATACATTACATTAAACATATAGTATTGCAACATATGAACAAGCCAGAAAATCAGAATATATGATTACTTGAAAGGTACACCTTTCAACAGGGCCAGGATGTTTAATTCTATAACTTAAATAATATATACATATATTAATATATTGTCTTGAAAGGTAAACCTTTCAACAGGGCCAGGATGTTTAATCTTATAATTGTAATACATAAATTTTCCACTAGAGCCTAAAACTCTAGAAAGAGATAAGCCCTGTTCTAGAATAGTTTCACTAGTTCACACGCTTTGATATGCTGATAGAACGTAGACCTAAGTAAATAGAGTTCTGCGCACAGATACGGAGTCTTCACACCATCTGCGTATGATAAGAAGACGACGCCATCTGCAGCCATATGCATGCGATAAGTATTGATTGTTTAGGTCACTATTCTAGTAGAGATAAGTAGCTTAAGATAATTATATAGTTTTCAATAAACCTGCCGAACTTCTCGGCAGTCAGTCCAAATCCAACACCCGAGCTGTGTAGTTATTATTTCGCCGTACCGTAAGCTGCCGATTTACAGCCACCATACAGTGAGTATGACGCCAAATAAGGGTTAGTGCGATAAAAAGTCATTACGTTACATTTAGAGCAGTTTAAACTTAAAAGATTCACACGGCACCATGACTGAAAAGAGTCAAGATCTTCCTGCAATTTGATATGGCATGGCCAATCTTTGTTTTGCAGACAAATTTTAACATCATCGGCATACATAAGTACACGAGAGTGTGTTAAAACTGTTGGTAGATCATTTACAAGGTGGCGCAAAAGAAGTCATCCGATGTTGTTTGGCTCTAATTTTTTTTCTAAATGAAAAACTTCGATTCTGTTTATTTAGACCTTTAGAATTAATTGTGTTAAGTCGAGAAGATGACATCGGACAAATGGGCGCCGTCACAATTGATTGCCATACGGGCTCGTTTTATGGCATTTTCCATCACTTCGGCGAGCGTTTCGGGCGATAAATTCTCGCATTCGTTTCGGATATTTTCCTTGAGGGCTTTCAAGGTCTCAGGCTTGTTGATGTAAACACGGGACTTCAAAAAACCCCATAAAAAGAAGTCCGGGACCGTTAAATCGGGCGATCTGGCGGGCCAGTGCAAATCGCCAAAACGCGAAATTAAGCGACCCGGAAACGCGTCCTTCAGAATGTCGGTTGTGGCTCGTGCAGTGTGTGCTGTTGCTCCGTCCTGTTGGAACCACATGTCCACCAGTCCTAATTCGTCCAGTTCGGGCAGAAAAAACTCGGACAACATTGCCCTATAGCGCGCACCGTCCACTGTTGTCGTTTGACCCGAAGGCGTTCTCGAAAAAAAATGGCCCGATGACTCCTCCAGCGTGAACAGCGCACCACGCAGTCACTTTGAGCGGGTGTAATGGCTCCTCGTGAATCACTCGCGGATTTTCGGTTCCCCAGAAGCGATAATTTTGCTTGTTCACATACCCGCTGAGGTGAAAATGAGCCTCATCGCTCATTATGATTTTGGTCGAAAAATCGTCCACTTCGGTGTCGAGATTGAGGATAACTTGGGCATAAGTTACGCGCGTTTGGCGGTCGGCAGGCAGCAACTGATGCACGGACTGAACTTTGTAGGGGAACATGTTAAAATCTTTCACCAAAATTCGTTGCAGGGACCGTCGGCTGAGGCCCAATTGCGTGGCACGTCGTCTGGTCGATGTTTCGGGGCTCACTTCGACGTCCTCGGCTACAGCGGCGATATTCTCGGCAGAACGGGCGCTCCGGGGCCGGCCACTCTTGGCAACGTCTCGTGTGGTCCCATACTCTTCAAGGTTAGTGGCTAAACGGCGCAGTGTTTGCGCAGTCGGTGTCGGACGGCCGGGAAATCGGCGACGGAATTCGCGCTGCGCCAACACCACGGACGAATTGTTACGCAAAAAAATAGACACAATTATTCCGCGTTCTTGGGGAGTGTATCGCTCCATGGCTTATTCACTTGTATTCTGTATCTGTCTAGTCCACAAATGTCAAAACAGATTTGACATTGGCGGCCATTTGCAAAAATGAGAGCATCTTCCAATAGGGTGACTTCTTTTGCGCCACCTTGTCTAAACAGTGTAAAGAGCAAAGGACCGAGATGACTACTTTGGGGAACTCCAGAGGTAACCCGGAAAGACTTGGAAAAAAAGTTATTAAAAAGAACTTTTTGAGTTCTAGTTTCAAATAGCTTGAAATCCAGCGAATTAAGGTGGTTGGAAAACCAATTGTGTCAAGCTTATGTAATAATAGAGAATGATTGACTGAGTCAAAAGCTTTACTATAATCGGTATAAATGACATCAGTTTGTTACTATAAACTACACCAAAGTGTGGAAGATAATAGGTCAAAAGTGTTTCTGTTATTGCCTGATTTATGTCTAACTTTTTTATATATCACTTAGATATATAAGAATCTATCATGTCTTGGTATTTTTGTCCGTATTTGGGGTCTTTGTCAATTTTTCGTTCTAAATGTATCAGTCTATTATAGGCATTATTAGAACTTTCTGGTAGTTTTACGTTTTTATTTTTCCAAAATAGTCCACATTCAAATCTATTTCCTTTTCTTTTTAAAGTTTCATCAATTATTTCCATACATCTTTTATCGTCAAGTGAAATCGGATTGTCATTTACAGTTGTCAGTTCATTTTCTAAATTCCAATAGGTTTTAACTAAATCTTGCAACGAATCTAAGTCTAGAAATTAAATACTAATGTAATGTTTTTATTAATACTATGAAAGGTGTGTCCTTAATTTTACTTTAAATTGTGTTGCACTTCTAATTGTTTTAAGGCTATGAGGTAGATTATTCCAAAGTCTAACAGCACACGCAAAGAAATGATTGTCACAACAGGAAAGTTTGTTCCAAACCGTTAGTTTAGCAACCGATATAAATAGTTAGGTTCCTTTGTAAAAATTAATTTGTGTAGTAGTATATTTTGTCTAAGAGTTATCCAGGAGTTCAGATCTAGGCCAAATATTTGCTTGGTATAAATTGAGATGTGGTCAGTTTTCTTCTTATTATATATAAACCTAGCAATGGCATTGAACGCAACACCAAGTTTCCTTTTGCTTCCAGAGTCACAGTTTCCGAAAATCTCTATTCCAAAAAAAAGTAATGGAGTCAGATACGCTTTTGCTAACAGTAGCTTTGTCTGAATTGGTAACAACTTCTGAAAAGGCCTTAGTTGCCTCAACTGACTGTAGGTCTTGCCAACTGCACTATTAACATGGTCACTCCAGTTTAAAGTGTTATTTAATGTAAATCCGAGGTTAAGTGCCCTTTCAACATATTTTATAAATGATTCGTCAATTCGAAGCATCGGCAAGTCATTTGTGTGAAATTTCTTTTTGTAAATAATTATTGACTTCGACTTCAATGGGTTAATGCATAGACCATTATTTTTAGCCCAGTCACTGACTAACTTAAGCTCGGAATTACATACATTTAGACATTCAGAGACACGACTGATCGGACAACTAACATACATTTGAAGATCGTCAGCATACATTTGGACTTTACATTTGGACAAGACATTCGGTAAATCATTCACATATATGGAGAACAGTAAGGGTCCAAGGACCGAGCCTTGAGGTACTCCACGCCTTATTGACAAAAACTGGGAGGACTCTACGGACGTTACTACAGACTGACTACGTTCACTTAGGCAATTTTTCATTAATTGTGTTGCCGAAGAAGATAAATCGAAGAAGATAATATCGTGATTTTGTGATCTAAGAGTATACCTAGATCATCAACAGCAGTAATCCTGTCAAGAGGGCCACTGTTTAATCTTATAATTGTAATACATAAATTTTCCACTAGAGCCTAAAACTCTAGAAAGAGATAAGCCCTGTTCTAGAATAGTTTCACTAGTTCACACGCTTTGATATGCTGATAGAACGTAGACCTAAGTAAATAGAGTTCTGCGCACAGATACGGAGTCTTCACACCATCTGCGTATGATAAGAAGACGACGCCATCTGCAGCCATATGCATGCGATAAGTATTGATTGTTTAGGTCACTATTCTAGTAGAGATAAGTAGCTTAAGATAATTATATAGTTTTCAATAAACCTGCCGAACTTCTCGGCAGTCAGTCCAAATCCAACACCCGAGCTGTGTAGTTATTATTTCGCCGTACCGTAAGCTGCCGATTTACATTTTGGTGACCCCGACGTGATCCAAACACGCAAGTAGTTTTGTTTAAAAACATAAAACAAAACGCGAGTGTTTAAAAAAAATATATATAAATATATATTAAAATAAATCAATTTTTTCGGTTCGTGTCGTAAAATACAAAAAATATAACATGGACAAAATTAACGAATTAATTGAAGCCCAAATGATCTTGGGTAATGAAATAGAGCAGCTCCATAATGTGGCTGCGGCGGAAGCCGGCTCGATGGACTCCCTTCAGTTTAGGCAATTGGAGGAGCATTTTGATGACATTGCAACTACCTTCGACTGCAACGAAAAGAGGTTGCAAGTGAAAATTAAGGTACAAAATTTGAAAGCAGAAAATATCCCGTACTTTAAGAAAGAGTACGGCCGTAACATAAAAACGCTAATGGTTAATACGTCTATTAGACTCAGCATCAGATCTCTTAAAGAAACTTTTAAAATCAAAGCTGCCCCAGCAACAAATGAAATCAATCGTCCAAAAGTCACAACGCCAGTTAATCCTCGATTTGCGTTTACTTTTGGTAAAGATCGGGATGATCGAGATGACTCTCTCAGTCCTTTTGCACACAAGACGCAGTCAAAGCCAGCGACTCCACAAGTCACAACGACAGTGAAGCCTCGGTTCGCTTTCAGTTTTGGTGACAATCGGGATCAGGAAAGAGATGTGCATCCTGAAAGCAAGCCAAAGCCAAAGGCGGAAAGCCATTTGAAAACCAAATATTACCTGGAAAAGGATATATTTGAAGTTAATTACAGCTTCCCGCCAGCTAAGAAGCAGTGGGAAGCGGTAGGGGAGCAACAGGTAACCCAAAATGAGGTTAATCCTGAAAAAGCTCCCCTGAAGCTCACAGATCCGAAAAAGTTTGAAGATCTGTTGGGCAGTTCCCACATTATGTTGACTAAGGAGCGAAAAAATGCGCTACCAAAGCAACGGGAACAGGATCTGGAGAAGAAACAGCAGGAGCTGGAAAGGATGCAGCAGGAGATGGAGAAGAAGCTGCAGAATCTGGAGAAGCAGCTGAATCTGGAGAGGCAGCAGAATCTGAAGAAGCTGCAGAATCTGGAGAGGCAGCTGAAACTAGAGAAGCAGCAGCATCTGGAAAAGCTGCAGAATTTGGAGAAGCAGCTGGAACTGGAGAAGCTGCAAAATCTGGAAAATCAGCAGAAGCTTGAGAAGCAACTGAAGCTGGAAAAGCAGCAAAAGCTGAAGAAGCAGCAGAAACTGGAAATTCAGCAGGAGCTGGAGAAGAATCGGAAATTCGACAGTTTTCCGCCAGCGAAGAAGCAGCGGGAAGAGGAAGGGGAGCAACAGGTAGCCAAAAAGAAGGTTAGTCCTAAAAAAGCTCTCCAGAAGCTGACAGATGTAAAGAAATCCGACAATCTGTTGACTGAAGAGCGACAGAATACGTTACCAAAGCAACGAAATCAGGAAAAGGAAGCTCAAGTCCATCCTCGCGAGACACAACAGGAGCCAATAAACAAAATTAAAGATGCTGAATTCAATGATAAATCAGCTGCATTTTTAAGGGAAAATTTCCTCGCCGTCTTCAACACCTTCGATTCCAATAAAAAAGGTGGCTTGAGGCGGAGTCAAAACGTACGCCGTACTTTAGGGGAAGGTATGGCGAACAAGTACGAGAATTTATAGAAATATATTTAAAAACCAAAATAAAATATATATGATAAAATTAGAGACAATTTATACATATATATATAACAATAATGAAAACAATTTGAAAATACGATAGAAAACACGAAAAATGTATAAAAACAAAAAATAAGACAGACAATTTAAACAAACGAAAGAAACTTAAATAAGAAAAAAAAAAACAAAATGTTATACTTATACAAATATAAAATTATATACAGTAGACTTACAAATTAAAATACAAATATTATATACATTACATTAAACATATAGTATTGCAACATATGAACAAGCCAGAAAATCAGAATATATGATTACTTGAAAGGTACACCTTTCAACAGGGCCAGGATGTTTAATTCTATAACTTAAATAATATATACATATATTAATATATTGTCTTGAAAGGTAACCCTTTCAACAGGGCCAGGATGTTTAATCTTATAATTGTAATACATAAATTTTCCACTAGAGCCTAAAACTCTAGAAAGAGATAAGCCCTGTTCTAGAATAGTTTCACTAGTTCACACGCTTTGATATGCTGATAGAACGTAGACCTAAGTAAATAGAGTTCTGCGCACAGATACGGAGTCTTCACACCATCTGCGTATGATAAGAAGACGACGCCATCTGCAGCCATATGCATGCGATAAGTATTGATTGTTTAGGTCACTATTCTAGTAGAGATAAGTAGCTTAAGATAATTATATAGTTTTCAATAAACCTGCCGAACTTCTCGGCAGTCAGTCCAAATCCAACACCCGAGCTGTGTAGTTATTATTTCGCCGTACCGTAAGCTGCCGATTTACAGCCACCATACAGTGAGTATGACGCCAAATAAGGGTTAGTGCGATAAAAAGTCATTACGTTACATTTAGAGCAGTTTAAACTTAAAAGATTCACACGGCACCATGACTGAAAAGAGTCAAGATCTTCCTGCAATTTGATATGGCATGGCCAATCTTTGTTTTGCAGACAAATTTTAACATCATCGGCATACATAAGTACACGAGAGTGTGTTAAAACTGTTGGTAGATCATTTACAAGGTGGCGCAAAAGAAGTCATCCGATGTTGTTTGGCTCTAATTTTTTTTCTAAATGAAAAACTTCGATTCTGTTTATTTAGACCTTTAGAATTAATTGTGTTAAGTCGAGAAGATGACATCGGACAAATGGGCGCCGTCACAATTGATTGCCATACGGGCTCGTTTTATGGCATTTTCCATCACTTCGGCGAGCGTTTCGGGCGATAAATTCTCGCATTCGTTTCGGATATTTTCCTTGAGGGCTTTCAAGGTCTCAGGCTTGTTGATGTAAACACGGGACTTCAAAAAACCCCATAAAAAGAAGTCCGGGACCGTTAAATCGGGCGATCTGGCGGGCCAGTGCAAATCGCCAAAACGCGAAATTAAGCGACCCGGAAACGCGTCCTTCAGAATGTCGGTTGTGGCTCGTGCAGTGTGTGCTGTTGCTCCGTCCTGTTGGAACCACATGTCCACCAGTCCTAATTCGTCCAGTTCGGGCAGAAAAAACTCGGACAAAATTGCCCTATAGCGCGCACCGTCCACTGTTGTCGTTTGACCCGAAGGCGTTCTCGAAAAAAAATGGCCCGATGACTCCTCCAGCGTGAACAGCGCACCACGCAGTCACTTTGAGCGGGTGTAATGGCTCCTCGTGAATCACTCGCGGATTTTCGGTTCCCCAGAAGCGATAATTTTGCTTGTTCACATACCCGCTGAGGTGAAAATGAGCCTCATCGCTCATTATGATTTTGGTCGAAAAATCGTCCACTTCGGTGTCGAGATTGAGGATAACTTGGGCATAAGTTACGCGCGTTTGGCGGTCGGCAGGCAGCAACTGATGCACGGACTGAACTTTGTAGGGGAACATGTTAAAATCTTTCACCAAAATTCGTTGCAGGGACCGTCGGCTGAGGCCCAATTGCGTGGCACGTCGTCTGGTCGATGTTTCGGGGCTCACTTCGACGTCCTCGGCTACAGCGGCGATATTCTCGGCAGAACGGGCGCTCCGGGGCCGGCCACTCTTGGCAACGTCTCGTGTGGTCCCATACTCTTCAAGGTTAGTGGCTAAACGGCGCAGTGTTTGCGCAGTCGGTGTCGGACGGCCGGGAAATCGGCGACGGAATTCGCGCTGCGCCAACACCACGGACGAATTGTTACGCAAAAAAATAGACACAATTATTCCGCGTTCTTGGGGAGTGTATCGCTCCATGGCTTATTCACTTGTATTCTGTATCTGTCTAGTCCACAAATGTCAAAACAGATTTGACATTGGCGGCCATTTGCAAAAATGAGAGCATCTTCCAATAGGGTGACTTCTTTTGCGCCACCTTGTCTAAACAGTGTAAAGAGCAAAGGACCGAGATGACTACTTTGGGGAACTCCAGAGGTAACCCGGAAAGACTTGGAAAAAAAGTTATTAAAAAGAACTTTTTGAGTTCTAGTTTCAAATAGCTTGAAATTGTAGTGTCCAGTTGCCAAGTCGATTTCAATTTTGCTCAGTGTAAGAAAAAAAAAATACTCAAAGTTGTTTGCACACAGCTGCAAGAGTTTGCGAAACAAGGATGCAAGCATGTTTAAACATTTCACGCATTCTGTCTCGCTCACACTTGGTAGTTGCGAACGAACGCACAAAAGAAGTTGAGGAAGATCACGCCATAACGCCGTTAGAAATATTCCAATGACGAAAAGCAGCGTGCATTGGAAAGCGACAGCGCGTATATGGGTAAATGGAATTTGACAGCATTTTAATATGCAGTGAGAAGTGCAAGAGCAAACAAGTGCGTGCCGAAAACTTAAAGTTAATTTGAATTAAACACCACATGGTTATTATGCAATCAATCGCCTAACCATTGTGAGTGCTAAAACATTCGAAAGAATTTAATACAAAAACTGCATTGTTTAGCAGCAGCAAAACATCCACCAAGAGCAGTAGCCGCTGTGCTAGCTAAAAAGTGAGGTTAATTTTTTTTATATAATAATTTTGTGTTAATTAAAGGTTCGATTGCAGTTTTCGTATCATAACCTAGTACTGACCGGTTCCACCCTCAGAATTCAGCTGAATCAGGCCGGTCAGCACCACTTCACCACCCCGCGCTTTCGCGCTGTCTCAACCATCGCGCAGATTTATGCGTCAAGGCTGGCCGGTATCCCGTTCGCGCCCACAGAGCCTACAGTTTTCAAGCATTGCATTTGCAACTGCGAACTCTGCCGCTGCGAACGCCTCTCAACGTGGGTCCCCTTTTAGGAGTATCGATTACATCAGGAGTCATTTGTTGCACCTTGGAAGCCGTACAGTTTTGCAAGCACTGCACTTACAACTTTGCTGCATCAGAGACGGCGGATCTGACCGCGCGAGCGTCACATGACAAACACGGCTCAATCAGCCGACAACCAGATTTGTATTGATTAATTTTTTTTTGTATTTAATTACTTAATTTTCTATTTGAGTTAAAATCAATTAAATATCATAACTAATTAATTTGATGTTCCTTAGTTAAATCATCATGATACATTGAGTTCACCACACATCATACACCTTTTCACGACAAAAAAACAGCAATAATTTAATCCACAGCAACGTCAGCAACAGCATCGATGGGCCCAACGTGCACACGGCGACGGATAATGTATCTGTGAGTAACAATTTGTGAGTACGCCTATTTGTGGCAACGAACAAACGTATTATTTTAAAATCAGTTATATCAAAAAGCATATTTATACATATATATAAGTACATTTGAGAAAGGGTGTAAGACAGGCGTGACTACTCTATGTAGATAAAAATTGTTGATGATTTAATTTTTTTTTGATATCGATATGAATTTTTAGACATTTAATCTTTTGTGAATTAGAATTGTCGAATTTGATTAATGCATAATAGACCGAATGAATCTGAATATGTTTCAATAAATGAATTGTGAATTATACGAGTACACATAAATATGACTCTATAAATCTCTGGATGGTTCAATGTTAGTACCTATGTACACATGCTGCCGTAAACTCTTGTAAAGTCGAGCTAGAATTGATTTAGGGGTAGCCAATAGATTCCCAAGAGCTACCATGGTTGGGTGGGTAGAGAGAATGGGGTACGCGAACATCTAAAGTACCCTATAACACGATCTCCGATCTTAAAGCTTCCATTATTTTTCCGTGGTTGATTCGAATACATATTGATTACCCTTTTTTTTTTTTTGTTTTCGATTAAATTCCGCAAGTGCACTTATTATTTATCAATCGTAGTGTGAGTATAGTTAGACAAGGAAAGAACCCACGCCCCATCCGACGAGCTGAAGTCCAGAGACAGCAAGAAGTGCACGAATACCGAGTCTCCTATACACAATCGTGGTTATCATTAAACACCCTAAGCCACACGCTACATAAAGATAAATTGGCGCCCAGACGTGGAGCCGAGAAGGCAAGATATTCAAATTCCTTAGCAGCAGACACCCTCAAGCAAGAGGAAGGGCATGGTCAAAAGGCTATTCAAACAAATTTTCGCCCAGAGTTTGCTAAGGTTCTGAATCTCTAGAATATCAGACAATGGCATATGGCATACTACTCAGTAGCGCTACACAGAGTATATGACATACACAACGCCGTCTGCCCGCTTCACGATAAGCTCTGTTCAAATCCATCCATAATTAAACATTCATTTTAGTAGTTCAAAACAAAGCGTGGTTTCACAGCTTGATGTTATGGAGCACAGTCCACCGTTCATTGGAGCTGCAATCTGATTCGATAATCGGATCGGTTGACCAAGACGGCATTGTGAATTCCCGAGTAATGCTCATGTTGTGAAATTTTCATTCTTTCAGAGCAGGATGCAGTCGTTTGACAATATGATGCGGCAAATTCAAAACTTCAGTTATAGGAATCGTGAATTCTCTCGTTCCTTCGGGTGAATCGACCATAACGAGTTTGTTTTCGTTAGCAGCACTTTTGTTAAGCATAACTGCCCCTTTATATAATTTTGTAGTAATTCTTCCGAAACAGTACTCGGAATCGCAAGCGGCTAGATCATTTTGGAAGCTTGACCGGTACAAGTGAAAGTTGGTTATATACAGATATCATAGAATCCAGTAATTTACAGTAGGAACTTTAAGCAAATTAAATCGGAAGTCGTGTTACGGAAGCATTGTGTTTATTTCGGAAAGCATTGAACCAGATATTTATATTCAGAAAAACAAAACAAAAACTACAAATCAATTAAACATGGCTGTTAGGCATAGCGCAGAAGATCTTAGCAGTCTCTTAGAGCAACAAGACCCATTTTGCGGAATCTGTCACGAAACAGTAAGCGCAAATGTACGTACTGCAACTTCACCTTGCAAACATCGTTTTCATAATCAATGCATTGTGAATGCGCTGCGTACGAGTGACATCTGCCCTGTTTGCAAGCAACCTTGCGCAGTAAGGCAATTATCAGTCTCCAATGTTAACCTAGCAACTGAACTTGCAGAAGCTGGTGACACGTCAGATATCAGATCGCAAACATCTGACCGAGCCAGAATCAAAGATCTAACCCAATCAAGCAATAAGTCTTCTAGCAAAAATCACAGAGGTGCTACTTCAAAGAGAGGGATGACAACGAGATCGCATCACCGCGATCAGAATTTAGCGAGTCAAAACCCGATAAATGTTGATTCCTCGAGAGAAAGAAGCAAAGAGGACATTAACAGAATAATAGAAACAGCAATGCAAGCGCAGCAGCAGCAGCTGATGCAGAGCTTGACAGCAATGATACAGCAGCAGTTGGCTTCTATCAGCTTGGATAGAGAGCCACAACAAGCATCAACAGAAAGAGCTAGACGACCCAATACGCAGGCAACAAATTCTAATCGCAGACCATCTCAGGTAGATAGAGATTATCCATCAATTCCCCGAGAGAAAGTCTCTAATGTTATCTTGAACTGGAAGCTAAGGTTTAATGGCTCCAAAGATGGCATGCCTGCAGAAGATTTTCTGTACAGAGTTCGCTCTATGACTTGTCAGAGTTTGTTCGGCGATCACTCTCTCTTGTGTGACCATTTACATTTGCTCCTTGCAGACAAAGCCAATGAGTGGTTTTGGAAGTTCCACAAAACCTATCCAAGTTTTACCTGGGAGAAGTTCTGTGAAGAGTTTAGAAAGAAGTTTGAAAATGTTGACACAGATATGGATATATGGGATAGTATCAATTCCAGAAAGCAGGGCGAGAAAGAAGCATTTGAAGATTTCCAATTTGAAGTTGAAAGACTAGTAGGTCGTTTGCGTAATCCGATTTCGGAAGAGTCGTTAGTGCATCTTTTAATTCGGAATGCCAAAGTGTCTCTTCGGTATGAACTTATGCATTTGGGCATAGACACATTGTCGCGACTTCGAGAAGAAATTCGCACACACGAGCAATTTAGCAAGAACACCAGAGCACAGCCTATTAAAATTCAACGTCCTTTTGTTACAGAGCTAGATGATTCGTCCGAAGTGTCTGCGATCCAACGCAAGAACCTAAAATGTTGGAACTGCGGAAAAGTAGGACATCGATATGATTATTGTTTCGAGCCGAGAACAATTTTCTGCTACGGATGCGGAGCGAAAAATACATATAAGCCCGCTTGCACTACGTGCAATCCGCCGGAAAACTACTCGAAGGATGCGCAGACAAACTCTGTACTAGCGCATCCGAGCCAATAGAACTAGACTTTTCTAATCAGACTGATTTGCAAACCACATCAGATCTGATTCCATTCGACGCTTCACTCGACCATCCTGAGGAGCGTTCCCCAGACAAGACACACCGCCCATTTCATGTTCGACTAGAGCACTACTTGTCAACGCGACGCCGTATATTTGGTGAGGTTGATAGCTGTGATCTCATACACACACCCAGACGTTCCACGGTCCGCTTGCGAAACTTTTGGAAGAGAGTTCGCGCGAGCCGCAAGAGGTTAGTTTCTGCCATTGTCCTTAACAACGACAATCGCTTGTATACTGACATCAAGATTGAAGGCTTCAGCTTTGTCGCTCTTCTTGATTCAGGAGCTACTATTAGTTGTATCGGCAATGATGCCGCTTCCCAGCTACAAGCCCACCCGAAGGCTCAGAAGTGTTCTGGTCGCATAAGAACCACTAACCACACTGAATGTGCCGTCGTTGGCAGACTTATAGCCGATATTACTTATCGAGGCATCACTAAGCCAGTTGATTTCTACATTATACCAAGCCTCAAACAAGATATTTATCTAGGCATAGACTTTTGGCAGGATTTCGGTTTGCTAAAGCAAATAATTCAGAACCCAAATGAAGTAAGTGAGCTCGATGTAGGTAGAGATGATGATGACGAAGATCCTCCTAAGGTTCATCGTTTATCAGAGGAAGAACAGAAAGAATTAGATCAAGTAATTAACAGTCTTCCATCCTACGAAAAGCAAGGTTTAGGGCGCACACACTTGATTGAACACAGTATTGACGTGGGTGAGGCTAAGCCCATAAAGCAAAGACACTGGCCTGTTTCTCCAGCGAAAGAGCAGTTGATGTTTTCTGAGATAGAACAGATGCTTGCCATGGATGTGATCGAAGAATCTAAGAGTCCATGGAGCAGCAACTGTGTACTTGTCAAGAAAGGCGTAAAGACGCGTTTATGCTTAGATTCCAGGGAAGTCAACAAACACACTCGCAAGGATGCGTATCCGCTCCCACATGTCGATGGCATTTTAAGTAGGCTGCCACCAGCACGCTTTATTACAGGGCTAGACATGAAGCACGCATTCTGGCAAATTCCTTTAGAAGAAAAGTCACGACAATACACAGCGTTCACGGTGCCCAACCGCCCATTATATCAATACAAAGTTATGCCATTCGGACTTTGTAACGCCGCCCAGACGTTATGCCGATTGATGGACCAGGTTATTCCTCCACACTTGCGCACGAGAGTCTTCGTCTATTTAGACGATTTACTGATTCTCTCGGATGATTTTGAATCGCACATGGCTCTCTTGAGTGAGATAGCAATGTACCTGCGAAAGGCTAATATAACCATTAATATCGCTAAGTCAAAGTTCTGTATGCAAGAAATTAAATATCTCGGTTTCATTATAGGTTACGGAAAAATAATGACAGACCCGGACAAGGTTGTAGCCATCAACAAGTTTCCAGTACCCGTCAGCGTCAAGCAGCTGAGACGATTCTTGGGGATGTGCGGGTGGTACAGGCGTTTTGTCGATGGTTATGCTACCATTAGCCTGCCACTTACCGATCTTTTGAAGAAAAGCAAGTCTTTCGTTTGGAATGACGAAGCAGAAGAAGCGTTTGGGCATCTGAAAGAAAAGTTGACATCCGCTCCCATTCTCAGTACACCTGACTTCTCAAAGCCATTTTGGCTACTATGCGACGCCAGTCTTCACGGACTTGGATGCGTGCTAGCACAACAAGCCGAGGACGGAGCCGAATTACCCATCGCGTACATGTCAGTCAAGTTGACAAAAGCGCAACGCAATTATTCGGTTACCGAACTTGAATGTCTAGCTGTCATTAAAGGAATTCAGAAGTTTCGCGCATACATTGAGGGACAGGAATTTTCTGTGGTCACCGACCACGCTTCTCTGAAATGGTTGATGAACCAAAAGGATCTCACCGGTCGATTGGCCAGATGGGCAATAAGATTGCAAGGTTTCTCTTTCTCAATCCAGCACCGCAAAGGTTCACAAAACGTGGTGGCTGACGCATTGTCTCGGCGAGACGAAAATGAAATTTCAGAATTTTCAGAATTTGGCCCGATTGTTGATTTGTCATCTAAAGAATTCAGTTCTCCTGAATATCTCGAATTAAAGAGAAATGTTAGCGAGAACTTAGCGAAACTACCAGATTTAAAGATAGTAGATAATTTTGTTTACAAGCGCACCGAGCATGCTAGCGGCGACGAGAAGCAAGAAGCGGAGTCCTGGAAGCTTTGGATCCCAGAAAATCTCGTTTCCGATGTTCTGCATCGAGCACATGATCCTCCGGACTCATCCCATTGCGGAACCGCTAAGCTTATTGCAAAGATAAAACGCTACCTATTTTGGCCAGGCATGGTTACGCAGATTCGAAACTTTGTTTCTAATTGCTCAACATGTAAGTCCACAAAGAGTGCGAACACAATTCTAAGACCACCAATGGGAAAGCCTATGTCGTCAGAGAGGCCTTTCCAGAAATTGTACTTAGATATTCTAGGCCCGTATCCCAGGTCTAAGAGTGGCAATATTGGGTTATTAATCATTGTCGACCATAATACTAAGTTTCATTTCTTGCAGCCATTGAAGAAATTCACCTCAGGCAAGATTTGCGAATACTTGGAGAACTTTATTTTTTACACGTTTGGAGTTCCAGAGACAGTTCTAACCGACAACGGCTCACAGTTCAAATCTGGATACTTCAGGGCGTTTCTAACTCGGTTTGGCATATCTCAGATCTGCACGGCAATCCACTCGCCGCAGGCAAACGCTAGTGAGCGTCTAAATCGTTCAGTCCTGGCAGCGATCCGAGCATATATCGGGAAAGACCACATGAACTGGGACGCGAATCTGAGCGAGATCAGTGGTTCATTGAGAGCAAATATCCATCGCAGTACAGGCTCTTCGCCTTACTTTTTATGCTTTGGACAAAATATGATGCTCAATGGTAAAGATTACGAACTCTTGCGGAATCTGAACATGCTAACCGACGACACTCTTCTCAGTCGGCCAGATATGCTACAGATTGCGCGTGCAAAAGCCAAAACGAACATAGCCACATCTCATGATGTTAATGCTCGTAAATACAATTTGAGGAGTAGGTCAATCCAGCTCAAAGTCGGAGCATCTGTATACGCTCGCAATTTTGCTCAGAGCAACGCTGGCAAAAGATTTAATAGCAAACTAGCTCCCGTATTCCTAAAAGCAGAAGTCGTCCGTAAGCTCAGTCCATCATATTATGAATTACAAAATGAAACCGGAAAGTCCATAGGAATTTATCACCTGAAAGATATTAAAGTTTGAAATCCACCTGACCCTTTTACTGTTTTTCTTCTAATAATGACTACTCGAGGTGAGACTCTCGCAGCATTCTCTGTGTGTAGTGTCCAGTTGCCAAGTCGATTTCAATTTTGCTCAGTGTAAGAAAAAAAAAATACTCAAAGTTGTTTGCACACAGCTGCAAGAGTTTGCGAAACAAGGATGCAAGCATGTTTAAACATTTCACGCATTCTGTCTCGCTCACACTTGGTAGTTGCGAACGAACGCACAAAAGAAGTTGAGGAAGATCTCGCCATAACGCCGTTAGAAATATTCCAATGACGAAAAGCAGCGTGCATTGGAAAGCGACAGCGCGTATATGGGTAAATGGAATTTGACAGCATTTTAATATGCAGTGAGAAGTGCAAGAGCAAACAAGTGCGTGCCGAAAACTTAAAGTTAATTTGAATTAAACACCACATGGTTATTATGCAATCAATCGCCTAACCATTGTGAGTGCTAAAACATTCGAAAGAATTTAATACAAAAACTGCATTGTTTAGCAGCAGCAAAACATCCACCAAGAGCAGTAGCCGCTGTGCTAGCTAAAAAGTGAGGTTAATTTTTTTTATATAATAATTTTGTGTTAATTAAAGGTTCGATTGCAGTTTTCGTATCATAACCTAGTACTGACCGGTTCCACCCTCAGAATTCAGCTGAATCAGGCCGGTCAGCACCACTTCACCACCCCGCGCTTTCGCGCTGTCTCAACCATCGCGCAGATTTATGCGTCAAGGCTGGCCGGTATCCCGTTCGCGCCCACAGAGCCTACAGTTTTCAAGCATTGCATTTGCAACTGCGAACTCTGCCGCTGCGAACGCCTCTCAACGTGGGTCCCCTTTTAGGAGTATCGATTACATCAGGAGTCATTTGTTGCACCTTGGAAGCCGTACAGTTTTGCAAGCACTGCACTTACAACTTTGCTGCATCAGAGACGGCGGATCTGACCGCGCGAGCGTCACATAACAAACACGGCTCAATCAGCCGACAACCAGATTTGTATTGATTAATTTTTTTTTGTATTTAATTACTTAATTTTCTATTTGAGTTAAAATCAATTAAATATCATAACTAATTAATTTGATGTTCCTTAGTTAAATCATCATGATACATTGAGTTCACCACACATCATACACCTTTTCACGACAAAAAAACAGCAATAATTTAATCCACAGCAACGTCAGCAACAGCATCGATGGGCCCAACGTGCACACGGCGACGGATAATGTATCTGTGAGTAACAATTTGTGAGTACGCCTATTTGTGGCAACGAACAAACGTATTATTTTAAAATCAGTTATATCAAAAAGCATATTTATACATATATATAAGTACATTTGAGAAAGGGTGTAAGACAGGCGTGACTACTCTATGTAGATAAAAATTGTTGATGATTTAATTTTTTTTTGATATCGATATGAATTTTTAGACATTTAATCTTTTGTGAATTAGAATTGTCGAATTTGATTAATGCATAATAGACCGAATGAATCTGAATATGTTTCAATAAATGAATTGTGAATTATACGAGTACACATAAATATGACTCTATAAATCTCTGGATGGTTCAATGTTAGTACCTATGTACACATGCTGCCGTAAACTCTTGTAAAGTCGAGCTAGAATTGATTTAGGGGTAGCCAATAGATTCCCAAGAGCTACCATGGTTGGGTGGGTAGAGAGAATGGGGTACGCGAACATCTAAAGTACCCTATAACACGATCTCCGATCTTAAAGCTTCCATTATTTTTCCGTGGTTGATTCGAATACATATTGATTACCCTTTTTTTTTTTGTTTTCGATTAAATTCCGCAAGTGCACTTATTATTTATCAATCGTAGTGTGAGTATAGTTAGACAAGGAAAGAACCCACGCCCCATCCGACGAGCTGAAGTCCAGAGACAGCAAGAAGTGCACGAATACCGAGTCTCCTATACACAATCGTGGTTATCATTAAACACCCTAAGCCACACGCTACAAAATCCAGCGAATTAAGGTGGTTGGAAAACCAATTGTGTCAAGCTTATGTAATAATAGAGAATGATTGACTGAGTCAAAAGCTTTACTATAATCGGTATAAATGACATCAGTTTGTTACTATAAACTACACCAAAGTGTGGAAGATAATAGGTCAAAAGTGTTTCTGTTATTGCCTGATTTATGTCTAACTTTTTTATATATCACTTAGATATATAAGAATCTATCATGTCTTGGTATTTTTGTCCGTATTTGGGGTCTTTGTCAATTTTTCGTTCTAAATGTATCAGTCTATTATAGGCATTATTAGAACTTTCTGGTAGTTTTACGTTTTTATTTTTCCAAAATAGTCCACATTCAAATCTATTTCCTTTTCTTTTTAAAGTTTCATCAATTATTTCCATACATCTTTTATCGTCAAGTGAAATCGGATTGTCATTTACAGTTGTCAGTTCATTTTCTAAATTCCAATAGGTTTTAACTAAATCTTGCAACGAATCTAAGTCGTCCTTGTCATTTTGATCATCGATGCAATTTTTAATATGAAATGTATAGTCGGATTCTTTAGAGTTTTTATTAGAGTCCATTATTCCATGAATCACCCAACCCAACGATGTCTTACTTGCAACTGGTCCTTTATATGATTCATATTTAAGTTTTCGTGTTATAATTACCGACCAATTATCCTGTCCAATTAACAACTTAGGCTGTGCTCTATAGTAAGACTGATTAACAAATGGTTTTAAAAATGTCCATTTGTCAGTCAAACTATCAATGTCTAAGGACTGCGTTGGTAAATTAAGACCAGAAATCGTTTTGACTTTTCTCAATGTTAGCGATTTTGACGATTGACTTTTTCCTTTAACAGAAACACTAACTACTTTGGACTCACTCTGCTCATACACCTCGTCATTAGTCCACTGTATTTTTAATGGTTTTACAGGACCATCTAGACCCAATTCGTCAGCTAGATTTTGATCCAATAAGGACAATGTGGAAGCTTCATCTAAAAGAACATATGTTTCGATTGTCTTGTTTGGACCAGTAATCGAAATAGGAACTACTTTGAGCATGACTTTGTTGTTATAGCTTACATTGCAATTTACTTCAGTTTCTGTCTTTGTTTTGTCTTGACTTTGAGAATTGTCGTCAATTGGATTTGTCGTTCTATTCTTATGTAACAAAGCGTTATGTGTTTGGGTACAATTATCAATTTTGCATGACTTCTTACGTTTGCATGTCTCTTCCGCTGACTTGCGCTCTGTGCCGTGCTCCGGTCGCTTTTCGACTGCGACTGCGATTGCAGCCTACTCCTCTCGCTCGCTCGCTCTCTCGCTCACTGTTGTATGTATATAAATTAATGTTTAAATAATAAGTCCTCGCGAGTTTTCGTATAAGACTTTTATTTTTATTTAATTTATTTTTATTAGAACACTAGGCCGATATGCCGTAGTGAGCGAGTTACTTTACGCGTGAATTCGCTGGGCCGATGTGCCTCAGTGAAAGCTGAATTAAAAACTAAATTTACAAAAGGTTGAACAAAATTACTTAAGCTATTGTGTGCTTTTCACAACGGCCGCTAGAATGCCTAGCTTGCGCCTCGTGCCGTTGTGCAAGAACATCCGGCCCAGAGCTATGTCAGCATCTGTGGCTGGTGTTATATTGCATTTTGCTGATATCCGGCCCAGTGCTATATCAGCATCTGGAGCTGGTGTCGTTGGCCTCTGTTAACTGCTCCCCTTTTAAGTTAAGGCCGCCCTCGGCCGCTCCTATCTCGGCGATCACCTTCTTAATCTCCTTGGCCGATGCCATGTTTTTGGTGAACCGACGGTAGATGACTCCGATGCATATTATGGTGCAACACGCAGCACCCAACAAGAAGGCTATTACCACGCTGTCGACGCTTCCAATTTCGTCCTTGACTTCTTTGATGATCTCCAGGTTACGTTCATTCAAGCGATGAAGGTAAGGGAGACTCAGCACGTCTTGGTGGCCGGTGACGTTCAGAAGGGGAGATGCCGCGATGCCGGGGAACTTACTCTGGACATAGTTGCGATTCAAGTATTTAGTCTCGTTGATCTGAGCCCAATTATTGAACGTGATTAAATTTGTTCCGTGAACCCAAGTCTCGGTACCGTTGTCAGTGCAAACTTTAGCAGGCCGGTTATTGATGATCAAAATTCCGTCATCGACCCATGTGATCGGATCTAAGTGACTCGGCTGTATTTGGCAGTTTGCCAAACCACCAGCATGCAGCTCTCTGGCACAAGAGCTGGTCGGTGAAAGTTGACAAAAAGTTCCTCCCGTCGTGGAAGTGCAATTCTTAAGGGCGAGCACTTGATCTCCGCACTCAGCTATAATGTTGTCGTCGATTTGTAGCACAGCATTCTCATGTGCAACTGGATACAGCATCACCTTTCTGCAAGCCATTTTGATTTTCGGGAACTTAATGATAAAGTGAAGGGCATTAACAGATTGTAATACTTTCACGGACGCAACGGACATAAGGTCAGCTATTGAAGTTCCTGTGGGTTCATCGATCCAAACGGACTTCAAATCTGCGTGATCTAATATATTTGGGCTTATGATATTAATTTTTGCAAGGGAAACAGCGAGCATCAAGTTCTGCATTTCCATCAGCAACATTCTATTACGAGCTAAAAGAGTCTCATATAAATGTCCGGAATCTATCTGATTCTTTTTTGCAGCTTTTAGTAATGTGTTGACAGTTGTAGTGAGTTGATTGATTTGTTCTTGAACTTTTGTGTTGAGAGCTACCTGTCTGTTGTTAGAGTTTACTAACTGTAACTCAGTAAATTTGATCTTCTCGAAGTCACTGGCGTCAGGTGTTCCCGCAACTACTTTGAGGGCTGTGCCCAAGAAATCTAAACTTCTTGCTACCCTGTGGTGCACGCCAAGAGCTTCTAACAGATCCCTGAGGTGGGACGCATCTACGCTTAGAAGCTTCCTCATGTGTGATTGCGGAAACATTTCACATAGCTCCATTGTTTCGTTTACCATTTTCTCGTACTCAGAGATGTTAGCTGTGTGCCTGACGAAATTGAATTCCTCCCAGACCAGAACTTGACCCTCAACAATGGGAATATACTTGGCGTGTGAGTAATTAGTCACACGCGCTGCCGCACTTGCAAAAAATAGAAATAGCAGAAACCCGAACCTGCGGAAGACAGACAAAACGGACCAAACTATTACTACTTGTCTTTCTAAAGGTAATGCCAAGTGGCGTAAATAATAAAACTTAAAGGTAAAGCCTAGTGGCTCAAATGTTGGAACTTATAGTTAAATTCAAGATGCATAGAATCAATGTTTTATTTCAGCTCTCGCCCTACTTAAGGTTGTCCTTGTGGACCACCCTCCCTCCAATGAGAACGGTTGTGCCAAGGTCTGCCTCCACGATCCGTTCTTCACATAAGGGCGTGAGTTTATTGCCAAGCCTGCGGTTTCTTTTTACTAGGACCTTTTCGCCTACTTCAAAGACTCTATTCTGTCGCTGGTCGTTCAGCCTAGCCCGGAGCGCATCTTGTGCACTCCTTAACTTTGCTGATATTTCCCCTTGAGGTTCGCCTGGGGGCACATGGAGGGCATCAACAGGTCTCTTGTTGATGACCGAATGTATCGTCTTGTTATACTCAATCGTGGCTAGCAAAATGACTTCGACTGAGTCACTGATGTTTCTCTCCAGCTTGAGGCAACGTGCAAGCTCGGCTAGAGTGCTATGGAAGCGCTCGACTTGGCCATTGGAGATGCTATGCAGCGGCGGCGCATTAACAATATGGACTCCGAAGTTGTTTAACAACAGGGTCTTTACCGTTTGAGAATTCAACGAAGGCTCGTTGTCGCAATAAATTGTTCTGGCTCGTGGAAAGAAATTCATGAGCTGCAGTAGTGGGGCTTTTAAGTCCTCGATAGTGCGCGACTGAATTGGTTGTACGACTGCAAATTTAGAGAACTTATCAACACAGGTCAAAAAAAATTTGTTGGCCGTGGAAAAAATATCAATGTGTAGAAATTCCCCAGGAGTCAGGGTTTCTCCGAGCTCCTGTCTTTTCGGGTGCCTATCGTATTTGGCTGTTGAGCAGATTCTACAACTTTCTGCAATTTCCTTAGCCAACTTCGCCATTTTAGGGAAATAGTATTCTGATAACACTTGCTTAACATTTTCTTGAGCTGCTCTGTGCGCTCTATTATGTTCGGCAACGAGAATTTCTCTCCTCTCGTCTACGTTGAAGACATCTGCAACTCGGTTTTTGCAGTGCCAGAACTTTGTGCCTGGAAACATGCGAACTAAGCCATCCTGCACCTGTGCTAGTGTGTGCAGGTTGCAATAGAGGGCATTAACTGCATTTGGATTAATCAAGTCAATGAGTTCATCTAGGAGGGCTGCGCGATCAGTGAAGCTCACTTCATGACGCCTCTTGTCCCCGAAGAGAATGAAGTTGCGTTTGGTGGGGACGCGTGCCTCTTCAATGACAATTTGATTTTGGAAACAATTAAGTGGCTTTTCGGTTGACTCAATTGTATAGGTCAAGGACAGCTCGCTGTGGACTGTGGCCGCGCAGGAATCAGTATTCAGCTCGTCAAGAGCGTTGAGCTGTTGTCGCGATAGCGCATCAGCAACTAAATTCTCCTTGCCTGGCTTATAAAATATTCGCGCATTCGTTTCCTCAATGCGCGCCTTCCATCTTTTAATTTTGGCATTCGGGTTTGACTCAGAAACGGCAAAAGTTAACGGTTGGTGGTCCGTGAAAATGTTAATGTCTTTTACCCCATATAGGTAGTGACGTAGCTTGCTAAGGGCCCAAACTATAGCCAAAAGTTCCCGCTCGTTGGTGGCGTAGTTCACCTCCGACGGCTTCAATGTTCTGGAAATCATTGAGATGGGGCGACCCTCTTGAGAAAGCACTGCCCCAATGCCGTAAGCTGAAGCGTCCGTCGTTAGATCAAACGGCTTCTTAAAGTCAGGGTATCTGAGCATGACGTTTTCTGATGACAAAATGTTGCGTAGCTTTTGAAATGCGTGACGCTGAAGCTCAGAGAATTCTACCGGGATGTTTCGCGATCTATGTTTACTTACTGACCCATTCTCGCCCTTTAGAAGATCAGAAATGGGTTTTGCTATTGAGGCAAAGTCTTTGATGAAACACCTATAGTAACTGGCCAGTCCTAAAAATGATCTAATCTCGAATATATTCTTTGGTTCTGGGCACTCCTGAATCGCTTTGACTTTTTCAGGGTCCGTTGTAGCTCCCTTACTGGTTACCACGAAACCAAGAAAACCTACGCTTTTCTTAAAAAAATGCGATTTTTCTTTGGAGATTCTCATATTTGCCTCGTATAGGCTCTTTAAGACCCACTCTACATGTTGAACATGAGAATTTTCGTCTTTTGAGAAGACGATGACATCGTCAACATAGGCATAGCAAGATTTGCCAATTTGCTCACGCAGTATGTCGTCAACAGTTCTTTGGAAGATGCTGGCCGCATTCTTCAACCCAAAGGGAAGTCGACAAAATTCGTACTTCCCCCCGTTAACTGCAAAGGCTGTTTTTTCACGGTCACGCTCTGCTAGCGTGATCTGGTGATAGCCGGACTTTAGGTCCAATGTCGAAAAGTATTTAGCTTTGCCAAGATTCCCCAAAATCATTGGAATGTTAGGCATAGGGTATCTGTCTGCTATGGTTTTCTCGTTAAGCTTGCGAAAATCCATTACGAGGCGCATATTCTTGTTACCCAACTCGTCCGTCCCCTTCTTGTCCACCACCCAAATGGGGTTGTTGTAGGGGGAAACTGATTTTTTTATGATACTGTTCTTCAGAAGGCTTTGAATCTCTTTATTAACGCATTCCGCTGCTCCCATGGGATAGGGGTACAGTCGGACATAAACTGGTTGTTCATCAGTGGTCCTGATAGTGGCCACCACTGATGTGTTATAGGGAAGTGTTTCTTCCGGACCCGCGAAGGCCTTATGTTTGCTTTTTAGCATCTTTAGGAATGCATCTTTTACAGCATCGGGCACGTCGGCGCAGTCAACATTGGTAAAGTTAACATCCGCGCACCTGTGGAATTCGATTTGTTCAGTTTCTGTGCCACATTTGAGCTGGCCAGACGAAAGACAAAGCGACACTCCTGCTTGCGTGAGCAAGTCGAGCCCCACAATTCCATCAAATGTGGATAGGTCTGGGAGCAAAAAAAATGTGGCGGTTTTGCCGAACAGAGATATAAGGCACTTATGAGTGATCTTCGTGGTGCCGTGTATAGAATGGGTAGAGAAGGAAGAATTTACTGGGCACACACCTTTTAGATTTTTATGTGGTCTGATATAATTCTTGGAAGCGCCCGTGTCGATGAGAAATCTCATCTGGATCCCTGCTACTCTCCCACTGATGTAGGGCAGCAGGGAGTTGTAAAATTTTTGACACAGATGGATCGACGTCCATTGGTTCCTGTGACCCTCCACCTTTGTTCCACCTGCCACTCTGTTGCTCAAATTGACCTTGTTGCTGTTTCTGTTGCTTAGTGAAGTGAGGATTTTTGGAACCGCTGGGTTGCGGATCCCCCTGCTGTTGAACCCTATCTTGCTGACGGACCTGCAGCCTCGGGGCCACTTTTCGTTCCCTATCTTCTTGCCCCTTAGCGAAGCTAGCGGCAAAGGCGTACCTCTCATGGTTTGCCTCTACCTCTTGCGCTAGAGCTAGGGCCGACGGTAAGTCCTTAGGCTTTGCCGCGAACAGGACATCCGTCAGGCTACGCTTTAGACCTGAGATAAAAACACGCAACGCATCATCTCTGAACTTCGTACAGAGCCCTTGTGCCATGTTTGGTTCATAGGACATGTTTACCTTATTGGTGAGAAGAGTAAGCTTTTTCGCAACCTCGTCATAGTATTGTAAAATTGTTAATGAGCCCTGTCTTAGGGTGCTCATCTCTTGCTCTATGACGTGAATGCCTCTCTTATCCCTGTATGTGAAATCGAGACGGTTTATTATGGCATCAAAATTCATTATTGTGCCGAACTGACCCAAAACGCCGTCAGCTGCCCCTCTAATTTTGCTCTTTATAATAATGACCGCCTGGTAGTGGCGTGAGCTGCCGTCGTATGGCTTGTAAATTTTATATGCCGCTATCGCAGCTTGTCTCCAAGAGGCGTACGTCTCTGGCACCCCCGTAAATTCTGGTAAGCATTTAACGGCGTCCAATGGTTCATTACATTGGACGTCGTTTCTGATTTCCACCGGCTCAAATGCCTGGACCGGCGGTGTTTCTATACTACTGGCAGATATTCTGCCAGCCAATTCTTCTAACCGAGCGTTTAAGGAAGCCCTTAGTTCAGCATCTCTTTGCTTCAATACTGCGCTCTGTGCTTCTAAGGCGGAGGCCACTGCGGCATGCACCAAAGCCTTAAGCTGCTCAGCCTCCATTCCCATTTTACACCTGTTGTCAGCGGTTTCTTGCGGAACGGGTTCCCTATCTAAGGTGGTTGAGTCGTCTGACTCAGATCCCCTCGCAGAGCGGTCTCTGTACTTGAGAAACGAGCTGTACATGGACTATACTGTCAACAATAATAGCAACACAATTTCAAGGGCAAATCAACAACAGTAAATTAAATGAATGCTGACAGACGAGACTTTATTGAAAATTGCTGATGGATGCAAAATTTTATTACCCAAAGTTAGTTGGGAGCACAATTACTGCAATTTTTTTTATATTTCTCACTTATGTATTTTTGGATTTTATTTTAAAATTAATCACGCAAATTGAAAAAAGTTTGTGCCGAATGATGGCCCACTTACATTTTATTTGATCCTACAAGGGTTGTAGTTCTACGTCTAAACCTACTGCTTCCCACGCTGCAGTCGCGAATGCTTTTTTATGATCCCTCGCTGAAGTCTATGGTGTTGGTTTACTTCGCTGTCCCAACCGGCTTGCGCGCTGGTTTGGTGACAAGTCGCTGCCCGAAGAGCTCCAGCGGCTTCGGTGTATCAGATGGCTTTTAATTGGGCTTGTGCCGCTGACGTAAATTGATGTAGGTCAGGCACAGCTTTTATAGTTTGCACTGGTAGGTTGGGTATTGTTATTATGTTACACAGCGCGAAGTATCTTGTACTGGTAGATTAGTTCTTTACACTGCACAGCACAAAATAATTATAGCACAAAATGGTCCGAAAAACGTTGGGCGCCAATTAATGTTTAAATAATAAGTCCTCGCGAGTTTTCGTATAAGACTTTTATTTTTATTTAATTTATTTTTATTAGAACACTAGGCCGATATGCCGTAGTGAGCGAGTTACTTTACGCGTGAATTCGCTGGGCCGATGTGCCTCAGTTAAAGCTGAATTAAAAACTAAATTTACAAAAGGTTGAACAAAATTACTTAAGCTATTGTGTGCTTTTCACAACGGCCGCTAGAATGCCTAGCTTGCGCCTCGTGCGCTGCCGTTGTGCAAGAACATCCGGCCCAGAGCTATGTCAGCATCTGTGGCTGGTGTTATATTGCATTTTGCTGATATCCGGCCCAGTGCTATATCAGCATCTGGAGCTGGTGTCGTTGGCCTCTGTTAACTTATATGTGTGTCGCCTGATTGCTGCTCCTTGTTTCTGCTGCTGCTGCTGCTGCTGCTGCTGCTTGCCCCTACATTTGCCTCAAACTGAATTTTAGAGCGAGAGCGAGAGCGGGGGACAGGGAGAGCGATGGCGACGACGACGGCAGAGAACACAAGCAGAAAGAGTGCTTTATTTTACAAATATTTTTTTTTTTTAAATTATATAAAAAATGTGTGCTTACAATTTCTGCATGTGTGTGTGTGTGTATTTGGCACGTAGATCACGTAGGTATGACTATGTTTTGTGTTGTTTGCATTTTAAATTCCTCGTCACTGCTTTATAGAGTATTTTTACAAGTCGGGAGTTTATAGAGATTTTACTTATTGACTAATTGTTAATTTAGATGTGTAATTAAAATCCTAGGTATTAAGTTTAATTTTTTTTTACATTTTTATTTATAGGGTATTTACATTACATTAAAATGTAGTTTTGAAAAGTGTATTTGTATTTGAAGGGCATGCAAAGCAGGCATGGCCAATTATTATACACTGCCTGCATGCCCTTTTTTACAATATTCGCATACTCTTTTTTTTTTTGAGATTGCTCTTGTGTATGTGTGTTTTGTGTTTGTTTTGTAAATAAATTTGCTTACATTCTAGTGATTTTATCTAAATTTAGCGCATTGAAAAAAGGGCGGTGGGAGTTGGTGAAGCGCCAGCGAATCTCGGTTATTCGCCTTGAGCCATCAGGTATCATAGAAGTGGTCAAGTGGACATTGACTGGAGGGAATAGGTTAAGGGTATATATACAGTGAACCACTAATGTCTTCATACAGCATAAATTTGTTAAATTTGCGTATAATAAAGGTGTTTTGATGCCGGTTTTGTATATTAATCTTTTATTCAATCAAATCCCGTTCTAATGATGCAAAAATTTCATTAAACCATTAAGTACCCATCGACAACTTTGAATTTTAAAAAAATTCAATTTTTCAACTTTTTTCCTCGATTTTTTCCAAAAAATATTTTGATGCAGAAAAATTCTTCAAACAATTCTAAGAGTGAGTGATATTCAAAAATATTTTTGCTAGTATTTTTTATAATTTTTTGAAAATCCTAAATATGACGATTTTAACCCATTTTTCCTACTTTTCACACAAAAAGTGGCTTTTTTGCAGTTTTCCAAAAATTATAAAAAAGAGACTCTTTTAAAATGAATCCCACCTTGGCATATTTCACGGACATTTCCGCTGCTAGCTTTTGATTTTTTTTAATTCTTTTTTAGTTTAATTTTAGGGGGATTATTACTCATATTGAATGCTGCCATTTTTGATTTGTGCCTTCCCTCACTTTTATCAAAAACACAAACGGCCTTTAAAGGGGACATTATGGTATAATTAAGTTTTGTTTTTAGGTAATATCCCTACAGTTTCAATCATTAAGGAATGTCTAGGGAATCACTAGGGATTGTTTCCCTAACGCTAGGGATTCACTAGGGATCTTGTTTGAAAATCCCTAGGGAATTTAACATTGTGAGTTCATTCTATTAAGGAAAAGGAACTTTCCCTTGTGATTCCCTTGCGTTTTCCCTAAGGGAATCTCTAAGGAACTCTGCCGAGAAATCCCCATGGATTCCCTAGCGTTTCTTTGGACATTTTCGCTAGGGAATCCTCATTGACTTTTGCATAAAATTCCCCATGGATTCCCTAGCGTTTCTTTGGACATTTTCGGTAGGGAATCCTCATTGACTTTTGCATCAAATTCCCCATGGATTCCCTAGCGTTTCTTTGGACATTTTCGCTAGGGAATCCTCATTGACTTTTGCATCAAATTCCCCATGGATTCCCTAGCGTTTCTTTGGACATTTTCGCTAGGGAATCCTCATTGACTTTTGCATAAAATTCCCCATGGATTCCCTAGCGTTTCTTTGGACATTTTCGCTAGGGAATCCTCATTGACTTTTGCATCAAATTCCCCATGGATTCCCTAGCGTTTCTTTGGACATTTTCGCTAGGGAATCAATATCGAATTTTATATATTTACTAAATGAACAAATACGCTAATTTATTTTTAATACGAATATTAATAATTATTATTACTTCTTTTTTTTATTATTATTAAATATTTTTATTTTCATTGATTTTCCTTATTTTCTAATAATTTTTTGTATTTATTTTTTTGTTTGTTGGCATTGTTTTTAATGCATAGCATTGATTTGGCTAAGGCTCTTTCGGCCGGCTGTGTCCCATCCACAAGAGAAATGGCGTCTGAAATAATATTTAATAAAATTATATTAAAAAAATTAAATATGAAGACCATTTAAAATATTTACCCAACAAAGCCGGAAAGAAGGACGCATAAGTTTTCAGTCGCTTTATGCCGACGGTCCCTTCAATGGTATGGGACACAATGAGCTCTTCTCCAAGGACACTTTTTAAGGATTTAGAAAGTGTCGCTTGGAGAAGCAATTCCTTCATTTTGGTTATCTGGAAATAAAGGAAAATTGGTTTATTAAAAAAAAATAAGGTATTTGTTAATTAACTTGTACTTACATAAATATGCCTATTTTCTGGCAAAATTTTGAGGTCAACCCCCATTAAATTTTCTTCTGAAGAGATTGGAAAGGTTGACCCCTGCGCTTCTGTGCTGGTTGATGCCTTTTTCAATATTTGCTTGACATATCCATTTTGAGCCCCAAGCTTGTCGACAATGAAGGCTAGCTCCAATTTTATCTCGTTCGACATGTTGGACAAGGCTGTTGTCATGTCGCCCCTCAACTCCTCTATAGCCGTCTTGACACCCTCGACTTCACAACGAAGCTCAGTGAGTTCTTCTAGAAAAGTAAAATTGAAAATTAATTTGAAATAAAACAAAATTGTTAGTATTTTATATTTGCATATCTTTTAACTTACGCCTTAGGGTGGAATTTTCCGATTCATCCTCTAAATAAAATGAAAAGCATTACTTTTTGTTTTTTGTTTTAAGTTTTATTAAGATACTTACGGTTAGTCGCAAAATTGATTTTTCTAACTTTGTTTGGGAGATGTCCATTTGATTCTGCCATTCTAAATAAAGTAATGGTTAGTGGTTAGTGGTTAATGGTTAGTGGTTAATGGTTAAGGGTTAATGATTAATGGTTAATGATTAATGGTTAATTGTAAATGAATGATCAATTATATATATATACCTACCAAGGTAGGTGAATCTTCAAAGATATCTATAGAGCCGTCCCGTTAGATATGCCCGATTCTTCTAATACGCCTACGGACTAAACACCTCCAATAACATTTATTTAAAAAAATTTTAATACTTAAAGGTAGCAATACAGAAAAAATCTTTACTATAACTATATTAAAAATGTAAAAAGGGAACTAATACTAAACCCCCCTTATATGGAATCCCTATCGCTTTCCTATGAAACTGGGATACATGAAATCTTTCTATATCTGTTGCTATATTCGAATTAACTAAACATATACCTAGGGACAAAGAGTTTAAGGGCTCATCATAAAAACTTTTAATTTCTAGAAATCTTCTACCTAAAATAAAAATTTCTTCTAGCTCTTCTTCAAAAGATTCTATCTGGATTGGAATATTTTCTATTGTAATAAAAAAAGTATCTGGCCTTCTATGACTTGGGGAAAATCCATTTAACTTAAGCTCATTTCTATCTAGTTTTATTTTATCTTCTCTTCCCCCAATGTGGCTATCTTCAACTATTTTCCTATTAATTTGCTGCAATATTTGTGTAGGCTTACGGACAAATCGCTTAAGAGTTTGCAAATAATTTTCAAAGGAGTAAGAGGAGCCTGCAATCGGATCTCCGATCTGTTTAGCAGTTTCTCTTACAAATAGATTTAACATTTGTTGAGAAGTTTCGAGATTAGATTCTCTTTGTTTTTGCGAACACAGCGGTCTGTAGGCACAGTGGAGAAATAAAAACTCATAATACTGGTCATCAATAATTGCATCTTTAAGAGCTACAATACCAGTGTATAATAGAAATTGCCTGAACTCAGTTGCTTTCCAGTTAGGAAGCTCTAGCAATGTTCTCGGCTTTCGAGCAAACTCTTTTGGGATGAATTGTTTCATTAATATTAATATTGTGGAGATTAAATCTTTACTTTGTTTCGAAATCTTACAAACGCGGACTGAACAGTTAAATACTCCTTTTTGTGGTGATTAGGGTATTTTCTAGAGCGAAAGTCTTCATCTGTTATTAATTCAGCACAGTTTGTACTAAATGTCAAAACAGAGTCTACTTTATGTGCTACCTGAATGCACTTGCTACAGCCATGACTGGATGTATGTCCAGGTGTGCCTGTAACAAAAGCTCTTGCAGGAGCATCGCAGACAATTGCTCTAAGTTCTAAGTGACCTTTTTTATTTGAAATGGTGAGGCCATTTTTCATAATATCGGACAATTCAGAAGTAAATTTAGACAAAAATATTTCGCAGTTGAATGGCTTACTGTGACCCATAAATACTCCTATTGGTAAAATAGGGCAATAATTTATATTATTCATTCTTATTAAAATGGGCCACAATTGCGCACGCGAACTTTTAAATAACGGAAGTCCGTCAATATTAATATCAATGCTCAACACATTAGGAAGATTGGGCAAAACTGAAAGTTTATTTAATTGCTTTGACAAGCCGATATGTAAATAGGAGCCATCTCCAACTTCAGTGATATCCGGCTTATCAGGGAAATTAAACTTATAGAAGGGCTTTACTTTTAAATTATGGGAATTTAAAATAGAAATTAACTCTATGGCACAGTCTCGTTTTGGCTTATGTTTTAAATACCAATTTTTTAATTGAGTATTTAAATCATTGCCAACTTTTTCTTCTACTACTATTCTGTCAGTCTCTTCCTGCAATTCAACAAATTCTAATTCTTCCCCCACTGCCGCTATCTGCTCAAAATTATTATCATTTAACTCTTCTCCTACATTGGCTCTTTCCCTAAAGCTTCTGCGTACAGTCTCTAATTCCTCCCGAATAGCATCTCTTTCCCTTTTAACTAACTTGTGCATTTGCCTATTACCAACCATTTTGATTTTATTGCTACCTTTAAATACTTAAATTTTTATTTTTACGGTGAACAACTTTATTTTTAAGTGATACAAAAAATTATACATACATATTAAAATATACATATATATATATATATATATATATATATTAATATAATATATAAATTTACATGAATAAATATATATATATATATATATATATATATTAGGTTGTCCCTTATTTTGGCAAAGTTGTTATTTTTAAACGCATACGGGCTAGATCTGTTCATTTGGTCCTAAAGCACTTGGAAAAGTTTTTTTACCTCAATCGGAGTATGATAACCCGTGCCGACTTGGATCGGAAAATTTAAAAATTATATGTGGCAAAAAAAAATAAAAAAATTTTTTTAAATTTTTTATTTTTTTTGTTTTGTTCATTTGGTCCTAAAGTACCCATAAATAAATTTTCACCTTATTCGGAGTACGATAACACATATAAAATTGCTTTGAAACATGAAAAAACAGTGTTTTAACACTGATTATACATTTTTCGATGTTTTTCATGTTTCAAAGCAATTTTGAATGTGTTATCGTACTCCGATTAAGGTGAAAATTTATTTATGGGTACTTTAGGACCAAATGAACAAAACAAAAAAATAAAAAATTAAAAAAAAAATTTTTTTTTTTTTGCCGCGTATAATTTTAAAATTTTCAGATGAATTTTGCGGAAAATTCCTCAATGATTCCCTAACGATTCTTGAGCCATTTTCATTAGGGAATCTTCCATGAATTTTGCGGAAAATTCCTCAATGATTCCCTAACGATACTTGAGCCATTTTCACTAGGGAATCTTCCATGAATTTTGCGGAAAATTCCCCAATGATTCCCTAACGATTCTTCGCTAGGAATTTTGCTGAAAATTCCTCAATGATTCCTTAACGATTCTTATGCCATTTTCGCTAGGGAATCATATAATTTTACACAATAACTCAAAGTAAATAAATGAATTACGTATGTAATTATAATTTAAATTTATTGCATTATAAGCAACGGTGGCCAAAAGTATTTTAGCCCCTTTTAAAATTAGTTCTAGCCAAATTTTGAACTTAGCAAAATAAATAAAAATAGTTGCTGTGCCAATAATTATGATAGCCAGTGTATATATATGCATTAGGGCGGGTCAATTTTTTTTCGCTAAAATTCGTCCACCAGAATCGTAATCTACGATGAATTCTAAGATATTTTCAGGAAGAAACTATATGTCTAAAATCAATTCCTAGCCTCCGCTGAGAAGCATGAAGATTTCAGGTTAAGGTATTTTAAGGTATTTAAGGTATTAAAATAAAAATAACAAATTTTCCAAAAATGTTGGGCCTTATTCTGATTCATCTTTTTACAATAAATTTTTATAAATAATTTTTATTTTTAATTAACCAAACTATTTTTTTTTAATTCGTTTAAATTAGTCGAGCAAGCTATGAACAATGCCTTTTAAGGAAATTAGAGGCAAAAGTCTGTAACTTTCTAACGAAATATGATATCGGTATGAAATTTGAAATATATATTCTTGACATTTGACAAAAAATTTAGACAATAAAAAATAAGTGGGCGTGGCATCCAAATGGGCGTTAAAAAATTAAAAAAAATTGGAAAAATAGAATTTTATTTTTATTAATTTTTTATTTTTGTTTTAAAAATATTTTAAACATCTTTAGTGTAAAATTTTGTCAAAAAAAATTTTTTTCAACTGTCATGATTTCTAATCCCGTTTGACAAAGCTCTCCGAGATTTAAAAGCTAGAGCCCATTACCGACCCCATCACCGAATTTAGCTTATAGTTAAACTCAACATTTAAAATATTTTTGTTTTATTTTTAGAAAGCAAATAACAAAATATATCAAATAAAAAATAACTTATCCGTCAATTTTTAAAGTCTTTCTTAGACTCGATTTGATGATATGTGGAACGACTTTCTTTCTAAGAAAGACTTTAAAAATTGACGGATAAGTTATTTTTTATTTGATATATTTTGTTATTTGCTTTCTAAAAATAAAACAAAAATATTTTAAATGTTGAGTTTAACTATAAGCTAAATTCGGTGATGGGGTCGGTAATGGGCTCTAGCTTTTAAATCTTGGAGAGCTTTGTCAAACGGGATTAGAAATCATGACAGTTGAAAAAAAAATTTTTATGACAAAATTTTACACTAAAGATATTTAAAATATTTTTAAAATTAAAATAATAAAAATAAAATTATATTTTTCCAATTTTTTAATGTTGAAAAAACCGACCTTTATCGTTTGACCGATAATTAACGCCCATTTGGATGCCACGCCCACTTATTTTTCATTGTCTAAATTTTTTGTCAAATGTCAAGAATATATATTTAAAATTTCATACCGATATCATACTTCGTTAGAAAGTTACAGACTTTTGCCTCTAATTTCCTTAAAAGGCATTGTTCATAGCTTGCTCGACTAATTTAAACGAATTAAAAAAAAATAGTTTGGTTAATTAAAAATAAAAATTATTTATAAAATTTGTTGTAAAAAGATGAATCAGAATAAGGCCCAACATTTTTGGAAAATTTGATATTTCTATTTTAATACCTTAAATACCTGAAAATACCTTAACCTGAAATCTTCATGCTTCTCAGCGGAGGCTAGGAATTGATTTTAGACATATAGTTTCTTCCTGAAAATATCTTAGAATTCATCGTAGATTACGATTCTGGTGGACGATTACCACGTTTTTTTCGACCCGAACAAATTGACCCGCCCTAATATGCATGCATGTACATATAAAAATTTTATTGCAATTGTTGCTCATCGAGCACAAATAAAATAATCTTTATGAACTTACATACATATATGTATAATTGATTATCAATCACGAAATTGATAATCAATCGAAATGACATCACTTAACTTACCTGAAATTGTTTTTTCCTGCGTTTTTTTTTTTTTTAAATCACTTCTCTCCTCTTGTCAAGACTTCAAACGGGCCGTGCTCTGCTTGCTGTCAGGAATCAAATGGACTCGTAGACAAAGCGACGCGCGCCGACAATCAAAGACAAAAACAACAATAGGTCCCGTTAACCTTTTTTTTGTTGGCCCGAGCGCTTCCCAGTAGAACCTGAATTCATGTGGTGAACAAATTGCACACAGCATTCAGCCGTTAAACTTCAGGGGTAAAGCTATAGCCCAAAGTCTACTAAGGTTTCAGGGCGAGACCCCTGAAAGCGTATAGAAAATGTCTATCGTTTTTTCCGGGGTACTTTTTGCTGCAAGAAAAAAAGTCCCTGCAGCTAACTTAACGTTGCCAACGCCTGGCAATAAATATCGAAAACATTTGTTATGACTTTTAAACCAAACTTTTCTGTAATTCTGTATTCTTAAAAGAATTCATAATAAATGTAATATATTGAATAAATTTTTTTATTAATTAATCATTTTTATAATATGGCAAAATGTTGTTTTGTTACTTGCCGACAGTTTATCGCATCCGAATATCGATTGCCAGCTAGCTCACGGCATTTCCAGGGATGGATAAGACCCTCGATAGACGGATAGTCGGGTAACATCAATTTATTTATTTTCTGAATTTCACCGGTCATCTGTTCTGGCGTTCCTGTTTGACAAGAAGGGAAATTATGGCACTGACAAACTGCCAGCACCTGCGTCGCCCACCCTACCATTAGTTAATCCTGATGAAATGAGATCAACTCCCTACTCCGGCCACTCTAGCCGTGCGTCAGCCCATTTCACCCCATATTAAGGTATTTACTCAAGTTTTTCCATTTAGAACTTATTACAAAACATTTATTTAATTAATCCTAACATTTCGTTTTCTATTCTATTTTTAGTTCATTTATATTTAACTCAACCTGGCTGAGACACCCTAATAATCACCACCTAACGCTCGAGCAGTCAGAGAAGCTATAAAGGAACCCAGGGGCTGATGACAATAAAGGATTAAATTAACAAATATAAATTAAGAGAAATAAATAATAAGTTAAACAATTAAACAAATAAGTAAATAACAAGTAAATATATAAATCAATAAATAATAAGTTATAACAATAATAATAATAGACAACTAGAAATTCATTGTCTTCAGCAGTGGATGTTCGTATGTTTTAGTTAAGGAGCATTGCCTTTTGATTTTTGCAGACAAATGATTAATAAATCCTAATTGTGCTTATTCATGTGTGTTTTGTGTCCTAATAGTATTAATTTTATGCTTTAGCGAGTTGCGGGTGAATTTTCCCTACTTGGGACTCAGCACGCGTACTGCAGGGGTATTTTCTTGTTGGCACTTCGGTTTCTGCCTTTTTATGTCTCTTTTTTTCTAATTTGTGAAAAAGGTGGTAAATATGGCATAAAAACCTGGTGGCCACCCAGATGCGGTGGCCAATCGCTCCTCCGGTGGCGCCCTCCTGCGAATTTTTCTCAATTGTTCTCTGCAGACTGTTGGTATAAAATGCCCTGTGCGGTACTTGCCACTATACAAAAGAAAATCAGTATTTATTAAATGCGCACGCACAAATTCACCACTATTTCAAATTGAATATACTGACCCAACAGTTGCGAGTCTCACTGATAGATCTTCCGTTTGGGATTTTCCCACAAAGTTATTCAAAAAAATATGACGATCTTTTTATTTTAATAAGATCTGTGAAGGCTGGCTCCGACATCCACGTTTTATAACTCTTCTTCTCTTTAAATTTTCTTCTTTAAAGCAAAGGAAACAAGGAGGAATGAAAAATACCAAAAAAAAAGGAAATTTATCGAGTGGCAACCCGCCCTCAGCCCTGGAAACAACATACACAGCTCTGCTCCTCACATACTTGTGCTCCTCACGCAAACAGCTGATGTTGATAAACATTGCGCATTTTTCATTTGTTTTATTTTGTGTGTGCATAAATGTACGAAATAATCGCATTTCGTAACACCACACCGCCGCCGGGGGGGGGGGGGGGGGGGGAGAGTTGTTGGTGTTCTTGTGGAATCTGTCGGCGCCAACGTAGGCCATCGCCCACGCCCTGAGATCTCGGGTAAGTTTTTGTTGTTGTTTTGCTTTGCTAGCCGGGCACAAAATTCGCACTACGTCTTCCAGATGCGAACCCTCCGTGCAGCTTCAACACGCTAATGTGATTCCCTCTCCGCCGCCTTCACGTGGCCGATATAGCGCCTCTACGACTGGATCCTTCCCTGGATTTTCGCCTGCCTGTGCCGCCTCAGCTTTATTTAATTGTCGTCTGTGGAATCCGGCGTGGCACCGTTGCTGTAAGCAAAAGCGCAAGTTTGGCCAAATCGCCAGCTTCCTGCTCTCCGCTTGCTTCGTAAGCCAATGTTCGGTTCGGTTGTCCATTGCTCCTTGTCCTGAAGAGCAGTTTATGGATCGTTCGTGCTCTTCAGTGTGCTGTGAAATCTGCTCATCCAACTGTGCATCTGATTCCCTGCTGTCTTCTGCGTCGGTGAGGACATTTTGAACTGTTTGTGGAATAGTAGACGGCAATGGTATCGCCGGCTCCTGGACTTGCTGTGGCTCTGGTGTCTCGCTTTTCATACCACTGTCGAGGGAAATCGAGTCTGCTTCGGTCACGGGCGCTGCAGAGGGATCTCCCGGCGCACGGAGTTGCTGCGGCGTTGATGGAGTAGAATCCGTGTTTGATGCTGCCAGTGTTGGGTGCTGCTGCTGTTCTGCTGGCGTGTAATCAACTGCATACATAACCCGGACCGTCTCCCAGTTCTGTTTCATAAACGCCAGCATCTCCCTCCTCATCTCATCCTTGAAATTTGAAAACTCGCTGGACTGCGAACTGCGGTAAGTTTCATGAGCTTGCAGTAGGGCAACATTAATCGCTGATCTCAATTCGCTTGACAGGGGTATTGATTCCAAATCTCTGCCTGGCAGTCGAGTCTCTGACGACTTTCTCACTGTTCCGGTGCCGGCTGAGCTATCCCGGAGGCCACCAACTGCTCTGAGTTGAGACGTGTCTGAATCCATTTGTGACAGCTCTAGCGATGGTGCGTCAGCAGGTAAATCTGATTTCCCGGACTGAGAACGAGTCACTGGGACAAAAATCTACTCCCTCTATTCTGGATATATTCCAATCCCCTAGTCAACCTAATTTCCAGTTTCCTATCTTTCCCTGAACTGCTACTCTTTACATATCTGCGAGTCACAACTATTAAGCCTGTTTTGTACTATCCCTAAGATTTTCTATTTGTTTCCGATGAGGAAGTGCTTTTAACGTTTATATTATTAATTTTTATATGTACTGTCTTTTATTACGTTATAAACATATTGTTTATTGTTATTATTCATTAAGTTTTTACGAATTTAATTTTATAATTTATGCTGCAACCAAACTACTATAGTCCAAGCCAAATTATTATTATTATAATTTGAATTACGATTACAATAATTTAATTGCGGTAAGATATGTTTTACTATTTATTTTAAACATTAATGAACTTTCACGCGACAATATTAAACCAAGACAGCATAAAACTGTATAAATTAACATAAATAGACATAAGTACCTGTATTACATATATAACATATAAATACAAATACTCACAAATATCAACATTAACAACAAGCATACACTGTTTTCCTCGATCTAATATTTTAGCCTGTTGTTCTTTCGTTTTATTTTAATTAATATATTCAAAAATTTGTATATTTTATATTTTCAGACACATACATAAAGACGGGGGTGAAATGAAACTAACAGCACGACTGGGCATCGATCAGAATGACAATGATTTATCGTTCTTGACCGGATTTACAACGCTTCCTCCTCCTTGCTTTTCCAGGAACGCCAGAATGTCTTGTAATTTGGACTATTGCATACAAATCAAAAGATAATAGCCGGATGGACTATATCAGATAGTGAGTATTATATAAAATTCAATCTTAGATTTTCAGAAATATTAACATGCTATCCTTTTAGTAACCGATCTTACAACGACGGCAACGCGGCTTTGGAGCGATTGACTCCATTCCGGGACCAGCCGATGCGCGATCAATCGCCAATTGGATTTTGGTACAGCGCTCCCTATACCCGTCAACTTTATGTTGGCCGAATATTGTCCGTCGACGGCAACGCGGCTTTGGACTGATGATTCCATTCCGGGACCAGCCGAGGGACAATTTCTGCTAATACGGGTAGCACTCGTTACGCATTCCATTATGGCAACTACGGTGGATCTCTATCTCCTTCTCGCGGACCAACAACTTCAGCGAAACTTCTGGCTAAATCGAACAACTGTATGCTACGGTAATATTAATTTTGCGATTTCGGATTACAACAGACATTCTAACGATTCTCCTATTTTCAGTTTGGGCGCCATGTGTTACTTGCCGACAGTTTATCGCATCCGAATATCGATTGCCAGCTAGCTCACGGCATTTCCAGGGATGGATAAGACCCTCGATAGACGGATAGTCGGGTAACATCAATTTATTTATTTTCTGAATTTCACCGGTCATCTGTTCTGGCGTTCCTGTTTGACAAGAAGGGAAATTATGGCACTGACAAACTGCCAGCACCTGCGTCGCCCACCCTACCATTAGTTAATCCTGATGAAATGAGATCAACTCCCTACTCCGGCCACTCCAGCCGTGCGTCAGCAAATTTCACCCCATATTAAGGTATTTACTCAAGTTTTTCCATTTAGAACTTATTACAAAACATTTATTTAATTAATCCTAACATTTCGTTTTCTATTCTATTTTTAGTTCATTTATATTTAACTCAACCTGGCTGAGACACCCTAATAATCACCACCTAACGCTCGAGCAGTCAGAGAAGCTATAAAGGAACCCAGGGGCTGATGACAATAAAAGATTAAATTAACAAATATAAATTAAGAGAAATAAATAATAAGTTAAACAATTAAACAAATAAATAAATAACAAGTAAATATATAAATCAATAAATAATAAGTTATAACAATAATAATAATAGACAACTAGAAATTCATTGTCTTCAGCAGTGGATGTTCTTATGTTTTAGTTAAGGAGCATTGCCTTATGATTTTTGCAGACAAATGATTAATAAATCCTAATTGTGCTTATTCATGTGTGTTTTGTGTCCTAATAGTATTAATTTTATGCTTTAGCGAGTTGCGGGTGAATTTTCCCTACTTGGGACTCAGCACGCGTACTGCAGGGGTGTTTTCTTGTTGGCACTTCGGTTTCTGCCTTTTTATGTCTCTTTTTTTCTAATTTGTGAAAAAGGTGGTAAATATGGCATAAAAACCTGGTGGCCACCCAGAGGCGGTGGCCAATCGCTCCTCCGGTGGCGCCCTCCTGCGAATTTTTCTCAATTGTTCTCTGCAGACTGTTGGTATAAAATGCCCTGTGCTGTACTTGCCACTATACAAAAGAAAATCAGTATTTATTAAATGCGCACGCACAAATTCACCACTATTTCAAATTGAATATACTGACCCAACAGTTGCGAGTCTCACTGATAGATCTTCCGTTTGGGATTTTCCCACAAAGTTATTCAAAAAAATATGACGATCTTTTTATTTTAATAAGATCTGTGAAGGCTGGCTCTGACATCCACGTTTTATAACTCTTCTTCTCTTTAAATTTTCTTCTTTAAAGCAAAGGGAACAAGGAGTAATGAAAAATACCAAAAAAAAAGGAAATTTATCGAGTGGCAACCCGCCCTCAGCCCTGGAAACAACATACACAGCTCTGCTCCTCACATACTTGTGCTCCTCACGCAAACAGCTGATGTTGATAAACATTGCGCATTTTTCATTTGTTTTATTTTGTGTGTGCATAAATGTACGAAATAATCGCATTTCGTAACAGTTTTCTTATTAAATATTTTTATCGTGGCGGTTATCGATAAATACAGGGCTGGCAATACTATATCGCCAATCGAAGACACTGCAGCCCTTCGTTTGAGTATTTCGTGAATAAAGTGCAATAATAAGGTAAGTTTTAACTATAAATATATGAATAAATGTTTATTTTAATTGTATTTGTAACCCAATAGATCGTCTGAATTAATTGCCCAATGACTAAGAACATACACTATTGCAAGCAAGTCGAGGAGAGCATCACACGTAAGTAAATGAAACGTGTAACCAATTAAACTCCAAATTTGTTTTAATTATTTCATTTTTTAGAATCAACTTGTAGGAAGCTGTTCAAAATAGAAAGTACGAAGATTGACAAATCGCCCATCAATAAGGTAAGAATTAATCAATTTAATGTTATTGCAACAATCAATTAATTGATTCTAAATTTCAGATTAAGCCCTTCTAGTAAATGCTGTGGCCAAGAGGAATATGATAATATTTAAAAATATTTTAAGCATATTTAAAAGTTAACTACAATTAAGTTTAAAGTAAATGCTTTAAAATAAAAAATTAAACAACAATTTTGTGTGTATAAATTTTTGCCGCCGATTCGGCACAATTTTCCAATGGCCTAAAGCAAGGGAAATTCCGGACAAAAATTCCCACCCCTGAAGAAGCGATGCAACATTTCGATACGCTTTCAGGGGTGACGGCCTGAAACCTTAGCGGAAGCTTCCGCCAAATCTTCCGCCAGCGTATACCGAATTACCCCGCTCACGCTAATGTAAAAGCGAATTAGAACTTTACATAAAGTGGCTGCACAGCTCCCCTGAACGTTCAGCTGGCATTCTTAACGTTTTTCACTACAAAAGAGCCACTGGGTTGCAACGTGCTGTTGCACATATTTTCTATCACTCTTGTTGGCAGCGGGGTAAACTCGGGTTCGCAGAATAAGTGGCATAAAGTCGAAAATTGCATATATCGAGCTGAAACTTGGCATATTTATTGAATATACCACTCTAAATATTTAAGCAATACTTTGAGTCAGCTTGACCACGACTACCCCGACTGCCCATATAAGACAACATGACGTATACGTGATTTAAATTATATTTACATACAAACAAGCACATCTAGAAAATACAGCCATCGGAAAAGCCGCAAAAAGCCGCAAACCGGATTGTTATTATATTTTTATGAATAGGTTCTACTTTTTTTTCAACATACATTACACATCGCAGAAATACGCAGAAGACTTTTTTTTTCTCTACAAAAGACGAACTCTTTGGTTAAATTTTTTCTTATTGAACAACACAAAACAATACACATATTATCACATATAACAAGTTTTGACACAAAATCTTTTCATTCAACTCCAATTTACATACCTCGGTCTTCAAAATCCATTTTTAATAATAACCAATTTGCTTATCGTGTGGAATTGCCAAGCGCACAAAGTCGACAAAAGTTTGCAGCCAATTTTGTCACAAAAGTCAGCTGTTTAATCGGCTGACTTTGGAGCTTGATAAAAAATGCCAGGGTTGCATTTTTAGCAAAAATATTTATTGATGCTTTTCACAGAGGGAATCTAGTATATATATGTTAAATAAAAATGTAGATTTGCTTCAATTAAATTTTCGACTTTATGCCACTTATTTGTCAATCCGGCCCAGTGTGCGTCGGCCGAAAACTTGCACGCCCGACAGAGAAAAAAGTAACAACAACAAGAAACCAACAGCCTCTGCCTGAAACCATGAAGTAACAACATAAGGAGGTCTCGTCGGCAAAAAGCTCTCCCTTGACTATATTAACAATAAGTGCGAGTGAAAAGGCTCATCGTAGTGAGTGTGAGTGAGATGACAATAGAATGCGTTGATTAACCCTTAGATGGTGCATGGGGTTTAAAGTTGCCTATGTAAGAAAAAGAATTGAATTTTTTTTTATAATTCAATTTTTAATAATTTTGAACTTGGAAGTAAAGCGCACAGTTGGCTCCCACAATGTTCTCCTCTATAAACATTTCGGTACATTCATAAATTTAGCGCCTTGTACGTGCTTGCGGCAAATACTGCAATAAGACAATTTTCTTCTGCACAAGGGTTAATGTTTTGAAAAAAAAATTCGTCCGCACACAACCTTTCACGTCAACAAGCAAGCACGCACTGAAGCATTAAGGGAGAACAACCGAACGATTTGACAGCCGACGAGACCTCCTTATGTTGTTACTTCATGCCTGAAACGTACAATTTTTGTCGATGTCAACGTCGGCCGAAAACTTGTACGCCCGACAGAGAAAAAAGTAACAACAACAAGAAACCAACAGCCTCTGCCTGCAACGTACAATTTTTGTCGACGTCAACGTCGGCCGAAAACTTGTACGCTAGAGAGGGAAAGAAAATAGAAAAAATGAACAGCAGCAGCCTCTGCCTGCAACGTAAAATTTTTGTCGACGTCAACGTCGGCCGAAAACTTGTACGCTAGAAAGGGAAAGAAACAAAGAAAAAACGAACAGCAACAGCCTCTGCCTGCGTCGCTTAAGCAGCACACGCACGACGTACATTTTTTTTGGACGTCGGCACGCAACGAAACAAGAGAAACGAACAGAAACAGACGAAAAGTAACTCCGGTCGACTCTGGCAGAACTATTAGAAAAATAACAACAAAATGTCAAAAAATAACAACAACATTAAGCGACTGCATTTCAGTTCTGAAGGGTTCACACACATGCAAATGCGTAAGTATTAGATGCAACAATTATTGCAAACACGGGTTGTTGGTTGTGAAAATTTTGTCCGTTTCTTTTCCCATATGGTTTTGTTTGCTTGTTTTTTTTTCGCGTGTCACTTCTGTTTTACCGCGTGGCTGCAACACTTAAGTGAATTCAACAACTTTAAAGGAAAGTAATTCTGAGTAAGCTTACTGATAACTATATTGTTTTAAACATATTTATATTTGATATAAAGTGGGTGCATATTATTCCAATTAGTTTTCATCTTTGTCTGTACCAGTTCTAACAAGAAAATGTTTACCAAAAAGGGATTTAGCAAGAGAAACATACGGCTTGCCGCTGTTCATAGACGCAGAATAGGTGTTGTTGTTTTCAGAAATGGAGAGCAATTCCGAAATCGCTCTTAAATCCTTGGAAGCCAGAATAGAGCAAGTGGAGAAGAACATGGATTGTCTTCTAAAAAACCAATCGACAATTATAAAAAACCAATCCACCATTCTGGCTATCCTGACTAAACTGACGCAGGACGATTTACCCACCGATGTCGACTTCCTCATAAGGACAGTGGACGACTTGGCGAAAATGGAAGCCAAAATACCCAAATACGTAAGTGTTTTAGAAAATGTTTAGAAATTTAACGCAAGCTTTTTATTTAATATTAATTAAATTAATCATTATTTTTTGCAGGATAATATTGTATCGAAAATAATCAAGGGTGACCTTTCTAAGAACTTGGATGGCATCTTAGGGCCGGAGATTATACTCCAATTTAATTACGATGGCATCTTTGGAAAGATGCCATTCAAGAAGTACTCTTCTCTCAACAATGCTCTGTTAAGTAAGTACTACTCAGCGTTGTATGTAAAGACTGAATTAATATTTTTATTATTTTCTTCAATATAGATGCTGTCAAAGAAGAGGGCATGAGTAGCCGCGGCTACATACAGCTTATTAGAGCTGCATTTAAATCGAATAAGGGCCGCATTGCAAAAAGAAAATTTGATGAGAATATTAAGGAGCGGAAGAGAAAGGAGGATGACGACAAAGACAAAGACAAGGACAACGGCAAGGAAAACGTCGATTTAGCTAATTTAAGCGTTATTTATGTTTAAGTTTATAGTTTATAGTATAGTATAGTTTTGAATTTTTTTTCCTATTTTTTTTTTAATTTTTATTTTTATTTTCAATTTTATTTATTTTTTTCTTATTTTTATTTTGATTTTGAATTTAATTTTTATTTCTTTCATTTTATTTAATTTTTTGTTTTTATTTTATTTAGTTATTACATTTTTATTTTGATTTTGTAATTATAAATATAATATAAAATAAATAATTATGAATACTTTTTTGAAAAATTACAATCTTTTATTTTGGAGTGGGTTTAGCATCTGCATTACAATCATACAAGCTTGGTATACCATTCAGTAAAGCATCTGCATTACCGTCCTTTAGGTATGGTATACCAGTCAGTAAAGCATCTGCATTACGATCCTATACGCAACAGTATACAGGACGGTAATGCAACACGAAGTGTGCTCACTCAATTAACCGCATACTGGCTCGATTACAAGTATGCGGTTTTGAAGCTGGTCCAGCTTAACAGCGGCCAACCTTATGGAAAAGTAATGCAAGTTTGGGTATGAATTCGAATTCATACTGGCCGCGAAGTATGGTGGTTGTAATCGATTGTCGAATACGAATTTCCGCCACTGGGTAGGAATGGAATATAGAAATGTAATTAACATACACAAATATGTCAACTAACATCCCAGTGGCGGGAACCAGCCACAACCGAATGTGTTAACGCAACGGAATGCATCGGAATGCATTGTAATCAATCTTTTCGCCAGTTGTTTGAACGTAGGTAAAAATGCGGCGCTGTTTCGGCGCTGTTCTGCCATCGAACATGCACGAATATCTTTCAGCTTTTGTTGTTGTTGTTTGTGCAAATTTTGTCCGTTTCTTTTCCCATATGGTTTTGTTTGCTTGTTTTGTCGCGTGTCACTTCTGTTTTACCGCGTGGCTACAACACTTAAGTGAATTCAACAACTTTAAAGGAAAGTAATTCTGAGTAAGCTTACTGATAACTATATTGTTTTAAACATATTTATATTTGATATAAAGTGGGTGCATATTATTCCAATTAGTTTTCATCTTTGTCTGTACCAGTTCTAACAAGAAAATGTTTACCAAAAAGGGATTTAGTAAGAGAAACATACGGCTTGCCGCTGTTCATAGACGCAGAATGGGTGTTGTTTATATACTGATACTACACAATATTTAAATGTTTTTCAGAAACTGAAAACAATACCGAAATCACTCTTAAATCCTTAGAAGCCAGAATAGAGCAAGTGGAGAAGAACATGGATTGTCTTCTAAAAAACCAATCGACCATTATAAAAAACCAATCCACCATTCTGGCTATCCTGACAAAACTGACGATTTACCCACCGATGACGACTTCCCCATAAGGACAGTGGACGACTTGGCAAGGCAAGGAAAACGACGAGCAAATGGGTGTAGCTACTTTAAGCGTTATTTATGTTTAAGTTTATAGTTTATAGTATAGTATAGTTTTGAATTTTTTTTTCCTATTTTTTATTTAATTTTTATTTTGATTTTCAGTTTTATTCATTTTTTTCTAATTTTTATTTTGATTTTTTATTTCTTTCATTTTATTTAATTTTTCGTTTTTATTTTATTTAGTTATTACATTTTCATTTTGATTTTGTAATTATAAATATAATATAATATAAATAATTTTAAATACTTTTTTGAAAAATTACAATCTTTTATTTTGGGGTGGGTTTAGCATCTGCATTACAATCATACAAGCTTGGTATACCATTCAGTAAAGCATCTGCATTACCGTCCTTTAGGTATGGTATACCAGTCAGTAAAGCATCTGCATTACGATCCTATACGCAACAGTATACAGGACGGTAATGCAACACGAAGTGTGCTCACTCAATTAACCGCATACTGGCTCGATTACAAGTATGCTGTTTTGAAGCTGGTCCAGCTTAACAGCGGCCAACCTTATGGAAAAGAAATGCAAGTTTGGGTATGAATTCGAATGCATACTGGCCGCGAAGTATGGTGGTTGTAATCGATTGTCGAATGCGAATTCCCGCCACTGGGATGCTCTCTCGCTGCAGCAGCAGCATACATACACATACATACAATACATTGTTTAGGGTAAACATAATTGAAAAAGAGAGTAAACGCCACTTATGAGATTGAAAGCGAACTGTGCACAAGTGTTTATTTTCTGTGGAAATCGTTGCTGCCATCCCCAATATCGAACGTTGCTTCTCGCCCACCGGCAATGGTTCGTAGGTCAGGATTTGCCCGATCATTTGGCGCCCCCGGGTGGACTGGCAATTTCTTTTGGATTTTCCTGGATTACGATTGGATACATTTGGATTTGACGCTTTGCATCTAGGATGAATTGTCACGCATTTCAGGAAAGTTCATACCAGGTAACGAGTGCAATTTAAGTGCGACCACTAAAGGAAACATTAAACATACGGCTTGTGTTAATGTGAAAGCAAACGCTAATATATTTAAAGCGTTTTATTGTTACACCTATGTGCATTAACATAGAGACACATCCCAGTGGCGGGAATTCGCACTAGAGATTCGATTACAACCGCAATACTTCGCGGCGAGTATGCTTTCGAATTCATACCCAAATTCGCATTACTTTTCCATAAGGTTGGCCGCTGTTAAGCTGGACCAGCTTTAAAACCGCATACTTGTAATCGAGCCAGTATGCGGTTAATTGTTTGAGCACTTTCGTGTTGCATTACCGTCCTGTATACTGTTGCCTATTCGATTGTAATGCAGATGCATTGCCGTCCTGTATACTGTTGCCTATAGAATTGTAATGCATATTGTAAACCCACCCCAAAATGAAAGATTTTAATTCTTCAAAACAAACAATATTTTTATTAAATACTAGGGGGCTACGCCCCCTGCTCGCTTCGCTCGCCAACCCCCAGCTCGCTTCGCTCGCAACATTGTCTTGAGTTGTCTGGTTTAACAAATTAACATAATATTCGCCCCCAGCTCGCTTCGCTCGCCAACCCGTAGCTCGCTTCGCTCGCAACATTGTATTTAGTTGCCCGTTTTAACAAATTTATATAATACTAGGGGGCTACGCCCCCTGCTCGCTTCGCTCGCCAACCCGCAGCTCGCTACGCTCGCAGCATTGTATTTAGTTGCTCGTTTTAACAAATTTATATAATATAGCATTTTTTCTAAAAAAAAAACGGAATTATTTAGCTTCCGCTGTCCGCTGCGTTAATTTTTTTTCCTTAGAATTGAACTTTGGCTAAAAAGTCGGATTTGGTGATTTGGCGGGAAAAAGCTAAATTTGGCGGGATAAAGCTAAATTTGGCGGGAAAAAGCTAAATTAAGCGAATTAGACAAAAATTGGCAAGAAGAGTTAATCTAAAAGTTTTGTTAGCATATCTCCGATTGCATCCGATTGTTCCTATGGCAGCTATAAGATATAGGCATTCCACTTTGACCAAATTTGGTCAGAATGTAAGAGACAGCCCCAATCATACAATCTGTGAGTTTGGTTGAGATATCTTAAGAAACAAAAAAGTTTTTCATACTAAAGGTGTTTTTCATCGGATTGTTTCTATGGCAGCTATAAGATATAGTCATTCCACTTTGACCAAATTTGGTCAGAATGTAAGAGACAGTACCAAACATGTAATCTGTGAGTTTGGTTGAGATATCTTAAGAAACAAAAAAGTTTTTCATACTAAAGGTGTTTTTCATCGGATTGTTCCTATGGCAGCTTTAAGATATAGTCATTCCACTTTGACCAAATTGGGTCAGAATGTAAGAGACAGTACCAAACATATAATCTGTGAGTTTGGTTGAGATATCTTAAGAAACAAAAAAGTTGTTCATACTAAATGTGTTTTTTATCGGATTGTTCCTATGGCAGCTATAAGATAAAGTCATTCCACTTTGACCAAATTTGGTCAGAATGTAAGAGTCAGTACCAAACATATAATCTGTGAGTTTGGTTGAGATATCTTAAGAAACAAAAAAGTTGTTCATACTAAATGTGTTTTTCATCGGATTGTTCCTATGGCAGCTATAAGATATAGGCATTCCACTTTGACCAAATTTGGTCAGAATGTAAGAGACAGTAGCAAACATATATTCTGTGAGTTTGGTTGAGATATCTTAAGAAACAAAAAAGTTTTTCATACTAAGCAATTCCGTGACCTTTGACCTTGATTTTGACCCTCTTACAGGTGGAATTTCGCAAAACGCCGTCTTATTGCACGATGAAATTATCTCATCTATGTTGTGTGCAAATTTCAGCTCTCTATCTTTTACCGTTTGGGCTGCACGTTGATTCTCAGTCAGTCAGTCAGTCAGTGAGTCAGTCAGGACAAAGAGTTTTATATATATAACTAGGGGGCTACGCCCCCTGCTCGCTTCGCTCGCAACATTGTCTTTAGTTGTCCGGCTTAACAAATTTACATAATATTCGCCCCCTGCTCGCTTCGCTCGCCAACCCCCAGCTCGCTTCGCTCGCAACCTTGTATTTAGTTGCCCGTTTTAAAAAATTTATATAATACTACGCCCCCTGCTCGCTTCGCTCGCCAACCCCCAGCTCGCTTCGCTCGCAACATTGTCTTTAGTTGTCCGGCTTAACAAATTTACATAATATTCGCCCCCTGCTCGCTTCGCTCGCCAACCCGCAGCTCGCTTCACTCGCAACCTTGTATTTAGTTGCCCGTTTTAAAAAATTTATATAATATAGCATTTTTTCTAAAAAAAACCGGAAATATTTAGCTTCCGCTGTCCGCTGCCTTAATTTTTTCCTTGCAATTGAATTTTGGCTAAAAAGTCGGATTTGGTGATTTGGCGGGAAAAAGCTAAATTTGGCGGGAAAAAGCTAAATTTGGAGGGAAAAGGCTAAATTAAGCGAATTAGTCAAAATTTGCAAGAAGAGTTAATCTGATAGTTTTGTTAGGATATCTCCGATTGCATCCGATTGTTCCTATGGCAGCTATATGATATAGTCATCCGACTTTGACCAAATTTGGTCAGAATGTAAGAGACAGCCCTAATCATACAATCTGTGAGTTTGGTTGAGATATCTTAAGAAACAAAAAAGTTTTTCATACTAAAGGTTTTTTCATCGGATTGTTCCTATGGCAGCTGTAAGATATAGTCATTCCACTTTCACCAAATTTGGTCAGAATGTAAGAGACAGTACCAAACATGTAATCTGTGAGTTTGGTTAAGATATCTTAAGAAACAAAAAAGTTTTTCATACTAAATGTGTTTTTCATCGGATTGTTCCTATAGCAGCTATAAGATATAGTCATTCCACTTTGACCAAATTTGGTAAGAATGTAAGAGACAGTACCAAACATGTAATCTGTGAGTTTGGTTGAGATATCTTAAGAAGCAAAAAAGTTTTTCATACTAAATGTGTTTTTCATCGGATTGTTCCTATTGCAGCTATAAGATATAGTCATTCCACTTTGACCAAATTTGGTCAGAATGTAAGAGACAGTACCAAACATGTAATCTGTGAGTTTGGTTAAGATATCTTAAGAAACAAAAAAGTTTTTCATACTAAATGTGTTTTTCATCGGATTGTTCCTATAGCAGCTATAAGATATAGTCATTCCACTTTGACCAAATTTGGTAAGAATGTAAGAGACAGTCCCAAACATGTAATCTGTGAGTTTGGTTGAGATATCTTAAGAAGCAAAAAAGTTTTTCATACTAAATGTGTTTTTCATCGGATTGTTCCTATGGCAGCTATAAGATATAGTCATTCCACTTTGACCAAATTTGGTCAGAATGTAAGAGACAGTACCAAACATATAATCTGTGAGTTTGGTTGAGATATCTTAAGAAACAAAAAAGTTTTTCATACTAAGCAATTCCGTGACCTTTGACCTTGATTTTGACCCTCTTACAGGTGGAATTTCGCAAAACGCCGTCTTATTGCACGATGAAATTATCTCATCTATGTTGTGTGCAAATTTCAGCTCTCTATCTTTTACCGTTTGGGCTGCACGTTGATTCTCAGTCAGTCAGTCAGTCAGTGAGTCAGTCAGGACAAAGAGTTTTATATATATAACTAGGGGGCTACGCCCCCTGCTCGCTTCGCTCGCCAACCCCCAGCTCGCTTCGCTCGCAACATTGTCTTTAGTTGTCCGGCTTAACAAATTTACATAATATTCGCCCCCTGCTCGCTTCGCTCGCCAACCCGCAGCTCGCTTCACTCGCAACCTTGTATTTAGTTGCCCGTTTTAAAAAATTTATATAATACTACGCCCCCTGCTCGCTTCGCTCGCCAACCCCCAGCTCGCTTCGCTCGCAACATTGTCTTTAGTTGTCCGGCTTAACAAATTTACATAATATTCGCCCCCTGCTCGCTTCGCTCGCCAACCCGCAGCTCGCTTCACTCGCAACCTTGTATTTAGTTGCCCGTTTTAAAAAATTTATATAATATAGCATTTTTTCTAAAAAAAACCGGAAATATTTAGCTTCCGCTGTCCGCTGCCTTAATTTTTTCCTTGCAATTGAATTTTGGCTAAAAAGTCGGATTTGGTGATTTGGCGGGAAAAAGCTAAATTTGGCGGGAAAAAGCTAAATTTGGAGGGAAAAGGCTAAATTAAGCGAATTAGTCAAAATTTGCAAGAAGAGTTAATCTGATAGTTTTGTTAGGATATCTCCGATTGCATCCGATTGTTCCTATGGCAGCTATATGATATAGTCATCCGACTTTGACCAAATTTGGTCAGAATGTAAGAGACAGCCCTAATCATACAATCTGTGAGTTTGGTTGAGATATCTTAAGAAACAAAAAAGTTTTTCATACTAAAGGTTTTTTCATCGGATTGTTCCTATGGCAGCTGTAAGATATAGTCATTCCACTTTCACCAAATTTGGTCAGAATGTAAGAGACAGTACCAAACATGTAATCTGTGAGTTTGGTTAAGATATCTTAAGAAACAAAAAAGTTTTTCATACTAAATGTGTTTTTCATCGGATTGTTCCTATAGCAGCTATAAGATATAGTCATTCCACTTTGACCAAATTTGGTAAGAATGTAAGAGACAGTACCAAACATGTAATCTGTGAGTTTGGTTAAGATATCTTAAGAAACAAAAAAGTTTTTCATACTAAATGTGTTTTTCATCGGATTGTTCCTATAGCAGCTATAAGATATAGTCATTCCACTTTGACCAAATTTGGTAAGAATGTAAGAGACAGTACCAAACATGTAATCTGTGAGTTTGGTTGAGATATCTTAAGAAGCAAAAAAGTTTTTCATACTAAATGTGTTTTTCATCGGATTGTTCCTATGGCAGCTATAAGATATAGTCATTCCACTTTGACCAAATTTGGTCAGAATGTAAGAGACAGTACCAAACATATAATCTGTGAGTTTGGTTGACATATCTTAAGAAACAAAAAAGTTTTTCATACTAAGCAATTCCGTGACCTTTGACCTTGATTTTGACCCTCTTACAGGTGGAATTTCGCAAAACGCCGTCTTATTGCACGATGAAATTATCTCCTCTATGTTGTGTAAAAATTTCAGCTCTCTATCTCTTACCGTTTGAGCTGCACGTTGATTCTCAGTCAGTGAGTCAGTGAGTCAGTCAGTGAGTCAGGACAAAGAGTTTTATATATATAGATAAAGATTAAATTAAAAATAAAAAAAAATTAAAAAAAAAAAAATACAATACAAAATAATAAAAAAATGAATAAAATTGAAAATAAAAATTTAATACAAAATAATAAAAATATGAATAAAATTGAAAATAAAAATAAAACTATAAATGTAACACAAAATTAGAAAAAAATGAATAAAAATTAAAATAAAAATTAAAATGTAAAACAAAAATAAAAATATAACAAAAAATAAGAAAGAAATAAATTTAAAACTATTCTGTACATAAAAATTAAAACTAAACTTTACTTATATATATACTACATCTAATTTATGTATGTTTATTTGCTTTTCCTTTTCATGGTCGTTGTCCTTGTCCTTGTCCTCATCTTTTCGTGTTAGCTCCTACACCTTGCTGTCAAACTTTCTTTTGGCGATGCGGCCTTTGTTAGCCTTAAAAGCCGCTCTAATAAGTTGTATGTAGACGCGGCTACTTATCCCCTCTTCTTTGACAGCATCTATATTGAAGAAAAAATAATAGATTAATTCAGTCTTTCTCAACTTTAAAATAAAACGCTTAGTAGTACTTACATAACAAAGCATTATTGAGGTGTGTGTATTTTTTGAATGGCATCTTTCCCAGAATGCCATCATAATTGAATTGCAGAATTAAGTCTGGCCCTAAGATGCCATCCAAGTTTTTGGACAAGTCACCCTTTATTATTTTTGCCACAATATTGTTCTGAAAAAAAAAAAAAACAATTAAAAATGTAATTAAATTTAAATAAAAAGCTTGCGTTAAATTTTTAAATATTTTTAAAAATACTTACGTATTTGGGGACGTCTCTCGAAATTTTGGCTTCCATCTTAGCCAAGTCGTCCACTGTCTTCATGGGGAAGTCGTCATCAGAAGGAAGTTCGTCCTGCGTCTAGGAATAACAAAAAAGATAGTTCGAATGATATAAAATAACGACAGCATTAATTTTAAATTTACTAGCGTTCATAAACATGAACTTAATGGCCGTATTGATGCGATAGCCGATTTTGTACCTTCCGAATTTAATAGAAAACCTAGAAGCTGTGAAGAACTATGCAGGTGGAAAGCCACAGAGCTTAAGCAATTTATTTTGTACACTTGTATTGTTCTTTTGAAAGATCTTATGCCCTTTAATTATTATTCGAACATTCTTTATTTGCACTGCGGATATAGGCTTTGTTGGCCAAATCCGATTATTTACAAAATTTAGAAGAGATTCAAAAGATCTTTGAATGTTTTGTAATTGATTTTGCTGAAATATATGGAGCACAAAAAATTTCTTATAATGTCCATAATATTCTTCATTTGTGCGAGTCTGTCCAAGAAATGGGGTACCTATATGACATTTCAGCCTATAAATTTGAGAATTCCATGCAAGATATAAAGAAATCGATAAGGTGTCCGTCTAAAATATTGGAACAAAATCAAAATAGGTATGGGGATATGCGAATTAGAGTCAAAGAGAAAAAAACAGGTTTCATAAGGAATAAAAAAGGTAGCATTTTAAAATATGTTCATAATCAATATACCTTTACGGCAAAATCCCCAGATAATTACTGTTGTATAAGCCCATGTACTCCAGTAATTATCCTTCAATTTATAGAGAATGATAATAATGAACAGTTTATTCAGTGTAGAAGGTTTGCAGATCCAAAGCCTTTTTGTACTGAGCCTATAAACTCAGAATCGTTTGGTATAATTCAAACAGCCAATAAAATGTTAGAAGTAGAAATAGTTCCGATTAGCTTAATAAAATATAAATATGTATGTATGCCTTATAAGGATAATTTAGTTTTTACACCGATACTACATACACATTAAATCTTTTTCAGAAATGGACAACAATTCCCACATTCAGCAAATCCAATCCCTTGAAGCCAGATTGGAGCACATGGACAAAAAAATGGATTGCGTATTGCACAAGCTATCCACCATTACGGCAATCCTGGGGAATCGCAAATGAATGCGTGGCATTTGACTTTAATATTAGTGAATTCTAACTGAACGCCGTCCATTCTAATGCGTTTCAGTTCCTTCACAAAAACGGACAAATAAATATTAGTTTTAGTGGGTTTTTTATTTCCCAGAAATGTGCCAATTAGAAACACTTCACTATTTTGGACATTACGAAAATATCCCAAAATTGGCCACAAACTATTGGAAGAGCTTTTATAGAGAGGCAATCCATCTATGCCCACATCCATAGAAAGCTCCGAAATATTTTCAAAAAAGTGTTTGTTATTCTGAATGTAATTTTCAATGCCCAAGTTAAGATAAGTGCCAAGGGAAACTGTTCTGGTAACAGCTGTGGCACGGAAACCTACCAAGGCTTCAACAGACGCAGGAACGTCAACTCCAGATTCGTTAAGAATCTTTAATAAAGCATGTGTGCAACTTCTAGTTGGGCTAAATTGCACGTACCACTCTTTTAGCTTAGATGCTAAACATTCATTATTAACGTGTCAACTTTTAACACTTTCATGAATATTAACGTCGTTAACGAAATCATCACTATCAGCAACACAATCAGCAAAGTTATTTGCTAATTGAAAGTAATCTTGACTTTCTACTTCCCTTTTTGGACTAGAAATAACAACACCCATTCTGTTTCTTTGAACAGCGGCAAGCCGCTGACTGTTTCTCTTGCTAAATCCCTTTTTGGTAAACATTTTCTTGTTAGAACTGGTACAGACAAAGATGAAAACTAATTGGAATAATATGCACCCACTTTATATCAAATATAAATATGTTTAAAACAATATAGTTATCAGTAAGCTTACTCAGAATTACTTTCCTTTAAAGTTGTTGAATTCACTTAAGTGTTGTAGCCACGCGGTAAAACAGAAGTGACACGCGACAAAACAAGCAAACAAAACCATATGGGAAAAGAAACGGACAAAATTTGCACAAACAACAACAACAAAAGCTGAAAGATATTCGTGCATGTTCGATGGCAGAACAGCGCCGAAACAGCGCCGCATTTTTACCTACGTTCAAACAACTGGCGAAAAGATTGATTACAATGCATTCCGATGCATTCCGTTGCGTTAACACATTCGGTTGTGGCTGGTTCCCGCCACTGGGATGTTAGTTGACATATTTGTGTATGTTAATTACATTTCTATATTCCATTCCTACCCAGTGGCGGGAATTCGTATTCGACAATCGATTACAACCACCATACTTCGCGGCCAGTATGAATTCGAATTCATACCCAAACTTGCATTACTTTTCCATAAGGTTGGCCGCTGTTAAGCTGGACCAGCTTCAAAACCGCATACTTGTAATCGAGCCAGTATGCGGTTAATTGAGTGAGCACACTTCGTGTTGCATTACTGTATACTGTTGCGTATAGGATCGTAATGCAGATGCTTTACTGACTGGTATACCATACCTAAAGGACGGTAATGCAGATGCTTTACTGAATGGTATACCAAGCTTGTATGATTGTAATGCATATGCTAAACCCACCCCAAAATAAAAGATTGTAATTTTTCAAAAAAGTATTCATAATTATTTATTTTATATTATATTTATAATTACAAAATCAAAATAAAAATGTAATAACTAAATAAAATAAAAACAAAAAATTAAATAAAATGAAAGAAATAAAAATTAAATTCAAAATAAAAATAAGAAAAAAATAAATAAAATTGAAAATAAAAAAAAAATTAAAAAAAAAATAGGAAAAAAAATTCAAAACTATACTATACTATAAACTATAAACTTAAACATAAATAACGCTTAAATTAGCTAAATCGTCGTTTTCCTTGCCGTTGTCCTTGTCTTTGTCCTTGTCGTCATCCTCCTTTCTCTTCCGCTCCTTAATATTCTCATCAAATTTTCTTTTTGCAATGCGGCCCTTATTCGATTTAAATGCAGCTCTAATAAGCTGTATGTAGCCGCGGCTACTCATGCCCTCTTCTTTGACAGCATCTATATTGAAGAAAATAATAAAAATATTAATTCAGTCTTTACATACAACGCTGAGTAGTACTTACTTAACAGAGCATTGTTGAGAGAAGAGTACTTCTTGAATGGCATCTTTCCAAAGGTGCCATCGTAATTAAATTGGAGTATAATCTCCGGCCCTAAGATGCCATCCAAGTTCTTAGAAAGGTCACCCTTGATTATTTTCGATACAATATTATCCTGCAAAAAATAATGATTAATTTAATTAATATTAAATAAAAAGCTTGCGTTAAATTTCTAAACATTTTCTAAAACACTTACGTATTTGGGGACCCCTCTCGAAATTTTGGCTTCCATTTTCGCCAAGTCGTCCACTGTCCTTATGAGGAAGTCGACATCGGTGGGTAAATCGTCCTGCGTCAGTTTAGTCAGGATAGCCAGAATGGTGGATTGGTTTTTTATAATTGTCGATTGGTTTTTTAGAAGACAATCCATGTTCTTCTCCACTTGCTCTATTCTGGCTTCCAAGGATTTAAGAGCGATTTCGGAATTGCTCTCCATTTCTGAAAACAACAACACCTATTCTGCGTCTATGAACAGCGGCAAGCCGTATGTTTCTCTTACAAAATCCCTTTTTGGTAAACATTTTCTTGTTCGAATTGGCACAGACAAAGATGAAAACTAATTAAAATAATATGCACCCACTTTTTATCAAATATAAATATATTTAAAACGATATAATTATCAATAAACTTACTCAGATTTACTTTCCTTTAAAGTTGTTGAATTTCACTGTCCCAGTGGCGGGAACCAGCCACAACCGAATGTGGTAACGCAACGAAATGCTTCGGCGAATGTACATTCGTAATTGATTTATCTTATAAAAAAACCTCTTTACGAGGTAAAAGTCTAGTGACGAAAACATTTTCATGCCCCAAAATTTCTGATATCCAATTTTGTGACGAAAAATACTATATTTTACACATGAATTATTAAACAAAAATGTTTGTCACTGACACTGCGCTAAAAAATACTATTTATTAGGTATGAAAAATTAAGCGCAATGTGCCTAGTGACAAAAATTTTTGTTTAATAATTCATGTGTAAAATTTAGTATTTTTCGTCACAAAATTGGATATCAGAAATTTTGGGGCATGAAAATGTTTTCGTCACTAGACTTTTACCTCGTAAAGAGGTTTTTTTATAAGATATCAGAAGTTTTTTAATAAGACATTGGAAATTTTGACAATTGATATATTTATTGACAGTGTAACTTTGTCAATCGGTGTTTATTGTTTGTACAAGCAAAAACAAACTGTCTGGCAACACTGGTTTCCTTTATAGTTTAATTCTTATGAATAAATTAAAGCCCACATTGTTGTAAGACAAAACTGAACAGTCTGGCAGCACTGGTTATTATCGCTTCACATAAATATTTTATTTACATACGCTTCTGGCATTGTTACTTTGCTAGAAGGTTTTCAGTATGCACACAGACATATCGACTACAGCGATTCTTTATTTTGCAGCTAAAATTTCTGCCAACACCTTTTTAAAATTGAAAAACATTAAAAAAAACCTTTTCGGATTATCTACTAACAAATTAATTGCATTTAAAAATTAAAACAAAAAAGTTTTGCCCGTGCCAGTATTTGAACCCGGAACCCGAGCTGAGAATTCATGCAAAAATCGGGCGCTCTACACTCTGCGCCACTGGCGATCTTTAAGAACGACTGCCTAATTATAGATTTCATTGTTACTGGACTGTTAGTCAAATGAAATTGCCGCTGCTGTTCTATTTCAATTCAAAGTAAAACGTATATATTCAGTTAATAGGTTATATCTTCCAAACCTATCGGTAAAATTTTTTGTGTCATATATCAAAAAACGCAAAATTTTACAAACTAAAACATATTGATATTTAAAAAAAATCGCTAGCTGCGTTTTCTCAAAAACCGCCAAAATGTGGGGGAAAATACCTTATGTCACCTGTTGAAATTTACCTATGTACTTTAGAAAAAAAGTTAAAAGGTATGCATAAGAGCCCTTCAAAATACCCTTTAAACGATATATATATAATTTTAGCGGTTTTTAGCGATTTCCCGCTAAACTAGCGATTTTTCGAAAAAGTCGTAGAACAAACGTTTATAGATTTTTGAGCAGGAACAAGTCCTCATTCAAACTTTTAAGCTAAATAAACGATTTGATCCTAACAAACAGACAAACAAACAAACTGACTTTTCATCTCGTTTTGAAAGGGGCACCAAAAATTTCAAAATTAATTATCTTCTGAACCAGTGATCGGATTTTGATGATCAAGGTATTATTCGACGCGTATTTTTAGAATAGTAAAAAATTAAAAAAAAAATCAAAAAGGCTGCAACGGCCCCAATTGCTCCAATCAATTAAATTATTCCCCTCCCACTTACACCTGTTTATCTCACAAACCAGGTGAGTTTTTAAAAGTCTTAGTATGCACATTTGTAAGTTAAATTGATACCTTTCGATCGGTATATAACTCGACCTGATCGGACAGACATAGCAAATTTTCCATTCTTCCTGTGTATATATGCTAGTCGCCTTCGCACCCTTTGTGCTGCTTTCGTCACTAGCGCGGACTGCCGTCCGCAGTGATTCTCCAGTTTTTTGAACGTAAGTTGGAATGCGGCGCTGCTTTGGCTCAAACTGTTCTGCCATCAAACATGCACGAATGTCTTTCATATTTTGTTATTCTGCTTTGGTTGCAACCAAACATGTGTGTGTTTGTGTTTTGTTGCTTCACACACATGCAAATGCGTAAGTATTAGATGCAACAGCTTTTCCAAACACGGGTTGTTGTTTGTGCAAATTTTTTTCGTTTCTTTTCCCATATGGATTTGTTTGTTTGTTTTGTCTCGTGTCACTTTTGATTAACCGCGTGGCTGCAACACAGTGCAATTCATCAACTTAAAAGGAAAGTAAATCTGAGTAAGCTTATTAATAATTATATAGTTTTAAACATATATATTTGACATATTTGCAATTCATATAAAGTGGGTGCATATTATTTTGATTAGTTTTCATCTTTGTCTGTGCCAAAACAAGAAAATGTTGACCAAAAAGGGATTTAGCAAGAGAAACATTCGGCGGCTTGCCGCTGTTTATAGAAGCAGAATGGGTGTTGCTATTCCTAGTCCAAAAAGGGAAGTAGAAAGTCAAGATAACTTTCAATTCGCAAATAACTTTGCTGATTGTGTTGCTGATAGTGATGATTTCGTTAACGACGTTAATATTGATGAAAGTGTTAATAATGAATGTTTAGCATCTAAGCTAAAAGAGTGGTACGTGCAATTTAGCCCAACTAGAAGTTGCACACATGCTTTATTAAAGATTCTTAACGAATCTGGAGTTGACGTTCCTGCGTCTGTTGAAGCCTTGGTAGGTTTCCGTGCCACAGCTGTTACCAGAACAGTTTCCCCTGGCACTTATCTTCACTTGGGCATTGAAAATTACATTCAAAATAACAAACACTTTTTTGAGAATGTTTCGGAGCTTTCTATGGATGTGGGCATAGATGGATTGCCTCTCTATAAAAGCTCTTCCAATAGTTTGTGGCCAATTTTGGGATATTTTCGTAATGTCCAAAATAGCGAAGTGTTTCTAATTGGCACATTTCTGGGAAATAAAAAACCCACTAACACTAATATTTATTTGTCAGATTTTGTGAACGAACTGAAACGCATTAGAATGGACGGCGTTCAGTTAGAATTCACTAATATTAAAGTCAATTGCCACGCATTCATTTGCGATTCCCCAGCGAAAGCCATGATATGCGGATTAAAAGGCCATTCAGCCTATCATGGTTGTATGAAACGCACACAAGGGGCTACTCGCATACGAAATCATATGTCTTTTTCAACCACTCGAGGCATTAAAATTACTGATGATGATGATGATGCGTCTAGAAAATATATTGCCCATCATCTCAAATATTTTCTAGAGAATGACTCTATATTAGAAAAGTTTGGGATTGGCATGATAACCCAATTCCCCTTAGACCCTATGCACCTTATTGATCTAGGAATAACAAAAAAGATAGTTCGAATGATATACAATAACGACAGCATTAATTTCAAATTTACTAGCGTTCATAAACATGAACTTAATGGCCGTCTTGATGAGATAGCCGATTTTATTCCTTCTGAATTTAATAGAAAACCTAGAAGCTGTGAAGAACTATGCAGGTGGAAAGCCACAGAGCTTAGGCAATCATTGCGGACGGCAGTCCGCGCTAGCGACGAAAGCAGCACGAAGGGTGCAAAGGCGACTAGCATATATACACAGGAAGAGTGGAAAATTTGCTATGTCTGTCCGATCGGGTCAAATTATATACCGATCGAAAGGTATCCATCTAACTTAAAAATGTGCATACTAAGACTTTTGAAAACTTACATGGTTCGTGAGATAAACAGGTGTAAGTGGGAGGGACAAAATTTAAATGATTGGAGCAAACGGGGCCGTTGGAGCCTTTTAGATTTTTTTTATAATTTTTCACTATACTTATCAAAAATACGCGTCGAATGACACCTCGATCATCAAAATCCGACCACTGGTTCAGAAGATAATTAATTTCGAAATTTTTGGTGCTCTTTTCAAAACGAGATGAAAAGTCAGTCTGTTTGTTTGTCTGTTTGTTTGTATAGATCAAAGCGTTGATTTAGCTTAAAAGTTTGAATGAGGACTTGTTCCTGATAAAAAATCTAGAAACGTTTGTTCTACGACTTTTTCGAAAAATCGCTAGTTTAGCGGGAAATCGCTAAAAGCCGCTAAAATTGAAACCCCCATAGCATCCAAACGATAGGAGCTACAGATCTGTTCTATATGTCGTTGGAAAGGTGTTTTGAAGGGCTTTTAGGCATACCTTCAAAGTTTTTTTTTTAAGTAAAAAGGTAAACAGCTACAGGTGAAATAAGGTATTTATTTCCACATTTTGGCGATTTAAGAAAAATCTACACATCAAATCACTTTTAAATATGCTGCATGTTGTAGAGAATTCAATTACGCGTTTTTTGACATATAACACATATCTGTCAAAATTCGTTTGGGCAAGATATTACCTATTAACTGAATATACCTTACACCTTTACACTACTGCATGTACATATGCAGTATGTACACTGCTTGCAGTGCATGTGGAAAGATACTGCTTGCAAGTGGTCAATTCTTTTTGCGGCAGATAAATCATTTTATAATCAAAAATATAGAAACTTTTGTTGAAATCACTAAAAACCGCTAAAATTGGAACCCCCATATCATCCAAACGATAAAAGCTACAGATGTGATATATATATCGTTGAAAAGGTATTTTAAAGGGCTCTTAGGAATACCTTTAGTGTTTTTTTAAGATAAAAGGTAAACAGCAACAGGTGAAATAAGGTATTTTTTCCCACATTAAGGCGATTTTTGTGAAAACGCAAGTAATGATCTTTTCTAATTTTCAATATATTGTAGTTTGTAAAATTTCGATGTGTTTGGAAGATATTACCTGTTAACAGAATATTTACGTTTTGCTTAGAATTGGAATAGGACAGCAGCAACAACGTGTCGTAGCAGCCAGAGCTTGAGACTTCTGTTAGATTTTGACAAAATTGTACCGTCAAAATATATTGCAATTTTCAAAACTTTTGATATCTTACTCCAAAATTTCTGATATCTTAAAAAAAACCTCTTTACGAGGTAAAAGTCTAGTGACGAAAACATTTTAATGCACCAAAATTTCTGATATCAAATTTTGTGACGAATAATATTAAGTTTTTCTTAAAAATTACTACAAACAAATTTTTTTGTCACTCGGCACATTGCGCTAATTTCTTCATACCTAATAAATATAATTAGATTTTTATTTATTTACTGTGAGTTTGAATCTTATAAAAACCGCGCACAGCTCTAACGGTTAAGTTGAATTAAAGGCAAGGCGATATTACACGACAAGTTCATTTATTGAAGAACAACTTAAGACTAACAGATAATTGTGCATTGAGTTATAACGAAAGCTAATTTCGGGCATTTAAATGTTTACAATATTATAAAGGCTGGGAACGAATTTACTCAGCGTTGGCTGGGAACGCAAATCTGCTGACAGTGAGTTATTTCGATCAATGCTGATCGATGGGGGAGAAGCCCGGCTTAGCTGCTCTTTGTTTACAAGTGCAGCCTGCGAAAGTTTACATTATCGGTATGAGAAATTTGGGGTGGCTTGTTTACAATTGCAGCCTGTGAAAGTTTACATTATTGGAATGGGGAATTTGGTGTCTAGACTTATGTATAACGTGGACATAGAATATATTATGTATAACGTGGACATAGAATATGTCACTTCCCTCTCCTTAAGAGGCGAGCCTGCGAGTCAAGATGACACTGAAGGGTAAAGTTTTGGCAATGTTATTTGTGTCAACTCAATAATTGTGTCTCTTTGTTCTTCTTCTTCTGGTTGAACCGATGGCGTTGTTTGGTTCTTGGGTTCGTGAATTTGTTTCTTAAAATTTTTATGGATTAACATTATGGGATTACAAGAAACATATTTTAGATATAAGAATATAATTATGAATATGATGGTTATGATTATGATGGTTGCATATGTAAAGACATTATTTTGTGATACAATTTTTACAATGTCATCATGCTTGATAGGTTTAACTTTAATTATTTCTAAGGGGGGATACAATGGAGTAAGATCAACTTCTGGTTGTAGATAGTTGTCGCTTAAAATTATGTCATTTATTTGCATTTTGCATTGATTTATACTTATAATTTTGTTGCCCTGAATATTAAGATCAACATTATTTTTCTGGCAATTTTGTTTTACAATTGTATTAGTTATGTTCCAATTTACAATGGTATTTGGTTCAATGTATTTTATCATTTCTTTGATATTTATGCGTTCAAAGTTACAAGTTGGTGTTGTGTATTTCTTGGGTGTGACATATGTTAAAGAGGGTGAACGATAGTATGATTATGAAGTAGAAACCTGGAATTTAAATTTTGGTTAATTTTCTTTAGTTTTTTAAATTGTGTTTAATAGTAGCGTGTAATTCTATTTCTGTTAGTAATTTGATAATGGTCTGGGTCTGTTTGTTCAACGTTTTTATTAGCTTTAAAAGGGTTTTCTAATTTTCCTTTTTGTAATGGTCCTTTTCGATATCTAGTATCAACTTCGTATTCTTGTCGGTCACTGTTAATTTTATTTATTACTTTTTCTTTTTTTTCTTGGGTATCTAGATTTGGCTGTCCGGCATATAAGAAAATGTGTGCAGGAGTTTGTCCAGTTGTGTCATGTTTTGTTTTGTGATTGTAAATGTACAGAATTGTTTCTATTTTGCTGAGTTTATTTTCTTCGTCATTTAAAGTGTTAATTATTCTGATTTTTTCATTTATTGTTTTATGTAATCTTTCGATGTCTGCTATTCCTGTTTTTGTTGTATTTAATTGTATTTCTACTCCTTCACTTTCAAGCCATTTTTTTAGTGCTAAGCTGGAAAATGCGCCGTCTCGGTCAGCTTTTAATAATATTGGTTTTCCTAACTGATTAAATATACGCATTAATGCATTTTTGCATTCTATCCAGTCTTTTGTTTTAATATTTTCAAGAGTAGCGAATTTTGAATAAATGTCCATGCAGCTAAGATAATGTTTGCCTTCAGAAGAATAAATGTCAATTACAAATTTGTCACGACAATGTTCGGGCTTGGGTGTAATTTTCATTGGCATTTTTGTGTTTCTATGTTCTGATTTTGCTAAGTTGCAAATATGACATTCGTTTATTATGTTTTGTGTTAATATTTGGCTGTTAGGGAAATAATAGGTTTCACAAAAAAGTATTTGTTTTTTGAATTCCGGGGTGTAGGAGTTTTTCATGGGTTTCCAAAATTAGTTCTTTGAATTCGGCATAGGAGTTAATGTTTTTTAATTGAATGAGACTTCGAAGAATTTTAGTATGGCTAGTGTTAATAATTTCCTTGTGTGCGTTTTGAATTATTTCGAAATCTGCATCACTGTCTATAAACATTGCACTGGTTTTTGTGCAAAAATGGTCTATTAAATATTTTTCGGCTTTATCTTTAGTCATGTTATCGTATGTAATGTGAATTATTAATTTTTTGAAGTAGTTTTCTTTTTTTATGTTTGGAATGCCTTTAGAAAATATAATTTGTCTTTTAAATGTGTTTATTGGTTTCTCTGTAATGAATATCTTATAAAAAAACCTCTTTACGAGGTAAAAGTCTAGTGACGAAAACATTTTCATGCCCCAAAATTTCTGATATCCAATTTTGTGACGAAAAATATTACATTTTACACATGAATTATTAAAAATAAAATTTTGTCACTGGACACATTGCGCTAAATTTTTCATAACTAATAAATACCAGTATATACTAGTAGTACTTTTTTGCGCAGAGCCAGTGACAAAATTTTTTTTTTAATAATTCATGTGTAAAATGTAATATTTTTCGTTTTTTAGTTTTAGCGGTTTTTAGCGATTTCCCGCTAAACTAGCGATTTTTCGAAAAAGTCGTAGAACAAACGTTTCTAGATTTTTGAGCGGGAACAAGTCCTCATTCAAACATTTAAGCTAAATCAACGCTTTGATACAAACAAACAAACAAACAAACAAACAAACAAACAAACAAACAAACATACTGACTTTTCATCTCATTTTCGGAAGGCGACTCAAAATTTCAAAATTAATTATTTTTTGAACCAGTTGTCCGATTTTGATGATCGAGGTGTCATTCGACGCGCATTTTTGATGAGAATTGTAAAAAATTCAACGAAAATTAAAAAAGGCTCCAACGGCCCCATTAGCTCCAATAATGTAAATTTTGCCCCTCCCACTTACACCTGTTTATCTCACGAACCAGGTGAGTTTTCAAAAGTCTTAGTATGCACACTTGTAAGTTTAATTAATACCTTTCGATCGGTATATAACTCGACCTGATCGGACAGTCATAGCAAATCTTCCATTCTTCCTGTGTATATATGCTAGTCGCCTTCGCACCCTTCGTGCTGCTTTCGTCACTAGCGCGGACTGCCGTCCGCAGTGATTAAATTACTATTGTCTTCGTCAGCGCTATGTTGTGTTTCTTCTCCGAAATAAGTCTGTTCTATTTTTACTCGTGATAGAGCGTCAGCTATGTGGTTTTCTTTTCCTTTTATATATTTTATGTCAAAGTCATATTCAGATAATTTAACTCTCCATCGGGTTAATTTTGAATTTGGTTCTTTCATTTTGTACAGCCAACATAATGGCTGATGGTCACTATTGAATTCGAAATGTCGTCCTAGTAGATAATGTCTAAAAGTTTTTGTTGCCCATACAATGGCTAAAAGCTCTTTTTCTTTGGCACTGTAGTTAGTTTCGTGGTCATTGAGAGTTCTGCTAATAAAACTAATGGGATGTCCGTCTTGAGAGAGTACTGCTCCAAGAGCTACATTACTTGCGTCTGTGGTTAAAACGAATTTACTTTTGAAGTCTGGAATTTTTGAATTGGGTCATTAGAAATTAGTTGTTTTAATTTTTCAAAAGCTCTAATGTATTCAGGATTTTTAATGTCAATTTTTGAGTCTTTTCTAAGTACTGCTGTCATTGGATTGGCTATGTCTGCAAAATTTGGAATGAGCTTTCTGTAGTAACCGGTTAATCCAAGAAAACCTCTTTGGTTTTGTGGGAATTGGATATTTCTGAATTGCTTTGATTTTATCAGGATTGGGTTTTATTCCATCCTTAGTTATGACATGTCCTAGGAATGAAGTTTCTTGTTTTAGAAACTCGCATTTATCAAGTTGTAATTTGAGATTTGCTTCAGAAAGCTTCTCGAAAACTAATTGGAGTGATTGCAAATGTTCTTCTAATGATGTTGAGAATACAATTATATCATCAAGATATTCCAGACAATGTTTATTTAGTAACGGTCGTAAAACATTGTTCATGCAACGTTGAAAGGTTGCGGGTGCATTTTTTAAACCAAATGGCATACGAAGATATTCATGGTGGCCATGTTTAGTAGAGAAAGCTGTTTTTTGAATGGAATCTGGATGCATTTCAAGTTGGTGGAATCCTTTTGCAAGGTCGATTGTAGTGAAATAATTGCATCTACCTAGTTTTCCTAAAATCTCGTCCATATTTGGTATTGGGTGCCTATCACTTATGGTTACTTCGTTTAATTTCCTGTAGTCAATTACGATTCTGAATTTTTGTTTACCTGAAGCATCTTGCTTTTTCGGTACGATCCATATAGGACTACAATAAGGAGAATTGCTAGGCCGTATGATACCTTGATTAAGCATGTCTTGAATTTGATGTTCAACTTCCTGTTCATATGCTTGTGGATAACTGTATGGTTTTGTATGTATGTGGGTAGTATTTATAATGTGTTTTTCTTGATTACTGAAACTAAGTTGGTCGCCTTCTTTATATTGTATATGTTGATATTGTTTCAACAAACTGATTAAATTGATTCTTTCTTCTTCATTTAAATGATCTAATCGGTAAGGGCTTGAGCTTGCAGATTCTTGGTTATCGGAAATTTCTCTAATTGGATTTTTAAGATGTTGATTAGTTTCAGGATTTGGTTGGGCTAAGAAGTGATTCTGATTTGTGATTGGAATATCGTTGGTTAGCTTATACTTTCTATTGTATAAAGTAACAGTTTGGGTTTTATAATCTATAACGGCTTGTGCTTCTGAAAGCATTTTTCTACCAATTAAAAGATCATAGTCTGAGGAGAATTGGTGTAGAAGAAATTCATTATTGCCCTTGAATAGGTTATTGGAAAGGACGTTAACTTTCTTTGTGATAGTTAAAGGTCCGTTGCTGGTTTGAATGAAACAGTCGGTGTCATGAACTTGTAAATTGAAAACATTTGATGTCATCATATTTACAGTAGATCCTGTATCTATTAAACATTTCAGATTTTTGCCTTTATATGTGATTATTATGTACTGTTGGTTTCCAAGGCTGGCAGCTGAAAATTTTCGGCTTGCTCGATTTCTATTTCATTTGGTTGTTCTGTCTCGTGTTCGGCTGACTGTGTGTATGTAAAGTCTGGGCTTTGTGGGTAACTTTCTGCTTGATAATATTGTGGATAATATTCAGGATAAGCAGCGCATTGATTATAGTATTCTTGTTGCATGTAATCATGATAGTTTAGCTCTTCCTGATTCCTAACTTCATGGTCAATACTCATCTTACTCTGTCCACTTTCTGTAGGTCTAACTCGTTTAGTCGGTTGGTTGGCTACGCCAGAATTATTGAAAGAGTTTTGTTGTTGAGTTACTTGTCCGAAACGATTGTTGTCGAATTGGTTCTGTCGGAAGTTTGGTCTGGGTGTAAAGTATGTTGGTCTGATTGGACTATGTGTTTGTTGCATTGGTTGAGGTGATGGTTGATGATATGGTTGTTGAATGTAAGGTTGATGGGGTCGATATGGGACATAGGGTTGATTTGGTTGAAGAAAAGTGGGGAATCTTTGAACATTTGGGTTTGGTTGATACAATGGCTTCGAATATTTTTCTTGTTTTACTTTATTTGGGGTTGGATTAAGACAGGGTTCGTCATAAAGACTTTTTTCTTGCAAAATATTTATTAGAGATCTTAAATCGGGAATTTCACAATTTATAATTCGAATGCAAATGTTTGTGGGTAATTTTTGAATAAGGTCGTCAATGCTAGTTTTGATTAGTCGCGCATGCAATGTTTTTTCGTCAATGTTATTTTCCAGTTCTAGCTTACTCATTAATGTTTGCCTACGGTGTTCTGCTTCTTCCAGAAAGGCTCGCACGTTGCCTTTAAACGGGGTGCTCCTGAATTCCTCCAGTAGGATGTGGTTCTTAGTTTGCGTCTTGTAGTTCAGTATTAGTTGCTTCCGAAGATCCGTCCAGGTCATCAAGTTGTTTATGCCAAGGGATAGCATCACTTCACTGCTGATGCAGCGTTCCACAAGTCCAAAAAGAATTGACCTCTGCCTTGCATCGTTGGTGGTGTAGAGGGCCAAAATGTAGTCGATCCGGTTGATGAACGTGTACAAAGCGTTCTTATCTCCAGTGAACTTCTCAACGTTTTTAAGTTGGTTGATCACTTGTGCCAAGTTGGCATCGGTCAGGGGTGTTGTTGCGTTGCCTTCCATTGTTGTTTTTTTTTTTTGTTTGTTGGCTTTATTATAATAAATTTATGTTTTTTATTATTTTTTATTTAGTTGGTTTTATTTTTAATTTTTCTTATCTCTTAGCTTTTGTTGTTTCACTTCAGCTTCTCTTATTTTAGGTTCAGTTTCATTTAGTTGTTGATTATATTTTTATTGTATTCACTTAATTTGTTAACTTATAGTTTAAAATGTTTGATTGGTTTGCACAGATAGCACTTTCGAATTTTTTTTGAGATAACCAGAGGTTTCTGGAATTATTTTCTCTTCGAATTCTATCGCGTCTTCTTGAATTGTTTTTCAAGTTTTTTGCACAATCCGCGGCTTTGACAATATGCGAATTTTGGTGTACACGTCACTGTCGAGGTTTAATAAAACTTGACGCGATATTGACCGTCGCTTGGGTTGCCTTCGCGTTGGTTGTTTTAGCGGATAACAGTAAACGGGACACAAGAATTAATAACTTAGCTATTGCATCAGGATCCACAATTTATTGTTATCCTACCGGCTGCGCCAATTAGATTTTTATTTATTTACTGTGAGTTTGAATCTTATAAAAACCGCGCACAGCTCTAACGGTTAAGTTGAATTAAAGGCAAGGCGATATTACACGACAAGTTCATTTATTGAAGAACAACTTAAGACTAACAGATAATTGTGCATTGAGTTATAACGAAAGCTAATTTCGGGCATTTAAATGTTTACAATATTATAAAGGCTGGGAACGAATTTACTCAGCGTTGGCTGGGAACGCAAATTTGCTGACAGTGAGTTATTTCGATCAATGCTGATCGATGGGGGAGAAGCCCGGCTTAGCTGCTCTTTGTTTACAAGTGCAGCCTGCGAAAGTTTACATTATCGGTATGAGAAATTTGGGGTGGCTTGTTTACAATTGCAGCCTGTGAAAGTTTACATTATTGGAATGGGGAATTTGGTGTCTAGACTTATGTATAACGTGGACATAGAATATATTATGTATAACGTGGACATAGAATATGTCACTATATATATTTTTTGCGCAGTGCCGAGTGACAAAAAAATTTTTTTGTAGTTATTTTTAAGTAAAACTTAATATTATTCGTCACAAAATTGGATATCAGAAATTTTGGTGCATTAAAATGTTTTCGTCACTAGACTTTTACCTCGTAAAGAGGTTTTTTTTATAAGATTTATTTTGTACACTTGTATTGTTCTTTTGAAAGATCTTATACCGTTACATTATTATTCGAACATTCTTTATTTGCACTGCGGATATAGGGCTCTGTTAGCCAAGTCCGATTATTTACAAAATTTAGAAGAGATTCAAAAGATCTTTGAATATTTTGTAATTGATTTTGCTGAAATATATGGAGCACAAAACATTTCTTATAATGTCCATAATATTCTTCATTTGTGCGAGTCTGTCCAAGAAATGGGGTACCTAAATGACATTTCAGCCTATAAATTCAAAATTTCATGCAAGATATCAAGAAATCGGTAAGGTGCCCGTCTAAAATATTGGAACAAATTCAAAATAGGTATGGGGATAGGCGAACTAGAGTCAAAGAGGAAAAAACAGGTTTCATTAGGAATAAAAAAGGTAGCATTTTAAAATATATTCAAAATCAATATACCTTTACGGCAAAATCACCAGATAATTACTGTTGTATAAGCTTATGTACTCCAGTAATTATCCTTCAATTTATAGAGAAAAGTTTATTCAGTGTAGAAGGTTTGCAGATCCAAAGCCTTTTTGCACTGAGCCTATAAACTCAGAATCGTTTGGTATAATTCAAACAGCCAATAAAATGTTAGAAGTAGAAATAGTTCCGATTAGCTTAATAAAATATAAATATGTATGTATGCCTTATAAGGATAATTTAGTTTTTACACCGATACTACATACACATTAAATCTTTTTCAGAAATGGACAACAATTCCCACATCCAGCAAATCCAATCCCTTGAAGCCAGAATGGAGCACATGGACAAAAAAATGGATTGCGTATTGCACAAGCTATCCACCATTACGGCAATCCTATCCAAACTGACGCAGGACGAACTTCCTTCTGATGACGACTTCTCCATGAAGACAGTGGACGACTTGGCTAAGATGGAAGCCAAAATTTCGAGAGAGGTCCCCAAATACGTAAGTTAGGGCCAGTTTTAGGGCCAGACTTAATTCTGCAATTCAATTATGATGGCATTCTGGGAAAGATGCCATTCAAAAAATACACACACCTCAATAATGCTTTGTTATGTAAGTACTACTAAGCGTTTTATTTTAAAGTTGAGAAAGACTGAATTAATCTATTATTTTTTCTTCAATATAGATGCTGTCAAAGAAGAGGGGATAAGTAGCCGCGTCTATATACAACTTATTCATATTTTTATTATTTTGTATTAAATTTTTATTTTAATTAATTTTTATTTTCAATTTTATTCATTTTTTTATTATTTTGTATTACATTTTTATTTTTATTAATTTTTATTTTCAATTTAATATTTAATAAAAATATTGTTTGTTTTAAAGAATTAAAATCTTTCATTTTGGGGTGGGTTTACAATATGCATTACAATTCTATAGGCAACAGTATACAGGACGGCAATGCATCTGCATTACAATCGAATAGGCAACAGTATACAGGACGGCAATGTTAATAATGAATGCTTAGCATCTAAGCTAAAAGAGTGGTACGTGCAATTTAGCCCAACTAGAAGTTGCACACATGCTTTATTAAAGATTCTTAACGAATCTGGAGTTGACGTTCCTGCGTCTGTTGAAGCCTTGGTAGGCTTCCGTGCCACTGCTGTTACCAGAACAGTTTCCCCTGGCACTTATCTTCACTTGGGCATTGAAAATTACATTCAAAATAACAAACACTTTTTTGAGAATGTTTCGGAGCTTTCTATGGATGTGGGCATAGATGGATTGCCTCTCTATAAAAGCTCTTCCAATAGTTTGTGGCCAATTTTGGGATATTTTCGTAATGTCCAAAATAGCGAAGTGTTTCTAATTGGAACATTTCTGGGAAATAAAAAACCCACTAACACTAATATTTATTTGTCAGATTTTGTGAACGAACTGAAACGCATTAGAATGGACGGCGTTCAGCTAGAATTCACTAATATTAAAGTCAATTGCCACGCATTCATTTGCGATTCCCCAGCGAAAGCCATGATATGCGGATTAAAAGGCCATTCAGCCTATCATGGTTGTATGAAACGCACACAAGGGGCTACTCGCATACGAAATCATATGTCTTTTTCAACCACTCGAGGCATTAAAATTACTGATGATGATGATGATGCGTCTAGAAAATATATTGCCCATCATCTCAAATATTTTCTAGAGAATGACTCTATATTAGAAAAGTTTGGGATTGGCATGATAACCCAATTCCCCTTAGACCCTATGCACCTTATTGATCTAGGAATAACAAAAAAGATAGTTCGAATGATATACAATAACGACAGCATTAATTTCAAATTTACTAGCGTTCATAAACATGAACTTAATGGCCGTCTTGATGAGATAGCCGATTTTATTCCTTCTGAATTTAATAGAAAACCTAGAAGCTGTGAAGAACTATGCAGGTGGAAAGCCACAGAGCTTAGGCAATCATTGCGGACGGCAGTCCGCGCTAGTGACGAAAGCAGCACGAAGGGTGCAAAGGCGACTAGCATATATACACAGGAAGAGTGGAAAATTTGCTATGTCTGTCCGATCGGGTCAAATTATATACCGATCGAAAGGTATCCATCTAACTTAAAAATGTGCATACTAAGACTTTTGAAAACTTACATGGTTCGTGAGATAAACAGGTGTAAGTGGGAGGGACAAAATTTAAATGATTGGAGCAAACGGGGCCGTTGGAGCCTTTTAGATTTTTTTTATAATTTTTCACTATACTTATCAAAAATACGCGTCGAATGACACCTTGATCATCAAAATCCGACCACTGGTTCAGAAGATAATTAATTTCGAAATTTTTGGTGCTCTTTTAAAAACGAGATGAAAAGTCAGTCTGTTTGTTTGTCTGTTTGTTTGTATAGATCAAAGCGTTGATTTAGCTTAAAAGTTTGAATGAGGACTTGTTCCTGATAAAAAATCTAGAAACGTTTGTTCTACGACTTTTTCGAAAAATCGCTAGTTTAGCGGGAAATCGCTAAAAGCCGCTAAAATTGAAACCCCCATAGCATCCAAACGATAGGAGCTACAGATCTGTTCTATATGTCGTTGGAAAGGTGTTTTGAAGGGCTTTTAGGCATACCTTCAAAGTTTTTTTTTTAAGTAAAAAGGTAAACAGCTACAGGTGAAATAAGGTATTTATTTCCACATTTTGGCGATTTAAGAAAAATCTACACATCAAATCACTTTTAAATATACTGCATGTTGTAGAGAATTCAATTACGCGTTTTTTGACATATAACACATATCTGTCAAAATTCGTTTGGGCAAGATATTACCTATTAACTGAATATACCTTACACCTTTACACTACTGCATGTACATATGCAGTATGTACACTGCTTGCAGTGCATGTGGAAAGATACTGCTTGCAAGTGGTCAATTCTTTTTGCGGCAGATAAATCATTTTATAATCAAAAATATAGAAACTTTTGTTGAGATCACTAAAAACCGCTAAAATTGGAACCCCCATATCATCCAAACGATAAAAGCTACAGATGTGATGTATATATCGTTGAAAAGGTATTTTTAAGGGCTCTTAGGAATACCTTTAGTGTTTTTTTAAGATAAAAGGTAAACAGCAACAGGTGAAATAAGGTATTTTTTCCCACATTAAGGCGATTTTTGTGAAAACGCAAGTAATGATTTTTTCTAATTTTCAATATATTGTAGTTTGTAAAATTTCGATGTGTTTGGAAGATATTACCTGTTAACAGAATATTTACGTTTTGCTTAGAATTGGAATAGGACAGCAGCAACAACGTGTCGTAGCAGCCAGAGCTTGAGACTTCTGTTAGATTTTGACAAAATTGTACCGTCAAAATATATTGCAATTTTCAAAACTTTTGATATCTTACTACAAAATTTCTGATATCTTATAAAAAAAACCTCTTTACGAGGTAAAAGTCTAAAGACGAAAACATTTTATTGCACCAAAATTTCTGATATCCAATTTTGTGACGAATAATATTAAGTTTTTCTTAAAAATTACTACAAACAAATTTTTTTGTCACTCGGCACATTGCGCTAATTTCTTCATACCTAATAAATATAATTAGATTTTTATTTATTTAAAGCCCCTTCAGACGAGCGCTTTTTCACCGACACTTTTTGTAATTTTTTGTCAAAAAGCTGTCCGTGTCGCGTAACCACACAAAATTTCAAAGCGCCGGTGAAAAACCGAAGCTCACCGATGGAAATAGAACACGTTCTATTCCATCGGTGAGCGATGGTGATCGAAACGGACAGCTTTTTGACAAAAAGTGTCGGTAAAAAAGTGCTCGTCTGAAGGGGCTTTTACTGTGAGTTTGAATCTTATAAAAACCGCGCACAGCTCTAACGGTTAAGTTGAATTAAAGGCAAGGCGATATTACACGACAAGTTCATTTATTGAAGAACAACTTAAGACTAACAGATAATTGTGCATTGAGTTATAACGAAAGCTAATTTCGGGCATTTAAATGTTTACAATATTATAAAGGCTGGGAACGAATTTACTCAGCGTTGGCTGGGAACGCAAATTTGCTGACAGTGAGTTATTTCGATCAATGCTGATCGATGGGGGAGAAGCCCGGCTTAGCTGCTCTTTGTTTACAAGTGCAGCCTGCGAAAGTTTACATTATCGGTATGAGAAATTTGGGGTGGCTTGTTTACAATTGCAGCCTGTGAAAGTTTACATTATTGGAATGGGGAATTTGGTGTCTAGACTTATGTATAACGTGGACATAGAATATATTATGTATAACGTGGACATAGAATATGTCACTATATATATTTTTTGCGCAGTGCCGAGTGACAAAAAAATTTTTTTGTAGTTATTTTTAAGTAAAACTTAATATTATTCGTCACAAAATTGGATATCAGAAATTTTGGTGCATTAAAATGTTTTCGTCACTAGACTTTTACCTCGTAAAGAGGTTTTTTTTATAAGATTTATTTTGTACACTTGTATTGTTCTTTTGAAAGATCTTATACCGTTACATTATTATTCGAACATTCTTTATTTGCACTGCGGATATAGGGCTCTGTTAGCCAAGTCCGATTATTTACAAAATTTAGAAGAGATTCAAAAGATCTTTGAATATTTTGTAATTGATTTTGCTGAAATATATGGAGCACAAAACATTTCTTATAATGTCCATAATATTCTTCATTTGTGCGAGTCTGTCCAAGAAATGGGGTACCTAAATGACATTTCAGCCTATAAATTCGAGAATTTCATGCAAGATATCAAGAAATCGGTAAGGTGCCCGTCTAAAATATTGGAACAAATTCAAAATAGGTATGGGGATAGGCGAACTAGAGTCAAAGAGGAAAAAACAGGTTTCATTAGGAATAAAAAAGGTAGCATTTTAAAATATATTCAAAATCAATATACCTTTACGGCAAAATCACCAGATAATTACTGTTGTATAAGCTTATGTACTCCAGTAATTATCCTTCAATTTATAGAGAAAAGTTTATTCAATGTAGAAGGTTTGCAGATCCAGATTTTTGCACTGAGCCTATAAACTCAGAATCGTTTGGTATAATTCAAACAGCCAATAAAATGTTAGAAGTAGAAATAGTTCCGATTAGCTTAATAAAATATAAATATGTATGTATGCCTTATAAGGATAATTTAGTTTTTACACCGATACTACATACACATTAAATCTTTTTCAGAAATGGACAACAATTCCCACATCCAGCAAATCCAATCCCTTGAAGCCAGAATGGAGCACATGGACAAAAAAATGGATTGCGTATTGCACAAGCTATCCACCATTACGGCAATCCTATCCAAACTGACGCAGGACGAACTTCCTTCTGATGACGACTTCTCCATGAAGACAGTGGACGACTTGGCTAAGATGGAAGCCAAAATTTCGAGAGAGGTCCCCAAATACGTAAGTTAGGGCCAGTTTTAGGGCCAGACTTAATTCTGCAATTCAATTATGATGGCATTCTGGGAAAGATGCCATTCAAAAAATACACACACCTCAATAATGCTTTGTTATGTAAGTACTACTAAGCGTTTTATTTTAAAGTTGAGAAAGACTGAATTAATCTATTATTTTTTCTTCAATATAGATGCTGTCAAAGAAGAGGGGATAAGTAGCCGCGTCTATATACAACTTATTCATATTTTTATTATTTTGTATTAAATTTTTATTTTAATTAATTTTTATTTTCAATTTTATTCATTTTTTTATTATTTTGTATTACATTTTTATTTTTATTAATTTTTATTTTCAATTTAATATTTAATAAAAATATTGTTTGTTTTAAAGAATTAAAATCTTTCATTTTGGGGTGGGTTTACAATATGCATTACAATTCTATAGGCAACAGTATACAGGACGGCAATGCATCTGCATTACAATCGAATAGGCAACAGTATACAGGACGGCAATGTTAATAATGAATGCTTAGCATCTAAGCTAAAAGAGTGGTACGTGCAATTTAGCCCAACTAGAAGTTGCACACATGCTTTATTAAAGATTCTTAACGAATCTGGAGTTGACGTTCCTGCGTCTGTTGAAGCCTTGGTAGGCTTCCGTGCCACTGCTGTTACCAGAACAGTTTCCCCTGGCACTTATCTTCACTTGGGCATTGAAAATTACATTCAAAATAACAAACACTTTTTTGAGAATGTTTCGGAGCTTTCTATGGATGTGGGCATAGATGGATTGCCTCTCTATAAAAGCTCTTCCAATAGTTTGTGGCCAATTTTGGGATATTTTCGTAATGTCCAAAATAGCGAAGTGTTTCTAATTGGAACATTTCTGGGAAATAAAAAACCCACTAACACTAATATTTATTTGTCAGATTTTGTGAACGAACTGAAACGCATTAGAATGGACGGCGTTCAGTTAGAATTCACTAATATTAAAGTCAATTGCCACGCATTCATTTGCGATTCCCCAGCGAAAGCCATGATATGCGGATTAAAAGGCCATTCAGCCTATCATGGTTGTATGAAACGCACACAAGGGGCTACTCGCATACGAAATCATATGTCTTTTTCAACCACTCGAGGCATTAAAATTACTGATGATGATGATGATGCGTCTAGAAAATATATTGCCCATCATCTCAAATATTTTCTAGAGAATGACTCTATATTAGAAAAGTTTGGGATTGGCATGATAACCCAATTCCCCTTAGACCCTATGCACCTTATTGATCTAGGAATAACAAAAAAGATAGTTCGAATGATATACAATAACGACAGCATTAATTTCAAATTTACTAGCGTTCATAAACATGAACTTAATGGCCGTCTTGATGAGATAGCCGATTTTATTCCTTCTGAATTTAATAGAAAACCTAGAAGCTGTGAAGAACCATGCAGGTGGAAAGCCACAGAGCTTAGGCAATCATTGCGGACGGCAGTCCGCGCTAGTGACGAAAGCAGCACGAAGGGTGCAAAGGCGACTAGCATATATACACAGGAAGAGTGGAAAATTTGCTATGTCTGTCCGATCGGGTCAAATTATATACCGATCGAAAGGTATCCATCTAACTTAAAAATGTGCATACTAAGACTTTTGAAAACTTACATGGTTCGTGAGATAAACAGGTGTAAGTGGGAGGGACAAAATTTAAATGATTGGAGCAAACGGGGCCGTTGGAGCCTTTTAGATTTTTTTTATAATTTTTCACTATACTTATCAAAAATACGCGTCGAATGACACCTTGATCATCAAAATCCGACCACTGGTTCAGAAGATAATTAATTTCGAAATTTTTGGTGCTCTTTTCAAAACGAGATGAAAAGTCAGTCTGTTTGTTTGTCTGTTTGTTTGTATAGATCAAAGCGTTGATTTAGCTTAAAAGTTTGAATGAGGACTTGTTCCTGATAAAAAATCTAGAAACGTTTGTTCTACGACTTTTTCGAAAAATCGCTAGTTTAGCGGGAAATCGCTAAAAGCCGCTAAAAATAGCATCCAAACGATAGGAGCTACAGATCTGTTCTATATGTCGTTGGAAAGGTGTTTTGAAGGGCTTTTAGGCATACCTTCAAAGTTTTTTTTTTAAGTAAAAAGGTAAACAGCTACAGGTGAAATAAGGTATTTATTTCTACACATCAAATCACTTTTAAATATACTGCATGTTGTAGAGAATTCAATTACGCGTTTTTTGACATATAACACATATCTGTCAAAATTCGTTTGGGCAAGATATTACCTATTAACTGAATATACCTTACACCTTTACACTACTGCATGTACATATGCAGTATGTACACTGCTTGCAGTGCATGTGGAAAGATACTGCTTGCAAGTGGTCAATTCTTTTTGCGGCAGATAAATCATTTTATAACCAAAAATTTAGAAACTTTTGTTGAGATCACTAAAAACCGCTAAAATTGGAACCCCCATATCATCCAAACGATAAAAGCTACAGATGTGATATATATATCGTTGAAAAGGTATTTTAAAGGGCTCTTAGGAATACCTTTAGTGTTTTTTTAAGATAAAAGATAAACAGCAACAGGTGAAATAAGGTATTTTTTCCCACATTAAGGCGATTTTTGTGAAAACGCAAGTAATGATTTTTTCTAATTTTCAATATATTGTAGTTTGTAAAATTTCGATGTGTTTGGAAGATATTACCTGTTAACAGAATATTTACGTTTTGCTTAGAATTGAAATAGGACAGCAGCAACAACGTGTCGTAGCAGCCAGAGCTTGAGACTTCTGTTAGATTTTGACAAAATTGTACCGTCAAAATATATTGCAATTTTCAAAACTTTTGATATCTTACTCCAAAATTTCTGATATCTTATAAAAAAAACCTCTTTACGAGGTAAAAGTCTAGCGACGAAAACATTTTAATGCACCAAAATTTCTGATATCCAATTTTGTGACGAATAATATTAAGTTTTTCTTAAAAATTACTACAAACAAATTTTTTTGTCACTCGGCACATTGCGCTAATTTCTTCATACCTAATAAATATAATTAGATTTTTATTTATTTACTGTGAGTTTGAATCTTATAAAAACCGCGCACAGCTCTAACGGTTAAGTTGAATTAAAGGCAAGGCGATATTACACGACAAGTTCATTTATTGAAGAACAACTTAAGACTAACAGATAATTGTGCATTGAGTTATAACGAAAGCTAATTTCGGGCATTTAAATGTTTACAATATTATAAAGGCTGGGAACGAATTTACTCAGCGTTGGCTGGGAACGCAAATTTGCTGACAGTGAGTTATTTCGATCAATGCTGATCGATGGGGGAGAAGCCCGGCTTAGCTGCTCTTTGTTTACAAGTGCAGCCTGCGAAAGTTTACATTATCGGTATGAGAAATTTGGGGTGGCTTGTTTACAATTGCAGCCTGTGAAAGTTTACATTATTGGAATGGGGAATTTGGTGTCTAGACTTATGTATAACGTGGACATAGAATATATTATGTATAACGTGGACATAGAATATGTCACTTCCCTCACCTTAAGAGGCGAGCCTGCGAGTCAAGATGACACTGAAGGGTAAAGTTTTGGCAATGTTATTTGTGTCAACTCGATAATTGTGTCTCTTTGTTCTTCTTCTTCTGGTTGAACCGATGGCGTTGTTTGGTTCTTGGGTTCGTGAATTTGTTTCTTAAAATTTTTATGGATTAACATTATGGGATTACAAGATACATATTTTAGATATAAGAATATAATTATGAATATGATGGTTATGATTATGATGGTTGCATATGTAAAGACATTATTTTGTGATACAATTTTTACAATGTCATCATGCATGATAGGTTTAACTTTAATTATTTCTAAGGGGGGATACAATGGAGTAAGATCAACTTCTGGTTGTAGATAGTTGTCGCTTAAAATTATGTCATTTATTTGCATTTTGCATTGATTTATACTTATAATTTTGTTGCCCTGAATATTAAGATCAACATTATTTTTCTGGCAATTTTGTTTTACAATTGTATTAGTTATGTTCCAATTTACAATGGTATTTGGTTCAATGTAGTTTATCATTTCTTTGATATTTATGCGTTCAAAGTTACAAGTTGGTGTTGTGTATTTCTTGGGTGTGACATATGTTAAAGAGGGTGAACGATAGTATGATTATGAAGTAGAAACCTGGAATTTAAATTTTGGTTAATTTTCTTTAGTTTTTTAAATTGTGTTTTATAGTAGCGTGTAATTCTATTTCTGTTAGTAATTTGATAATGGTCTGGGTCTGTTTGTTCAACGTTTTTATTAGCTTTAAAAGGGTTTTCTAATTTTCCTTTTTGTAATGGTCCTTTTCGATATCTAGTATCAACTTCGTATTCTTGTCGGTCACTGTTAATTTTATTTATTACTTTTTCTTTTTTTTTCTTGGGTATCTAGATTTGGCTGTCCGGCATATAAGAAAACGTGTGCAGGAGTTTGTCCAGTTGTGTCATGTTTTGTTTTGTGATTGTAAATGTACAGAATTGTTTCTATTTTGCTGAGTTTATTTTCTTCGTCATTTAAAGTGTTAATTATTCTGATTTTTTCATTTATTGTTTTATGTAATCTTTCGATGTCTGCTATTCCTGTTTTTGTTGTATTTAATTGTATTTCTACTCCTTCACTTTCAAGCCATTTTTTTAGTGCTAAGCTGGAAAATGCGCCGTCTCGGTCAGCTTTTAATAATATTGGTTTTCCTAACTGATTAAATATACGCATTAATGCATTTTTGCATTCTATCCAGTCTTTTGTTTTAATATTTTCAAGAGTAGCGAATTTTGAATAAATGTCCATGCAGCTAAGATAATGTTTGCCTTCAGAAGAATAAATGTCAATTACAAATTTGTCACGACAATGTTCGGGCTTGGGTGTAATTTTCATTGGCATTTTTGTGTTTCTATGTTCTGATTTTGCTAAGTTGCAAATATGACATTCGTTTATTATGTTTTGTGTTAATATTTGGCTGTTAGGGAAATAATAGGTTTCACAAAAAAGTATTTGTTTTTTGAATTCCGGGGTGTAGGAGTTTTTCATGGGTTTCCAAAATTAGTTCTTTGAATTCGGCATAGGAGTTAATGTTTTTTAATTGAATGAGACTTCGAAGAATTTTAGTATGGCTAGTGTTAATAATTTCCTTGTGTGCGTTTTGAATTATTTCGAAATCTGCATCACTGTCTATAAACATTGCACTGGTTTTTGTGCAAAAATGGTCTATTAAATATTTTTCGGCTTTATCTTTAGTCATGTTATCGTATGTAATGTGAATTATTAATTTTTTGAAGTAGTTTTCTTTTTTTATGTTTGGAATGCCTTTAGAAAATATAATTTGTCTTTTAAATGTGTTTATTGGTTTCTCTGTAATGAATATTAAATTACTATTGTCTTCGTCAGCGCTATGTTGTGTTTCTTCTCCGAAATAAGTCTGTTCTATTTTTACTCGTGATAGAGCGTCAGCTATGTGGTTTTCTTTTCCTTTTATATATTTTATGTCAAAGTCATATTCAGATAATTTAACTCTCCATCGGGTTAATTTTGAATTTGGTTCTTTCATTTTGTACAGCCAACATAATGGCTGATGGTCACTATTGATTTCGAAATGTCGTCCTAGTAGATAATGTCTAAAAGTTTTTGTTGCCCATACAATGGCTAAAAGCTCTTTTTCTTTGGCACTGTAGTTAGTTTCGTGGTCATTGAGAGTTCTGCTAATAAAACTAATGGGATGTCCGTCTTGAGAGAGTACTGCTCCAAGAGCTACATTACTTGCGTCTGTGGCTAAAACGAATTTACTTTTGAAGTCTGGAATTTTTAGAATTGGGTCATTAGAAATTAGTTGTTTTAATTTTTCAAAAGCTCTAATGTATTCAGGATTTTTAATGTCAATTTTTGAGTCTTTTCTAAGTACTGCTGTCATTGGTTTGGCTATGTCTGCAAAATTTGGAATGAACTTTCTGTAGTAACCGGTTAATCCAAGAAAACCTCTTTGGTTTTGTGGGAATTGGATATTTCTGAATTGCTTTGATTTTATCAGGATTGGGTTTTATTCCATCCTTAGTTATGACATGTCCTAGGAATGAAGTTTCTTGTTTTAGAAACTCGCATTTATCAAGTTGTAATTTGAGATTTGCTTCAGAAAGCTTCTCGAAAACTAATTGGAGTGATTGCAAATGTTCTTCTAATGATGTTGAGAATACAATTATATCATCAAGATATACCAGACAATGTTTATTTAGTAACGGTCGTAAAACATTGTTCATGCAACGTTGAAAGGTTGCGGGTGCATTTTTTAAACCAAATGGCATACGAAGATATTCATAGTGGCCATGTTTAGTAGAGAAAGCTGTTTTTTGAATGGAATCTGGATGCATTTCAAGTTGGTGGAATCCTTTTGCAAGGTCGATTGTAGTGAAATAATTGCATCTACCTAGTTTTCCTAAAATCTCGTCCATATTTGGTATTGGGTGCCTATCACTTATGGTTACTTCGTTTAATTTCCTGTAGTCAATTACGATTCTGAATTTTTGTTTACCTGAAGCATCTTGCTTTTTCGGTACGATCCATATAGGACTACAATAAGGAGAATTGCTAGGCCGTATGATACCTTGATTAAGCATGTCTTGAATTTGATGTTCAACTTCCTGTTCATATGCTTGTGGATAACTGTATGGTTTTGTATGTATGTGGGTAGTATTTATAATGTGTTTTTCTTGATTACTGAAACTAAGTTGGTCGCCTTCTTTATATTGTATATGTTGATATTGTTTCAACAAACTGATTAAATTGATTCTTTCTTCTTCATTTAAATGATCTAATCGGTAAGGGCTTGAGCTTGCAGATTCTTGGTTATCGGAAATTTCTCTAATTGGATTTTTAAGATGTTGATTAGTTTCAGGATTTGGTTGGGCTAAGAAATGATTCTGATTTGTGATTGGAATATCGTTGGTTAGTTTATACTTTCTATTGTATAAAGTAACAGTTTGGGTTTTATAATCTATAACGGCTTGTGCTTCTGAAAGCATTTTTCTACCAATTAAAAGATCATAGTCTGAGGAGAATTGGTGTAGAAGAATTTCATTATTGCCCTTGAATAGGTTATTGGAAAGGACGTTAACTTTCTTTGTGATAGTTAAAGGTCCGTTGCTGGTTTGAATGAAACAGTCGGTGTCATGAACTTGTAAATTGAAAACATTTGATGTCATCATATTTACAGTAGATCCTGTATCTATTAAACATTTCAGATTTTTGCCTTTATATGTGATTATTATGTACTGTTGGTTTCCAAGGCTGGCAGCTGAAAATTTTCGGCTTGCTCGATTTCTATTTCATTTGGTTGTTCTGTCTCGTGTTCGGCTGACTGTGTGTATGTAAAGTCTGGGCTTTGTGGGTAACTTTCTGCTTGATAATATTGTGGATAATATTCAGGATAAGCTGCGCATTGATTATAGTATTCTTGTTGCATGTAATCATGATAGTTTAGCTCTTCCTGATTCCTAACTTCATGGTAAATACTCATCTTACTCTGTCCACTTTCTGTAGGTCTAACTCGTTTAGTCGGTTGGTTGGCTACGCCAGAATTATTGAAAGAGTTTTGTTGTTGAGTTACTTGTCCGAAACGATTGTTGTCGAATTGGTTCTGTCGGAAGTTTGGTCTGGGTGTAAAGTATGTTGGTCTGATTGGACTATGTGTTTGTTGCATTGGTTGAGGTGATGGTTGATGATATGGTTGTTGAATGTAAGGTTGATGGGGTCGATATGGGACATAGGGTTGATTTGGTTGAAGAAAAGTGGGGAATCTTTGAACATTTGGGTTTGGTTGATACAATGGCTTCGAATATTTTTCTTGTTTTACTTTATTTGGGGTTGGATTAAGACAGGGTTCGTCATAAAGACTTTTTTCTTGCAAAATATTTATTAGAGATATTAAATCGGGAATTTCACAATTTATAATTCGAATGCAAATGTTTGTGGGTAATTTTTGAATAAGGTCGTCAATGCTAGTTTTGATTAGTCGCGCATACAATGTTTTTTCGTCAATGTTATTTTCCAGTTCTAGCTTACTCATTAATGTTTGCCTACGGTGTTCTGCTTCTTCCAGAAAACCTCGCACGTTGCCTTTAAACGGGGTGCTCCTGAATTCCTCCAGTAGGATGTGGTTCTTAGTTTGCGTCTTGTAGTTCAGTATTAGTTGCTTCCGAAGATCCGTCCAGGTCATCAAGTTGTTTATGCCAAGGGATAGCATCACTTCACTGCTGATGCAGCGTTCCACAAGTCCAAAAAGAATTGACCTCTGCCTTGCATCGTTGGTGGTGTAGAGGGCCAAAATGTAGTCGATCCGGTTGATGAACGTGTACAAAGCGTTCTTATCTCCAGTGAACTTCTCAACGTTTTTAAGTTGGTTGATCACTTGTGCCAAGTTGGCATCGGTCAGGGGTGTTGTTGCGTTGCCTTCCATTGTTGTTTTTTTTTTTTGTTTGTTGGCTTTATTATAATAAATTTATGTTTTTTATTATTTTTTATTTAGTTGGTTTTATTTTTAATTTTTCTTATCTCTTAGCTTTTGTTGTTTCACTTCAGCTTCTCTTATTTTAGGTTCAGTTTCATTTAGTTGTTGATTATATTTTTATTGTATTCACTTAATTTGTTAACTTATAGTTTAAAATGTTTGATTGGTTTGCACAGATAGCACTTTCGAATTTTTTTTGAGATAACCAGAGGTTTCTGGAATTATTTTCTCTTCGAATTCTATCGCGTCTTCTTGAATTGTTTTTCAAGTTTTTTGCACAATCCGCGGCTTTGACAATATGCGAATTTTGGTGTACACGTCACTGTCGAGGTTTAATAAAACTTGACGCGATATTGACCGTCGCTTGGGTTGCCTTCGCGTTGGTTGTTTTAGCGGATAACAGTAAACGGGACACAAGAATTAATAACTTAGCTATTGCATCAGGATCCACAATTTATTGTTATCCTACCGGCTGCGCCAATTAGATTTTTATTTATTTACTGTGAGTTTGAATCTTATAAAAACCGCGCACAGCTCTAACGGTTAAGTTGAATTAAAGGCAAGGCGATATTACACGACAAGTTCATTTATTGAAGAACAACTTAAGACTAACAGATAATTGTGCATTGAGTTATAACGAAAGCTAATTTCGGGCATTTAAATGTTTACAATATTATAAAGGCTGGGAACGAATTTACTCAGCGTTGGCTGGGAACGCAAATTTGCTGACAGTGAGTTATTTCGATCAATGCTGATCGATGGGGGAGAAGCCCGGCTTAGCTGCTCTTTGTTTACAAGTGCAGCCTGCGAAAGTTTACATTATCGGTATGAGAAATTTGGGGTGGCTTGTTTACAATTGCAGCCTGTGAAAGTTTACATTATTGGAATGGGGAATTTGGTGTCTAGACTTATGTATAACGTGGACATAGAATATATTATGTATAACGTGGACATAGAATATGTCACTATATATATTTTTTGCGCAGTGCCGAGTGACAAAAAAATTTTTTTGTAGTTATTTTTAAGTAAAACTTAATATTATTCGTCACAAAATTGGATATCAGAAATTTTGGTGCATTAAAATGTTTTCGTCACTAGACTTTTACCTCGTAAAGAGGTTTTTTTTATAAGATTTATTTTGTACACTTGTATTGTTCTTTTGAAAGATCTTATACCGTTACATTATTATTCGAACATTCTTTATTTGCACTGCGGATATAGGGCTCTGTTAGCCAAGTCCGATTATTTACAAAATTTAGAAGAGATTCAAAAGATCTTTGAATATTTTGTAATTGATTTTGCTGAAATATATGGAGCACAAAACATTTCTTATAATGTCCATAATATTCTTCATTTGTGCGAGTCTGTCCAAGAAATGGGGTACCTAAATGACATTTCAGCCTATAAATTCGAGAATTTCATGCAAGATATCAAGAAATCGGTAAGGTGTCCGTCTAAAATATTGGAACAAATTCAAAATAGGTATGGGGATAGGCGAATTAGAGTCAAAGAGGAAAAAACAGGTTTCATTAGGAATAAAAAAGGTAGCATTTTAAAATATATTCAAAATCAATATACCTTTACGGCAAAATCACCAGATAATTACTGTTGTATAAGCTCATGTACTCCAGTAATTATCCTTCAATTTATAGAGAAAAGTTTATTCAGTGTAGAAGGTTTGCAGATCCAAAGCCTTTTTGCACTGAGCCTATAAACTCAGAATCGTTTGGTATAATTCAAACAGCCAATAAAATGTTAGAAGTAGAAATAGTTCCGATTAGCTTAATAAAATATAAAAATGTATATATGCCTTATAAGGATAATTTAGTTTTTACACCGATACTACATACACATTAAATCTTTTTCAGAAATGGACAACAATTCCCACATCCAGCAAATCCAATCCCTTGAAGTCAGAATGGAGCACATGGACAAAAAAATGGATTGCGTATTGCACAAGCTATCCACCATTACGGCAATCCTATCCAAACTGACGCAGGACGAACTTCCTTCTGATGACGACTTCCCCATGAAGACAGTGGACGACTTGGCTAAGATGGAAGCCAAAATTTCGAGAGAGGTCCCCAAATACGTAAGTATTTTTAAAAATATTTAAAAATTTAACGCAAGCTTTTTATTTAAATTTAATTACATTTTTAATTGTTTTTTTTTCAGAACAATATTGTGGCAAAAATAATAAAGGGTGACTTGTCCAAAAACTTGGATGGCATCTTAGGGCCAGACTTAATTCTGCAATTCAATTATGATGGCATTCTGGGAAAGATGCCATTCAAAAAATACACACACCTCAATAATGCTTTGTTATGTAAGTACTACTAAGCGTTTTATTTTAAAGTTGAGAAAGACTGAATTAATCTATTATTTTTTCTTCAATATAGATGCTGTCAAAGAAGAGGGGATAAGTAGCCGCGTCTATATACAACTTATTCATATTTTTATTATTTTGTATTAAATTTTTATTTTAATTAATTTTTATTTTCAATTTTATTCATTTTTTTATTATTTTGTATTACATTTTTATTTTTATTAATTTTTATTTTCAATTTAATATTTAATAAAAATATTGTTTGTTTTGAAGAATTAAAATCTTTCATTTTGGGGTGGGCTTACAATATGCATTACAATTCTATAGGCAACAGTATACAGGACGGCAATGCATCTGCATTACAATCTAATAGGCAACAGTATACAGGACGGCAATGTTAATAATGAATGCTTAGCATCTAAGCTAAAAGAGTGGTACGTGCAATTTAGCCCAACTAGAAGTTGCACACATGCTTTATTAAAGATTCTTAACGAATCTGGAGTTGACGTTCCTGCGTCTGTTGAAGCCTTGGTAGGCTTCCGTGCCACTGCTGTTACCAGAACAGTTTCCCCTGGCACTTATCTTCACTTGGGCATTGAAAATTACATTCAAAATAACAAACACTTTTTTGAGAATGTTTCGGAGCTTTCTATGGATGTGGGCATAGATGGATTGCCTCTCTATAAAAGCTCTTCCAATAGTTTGTGGCCAATTTTGGGATATTTTCGTAATGTCCAAAATAGCGAAGTGTTTCTAATTGGAACATTTCTGGGAAATAAAAAACCCACTAACACTAATATTTATTTGTCAGATTTTGTGAACGAACTGAAACGCATTAGAATGGACGGCGTTCAGTTAGAATTCACTAATATTAAAGTCAATTGCCACGCATTCATTTGCGATTCCCCAGCGAAAGCCATGATATGCGGATTAAAAGGCCATTCAGCCTATCATGGTTGTATGAAACGCACACAAGGGGCTACTCGCATACGAAATCATATGTCTTTTTCAACCACTCGAGGCATTAAAATTACTAATGATGACTATGCGTCTAGAAAATATATTGCCCATCATCTCAAATATTTTCTAGAGAATGACTCTATACTAGAAAAGTTTGGGATTGGCATGATAACCCAATTCCCCTTAGACCCTATGCACCTTATTGATCTAGGAATAACAAAAAAGATAGTTCGAATGATATACAATAACGACAGCATTAATTTCAAATTTACTAGCGTTCATAAACATGAACTTAATGGCCGTATTGATGAGATAGCCGATTTTATTCCTTCTGAATTTAATAGAAAACCTAGAAGCTGTGAAGAACTATGCAGGTGGAAAGCCACAGAGCTTAGGCAATTTATTTTGTACACTTGTATTGTTCTTTTGAAAGATCTTATACCGTTACATTATTATTCGAACATTCTTTATTTGCACTGCGGATATAGGGCTCTGTTAGCCAAGTCCGATTATTTATAAAATTTAGAAGAGATTCAAAAGATCTTTGAATATTTTGTAATTGATTTTGCTGAAATATATGGAGCACAAAACATTTCTTATAATGTCCATAATATTCTTCATTTGTGCGAGTCTGTCCAAGAAATGGGGTACTTAAATGACATTTCAGCCTATAAATTCGAGAATTTCATGCAAGATATCAAGAAATCGGTAAGGTGTCCGTCTAAAATATCGGAACAAATTCAAAATAGGTATGGGGATAGGCGAATTAGAGTCAAAGAGGAAAAAACAGGTTTCATTAGGAATAAAAAAGGTAGCATTTTAAAATATATTCAAAATCAATATACCTGTACGGCAAAATCACCAGATAATTACTGTTGTATAAGCTCATGTACTCCAGTAATTATCCTTCAATTTATAGAGAAAAGTTTATTCAGTGTAGAAGGTTTGCAGATCCAAAGCCTTTTTGCACTGAGCCTATAAACTCAGAATCGTTTGGTATAATTCAAACAGCCAATAAAATGTTAGAAGTAGAAATAGTTCCGATTAGCTTAATAAAATATAAATATGTATATATGCCTTATAAGGATAATTTAGTTTTTACACCGATACTACATACACATTAAATCTTTTTCAGAAATGGACAACAATTCCCACATCCAGCAAATCCAATCCCTTGAAGTCAGAATGGAGCACATGGACAAAAAAATGGATTGCGTATTGCACAAGCTATCCACCATTACGGCAATCCTATCCAAACTGACGCAGGACGAACTTCCTTCTGATGACGACTTCCCCATGAAGACAGTGGACGACTTGGCTAAGATGGAAGCCAAAATTTCGAGAGAGGTCCCCAAATACGTAAGTATTTTTAAAAATATTTAAAAATTTAACGCAAGCTTTTTATTTAAATTTAATTACATTTTTAATTGTTTTTTTTTCAGAACAATATTGTGGCAAAAATAATAAAGGGTGACTTGTCCAAAAACTTGGATGGCATCTTAGGGCCAGACTTAATTCTGCAATTCAATTATGATGGCATTCTGGGAAAGATGCCATTCAAAAAATACACACACCTCAATAATGCTTTGTTATGTAAGTACTACTAAGCGTTTTATTTTAAAGTTGAGAAAGACTGAATTAATCTATTATTTTTTCTTCAATATAGATGCTGTCAAAGAAGAGGGGATAAGTAGCCGCGTCTATATACAACTTATTCATATTTTTATTATTTTGTATTAAATTTTTATTTTAATTAATTTTTATTTTCAATTTTATTCATTTTTTTATTATTTTGTATTACATTTTTATTTTTATTAATTTTTATTTTCAATTTAATATTTAATAAAAATATTGTTTGTTTTGAAGAATTAAAATCTTTCATTTTGGGGTGGGCTTACAATATGCATTACAATTCTATAGGCAACAGTATACAGGACGGCAATGCATCTGCATTACAATCTAATAGGCAACAGTATACAGGACGGCAATGTTAATAATGAATGCTTAGCATCTAAGCTAAAAGAGTGGTACGTGCAATTTAGCCCAACTAGAAGTTGCACACATGCTTTATTAAAGATTCTTAACGAATCTGGAGTTGACGTTCCTGCGTCTGTTGAAGCCTTGGTAGGCTTCCGTGCCACTGCTGTTACCAGAACAGTTTCCCCTGGCACTTATCTTCACTTGGGCATTGAAAATTACATTCAAAATAACAAACACTTTTTTGAGAATGTTTCGGAGCTTTCTATGGATGTGGGCATAGATGGATTGCCTCTCTATAAAAGCTCTTCCAATAGTTTGTGGCCAATTTTGGGATATTTTCGTAATGTCCAAAATAGCGAAGTGTTTCTAATTGGAACATTTCTGAGAAATAAAAAACCCACTAACACTAATATTTATTTGTCAGATTTTGTGAACGAACTGAAACGCATTAGAATGGACGGCGTTCAGTTAGAATTCACTAATATTAAAGTCAATTGCCACGCATTCATTTGCGATTCCCCAGCGAAAGCCATGATATGCGGATTAAAAGGCCATTCAGCCTATCATGGTTGTATGAAACGCACACAAGGGGCTACTCGCATACGAAATCATATGTCTTTTTCAACCACTCGAGGCATTAAAATTACTAATGATGACTATGCGTCTAGAAAATATATTGCCCATCATCTCAAATATTTTCTAGAGAATGACTCTATACTAGAAAAGTTTGGGATTGGCATGATAACCCAATTCCCCTTAGACCCTATGCACCTTATTGATCTAGGAATAACAAAAAAGATAGTTCGAATGATATACAATAACGACAGCATTAATTTCAAATTTACTAGCGTTCATAAACATGAACTTAATGGCCGTATTGATGAGATAGCCGATTTTATTCCTTCTGAATTTAATAGAAAACCTAGAAGCTGTGAAGAACTATGCAGGTGGAAAGCCACAGAGCTTAGGCAATTTATTTTGTACACTTGTATTGTTCTTTTGAAAGATCTTATACCGTTACATTATTATTCGAACATTCTTTATTTGCACTGCGGATATAGGGCTCTGTTAGCCAAGTCCGATTATTTACAAAATTTAGAAGAGATTCAAAAGATCTTTGAATATTTTGTAATTGATTTTGCTGAAATATATGGAGCACAAAACATTTCTTATAATGTCCATAATATTCTTCATTTGTGCGAGTCTGTCCAAGAAATGGGGTACCTAAATGACATTTCAGCCTATAAATTCGAGAATTTCATGCAAGATATCAAGAAATCGGTAAGGTGTCCGTCTAAAATATCGGAACAAATTCAAAATAGGTATGGGGATAGGCGAATTAGAGTCAAAGAGGAAAAAACAGGTTTCATTAGGAATAAAAAAGGTAGCATTTTAAAATATATTCAAAATCAATATACCTGTACGGCAAAATCACCAGATAATTACTGTTGTATAAGCTCATGTACTCCAGTAATTATCCTTCAATTTATAGAGAAAAGTTTATTCAGTGTAGAAGGTTTGCAGATCCAAAGCCTTTTTGCACTGAGCCTATAAACTCAAAATCGTTTGGTATAATTCAAACAGCCAATAAAATGTTAGAAGTAGAAATAGTTCCGATTAGCTTAATAAAATATAAATATGTATATATGCCTTATAAGGATAATTTAGTTTTTACACCGATACTACATACACATTAAATCTTTTTCAGAAATGGACAACAATTCCCACATCCAGCAAATCCAATCCCTTGAAGTCAGAATGGAGCACATGGACAAAAAAATGGATTGCGTATTGCACAAGCTATCCACCATTACGGCAATCCTATCCAAACTGACGCAGGACGAACTTCCTTCTGATGACGACTTCCCCATGAAGACAGTGGACGACTTGGCTAAGATGGAAGCCAAAATTTCGAGAGAGGTCCCCAAATACGTAAGTATTTTTAAAAATATTTAAAAATTTAACGCAAGCTTTTTATTTAAATTTAATTACATTTTTAATTGTTTTTTTTTCAGAACAATATTGTGGCAAAAATAATAAAGGGTGACTTGTCCAAAAACTTGGATGGCATCTTAGGGCCAGACTTAATTCTGCAATTCAATTATGATGGCATTCTGGGAAAGATGCCATTCAAAAAATACACACACCTCAATAATGCTTTGTTATGTAAGTACTACTAAGCGTTTTATTTTAAAGTTGAGAAAGACTGAATTAATCTATTATTTTTTCTTCAATATAGATGCTGTCAAAGAAGAGGGGATAAGTAGCCGCGTCTATATACAACTTATTCATATTTTTATTATTTTGTATTAAATTTTTATTTTAATTAATTTTTATTTTCAATTTTATTCATTTTTTTATTATTTTGTATTACATTTTTATTTTTATTAATTTTTATTTTCAATTTAATATTTAATAAAAATATTGTTTGTTTTGAAGAATTAAAATCTTTCATTTTGGGGTGGGCTTACAATATGCATTACAATTCTATAGGCAACAGTATACAGGACGGCAATGCATCTGCATTACAATCGAATAGGCAACAGTATACAGGACGGCAATGTTAATAATGAATGCTTAGCATCTAAGCTAAAAGAGTGGTACGTGCAATTTAGCCCAACTAGAAGTTGCACACATGCTTTATTAAAGATTCTTAACGAATCTGGAGTTGACGTTCCTGCGTCTGTTGAAGCCTTGGTAGGCTTCCGTGCCACTGCTGTTACCAGAACAGTTTCCCCTGGCACTTATCTTCACTTGGGCATTGAAAATTACATTCAAAATAACAAACACTTTTTTGAGAATGTTTCGGAGCTTTCTATGGATGTGGGCATAGATGGATTGCCTCTATATAAAAGCTCTTCCAATAGTTTGTGGCCAATTTTGGGATATTTTCGTAATGTCCAAAATAGCGAAGTGTTTCTAATTGGAACATTTCTGGGAAATAAAAAACCCACTAACACTAATATTTATTTGTCAGATTTTGTGAACGAACTGAAACGCATTAGAATGGACGGCGTTCAGTTAGAATTCACTAATATTAAAGTCAATTGCCACGCATTCATTTGCGATTCCCCAGCGAAAGCCATGATATGCGGATTAAAAGGCCATTCAGCCTATCATGGTTGTATGAAACGCACACAAGGGGCTACTCGCATACGAAATCATATGTCTTTTTCAACCACTCGAGGCATTAAAATTACTAATGATGACTATGCGTCTAGAAAATATATTGCCCATCATCTCAAATATTTTCTAGAGAATGACTCTATACTAGAAAAGTTTGGGATTGGCATGATAACCCAATTCCCCTTAGACCCTATGCACCTTATTGATCTAGGAATAACAAAAAAGATAGTTCGAATGATATACAATAACGACAGCATTAATTTCAAATTTACTAGCGTTCATAAACATGAACTTAATGGCCGTATTGATGAGATAGCCGATTTTATTCCTTCTGAATTTAATAGAAAACCTAGAAGCTGTGAAGAACTATGCAGGTGGAAAGCCACAGAGCTTAGGCAATTTATTTTGTACACTTGTATTGTTCTTTTGAAAGATCTTATACCGTTACATTATTATTCGAACATTCTTTATTTGCACTGCGGATATAGGGCTCTGTTAGCCAAGTCCGATTATTTATAAAATTTAGAAGAGATTCAAAAGATCTTTGAATATTTTGTAATTGATTTTGCTGAAATATATGGAGCACAAAACATTTCTTATAATGTCCATAATATTCTTCATTTGTGCGAGTCTGTCCAAGAAATGGGGTACCTAAATGACATTTCAGCCTATAAATTCGAGAATTTCATGCAAGATATCAAGAAATCGGTAAGGTGTCCGTCTAAAATATCGGAACAAATTCAAAATAGGTATGGGGATAGGCGAATTAGAGTCAAAGAGGAAAAAACAGGTTTCATTAGGAATAAAAAAGGTAGCATTTTAAAATATATTCAAAATCAATATACCTGTACGGCAAAATCACCAGATAATTACTGTTGTATAAGCTCATGTACTCCAGTAATTATCCTTCAATTTATAGAGAAAAGTTTATTCAGTGTAGAAGGTTTGCAGATCCAAAGCCTTTTTGCACTGAGCCTATAAACTCAGAATCGTTTGGTATAATTCAAACAGCCAATAAAATGTTAGAAGTAGAAATAGTTCCGATTAGCTTAATAAAATATAAATATGTATGTATGCCTTATAAGGATAATTTAGTTTTTACACCGATACTACATACACATTAAATCTTTTTCAGAAATGGACAACAATTCCCACATCCAGCAAATCCAATCCCTTGAAGCCAGAATGGAGCACATGGACAAAAAAATGGATTGCGTATTGCACAAGCTATCCACCATTACGGCAATCCTATCCAAACTGACGCAGGACGAACTTCCTTCTGATGACGACTTCCCCATGAAGACAGTGGACGACTTGGCTAAGATGGAAGCCAAAATTTCGAGAGAGGTCCCCAAATACGTAAGTATTTTTAAAAATATTTAAAAATTTAACGCAAGCTTTTTATTTAAATTTAATTACATTTTTAATTGTTTTTTTTTTTCAGAACAATATTGTGGCAAAAATAATAAAGGGTGACTTGTCCAAAAACTTGGATGGCATCTTAGGGCCAGACTTAATTCTGCAATTCAATTATGATGGCATTCTGGGAAAGATGCCATTCAAAAAATACACACACCTTAATAATGCTTTGTTATGTAAGTACAACTAAGCATTTTATTTTAAAGTTGAGAAAGACTGAATTAATCTATTATTTTTTCTTCAATATAGATGCTGTCAAAGAAGAGGGGATAAGTAGCCGCGTCTATATACAACTTATTCATATTTTTATTATTTTGTATTAAATTTTTATTTTAATTAATTTTTATTTTCAATTTTATTCATTTTTTTATTATTTTGTATTACATTTTTATTTTTATTAATTTTTATTTTCAATTTAATATTTAATAAAAATATTGTTTGTTTTGAAGAATTAAAATCTTTCATTTTGGGGTGGGTTTACAATATGCATTACAATTCTATAGGCAACAGTATACAGGACGGCAATGCATCTGCATTACAATCGAATAGGCAACAGTATACAGGACTAAAATGCAACACGAAAGTGCTCAAACAATTAACCGCATACTGGCTCGATTACAAGTATGCGGTTTTAAAGCTGGTCCAGCTTAACAGCGGCCAACCTTATGGAAAAGTAATGCGAATTTGGGTATGAATTCGAAAGCATACTCGCCGCGAAGTATTGCGGTTGTAATCGAATCTCTAGTGCGAATTCCCGCCACTGGGGTGTTGCAGCCACGCGGTAAAACAAAAGTGACACGCGACAAAACGAACAAAAAAACCATATGGGAAAAGAAATGGACAAAATTTGCACAAACAACAACCCGTGTTTGCAATAATTGTTGCATCTAATACTTACGCATTTGCAAGTGTGTGAAGCAACAAAACACAAACAGACACATGCTTGGTTGCAACCAAAGCAGAATAACAAAAGCCGAAAGACATTCGTGCATGTTTGATGGCAGAACAGTATGAGCCGAAGCAGCGCCCCATTACCAACCTACGTTCAAACAACTGGAGAAAGTATCGATTACGAATGTACATTCGCCTATGCATTCCGAAGCGTTACAACATTCGGTTGTGGCTGGTTCCCGCCACTGGGTGCCTTGACAAGCCCTCTGCATTACTTGAAGCTAACTCTCGTGCTAGCTAACAGTGTTGTAACCCGGAGCCAGAACTGCCTGATACCTCAACACCAGCCGAACCACAGGGGTAAGTTAAGGCATATACATTGTGCTTATACATATCGCAAGACAAAGCAATGCGTGCAGTAACAAGCGAAACAACCGGACGAGAGACATATTGGTTACGGAGGACAGATGACGATAGCATGCTCACACATTCACATGTTGGAATTTATATGATCCTCTGATGGACTTGAGGTATCATTTCGCGCACCCTACCAATACCATTCAGCGCCGTAGGAAGAAGCATTTCAATTGAACGAGGGCATTGAGTCAGTGGGAAATCAACAAAACAGAATTTAGAACATTATAAAAATATTTATTTACTAAACAGAATAAAATCTCCTAGCACCACAAAATTCATTGCTTTTCTCCAACAGCTTAGGAAAACAGAATTAATTTTATAAGTAGTTATATTTATCAACTATAATTTAGTTAATTTAAAATTAGCATGCTTTTCTATTAATCAAATTTGAGGGAGGGAACAGTTTTATGCCCGCGCAGCACTGATGCTCGCTTCTAATAGGTTTTAGTGAAATCTTTTGAGTGAGAAGTTGGACTTAACGGTTCGTTTGAGTGAAAATTACATATGTGCAATTATTGGTAATTTGATAAAAATAATTTTTTTCTTTTTTGTTTGTGCTTTCGGCAGTTATTCGGTACCAAATATATTAATCATGATTGTTCACTTACAAGTTTTTGTTGTCCATATATGAAAAGCGCTTTCCATTGAAGGCCGCAACGAAACTTTATGCTAGATGTTGAGATTAAAAAAGGAAAAAAAATATATTTGGTTTCACGCCACAAAAAGCCAAAAAAAATGATTTTGCACCACTTGATTATCACTTCACTCGCACGATATAAACGATATGCCCAGAGATGCCCTATCTTTAACTTGAGCGCATTGGAGAGTCTTGCCTAATTCGCTATCTCCCGTTTCTATCGCTCTTTGCTTCTTCATCAAATTCTTTTCACTTGGGCTTCACTAAAAACGAATTGCATAATGGCATATTTTAAAGAAATCAATTCTTATGCCAATTCACCTTTGATTAAATCAATAAATATTTGCCTTAATACCTTACTAACCTTAAACTAACACTTATTGGGCCTATGCCACTTTAAATTTTAACTTAAAAAAATCGCAGCTGGGTAGTCTCTTCAGCTTTTTCCTTGCCACTTAGGCTTTTATTTTAGCACATTAAAAAAAATTTATATTCAGGCCTCGTTGGCCGATTCAGGTCGAGAATATTAGATTTTAACAGAACTCAATAAAAACCGGGTAAAATGCAGCTCGCTCGACGCGTCCACCGCTGCTAGGCTCACGATCTTAGACTGATCGCTCTAGTTCCCTCATTTGCCTCTCCACCAGTGTTGCCAACTCTTCGGGTCATGAAAAAGCTAAACTAGCATTTGAAAAAAGCTAGAAATAGCCAGAAAATTTTGTAGGTAGCTAAAAAAAACGCTAGAGTAGGTAAACGATGTTTTTATTGATTTAATCCAGTGTTTTTGGTTCCGCTCAACAATCCCAAATGGTCAATTGGACTGACAGATGAATGTGTGACAATATACAGCGGTGGCCATAAGTATTTTGACACCATTTAAAGTTAATTCTACTCATAATTTGAACTTACTTCATGCAAAGTTTAGCATCAATGGAAAGGTCATTCGAATTGAATGACACAAAACTTACCTTAACCCATTAGGTAAACATTGAAATATTCGAATTTTTGTAAATGTCTACTTTGACAATTTTTTTCTCGGTCTCAAGAAAAAAAAGGTTTTGATGCAAAAAGTTTCTTCAAACAATTCTAATAGCGACTGATAATTTTTTGAAAATGGCAAAAAACGCACTTTTTGTATTAAAATGAAAAAAAAATGTATTAAAAGGAGATAAAGTGCCTTTTTTGCCATTTTAAAAAAAATTATTTAATGCTCTTTTATCCCTTATTGATGTTTTTTTGCCATTCAAATGTAAAAATACTACAAAGAATTTAAGTGTGGCATCGTAAAGCATAAAAATACATGTAGTTACCAGATGTCTTCAAAAAGCTAAAATTATTTTTAAAGTAGCTAAAATTCCCGCTACCCGCTGTTTTACAATTTATCCCGCATTTGCCTGTTGCAACCCACTAAATCTGTCGGGAAAATAGCTAAATTGGCAACACTGCTCTCCACCATGCCTAGCTTGAGTGAAAACTTGCTTAACGAATGAGTGTTTTTACTCTCTCAAAACTTAAGGCCCCTTTTATACCCGTTACTTATTAAAAATAAGTAAAAGGGGATATTGTATTCGATGCAATGCATGTAACAGGGAGAAGGAAGCATCTCCGACCCTATAAAGTATATATATTCTTGAACAGCATCAACAGCCGAGTCGATATAGCCATGTCCGTCTGTCCGTCCGTCCGTCTGTCCGTCTGTGTGAGCGCATAGATCTCAGAGACTATAAGAGCTAGAGCAACCAAATTTGGCACACAGATTTCTATAAACCCCACGCAGGTCAAGTTTGTTTCAAAATTTTGCCACGCCCCTTTCCGCCTCCGTAAATCGCGAAAATCCACCACACGTACAGTTTTCAAGATATTATGTTTTTTTAAACGGTGAACGTTAGCTACTGTTATTACCTATCATCCTACTAAATCCCAAAAAGATCGGACAAATAGAAAGGTGGTACTGGCTGATTAAAGCTTTAAAGCAATAAAAGTGCCTAAAAGCATGCAATAAAAACAAAAGTTTAATTTATTTAGGTAAGTAACGGGTATCCTATAGTCGGGAGCTCGACTATAGCCTTTCCCACTTGTTATACCCGTTACTTATTAAAAATAAGTAAAAGGGGATATTGTATTCGTTGCAATGTATGTAACAGGGAGAAGGAAGCATCTCCGACCCTATAAAGTATATATATTCTTGATCAGCATCAACAGCCGAGTCGATATAGCCATGTCCGTCTGTCCGTCCGTCCGTCTGTCCGTCTGTGTGAGCGCATAGATCTCAGAGACTATAAGAGCTAGAGCAACCAAATTTGGCACACAGATTTCTATAAACCCCACGCAGGTCAAGTTTGTTTCAAAATTTTGCCACGCCCCTTTCCGCCTCCGTAAATCGCGAAAATCCACCACACGTACAGTTTTCAAGATATTATGTTTTTTTAAACGGTGAACGTTAGCTACTGTTATTATATTTAAAAAAATATTTAAAAATTTAACGCAAGCTTTTTATTTAAATTTAATTACATTTTTAATTGTTTTTTTTTTCAGAACAATATTGTGGCAAAAATAATAAAGGGTGACTTGTCCAAAAACTTGGATGGCATCTTAGGGCCAGACTTAATTCTGCAATTCAATTATGATGGCATTCTGGGAAAGATGCCATTCAAAAAATACACACACCTTAATAATGCTTTGTTATGTAAGTACTACTAAGCGTTTTATTTTAAAGTTGAGAAAGACTGAATTAATCTATTATTTTTTCTTCAATATAGAAGCTGTCAAAGAAGAGGGGATAAGTAGCCGCGTCTATATACAACTTATTCATATTTTTATTATTTTGTATTAAATTTTTATTTTAATTAATTATACCCGTTACTTATTAAAAATAAGTAAAAGGGGATATTGTATTCGTTGCAATGTATGTAACAGGGAGAAGGAAGCATCTCCGACCCTATAAAGTATATATATTCTTGATCAGCATCAACAGCCGAGTCGATATAGCCATGTCCGTCTGTCCGTCCGTCCGTCTGTCCGTCTGTGTGAGCGCCTAGATCTCAGAGACTATAAGAGCTAGAGCAACCAAATTTTGCACACAGATTTCTATAAACCCCACGCAGGTCAAGTTTGTTTCAAATTGTTAAATCGCGAAAATCCACCACACGCACAGTTTTCAAAATATTAGGTTTTTTTAAACGGTGAACGTTAGCTATTATTATTACCTATCATCCTACTAAATGCCAACAAGATCGGACAAAGATAAAGGTGGTACTGGCTGATTAAAGCTTATAAGCAATAAAAGTGCCTAAAAGCATGCAATAAAAACAAAAGTTTAATTTATTTAGGTAAGTAACGGGTATCCTATAGTCGGGAGCTCGACTATAGCCTTTCCCACTTGTTTTTATTTTCAATTTTATTCATTTTTTTATTATTTTGTATTACATTTTTTTTTTTATTAATTTTTATTTTCAATTTAATATTTAATAAAAATATTGTTTGTTTTGAAGAATTAAAATCTTTCATTTTGGGGTGGGTTTACAATATGCATTACAATTCTATAGGCAACAGTATACAGGACGGCAATGCATCTGCATTACAATCGAATAGGCAACAGTATACAGGACTAAAATGCAACACGAAAGTGCTCAAACAATTAACCGCATACTGGCTCGATTACAAGTATGCGGTTTTAAAGCTGGTCCAGCTTAACAGCGGCCAACCTTATGGAAAAGTAATGCGAATTTGGGTATGAATTCGAAAGCATACTCGCCGCGAAGTATTGCGGTTGTAATCGAATCTCTAGTGCGAATTCCCGCCACTGGGGTGTTGCAGCCACGCGGTAAAACAAAAGTGACACGCGACAAAACGAACAAAAAAACCATATGGGAAAAGAAACGGACAAAATTTGCACAAACAACAACCCGTGTTTGCAATAATTGTTGCTTCTAATACTTACGCATTTGCAAGTGTGTGAAGCAACAAAACACAAACACACACATGCTTGGTTGCAACCAAAGCAGAATAACAAAAGCCGAAAGACATTCGTGCATGTTTGATGGCAGAACAGTATGAGCCGAAGCAGCGCCCCATTACCAACCTACGTTCAAACAACTGGAGAAAGTATCGATTACGAATGTACATTCGCCTATGCATTCCGAAGCGTTACAACATTCGGTTGTGGCTGGTTCCCGCCACTGGGTGCCTTGACAAGCCCTCTGCATTACTTGAAGCTAACTCTCGTGCTAGCTAACAGTGTTGTAACCCGGAGCTAGAACTGCCTGATACCTCAACACCAGCCGAACCACAGGGGTAAGTTAAGGCATATACATTGTGCTTATACATATCGCAAGACAAAGCAATGTTGTGCTGCAGAATATGCAGACGTTTCATATCCCACGCTATGGTCAGGCCACTTATGAGTGGACGATCATAATTTAAATGATTGCGTTATGTTTAACAATAAAGTGTCGCTATATGGGTTATTGTGGATTTGATTAGAAACACTGTAACGGGTTACGGTATGCCTACAGGCGTGGTGTTGAACAAGACCGAGAGCGCACGCTGATGATCCGGCTCTGGCTCGTCGGCAAGTGGTGTGGTGGTCTTGCTCTCGTGTCTTGTGTGCCTTTTGGGGGAATTATTATTAGAAAAAAAATGCGTGCAGTAACAAGCGAAACAACCGGACGAGAGACATATTGGTTACGGAGGACAGATGACGATAGCATGCTCACACATTCACATGTTGGAATTTATATGATCCTCTGATGGACTTGAGGTATCATTTCGCGCACCCTACCAATACCATTCAGCGCCGTAGGAAGAAGCATTTCAATTGAACGAGGGCATTGAGTCAGTGGGAAATCAACAAAACAGAATTTAGAACATTATAAAAATATTTATTTACTAAACAGAATAAAATCTCCTAGCACCACAAAATTCATTGCTTTTCTCCAACAGCTTAGGAAAACAGAATTAATTTTATAAGTAGTTATATTTATCAACTATAATTTAGTTAATTTAAAATTAGCATGCTTTTCTATTAATCAAATTTGAGGGAGGGAACAGTTTTATGCCCGCGCAGCACTGATGCTCGCTTCTAATAGGTTTTAGTGAAATCTTTTGAGTGAGAAGTTGGACTTAACGGTTCGTTTGAGTGAAAATTACATATGTGCAATTATTGGTAATTTGATAAAAATAATTTTTTTCTTTTTTGTTTGTGCTTTCGGCAGTTATTCGGTACCAAATATATTAATCATGATTGTTCACTTACAAGTTTTTGTTGTCCATATATGAAAAGCGCTTTCCATTGAAGGCCGCAACGAAACTTTATGCTAGATGTTGAGATTAAAAAAGGAAAAAAAATATATTTGGTTTCACGCCACAAAAAGCCAAAAAAAATGATTTTGCACCACTTGATTATCACTTCACTCGCACGATATAAACGATATGCCCAGAGATGCCCTATCTTTAACTTGAGCGCATTGGAGAGTCTTGCCTAATTCGCTATCTCCCGTTTCTATCGCTCTTTGCTTCTTCATCAAATTCTTTTCACTTGGGCTTCACTAAAAACGAATTGCATAATGGCATATTTTAAAGAAATCAATTCTTATGCCAATTCACCTTTGATTAAATCAATAAATATTTGCCTAAATACCTTACTAACCTTAAACTAACACTTATTGGGCCTATGCCACTTTAAATTTTAACTTAAAAAAATCGCAGCTGGGTAGTCTCTTCAGCTTTTTCCTTGCCACTTAGGCTTTTATTTTAGCACATTAAAAAAAATATATATTTAGGCCTCGTTGGCCGATTCAGGTCGAGAATATTAGATTTTAACAGAACTCAATAAAAACCGGGTAAAATGCAGCTCGCTCGACGCGTCCACCGCTGCTAGGCTCACGATCTTAGACTGATCGCTCTAGTTCCCCCATTTGCCTCTCCACCATGCCTAGCTTGAGTGAAAACTTGCTTAACGAATGAGTGTTTTTACTCTCTCAAAACTTAAGGCCCCTTTTATACCCGTTACTTATTAAAAATAAGTAAAAGGGGATATTGTATTCGTTGCAATGCATGTAACAGGGAGAAGGAAGCATCTCCGACCCTATAAAGTATATATATTCTTGATCAGCATCAACAGCCGAGTCGATATAGCCATGTCCGTCTGTCCGTCCGTCCGTCTGTCAGTCTGTCCGTCTGTGTGAGCGCCTAGATCTCAGAGACTATAAGAGCTAGAGCAACCAAATTTGGCACACAGATTTCTATAAACCCCACGCAGGTCAAGTTTGTTTCAAAATTTTGCCACGCCCCTTTCCGCCTCCGTAAATCGCGAAAATCCACCACACGTACAGTTTTCAAGATATTATGTTTTTTTAAACGGTGAACGTTAGCTACTGTTATTATATTTAAAAAAATATTTAAAAATTTAACGCAAGCTTTTTATTTAAATTTAATTACATTTTTAATTGTTTTTTTTTTTTCAGAACAATATTGTGGCAAAAATAATAAAGGGTGACTTGTCCAAAAACTTGGATGGCATCTTAGGGCCAGACTTAATTCTGCAATTCAATTATGATGGCATTCTGGGAAAGATGCCATTCAAAAAATACACACACCTTAATAATGCTTTGTTATGTAAGTACTACTAAGCGTTTTATTTTAAAGTTGAGAAAGACTGAATTAATCTATTATTTTTTCTTCAATATAGATGCTGTCAAAGAAGAGGGGATAAGTAGCCGCGTCTATATACAACTTATTCATATTTTTATTATTTTGTATTAAATTTTTATTTTAATTAATTATACCCGTTACTTATTAAAAATAAGTAAAAGGGGATATTGTATTCGTTGCAATGTATGTAACAGGGAGAAGGAAGCATCTCCGACCCTATAAAGTATATATATTCTTGATCAGCATCAACAGCCGAGTCGATATAGCCATGTCCGTCTGTCCGTCCGTCCGTCTGTCCGTCTGTGTGAGCGCCTAGATCTCAGAGACTATAAGAGCTAGAGCAACCAAATTTTGCACACAGATTTCTATAAACCCCACGCAGGTCAAGTTTGTTTCAAAATTTTGCCACGCCCCTTTCCGCCTCCGTAAATCGCGAAAATCCACCACACGCACAGTTTTCAAAATATTAGGTTTTTTTAAACGGTGAACGTTAGCTATTATTATTACCTATCATCCTACTAAATGTCAACAAGATCGGACAAAGATAAAGGTGGTACTGGCTGATTAAAGCTTATAAGCAATAAAAGTGCCTAAAAGCATGCAATAAAAACAAAAGTTTAATTTATTTAGGTAAGTAACGGGTATCCTATAGTCGGGAGCTCGACTATAGCCTTTCCCACTTGTTATACCCGTTACTTATTAAAAATAAGTAAAAGGGGATATTGTATTCGTTGCAATGTATGTAACAGGGAGAAGGAAGCATCTCCGACCCTATAAAGTATATATATTCTTGATCAGCATCAACAGCCGAGTCGATATAGCCATGTCCGTCTGTCCGTCCGTCCGTCTGTCCGTCTGTGTGAGCGCCTAGATCTCAGAGACTATAAGAGCTAGAGCAACCAAATTTGGCACACAGATTTCTATAAACCCCACGCAGGTCAAGTTTGTTTCAAAATTTTGCCACGCCCCTTTCCGCCTCCGTAAATCGCGAAAATCCACCACACGCACAGTTTTCAAGATATTTTGTTTTTTTTTAACGGTGAACGTTATCTACTGTTATTACCTATCATCCTATCAAATCCCAAAAAGATCGGACAAATAGAAAGGTGGTACTGGCTGATTAAAGCTTTAAAGCAATAAAAGTGCCTAAAAGCATGCAATAAAAACAAAAGTTTAATTTATTTAGGTAAGTAACGGGTATCCTATAGTCGGGAGCTCGACTATAGCCTTTCCCACTTGTTATACCCGTTACTTATTAAAAATAAGTAAAAGGGGATATTGTATTCGTTGCAATGTATGTAACAGGGAGAAGGAAGCATCTCCGACCCTATAAAGTATATATATTCTTGATCAGCATCAACAGCCGAGTCGATATAGCCATGTCCGTCTGTCCGTCCGTCCGTCTGTGTGAGCGCATAGATCTCAGAGACTATAAGAGCTAGAGCAACCAAATTTGGCACACAGATTTCTATAAACCCCACGCAGGTCAAGTTTGTTTCAAAATTTTGCCACGCCCCTTTCCGCCTCCGTAAATCGCGAAAATCCACCACACGTACAGTTTTCAAGATATTATGTTTTTTTAAACGGTGAACGTTAGCTACTGTTATTATATTTAAAAAAATATTTAAAAATTTAACGCAAGCTTTTTATTTAAATTTAATTACATTTTTAATTGTTTTTTTTTTCAGAACAATATTGTGGCAAAAATAATAAAGGGTGACTTGTCCAAAAACTTGGATGGCATCTTAGGGCCAGACTTAATTCTGCAATTCAATTATGATGGCATTCTGGGAAAGATGCCATTCAAAAAATACACACACCTTAATAATGCTTTGTTATGTAAGTACTACTAAGCGTTTTATTTTAAAGTTGAGAAAGACTGAATTAATCTATTATTTTTTCTTCAATATAGATGCTGTCAAAGAAGAGGGGATAAGTAGCCGCGTCTATATACAACTTATTCATATTTTTATTATTTTGTATTAAATTTTTATTTTAATTAATTATACCCGTTACTTATTAAAAATAAGTAAAAGGGGATATTGTATTAGTTGCAATGTATGTAACAGGGAGAAGGAAGCATCTCCGACCCTATAAAGTATATATATTCTTGATCAGCATCAACAGCCGAGTCGATATAGCCATGTCCGTCTGTCCGTCCGTCCGTCTGTCCGTCTGTCCGTCTGTGTGAGCGCCTAGATCTCAGAGACTATAAGAGCTAGAGCAACCAAATTTTGCACACAGATTTCTATAAACCCCACGCAGGTCAAGTTTGTTTCAAAATTTTGCCACGCCCCTTTCCGCCTCCGTAAATCGCGAAAATCCACCACACGCACAGTTTTCAAAATATTAGGTTTTTTTAAACGGTGAACGTTAGCTATTATTATTACCTATCATCCTACTAAATGCCAACAAGATCGGACAAAGATAAAGGTGGTACTGGCTGATTAAAGCTTATAAGCAATAAAAGTGCCTAAAAGCATGCAATAAAAACAAAAGTTTAATTTATTTAGGTAAGTAACGGGTATCCTATAGTCGGGAGCTCGACTATAGCCTTTCCCACTTGTTTTTATTTTCAATTTTATTCATTTTTTTATTATTTTGTATTACATTTTTATTTTTATTAATTTTTATTTTCAATTTAATATTTAATAAAAATATTGTTTGTTTTAAAGAATTAAAATCTTTCATTTTGGGGTGGGTTTACAATATGCATTACAATTCTATAGGCAACAGTATACAGGACGGCAATGCATCTGCATTACAATCGAATAGGCAACAGTATACAGGACTAAAATGCAACACGAAAGTGCTCAAACAATTAACCGCATACTGGCTCGATTACAAGTATGCGGTTTTAAAGCTGGTCCAGCTTAACAGCGGCCAACCTTATGGAAAAGTAATGCGAATTTGGGTATGAATTCGAAAGCATACTCGCCGCGAAGTATTGCGGTTGTAATCGAATCTCTAGTGCGAATTCCCGCCACTGGGGTGTTGCAGCCACGCGGTAAAACAAAAGTGACACGCGACAAAACGAACAAAAAAACCATATGGGAAAAGAAACGGACAAAATTTGCACAAACAACAACCCGTGTTTGCAATAATTGTTGCTTCTAATACTTACGCATTTGCAAGTGTGTGAAGCAACAAAACACAAACACACACATGCTTGGTTGCAACCAAAGCAGAATAACAAAAGCCGAAAGACATTCGTGCATGTTTGATGGCAGAACAGTATGAGCCGAAGCAGCGCCCCATTACCAACCTACGTTCAAACAACTGGAGAAAGTATCGATTACGAATGTACATTCGCCTATGCATTCCGAAGCGTTACAACATTCGGTTGTGGCTGGTTCCCGCCACTGGGTGCCTTGACAAGCCCTCTGCATTACTTGAAGCTAACTCTCGTGCTAGCTAACAGTGTTGTAACCCGGAGCTAGAACTGCCTGATACCTCAACACCAGCCGAACCACAGGGGTAAGTTAAGGCATATACATTGTGCTTATACATATCGCAAGACAAAGCAATGTTGTGCTGCAGAATATGCAGACGTTTCATATCCCACGCTATGGTCAGGCCACTTATGAGTGGACGATCATAATTTAAATGATTGCGTTATGTTTAACAATAAAGTGTCGCTATATGGGTTATTGTGGATTTGATTAGAAACACTGTAACGGGTTACGGTATGCCTACAGGCGTGGTGTTGAACAAGACCGAGAGCGCACGCTGATGATCCGGCTCTGGCTCGTCGGCAAGTGGTGTGGTGGTCTTGCTCTCGTGTCTTGTGTGCCTTTTGGGGGAATTATTATTAGAAAAAAAATGCGTGCAGTAACAAGCGAAACAACCGGACGAGAGACATATTGGTTACGGAGGACAGATGACGATAGCATGCTCACACATTCACATGTTGGAATTTATATGATCCTCTGATGGACTTGAGGTATCATTTCGCGCACCCTACCAATACCATTCAGCGCCGTAGGAAGAAGCATTTCAATTGAACGAGGGCATTGAGTCAGTGGGAAATCAACAAAACAGAATTTAGAACATTATAAAAATATTTATTTACTAAACAGAATAAAATCTCCTAGCACCACAAAATTCATTGCTTTTCTCCAACAGCTTAGGAAAACAGAATTAATTTTATAAGTAGTTATATTTATCAACTATAATTTAGTTAATTTAAAATTAGCATGCTTTTCTATTAATCAAATTTGAGGGAGGGAACAGTTTTATGCCCGCGCAGCACTGATGCTCGCTTCTAATAGGTTTTAGTGAAATCTTTTGAGTGAGAAGTTGGACTTAACGGTTCGTTTGAGTGAAAATTACATATGTGCAATTATTGGTAATTTGATAAAAATAATTTTTTTCTTTTTTGTTTGTGCTTTCGGCAGTTATTCGGTACCAAATATATTAATCATGATTGTTCACTTACAAGTTTTTGTTGTCCATATATGAAAAGCGCTTTCCATTGAAGGCCGCAACGAAACTTTATGCTAGATGTTGAGATTAAAAAAGGAAAAAAAATATATTTGGTTTCACGCCACAAAAAGCCAAAAAAAATGATTTTGCACCACTTGATTATCACTTCACTCGCACGATATAAACGATATGCCCAGAGATGCCCTATCTTTAACTTGAGCGCATTGGAGAGTCTTGCCTAATTCGCTATCTCCCGTTTCTATCGCTCTTTGCTTCTTCATCAAATTCTTTTCACTTGGGCTTCACTAAAAACGAATTGCATAATGGCATATTTTAAAGAAATCAATTCTTATGCCAATTCACCTTTGATTAAATCAATAAATATTTGCCTAAATACCTTACTAACCTTAAACTAACACTTATTGGGCCTATGTCACTTTAAATTTTAACTTAAAAAAATCGCAGCTGGGTAGTCTCTTCAGCTTTTTCCTTGCCACTTAGGCTTTTATTTTAGCACATTAAAAAAATTTATATTCAGGCCTCGTTGGCCGATTCAGGTCGAGAATATTAGATTTTAACAGAACTCAATAAAAACCGGGTAAAATGCAGCTCGCTCGACGCGTCCACCGCTGCTAGGCTCACGATCTTAGACTGATCGCTCTAGTTCCCTCATTTGCCTCTCCACCATGCCTAGCTTGAGTGAAAACTTGCTTAACGAATGAGTGTTTTTACTCTCTCAAAACTTAAGGCCCCTTTTATACCCGTTACTTATTAAAAATAAGTAAAAGGGGATATTGTATTCGTTGCAATGCATGTAACAGGGAGAAGGAAGCATCTCCGACCCTATAAAGTATATATATTCTTGATCAGCATCAACAGCCGAGTCGATATAGCCATGTCCGTCCGTCCGTCTGTCCGTCTGTGTGAGCGCATAGATCTCAGAGACTATAAGAGCTAGAGCAACCAAATTTGGCACACAGATTTCTATAAGCCCCACGCAGGTGAAGTTTGTTTCAAAATTTTGCCACGCCCCTTTCCGCCTCCGTAAATCGCGAAAATCCACCACACGTACAGTTTTCAAGATATTATGTTTTTTTAAACGGTGAACGTTAGCTACTGTTATTATATTTAAAAAAATATTTAAAAATTTAACGCAAGCTTTTTATTTAAATTTAATTACATTTTTAATTGTTTTTTTTTCAGAACAATATTGTGGCAAAAATAATAAAGGGTGACTTGTCCAAAAACTTGGATGGCATCTTAGGGCCAGACTTAATTCTGCAATTCAATTATGATGGCATTCTGGGAAAGATGCCATTCAAAAAATACACACACCTCAATAATGCTTTGTTATGTAAGTACTACTAAGCGTTTTATTTTAAAGTTGAGAAAGACTGAATTAATCTATTATTTTTTCTTCAATATAGATGCTGTCAAAGAAGAGGGGATAAGTAGCCGCGTCTATATACAACTTATTCATATTTTTATTATTTTGTATTAAATTTTTATTTTAATTAATTTTTATTTTCAATTTTATTCATTTTTTTATTATTTTGTATTACATTTTTATTTTTATTAATTTTTATTTTCAATTTAATATTTAATAAAAATATTGTTTGTTTTGAAGAATTAAAATCTTTCATTTTGGGGTGGGCTTACAATATGCATTACAATTCTATAGGCAACAGTATACAGGACGGCAATGCATCTGCATTACAATCTAATAGGCAACAGTATACAGGACGGCAATGTTAATAATGAATGCTTAGCATCTAAGCTAAAAGAGTGGTACGTGCAATTTAGCCCAACTAGAAGTTGCACACATGCTTTATTAAAGATTCTTAACGAATCTGGAGTTGACGTTCCTGCGTCTGTTGAAGCCTTGGTAGGCTTCCGTGCCACTGCTGTTACCAGAACAGTTTCCCCTGGCACTTATCTTCACTTGGGCATTGAAAATTACATTCAAAATAACAAACACTTTTTTGAGAATGTTTCGGAGCTTTCTATGGATGTGGGCATAGATGGATTGCCTCTCTATAAAAGCTCTTCCAATAGTTTGTGGCCAATTTTGGGATATTTTCGTAATGTCCAAAATAGCGAAGTGTTTCTAATTGGAACATTTCTGGGAAATAAAAAACCCACTAACACTAATATTTATTTGTCAGATTTTGTGAACGAACTGAAACGCATTAGAATGGACGGCGTTCAGTTAGAATTCACTAATATTAAAGTCAATTGCCACGCATTCATTTGCGATTCCCCAGCGAAAGCCATGATATGCGGATTAAAAGGCCATTCAGCCTATCATGGTTGTATGAAACGCACACAAGGGGCTACTCGCATACGAAATCATATGTCTTTTTCAACCACTCGAGGCATTAAAATTACTGATGATGATGATGATGCGTCTAGAAAATATATTGCCCATCATCTCAAATATTTTCTAGAGAATGACTCTATATTAGAAAAGTTTGGGATTGGCATGATAACCCAATTCCCCTTAGACCCTATGCACCTTATTGATCTAGGAATAACAAAAAAGATAGTTCGAATGATATACAATAACGACAGCATTAATTTCAAATTTACTAGCGTTCATAAACATGAACTTAATGGCCGTCTTGATGAGATAGCCGATTTTATTCCTTCTGAATTTAATAGAAAACCTAGAAGCTGTGAAGAACTATGCAGGTGGAAAGCCACAGAGCTTAGGCAATCATTGCGGACGGCAGTCCGCGCTAGTGACGAAAGCAGCACGAAGGGTGCAAAGGCGACTAGCATATATACACAGGAAGAGTGGAAAATTTGCTATGTCTGTCCGATCGGGTCAAATTATATACCGATCGAAAGGTATCCATCTAACTTAAAAATGTGCATACTAAGACTTTTGAAAACTTACATGGTTCGTGAGATAAACAGGTGTAAGTGGGAGGGACAAAATTTAAATGATTGGAGCAAACGGGGCCGTTGGAGCCTTTTAGATTTTTTTTATAATTTTTCACTATACTTATCAAAAATACTCGTCGAATGACACCTTGATCATCAAAATCCGACCACTGGTTCAGAAGATAATTAATTTCGAAATTTTTGGTGCTCTTTTCAAAACGAGATGAAAAGTCAGTCTGTTTGTTTGTCTGTTTGTTTGTATAGATCAAAGCGTTGATTTAGCTTAAAAGTTTGAATGAGGACTTGTTCCTGATAAAAAATCTAGAAACGTTTGTTCTACGACTTTTTCGAAAAATCGCTAGTTTAGCGGGAAATCGCTAAAAGCCGCTAAAATTGAAACCCCCATAGCATCCAAACGATAGGAGCTACAGATCTGTTCTATATGTCGTTGGAAAGGTGTTTTGAAGGGCTTTTAGGCATACCTTCAAAGTTTTTTTTTTAAGTAAAAAGGTAAACAGCTACAGGTGAAATAAGGTATTTATTTCCACATTTTGGCGATTTAAGAAAAATCTACACATCAAATCACTTTTAAATATACTGCATGTTGTAGAGAATTCAATTACGCGTTTTTTGACATATAACACATATCTGTCAAAATTCGTTTGGGCAAGATATTACCTATTAACTGAATATACCTTACACCTTTACACTACTGCATGTACATATGCAGTATGTACACTGCTTGCAGTGCATGTGGAAAGATACTGCTTGCAAGTGGTCAATTCTTTTTGCGGCAGATAAATCATTTTATAATCAAAAATATAGAAACTTTTGTTGAGATCACTAAAAACCGCTAAAATTGGAACCCCCATATCATCCAAACGATAAAAGCTACAGATGTGATATATATATCGTTGAAAAGGTATTTTAAAGGGCTCTTAGGAATACCTTTAGTGTTTTTTTAAGATAAAAGGTAAACAGCAACAGGTGAAATAAGGTATTTTTTCCCACATTAAGGCGATTTTTGTGAAAACGCAAGTAATGATTTTTTCTAATTTTCAATATATTGTAGTTTGTAAAATTTCGATGTGTTTGGAAGATATTACCTGTTAACAGAATATTTACGTTTTGCTTAGAATTGGAATAGGACAGCAGCAACAACGTGTCGTAGCAGCCAGAGCTTGAGACTTCTGTTAGATTTTGACAAAATTGTACCGTCAAAATATATTGCAATTTTCAAAACTTTTGATATCTTACTCCAAAATTTCTGATATCTTATAAAAAAAACCTCTTTACGAGGTAAAAGTCTAAAGACGAAAACATTTTATTGCACCAAAATTTCTGATATCCAATTTTGTGACGAATAATATTAAGTTTTTCTTAAAAATTACTACAAACAAATTTTTTTGTCACTCGGCACATTGCGCTAATTTCTTCATACCTAATAAATATAATTAGATTTTTATTTATTTACTGTGAGTTTGAATCTTATAAAAACCGCGCACAGCTCTAACGGTTAAGTTGAATTAAAGGCAAGGCGATATTACACGACAAGTTCATTTATTGAAGAACAACTTAAGACTAACAGATAATTGTGCATTGAGTTATAACGAAAGCTAATTTCGGGCATTTAAATGTTTACAATATTATAAAGGCTGGGAACGAATTTACTCAGCGTTGGCTGGGAACGCAAATTTGCTGACAGTGAGTTATTTCGATCAATGCTGATCGATGGGGGAGAAGCCCGGCTTAGCTGCTCTTTGTTTACAAGTGCAGCCTGCGAAAGTTTACATTATCGGTATGAGAAATTTGGGGTGGCTTGTTTACAATTGCAGCCTGTGAAAGTTTACATTATTGGAATGGGGAATTTGGTGTCTAGACTTATGTATAACGTGGACATAGAATATATTATGTATAACGTGGACATAGAATATGTCACTATATATATTTTTTGCGCAGTGCCGAGTGACAAAAAAATTTTTTTGTAGTTATTTTTAAGTAAAACTTAATATTATTCGTCACAAAATTGGATATCAGAAATTTTGGTGCATTAAAATGTTTTCGTCACTAGACTTTTACCTCGTAAAGAGGTTTTTTTTATAAGATTTATTTTGTACACTTGTATTGTTCTTTTGAAAGATCTTATACCGTTACATTATTATTCGAACATTCTTTATTTGCACTGCGGATATAGGGCTCTGTTAGCCAAGTCCGATTATTTACAAAATTTAGAAGAGATTCAAAAGATCTTTGAATATTTTGTAATTGATTTTGCTGAAATATATGGAGCACAAAACATTTCTTATAATGTCCATAATATTCTTCATTTGTGCGAGTCTGTCCAAGAAATGGGGTACCTAAATGACATTTCAGCCTATAAATTCGAGAATTTCATGCAAGATATCAAGAAATCGGTAAGGTGCCCGTCTAAAATATTGGAACAAATTCAAAATAGGTATGGGGATAGGCGAACTAGAGTCAAAGAGGAAAAAACAGGTTTCATTAGGAATAAAAAAGGTAGCATTTTAAAATATATTCAAAATCAATATACCTTTACGGCAAAATCACCAGATAATTACTGTTGTATAAGCTTATGTACTCCAGTAATTATCCTTCAATTTATAGAGAAAAGTTTATTCAATGTAGAAGGTTTGCAGATCCAGATTTTTGCACTGAGCCTATAAACTCAGAATCGTTTGGTATAATTCAAACAGCCAATAAAATGTTAGAAGTAGAAATAGTTCCGATTAGCTTAATAAAATATAAATATGTATGTATGCCTTATAAGGATAATTTAGTTTTTACACCGATACTACATACACATTAAATCTTTTTCAGAAATGGACAACAATTCCCACATCCAGCAAATCCAATCCCTTGAAGCCAGAATGGAGCACATGGACAAAAAAATGGATTGCGTATTGCACAAGCTATCCACCATTACGGCAATCCTATCCAAACTGACGCAGGACGAACTTCCTTCTGATGACGACTTCTCCATGAAGACAGTGGACGACTTGGCTAAGATGGAAGCCAAAATTTCGAGAGAGGTCCCCAAATACGTAAGTTAGGGCCAGTTTTAGGGCCAGACTTAATTCTGCAATTCAATTATGATGGCATTCTGGGAAAGATGCCATTCAAAAAATACACACACCTCAATAATGCTTTGTTATGTAAGTACTACTAAGCGTTTTATTTTAAAGTTGAGAAAGACTGAATTAATCTATTATTTTTTCTTCAATATAGATGCTGTCAAAGAAGAGGGGATAAGTAGCCGCGTCTATATACAACTTATTCATATTTTTATTATTTTGTATTAAATTTTTATTTTAATTAATTTTTATTTTCAATTTTATTCATTTTTTTATTATTTTGTATTACATTTTTATTTTTATTAATTTTTATTTTCAATTTAATATTTAATAAAAATATTGTTTGTTTTAAAGAATTAAAATCTTTCATTTTGGGGTGGGTTTACAATATGCATTACAATTCTATAGGCAACAGTATACAGGACGGCAATGCATCTGCATTACAATCGAATAGGCAACAGTATACAGGACGGCAATGTTAATAATGAATGCTTAGCATCTAAGCTAAAAGAGTGGTACGTGCAATTTAGCCCAACTAGAAGTTGCACACATGCTTTATTAAAGATTCCTAACGAATCTGGAGTTGACGTTCCTGCGTCTGTTGAAGCCTTGGTAGGCTTCCGTGCCACTGCTGTTACCAGAACAGTTTCCCCTGGCACTTATCTTCACTTGGGCATTGAAAATTACATTCAAAATAACAAACACTTTTTTGAGAATGTTTCGGAGCTTTCTATGGATGTGGGCATAGATGGATTGCCTCTCTATAAAAGCTCTTCCAATAGTTTGTGGCCAATTTTGGGATATTTTCGTAATGTCCAAAATAGCGAAGTGTTTCTAATTGGAACATTTCTGGGAAATAAAAAACCCACTAACACTAATATTTATTTGTCAGATTTTGTGAACGAACTGAAACGCATTAGAATGAACGGCGTTCAGTTAGAATTCACTAATATTAAAGTCAATTGCCACGCATTCATTTGCGATTCCCCAGCGAAAGCCATGATATGCGGATTAAAAGGCCATTCAGCCTATCATGGTTGTATGAAACGCACACAAGGGGCTACTCGCATACGAAATCATATGTCTTTTTCAACCACTCGAGGCATTAAAATTACTGATGATGACTATGCGTCTAGAAAATATATTGCCCATCATCTCAAATATTTTCTAGAGAATGACTCTATATTAGAAAAGTTTGGGATTGGCATGATAACCCAATTCCCCTTAGACCCTATGCACCTTATTGATCTAGGAATAACAAAAAAGATAGTTCGAATGATATACAATAACGACAGCATTAATTTCAAATTTACAAGCGTTCATAAACATGAACTTAATGGCCGTATTGATGAGATAGCCGATTTTATTCCTTCTGAATTTAATAGAAAACCTAGAAGCTGTGAAGAACTATGCAGGTGGAAAGCCACAGAGCTTAGGCAATTTATTTTGTACACTTGTATTGTTCTTTTGAAAGATCTTATACCGTTACATTATTATTCGAACATTCTTTATTTGCACTGCGGATATAGGGCTCTGTTAGCCAAGTCCGATTATTTACAAAATTTAGAAGAGATTCAAAAGATCTTTGAATATTTTGTAATTGATTTTGCTGAAATATATGGAGCACAAAACATTTCTTATAATGTCCATAAGAAGAAATGGGGTACCTAAATGACATTTCAGCCTATAAATTCGAGAATTTCATGCAAGATATCAAGAAATCGGTAAGGTGTCCGTCTAAAATATTGGAACAAATTCAAAATAGGTATGGGGATAGGCGAATTAGAGTCAAAGAGGAAAAAACAGGTTTCATTAGGAATAAAAAAGGTAGCATTTTAAAATATATTCAAAATCAATATACCTTTACGGCAAAATCACCAGATAATTACTGTTGTATAAGCTCATGTACTCCAGTAATTATCCTTCAATTTATAGAGAAAAGTTTATTCAGTGTAGAAGGTTTGCAGATCCAAAGCCTTTTTGCACTGAGCCTATAAACTCAGAATCGTTTGGTATAATTCAAACAGCCAATAAAATGTTAGAAGTAGAAATAGTTCCGATTAGCTTAATAAAATATAAATATGTATGTATGCCTTATAAGGATAATTTAGTTTTTACACTGATACTACATACACATTAAATCTTTTTCAGAAATGGACAACAATTCCCACATCCAGCAAATACAATCCCTTGAAGCCAGAATGGAGCACATGGACAAAAAAATGGATTGCGTATTGCACAAGCTATCCACCATTACGGCAATCCTATCCCAACTGACGCAGGACGAACTTCCTTCTGATGACGACTTCCCCATGAAGACAGTGGACGACTTGGCTAAGATGGAAGCCAAAATTTCGAGAGAGGTCCCCAAATACGTAAGTATTTTTAAAAATATTTAAAAATTTAACGCAAGCTTTTTATTTAAATTTAATTACATTTTTAATTGTTTTTTTTTTTCAGAACAATATTGTGGCAAAAATAATAACGGGTGACTTGTCCAAAAACTTGGATGGCATCTTAGGGCCAGACTTAATTCTGCAATTCAATTATGATGGCATTCTGGGAAAGATGCCATTCAAAAAATACACACACCTCAATAATGCTTTGTTATGTAAGTACTACTAAGCGTTTTATTTTAAAGTTGAGAAAGACTGAATTAATCTATTATTTTTTCTTCAATATAGATGCTGTCAAAGAAGAGGGGATAAGTAGCCGCGTCTATATACAACTTATTCATATTTTTATTATTTTGTATTAAATTTTTATTTTAATTAATTTTTATTTTCAATTTTATTCATTTTTTTATTATTTTGTATTACATTTTTATTTTTATTAATTTTTATTTTCAATTTAATATTTAATAAAAATATTGTTTGTTTTGAAGATTTAAAATCTTTCATTTTGGGGTGGGTTTACAATATGCATTACAATTCTATAGGCAACAGTATACAGGACGGCAATGCATCTGCATTACAATCGAATAGGCAACAGTATACAGGACTAAAATGCAACACGAAAGTGCTCAAACAATTAACCGCATACTGGCTCGATTACAAGTATGCGGTTTTAAAGCTGGTCCAGCTTAACAGCGGCCAACCTTATGGAAAAGTAATGCGAATTTGGGTATGAATTCGAAAGCATACTCGCCGCGAAGTATTGCGGTTGTAATCGAATCTCTAGTGCGAATTCCCGCCTCTGGGGTGTTGCAGCCACGCGGTAAAACAAAAGTGACACGCGACAAAACGAACAAAAAAACCATATGGGAAAAGAAACGGACAAAATTTGCACAAACAACAACCCGTGTTTGCAATAATTGTTGCATCTAATACTTACGCATTTGCAAGTGTGTGAAGCAACAAAACACAAACACACACATGCTTGGTTGCAACCAAAGCAGAATAACAAAAGCCGAAAGACATTCGTGCATGTTTGATGGCAGAACAGTATGAGCCGAAGCAGCGCCCCATTACCAACCTACGTTCAAACAACTGGAGAAAGTATCGATTACGAATGTACATTCGCCTATGCATTCCGAAGCGTTACAACATTCGGTTGTGGCTGGTTCCCGCCACTGGGTGCCTTGACAAGCCCTCTGCATTACTTGAAGCTAACTCTCGTGCTAGCTAACAGTGTTGTAACCCGGAGCTAGAACTGCCTGATACCTCAACACCAGCCGAACCACAGGGGTAAGTTAAGGCATATACATTGTGCTTATACATATCGCAAGACAAAGCAATGTTTATTTATTTATTTATTGACTATTTCCTAGTGCTACAAGTAGGAGTACTTTTTAATTAGTGCACTAGTCACACTGACAATCTTATATAAATATATCTCATATAAATATCAATTATTATAATTTTTAAATTAACAGTTATGTTGCTTATCAAATTAACATCAAGTGGGAAAAAAACGAAAATTAAATTTAAAATATTTATAAATACAATTTTTATCATTACTATTATTATTATTATTATTATTTATATAAATATTATTGCTATTATTATTAAAATGTATATCATTAATACTATCATTATTACTTTCAGTACTATAATTTATAAATTTATTTTTATTACATATGCTGTTGCAGGTGTAATTTCAGCTTAGAGCTGAAGTTTGGTGTGCTTCTAATGGTCTTAATTTCAAATGGCAGCTGATTCCAAAGTCGAACAACCCATACAAAAAAATGCTTATCAGATGATGCAAGTTTTATTCTAGGGCAAACAATATTACAGGTCCTTAAAGATACAGAAAAACGTAATTTGTCATATAGATAATCAGGCGTTTTTGTAGTGATAATCTGATGGAGAAGAGTTAATACTTTTAATTTAGTCCAGTTTTTCAAATCTAAGTCAAAAATACGATTGGCAAAACAGGTTACATGGTCATATCTTTTGAGTCCAAAAACGTAGCGTGCTAAATTGTTAAATACTACTTTAATCTTTTGCTGACTAGTACTATCACAGTTGGCGAAAATTTCGATTCCATAAAATAATATTGGCGTAACTAATGTTTTCGCAATAGTCATTCTCGTGTTTACCGGGAGCCACGGCTGTGTTAGCATAAGCTGTCGGAGAATGCCATATGTCTTTCCCACAGCTTTATTGATTTGGTCTTTCCATGTGAGTGTATTGTTAAATGTTATTCCTAAATTGTCACCCTTTTCCACATAATCAATGTCTTCGCTATCAACACGGAGTTTATTCAAATTGTCAACACTTACTTTCCTCTTATAAATCACAATACACTTACACTTTGACGGGTTTAAGCAAAGACCATTGTTCTTTGCCCATTTACAAACACGTAACAGATCATTATTACACAACATGATACATTGGTTAATTTGACTTAAAGGACGACTCACATATAATTGGACATCATCAGCATACATATGGGCTTCACACATAGACAAAACGCTTGGAAGATCATTAACATAAATTGTAAACAAAAGGGGACCTAGAATTGATCCCTGTGGAACTCCACGCGTAGTTGTGATAAGTTCAGAGATTGATTGCTGTACAACTACGGCTTGTTTTCTATTACTCAAGTATGAGCTCATTAATTTAATTGCAGTTGTGGAAAAATTATATAGTCTGCTTAATTTTGTCAGTAAAATGTCGTGGTTGACCGTGTCAAAGGCTTTACTAAAATCTAGAAGTGTCAAGAGAGTTACTTCACTTTTGTCCATATGACTTCTTATGTCCTCAACGATTTTTAAAATGGCGGTTGTGCAACTTTTTCCTTTCCTAAACCCAGATTGCCTATTACTTACTTACAATGTTGTGCTGCAGAATATGCAGACGTTTCATATCCCACGCTATGGTCAGGCCACTTATGAGTGGACGATCATAATTTAAATGATTGCGTTATGTTTAACAATAAAGTGTCGCTATATGGGTTATTGTGGATTTGATTTGAAACACTGTAACGGGTTACGGTATGTCTACAGGCGTGGTGTTGAACAAGACCGAGAGCGCACGCTGATGATCCGGCTCTGGCTCGTCGGCAAGTGGTGTGGTGGTCTTGCTCTCGTGTCTTGTGTGCCTTTTGGGGGAATTATTATTAGAAAAAAAATGCGTGCAGTAACAAGCGAAACAACCGGACGAGAGACATATTGGTTACGGAGGACAGATGACGATAGCATGCTCACACATTCACATGTTGGAATTTATATGATCCTCTGATGGACTTGAGGTATCATTTCGCGCACCCTACCAATACCATTCAGCGCCGTAGGAAGAAGCATTTCAATTGAACGAGGGCATTGAGTCAGTGGGAAATCAACAAAACAGAATTTAGAACATTATAAAAATATTTATTTACTAAACAGAATAAAATCTCCTAGCACCACAAAATTCATTGCTTTTCTCCAACAGCTTAGGAAAACAGAATTAATTTTATAAGTAGATATATTTATCAACTATAATTTAGTTAATTTAAAATTAGCATGCTTTTCTATTAATCAAATTTGAGGGAGGGAACAGTTTTATGCCCGCGCAGCACTGATGCTCGCTTCTAATAGGTTTTAGTGAAATCTTTTGAGTGAGAAGTTGGACTTAACGGTTCGTTTGAGTGAAAATTACATATGTGCAATTATTGGTAATTTGATAAAAATAATTTTTTTCTTTTTTGTTTGTGCTTTCGGCAGTTATTCGGTACCAAATATATTAATCATGATTGTTCACTTACAAGTTTTTGTTGTCCATATATGAAAAGCGCTTTCCATTGAAGGCCGCAACGAAACTTTATGCTAGATGTTGAGATTAAAAAAGGAAAAAAAATATATTTGGTTTCACGCCACAAAAAGCCAAAAAAAATGATTTTGCACCACTTGATTATCACTTCACTCGCACGATATAAACGATATGCCCAGAGATGCCCTATCTTTAACTTGAGCGCATTGGAGAGTCTTGCCTAATTCGCTATCTCCCGTTTCTATCGCTCTTTGCTTCTTCATCAAATTCTTTTCACTTGGGCTTCACTAAAAACGAATTGCATAATGGCATATTTTAAAGAAATCAATTCTTATGCCAATTCACCTTTGATTAAATCAATAAATATTTGCCTAAATACCTTACTAACCTTAAACTAACACTTATTGGGCCTATGTCACTTTAAATTTTAACTTAAAAAAATCGCAGCTGGGTAGTCTCTTCAGCTTTTTCCTTGCCACTTAGGCTTTTATTTTAGCACATTAAAAAAATTTATATTCAGGCCTCGTTGGCCGATTCAGGTCGAGAATATTAGATTTTAACAGAACTCAATAAAAACCGGGTAAAATGCAGCTCGCTCGACGCGTCCACCGCTGCTAGGCTCACGATCTTAGACTGATCGCTCTAGTTCCCTCATTTGCCTCTCCACCATGCCTAGCTTGAGTGAAAACTTGCTTAACGAATGAGTGTTTTTACTCTCTCAAAACTTAAGGCCCCTTTTATACCCGTTACTTATTAAAAATAAGTAAAAGGGGATATTGTATTCGTTGCAATGCATGTAACAGGGAGAAGGAAGCATCTCCGACCCTATAAAGTATATATATTCTTGATCAGCATCAACAGCCGAGTCGATATAGCCATGTCCGTCCGTCCGTCTGTCCGTCTGTGTGAGCGCATAGATCTCAGAGACTATAAGAGCTAGAGCAACCAAATTTGGCACACAGATTTCTATAAGCCCCACGCAGGTGAAGTTTGTTTCAAAATTTTGCCACGCCCCTTTCCGCCTCCGTAAATCGCGAAAATCCACCACACGTACAGTTTTCAAGATATTATGTTTTTTTAAACGGTGAACGTTAGCTACTGTTATTACCTATCATCCTACTAAGTCCCAAAAAGATCGGACAAATAGAAAGGTGGTACTGGCTGATTAAAGCTTTAAAGCAATAAAAGTGCCTAAAAGCATGCAATAAAAACAAAAGTTTAATTTATTTAGGTAAGTAACGGGTATCCTATAGTCGGGAGCTCGACTATAGCCTTTCCCACTTGTTATACCCGTTACTTATTAAAAATAAGTAAAAGGGGATATTGTATTCGTTGCAATGCATGTAACAGGGAGAAGGAAGCATCACCGACCCTATAAAGTATATATATTCTTGATCAGCATCAACAGCCGAGTCGATATAGCCATGTCCGTCTGTCCGTCCGTCCGTCTGTCCGTCTGTGTGAGCGCATAGATCTCAGAGACTATAAGAGCTAGAGCAACCAAATTTGGCACACAGATTTCTATAAACCCCACGCAGGTGAAGTTTGTTTCAAAATTTTGCCACGCCCCTTTCCGCCTCCGTAAATCGCGAAAATCCACCACACGTACAGTTTTCAAGATATTATGTTTTTTTAAACGGTGAACGTTAGCTACTGTTATTATATTTAAAAAAATATTTAAAAATTTAACGCAAGCTTTTTATTTAAATTTAATTACATTTTTAATTGTTTTTTTTTTTCAGAACAATATTGTGGCAAAAATAATAACGGGTGACTTGTCCAAAAACTTGGATGGCATCTTAGGGCCAGACTTAATTCTGCAATTCAATTATGATGGCATTCTGGGAAAGATGCCATTCAAAAAATACACACACCTTAATAATGCTTTGTTATGTAAGTACTACTAAGCGTTTTATTTTAAAGTTGAGAAAGACTGAATTAATCTATTATTTTTTCTTCAATATAGATGCTGTCAAAGAAGAGGGGATAAGTAGCCGCGTCTATATACAACTTATTCATATTTTTATTATTTTGTATTAAATTTTTATTTTAATTAATTATACCCGTTACTTATTAAAAACAAGTGGGAAAGGCTATAGTCGAGCTCCCGACTATAGGATACCCGTTACTTACATAAACAAATTAAAATTTTTTTATTGCATGCTTTTAGGCATTTTAATTGCTTAAAAGCTTTAATCAGCCAGTATCACCTTTCTGTTTGTCCGATCTTTTTGGGATTTGATAGGATGATAGGTAATAACAGTAGCTAACGTTCACCGTTTAAAAAAACAAAATATCTTGAAAACTGTGCGTGTGGTGGATTTTCGCGTTTTACGGAGGCGGAAAGGGGCGTGGCAAAATTTTGAAACAAACTTGACCTGCGTGGGGTTTATAGAAATCTGTGTGCCAAATTTGGTTGCACTAGCTCTTATAGTGTCTGAGATCTAGGCGCTCACACAGACGGACAGACGGACAGACGATATAGCCATGTCCGTCTGTCCGTCCGTCCGTCTGTCCGTCTGTGTGAGCGCATAGATCTCAGAGACTATAAGAGCTAGAGCAACCAAATTTGGCACACAGATTTCTATAAACCCCACGCAGGTCAAGTTTGTTTCAAAATTTTGCCACGCCCCTTTCCGCCTCCGTAAATCGCGAAAATCCACCACACGTACAGTTTTCAAGATATTATGTTTTTTTAAACGGTGAACGTTAGCTACTGTTATTATATTTAAAAAAATATTTAAAAATTTAACGCAAGCTTTTTATTTAAATTTAATTACATTTTTAATTGTTTTTTTTTTTCAGAACAATATTGTGGCAAAAATAATAACGGGTGACTTGTCCAAAAACTTGGATGGCATCTTAGGGCCAGACTTAATTCTGCAATTCAATTATGATGGCATTCTGGGAAAGATGCCATTCAAAAAATACACACACCTTAATAATGCTTTGTTATGTAAGTACTACTAAGCGTTTTATTTTAAAGTTGAGAAAGACTGAATTAATCTATTATTTTTTCTTCAATATAGATGCTGTCAAAGAAGAGGGGATAAGTAGCCGCGTCTATATACAACTTATTCATATTTTTATTATTTTGTATTAAATTTTTATTTTAATTAATTATACCCGTTACTTATTAAAAACAAGTGGGAAAGGCTATAGTCGAGCTCCCGACTATAGGATACCCGTTACTTACATAAACAAATTAAAATTTTTTTATTGCATGCTTTTAGGCATTTTAATTGCTTAAAAGCTTTAATCAGCCAGTATCACCTTTCTGTTTGTCCGATCTTTTTGGGATTTGATAGGATGATAGGTAATAACAGTAGCTAACGTTCACCGTTTAAAAAAACAAAATATCTTGAAAACTGTGCGTGTGGTGGATTTTCGCGTTTTACGGAGGCGGAAAGGGGCGTGGCAAAATTTTGAAACAAACTTGACCTGCGTGGGGTTTATAGAAATCTGTGTGCCAAATTTGGTTGCACTAGCTCTTATAGTGTCTGAGATCTAGGCGCTCACACAGACGGACAGACGGACAGACGATATAGCCATGTCCGTCTGTCCGTCCGTCCGTCTGTCCGTCTGTGTGAGCGCATAGATCTCAGAGACTATAAGAGCTAGAGCAACCAAATTTGGCACACAGATTTCTATAAACCCCACGCAGGTCAAGTTTGTTTCAAAATTTTGCCACGCCCCTTTCCGCCTCCGTAAATCGCGAAAATCCACCACACGTACAGTTTTCAAGATATTATGTTTTTTTAAACGGTGAACGTTAGCTACTGTTATTACCTATCATCCTACTAAATCCCAAAAAGATCGGACAAATAGAAAGGTGGTACTGGCTGATTAAAGCTTTAAAGCAATAAAAGTGCCTAAAAGCATGCAATAAAAACAAAAGTTTAATTTATTTAGGTAAGTAACGGGTATCCTATAGTCGGGAGCTCGACTATAGCCTTTCCCACTTGTTATACCCGTTACTTATTAAAAATAAGTAAAAGGGGATATTGTATTCGTTGCAATGTATGTAACAGGGAGAAGGAAGCATCTCCGACCCTATAAAGTATATATATTCTTGATCAGCATCAACAGCCGAGTCGATATAGCCATGTCCGTCTGTCCGTCCGTCCGTCCGTCTGTCCGTCCGTGTGAGCGCCTAGATCTCAGAGACTATAAGAGCTAGAGCAACCAAATTTGGCACACAGATTTCTATAAACCCCACGCAGGTCAAGTTTGTTTCAAAATTTTGCCACGCCCCTTTCCGCCTCCGTAAATCGCGAAAATCCACCACACGCACAGTTTTTAAGATATTAGGTTTTTTTAAACGGTGAACGTTAGCTATTGTTTTTACCTATCATTCTACTGAATCCCAACAAGATCGGACAAACAGAAAGGTGGTACTGGCTGATTAAAGCTTTTAAGCAATAAAAGTGCCTAAAAGCATGCAACAAAAAAAAGTTAAATTTATTTAGGTAAGTAACGGGTATCCTATAGTCGGGAGCTCGACTATAGCCTTTCCCACTTGTTATACCCGTTACTTATTAAAAATAAGTAAAAGGGGATATTGTATTCGTTGCAATGTATGTAACAGGGAGAAGGAAGCATCTCCGACCCTATAAAGTATATATATTCTTGATCAGCATCAACAGCCGAGTCGATATAGCCATGTCCGTCTGTCCGTCCGTCCGTCTGTCCGTCTGTGTGAGCGCCTAGATCTCAGAGACTATAAGAGCTAGAGCAACCAAATTTGGCACACAGATTTCTATAAACCCCACGCAGGTGAAGTTTGTTTCAAAATTTTGCCACGCCCCTTTCCGCCTCCGTAAATCGCGAAAATCCACCACACGCACAGTTTTCAAGATATTTTGTTTTTTTTAACGGTGAACGTTATCTACTGTTATTACCTATGATCCTATCAAATCCCAAAAAGATCGGACAAACAGAAAGGTGGTACTGGCTGATTAAAGCTTTTAAGCAATTAAAATGCCTAAAAGCATGCAATAAAAAAATTTTAATTTGTTTATGTAAGTAACGGGTATCCTATAGTCGGGAGCTCGACTATAGCCTTTCCCACTTGTTACTTATTAAAAATAAGTAAAAGGGGATATTGTATTCGCTGCAATGTATGTAACAGGGAGAAGGAAGCATCTCCGACCCTATAAAGTATATATATTCTTGATCAGCATCAACAGCCGAGTCGATATAGCCATGTCCGTCTGTCCGTCCGTCCATCCGTCCGTCCGTCCGTCTGTCCGTCAGTGTGAGCGCCTAGATCTCAGAGACTATAAGAGCTAGAGCAACCAAATTTGGCACACAGATTTCTATAAACCCCACGCAGGTCAAGTTTGTTTCAAAATTTTGCCACGCCCCTTTCCGCCTCCGTAAATCGCGAAAATCCACCACACGCACAGTTTTTAAGATATTAGGTTTTTTTAAACGGTGAACGTTAGCTATTGTTTTTACCTATCATCCTACTAAATCCCAACAAGGTCGGACAATCAGAAAGGTGGTACTGGCTGATTAAAGCTTTTAAGCAATAAAAGTGCCTAAAAGCATGCAATAAAAAATTTTTAATTTGTTTATATAAGTAACGGGTATCCTATAGTCGGGAGCTCGACTATAGCCTCTCCCACTTGTTGTTGTTACTTATTTGCGCACAGATAATTTTTTTTTGCTTAAATGCGGAAGCCCTAAAAACTTGGCTTATTGTAAGTGAAAGTGTAAGTGTATTCAAAGAAAAAAACTCTTTGAATATTCGGCGTTCCGTTTCGGTGGGATCGGCGGGCTGTCTCCATTTTGACTCTTCCTTCCCTCTTTGAGTAGGTTTTATTGGTGGTGGGTTTTACAGCAAAAATATGGCAATTTAAAATTGCAATTAGGTGCCAGACCTGATCGCCAAAAAAAAGAAAACGAATCCCCAACTTATAAACTGAAAATTTCCCCGGGCTTCCAGTTAAACAATAACTCACCCTCCTTCGGATGTGGCACCCGATAAATAAATAAATATAATAGAAGCCCACACGAATTTTACGCTCTGCACTTATTTGAAAAGTTTCTTTTATTTTACTTTGACCAATTCAATTAACGAGTTTGATCGAGGCTTAGAAAGTAAAAGAAAGAGCTCTCTCCTTAGCCCATCCGAGGAAACCTTTTAGCAGAGAAAATTTAGACTTCGCCATCTTAATGGCCAATGACATTTCAGGCTGTAATGAAGTGACTCAATCTCTCTCACGGGCTAGCTCAAATCATGATGTACACACTATGACCCATAGATGGCGGTGCAAACTATAGAATTGCAATCTGGGCTTGCTGCAAGCGCGCTACAAATACCCCCTCAACAAGATAAAACTTGGGGCTAGAAATGGACAAGGTTGATCACACCACAGCTTGCTGCCTCTACTGTTTGATATCATTTGCATGATAACGCCCGATAAGACGACCTTGTAGATCTTCTAACTCATAACAGGCACCACCCAACTTGCTTCTAACACGAGCTTTTACGAAAGCAGGACCTAGCTTCGCATTATAACCTGTTTGGAAATAGCTTTGCTTAAAATTCCGACGATAGACTTCTTGTCCTATCGAAAAATTGGTTTCACGTGATCGAGTGTCATACTGCCGCTTGTTCTTCTCATTCTGCTTTTGCATAATCTCACCAGCCTTTTTCCGGATCAGTTCAAATGAATCTTCACGTGAAAACGACATTGCTCTATCCTCCAACAAGCCTAAGGTTCTCAGGAGCTTGTATGTGGATCCCGACGTGACTAAGTGCTGTCCAAATACCATATAGTAGGGAGTAGTTCCAATGCCAGAATGCACAGATGACCTTAAAGCACAACAAATGCTACTCAGGTGCTCGTCCCAGTCTTTCTGATCCGCCTTCACATATGATCGAATAGCGGCTATTATTGAACGATTAACCCGCTCCGAAGCATTTGCTTGAGGTGCATGAACAGCTGTCAACGTATGAGAGATACCGTGCGTACGCAACAGTTTCTGATGTGCTTCTGCCTTGAATTGTGACCCATTGTCTGAGAATATCGTCTCAGGTACGCCAAACGTATGGAACAACTCCTGCTGCATATATTTTATAACCACATCGGCAGTCAATTTTTTTACTGCCTTAAGGAAAACAAATTTTGAGTAGTGATCCAAAACAATGAAAATCCCAACATGGCCGCTGCGAGATCGAGGATAAGGACCTAAAAAGTCAATATACAACCTCTGAAAGAAACGTTGCGATTCAAATGGCTTTCCCATCGGTGGTCGTAATGTACTGTTGGGTGCTTTAGAAGTTTTACAAGCTTCGCATGCGTTAATATATTGCTTCACTTCATTAACTAGTCCTGGCCAAAAATAATATCTGCGAATCCTCTCTAGAGTTTTATGAATGCCTCCATGTAAGGCCAATGGGTGATCATGAGCTTTCGCTAAAACATCTACAACTAATTCCTTGGGAATCCAAAGTTTCCATGCAAAATTATCATGCAACTGATCGCCAGTCGCATGCTCTGACCTTCGGTACACCAAATCCTCCACTACTTTGAGATCTGGCAGCCTATCACTGGTCGCTTTTATCTTCTCAACCAAATCTGTATATTCTATCGATTTAAAATGAGGGGATTCAATATCGATTAATAAGCCATGACTCGCATCAAGAGCTGCCAGCTCATCTTCATTGACTCTCGATAACGCATCCGGAACAACGTTCAACTTCCCACTACGATGCACAATGTCGAATTTAAACCCCTGCAACTTCAATGCCCAACGCGCTAAACGGGAATGCAAATCTGTTTGTGACATCAGCCACTTAAGTGATGCGTGATCGGTGATGATAGTGAACTGGTGACCTTCTAAATAAGCCCGAAACCTTTTTACGCTTATAATAGCCGCTAGACATTCTTGCTCGGTCTCTGAGTAATTTTTTTGAGCTTTGTTTAACTTTTTGGAAACAAAAGCTATGGGATATTCATCTCCATCCTCAGTTTTCTGAACTAATACGCCTCCATCTCCGGTTTTGCTCGCATCACAATGGATGTAAAATGGTTTAGTGAAATATGCCGGGGTGCCACAGAAATCGCAAGCGAAATAGAATTCCGCAGAAAGCAATTCCGCACGGAAATTTCCGAGGTGCCACAGAACTTCGAATGATTTAATATTTTTTAGCATTTTCACCAACCTTTTCGAGCTAGGCTGCTTAGGGTTGACGCCTTCTCAGATTAAAATACCCAAGATTTAGCATTGCAGCTTTTTTAAGTTTATAATTGCAGAACAACAGGCTTTTAATTTTTTTCTTATTTAATTAATATAATTTAATTTATTTATGTAATAATTGAATTTGTTTAGCTGAAAAACATTTAAAAGTAATTGGCGCGAAAAAATAAAAATTCCTCGACAACTCTAGCAATTGTCTGCCATTAGTCTGGCAACTCTTCGTGAAAAATGTTTTCACAAATGGCACAATAAGTTAAAGGTTTTTATCGGTAAAACTTGATTTATCTCAAAAGACCTATTTTTGTAAAGCTTAATTTAAAGAACACTGAAGTGGTTCCATATATTTTTTTTAAATACCTTACTTCGAATTCTGACTAAAAAATGTGGCATCGCTGACCCTGACTTCAAAAATCTGAATCGGACTAGGTGGCAGCATCGGACGCTAGCGATTTTAGCGCTAGTTTAATACGCGTAAATTTAGTCTGCGATTTGACCTGTGGCACAGCGAAATGAAATTGAAGAGAAATTCAAGCGAAAGCGATTTCTGTGGCACCCCCGATGGACTGCGAAGCACAGGAGCAGAACAGAGCATTGTTTTGAGAGTCTCAAATGCCTGCTGCCCTTCTGGGGTCATTTTAAATCTTTGCTTAGGCTTTAACAAATCTGTCAGTGGAGCTGAAATCGATGCATTATTGTTTATGAATTTTCGGTACCAGCCAGTCATGCCCAGAAAACTCCTAAGAGCTTTCAGAGTATGAGGAATTGGAAAATCCACCATAGCTGCGATTTTCTCCGGATCCGTACGCACAACTCCTCCTCCGACTATATGACCAAGATACTTTACCGAACGCATGCAAAATTTGCTCTTTTCGATGTTGAGAGTTAAACCAGCCTTTCGTATATGACCCGCAACAACTCTTAAAACTTCCAAATGCGAATCAAAACTATCGGACACAACCAACAAGTCGTCGAGATACACAAAAACTTCATTTCTCAACGCTGCCGGGATTACTTTGTCCATTAATCGAGTCATTGTCTGAGAAGCATTTGTAAGCCCAAAAGGCATTACGCGGTACTGATATAATGGCTTGCCTGGAATAGTAAACGCTGTTTTATCTCTAGAAGCAGGATCTAAAGGAATCTGCCAATATGCATCCTTTAAATCCAGGCTAGAAATATAAACTGCCTTGGGCAACCTACTCAGAATGCCATCGATCTGTGGTAATGGATACGCATCCTTTCGCGTCACAGCATTCACCTTCCTGCTATCCAGGCAGAGTCGTACTTTGCCTGGTTTCTGAACCAATACCACTGGCGATGACCACGCACTTTCAGATTCCTCTATAACTCCGATCTTTAACATTCTATCCACTTCAGCATACAACAGTTTTTCCACTGCCGGTGATACAGGAAAGTGTCTTTGTTTTACTGGCTTTGCTTCACCCACGTCGATGCTATGCGATAAAAGAGTCGTTTTCCCCAGGCCAGAAATAGCAAACGATGGAAAGGAATTAATGACTACTTGCAGTTTTAATTTCTGACCAGACGAAAGATCATGTGCATTTGACGACAACTCTGAAATTTGAAAAACAGGTGGCAACAACTCAAATGCCTGATGACTAATTGATCAAATACAAATACTTCAGCATACGGCCGACTATCTTGCTTTTTATATCTGATTGCATTTATGGCTTTCGCTGTTCGCCAATATAATTTAAGCCGCTTAGTGTTCCTAGACATCGAACGTGAAGACGAAAAAGACTTATTAATAATTATACTACTAACTAAATTGCTATTAACTAAAGTATTTAGTGTAGTATGTTGTATGCCAAATGAGCATATGCCCACAGTATTGTAGAGTATACAGTATAACAAGTGGTCATATGCCCAACTTAAAAGTAAGAGTAAGAACTCATAACATAACGACACTTTGTTGCTATGTTTATACAATCACAAATATCCATAAGTGCAGTAATAGGATCCGCCACTTATGCGGACTGGCCGCAGCGTGAGAACGCTAGCGTAAGCACTTCTTGAGTATGTACCATCAGTACATATATACATATACATAACTACATACTGCAACTCTCTCTCTCTGCCGACGCTCTTAGCGGCAGAGCTAACTTAGAATACTGTATGTTATAAGTCAAATATAAAATTGAATAAAACTGAGAGAACACTCTCTATGAATGCTCCAAAGCAATCGGTCGTTTAATTATTATATCCGCAATCCTTTTTCTACTTTAACATGGCGACCGTGACAAGTGTCACGAACATGTTGTGCGTGAAATAAAGACAATTTATGGAATTAACATGTTGTGCGTGAAATAAAGACAATTTATGGAATTAATAAGAAAATTAATTAATTAATAGAGAAAATTAATTAATTAACTACAACAACATATACTAAAAGTGGAACGAGACAGAGAAGACTACAATGGATTAAGCAGCGGCAGCAGCAACAACAATCAACAACAACAACATATACTAAAAGTGGAACGAGACAGAGAAGACTACAATGGATTAAGCAGCGGCGGCAGCAACAACAATCAGCAGCAATAACAACTTGAGCAACAACAACAACAACTACAACAGCAAAGCGGCATCATAAGCGGCGTGGAAATTATGTACTGAGTGAGTAGAGGTGAAGAGCTATGCCGAAATGCAGACGCAGCGGAGTGCAAAAACGGCTAAAAACAAGAAAAGCCGAGCTCCTAAAGCTGCTATTTGCCCCCAACACAACAATAAGTTGGGAAACAGGCAATAAAATTCAAGCTGAAATCGACAATATCGAGTCGATTCAGCAAAAACATAAAGAAAGCTCAACCTCTACAAACGAAGTATTAAATAAAAACATTAAAATTATTAACTCGTGCGTTTCCACACCAGCAACAAAGGAGAAAACAAAGAAGATACAACTCGTGACGAAACCGGAACCAAAATGCCCAGCTGACTGCCCTGGACCACTGGAGACAACACACTGCAAATATACCTGCTGCAGGAAGACCGGCACCGGCGCCCCAACCGCCTGTGAAACTAACCAGCACCGGCGCCCCAACAGCCTGTGAAAGTAACCAGCACCGGCGCCCCAACAGTCATCATCAAGGACCGGCAGCGCTACATAGAGCGCGCAACTTATACAGGGTGACCAGAAATAACGGAGACAAACATTTTTAGCTATAATTTTACTAAACGAGAGAAATTTAGCAAAGCAACAATTAGTAACGATAAAGTGGATCACTAGTAGTAAGATTCTCAGCCGGTTTCGAAATGGTCTCCTCCAGTTGCCATGCACAGGCCCAAACGTGATTTAAAATTGTTGGCCATGGGCCGCAGGTCCTTGGGACACAGTCGGTTCCATTCCAAGAGCAGCGATTGCTTCAGCGCCTCCAAACTTTTGTGAGGCTTAGCACAGGTCCTGGCCTCCAATATCGACCATACGCTGTAGTCCATCGGGTTGAGATCCGGCGAGTATTGTGGCCATTCAGCAGACGAGATGAAGTCCGGAAAATGAGTTTTGCACCAGTCTTGCGTCATTTTCGCCTTGTGAGCCGGCCGGAGTCCTGTTGAAAAGTCCAGTCCGCATCGCCAAAGTGCAGTTGGGCCCAAGGAATTACCACGGCTTTGAGAATGTCGCGGCGGTACACTTCTTGGTTTCTTTTAACCCCTTGATCCACGAAAACCAGAGGTTTCTTGCCGCTGGCGCAAATGCCGCCCCTGACCATAACGGACTTCGGATTTCGGCGATGTTTGACAATGGCCGACGTACCCGGAGCCTCTACGAACCAGATCCAGTCGTTTTGGTGGTTGTGGGCCTGCTCGACGGTGAACAGCTTCTCATCTGTGAAAAGGATGCGCTCCTATCGCCGACCTGCGGCTCATGGCCAACAATTTTAAATCACGTTTGGGCCTGTGCATCGCAGCTGGAGGAGGCCATTTCAGATCCGGCTGAGAATCTTACTACTAGTGATCCACTCTATCCTTACTAATTGTTGCTTTGCTAAATTTCTCTCGTTTAGTAAAATTATGGCTAAAAATGTTTGTCTCCGTTTTTTCTGGTCACCCTGTATTTAAAAAAAAATTTTTGTTAATGTTTAAAAAAAAAATTGTTTATATACTAATTAATTATAATGTTAATATAAATGAAATGTAAAGACATAATTGTAATACTGAGCGATAATTGCGTTGCTCGTAATAGAGTATGGCCTGTGAAGCCATGCGAAACATTAGCCAGGAGATCACTGCGTTGATCGAATAGGAAATATTAAAACAACATTTTTTTTTTTAAAAAAATTAATAATAAATAAAACATAAAATATATAAAAATTCTTGTAAAAAAAAAATCAATCAATCAAATCAATCAAAAAAAAACCAAACCCAAATTTCATGCTTTCGAATTCAATCTCAAAAGACGATAGTATATTAGAAGCAGGAATTATGTTAGACCATGAATCGAAAGTAGCGGATTCAACCGCAAATGTTATTAACAATGTCGAAACTGCCTCAGTAGATTTGAAAGTAATAACGATTATGCTCATAATAATTGTTGTTCTTTTATTAGCAAATTCATTAACGAAGTTATATAAGTTGCACAATAAGTGCATAAAAAAAAGATACGCAAGTAGAGCAAACAACTTAGAAATGATATAATATGATCAGCTTAATAAATGAAATATATAATAAAGAACCAAATTTTACGATAAATACATTACCTTATGTAATGGTAAAAACTATCACCCAATACTAGGCACAGAAACTATATTGATGCTGCGTATACATCGTTAAAAACTACATTTTCTTTTGCAAAGAATGGAATGGAATACATTAGCAAAGAAAATAAATGATTATAAAGACAAGTTCGAAAAATCATATAAATGTATCAATTCGGATAAAACAATAAAGTCAGATACATTGATACATCATGCGCAAATATTAACAGCACAATATAATAATATAGTAACCACAATAAACAAAGTTCATGATAGATTAACGCAAGAGCATAGAAACATATGTCAGAAAATTGTAAAAAGTTTAAAAACCAGATTGCATAATATTGGTACTAGACGGAGTATTGTAATCACAATCCCAGAAGATCCAAATCTGCTAGCTGAATTCGACGAGAACCAGTTAGAAGATTTAGATGAGTCTAAACCAATAGTCAATCCAGATACTGATAGCGATATTGACAGTGACATTGAAACGCTGCAAGAAAACACAGAAACAATGACTAATCAGGTTGCTTTAGACAGGGAATACGTGAAGCAGGTTTCCTCTTCAGTACCTGAGTTTGATGGTAAAAAGTTATCATTAAACAGATTCCTAACTGCTTTACGCATAGTGGAAAGAACTAAAGGCGACCAGGAGGATATAGCAGTTGAGGTTATTAAATCGAAAATAACCGGCACAATTCTGTACAAAGTACAAGATGAATCTACTATATCCGGAATAATAAACAAGCTTAAAGATAACGTAAAAGGAGAATCTCCCGACGTATTAAAAGCCAAATTACTGAACATAAAACAAAAAGGCAAAACCGCTTCCCAATATGCAACAGAAATGGACAATTTGCGAAAGCAATTGGAGGCAGCCTTTATTGATGACGGCCTAGACCCAAACAATGCGGAAAAGTTCTCAACAAACGAGTCTATTTCTGCAATGATCAAAAATTGTGAGCATGAGAAACTGAAAGTAATATTGGAAGCTGGTAACTTCGTCACTTTCAATGATGTAATGGGTAAATATATCCATTGCAGCACAGAAATGACTGGAAGTGCAAGCACAGTATTATTTCAGCGAGGCCGCAATAATAGAGGAGGTAGTTACTATACTCAAAGAGGTAGAGGCAATGGCCGTGGTAACTACAATCCCAATAATAACAATTACAGAAACAACAATAGAGGTGGACGAGGTTATAGCCGAGGTAGGAATAACTCCAACCGAGGCAATAACCAAAATAGAGGTCATTATAACAACAATAATGTCCGAGTTGCCCAAGATACTTCGGGAAACTCGCAGACACCTCCAGATACTCAGAATTAAATAGAAAAATATACACTGTTAACTTAAGTCTCAACAATTTCGTATCATTCAAAAATGTTGCAACAAATAAGAAGATAACATTTTTGATTGATACAGGTGCAGATATTTCAATAATAAAAGAAAATTCTGATGTCTTTCATGACATCCAAATCAATAAAATTATAGACATTCGAGGCATAGGAGAAGGAGTAATAAACTCCAAAGGACTAGTCTCAATCGAAATACAAACAGACAAATATATTATTCCATATAAATTTCATTTACTTCATTCAGATTTCGCAATCCCTTGCGATGGAATAATAGGATTAGATTTTATAAAAACATTCAATTGCCAATTAGATTACAATAGTTCAGAGGATTGGTTTATAATTAGACCACCAAACCTAACGTATCCTATCTATGTTCCAATAACATTTAGTTCTGGTACTAATTCCACACTTCTACCAGCAAGATCGCAAGTGATACGCAAAATAGAGTTGTCCTCAGCAGAAGAAAACATTTTAATTCCAAATCAGGAAATTAAACCGGGTGTTTATGTTGCAAACACTATTGTTACAGCCCAAAATACTTTTGTCCGTTTCTTAAATACCACAGATAAATGCCAAATAGTAGGCATTAATAACATAAAATTTGAATCACTTTCGAACTACGATGTAGTTCAAAATCTAAAAGAAAATAGAAAAGAGTCTGTACTTAATAAATTAAAGAAAAATTTTCCAACTTTGTTTAAACAACAACTTGAAGAAATATGCACCGAGTATAGTGATGTGTTCGGACTTGAAACCGAACCAATCACAACAAACAATTTCTATAAACAAAAATTGAGACTTAAGGATGATGAGCCAGTATATGTCAAAAATTATCGATGTCCGCATAGCCAAATAGAAGAAATCCAGCATCAAGTTGGAAAGTTAATTGAACAAAATATTGTTGAACCGTCTGTTTCCCCTTACAATAGCCCACTCTTATTAGTCCCAAAGAAATCTCTTCCGGGCTCTAAAGAGAAAAAATGGCGATTAGTAATTGACTATCGCCAAATAAATAAAAAATTGCTGTCAGATAAATTTCCACTCCCCAGAATTGACGATATTCTTGATCAATTGGGTAGAGCTAAATATTTTTCATGCCTTGACTTAATGTCAGGTTTCCATCAAATTGAGCTTGAGGAAAACTCAAGAAATATAACGTCTTTTTCAACAAGCAATGGTTCATATCGCTTCACGCGATTACCATTTGGTTTAAAAATAGCGCCTAATTCATTTCAGAGAATGATGACAATAGCATTCTCAGGCCTAGAGCCATCACAAGCTTTCCTTTACATGGATGATTTAATCGTCATTGGTTGTTCTGAACAACATATGATTAAAAATTTAACAGATGTTTTCAAACTTTGTAGAAAACACAATCTGAAATTACATCCAGAAAAATTTTCATTTTTCATGCACGAAGTGACGTTTTTAGGTCACAGATGCACAGATAAAGGAATCCTACCAGATGATAAAAAATTTGATGTTATTAATAACTATCCAGTCCCTACGGACGCAGACAGCGCTAGAAGATTCGTAGCATTTTGCAATTATTATAGACGTTTTATAAAAAACTTCGCCGAATATTCACGGCACATAACAAGATTATGTAAAAAGAATGTCCCATTTGAATGGTCAACGGAATGTGAAAAGGCATTCCAGTACCTAAAAAATCAACTAGTTCAACCAAATTTGATACAGTACCCAGATTTTAGCAAAGAATTTTGCATAATCACAGATGCAAGCAAGCAAGCATGTGGAGCAGTTTTAACTCAAAACTATGATGGACTCCAACTCCCAGTTGCATATGCATCAAGAGCATTCACTAAAGGTGAAAGCAATAAGAGTACTACAGAACAAGAACTAGTAGCAATACATTGGGCAATAACGCATTTTCGACCATATATATATGGCAAACATTTCACAGTAAGAACTGATCACAGACCTTTAACATATTTATTTTCCATGATAAACCCAAGTTCAAAATTAACACGCATGCGACTCGAATTAGAAGAATATGATTTTACTGTAGAGTATCTGAGAGGAAAATATAATTTTGTGGCAGACGCCCTGTCAAGGATAACAATATCCGACTTAATAGACATGAATAGAAAAGTCCTGAAAGTCACTACCAGGCACCAAAGTAGACAAAACAATTTCTGCGCAGAAAATAAACAAGAACTATTGCCAAAGCAAAGTCTTGAAAAAGCTTCTAAGCCCAACGTATACGAAGTCATCACGAATGACGAGGTACGAAAAGTAGTGACCTTGCGAATAACAGATTCGACATGTTTATTGAAACATGGAAAAACAGTTATAGCAAGAATTAATGTTAGCGATTTGTACTCCAATGGAATTCTCGACTTAGGTCAGTTTTTCCAAAGGCTTGAATGGCAAGCCGGTGTATCTAAAATCAGCAAACTAAAAGTGGCACCGTGCGAAAAGATCTTTGAATCAATTTCAATAGATACTTTCAAACATATGGGCAATAAACATTTAAAATCATTAAGAGTAGCGCTACTCAAGCCGGTGACCCAAATAAATAATGATCAAGAAAAAGAAGCTATATTGTCTACATTTCATGACGATCCAATCCAAGGAGGTCATACAGGCATAAACAAAACAATATCTAAAATAAAGAGACAATATTATTGGAAAAACATGACTAGACATGTAAAAGAGTACATAAATAAATGTCCAAAATGCCTGACGTCGAAAACGACGAAACATACAAGATCACCTATGATTATAACCGAAACTCCTCAATACGCTTTTGACAGAGTGATAGTAGACACAATTGGTCCACTACCACGTTCGGAAAATGGGAATGAATACGCAATCACTTTAATATGTGATTTGACAAAGTATTTAGTAGCAATTCCTGTTGCAAACAAAAGTGCAACAACCGTGGCAAAAGCTATATTCGAATCTTTTATTCTGAAGTACGGTCCAATGAAGACGTTCATTACGGACATGGGAACAGAATACAAAAATTCAATTATAACTGACTTGTGCAAATATTTAAAAATAGACAACATAACGTCTACAGCACACCACCACCAGACATTAGGTACCGTTGAAAGAAGTCATAGGACATTCAACGAGTACATTCGTTCATATATTTCAGTAGATAAAACTGATTGGGACGTATGGTTACAGTATTTCGTGTATTGTTTTAACACAACACCATCAGTAACCCATAATTATTGTCCATATGAACTTGTATTTGGTAGACAAAACAACTTACCAATACAATTTAATAGCATTAAGAACATAGAACCCATATATAACATAGAAGATTATTCAAAGGAAGTTAAGTTTAGACTAGAAAACGCGTATAAGAGAGCTCGAATACTTTTAGAAAAAAATAAAATTAAGCAAAAAGAAATAAATGATAAGAAAGTTTTAGATTTCAAAATAGAAATAGGAGACAAGGTTTATTTAAAGAATGAAACGGGTCATAAATTAGAACCTTCTTATATAGGACCATTTGAGGTCATTAGTATAGAAAATAATAATAATATAATTATAAAGAATAAGAAAAATAGGGAACAAAAAGTTCATAAGGATAGGCTAAAAAGGATAAATGATTGAAAAAAAAAAATGAGAATAAGAATATATATATATATATATATTTCAAAAATTTAAAAAAAAAAAAAAAAATTTAAAAAAAAAAAAAATTTGTTTGTTTTAAAAAAAAAAAATACTTTTCTTTTTATACAACATAGTATATAAAAATACAAAAATAATAATAATTTTTATATTAAATAACTCCAATATATTACGTTATTTCTTTAAAAAGGGAGGTGTAGTATGTTGTATGCCAAATGAGCATATGCCCACAGTATTGTAGAGTATACAGTATAACAAGTGGTCATATGCCCAACTTAAAAGTAAGAGTAAGAACTCATAACATAACGACACTTTGTTGCTATGTTTATACAATCACAAATATCCATAAGTGCAGTAATAGGATCCGCCACTTATGCGGACTGGCCGCAGCGTGAGAACGCTAGCGTAAGCACTTCTTGAGTATGTACCATCAGTACATATATACATATACATAACTACATACTGCAACTCTCTCTCTCTGCCGACGCTCTTAGCGGCAGAGCTAACTTAGAATACTGTATGTTATAAGTCAAATATAAAATTGAATAAAACTGAGAGAACACTCTCTATGAATGCTCCAAAGCAATCGGTCGTTTAATTATTATATCCGCAATCCTTTTTCTACTTTAACATTAGCTTCTGAGTCCAAAGTTTAATCTCAGAAACGACTGCTGGTATATTTGTGGCTTTATTTGTGTGACATTCTGAAAATATTCTGTGTTCGTCGGCTTTGGGCGTGGCGCACACGATGGCTGACGAGGCAGTGTGCTCCCCTTGCCGTTTTTTTGACATTTTGGCAGGAGGGCTTATAGATATTTCTTGCGCCACAGCCATAACAAAAAATCTTGCGCTTTTCCTCACAATCTTGATAACGATGCCCCTCTTTGCGACAATTCCAACAAACTAATGCCATTGCTCCTATTTCTGCCTCATCCTCTACTTCAGAAAATTCGGCCGCATCGTCTGCTTCTTCTAGGATTTCGGCCACTTGCTTCCGAAAGGGCACTGCACGTTGATAGCCGTGCTCTTTTCGAACAGTATTAAGAAATTCTTCTCTCTTTCTACACACCTCTCTCAAACGGCCAACTGAATCAATCTTTAAATTAAGGATTTCATGTCGTATTTCTGGCCTAAGATTGCGCCTTAAGATCTCGACAACCGTTTCTTCGGATAATGGCTGTTCTAACTTGTCCATCAGCTGTACAATAGCATCATAGAAGGAGTCAAAATCCTCTTTGTCTCGCTGTTTACGGTCCCTTATTGTTTCCCTTATATCGACATCCGTTCGAGTATCGCGAAATTGCTTACGCAACGCGATACAAAGCAGATTCCAACGGATTTCCCCAGACGCTTTGTGGAAACGCCGGTAGAATTCTCGCGCTTTTCCATCAAACAATAAACTGGCGTTGCTGCAAAGCAACGAAAAGTTTCCATCAAGTGTTTGATGTGTTAAAGCTTCGACTCTATATATGAAATTATCCACACTGAGACCATCTGCCCTGCCACTGAATCGAATTTTCCAGATATTAAGGATTTGACCGACCTTGTCAGGTCTATGCTGCAGATCTTGGCTCAAAGTACTTCTCGAGCTTGAACGAGTTGGATAAGCTGAGGCTGCGTGCTGCTCTTCAATCGTTACCCTTTGCTCAAAATGCGGCTGCGGTTGAGCTGACGAAGTTTGAGCCTGAATTAATGGTTGAATCTTGGCAGTTATGTTTGCTTCGATTATTTGGGCCATCTGTTCCGACAACCGAGCGATGATGTCATTTTGCATTGACTGAACAGCTTGGGAGACTGCTGTTTGTATGCTTAGTTCACTGGTCGCCGAATCGGACCTGATAGGTGAATTTTGCATTTGAGCTTGCTGCCTAGTATTTGCCGCAACGCTATCTTTCGGCAAAACTTTTTCAAAACAGACTGTTTTGCACCTCGGACAAGTTGCCTTGGTTTTCGCAGAAGTCGCTATACATGCTCTATGAAAATCGTGTCCACATTTGGTTTTGAATACCGTTGAGCTTGAGATTTCTAGCTGACATAGTGAGCAAACCAATGCATTTTGATCCGCCGAATCTCTTTCCTCTCCTGGGTTACCCATTTTGTTTATTAGCCAACAGATTAAAAGAAACAATAACTAGACTTCTCAAAACACAATTTCAGCTAAAACAGCTGATTTTTCAAGGTCAGATATGCTCTCTCTCACAACCACTGAGAGATGTTTTCTCCTTAACTGCCTACACAAGAAAATTAAAATCAAAACAAACAAATAAAATAACCAAGCTTTAATACAAACGAATAGGAGATAAAAACAAATCATAAAAATTGATTTCCCACATGACCCATGCACCTTGTAATGCTCTTATCTGTTCCAACGATCATGTGTGCAATAAAGTACCGATAGAATGGTAAAGAGAAACAAAAAGAAATAGAAAGATTGCGGATTGCTTAAACAAGCAGCCTCGCTCTGAGTGGACACCTGCTAATCGCTGCTCTCTTGTTATTTCTTTTGTTGTTATTTGCAAGCGAACGCCTCACACTCAGATTCGTAAGTCGTGGCCAAAGGCGATTATGAACTCCACCTTTTGTTCTCCTATGCGACTTACGCAACTTCTCTTCCAGTCCCAGTGGCGGGAACCAGCCACAACCGAATGTGGTAACGCAACGAAATGCTTCGGCGAATGTACATTCGTAATTGATTTATTCTCCAGTTTTTTGAACGTAGGTTGGAATGCGGCGCTGCTTTGGCTCAAACTGTTCTGCCATCAAACATGCACGAATGTCTTTCATATTTTGTTATTCTGCTTTGGTTGCAACCAAACATGTGTGGGTTTGTGTTTTGTTGCTTCACACACATGCAAATGCGTAAGTATTAGATGCAACAGCTGTTCCAAACACGGGTTGTTGTTTGTGCAAATTTTTTTCGTTTCTTTTCCCATATGGTTTTGTTTGTTTGTTTTGTCTCGTGTCACTTTTGATTAACCTCGTGGCTGCAACACAGTGCAATTCATCAACTTAAAAGGAAAGTAAATCTGAGTAAGCTTATTAATAATTATATAGTTTTAAACATATATATTTGACATATTTGCAATTCATATAAAGTGGGTGCATATTATTTTGATTAGTTTTCATCTTTGTCTGTGCCAAAACAAGAAAATGTTGACCAAAAAGGGATTTAGCAAGAGAAACATTCGGCGGCTTGCCGCTGTTTATAGAAGCAGAATGGGTGTTGCTATTCCTAGTCCAAAAAGGGAAGTAGAAAGTCAAGATAACTTTCAATTCGCAAATAACTTTGCTGATTGTGTTGCTGATAGTGATGATTTCGTTAACGACGTTAATATTGATGAAAGTGTTAATCTTATAAAAAAACCTCTTTACGAGGTAAAAGTCTAGTGACGAAAACATTTTCATGCCCCAAAATTTCTGATATCCAATTTTGTGACGAAAAATATTAAATTTTACACATGAATTATTAAACAAAAATGTTTGTCACTGGCACTGCGCTAAAAAATACTATTTATTAGGTATGAAAAATTAAGCGCAATGTGCCCAGTGACAAAAATTTTTGTTTAATAATTCATGTGTAAAATTTAATATTTTTCGTCACAAAATTGGATATCAGAAATTTTGGGGCATGAAAATGTTTTCGTCACTAGACTTTTACCTCGTAAAGAGGTTTTTTTATAAGATATCAGAAGTTTTTTAATAAGACATTGGAAATTTTGACAATTGATATATTTTTTGACAGTGTAACTTTGTCAATCGGTGTTTATTGTTTGTACAAGCAAAAGCAAACTGTCTGGCAACACTGGTTTCCTTTATAGTTTAATTCATATGAATAAATTAAAGCCCACATTGTTGTAAGACAAAACTGAACTGTCTGGCAGCACTGGTTATTATCGCTTCACATAAATATTTTATTTACATACGCTTCTGGCATTGTTACTTTGCTAGAAGATTTTCAATATGCACACAGACAGATCGACTACAGCGATTCTTTATTTTGCAGCTAAGATTTCTGCCAACACCTTTTTTAAATTGAAAAACAATAAAAAAAAAACATTAGTGGATCATATACTAACATATTAATTGCATTTAAAAATAAAAACATAAAAAGTTTCGTCTGTGCCTGAATTCGAACCCGGAACCCGAGCTGAGAATTCATGCAAAAATCGGGCGCTCTACACTTTGCGCCACTGGCGATCTTTAAGAACGACTGTCTAATAATAGATTTCATTGTTACTGGACTGTTAGTCAAGTGTAATTGCCGCTGCTGTTCTATTTTAATTCAAAGTAAAACGTATATATTCAGTTAATAGGTTATATCTTCCAAACCAATCAATAAAAATTTATGCATGATAATCATCTACTAACAAATTAATTGCATTTAAAATTAAAAAAATAAAAAAGTTTCGTCCGTGCCTGAATTCGAACCCGGAACCCAAGCTGAGAATTCATGCAAAAATCGGGCGCTCTACACTTTGCGCCACTGGCGATCTTTAAGAACGACTGTCTAATTATAGATTTCATTGTTACTGGACTGTTAGTCAAATAAAATTGCCGCTGCTGTTCTATTTTAATTCAAAGTAAAACGTATATATTCAGTTAATAGGTTATATCTTCCAAACCAATCAACAAAAATTTATGCATGATGTATCAAAAAACGCGAAATATTAAAAGCTCAAACATATTCAAAATTAAAAAAAATTACCTTTTTTCACCTGTAGCTTTTTACCTGTGTACTTTAGAAAAAAAGTTTGAACATATGCTAAAAAGCCCTTCAAAGTACCTTTCCAACGACGTATAGATCATATCTGTAGCTTCTATAGTTTGGACCCTGTAGGGGTTTTTAGTTTTAGCGGTTTTTAGCGATTTCCCGCTAAACTAGCTATTTTTCGAAAAAGTCGTAGAACAAACGTTTCTATATTTTTGAACAGGAACAAGTCCTCATTCAAACATTTTAGCTAAATTAACGATTTGATCCAAACAAACAAACAGACAAACAGACAAACTGACTTTTCATCTCATTTTCGGAAAGCGACTAAAAATTTCAAAATTAATTATCTTTTGAACCAGTAGTCGGTTTGATGATTGAGGTGTCATTCGACGCGTATTTTTATGAGAAATATTAAAAAATTAAAAATGTTGACCAAAAAGCTCCAGCGGCCCCATTAGCTCCAATCATTTAAAATGTGACCCTCCCACTTACACCTGTTTATCTCACAAACCAGGTGAGTTTTCAAAAGTCTTAGTATGCACATTTGTAAGTTAAATTTATACCTTTCGATCGGTATATAATTCGACCTGATCGGACAGTCAAAGCAAATTTTTCATTCTTCCTGTGTATATATGCTAGTCGCCTTCGCACCCTTCGTGCTGCTTTCGTCACTAGCGCGGACTGCCGTCCGCAGTGATAATGAATGTTTAGCATCTAAGCTAAAAGAGTGGTACGTGCAATTTAGCCCAACTAGAAGTTGCACACATGCTTTATTAAAGATTCTTAACGAATCTGGAGTTGACGTTCCTGCGTCTGTTGAAGCCTTGGTAGGCTTCCGTGCCACTGCTGTTACCAGAACAGTTTCCCCTGGCACTTATCTTCACTTGGGCATTGAAAATTACATTCAAAATAACAAACACTTTTTTGAGAATGTTTCGGAGCTTTCTATGGATGTGGGCATAGATGGATTGTCTCTCTATAAAAGCTCTTCCAATAGTTTGTGGCCAATTTTGGGATATTTTCGTAATGTCCAAAATAGCGAAGTGTTTCTAATTGGCACATTTCTGGGAAATAAAAAACCCACTAACACTAATATTTATTTGTCAGATTTTGTGAACGAACTAAAACGCATTAGAATGGACGGCGTTCAGTTAGAATTCACTAATATTAAAGTCAATTGCCACGCATTCATTTGCGATTCCCCAGCGAAAGCCATGATATGCGGATTAAAAGGCCATTCAGCCTATCATGGTTGTATGAAACGCACACAAGGGGCTACTCGCATACGAAATCATATGTCTTTTTCAACCACTCGAGGCATTAAAATTACTGATGATGACTATGCGTCTAGAAAATATATTGCCCATCATCTCAAATATTTTCTAGAGAATGACTCTATATTAGAAAAGTTTGGGATTGGCATGATAACCAAATTCCCCTTAGACCCTATGCACCTTATTGATCTAGGAATAACAAAAAAGATAGTTCGAATGATATACAATAACGACAGCATTAATTTCAAATTTACAAGCGTTCATAAGCATGAGCTTAATGGCCGTATTGATGAGATAGCCGATTTTATTCCTTCTGAATTTAATAGAAAACCTAGAAGCTGTGAAGAACTATGCAGGTGGAAAGCCACAGAGCTTAGGCAATTTATTTTGTACACTTGTATTGTTCTTTTGAAAGATCTTATACCGTTACATTATTATTCGAACATTCTTTATTTGCACTGCGGATATAGGGCTCTGTTAGCCAAGTCCGATTATTTACAAAATTTAGAAGAGATTCAAAAGATCTTTGAATATTTTGTAATTGATTTTGCTGAAATATATGGAGCACAAAACATTTCTTATAATGTCCATAATATTCTTCATTTGTGCGAGTCTGTCCAAGAAATGGGGTACCTAAATGACATTTCAGCCTATAAATTCGAGAATTTCATGCAAGATATCAAGAAATCGGTAAGGTGTCCGTCTAAAATATTGGAACAAATTCAAAATAGGTATGGGGATAGGCGAATTAGAGTCAAAGAGGAAAAAACAGGTTTCATTTGGAATAAAAAAGGTAGCATTTTAAAATATATTCAAAATCAATATAACTTTACGGCAAAATCACCAGATAATTACTGTTGTATAAGCTCATGTACTCCAGTAATTATCCTTCAATTTATAGAGAAAAGTTTATTCAGTGTAGAAGGTTTGCAGATCCAAAGCCTTTTTGCACTGAGCCTATAAACTCAGAATCGTTTGGTATAATTCAAACAGCCAATAAAATGTTAGAAGTAGAAATAGTTCCGATTAGCTTAATAAAATATAAATATGTATGTATGCCTTATAAGGATAATTTAGTTTTTACACCGATACTACATACACATTAAATCTTTTTCAGAAATGGACAACAATTCCCACATCCAGCAAATCCAATCCCTTGAAGCCAGAATGGAGCACATGGACAAAAAAATGGATTGCGTATTGCACAAGCTATCCACCATTACGGCAATCCTATCCAAACTGACGCAGGACGAACTTCCTTCTGATGACGACTTCCCCATGAAGATAGTGGACGACTTGGCTAAGATGGAAGCCAAAATTTCGAGAGAGGTCCCCAAATACGTAAGTATTTTTAAAAATATTTAAAAATTTAACGCAAGCTTTTTATTTAAATTTAATTACATTTTTAATTGTTTTTTTCAGGGATTAAAACCGAAACGAATATCGGTTTCAGTTACGGTTTCGGTTATGTTCGCATTTAGGTTTTCGGTTATCGGTTACGAAATATCTTTGAATAAAGGTTTCGTAACGGTGAACCGGTTTTTGTATGTTTCGGTTTTGAAATACCGGTATGGTTTCGGTTCACATAAAAATTTTTATTTTCAAAAATTTATTTATATTAATAATATAATAATAATTATAAAGGCATTACTTTCTTAAATTTTCATTCACACATTTCTTTCACATATTATTCAGTTTATTTTAAATTTATTTTATTTGCGCTTATTCAGTGCTATGAAAATTCGATCATGAATATCAAAAAAAAAATTCAAAATTAAACATTAAAAAAATTAAAATTAAAAATCAAAATTAAAAATGAACAATCATTTTTTTCTTATGTATGAAAAACCGAAATTATCCCCCAATAAATGAATCGGTTACTAAACGGTTATTTCGGTTAACAGAGTTTCGGTTTTAAGGTTTCGGTCAAATGAAAATTTTTATTTTCGGTTACGGTTTCAGTTACGGTTTTAAATTTCAATCGGTTTTAACCGGTTAAAGGTTACGGTTTCGGTTAGGGTTTTAATCCCTGGTTTTTTTTTTTCAGAACAATATTGTGGCAAAAATAATAAAGGGTGACTTGTCCAAAAACTTGGATGGCATCTTAGGGCCAGACTTAATTCTGCAATTCAATTATGATGGCATTCTGGGAAAGATGCCTTGGTAGGCTTCCGTGCCACTGCTGTTACCAGAACAGTTTCCCCTGGCACTTATCTTCACTTGGGCATTGAAAATTACATTCAAAATAACAAACACTTTTTTGAGAATGTTTCGGAGCTTTCTATGGATGTGGGCATAGATGGATTGCCAATAGTTTGTGGCCAATTTTGGGATATTTTCGTAATGTCCAAAATAGCGAAGTGTTTCTAATTGGAACATTTCTGGGAAATAATAAACCCACTAACACTAATATTTATTTGTCAGATTTTGTGAACGAACTGAAACGCATTAGAATGGACGGCGTTCAGTTAGAATTCACTAATATTAAAGTCAATTGCCACGCATTCATTTGCGATTCCCCAGCGAAAGCCATGATATGCGGATTAAAAGGCCATTCAGCCTATCATGGTTGTATGAAACGCACACAAGGGGCTACTCGCATACGAAATCATATGTCTTTTTCAACCACTCGAGGCATTAAAATTACTGATGATGATGATGATGCGTCTAGAAAATATATTGACCATCATCTCAAATATTTTCTAGAGAATGACTCTATATTAGAAAAGTTTGGGATTGGCATGATAACCCAATTCCCCTTAGACCCTATGCACCTTATTGATCTAGGAATAACAAAAAAGATAGTTCGAATGATATACAATAACGACAGCATTAATTTCAAATTTACTAGCGTTCATAAACATGAACTTAATGGCCGTCTTGATGAGATAGCCGATTTTATTCCTTCTGAATTTAATAGAAAACCTAGAAGCTGTGAAGAACTATGCAGGTGGAAAGCCACAGAGCTTAGGCAATCATTGCGGACGGCAGTCCGCGCTAGTGACGAAAGCAGCACGAAGGGTGCAAAGGCGACTAGCATATATACACAGGAAGAGTGGAAAATTTGCTATGTCTGTCCGATCAGGTCAAATTATATACCGATCGAAAGGTATCCATCTAACTTAAAAATGTGCATACTAAGACTTTTGAAAACTTACATGGTTCGTGAGATAAACAGGTGTAAGTGGGAGGGACAAAATTTAAATGATTGGAGCAAACGGGGCCGTTGGAGCCTTTTAGATTTTTTTTTATAATTTTTCACTATACTTATCAAAAATACGCGTCGAATGACACCTCGATTATCAAAATCCGACCACTGGTTCAGAAGATAATTAATTTCGAAATTTTTGGTGCTCTTTTCAAAACGAGATGAAAAGTCAGTCTGTTTGTTTGTCTGTTTGTCTGTTTGTCTGTTTGTTTGTATAGATCAAAGCGTTGATTTAGCTTAAAAGTTTGAATGAGGACTTGTTCCTGATAAAAAATCTAGAAACGTTTGTTCTACGACTTTTTCGAAAAATCGCAAGTTTAGCGGGAAATCGCTAAAAGCCGCTAAAATTGAAACCCCCATAGCATCCAAACGATAGGAGCTACAGATCTGTTCTATATGTCGTTGGAAAGGTGTTTTGAAGGGCTTTTAGGCATGCCTTCAAAGTTTTTTTAAGTAAAAAGGTAAACAGCTACAGGTGAAATAAGGTATTTATTTCCACATTTTGGCGATTTAAGAAAAATCTACACATCAAGTCACTTTTAAATATACTGCATGTTGTAGAGAATTCAATTACGCGTTTTTTGACACATAACACATATCTGTCAAAATTCGTTTGGGCAAGATATTACCTATTAACTGAATATACCTTACACCTTTACACTACTGCATGTACATATGCAGTATGTACACTGCTTGCAGTGCATGTGGAAAGATACTGCTTGCAAGTGGTCAATTCTTTTTGCGGCAGATAAATCATTTTATAATCAAAAATATAGAAACTTTTGTTGAAATCACTAAAAACCGCTAAAATTGGAGCCCCCATATCATCCAAACGATAAAAGCTACAGATGTGATATATATATCGTTGAAAAGGTATTTTAAAGGGCTCTTAGGAATACCTTTAGTGTTTTTTTAAGATAAAAGGTAAACAACAACAGGTGAAATAAGGTATTTTTTCCCACATTAAGGCGATTTTTGTGAAAACGCAAGTAATGATTTTTTCTAATTTTCAATATATTGTAGTTTGTAAAATTTCGATGTGTTTGGAAGATATTACCTGTTAACAGAATATTTACGTTTTGCTTAGAATTGGAATAGGACAGCAGCAACAACGTGTCGTAGCAGCCAGAGCTTGAGACTTCTGTTAGATTTTGACAAAATTGTACCGTCAAAATATATTGCAATTTTCAAAACTTTTGATATCTTACTCCAAAATTTCTGATATCTTATAAAAAAAACCTCTTTACGAGGTAAAAGTCTAGTGACGAAAACATTTTAATGCACCAAAATTTCTGATATCCAATTTTGTGACGAATAATAATAAGTTTTTCTTAAAAATTACTACAAACAAATTTTTTTGTCACTCGGCACATTGCGCTAATTTCTTCATACCTAATAAATATAATTAGATTTTTATTTATTTACTGTGAGTTTGAATCTTATAAAAACCGCGCACAGCTCTAACGGTTAAGTTGAATTAAAGGCAAGGCGATATTACACGACAAGTTCATTTATTGAAGAACAACTTAAGACTAACAGATAATTGTGCATTGAGTTATAACGAAAGCTAATTTCGGGCATTTAAATGTTTACAATATTATAAAGGCTGGGAACGAATTTACTCAGCGTTGGCTGGGAACGCAAATCTGCTGACAGTGAGTTATTTCGATCAATGCTGATCGATGGGGGAGAAGCCCGGCTTATCTGCTCTTTGTTTACAAGTGCAGCCTGCGAAAGTTTACATTATCGGTATGAGAAATTTGGGGTGGCTTGTTTACAATTGCAGCCTGTAAAAGTTTACATTATTGGAATGGGGAATTTGGTGTCTAGACTTATGTATAACGTGGACATAGAATATATTATGTATAACGTGGACATAGAATATGTCACTTCCCTCTCCTTAAGAGGCGAGCCTGCGAGTCAAGATGACACTGAAGGGTAAAGTTTTGGCAATGTTATTTGTGTCAACTCGATAATTGTGTCTCTTTGTTCTTCTTCTTCTGGTTGAACCGATGGCGTTGTTTGGTTCTTGGGTTCGTGAATTTGTTTCTTAAAATTTTTATGGATTAACATTATGGGATTACAAGATACATATTTTAGATATAAGAATATAATTATGAATATGATGGTTATGATTATGATGGTTGCATATGTAAAGACATTATTTTGTGATACAATTTTTACAATGTCATCATGCTTGATAGGTTTAACTTTAATTATTTCTAAGGGGGGATACAATGGTGTAAGATCAACTTTTGGTTGTAGATAGTTGTCGCTTAAAATTATGTCATTTATTTGCATTTTGCATTGATTTATACTTATAATTTTGTTGCCCTGAATATTAAGATCAACATTATTTTTCTGGCAATTTTGTTTTACAATTGTATTAGTTATGTTCCAATTTACAATGGTATTTGGTTCAATGTATTTTATCATTTCTTTGATATTTATGCGTTCAAAGTTACAAGTTGGTGTTGTGTATTTCTTGGGTGTGACATATGTTAAAGAGGGTGAACGATAGTATGATTATGAAGTAGAAACCTGGAATTTAAATTTTGGTTAATTTTCTTTAGTTTTTTAAATTGTGTTTTATAGTAGCGTGTAATTCTATTTCTGTTAGTAATTTGATAATGGTCTGGGTCTGTTTGTTCAACGTTTTTATTAGCTTTAAAAGGGTTTTCTAATTTTCCTTTTTGTAATGGTCCTTTTCGATATCTAGTATCAACTTCGTATTCTTGTCGGTCACTGTTAATTTTATTTATTACTTTTTCTTTTTTTTCTTGGGTATCTAGATTTGGCTGTCCGGCATATAAGAAAATGTGTGCAGGAGTTTGTCCAGTTGTGTCATGTTTTGTTTTGTGATTGTAAATGTACAGAATTGTTTCTATTTTGCTGAGTTTATTTTCTTCGTCATTTAAAGTGTTAATTATTCTGATTTTTTCATTTATTGTTTTATGTAATCTTTCGATGTCTGCTATTCCTGTTTTTGTTGTATTTAATTGTATTTCTACTCCTTCACTTTCAAGCCATTTTTTTAGTGCTAAGCTGGAAAATGCGCCGTCTCGGTCAGCTTTTAATAATATTGGTTTTCCTAACTGATTAAATATACGCATTAATGCATTTTTGCATTCTATCCAGTCTTTTGTTTTAATATTTTCAAGAGTAGCGAATTTTGAATAAATGTCCATGCAGCTAAGATAATGTTTGCCTTCAGAAGAATAAATGTCAATTACAAATTTGTCACGACAATGTTCGGGCTTGGGTGTAATTTTCATTGGCATTTTTGTGTTTCTATGTTCTGATTTTGCTAAGTTGCAAATATGACATTCGTTTATTATGTTTTGTGTTAATATTTGGCTGTTAGGGAAATAATAGGTTTCACAAAAAAGTATTTGTTTTTTGAATTCCGGGGTGTAGGAGTTTTTCATGGGTTTCCAAAATTAGTTCTTTGAATTCGGCATAGGAGTTAATGTTTTTTAATTGAATGAGACTTCGAAGAATTTTAGTATGGCTAGTGTTAATAATTTCCTTGTGTGCGTTTTGAATTATTTCGAAATCTGCATCACTGTCTATAAACATTGCACTGGTTTTTGTGCAAAAATGGTCTATTAAATATTTTTCGGCTTTATCTTTAGTCATGTTATCGTATGTAATGTGAATTATTAATTTTTTGAAGTAGTTTTCTTTTTTTATGTTTGGAATGCCTTTAGAAAATATAATTTGTCTTTTAAATGTGTTTATTGGTTTCTCTGTAATGAATATTAAATTACTATTGTCTTCGTCAGCGCTATGTTGTGTTTCTTCTCCGAAATAAGTCTGTTCTATTTTTACTCGTGATAGAGCGTCAGCTATGTGGTTTTCTTTTCCTTTTATATATTTTATGTCAAAGTCATATTCAGATAATTTAACTCTCCATCGGGTTAATTTTGAATTTGGTTCTTTCATTTTGTACAGCCAACATAATGGCTGATGGTCACTATTGATTTCGAAATGTCGTCCTAGTAGATAATGTCTAAAAGTTTTTGTTGCCCATACAATGGCTAAAAGCTCTTTTTCTTTGGCACTGTAGTTAGTTTCGTGGTCATTGAGAGTTCTGCTAATAAAACTAATGGGATGTCCGTCTTGAGAGAGTACTGCTCCAAGAGCTACATTACTTGCGTCTGTGGTTAAAACGAATTTACTTTTGAAGTCTGGAATTTTTAGAATTGGGTCATTAGAAATTAGTTGTTTTAATTTTTCAAAAGCTCTAATGTATTCAGGATTTTTAATGTCAATTTTTGAGTCTTTTCTAAGTACTGCTGTCATTGGTTTGGCTATGTCTGCAAAATTTGGAATGAACTTTCTGTAGTAAATTTCTGAATTGCTTTGATTTTATCAGGATTGGGTTTTATTCCATCCTTAGTTATGACATGTCCTAGGAATGAAGTTTCTTGTTTTAGAAACTTGCATTTATCAAGTTGTAATTTGAGATTTGCTTCAGAAAGCTTCTCGAAAACTAATTGGAGTGATTGCAAATGTTCTTCTAATGATGTTGAGAATACAATTATATCATCAAGATATACCAGACAATGTTTATATAGTAACGGTCGTAAAACATTGTTCATGCAACGTTGAAAGGTTGCGGGTGCATTTTTTAAACCAAATGGCATACGAAGATATTCATAGTGGCCATGTTTAGTAGAGAAAGCTGTTTTTTGAATGGAATCTGGATGCATTTCAAGTTGGTGGAATCCTTTTGCAAGGTCGATTGTAGTGAAATAATTGCATCTACCTAGTTTTCCTAAAATCTTGTCCATATTTGGTATTGGGTGCCTATCACTTATGGTTACTTCGTTTAATTTCCTGTAGTCAATTACGATTCTGAATTTTTGTTTACCTGAAGCATCTTGCTTTTTCGGTACGATCCATATAGGACTACAATAAGGAGAATTGCTAGGCCGTATGATACCTTGATTAAGCATGTCTTGAATTTGATGTTCAACTTCCTGTTCATATGCTTGTGGATAACTGTATGGTTTTGTATGTATGTGGGTAGTATTTATAATGTGTTTTTCTTGATTACTGAAACTAAGTTGGTCGCCTTCTTTATATTGGATATGTTGATATTGTTTCAACAAACTGATTAAATTGATTCTTTCTTCTTCATTTAAATGATCTAATCGGTAAGGGCTTGAGCTTGCAGATTCTTGGGTTTGGGTTTTATAATCTATAACGGCTTGTGCTTCTGAAAGCATTTTTCTACCAATTAAAAGATCATAGTCTGAGGAGAATTGGTGTAGAAGAAATTCATTATTGCCCTTGAATAGGTTATTGGAAAGGACGTTAACTTTCTTTGTGATAATTAAAGGTCCGTTGCTGGTTTGAATGAAACAGTCGGTGTCATGAACTTGTAAATTGAAAACATTTGATGTCATCATATTTACAGTAGATCCTGTATCTATTAAACATTTCAGATTTTTGCCTTTATATGTGATTATTATGTACTGTTGGTTTCCAAGGCTGGCAGCTGAAAATTTTCGGCTTGCTCGATTTCTATTTCATTTGGTTGTTCTGTCTCGTGTTCGGCTGACTGTGTGTATGTAAAGTCTGGGCTTTGTGGGTAACTTTCTGCTTGATAATATTGTGGATAATATTCAGGATAAGCAGCGCATTGATTATAGTATTCTTGTTGCATGTAATCATGATAGTTTAGCTCTTCCTGATTCCTAACTTCATGGTCAATACTCATCTTACTCTGTCCACTTTCTGTAGGTCTAACTCGCTTAGTCGGTTGGTTGGCTACGCCAGAATTATTGAAAGAGTTTTGTTGTTGAGTTACTTGTCCGAAACGATTGTTGTCGAATTGGTTCTGTCGGAAGTTTGGTCTGGGTGTAAAGTATGTTGGTCTGATTGGACAATGTGTTTGTTGCATTGGTTGAGGTGATGGTTGATGATATGGTTGTTGAATGTAAGGTTGATGGGGTCGATATGGGACATAGGGTTGATTTGGTTGAAGAAAAGTGGGGAATCTTTGAACATTTGGGTTTGGTTGATACAATGGCTTCGAATATTTTTCTTGTTTTACTTTATTTGGGGTTGGATTAAGACAGGGTTCGTCATAAAGACTTTTTTCTTGCAAAATATTTATTAGAGATCTTAAATCGGGAATTTCACAATTTATAATTCGAATGCAAATGTTTGTGGGTAATTTTTGAATAAGGTCGTCAATGCTAGTTTTGATTAGTCGCGCGTACAATGTTTTTTCGTCAATGTTATTTTCCAGTTCTAGCTTACTCATTAATGTTTGCCTACGGTGTTCTGCTTCTTCCAGAAAGGCTCGGACGTAGCCTTTAAACGGGGTGCTCCTGAATTCCTCCAGTAGGATGTGGTTCTTAGTTTGCGTCTTGTAGTTCAGTATTAGTTGCTTCCGAAGATCCGTCCAGGTCATCAAGTTGTTTATGCCAAGGGATAGCATCACTTCACTGCTGATGCAGCGTTCCACAAGTCCAAAAAGAATTGACCTCTGCCTTGCATCGTTGGTGGTGTAGAGGGCCAAAATGTAGTCGATCCGGTTGATGAACGTGTACAAAGCGTTCTTATCTCCAGTGAACTTCTCAACGTTTTTAAGTTGGTTGATCACTTGTGCCAAGTTGGCATCGGTCAGGGGTGTTGTTGCGTTGCCTTCCATTGTTGTTTTTTTTTTGTTTGTTGGCTTTATTATAATAAATTTATGTTTTTCATTATTTTTTATTTAGTTGGTTTTATTTTTAATTTTTCTTATCTCTTAGCTTTTGTTGTTTCACTTCAGCTTCTCTTATTTTAGGTTCAGTTTCATTTAGTTGTTGATTATATTTTTATTGTATTCACTTAATTTGTTAACTTATAGTTTAAAATGTTTGATTGGTTTGCACAGATAGCACTTTCGAATTTTTTTTGAGATAACCAGAGGTTTCTGGAATTATTTTCTCTTCGAATTCTATCGCGTCTTCTTGAATTGTTTTTCAAGTTTTTTGCACAATCCGCGGCTTTGACAATATGCGAATTTTGGTGTACACGTCACTGTCGAGGTTTAATAAAACTTGACGCGATATTGACCGTCGCTTGGGTTGCCTTCGCGTTGGTTGTTTTAGCGGATAACAGTAAACGGGACACAAGAATTAATAACTTAGCTATTGCATCAGGATCCACAATTTATTGTTATCCTACCGGCTGCGCCAATTAGATTTTTATTTATTTACTGTGAGTTTGAATCTTATAAAAACCGCGCACAGCTCTAACGGTTAAGTTGAATTAAAGGCAAGGCGATATTACACGACAAGTTCATTTATTGAAGAACAACTTAAGACTAACAGATAATTGTGCATTGAGTTATAACGAAAGCTAATTTCGGGCATTTAAATGTTTACAATATTATTAAGGCTGGGAACGAATTTACTCAGCGTTGGCTGGGAACGCAAATCTGCTGACAGTGAGTTATTTCGATCAATGCTGATCGATGGGGGAGAAGCCCGGCTTAGCTGCTCTTTGTTTACAAGTGCAGCCTGCGAAAGCTTACATTATCGGTATGAGAAATTTGGGGTGGCTTGTTTACAATTGCAGCCTGTGAAAGTTTACATTATTGGAATGGGGAATTTGGTGTCTAGACTTATGTATAACGTGGACATAGAATATATTATGTATAACGTGGACATAGAATATGTCACTATATATATTTTTTGCGCAGTGCCGAGTGACAAAAAAAATTTTTTGTAGTTATTTTTAAGTAAAACTTAATATTATTCGTCACAAAATTGGATATCAGAAATTTTGGTGCATTAAAATGTTTTCGTCACTAGACTTTTACCTCGTAAAGAGGTTTTTTTTATAAGATTTATTTTGTACACTTGTATTGTTCTTTTGAAAGATCTTATACCGTTACATTATTATTCGAACATTCTTTATTTGCACTGCGGATATAGGGCTCTGTTAGCCAAGTCCGATTATTTACAAAATTTAGAAGAGATTCAAAAGATCTTTGAATATTTTGTAATTGATTTTGCTGAAATATATGGAGCACAAAACATTTCTTATAATGTCCATAATATTCTTCATTTGTGCGAGTCTGTCCAAGAAATGGGGTACCTAAATGACATTTCAGCCTATAAATTCGAGAATTTCATGCAAGATATCAAGAAATCGGTAAGGTGTCCGTCTAAAATATTGGAACAAATTCAAAATAGGTATGGGGATAGGCGAATTAGAGTCAAAGAGGAAAAAACAGGTTTCATTAGGAATAAAAAAGGTAGCATTTTAAAATATATTCAAAATCAATATACCTTTACGGCAAAATCACCAGATAATTACTGTTGTATAAGCTCATGTACTCCAGTAATTATCCTTCAATTTATAGAGAAAAGTTTATTCAGTGTAGAAGGTTTGCAGATCCAAAGCCTTTTTGCACTGAGCCTATAAACTCAGAATCGTTTGGTATAATTCAAACAGCCAATAAAATGTTAGAAGTAGAAATAGTTCCGATTAGCTTAATAAAATATAAATATGTATGTATGCCTTATAAGGATAATTTAGTTTTTACACCGATACTACATACACATTAAATCTTTTTCAGAAATGGACAACAATTCCCACATCCAGCAAATCCAATCCCTTGAAGCCAGAATGGAGCACATGGACAAAAAAATGGATTGCGTATTGCACAAGCTATCCACCATTACGGCAATCCTATCCAAACTGACGCAGGACGAACTTCCTTCTGATGACGACTTCCCCATGAAGACAGTGGACGACTTGGCTAAGATGGAAGCCAAAATTTCGAGAGAGGTCCCCAAATACGTAAGTATTTTTAAAAATATTTAAAAATTTAACGCAAGCTTTTTATTTAAATTTAATTACATTTTTAATTGTTTTTTTTTCAGAACAATATTGTGGCAAAAATAATAAAGGGTGACTTGTCCAAAAACTTGGATGGCATCTTAGGGCCAGACTTAATTCTGCAATTCAATTATGATGGCATTCTGGGAAAGATGCCATTCAAAAAATACACACACCTCAATAATGCTTTGTTATGTAAGTACTACTAAGCGTTTTATTTTAAAGTTGAGAAAGACTGAATTAATCTATTATTTTTTCTTCAATATAGATGCTGTCAAAGAAGAGGGGATAAGTAGCCGCGTCTATATACAACTTATTCATATTTTTATTATTTTGTATTAAATTTTTATTTTAATTAATTTTTATTTTCAATTTTATTCATTTTTTTATTATTTTGTATTACATTTTTATTTTTATTAATTTTTATTTTCAATTTAATATTTAATAAAAATATTGTTTGTTTTAAAGAATTAAAATCTTTCATTTTGGGGTGGGTTTACAATATGCATTACAATTCTATAGGCAACAGTATACAGGACGGCAATGCATCTGCATTACAATCGAATAGGCAACAGTATACAGGACGGCAATGTTAATAATGAATGCTTAGCATCTAAGCTAAAAGAGTGGTACGTGCAATTTAGCCCAACTAGAAGTTGCACACATGCTTTATTAAAGATTCTTAACGAATCTGGAGTTGACGTTCCTGCGTCTGTTGAAGCCTTGGTAGGCTTCCGTGCCACTGCTGTTACCAGAACAGTTTCCCCTGGCACTTATCTTCACTTGGGCATTGAAAATTACATTCAAAATAACAAACACTTTTTTGAGAATGTTTCGGAGCTTTCTATGGATGTGGGCATAGATGGATTGCCTCTCTATAAAAGCTCTTCCAATAGTTTGTGGCCAATTTTGGGATATTTTCGTAATGTCCAAAATAGCGAAGTGTTTCTAATTGGAACATTTCTGGGAAATAAAAAACCCACTGACACTAATATTTATTTGTCAGATTTTGTGAACGAACTGAAACGCATTAGAATGGACGGCGTTCAGTTAGAATTCACTAATATTAAAGTCAATTGCCACGCATTCATTTGCGATTCCCCAACGAAAGCCATGATATGCGGATTAAAAGGCCATTCAGCCTATCATGGTTGTATGAAACGCACACAAGGGGCTACTCGCATACGAAATCATATGTCTTTTTCAACCACTCGAGGCATTAAAATTACTGATGATGATGATGATGCGTCTAGAAAATATATTGCCCATCATCTCAAATATTTTCTAGAGAATGACTCTATATTAGAAAAGTTTGGGATTGGCATGATAACCCAATTCCCCTTAGACCCTATGCACCTTATTGATCTAGGAATAACAAAAAAGATAGTTCGAATGATATACAATAACGACAGCATTAATTTCAAATTTACTAGCGTTCATAAACATGAACTTAATGGCCGTCTTGATGAGATAGCCGATTTTATTCCTTCTGAATTTAATAGAAAACCTAGAAGCTGTGAAGAACTATGCAGGTGGAAAGCCACAGAGCTTAGGCAATCATTGCGGACGGCAGTCCGCGCTAGTGACGAAAGCAGCACGAAGGGTGCAAAGGCGACTAGCATATATACACAGGAAGAGTGGAAAATTTGCTATGTCTGTCCGATCGGGTCAAATTATATACCGATCGAAAGGTATCCATCTAACTTAAAAATGTGCATGGTTCGTGAGATAAACAGGTGTAAGTGGGAGGGACAAAATTTAAATGATTGGAGCAAACGGGGCCGTTGGAGCCTTTTAGATTTTTTTTATAATTTTTCACTATACTTATCAAAAATACGCGTCGAATGACACCTTGATCATCAAAATCCGACCACTGGTTCAGAAGATAATTAATTTCGAAATTTTTGGTGCTCTTTTCAAAACGAGATGAAAAGTCAGTCTGTTTGTTTGTCTGTTTGTCTGTTTGTTTGTATAGATCAAAGCGTTGATTTAGCTTAAAAGTTTGAATGAGGACTTGTTCCTGATAAAAAATCTAGAAACGTTTGTTCTACGACTTTTTCGAAAAATCGCTAGTTTAGCGGGAAATCGCTAAAAGCCGCTAAAATTGAAGCATCCAAACGATAGGAGCTACAGATCTGTTCTATATGTCGTTGGAAAGGTGTTTTGAAGGGCTTTTAGGCATACCTTCAAAGTTTTTTTTTTAAGTAAAAAGGTAAACAGCTACAGGTGAAATACGGTATTTATTTCCACATTTTGGCGATTTAAGAAAAATCTACACATCAAATCACTTTTAAATATACTGCATGTTGTAGAAAATTCAATTACGCGTTTTTTGACATATAACACATATCTGTCAAAATTCGTTTGGGCAAGATATTACCTATTAACTGAATATACCTTACACCTTTACTCTACTGCATGTACATATGCAGTATGTACACTGCTTGCAGTGCATGTGGAAAGATACTGCTTGCAAGTGGTCAATTCTTTTTGCGGCAGATAAATCATTTTATAATCAAAAATATAGAAACTTTTGTTGAGATCACTAAAAACCGCTAAAATTGAAACCCCCATATCATCCAAACGATAAAAGCTACAGATGTGATATATATATCGTTGAAAAGGTATTTTAAAGGGCTCTTAGGAATACCTTTAGTGTTTTTTTAAGATAAAAGGTAAACAACAACAGGTGAAATAAGGTATTTTTTCCCACATTAAGGCGATTTTTGTGAAAACGCAAGTAATGATTTTTTCTAATTTTCAATATATTGTAGTTTGTAAAATTTCGATGTGTTTGGAAGATATTACCTGTTAACAGAATATTTACGTTTTGCTTAGAATTGGAATAGGACAGCAGCAACAACGTGTCGTAGCAGCCAGAGCTTGAGACTTCTGTTAGATTTTGACAAAATTGTACCGTCAAAATATATTGCAATTTTCAAATCTTTTGATATCTTACTCCAAAATTTCTGATATCTTATAAAAAAAACCTCTTTACGAGGTAAAAGTCTAGTGACGAAAACATTTTAATGCACCAAAATTTCTGATATCCAATTTTGTGACGAATATTATTAAGTTTTTCTTAAAAATTACTACAAACAAATTTTTTTGTCACTCGGCACATTGCGCTAATTTCTTCATACCTAATAAATATAATTAGATTTTTATTTATTTACTGTGAGTTTGAATCTTATAAAAACCGCGCACAGCTCTAACGGTTAAGTTGAATTAAAGGCAAGGCGATATTACACGACAAGTTCATTTATTGAAGAACAACTTAAGACTAACAGATAATTGTGCATTGAGTTATAGCGAAAGCTAATTTCGGGCATTTAAATGTTTACAATATTATAAAGGCTGGGAACGAATTTACTCAGCGTTGGCTGGGAACGCAAATCTGCTGACAGTGAGTTATTTCGATCAATGCTGATCGATGGGGGAGAAGCCCGGCTTAGCTGCTCTTTGTTTACAAGTGCAGCCTGCGAAAGCTTACATTATCGGTATGAGAAATTTGGGGTGGCTTGTTTACAATTGCAGCCTGTGAAAGTTTACATTATTGGAATGGGGAATTTAGTGTCTAGACTTATGTATAACGTGGACATAGAATATATTATGTATAACGTGGACATAGAATATGTCACTTCCCTCTCCTTAAGAGGCGAGCCTGCGAGTCAAGATGACACTGAAGGGTAAAGTTTTGTCAATGTTATTTGTGTCAACTCGATAATTGTGTCTCTTTGTTCTTCTTCTTCTGGTTGAACCGATGGCGTTGTTTGGTTCTTGGGTTCGTGAATTTGTTTCTTAAAATTTTTATGGATTAACATTATGGGATTACAAGATACATATTTTAGATATAAGAATATAATTATGAATATGATGGTTATGATTATGATGGTTGCATATGTAAAGACATTATTTTGTGATACAATTTTTACAATGTCATCATGCTTGATAGGTTTAACTTTAATTATTTCTAAGGGGGAATACAATGGTGTAAGATCAACTTTTGGTTGTAGATAGTTGTCGCTTAAAATTATGTCATTTATTTGCATTTTGCATTGATTTATACTTATAATTTTGTTGCCCAGAATATTAAGATCAACATTATTTTTCTGGCAATTTTGTTTTACAATTGTATTAGTTATGTTCCAATTTACAATGGTATTTGGTTCAATGTATTTTATCATTTCTTTGATATTTATGCGTTCAAAGTTACAAGTTGGTGTTGTGTATTTCTTGGGTGTGACATATGTTAAAGAGGGTGAACGATAGTATGATTATGAAGTAGAAACCTGGAATTTAAATTTTGGTTAATTTTCTTTAGTTTTTTAAATTGTGTTTTATAGTAGCGTGTAATTCTATTTCTGTTAGTAATTTGATAATGGTCTGGGTCTGTTTGTTCAACGTTTTTATTAGCTTTAAAAGGGTTTTCTAATTTTCCTTTTTGTAATGGTCCTTTTCGATATCTAGTATCAACTTCGTATTCTTGTCGGTCACTGTTAATTTTATTTATTACTTTTTCTTTTTTTTCTTGGGTATCTAGATTTGGCTGTCCGGCATATAAGAAAATGTGTGCAGGAGTTTGTCCAGTTGTGTCATGTTTTGTTTTGTGATTGTAAATGTACAGAATTGTTTCTATTTTGCTGAGTTTATTTTCTTCGTCATTTAAAGTGTTAATTATTCTGATTTTTTCATTTATTGTTTTATGTAATCTTTCGATGTCTGCTATTCCTGTTTTTGTTGTATTTAATTGTATTTCTACTCCTTCACTTTCAAGCCATTTTTTTAGTGCTAAGCTGGAAAATGCGCCGTCTCGGTCAGCTTTTAATAATATTGGTTTTCCTAACTGATTAAATATACGCATTAATGCATTTTTGCATTCTATCCAGTCTTTTGTTTTAATATTTTCAAGAGTAGCGAATTTTCAATAAATGTCCATGCAGCTAAGATAATGTTTGCCTTCAGAAGAATAAATGTCAATTACAAATTTGTCACGACAATGTTCGGGCTTGGGTGTAATTTTCATTGGCATTTTTGTGTTTCTATGTTCTGATTTTGCTAACGAAGACAGCAACATTGTTTTTGGAGTCGACGGCAGTATTTGACTACAACACACTGCGCGAAGAGCTGACTGAAGAATTTCATCGGGATAAATTTTGCGGGGCCGAGCTTCACAAACAATTGAGTGCTCGTTCGAAGAAAAAGGAGGAAAGCTTTCACGAGTACGTGCTTCAGATGAAACGCATCGCAGCACGTGGAGAAATGGACACAGAATCGGTGATTCGCTATGTTGTCAATGGACTGAATCTCAAATCCGATTTTAAATACAACTTGTACAGCTGCACGTCCTTCAAGGAACTACGTGAAAAATACGACGTCTACGAGAAGGTAGTAGATATGAACGAGAAGAGCAACACAGAGAAGAAGCATTTTCAGCCGAGCAAGAGTAACGACAAAGGTGCAAGTGGAAAATCCGACAGAAAACAGCATTGTTTTAATTGTGGTGCTGCAGATCACTTGCGCAAGGACTGCAAAGCCGAACAGAAATGTTTCCGGTGCAACAAAAGTGGACACATGTCAGCGCAGTGCACATCTTCCACAAACGTAAATGTGGCATACGAGGAAAAGCGTCTTAAAAGCCTGAAGATCAATAACGTAGTAGTAAACGCACTGGTCGACACTGGAGCCGGGGAAGAAAACTCAACCGGATAATCAGATAAGTATTTATAATATAGTTGAGACAAATACTGATCCTGAAATCCCTCTGCAGTTCAAATCTAAAGTTCAATCGATGATAAGCGAGTTCAAAGCTACCAAGCAGACTGCAGAATGTCCGATTAAGTTGAAGATCGTTCCTGATGGCAACATTATGCCTTTTCGGCAGGCACCAAGTCTTATCGCTATCAGTGAGGAAGAAGCAGTCAAGCAGCAAATTCAGGAATGGCTGGATACTGGCATAATTCGGCATTCCTCGTCAAACATTGCAAGCCGTATGGTCATTGTAAAGAAGAAGGACGGTGCCAATCGAGTCTCCGTTGATTATCGCCAGTTGAACAAAATGGTTCTAAAGGATTGCTTCCCGGTACCAGTAATCGACGATGTGTTGGAGAAGCTGCAAAGCGCAAAATATTTCACCATAATGGATTTGGAGAATGGTTTCTTCCACGTCCCAGTTGAAGAAAGCAGCAAAAAGTTTACAGCATTCATCACGAAGCAGGGACTCTATGAGTTCAACAGAGCTCCCTTTAGATTCTGCACCTCTCCAGCGAGTTTTTTGCGGTTCGTCAGCTACGTGTTCCAAAATTTAATAAACGATGGCATTTTGGAAATGTACATGGATGATCTTATTGTTTATGGAGCAACGGCAGAGGAGTCCTTACGAAAGTTGAAAGTGGTATTTGACAAAGCAGCTGAGTATGGCCTCAACATAAAATGGAAGAAGTGTCATTTTCTTCAGTCGAAGATTCATTTCCTGGGTCATACTGTAGAGGACGGAATGATCGTGCCTGGTTCTGAGAAAACAAAAGCTGTCAACAACTTTCCTAGGATTGACTGGTTTTTTTCGAAAGTTCATCAAGGGATATTCTTTGATTGCAAAGCCGTTAACCAGTCTCCTGCGCAAGGATGTTTCTTTTGAGATGAATCATGCGAGCAGTTCAGCAGTTGAAGGAGGCACTTGTCAATGCGCCTGTTCTGCGCATTTATGAAAGAGGTGCAAGAACAGAAATCCATACGGACGCATCTAAAGAGTGTTTTGCTTCGGTACTATTGCAGTGGCATGAAGGGAATCTACATCCGATCTTCTTTTGGAACAAGAAGACTACTGAGGCAGAAGCGCGCCAACACAGCTATATTTTAGAAGGAAAGGCAGTGTTCCTGGCATGCAAAAAATTTCGGCAGTATATACTTGGAGTACCAATTAGAGGTCTGCATAAATGAGCTAAAACTAAGTTCGAAGCATTCATTTTTTATTTTTTTATTTTGTTCATTTGGTCATAAAGTACCCAAAAACAAATTTTTACCTTAATCGGAGTACGATAACCCACTCAAAATTGCTTCGAAACATGAAAAAACAGTGTTTTAACACTGATTATACATTTTTCGATGTTTTTTCATGTTTCGAAGCAATTTTGAATATGTTATCGTACTCCGATTAAGGTGAAAATTTGTTTATGGGTACTTTATGACCAAATGAACAAAATAAAAAAAAAAAAATTAAAAAAAAAAATTTTGATTTTTTTTTGCCCCATATAATTTTAAAATTTTCCGATCCAAGTCGGCACGGGTTATCATACTCCGATTGAGGTAAAACTTTTTTTCCAAGTGCTTTAGGACAAAAAGAAAAGATCTAGCCCGTATGCGTTCAAAAATAACAACTTTGAAAAATAAGGGACACCCTAATATATATATATATATATATTATTTTTTTTTTTTCAGCATGAGTATTTTCTGTTGTTTTTTCCATGTGCATAATGAACATATTAAAGAAAAAGATGAACAGCTTTATAAAGCATTGAATGAATCTTATTTTTATTATAACTGAATCTAATTCTTACTAATAATAACAAACTATTTACTCTAAGTTAGAATGTAAAAACATTATTTTATTGACATTGTCTGGGTTGGTGGCAATAACACAACGCTTCACAGTGGGCCAAACAGCTCTGCTAGCGGAATTTTATTAATAACTTGAGTAAATGAAGAGGTATTTCAATGAAAATTTATACTTAAGGATTTCAACGCATTCTTCACGTACTCTCTAAATTTCAATTTTCTAGGTCAACCATTTCTCATACCTCCCATACAACTGATTAATACATATTTTTGAGTTCTTAACATTTTAAAATTTTGAGTAATTTTTTTAAAGAATATGATAAAATATCGTGAAAATAAAAGTAAAAGTAGAATAAAACAAACTTATTAATCAGAATCCGATGAATCTGAATCAAACGAATTATTTTTAAAGTTAGTGTGCAACCCAGCTACGACTCAATCTAACTTTATATCTTTTTTGAAAGTATTCGAAGCTTTTGATAAAGATGTTATAAGCGGATCTGAAGATATAAGCAATCCATTTATGACATCTTCCATTCCAACATTTTATTTTTGGCCACTTTTTCGCTAAGCCAAATTATATACAGGGAGCGCTTGGAGATTGACATTTCACCTAAAAAGGGCCACAGACTTAAGAGTTGGTCGTAGTTGGTTATCATTTTGAAAATTTTTACAACACAAGGACTCATACTTTACATATATGCTGAAATTAGCTCGGTTCCGATTGGAGCACGCTAGTTTTAGCCCAAAGTTGACAGCATACGCTATAAAAACATTATTTCTAAAAATGCATACTTCTACCACATTTTTTTTGCTACACATAAAAAGACGGGTCACAAATATATAATTTTTATTTAGTACATACCTTATCTGATTAAGAAAATAAGATATTGGTTCAAGAAATTGACAATTGGTTTGCAATTTGGCTCAACTAACAGAAGCTAATAAATGTAGTCAAATATTGGCAGGACACGTGCTAAACATATGTTCACTTTGAAAGCTCACAGCAGATCAGGAATGCATCGAAAAGCTCATACCAAAGCATTTATAAGCTTTGACAAGAGTTGTCAATCAAAAGAAATAAAAAAAATAACGAATATTTGAAAATTATAATTCGACTTATATCCCGCTAGATTGCCCGTTTGGCCCACTGTGCGCTTCTCCGTTATTAGATTTCTTTCATCAGAAAAAACTCGCTCAGAAGCCGCACTGCTAGCTGGAACACAAAATATTTTGCAGCTTCTTTCTTTTTCTCTACATTCCACCAACCCAGACAATCAAAGTCAACTGTATCTTATAAAAAAACCTCTTTACGAGGTAAAAGTCTAGTGACGAAAACATTTTCATGCCCCAAAATTTCTGATATCCAATTTTGTGACGAAAAATATTACATTTTACACATGAATTATTAAAAAAAAAATTTTGTCACTGGACACATTGCGCTAAATTTTTCATAACTAATAAATACCAGTATATACTAGTAGTACTTTTTTGCGCAGAGCCAGTGACAAAATTTTTTTTTTAATAATTCATGTGTAAAATGTAATATTTTTCGTCACAAAATTGGATATCAGAAATTTTGGGGCATGAAAATGTTTTCGTCACTAGACTTTTACCTCGTAAAGAGGTTTTTTTATAAGATATCAGAAATTTTTTAATAAGACATAGGAAGTTTTGACAATTGAAATATTTTTTTACAGTGTAACTTTGTCAATCGGTGTTTATTGTTTGTACAAGCAAAAAGAAACTGTCTGGCAACACTGTTTCTCTTTACTAACACACATGCCAACATGCCAAGCGCAAAATTTATCAGCACTCTCAAACTCTGGCTGCTATGACACTTTGTTGCTGCTGTCCTTTTCCAATTCAAAGTAAAACGTATATATTCAGTTAATAGGTTATATCTTCCAAACCAATCAACAAAAATTTATGCATGATGTATCAAAAAACGCGAAATATTAAAAGCTCAAACATATTCAAAATTAAAAAAAATCGCTAGCGGCGTTTTCTCGAAAACCGCCAAAATGTGGAAAAAATTACCTTTTTTCACCTGTAGCTTTTTACCTGTGTACTTTAGAAAAAAAGTTTGAACATATGCTTAAGAGCCCTTCAAAGTACCTTTCCAACGACATATAGATCATATCTGTAGCTTTCATAGTTTGGACACTATGGGGGTTTTTAGTTTTAGCGGTTTTTAGCGATTTTCCGCTAAACTAGCGATTTTTCGAAAAAGTCGTAGAACAAACGTTTCTAGATTTTTGAGCGGGAACAAGTCCTCATTCAAACTTTTAAGCTAAATCATCGCTTTGATACAAACAAACAAACAAACAAACAGACAAACAGACAAACTGACTTTTCATCTCATTTTCGGAAGGCGACTCAAAATTTCAAAATTAATTATTTTTTGAACCAGTTAGCCGATTTTGATGATCGAGGTGTCATTCGACGCGTATTTTTGATGAGAATTGTAAAAAATTCAACGAAAATTCAAAAAGGCTCCAACGGCCCCATTAGCTCCAATAATGTAAATTTTGCCCCTCCCACTTACACCTGTTTATCTCATGAACCAGGTGAGTTTTCAAAAGTCTTAGTATGCACACTTGTAAGTTTAATTAATACCTTTCGATCGGTATATAACTCGACCTGATCGGACAGTCATAGCAAATCTTCCATTCTTCCTGTGTATATATGCTAGTCGCCTTCGCACCCTTCGTGCTGCTTTCGTCACTAGCGCGGACTGCCGTCCGCAGTGATATGAAACATTAATGTTTGCGTAGCCTCTCAGTTCCTTATCTATTTGATCAACATTGTTGTTATTTGCCAAAACTTCAACATATTCGGCAAACTCGTCATTAGGAACTGGATTAAGTACAGCATCAAAAATGTTGGTGTCCAAAAAACTTATCATTATTTCTTTGCAGTCATTAATTATTTTATCCTTTTCGGTTTGTGAAAATAGTAATAGTTTGTTTGTGGGTGGAAATAGGAACAGAGCTATATTGTGGTATTTGCTTAAATTGGGTAGAACTAAAGAAGAAATTTGGAATTGTAATTTGGATTTTAATAATTCTATGATTTTACTATCGTTGCTTTCGGACAGACATGTTTTTTTTTAATTTGTTTATATTTGGAATAATTAAGTGAATAGTTGGGTATTTGCTGGCCTCAAGTTTTTTGGACACTTGTTCGAAAGTTTCTAATAGCCGAACAATAGAGTTTAAGTGATTTACGTTTATGCCTTCAATTCTAGTAGTTTCATTTTTGTCAATCAATATTTGTGTGATGTCGACCCAATTAATCTCCACCGATTTCAAGAGGTAGAAAATTGTGTTCCAGCGCGTACGGCAATAACTCTTTAAAGAAAGTCCTAAGCTTGAGTTGGATCCAGATTTCTTGAAATATTTCACCAGCTTAGTGCAAATTGCCACGATTTCTACCACCTCGGGAACTGCCTTGATTGCATAGTCAATTGCATTATTCAGCAAGTGATTGACGCAATGAATTTTTTCACTATTGCGAAATGCCTTAATCATATTAGAGCCCCGATCTGTGACGACTATGGGGCTGTCTTCATCCAGGTCGCATCCAAACCCATTTAATCAAGGGTGCCACAGAAATCGCTTTCGCTTGAATTTCTCTTCAATTTGTATGAAATTCATGTGAAATTCAAGCGAAAGCGATTTCTGTGGCATCCCCGTATATTTCCATAATTTTTAGGCGAATATTTGAACCTGATACCAGAAATAAAATTAAATAAAACTAAGTACTTTTGTGGGTTGCTATATTATCACACCTGTGCAGGAGACTCCTTTCATTGACTTCATGGCCATTAGACGATCAACGAGAACTCCATCCTTGATGTAATGAATAGTGCACGATAAATAAGAAGACCTTAAGTAGTTGTCCGTCCAAATGTCGCTGGTTATAGAATATCCAAAGCATTTGATTTTGGCGATTTCGTCTTTAATTGGACCAATACGGGACTCGTATATCATTGAAACGTTTCGCGATATTGTTGTTGGGTGGGGCAATAACTTGTCAATATCTACGCTAGAACCAAACGTTGCTCCGACTTTTATTAAAAATGAAGCGAATCTTTTCAGTCCAGAGTCGTCAATAATTTTAAATGATCGACAGTTCTTGACAATCCATTCGGTGACTACTTCCACACCCTCTTGCTTCGTTTCTTGATTAACCTCTACTTTCAAACATGACACAGCATTTGTCGCAATGCATAATTCCTTGCATAATTCCTTGTCTAACATCTAGCTTCGTTTATTTGCTTCGTTTTTTCCCCTGCAAACGTGGTTCTCTGTGTCTCTCAGGCGCAGACATCTCATTTTGCAGTAAACAGTAAAATACACATATACACCCAAATGCATTTAATTTAGTGTGTGTGTGTGTGTGTGGACTCTCACTTTTTTCTTTATCATAACCGCAGAGCGTGAAATTATTGTTATTCCGCAGCTTCCGCGATCACTCTCACACACGCAAATAATTGCGTCAACAAGGACAGCAACAGCAGCAAAACAAGCAACAACAACAGCGACAACAAAAAACGGCTGCAAGCACATCAGTAGCAGCAGCAGCAGCAGCGGCAACAACAACAGCAACGGCTACCGAAACGGAAACGAAAATCCTAACCTACACCAACAACAATCAGCGTTATCGACTCGTTCGGCTCATTCGGCTCGTTCGGCTCATTCTCTTTCCCCTGCGCACGCGCTCGGTGCTTAGTGTAGTGCAGCTGGCAGCGGCCAATCAGAAGGAAGCAGCGCGCAGAAAACACAAAGCGACGACAGATTGATCTGGTGTCTCTGTCTATCGCATGCACGAGCTCTTGTTGCATACTGTTCGGAGTTTTTCGGCAAGCAGCAAGCAGCAGCAAAAGGAGCTGCAAAATTTTAGCAGAAGTCGTTTAAAAGCGGAAGCAGAAAAAAGTTAATTTGTCCTTGATGCGTTGAATTTCTTGCTGTTTTCTTTCTTCTTCTTTCCATTTGCCTAAGTGACATTTTTCTCATGCGCTTTCTCCTTCTAGAACTTTAAGTTCTAACACATGTGTTAGATGCATTGACATATCTATTGCAGCTAGCCTATGTGTGTGTGTGTGTGCGTATATGTACCAAGTGGCCCTTGTGTATGTGTGCAATAACAAAAACGCACACTAGCGAGTCTGCAATATTCGCTTTTCTTATAACCAAATCAATTTAATTTAATACTTTTATACAATTTTGAATTGCTATTACTTGAGGTGTGTCGTCACCAAAAATATTAATAAACAATTTAAAACACAGCAATAAACGGCGTGTCGTCGCCATAAAATCACTGCGGACGGCAGTCCGCGCTAGTGACGAAAGCAGCACGAAGGGTGCGAAAGGCGACTAGCATATATACACAGGAAGAATGGAAAATTTGCTATGACTGTCCGATCGGGTCGAATTATATACCGATCGAAAGGTATCAATCTAACTTAAAAATGTGCATACTAAAACTTTTGAAAACTTACATGGTTCGTGAGATAAACAGGTGTAAGTGGGAGGGACAAAATTTAAATGATTGGAGCAAATGGGGCCGTTGGAGCCTTTTAGATTTTTTTTTATAATTTTTCACTATACTTGTCAAAAATACGCGTCGAATGACACCTTGATCATCAAAATCCGACCACTGGTTCAGAAGATAATTAATTTCGAAATTTTTGGTGCTCTTTTCAAAACGAGATGAAAAGTCAGTCTGTTTGTTTGTTTGTTTGTTTATATAGATCAAAGCGTTGATTTAGCTTAAAAGTTTGAATAAGGACTTGTTCCGGATAAAAAATCTAGAAACGTTTGTTCTACGACTTTTTCGAAAAATCGCTAGTTTAGCGGGTAATCGCTAAAAAACGCTAAAATTGAATATCCATAGCATCCAAACGATAGGAGCTACAGATCTGTTCTATATGTCGTTGGAAAGGTGTTTTGAAGGGCTTTTAGGCATACCTTCAAAGTTTTTTTTTAAGTAAAAAGGTAAACAGCTACAGGTGAAATAAGGTATTTATTTCCACATTTTGGCGATTTAAGAAAAATCTACACATCAAATCACTTTTAAATATACTGCATGTTGTAGAGAATTCAATTACGCGTTTTTTGACATATAACACATATCTGTCAAAATTCGTTTGGGCAAGATATTACCTATTAACTGAATATACCTTACACCTTTACACTACTGCATGTACATATGCAGTATGTACACTGCTTGCAGTGCATGTGGAAAGATACTGCTTGCAAGTGGTCAATTCTTTTTGCGGCAGATAAATCATTTTATAATCAAAAATATAGAAACTTTTGTTTTTCGACTTTTTCGAAAAATAGCTAGTTTAGCGGGAAATCACTAAAAACCGCTAAAATTGGAACCCCCATATCATCCAAACGATAAAAGCTACAGATGTGATATATATATCGTTGAAAAGGTATTTTAAAGGGCTCTTAGGAATACCTTTAGTGTTTTTTTAAGATAAAAGGCAAACAGCAACAGGTGAAATAAGGTATTTTTTCCCACATTTAGGCGATTTTTGTGAAAACGTAAGTAATGATTTTTTCTAATTTTCAATATATTGTAGTTTGTAAAATTTCGATGTGTTTGGAAGATATTACCTGTTAACAGAATATATACGTTTTGCTTAGAATTGGAATAGGACAGCAGCAACAACGTGTCGTAGCAGCCAGAGCTTGAGAGTTCTGTTAGATTTTGACAAAATTGTACCGTCAAAATATATTGCAAATTTCAAAACTTTTGATATCCTACTCCAAAATTTCTGATATCTGTGGGAATGGGTCTGGCAACGCCGCTCAGCCCTCCCATCACAGTAATCGAGAAGACGATAACTATCGAGCATCGCGGTGAAGCTAGAGAGTTCTGATTGATAGTCCGACGTGAATGGACTGCTTGAGAAAAAACCAAAACGAAGTTGCGAAACGACGCTCGCACAAACGACGAATACGATTTAAACGAGTTACTTTTCAATTACAAACTTAAAATATTAATTACTAAATTACCAATAAACTTATTATAATAACTAAACACCGTGGATTTCTTAATCATATTAACCCGAAGTCCACATATCTTATAAAAAAACCTCTTTACGAGGTAAAAGTCTAGTGACGAAAACATTTTAATGCACCAAAATTTCTGATATCCAATTTTGTGACGAATAATATTAAGTTTTACTTAAAAATTACTACAAAAAAATTTTTTTGTCACTCGGCACATTGCGCTAATTTCTTCATACCTAATAAATATATATTTTTTGCGCAGTGCCGAGTGACAAAAAAATTTTTTTGTAGTAATTTTTAAGTAAAACTTAATATTATTCGTCACAAAATTGGATATCAGAAATTTTGGTGCATTAAAATGTTTTCGTCACTAGACTTTTACCTCGTAAAGAGGTTTTTTTTATAATAATAACAACAACAACAACAACATTATTTAAACGGCGTGTCTTCGCCAAAATAACAATAATTAATTAATTGCCAAAATATGGCAATTATTACATAAACAAAGTGCAAACGGCGTGTCGTCGCCATAATTACACAAATTAATAATTTTATATATTTTTTGATATTTATTTATTTATTTACTTATATTCAAAACGTTTATCCTTTGTTTGCAACGTGCATGCGATAGCGCCACCTATCGCACAGCTTGCAATACAATTGTATTTACTTTACCCTGCATTGAACTCTTTTCCCAACTAGATCATAACAAAAGCACACAAGGATAGTGCTTTCAGAAAAGCTCCTTTCCAAAACAACACAGACATTTTATGTTACATTACATACATCATACCCTGCGCTTGCGTATTTAAAGTGCAGCATACTTTCGCTCTGTCAAACCAAAAGTAGCGAAACCTGCGAAAGCAAGCGCTGTGATTGGCCAGCTGCTGCCAGCGGCCATCATTGCTATTACTCCACATTACTCCTCACTGCCCCTCACGGAATTAAAGTGTAGCATATTCTCGGGCTGTCTTTAATAAACAGCCCAAACTTACTTATAGCTGCAATCTTTAAAAATTTATTGCATTTAGCAATAATTATTCATTACTATACAGTAAATGACCTAGTCCCAACTACATTTATTTTTATACTCATATCAAAGCTCTACACAATGTAGACAGATTGTCAGGCGTGTTATCGCCATTAAACAACAACAAACACTTGTTTAGTAATATCACTGCGGACGGCAGTCCGCGCTAGTGACGAAAGCAGCACGAAGGGTGCGAAGGCGACTAGCATATATACACAGGAAGAATGGAAGATTTGCTATGACGGTCCGATCAGGTCGAGTTATATACCGATCGAAAGGTATTAATTAAACTTACAAGTGTGCATACTAAGACTTTTGAAAACTCACCTGGTTCGTGAGATAAACAGGTGTAAGTGGGAGGGGAAAAATTTAAATTATTGGAGCAAATGGGGCCGTTGGAGCCTTTTTGAATTTTCGTTGAATTTTTTACAATTCTTATCAAAAATACGCGTCGAATGACACCTTGATCATCAAAATCCGACAACTGGTTAGAAAAAAAATTAATTTTGAAATTTTGAGTCGCCTTCCGAAAATGAGATGAAAAGTCAGTATGTTTGTTTGTTTGTTTGTTTGTTTGTTTGTATCAAAGCGATGATTTAGCTTAAAAGTTTGAATGAGGACTTGTTCCCGCTCAAAAATCTAGAAACGTTTGTTCTACGACTTTTTCGAAAAATCGCTAGTTTAGCGGAAAATCGCTAAAAACCGCTAAAACTAAAAACCCCCATAGTGTCCAAACTATGAAAGCTACAGATATGATCTATATGTCGTTGGAAAGGTACTTTGAAGGGCTCTTAAGCATATGTTCAAACTTTTTTTCTAAAGTACACAGGTAAAAAGCTACAGGTGAAAAAAGGTAATTTTTTCCACATTTTGGCGGTTTTCGAGAAAACGCCGCTAGCGATTTTTTTTAATTTTGAATATGTTTGAGCTTTTAATATTTCGCGTTTTTTGATACATCATGCATACATTTTTGTTGATTGGTTTGGAAGATATAACCTATTAACTGAATATATACGTTTTACTTTGAATTGGAAAAGGACAGCAGCAACAAAGTGTCATAGCAGCCAGAGTTTGAGAGTGCTGATAAATTTTGCGCTTGGCATGTTGGCATGTGTGTTAGTAAAGAGAAACAGTGTTGCCAGACAGTTTCTTTTTGCTTGTACAAACAATAAACACCGATTGACAAAGTTACACTGTAAAAAAATATTTCAACTGTCAAAACTTCCTATGTCTTATTAAAAAATTTCTGATATCTTATAAAAAACCTCTTTACGAGGTAAAAGTCTAGTGACGAAAACATTTTCATGCCCCAAAATTTCTGATATCCAATTTTGTGACGAAAAATATTACATTTTACACATGAATTATTAAAAAAAAAATTTTGTCACTGGCTCTGCGCAAAAAAGTACTACTAGTATATACTGGTATTTATTAGTTATGAAAAATTTAGCGCAATGTGTCCAGTGACAAAATTTTTTTTTTAATAATTCATGTGTAAAATGTAATATTTTTCGTCACAAAATTGGATATCAGAAATTTTGGGGCATGAAAATGTTTTCGTCACTAGACTTTTACCTCGTAAAGAGGTTTTTTATAAGTTATCAATTACAGGTGGACATGTTTGGTGTGTCGTTGCCGGCATCACGCTGTCACCAACTTTACCATAAATCGGTTTGTTGCATATTCGTTTGCCTCAGCTGCAGCGGCAAGCAGCATTCATAGTTACAACTACATTTCTTGTAATTTGTAAAAATAATTAACAACAAATCGGTCACATTTTGCCTCTTTGTAGCAAATGTTACTTGCTTTGTTATTTTTGATACCGATTTGATAAATAAATTGTTCAAGATGATTGGCCTCCATATTGGAATATGGAATGCAAATGGTCTGTCACGTAAGGTGGATGAACTTGAGCAATTCTTACATCGTCATAGTATTGATTTGATGCTCATTAGCGAGACTCATCTCAATAATAACTCGCACATTCATATAACCGGATATACTCTTCACACGGCAAATACACCCCATGCTAATTTACAAATTGGTGAAGCTGCCATTTTAATTTCAAATCGTATCCAGTATCAATCTATTCCAGGCATTTCTTTGCCACATTTGCAATGTGCTATCGTGCGTCTGCGCACTGATTTGGGTAACGTTAATATTGCAGCCTGCTATTGGCCACCAAATCACAGCGTCAGTGCAAATGATTATAACTGGTTATTTGGTCAACTGGGTGCTAACTTTCTGATTGGAGGGGACTGGAATGCAATGCATAGGCTATGGGGTAATGAGCGTCGTTGCCCGCGTGGTATTGTACTTGCAAATATCCCCTTAAACACTAATCGTTTTAATGTCCTCACCACAGCGGAACCTACACATTTTCCACCAAGTAGCAATCGTACAAGCGTGCTAGACTTTGGTGTTTATGCTGGCATTTCAAGCCGTAGACTTTCAATTAGCCGTCGCACAGAATTGCACAGCGATCATTTGCCTTTATTGATTGAGCTCAAACTGGCCATTAATGGGTATTCTTCATTACAAAATGCAAACCAGACCCACTCTCGTCGTCCCCGGGCACCTCATCGTCTGCTTACAAATAATTCAAACTTGTCTGTTTTCAAACAACAACTGGAGTCGTCCATTAATCTTAATGTTGAGATTAATTCATCTGGCGATATCAATGATATCTTATAAAAAAAACCTCTTTACGAGGTAAAAGTCTAGTGACGAAAACATTTTAATGCACCAAAATTTCTGATATCCAATTTTGTGACGAATAATATTAAGTTTTACTTAAAAATTACTACAAAAAAATTTTTTTGTCACTCGGCACTGCGCAAAAAATATATATTTATTAGGTATGAAGAAATTAGCGCAATGTGCCGAGTGACAAAAAAATTTTTTTGTAGTAATTTTTAAGTAAAACTTAATATTATTCGTCACAAAATTGGATATCAGAAATTTTGGTGCATTAAAATGTTTTCGTCACTAGACTTTTACCTCGTAAAGAGGTTTTTTTTATAAGATATCAAAAATTTTGGAGTAAGATATCAAAAGTTTTGAAAATTGCAATATATTTTGACGGTACAATTTTGTCAAAATCTAACAGAACTCTCAAGCTCTGGCTGCTACGACACGTTGTTGCTGCTGACCTATTCCAATTCTAAGCAAAACGTATATATTCTGTTAACAGGTAATATCTTCCAAACACATCGAAATTTTACAAACTACAATATATTGAAAATTAGAAAAAATCATTACTTGCGTTTTCACAAAAATCGCCTTAATGTGGGAAAAAATACCTTATTTCACCTGTTGCTGTTTACCTTTTATCTTAAAAAAACACTAAAGGTATTCCTAAGAGCCCTTTAAAATACCTTTTCAACGATATATATATCACATCTGTAGCTTTTATCGTTTGGATGATATGGGGGTTCCAATTTTAGCGGTTTTTAGTGATTTTCCGCTAAACTAGCTATTTTTCGAAAAAGTCGAAAAACAAAAGTTTCTATATTTTTGATTATAAAATGATTTATCTGCCGCAAAAAGAATTGACCACTTGCAAGCAGTATCTTTCCACATGCACTGCAAGCAGTGTACATACTGCATATGTACATGCAGTAGTGTAAAGGTGTAAGGTATATTCAGTTAATAGGTAATATCTTGCCCAAACGAATTTTGACAGATATGTGTTATATGTCAAAAACCGCGTAATTGAATTCTCTACAACATGCAGTATATTTAAAAGTGATTTGATGCGTAGATTTTTCTTAAATCGCCAAAATGTGGAAATAAATACCTTATTTCACCTGTAGCTGTTTACCTTTTTACCTAAAAAAAAAACTTTGAAGGTATGCCTAAAAGCCCTTCAAATCACCTTTCCAACGACATATAGAACAGATCTGTGGCTGCTATCGTTTGGATGCTATGGGGGTTTCAATTTTAGCGGTTTTTAGCGATTTCCCGCTAAACTAGCTATTTTTTGAAAAAGTCGTAGAACAAACGTTTCTAGATTTTTTATCGGGAACAAGTCCTCATTCAAACTTTTAAGCTAAATCAACGCTTTGATCTATACAAACAAACAGACAAACAGACAAACAGACAAACAGACAAACAAACAGACTGACTTTTCATCTCGTTTTAAAAAGGGCACCAAAAATTTCGAAATTAATTATCTTCTGAACCAGTGGTCGGATTTTGATGATCAAGGTGTCATTCGACGCGTATTTTTGATAAGTATAGTGAAAAATTATAAAAAAAATCTAAAAGGCTCCAACGGCCCCATTTGCTCCAATCATTTAAATTTTGTCCCTCCCACTTACACCTGTTTATCTCACGAACCATGTAAGTTTTCAAAAGTCTTAGTATGCACATTTTTAAGTTAGATTGATACCTTTCGATCGGTATATAATTCAACCCGATCGGACAGTCATAGCAAATTTTCCATTCTTCCTGTGTATATATGCTAGTCGCTTTCGCACCCTTCGTGCTGCTTTCGTCACTAGCGCGGACTGCCGTCCGCAGTGATGCTGGACAATTTTATGAAAAAGCTTTATGCAGCAGCAAGGGCTTCCAATTCTCCAGCTGCTCTGGCTGCCATGCCAGCACGTCAGAACACAGACAGTAGTAACAATGATGAGGCACAGCCGCCATTAACTTTTATCAGAACAGCTGAACAGCTAGAACTTGTGCGTTTAAAGCGCAGATTGCGCAAACGCTGGATGCGCTCCCGTCGACATGATGATTGGCTCGAGTGGCAATATGTTGCCCGACGTGTGGCCAGCCAACTCAGACGCCAACGTCAGGATTATGTTGATTTTATTTTGCGCAATGCTGACCCTCAAAAGAAGGGCGATTTTAGTTTGTGGCATGCCACGAAAAACTTAAAACGACAACCACATGCTCAGCATAGTGTTCGGAATCCGAACGGGCTTTGGTGTTAATCTGAGAACGATCGGGTTGAAGCCTTTGCTGACGAACTTGAAGACCGTTTCACACCATTTGATTTTGCTCCTTCTGAGCATTGTCGTCGTGTGGAACATCTTCTCAATCAAACCGTCATTACAAATGACATTAATTCGTCCGCAACACATATGCGCCATGTAACGCTGAGCGAGTTAGATGCTTATATTAAGCAACTTGAACTACGCAAAGCTCCAGGACTTGACCAAATTGACAATTTTCTTGTCAAATCATTGCCAAAAATGCTAGGCTTTTTCTACTGCTTCTTTATAACAATATGCTTCGATTGCACTATTTTCCATCACAATGGAAATGTGCGGCTGTCCGTATGATCTTAAAGGGCGGTACTAGATCTACATCTGAACTCTCATCATATCGGCCAATAAGCTTATTATCAACTTTTTCGAAATTATTCGAGAAAGTTATCTATGAGCGGCTACTTGAGGAATTGCAATCTCCAATGGAGGATAAAGTTAATTTGGATGGTGCTAGAGTGATTCCGGACCATCAATTTGGTTTCCGTGAAAATCATAGCACCATTCAACAAGTGCATCGGCTTGTCGAGCACATTAACAATGCATTCGAGAAGGGCTATTGCACATCGGGAGTATTTCTTGATTTGCAACAAGCTTTTGATCGTGTATGGCATGACGGGATACTGTTTAAGCTTCGCATGCACACGAGCGAGCCTCTTTTCAAACTATTCAAAACCTACTTGTCAAATCCTAGCTTTTCTGTGCTGGGCAATGCATTGGATGATGATGACAATGGTGGCCCCTGCCTGTCGTCGCCTCGGCCAATTCTGGCTGGTGTACCGCAGGGCAGTGTTCTGGCGCCCTTGTTATTTAACATTTACGTATCAGACATGCCATGCATCGCTGAGCACCTAAATATGACATTTCAACAGTTGCCTTTCACTCGTAATATCTTCAAATGTGAAACACAAGGACTTACGGCAACCTACGTAGATGACACTGCATTTCTTTGCAGTGCGGTCAATGCTGAGATTGCCTCTGTCAATATGCAAGAGCATGTGAATCTGTTTGCTGAATGGGCCAAAAAATGGAACATTAAAGTAAACAGCCGCAAATCGGTTCACATTCTCTTCACTTTATACAATCGCAGCGCTTACACTGGCATAACTGCAAATCCAATTAAATTTGATAATAACGTCATACCGGCCAAGAGCCATTGTAAATATTTGGGTCTGCATTTCGACAATAAATTAAAATGGGCACAACATACTAGTGCCACTGTACAAACAGTTCGTTCCAAACTGTCCAAACATAAATGGCTGCTCTCTGCTCGCCAATCAAAATTGTCTAGAAAAAATAAACTATTAATTTATAGACAAATCATAGCTCCCATCTGGCATTATGGTTTGGCTGTGCGGCTGATACACATTTGCGTAAATTGCAGAGTATGCAGTCACGGGCCCTAAGGCTCATCTGTGGTGCACCATACTATGTAAGCGATCGTACGCTGCACCAAGACACAAACTCAGTATCAATTTGGGACCAAATTAATGTCCACTCTAGTCGTTACAATGACCGACTAGCAAATCATCCAAATCAATTAGCTAAAAAGCTATTTTTCCAAGGGCGTATTCGTCCAAATCGTCGTCTCCGACGAATTTGGCCTGGCTATGATTTAATTCATCGCCAAGCGCCATCAAATCTTTTCCGCTTAAAATCGGAAAATCTACTTAAAATCCAAACGTACAAAATTGTACAAAAAAATAACTCTTTTCATTTATTCTTTTTATTTTTACCTTATTCTTTTTATTTGTTATATTATTATTTTTATACCCGTTACTTATTAAAAACAAGTGGGAAAGGCTATAGTCGAGCTCCCGACTATAGGATACCCGTTACTTACATAAACAAATTAAAATTTTTTTATTGCATGCTTTTAGGCATTTTAATTGCTTAAAAGCTTTAATCAGCCAGTACCACCTTTCTGTTTGTCCGATCTTTTTGGGATTTAATAGGATGATAGGTAATAACAGTAGCTAACGTTCACCGTTTAAAAAAACATGATATCTTGAAAACTGTGCGTGTGGTGGATTTTCGCGATTTACGGAGGCGGAAAGAGGCGTGGCAAAATTTTGAAACAAACTTGACCTGCGTGGGGTTTATAGAAATCTGTGTGCCAAATTTGGTTGCTCTAGCTCTTATAGTCTCTGAGATCTAGGCGCTCACACAGACGGACAGACGGACGGACGGACGGACGGACGGACAGACGGACATGGCTATATCGACTCGGCTGTTGATGCTGATCAAGAATATAAATACTTTATAGGGTCGGAGATGCTTCCTTCTCCCTGTTACATACATTGCAACGAATACAATATCCCCTTTTACTTATTTTTAATAAGTAACGGGTATAACAAGTGGGAAAGGCTATAGTCGAGCTCCCGACTATAGGATACCCGTTACTTACCTAAATAAATTAAACTTTTGTTTTTATTGCATGCTTTTAGGCACTTTTATTGCTTAAAAGCTTTAATCAGCCAGTACCACCTTTCTGTTTGTCCGATCTTGTTGCGATTTAGTAGAATGATAGGTAAAAACAATAGCTAACGTTCACCGTTTAAAAAAACCTAATATCTTAAAAACTGTGCGTGTGGTGGATTTTCGCGATTTACGGAGGCGGAAAGAGGCGTGGCAAAATTTTGAAATAAACTTGACCTGCGTGGGGCTTATAGAAATCTGTGTGCAAAATTTGGTTGCTCTAGCTCTTATAGTCTCTGAGATCTAGGCGCTCACACAGACGGACAGACGGACAGACGGACGGACGGACAGACGGACATGGCTATATCGACTCGGCTGTTGATGCTGATCAAGAATATATATACTTTATAGGGTCGGAGATGCTTAAGTAACGGGTATAACAAGTGGGAAAGGCTATAGTCGAGCTCCCGACTATAGGATACCCGTTACTTACCTAAATAAATTAAACTTTTGTTTTTATTGCATGCTTTTAGGCACTTTTATTGCTTAAAAGCTTTAATCAGCCAGTACCACCTTTCTGTTTGTCCGATCTTGTTGCGATTTAGTAGAATGATAGGTAAAAACAATAGCTAACGTTCACCGTTTAAAAAAACCTAATATCTTAAAAACTGTGCGTGTGGTGGATTTTCGCGATTTACGGAGGCGGAAAGAGGCGTGGCAAAATTTTGAAATAAACTTGACCTGCGTGGGGCTTATAGAAATCTGTGTGCAAAATTTGGTTGCTCTAGCTCTTATAGTCTCTGAGATCTAGGCGCTCACACAGACGGACAGACGGACAGACGGACGGACGGACAGACGGACATGGCTATATCGACTCGGCTGTTGATGCTGATCAAGAATATATATACTTTATAGGGTCGGAGATGCTTCCTTCTCCCTGTTACATACATTGCAACGAATACAATATCCCCTTTTACTTATTTTTAATAAGTAACGGGTATAACAAGTGGGAAAGGCTATAGTCGAGCTCCCGACTATAGGATACCCGTTACTTACCTAAATAAATTAAACTTTTGTTTTTATTGCATGCTTTTAGGCACTTTTATTGCTTAAAAGCTTTAATCAGCCAGTACCACCTTTCTGTTTGTCCGATCTTTTTGGGATTTGATAGGATGATAGGTAATAACAGTAGCTAACGTTCACCTGTTAAAAAAACAAAATATCTTGAAAACTGTGCGTGTGGTGGATTTTCGCGATTTACGGAGGCGGAAAGAGGCGTGGCAAAATTTTGAAACAAACTTGACCTGCGTGGGGTTTATAGAAATCTGTGTGCCAAATTTGGTTGCTCTAGCTCTTATAGTCTCTGAGATCTAGGCGCTCACACAGACGGACAGACGGACGGACGGACAGACGGACATGGCTATATCGACTCGGCTGTTGATGCTGATCAAGAATATATACACTTTATAGGGTCGGAGATGCTTCCTTCTCCCTGTTACATACATTGCAACGAATACAATATCCCCTTTTACTTATTTTTAATAAGTAACGGGTATAATAAGTAAAAGGGGATATTGTATTCGTTGCAATGTATGTAAAAGGGAGAAGGAAGCATCTCCGACCCTATAAAGTATATATATTCTTGATCAGCATCAACAGCCGAGTCGATATAGCCATGTCCGTCTGTGTGAGTTCATAGATCTCAGAGACTATAAGAGCTAGAGCAACCAAATTTGGCACACAGATTTCTATAAACCCCACGCAGGTCAAGTTTGTTTCAAAATTTTGCCACGCCCCTTTCCGCCTCCGTAAATCGCGAAAATCCACCACACGCACAGTTTTCAAGATATTATGTTTTTTTAAACGGTGAACGTTAGCTACTGTTATTACCTATCATCCTATTAAATCCCAAAAAGATCGGACAAACAGAAAGGTGGTACTGGCTGATTAAAGCTTTTAAGCAATTAAAATGCCTAAAAGCATGCAATAAAAAACTTTTAATTTGTTTATGTAAGTAACGGGTATCCTATAGTCGGGAGCTCGACTATAGCCTTTCCCACTTGTTAAAATTATTATTGTAATAATAGTCATTATATTATTAGTTGAACAGAATATAATCGATATATGTTAAGCAACCATGTTAATGATAAGCTAACAATGTTAATAGTTATCTAAGATTATCGATAAAAAAATAAGATCATCGCCGATTGGCAGAAATGACGCAGAAGAAAAGCGACGCTTGACACGGATTGTGAACTAAAGAAAACTAAATTAAAACGTGTTTCTTATACTTTTTACATGGTGTCAGAAGTAAAACACGCATTATCATAATGTCTTCGATTGAGCGTGCGTTACCAGAACTGGATTGTTCAGATTTGGCTAACGAATGGCCAAAATGGAAAACTGCATTTCTTATGTACCTAATGGCAAGTGGCAAGGATATGGACAGTGAACCAAAGAAAATAGCAACATTTCTGTGGCTAGCTGGAGCAAAAGTCATGGAAATTTACAATACTCTGTTTCCTAATGATGGATCTTCAAGTGGCATGGTGGGAGTCGTGGCAAGGGCAACAGCAACGAGTCCACCAGCCGCGAGTCCATCAATACCGGATAAAAAGGCTGCTGACGATTCTAAGGCTTCAACGTCGGCCGCCGCTATGCAAGCATTGACGTCATCAGGAGATCTAACGGCAGCTCGTACATTGGAAGTTGTGATAGCAGCGTTCGACGATTATTGTGTTCCATACAAGAATCTTACGATGGAATCGTTAAAATTTCATAATATCGTGCAAGGTAATGGGCAGCCATTTACAGAGTTTGAATGTGAATGTGGAAAGTCGTATGAAAATCGAATGCTTTTCGATCGGATCATTATTGGAGTAAATGATAAGAAGCTACAACTTAAGTTGCTAGATACTAAGAAGAAAACAATTGGAGAACTTCTCATGGAATGCAAAATATTTGAGGCAGCATCTACTAATAAAAGTTTATTAGTAAGGAATACTGAACCGGCGCAGAATATTAGCGTTATCAACAACACGCCAAAGACAACAACAGCAGAAAATACAACCACTCGTCGTTGTTTCAATTGTGGAGCTGTGTTTGGACCGGATCATCTAAAACAATGCAAAGGACGTGGAGTCAAATGTTTTTCTTGTGAGAAAGTTGGACATTTTGCAAAGTTTTGTAAGCAGAAAAAAGGGAAACCGGAAAGCAAAAGGGTAGACTCAATAGTCGATCAGAATACTGAGCGCTGGATATCACAGGCATCTATGCTAACATCAAGAATGAAGTATTCGAAATTTATGATTTTAACAGTAATAGGGTTAAGAATTTTGGCACAGCTGAATTGGATTGTCATGATATTGAAAAAGGAACAGCCATGCGTGCATTATTTTTAGTTGAAGACAAAGGATTTGAGCCGATACTGGGGCTAAGAACATGTATGGATTTTAATTTAATAAAACGAATGAACGTTGACACTATTAATTATCTGCCGAAATCAAAAGAGCAATTTATTAGTAAATATAAAGTATTATTTGAGGGTCTAGGGAAATTCCCATGTAAGCAAACGACAGTGTTAAAAGAAGATGCAAAGCCAGCATTGCATTACAAAAAGCGAGTTCCGCAGAGCTTGCTTGAGCCACTAGAGAAGCAGCTTAAGGAAATGGTTAATGATCAAATTGTTTCGCTTGTAACATACCCAACGGATTGGGTGAATAATTTGCAAATTGTAGAGGAACCTAATGGGAAATTAAGATTGTGTTTGGATCCGAAGCCTCTAAATAATGCTATTAAGCGCGAACATTTTTTAATTCCGACTATTGAGGACTTCACAAGTCAAATGAACAATAAGAAGATATTCTCGGTACTAGATTTATCCAATGGGTTTTGGCAAATGGAACTAGACAAAGAAAGTTCGGATTTAACAACCTTTATGACCCCATTTGGAAGATTTAGAAATATAATCGGGTTCCGTTTGGGATAAACAGTGCTCCTGAAATGTTTCAGCGTAATATTGTCCAAATATTCGGCGACATACCTGGACTAATTGTTTATTTTGATGACATAGTCATTATGGGGGAAAATGAAGAGGAACATGATGAGATTGGCTGCACGAGCCAAAGAAAACGGAGTAAGATTTAACCTCGAAAAGGTACAATACCGACAATCCCAGGTGGAGTTTATGGGTCATATTTTGTCTGCAGGAGAAATTAAAACACAGGAAAAACATCGAGAAGCAATATTAAATATCAAAACACCCGAAAATAAGCATGATGTCTTACGAATCCTAGGATTATTTAAATATCTTGCAAGATTTATTCCAAATCTGTCAAAGATGTCTGCAAATATGAGTGGACAGATAAACATAAAAAAGAGCTACAGGCTTTACTTAATGTTGTTGCCAATAATCCAGTTTTAGCAGTGTATGACAAGTCAAAAGAAGTTGTGATTCAAGCAGATGCATGCAAGGATGGGTTGGGCTGTGTGCTTATGCAAGATGGGCATCCGATAGGATTTGCGTCTCGGACTCTTTCAAAATCTGAGCAAAAATGGGCACAAATTGAAAAAGATCTTTTGGCAATAGTCTTTGCCTGTCAAAAATTTCATTACTTCATATATGGGCGCGAATTCTTAGTAGGGAGTGATCATAAGCCCCTTGAAACATTGATTAAAAGAGACATTGATGATGGGACCACCCGTTTACAACGGATGCTAATGCTATTACATAAGTATCCACAAATTAATATAAAATACAAACCCAGAAAAGACATGCTTATAGCAGATTGCTTGTCAAAGAGCTTTCTAACGTCATTCATACAATTACACGAGCAGCATGTATATCAGAAAAAAACTATTTGTATTACCAAGCTACTATGGATCAAGACGAGCAGTATAAAAGAATATGTGATTGTGTAGAGAACGGGTGGCCTATGTATAAACAGCTAGATCATTTTAGTCAACAATTTTATAAATATAAGAATGAAATGCATTTTGAAAATAAGCTTTTGTTCCGCGATTGTAAGCTAGTCATTCCTTCGAAATTGCAAGATCAAATTGCGAAAAGTTTGCATGAGCCTCATCTGGGTATTGAAAAGACACTTGCAAGGGCTAGAATGTGTTATTATTGGCCTAATATGACCTCGCAAATAAAAGAACTTGTAGCAGCTTGTCCCATTTGCGAAAAGTTTACCCGGAATAATCAAAATTGTTCAGGATGAAGTCCCTGAATACCCATTTCACATAGCGGGAATTGACATTTTCGAATATGCGGGAAAAAATTTTATATCCATTTTGGATGCGTATTCGAATTTTTTGATGGTAGAGCAATTAAATAGTAAATCGGCGAATCATATAATTAGCGTTCTTTTAAAGCGTTTCAATTACTGTGGATATCCCTCAAAGCTAAAATGTGACAACAATCCGTTTAATTCAGCGAGTTTTAGAGATTTTGCAAACAGTCATAATATTTTGCTACAGTTTTCAAGCCCGAATTACCCACAAAGAAATGGATTAGCCGAAAAAGGGGTTGCTATTGGGAAAAACATTCTCAAACGTTGCATGGAGATGAATCAATTTGATCAATACCAATATCGTACCCTAGAATACAATGTGACCCCAGTTGCAAGCATGCAGTTGGCTCCAAGTGAGTTGTTTTTTGGTCGGCTATGTAAAGTTAAGTTCAAGTTAACAAATTGAAGAAGAAAAAATACAAGAAAGAATAAAAGTCAAGAAAGATAAACAAAAATATTATCATGATAAAAATGCAAAGACATTGCCAAAATTAAACATAGGTGATAATGTTATATTTAAAAAAATATCAAATGAATGGAACTATGAAACAATTGTTGGTATTGTTAACGAGAGATCATATATTATTAAAGATAATAGTGATAATTATTTTAGACGCAGCAGACGTCTAATTGCAAAAACCAAAAATAATATATTAAATTCTAAAGATATTCTATTTGAAGGAAACATTAAGTGGGGCAGTTTTAATGATAATCCTGAAATGAGAGAATAGAGATTGTTATATCAGTAGATATCAGCAATGCTAATAATAATGAGAACTTCAACACAAATGAATACGAAGGGACAGCAGGTATCAGTTTATCTGAAGAATATGACACTCCAGGAGTGTATAGTTCTGAGAGTGAGCTTGAAGACCAGATTAGTAACCCATCAAATATTGATAGTCAACCTGTTGTTGGAGAACGTGTTTCTCGTTTCGGCCGAATTATAAAAGCGCCAAACAGATATGGGTGGGATTAACCTATTACTACAATTTCCTTGTTAAAAAAAAAAAAAAAAAAAAAAATTTGAATGCGTCTAATAATAGTCATTGGCGTGTTCACCAGAACAAATCGACAACAGAAAATCGATGAAATTTGCATGATTATTCTGGTGAAATGCAGTGATTAGCAATCATGATTTCAAATTTTGTGATGTATGATGACTAAAAATTCATCACCAAAATAGTACGCTGAAATTCTGTGATGTGATGCTTTGTTATCGAACAAACAAAATACATGATTACTGATTGATTAGTTCTGGTGAACACGGCCATTATATTATTAGTTGAACAGAATATAATCGATATATGTTAAGCAACCATGTTAATGTTAAGCTAACAATGTTAATAGTTATCTAAGATTATCGATAAAAAATAAGATCATCGCCGATTGGCAGAAATGACGCAGAAGAATAGCGACGCTTGACACGGATTGTGAAATAAAGTAAACTAAATTAAAACGTGTTTCTTATACTTTTTACAATTATTTTCAAAACATTAACTTAGCGCCATTAAGCATGCTTTAGCATGCATAACAAATACAAACCTGTCAGTCAGTGCTTTTAAGCGTACCTTTTTGCATTTCTCAATGCAAGTTATCTTAATGTGCTGGCACACTTGCTCCTGAGTTATCAATTGGCCAGCCGGCTTCTAATTGTACACTTGCAATTAATCGTCCATGTGCTGGCTCACTCAACTCATCGATTTCTTCATCGCTGCTGCAGCTGTTCTGTCTTCTGCCTATACCGGCGTCGTCGTCAGCTGGCAGATTCGTTCAAATGGCGCTGAAATCGTTCCTACTACTATACAAACACAAACATAAAACAACATTATCATCCCAATGAATACCACAATATGGATCGTGTTCATTTCTGCTGTTTTCTACAGTCAGCCAGCCAGATAGAATTGCCACAATGTCGAGCAAATTCTCTTCAATTTGCTGGCACACAACAACAACAACATCAACATCAATCAAAACTTAATGCTTAATAACGCTACAAAAAAAACGAGCATTAACTCGTCGTTGCCAGTATGTGCTTCAAAATGCACGCTCTGCATTTTTCAATGCATCGAAATCTTCAATGTGCTGGCACACATTAAACAACAGCTACAACTTTATAACCTTTGCTGTGTTATAATTTCGTCGCTTCAGCCAGGCCAGGCAGCCAGCCAGCCATCAATGTGCTGGCATAAGCTATGAAAATCCAAAAGTAATAGCTATTTGGGCAGTCTGGTCAGCCAGCCAGATAGGCAAGAAACACGCTTGTCTTCATCAATGTGCTGGCATACGCTACAAATAATCAAAGAAAAGAAGTAGTAACTATCGGCAGAAAAAACAACAACAGCAAACAACAACAACAACAACAAAACGACATCCGCATATCTGCTTGCCATGCAATACGGCTGTAGCAAATGCGTTTGAAGTTGGCTAACAAAATAATGTTTATTCAGCTTTAATCACTTAAATTCTATTTTGACGAAATTTGGTGTTGTCGAGATCGCAGTATGTGAGAAAATGTGTCGATTGATATTGTATATCGAATCGTCTATCATCGATATTTTAGGTTTGGTATTTTTCCAGCAGATGGTGTGCTGCCAGACCGCCACAGAACTCCCCCTCTAGTGACGAAGTCACGATTTTGAAAAATGTACTTGTCGTTGCTTTCTTTCATAGGTGCGTGGCTTGCAGCTGCTTGATGGTTCTGAATTTGATTGAAAGTCATCGTTGGCCAGAAATGCAGGCTTGAGTCGATCAACAGACACTGCAACTTCCTTGTTGTCCATTTTGATTGTAAAAACTCGGACGTTGTTTCGATGAATGACTTCAAATGGGCCAGTGTATGGAGGCTCAAGTGGCTTCTTAACGGCATCGGTGCGGACGAAAACGTGAGAGCATTTGTCAATGCCCTTTAGAAGGAACATCTTGTGGTTCGCATGATGTGCTGTTTGTGTTGGACGAATTTTTCGCATGTGCTCTCGAAAACTGCTGATGAATGTTGACGGGCTGATTGGCGTATCAAGGTCATCAAAAAATTCGTTAGGTAGACGTAATGGAGTTCCGTACAGCATTTCGGCAACTGATGATCGTAAATCTTCTTTAAAGCATGAGCGAAGTCCTAGTAGAACGGTAGGTAGAAGTTTTGTCCATGGAGTATCCGTGTGGCACATCATGGCTGCTTTGAATGCTCTATGCCACCTCTCGACGAGTCCATTAGATTGTGGGTGATAGGCAGTTGTATGAATGTGCTCACTACCTACGAGACGAGCGAGTTCCTTGAACATTGCAGACTCGAACTGAGTGCCCTGATCCGTGGTGATTGTTTTGGGTGTTCCGAATCGAGCGACCCAATGGGACCAAAAGGCGTCGGCTACTGTTTCGGCAGTTATGTTTGTTAGCGGTATGGCTTCCGGCCAGCGAGTGAATCTGTCAATCATCGTGAGGCAATAGCGATAGTTTTGATGTAATGGCATGATGACGATGTCGATGTGGACGTGGTCAAATCTACCATGAGGAACGACGATTTTCTCTGGTGTCAGGTGATTATGTTTGTTTATCTTGGCACGTTGACAAGGCAAGCAGTTCCTGCACCAGTTGATGATATCTTTGTTCATTGAGGGCCAAACGAACTTCTGTCTGATTTGCTGAAGAGTCGAGCGTCCACTTGGATGAGACAGGCCGTGGAAGAAAACAAAAATCTTGTTGCGGAGAGCGTTTGGTACGTAAGGGCGAACGTATCCTGTTGACACGTCACAATACAACGACACGTCGTCGTCATATCGAACTTTTTGGAGCTTTAATGATGTGGTACCTTCTAGCAACTCAATTAGCTCAGAGTCGACTGCTTGGGCCTCCTCAATGAGATGCAACTTTACTGTTGTGGGCATGCTGATTGTGCAGAGTCTCGAGAAAGCATCTGCGACTATGTTGTCGGTGCCCTTAACGTGCACGATCTCTGTGGAAAACTGCGAGATGAAGCTTAAATGACGAAGCTGCCTTGGTGATGCTTTTTCCGGTCGTTGTCGAAAAGCATAGATGAGTGGCTTGTGATCTGTTTTGATCAAGAAGATGCGTCCTTCGAGCCAGTGTTTGAAGTACCTTATTGCTTCATAAACGGATAACAGCTCCCTGTCGTATGTGCTGTAGTTACGTTCGGAATTGCTCAGCTTCTTGGAGAAAAAACCGATTGGTTGCCAATTGTCGTCCACTTGCTGCTCCAGTGTGGCTCCAATAGCGACGTCGGAAGCATCACATACTAATGCCAGTTTTGCGTTTGGAAGTGGGTGAGCTAGAAGCGCTGCATTTGCGATGCTAAGTTTGAATTCTTCGAAAGCAGCGATGCGGTCAGTCGTCCAATCGATCAGGCGTTGATCATTCTTTTTGACGTCCCTGAGCAGCTCGGACAATGGTGCTTGAATGTGAGAGGAATTAGGCAGACATCTACGGTAGTAGTTTATGATGCCCAGGAATCGGCCCAGCTGTTTGATTGTGGAAGGACGTTCATAGTTTTGAATTGCTTCGACGCGTTTGGTCGGAGGTCTGATGCCGTGTTCGTTGATGACGTAGCTGAGGAACTGAATCTCCGATTGAGCAAGTTGGCATTTACTTAGATTAATGCAAAGGCCATGTTTGCGAAGGATTTTCAGGACCGTGCGTAGATGTTGTTCGTGCTCTTCTATTGTGGTGGACATGATCAGTATATCGTTAATGTAGCAGTAAACGAAATCGATGCCACGAAAGATGTTGTCCATGAACCTCTGAAAAGTCTGCGTAGCATTTTTCAGACCGAAAGGCATGTACAAGAATTCGATGAGACCAAACGGCGTGCACACAGCTGTCTTTTGGATGTCGTCTTCTGCCATGGGAATTTGATAATAGGCTTTTACCAAATCGAGTGTTGAGAATATCTTCTTTCCGTGCAACTGGTCTGTGAAATCGTGTATGTGAGCGATTGGGTAACGACTAGGCACAGTTACCGAGTTGAGCTTTCGATAATCTCCACAGGATCTCCAGCTACCATCCCTCTCGCTGACCATCCCTCTGGCTCGACCACGGGCTGTTTGAGGGTCGACAGATGCCTTCCTTTATTAGGAAGTTGACTTCGGCTTTTGCAATAGCGAGTTTTTCGCCAGCGAGGCGACGTGGTCGATCCGAGATGGGCGCTCCTGTGACTTCAATGTGATGACGAACTTCATGTTGGCTGGTGGTTTTTCTTGCCGGAATTGTGACGTCCACAAACTCCTGTAAGAAGCTCTGGAACTTCGACACGCCATGTACTGTTGATATCGAAAAGTGTTCGGTGTCAGCAATGCCAGTTGAAGAAGTGAGGCCGGTAGTTGAATCGATCAACCGTTGGTTTGTGAGGTCGATGAGCAGCTGAAATTGGGACAGGAAATCTGCACCAATAATGGGTACTTGGACATCGGCGACGATGAAGGGCCAAGTGAGACAGCGACGTAATCCAAGATTGAGTTCCATTACTGAGTTTCCGTAGGTAGGAATGGTTGTTCCGTTTGCCGCATACAAGATGAGATTGCTCTGTTTAATATTCTGTTTAGCCAGAGTGCGTGGAATGACAGATACAACAGATCCGGAGTCGATTAGGAATCTGATGTGAGATCTACAATCGTTGATGTATAAGCGTTGCTCTGATATAATGGATGGTTGGACTTTGTGATCGCTGTTGTTGGTTGAGCCGTCGCCGACCAGCGTTGCCGGCGGCAGCCGTATTAGTTTTCCGACTGCTGGCGTGCGCATGGAGGCTTGCACTTCTTAGCGTTGTCCCCATATGTCTGGTGATAGAAACAAAGTTGAACATCCGTGCCAGTTGAAGGAGCAGTCTGCGGCTGGACGTTTTGTTGACGTGAAGGTGATCCACGCGACTTGCTGCGAGAACGATTGTTTGATTGAAGACGTTTCAAATCGTTCTGAAGAGTGCCGACCTTTTTCTCAAGCGAGCGTAAGGCTCTGACTACGTCAGGGAGGGAATCCGATGAGGAAACAGAAGCTACTGCTGTAGAAGCTGGTTGCGCTGCATTTGAGCTGATGGCCAAAGTATTTGCGCCGACTGTCTCTTGCATCTTATCTGCAATTTTTGCGAGTTTCTCCAAATCGTTCTCCTCCCAGATTGTCAGAATTGGTCGGATATTCTGTGGCATCTCCGAAAGAAACAAGCTCCGAATTATGGGCTGGCTGCTGGACTCGGGGGCCAAACGCCGCATGTGAGCCAGGATTTCTGATGGTTTCAATCCTGTGGTCTCTCCGCCTTGTAGTAGGCGGCGCAGCTTAGATTCTGGCGACTCGGCAAATTTATCAAGTAAGCGGTTCTTGAGAGTATCATACTTGTTTGCATCCGGTGGATGTGTGAGTAAATCCTCGACAGCCACGGCGAACTCTGCATCTAGACTGACGGTGGTATGATCGAATTTGTCATCATCGTTGGTGACGCCATGAAGGCGAAATGCACGCTCAATTTGAGAGAATCACAAGTTCGGATTGTTGCTCGAGAACTTTGGTAAACGAATTGTGCGAGGCATTGTAGCAATGTGCGTGCTGGGCGCTGATGATGAGCCAACTTGCAAAGCATCAAGTTGGTTTTGAAGCTCACGGACTCGGTCAGCTAGTTCAGAATCCGGCATGTTGGAGACGTTTTCCAAGACTTCCTCTTCAAAATCTAGTCGTTTTGGTATCAAAGAACGTAAATTGTAGCGATGTGTGTGCATAAACTGCTTTTTGCGCATCAATTTCTCAGAATTGTGAAATTCCGCCGAAAACTTGTATGTATGTGTGAGCGTCGTCTCACTGACATACAATTTTGCATGCGTGTGTGTGTGCGTGAATTTTGCCGGCTGGCTGCAATGTTTGCACAGCGATGTTTGCAAAATTCGATGAGAAACAAGTGGGAAAGGCTATAGTCGAGCTCCCGACTATAGGATACCCGTTACTTACCTAAATAAATTAAACTTTTGTTTTTATTGCATGCTTTTAGGCACTTTTATTGCTTAAAAGCTTTAATCAGCCAGTACCACCTTTATCCTTGTCCGATCTTGTTGGGATTTAGCAGGATGATAGGTAATAATTATAGCTAACGTTCACCGTTTAAAAAAACCTAATATTTTGAAAACTGTGCGTGTGGTGGATTTTCGCGATTTACGGAGGCGGAAAGGGGCGTGGCTAAATTTTGAAACAAACTTGACCTGCGTGGGGTTTACAGCAATCTGTGTGCAAAATTCGGTTGCTCTAGCTCTTATAGTCTCTGAGATCTAGGCGCTCACACAGACGGACAGACGGACAGACGGACGGACGGACAGACGGACAGACGGACGGACGGACAGACGGACATGGCTATATCGACTCGGCTGTTGATGCTGATCAAGAATATATATACTTTATAGGGTCGGAGATGCTTCCTTCTCCCTGTTACATACATTGCAACGAATACAATATCCCCTTTTACTTATTTTTAATAAGTAACGGGTATAAAAAGTGATTAAATCACGTCGGGGTCACCACTGTAGCAAATGCGTTTGAAGTTTGCTAACAAAATAATGTTTATTCAGCTTTAATCACTTAAATTCTATTTTGACGAAATTTGGTGTTGTCGAGATCGCAGTATGTGAGAAAATGTGTCGATTGATATTGTATATCGAATCGTCTATCATCGATATTTTAGGTTTGGTATTTTTCCAACAGATGGTGTGCTGCCAGACCGCCACACGGCAGCAAGTTAAAGCGCCATCCATCGGCAGTCGACGGTAGCAGCAGCAGCAGCAGCAGCGTCATCAGTCGGCGTATCCAGCTGCATCTCCGTTTGGCTGCTACACAGTGCAGTAAAAGCACTATAAAACACACACACACACACTTTAAAAATTGTTTAAAATACACACACTTGTACAAACAAATATACACAAAAATACACAAATATTTTTTTTAAGTTTATATATATTACCTTCCCTGCAGTTCTGGAATTCCTTGTCCTCAGCCGACGCTTGATGTTGTTGTTATTTTTTGACATTTTGTTTTTATTTTTCTAATAATTCTGCCAGCGTCGACCGGCCGCTGCTCGAGCGACGCAGGCAGAGTTACTTTTCGTCTGTTTCTGTTCGTTTCTCTTGTTTCGTTGCGTGCCGACGTCCAAAAAAAATGTACGTCGTGCGTGTGCTGCTTAAGCGACGCAGGCAGAGGCTGTTGCTGTTCGTTTTTTCTTTGTTTCTTTCCCTCTCTAGCGTACAAGTTTTCCGCCGACGTTGACGTCGACAAAAATTGTACGTTTCAGGCAGAGGCTGTTGCTGTTCATTTTTTCTATTTTCTTTCCCTCTCTAGCGTACAAGTTTTCGGCCGACGTTGACGTCGACAAAAATTGTACGTTGCAGGCAGAGGCTGTTGGTTTCTTGTTGTTGTTACTTTTTTCTCTGTCGGGCGTACAAGTTTTCGGCCGACGTTGACGTCGACTAAAATTGCCCAGTGGCTCTTTTGTAGCGAAAAACGTTAAGAATGCCAGCTGAACGTTCAGGGGAGCTGTGCAGCCACTTTATGTAAAGTTCTAATTCGCTTTTACATTAGCGTGAGCGGGGTAATTCGGTATACGCTGGCGGAAGATTTGGCGGAAGCTTCCGCTAAGGTTTCAGGCCGTCACCCCTGAAAGCGTATCGAAATGTTGCATCGCTTCTTCAGGGGTGGGAATTTTTGTCCGGAATTTCCCTTGCTGTAGGCCATTGGAAAATTGTGCCGAATCGGCGGTAAAAATTTATACACACAAAATTGTTGTTTAATTTTTTATTTTAATGCATTTACTTTAAACTTAATTGTAGTTAACTTAAAAATAAGCTTAAAAATATTTTAAATATTATCACATTCCTCTTGGCCACAGCATTTACTTGCAGGGCTTAATCTGAAATTTAGAATCAATTAATTGATTGTTGCAATAGCATTAAACTGATTAATTCTTACCTTATTGCTGAGCGATTTGCCAATCTTCGTACTTTCTATTTTGAACAGCTTCCTACAAGAAAATTAAATAACTAAAACAAATTTGGTGTTTAATTGGTTATACGTTTCATTTACTTACGTGTGATGCTCTTCTCGACTTGCTTGCAACAGTGTATGATCTTCGTCATCGGGCAATTAAGTCAGACGATCTATTGGGTTACAAATACAATTAAAATAAACATTTATTCATATATTTATAATTAAAACTTACCTTATTATTGCACTTTAATCACGAAATACACAAACGAAGGGCTGCAATGTCTTCGATTGCCGATACTAGCATTGCCAGCCCTTTGTATTTATCGATGACCGCAACGATAATAATATTTAATAATAAAACAACATTTTACCATATTTTAAAATGTTTAATTAATAAAATAAGTTATTGAATATATTACATTTATTATGAATTCTATTAACAATACAGAATTACTGAAAAGTATTGTTTAAAACTCATAAAAAGTGTTTTCGATATTTATAGCCAGGCGTTGGCAACTTTAAGTTAGCTGCAGGGACTTATTTTCTTGTACCCTGGAAAAAACGATAGACATTTTCTATACGCTTTCAGGGGTCTCGCCCTGAAACCTTAGTAGACTTTGGGCTATAGCTTTACCCCTGAAGTTTAACGGCTGAATGCTGTGTGCAATTTGTTCACCACATGAATTCAGGTTCTACTGGGTGTAAGTCGGGCGAACCCGAGTTTACCCCGCGGGGCCCCCGCTGCCGGCAAGAGTGATAGAAAATATGTGCAACAGCACGTGGCAAGCGCTCGGGCCAACAAAAAAAAGGTTAACGGGACCTATTGTTGTTTTTGTCTTTGATTGTCGGCGCGCGTCGCTTTGTCTACGAGTCCATTGGATTCCTGACAGCAAGCAGAGCACGGCCCGTTTGAAGTCTTGACAAGAGGAGAGAAGTGATTTAAAAAAAAAAAAAACCCAAGAAAAAACAATTTCAGGTAAGTTAAGTGATGTCATTTCGATTGATTATCAATTTCGTGATTGTTAATCAATTATACATATTTGTTTGTAAGTTCATAAAGATTATTTTATTTGTGCAAGCTGCTGCCAACTCGATGAGCAAGAATTGCAATAAAATTTTTATATGTACCTGCATGCATATATATACACTGGCGATCATAATTATTGGCACAGCAAGTATTTTGAGATGTAGGGTTTATTACGGGAAGGGAGCAATCCCGTAACATATTGGCATCAATTCAACTTTTTTCCTCGATTAAAAAAAAAAATAGTGACTGCAAAAATTTTTCTTTCAAAAATCTTTTTGCTAATATTTTTTTTTATGATGATTTTTATAGTGACTGCAAAAATTTTTCTTTCAAAAATCTTTTTGCTTATATTTTTTTTTAATGATGATTTTTATAGTGACTGCAAAAATTTTTCTTTCAAAAATCTTTTTGCTTATATTTTTTTTTATGATTTTTTTAAAATAGCTAGTAATGACTATTTTAACCCCTTTTCATAGAAAAAAGTCATTACTAGCTATTTTAAAAAAATCATAAAAAAATATAAGCAAAAAGATTTTTGAAAGAAAAATTTTTGCAGTCACTATAAAAATCATCATTAAAAAAAATATTAGCAAAAAGATTTTTGAAAGAAAAATTTTTGCAGTCACTATTTTTTTTTTTAATCGAGGAAAAAAGTTGAATTGATGCCAATATGTTACGGGAAGGGAGCAAAATAAATAAAAATACTTGCTGTGCCAATAATTATGATCGTCAGTGTATATTCACAAAAATAGTAGTGTCTTCGCCCAAAAATCAAAACACAGTAGAGGTAAAAAAATTGTGCTTTTTTTAATGGTTATATTATTTTTGTTGAAGAAAATATAAATAAGTGTTTTTTCTTTTACAAATTTGATTTATGGGAGTAGACAGTGCCATTAAAGTGTCTTAATATTAATATATTTGTTTTATTTTTCCTTTTTTTTCCCATTTTTAAATTTTAACAATTTAATTATTAATATTTTATTTTTTCATTCATATATATATATATATATATTTATTTTTGTAAATTTATAAATTATATTAATATATTGTATATATATACATATATATATATATATATATATATATATATGTATATTTTAATATGTATGTATAATTTTTTGTATCACTTAAAAATAAAGTTGTTCACCGTAAAATAAAAATTTAAGTATTTAAAGGTAGCAATAAAATCAAAATGGTCGGTAATAGGCAAATGCACAAGTTAGTTAAAAGGGAAAGAGATGCTATTCGTGAGGAATTAGAGACTGTACGCAGAAGCTTTAGGGAAAGAGCCAATGTAGGAGAAGAGTTAAATGATAATAATTTTGAGCAGATAGCGGCAGTGGGGGAAGAATTAGAATTTGTTGAATTGCAGGAAGAGACTGACAGAATAGTAGTAGAAGGAAAAGTTGGCAATGATTTAAATAGTCAATTAAAAAATTGGTATTTAAAACATAAGCCAAAACGAGACTGTGCCATAGAGTTAATTTCTATTTTAAATTCCCATAATTTAAAAGTAAAGCCCTTCTATAAGTTTAATTGCCTTGACAAGCCGGATATCACTAAAGTTGGAGAAGGCTCCTATTTGCATATCGGCTTGTCAAAGCAATTAAATAAACTTTGAGTTTTGCCCAATCTTCCTGATGTGTTGAGCATTGATATTAATATTGACGCACTTCCGTTATTTAAAAGTTCGCGTGCGCAATTGTGGCCCATTTTAATTAGAATGAATAATATAAGTAATTGCCCTATTTTACCAATAGGAGTATTTATGGGTCACAATAAGCCATTTAACTGCGAAATATTTTTGTCTAAGTTTACTTCTGAATTGTCCGATATTATGAAAAATGGCCTCACCATTTCAAATAAAAAAGTTCACTTAGAACTAAGAGCAATTGTCTGCGATGCTCCTGCAAGAGCTTTTGTTACAGGCATACCTGGACATACATCCAGTCATGGCTGTAGCAAGTGCATTCAGGTAGCACATAAAGTAGACTCTGTTTTGACATTTAGTACAAACTGTGTTGAATTAATAACAGATGAAAACTTTCGCTCTAGAAAATACCCTAATCACCACAAAAAGGAGTATTTAACTGTTCAGTCCGCTTTTGAAAAGCTTGGAGTCCTCATGGTTACTCAAGTCCCACTCGATTGCATGCATCTCATTGAATTGGGTGTCATGCGTAAATTTTTGAACAGGTTATACAATAATAAATTGGTTTGTAAAATTTCCAAACAAAATAAAGATTTAATCTCCACAATATTAATATCAATGAAAAAATGCATCCCAAAAGAGTTTGCTCGAAGGCCGAGAACATTGCTAGAGCTTCCTAACTGGAAAGCAACTGAGTTTAGGCAATTTCTGTTATACACTGGTATTGTAGCTCTTAAAGATACAATTATTGATGACCAGTATTATGAGTTTTTATTACTCCACTGTGCCTACAGACTGCTGTGTTCCCAAAAACAAAGAGAATCTAATCTCGAAACTTCTCAACAGATGTTAAATCTATTTGTTAAGAATTTTCCTTAGAAGACATCTTTATTTTAGGTAGAAGATTTTTAGACATTAGAAGTTTTTTTGATCAGCCTTTGAACTCTTTGTCCCTAGGTATATATTTAGTTAATTCAAAAATGGCAACAGAAGTAGAAAGATTTAATGTTTCACAGTTTCATAGGAAAGCGGTAGGCCTGCCATATAAGGGGGGTTTGGTATTAGTACCATTTTTACATTTTTAAGTTAGATACAGCTAAGTTTTTTTTTATGTATTGCTACCTTTAAATATTTCACTTTTTTTTAAATAAATGGAGGTGTTTAGTCCGTAGGCGTATTACACGAATCGGGCATGTCTAACGGGGCGGCTCTTTAGATATCTTTGAAGATTCACCTACCATGGTTCGAAAACCAAAAAAAAACAAAAAAAAAAGTGTTTTTAAGTGATTACAAAAATTATGCATATTATTAATTTTAATAGCTAATAACCATTAACCGCTAACCACTAACCACTAACCACTAACCATTAATTTCTTTAGAATGTCAGAATCAAATGGACAGCCCCCAGCAAAAATCAGGAAAATTAATTTTGCGACAAACCGTAAGTATTTTAATTCAAATTAAAAAAAAAAAGATAAAGTAATGCTTTTATATTTATTTAGACGATGAACTGCAAAATCCCTCAGGTGCACTTAAGTTAAAAAATAGACTAAGAAAAATTACTAACAAAGTTGTTTTATTTTAAATAAATGTTAAATTTTACTTTTCTAGAACTCACAGAGCTTCGTCGCGAAATCGACGGACTGAAAAAAGTCGTCGAGGAGCTGTCGGAAAATGTAAAGACGGCAATCGATGTTAATAAGGAGATGAAGGCCGAGATTGGGTTCCTTGCTGAAAAAATGGGAACCCAAAACGCCTATTTAAGACAAATCCTTCAGCGAGGGGCCCAATCGACAGAGGCACAGGGATCTACCTTCCCTATAACTTCGCCAGATCAATTAATGGAAATCGATCTGAAAATTTCGCCAGAAAATAGGCAGATTTACGTAAGTACAAGCTTATTAACTAATTCCTTTTTGTTTCTATGATATACAAATTTTCATTTATTTGCAGATAACCAAAATGAAGGAATTGCTTCTCCAAGCAACTCTTTCAAAATCAATAAGAAAAGTTCTTGGAGAAGAAATTATATTGGAACACAAAATCGAGGGTGTGTCCAAAAAAAAAGCCTTAAATCTCTATGCGTAGTTTTTCCCGGCTTTGTTGGGTAAATATTTTAAATGTTCTTTGTATTGTATTTAATTTTAATTAATATTATTTTATTAAATGTTAATTTAGAAGCCATTTCACTGGTGAACACATCGCAGCCGGCCGAAAAAGCCCTATCAAAGGCTATGCAGTGCGTGAAAAACAACGCCAATAAAGCAAAAAAGCAAATAAAGAAAATGTATTAGAAAATAATTAGTATTAGTAGTAGTAATAATCCAACGGTGGCCAAAAGTATTTTAGCCCCATTTAAAATTAGTTCTAGTCAAATTTTAAACTTAGTTCATGTAAAGCTTTTTATCAAAGGATATGTCTTTTGAATTCATTTTGAATTATACCAAACTTTCCTTAACTCATTAAGTATCCATTGATTATTTCGAATTTTCGTAAAGGTCTATTTTGAAACTTTTTTCCTCAAAATAGACCTTTACGAAAACATGAACTAAGTTCAAAATTTGGCTAGAACTAATTTTAAATGGGGCTAAAATACTTTTGGCCACCGTTGCTTATAATGCAATAAATTTAAATTATAATTACATTCGTAATTCATTTATTTACTTTGAGTTATTGTGTAAAATTATATGATTCCCTTACGAAAATGGCATAAGAATCGTTAAGGAATCATTGAGGAATTTTCAGCAAAATTCCTAGCGAAGAATCGTTAGGGAATCATTGAGGAATTTTCCGCAAAATTCATGGAAGATTCCCTAGTGAAAATGGCTCAAGAATCGTTAGGGAATCATTGAGGAATTTTCCGAAAATTCATGGAAGATTCCCTAGTGAAAATGGCTCAATAACCGTTAGGGAATCATTGAGGAATTTTCCGCAAAATTCATGGAAGATTCCCTAGTGAAAATGGCTCAAGAATCGTTAGGGAATCATTGAGGAATTTTCCGCAAAATTCATGGAAAATTCCCCAGCGAAAATGGCATAAGAATCGTTAAGGAATCATCGGGGAATTCTCGGCAGACTTCCCCAAGGTTTCCCTAACGGGAAACGTAAGGGAATCGCTATGGAGTGTTCCCTTTTCCTCGATGGTAGAACATCACAATGTTAAAGTCCCTAAGGAATTTCATACAAAATCCCTAAGGATTCCTTAAGCATAGGGAAACATTCCCGAAGGATTCCTTTGACATTCCTTTGTGAATCTGACTGAAGGGTGATTTATCTGAATTGATCGCCTTATCGATAGTTACTTTGGTGTAGATAGTAGGTAGTGTTGGATAAGACTCCATTTCGTCAGTGTTGTTTAATTAGTATCGAGTGAGAAGGTAGTGGCAACACTATTTAATAGAGCGTGGCTCTGTGGAGGAGTCGATAGAAAAAGCACACGGAAGACGGACAACTCGCAGAGACTCGCGGCACTCGACAACGGTTAGCAAATATGGAAAACGATATGGATGATAGAAACCTCTCGCCGATATCAAAAGTGGGATCCACTCCTCGCCAAATAACCATGGAGGATCAACTGCGTATTCTGATAGAGCAGCAAAATCAAAATTTTTTAGCATTGGCTAAAACTTTGCAAGCGTCGGCACGAGAGCCTCAACAAAATGGCGCCGTTAGTCTGCCCAAATTTAACGCAGACATTGCTGGAACAGACGCTTCGCAATGGTGTGCGACAGTTGTCATCATTTTAAGCGAAAAACCGTTGCAAGGCAGCGCTTTGATCTTGGCATTAAGCAAATCTCTTGAAGGAAGTTCATCGCACTGGCTCACTCAAATCTGCTACGCAGGCATAACATGTCCGGAATTCAAACAGTTATTTGAACAGAGATACGCAAACACAGAGACGCCAGCAGCCGCGTTTTTTCATTTGCTTAACAGCCGCGCAAACAGCGGAGAATGTCTCTCGATTTACGCAAGCCGCTTAGTGACGTCACTCATGACAAAATGGCGTGACAGGAACACCGATAAAATTTGCTGTTTCAGTTGTTTTGGGACATTTGGCCAATCTGGATCGTCGTGTGCAGAGAATCGCATACACTGCCAATATTCAAAACAGACTCGACTTACAGACTGAGTTGCAAGTGTTTACGCTCGACAAGATGCCACAGAATTTTGGAAATAAAGATTCTGGAGCAAAGCGTTTTAAGACGCTCCCTATCCGGTGTCATCTTTGCGGAAACATGGGACACAAGAAGGTTGATTGCCGAAGTCAAAAGAAATCTGATGACAAATTACAGAGACAGGATCAACGATCTTTTCAATCTCATCAACAGCATGGAAAGGGCAACATTATTTGCCCTGGATCTGGATCGCGCACAGTAAAGAGAGCGGAATTCTGTTGTAATGTGCGAAGTTTAGTTTAAAATAAATAGACACGCACGTCAGTGCAGTTTGAGTTCATGATTCATTCTCCTTTATTCTTTCAGCATAAAGTTCGTTCTTAGCCTAATGTACATATATGTTCTTATATATAAAGCCGCATAGCTGCGCTGCCGGTTACGCCAGCAGCGGAGCGGAGCGAGAGAGAGTCTTATGCACATGTGTATATATGTGTTTGTCATAAGTGGTCAGCGTGAGAATGCTGACCAAGCGTTTTGGGCCTAACTCATATTACGCGCTCACTTGGGTTGGTTTGTTTGTTTGTCTTAATTGCAACAATGTGTTGCTGCTATTTGCATGCTTACATAAAATGTTATGTACAGTATGCCTTCGCTATATGTAACTCATATGTGCATACTAAATCTCCCTCCTTTTGAAAAATGACGTAATACAATGGAGCTATTTTACTTATTTAATTAGTTTCTTATTTATTTTTATTATTATTATATATTTTTTTTTTTATATATATATATTTTTTTTTTTTCCTATATTTTTTTTATTTTATTTTTATTTTTTTTTTCCTATATTTTTTTTATTTTATTTTTATTTTTTTTTTATATATATATATAGTATAAATTTTTGTGTATTAATTAAATTTAAAAAAAATTTTTTTTATTATTTTTTTTATATTTTTTTTTTATACTGTATTTTTTGCATGCTTGATTATGAATTAAAAATTTTTAATCTGTCCTTATGGACTGTTTGAGTTTTATTCTTATTTCCGGAAATAACTATATTATCCCTATCTTCTATTTTTTCTACTCTATAAGGCCCTGTGTATTTAAAATCTAGTTTATGTCCTACTTCATTTTTTAATAAAACCTTATCTCCTATAGATAAATTTAATTCCTTACTATTTAAGTCATATAGCTCCTTATTTTTCATCTTATTTAATTCGAGCATATTTCTTGCTCTTTTGTATGCTACTTCTAATCTATACTTACTCTCCTTAGCATAATCATCTATGTTATATATAGGTTCTATGTTTGCTATGCTATTGAAGTACTTTGGTAGATTACTAGTCTTACCAAATACTAATTCATACGGACAATAATTATGTGCCGTAGAAGGGGTCGTATTAAAACAATAGACAAAGTATTGGAGCCATACGTCCCAATCAGTTTTATCAACTGATATATAAGATCGTATGTATTCGTAAAAGTTCTGTGACTTCTTTCGACTGTTCCAACTGTCTGGTGATGATGTGCAGTTGATGTTATGTTGTCTATTTTCATAAACTTGCACAAATCATTTATAATTGAATTCTTGTATTCTGTTCCCATGTCCGTAATGAACGTCTTCATTGGACCGTACTTTAGAATATATGATTGGAAAATACCTTTGGCTACTGTACTAGCGTTTTTGTTTGGTATTGGTATCGCGACTAGGTATTTAGTCAAGTCACAAATTAATGTGATTGCGTACTCATTACCATTATCAGATTTGGGTAGCGGACCAATTGTGTCCACTATAACCCTATCGAACGCATGTACAGGTGTATCAGTTATAATTAATGGGGTCTTACTATGCTTAGTTATTTTAGCTTTCTGGCATTTGTGACATTTACGTATGTACTCAGTAATATCTCGAGTCATACCTTTCCAAAAGTAATGTCGTTTGACCTTAGCCAAGGTTTTTGTAATGCCAGTATGACCTCCTTGTATTGGATCGTCATGTAGTGTAGACAATATAGCTTCTTTTTCTTTATTATTTGTTATTGTGGTCACCGGGTTGAGTAGCGCTACCCTTAATTGAGTCAATATTTTATTGCCCATATTTTTGAAATTATCTATTGAAATTGTATCAAAGATATTTTCCCACGGTGCCATTTTCAATTGGTTTATTTTCAATATACCGGCTTCATTTTCGAGCCTTGGGAATAGTTGACCTAAGTCAATATTTCCATTTGTATATAGATCACCAATGTCAATTCTTGCAATAATTTTCTTGCCATGTTAAAAGAAACATAGCATATCTTTTATATGCAAGGTCACTACTTTACGTACCTCGTCATTGTTAATGACTTCGTATACGTTGGGCTGTGAAGCTTTTTCTGTAGATTGCCTTGGCAATTCTACCTGTTATTTTCCTGCGCAGGAATTTTGTCTACTTTGATATCTTGTAGTGATTTTGTGGATTGTCCCTGTTATTTCTTGTAGCTGTTTGATGGTTATTCTTGATAACGCATCGGCTACGAAATTATCTTTACCCTTCAGATATTCTACAGTAAAATTATATTCCTCTAATTCAAGCCTCATACGTGTTAATTTTGAACTTGGATTTACCATTGAAAATAAGTAGGTTAGCGGTCTATGGCCAGTTTTAACCGTGAAATGGTTACCATAAATATATGGTCGGAAATGCGTTATTGCCCAATGAATAGCCGCTAATTCTTGCTCAGTAGTACTCTTGTTACTTTCTCCTTTAGTAAAGGATCTTGATGCGTATGCAATTGGAAGTTGGAGTCCATTATGGTTTTGAGTTAAAACCGCTCCACACGCTTGCTTACTTGCATCAGTTATTATGCAGAATTCTTTAGCGAAATCTGGATATTGTAACAAGGTTGGGTTTATAAGAGCCGTTTTGAGGTGATCGAAGGCATTCTGGCATTCAGATGTCCATTCGAACTTAACGTCTTTTTTACATAATCTTGTTATGTGACGTGAATAGTCGGCAAAATTTTTAATAAAGCGCCTATAGTAATTGCAAAATGCAACGAATCGTCTAGCGCTGTCCGCATCATGTGGGACTGGGTAGTTCTTTATGACGTCGTATTTTTTGTCGTCTGGCAAGATTCCTTTATCAGTGCATTTATGTCCCAAAAATGTGACTTCATGCATGAAAAATGAACATTTTTCTGGATGTAGTTTCAGGTTGAATTTCCTACATTTGTCAAAAACTTCAGTTATGTTTTTGACCATATGTTTTTCGGAACAACCGATTACTATCAGATCATCCATATAAAGGAAAGCCTGAGATGGTTCGAGACCAGAAAATGCTATTGTCATCATTTTTTGAAAGGAGTTTGGGGCTATTTTCAAGCCAAATGGTAATCGCGTAAAGCGATACGAGCCATTGCTCGTTGAAAATGACGTTATATCTCTAGAACTTTTTTCGAGTTCGATTTGGTGAAAGCCAGACATTAAGTCTAGGCATGAAAAATATTTTACTCTACCTAGCTGATCTAGGATATCATCAATTCTCGGTAGCGGAAATTTATCGGACAATAGCTTTTTATTAATTTGACGATAATCAATTACTAATCGCCATTTCTTCTTGTCAGAGTCCGGAAGGGACTTCTTCGGAACTAATAAAAGTGGGCTATTATACTCTGAGGCCGATGGTTCGACTATTTTGTCGTCTATTAATTTTTGCACTTGGGCTTGAATTTCTTGTACTTGGCTGGGAGGACTTCTATAATTTTTTATGTATACGGGATCATCATCCTTCAATCTAAGCTTTTGCTTGTAAAAATTATTAGTGTATGTCGGATTATCTGGTGCATAAATCTTTTAATTGATTTTTAAATAAAGGTGGAAAGTTTTTGATTATTTTTTCCATAACGAAGTTGTCTCTTCCTTCGTTGGTTTCTTTTACTATATCATAATTGTTTAAAGTTTCATATTTTATTTTATTTAAGTTTACTATCTTTTTGGCATTTGTTGTATTTATAATACGGACATATGTATTTTTGTGATTGGATATCGTGTTTGCGATGTAAATTCCTTCATCAATTTCTTGATTTAATATAAGAATTTGATTTTGTATTGAGGGAATTTGTATTTCACGGACAACTTCGGAACGAGCTGGGAGTACTGTGGCATTATTGTCACAAGTATGAAGTATTTGTAATCGAATTGGATAATTTAAGTTGTTTGGGCGAAAAATAAGTGAGTCGCCACTTTGAGTGAAATCTAGTTGGCAATTATATTGTTTTATAAAATCTATGCCTAGTATGCCATCACTAGGTATTGGGAAATTTTGTTCGACTAAATGAAAGTTATGTGGAATTATATATTTGCCTGTAGTGAGTTCTATAAAGGCTAAGCCTTTTGAAGGAATTATGCCTTCGCCAATACCCGATATTTGGGTAGTAATTGTTTCGTTTACATTGTAGAATATATCTATATTTTCTTTTAATATGGATATATCTGCACCAGTATCTACTAACAGTGTAATTGATTTACCTGTTCTTTCATTCTTAATTTTTACAAATATGCTAAGATTAAGGTTGATGGTTTTTATTGAGCCATTTATTGGCTCTGAACATCTGAGGGGGTCTGTTGGTTTTCCGAGTTACCTTGAGTTACTCGGACATTACCTTTATTGTTACTGTTCTGGTTTTGGTAGCCACCTCGGTTTGAATTGTTTCTACCTCGGTTGCCACCTCGGTAATTTCCTCTGAAATTACCCCTATTGTTGTTATTGCCATTATAGTGGAAATTACCATTGCCGCGGCTATTGCCTCTACCTTTTTGGTTGTTACGGCTGTAATTTCCACGATCGTTTCTGCCTTTGTAGTACAATATTGTACTTGGGCTTCCAGTCATTTCAGTGCTGCATTGGATATATTTACCCATTGGATATATTGAACGGTGGCCTCCGGATACCTGGCGATCTCCGGTTGTAACTAGCCTTACCGGGACAAGAGGCTCTGTTCCGGTGGACCAACCCCTTCCTCATTACTCGTGGGACCAAACTATGGACACATTTAATGAAAATAAAAACAAAGAGGCTGAACAGCCTCACCAATCCGAGGTCGCTGACCTCTCGACTACAGTCGAGCCAATGGATGCTGAAGACGGGCTGGATCTCGATCCATACAGCCCAGTCAGCAATCCTGATACAGAGGAGATGGAGGAACTCCTCAGAGTAGAGGAGGAAATCCTCAAATCACCGCCAAAGGCGGAGCCAGCACCAAAAGCTGCAAAAGGCGACAACATCCGCCTAAGTGGTGCTGCTCGGAAGCGCCTAGCACACTACCGGGCCAAGGGAGTGCCACTCGAGCAGGCACGGATCATGGCAAAGCAGCCGATGCCTAAGGCTGTAAAAGGCAAGAAGGCTGAAGGTTCCCTGAAGCGGGAGAGATCGGCGAACACTACGCCAGAAATGAGCATGCCAAAACGCGGGATCGGAAAACCCGGGGCTGAAGAAACGCCAGCCAGGGTTCCAGAGATCAAGGCCGTGTCGACGGATCGTAAGGCTGCACAGCCTCCGAATCCAAGACCGGCTGAGACGACTGGAACCAGTGAGCATCGCTCGTACAGTGCAGTCGCCAGCTCAGAGCGATTCGCCATAATCCCAAAGGGCTATCCCACAGCCCTTTTATCGACGAGGGAACTCGGTACGATAAAGGAAGCCATTCTGGATGAGATCCGGAGGCAGCGCCAAGGAGCTGTAAAGCCCTACTTTACGGGCTGCTCTCTCCGTCCAGGGTAGCTTCTCGTATCATGTGCAAACCATGAAACAGCTGACTGGCTAAAGGCAATAGTGCCTAAGCTAAAACTGGGAAATGGAGTGGCAGAGGCAGACATGCCTAGACCACAAATCTACGTTGGGTACTTCCCCAAAACAGAGAAGTGCTCAAACGAGGACATCCTCCAACTCCTCGAGGGGCAAAATCGTGCTCTACGGATTGGTGATTGGAGGGTACTCAACCGAGTAGAAAGAGGGAAGCATATAGAGCTGACTCTCTCAGTAGACCCGGTATCAGACGACCTGCTGAAAAGCAAAGGGTACTCGCTCTGGTACGGCTTTGGGCTAATTAATGTGCGACCGAGGAACAAGCAAGCGGAAAACCCGGCCGAAGGCAGCATATTGGATGGTCCATCGACAAGTGCCAAGGTTGCCAAAATGGAGCGACCAGCGACCGTAGCCCCACCGGTCACAAGGATGCGCCCTCCACTCTATGGTCGGCTCCCAGCCAAACCTGGGAAAGGCGCCAGGCGATCTCAAGAGGAGACCGTGCTGCTAGGCAGCAACCGGGGTAAGAAGAGGGCCGCTCGAGGCCGGAGAAGGGATTGATGGCCCTCTCCAACTCCCCCTCCATCCCACACAACAAAAGGCAGCTAAAGTGCCTTCAAGCAAACCTGCACCACGCTAAGGCAGCCTCGGACGTGCTGTGCTGCAGATTTGCCAAAGAGGACCTGGACATAGCCTTCCTGCAGGAACCATGGATCCTCTCGGGTAAGATAAAAGGCCTGAACACAAGAAAAGGCAATCTAATATATGCCCATGAACAGCAACGTCCGCGTGCGGCGCTGCTTCTAAATAAAAATCTGACATTTGTACCTCTTTTACAGTTCATAACTGAAGACCTGGTGGCGGTTTGGGCAAAAGTGCCCACGGCAAGTGGCGAGCAAGAGGCAGTGCTGGCCTCAGCCTACTTTCCAGGGGATACCAACGATGCTCCACCTAGGGAGGTTAGTGCCCTCGTGGAATATTGCCGGGAAAAACATATCCGCTGGATAACTGGCTGCGACGCGAATGCCCACCACACAGTCTGGGGAAGTACGGATGTAAACAAAAGAGGTGAGTGCCTTCTTGAATATTTTATCAGTAATAGCATTAATATACTGAACAGGGGAGATGAGCCAACATTCATAAATGCCATTAGGGGGAAGTATTAGACCTCACTATTTGTAGCAGCAGTATGTTGGCCTTTGTCTCCAATTGGCATGTCTCTGGGGAAGTCTCTATGTCGGACCATCAGCACATAAGGTTCGGCATTGGAAGCACTACAGTAACCTGTCCGATTCTTAAAAATCCCAGAACGACCAACTGGGAACACTTCACATTAGAACTTGAGCAACATGTGAACCATTCAAACTCTCCCATTCATAGTATTGAAGAGCTAGAATATGAAACTAATGATGTTCATCTCAACATTGAAAACGCCTTCAACAAAAGCTGCATCTATAAGCATCGTAACTCCCAAAGGGACGTTCCCTGGTGGAACAATTCCTTGGAGAAACTGCGAAAGAATGCAAGAAGACTTTTCAATAGGGCGAAGAAATCGGGCGATTGGTCCCAATACAAATTCGCCCTAACGCTCTATAACAAAGAGCTGAGAAAGTCAAAAAGAGCCACATGGAGAGACTACTGCGGGAAGATTGACAAACTTCCCGAAGCAGTCCGACTACAAAAGGCTCTGTCCAAAGACCACTCAAACGGCATTAGTACTTTAAAAAAGCCTGATGGAAGCTTCACAAATACCCCGAGTGAAACTAGCAAACTTCTGCTAGAAACTCACTTTCCAGGGTGTATAGGTGTAGGCCACACTCCCACGATTCCCATGGCCCCCGCCATGGTGGTCGGTGTGGACAGGAGTCTCCCGTATAAGCTGTTTCATCAAAAAAAAGTACAATGGGCTATATCCAACTTTAGTCCTTTTAAATCACCCGGACCAGATGGGATTTATCCTTGCTTTTTGCAAAAGGGTACGCATTTACTTGCTCCCAATCTGACACGAATTTTCAGAGCAAGCCTCCTACTGGGCCACGTCCCTAGTAAATGGACCGAGGTCAAAGTCGCCTTTATATTAAAGGCAGGGAAGAAATCAGCCCAATTGCCTAAATCATATAGACCGATTAGCCTCAGTTCCTTCTTCCTTAAAACAATGGAGAAAATCATAGACCAGCATATAAGGGATGAAAATCTCAAGCAACATCCCCTATATAGATATCAATTCGCATATCAAGCTGGAAAATCAACTGAAACTGCTATACATTGCCTGACAACCACGATTGAAAAGGCACTAGCGTCTCAGCAAATAGTTCTCGGAGCATTCATAGATATATCCGGGGCCTTTGACAACACGTCATATGAGGCTATACATAAAGCCCTGATCACTAAAGGCGTCTCACCGCTGATCATAAACTGGATTCTAAGTATGCTCAAAACTAGAATCATAGCAGTAGACCTGGGGGAGCAAAACACGTCAATCATAGCCACTAGAGGATGCCCTCAAGGGGGGGTACTCTCGCCTCTACTGTGGACTATTGTGATTGACGAACTCCTACATAAGCTTTATAGCTTAGGATTTACAACTCAGGGCTATGCTGACGATCTAGTCATTTGTGTTGGTGGTTGCCATGAGCAAACTATCTCGGAGCGAATGCAGTACGCCCTAGACACAACAACAAGATGGTGTAGGAGTAGAGGTTTAACAATAAACTCATCCAAAACCGTCCTAGTACCATTCACTAGGAAAAGGCTCTTGAACCTTACTAACCCAACAGTTAACGGTACTCGTATTGAGTTCTCACAAGAAGTAGTGTACCTGGGGGTAACTCTAGATGCCAAACTCACTTGGAACTCTCATCTCGCGAAAACCATAAACAAGGCTACAAGGGCATTCTTTGCCTGTAACAGACTTTTTGGTAGCACATGGGGTCTGAATCCCAAGATGATATTTTGGTCTTTTACCACCATAGTGAAACCAATTCTCACCTATGCAGCCCTTGCTTGGTGGAATAAGGTTAAACAACGAAAGGCAACAGCTGAACTAAGTAAGCTCCAACGCCTTGTATGTGTGGGCATTACAGGTGCTATGAAAACCTGCCCAATAGATGCCCTCGGCATCATTACAGGAATATCACCCCTTCCAATTCTAATAGAAAAGGAAGCCTGTCTAGGGGCCTTAAGACTACAGGGTGTTGCCAACCTCAAAAGTGGCGACTTAACAGGACACTTGAAGGTTCTCGAACCCTTCTTCACGAGTCCTATTGTACACATTTCTGATGTGCAACTCCCGAGGATGGTATTCAACAGGAACTTTACTGTTACGATAACTGACAGAAAATCCTGGAATAACCCGAATCTCTGCACACCACCAGGAGCCCAAGTCTGGTATACGGATGGCTCCAAACTGGAAAATGGGGATACAGGAGCGGGGGTGTGGGGACCACGTTTCGGTAGGGCAATAGCCATGGGGAAAGCCCCGTCCATCTTCCAAGCAGAGATTCATGCAATAGAAGTGTGCGCCACAGAGTGCATCCGACGCAGGATGCAAGGGGCGACCATCTTCATCCTATCAGACAGTCAAGCGGCTCTAAAGGCCCTACAGTCCTTTAGGATAACATCCAAACTTGTGGACAACTGCCTGCGACTACTAAACTGCCTGGGGGAAACGAACACTCTAACTGTGGGCTGGATCCCTGGACATGAGGGTCATAAAGGCAATGAAATTGCGGACTGTCTCGCAAAAAAGGGGGCAATGAAGCCCCTCATAGGTCCTGAGCCTTTCTGTGGCCTTGCAAGAGGACACACCATGGAGGCTATAAGGAATTGGGAGGAAAAAATGCTTAGCAAATACTGGATAGACAGTACAGGCCAGCGGCAAGCAAAACGATTTCTCGTCCCGGCTAGAAACCACTCAAAAAGAATGGTATGCCTCAAAAAGAGCGATCTTCGTATTCTCACAGGTTATCTCACAGGACACTGTGGCCTGAGATATCATCTCAAGAAATTGAACCTTTCTGAAACTGAAACCTGCAGGTTCTGTGCACTGGAGCAGGAGACATCTGAACATGTTCTGTGTGAATGCCCAGCACTTTGTAGGCGTAGGCTACAAATACTAGGATGTGTGACAACACCACCCTACAAAATATGGGAGACCAAGCCCGGTAAAGTGCTTAACTTCATAAAAAGCCTTGATATTCAACGGGATGTCCCCTAATATTTTTATAGGCCAGTACAATAGACCCTCTCTTCTGCGGTCGCGGTACAAATAGGCCCTATTAACATACATACATACCCATAGCATCATTGAAATTGCTGAAATTGCCTGCTTCTAATATTATGCGAAGCTTTTCGTATTCGCAATTCTTTGTCATGGCAGATATTGTTTCTTTAGTAGAAAATTTCTCTGCGTTATCAAAGTCTAGTCCATCGTCAATATAGGCTGCTTCCAGTTGCTTACGCAAACTGTCAATTTCAGCTGTATATTGCGAGGCTGACTTGCCTTTCTGCTTTATGTTAAGCAACTTAGCTTTGATAACGTCAGTTGACTCGCCTTTGATATTGGTATTTAATTTATTTATAATACCAATAATGGATGTTTCATTTTGTACTTTGTACAAAATTGGGCCAATTATTTTAGACTTTATGACTTCTACGGCTAAGTCTTCTTGTACCTTTAGTACGATAGACTAGTCTTAAAGCCGTTAGAAATCTGGCCAGTGATAGCTTTTTGCCATAAAATTCCGGAATTGTAGACGATACCTGTCTTACATATTCGCGGTCTAAGGCCACTTGATTTACTGCCATGTTTGGTTCTGTTAATTCAAGTGGCTCAATGTCGCTATCAGCTTCAATATCAGGGTCACTATTTAGTGTTGGCTTAGACTCATTCAGTTCTTCTAGTTGATCTGAATTAAAAGTTGCCATTAATTTTAAATCTGTTGGGATATCTATTACAATGTTGTGCCTAGTGCTGATATTCGATATTCTAGTCCCAAGTGATTTGATTATTTTCTTACATTGATTTACGTGCTGCTCTGTAAGCCTATTTTCTTTACTTAAATAAAGTTTAACTATGTTATTATAGTTTAGTACTAATATGTTTATGTGGTGAATTAGCGTTTCAGCTCTTATAGGTGCGTTCTTATTAACACACTTATAAGATTTTTTCGCTAATTCACTCCATTCCATAGTTCTCTATTTATGAAGTTTTACCATTATAATTGGGCATTCGCCGACCACTGGATGGTCTTCAACTATTTCTTTAATGCCAACATATGGCAGTGTATTTAAAATTATGCCTTTTATCTTATTGTTATAGAATAGTAGTGGGCTGAACATGGTATTATATGAATCATGTATTCGTTTTCGAACTCATATATAGACATATAATCTTTGTTATTGTGCAGAATATTCAATGCACGAATTCTAAAGTCTGGGTCGCTATTATATATTGTTTCTAAATATACTTCTATCGCAAACATATTAATAGGCATTTCTGGTAATAAGAATATATATATATTTCTCGAAATTTCATTTTATTTATTTATTTTTTTTTGTCGCTTATCATTGTTCAAGAAAAAAAAAATTTAGATTTTATCCAGGTCATTTGCGTGACTCTGGTATCTCTTTTTTATGCATTTATTATGATACTTATATAATTTATACAATACTAGGGGGCTACGCCCCCTGCTCGCTTCGCTCGCAACATTGTCTTTAGTTGTCCGGTTTAACAAATTTACATAATATTCGCCCACTACTCGCTTCGCTCGCCAACCCGCAGCTCGCTACGCTCGCAGCATTGTATTTAGTTGCCCGTTTTAACAAATTTATATAATATAACATTTTTTCTGAAAAAAAAACGGAAATATTTAGCTTCCGCTGTCCGCTGTCTTAATTTTTTTCCTTAGAATTGAACTTTGGCTAAAAAGTCAGATTTGGTGATTTGGCAAAAAAAAAGCTAAAATTGGCGGGAAAAAGCTAAATTAAGCGAATTAGTCAAAATTTGGCAAGAAGAGTTTATCTAAAAGTTTTGTTAGTATATCTCCGATTGCATCCGATTGTTCCTATGGCAGCTATATGATATAGTCATTCCACTTTGACCAAATTTGATCAGAATGTAAGAGACAGTACCAAACATGTAATCTTTGCCCAATGAATCACAAAATACCCGCAAGAACCAACACACTAACAACAATCTTAAAGTGCAGCAATTGTACACAAGCAATAGAAAGCGAAGATGTTCTTGAATTGGCAAACCAAACAACAACCAAAGCTCAAGCTGCAATCGCATATGCAAGAGTCATAAAAACAATTAGAAATTCAGCTCGGCAGCCAATTGCCAAAAATATCAAACGAAACTCAAATAAGTATTAGACCAACAACACATTCACAGCAACTGCAGCAATTGTCTAAGAATTGTTCAAAAGAGGCTGACGACAATCAACGGTGATTGACCAACAGCTCACTAGAGTTGTATCGTATCGTTCGGACTAAGTTCGATTGAACTATTCACCAAAGTGAACGAACGAACTAAATCCCTGATTGTAGGTTTATAGTTCAGTAGTTCAGTTGCTTAGTTCGGATTGTCGGAGTCTGCAATCCAAATCCAAGCCGAAGTCCCTGCTCGGGCGCCAATGAAAAATCCGTGTGCGTTTTCAAGGTATTAATTGAATAAACAAATTTAATCCAAATGTGGACACCGGCTTAGAGGCTTCTTGGCTTCTTCAATAAAATGACGCTGATCTTATTTACACGCAGAGTGAATTATTACTGCTGGCTGCTGGCCAGAATTCTTTTCCTCAACTTCAATTTACATATGCGTTCGGCTATGCTTTGTCATCGCTAGATGAGCGAGCGACAATAACAGATAAGAGGACGTACTATACTTAAGATCTATCAATTAGCTGCAATTGCAGCATCGATACTGCTGCCAAGAATGATTATCACTGCGGACGGCAGTCCGCGCTAGTGACGAAAGCAGCACGAAGGGTGCGAAAGCGACTAGCATATATACACAGGAAGAATGGAAAATTTGCTATGACCGTCCGATCGGGTCGAGTTATATACCGATCGAAAGGTATCAATTTAACTTACAGATGTGCATACTAAGACTTTTGGAAACTCACCTGGTTCGTGAGATAAACAGGTGTAAGTGGGAGGGGCAAAATTTAAATTATTGGAGCAAATGGGGCCGTTGGGGCCTTTTTGATTTATTTTTTAATTTTTTACTCTTCTAATCAAAAATACGCGTCGAATGACACCTCGATCATCGAAATCCGATTACTGGTTCAAAAAATAATTAATGTTGAAATTTTTAGTCGCCTTTCGAAAATGAGATGAAAAGTCAGTATGTCTGTTTGTTTGTTTGTTTGTATCAAAGCGTTGATTTAGCTTAAATGTTTGAATGAGGACTTGTTCCCGCTCAAAAATATAGAAACGTTTGTTCTACGACTTTTTCGAAAAATAGCTAGTTTAGCGGGAAATCGCTAAAAACCGCTAAAATTAAAACCCTCATAGCATCCAAACGATAGAAGCTACAGATGTGATCTATATATCGATGAAAAGGTATTTTGAAGGGCTCTTAGGCATACCTTCAAAGTTTTTTTTTAAAGTAAAAAGGTAAACAGCTACAGGTGAAATAATTTTTTTTTTTTAATTTATGAAAAATCTACAAATGAATTCACTTTTAAATATGTAGTATGTTGTAGACAATTCAATTCCGCGTCTTTTGACATATAACACCTATCTCTCAAAATTCGTTTAGGCAAGATATTACCTGTTAATTGAATATACCGTTTACCTTTACACTACTGCATGTATACTACTGCATGTACACTACTTGCACTGCTTGCAGTGCATGTGGAAAGATACTGCTTGCAAGTGGTGAATTCTTTTTGTGGCAGATGAAACATTTTGTAATTCCAATTACAGCAAGATCGAAATATATTTATAAATATATATAATATTGAAACGTCTCTAATTGAATGTGTTTTTAATTCTCTTAATTATATAATTATTGAATTGTTTAAAAAAATATTGCATTTGTCAAAATTTCCGATGTCTTATTAAAAAATTTCTGATATCTTATAAAAAACCTCTTTACGAGGTAAAAGTCTAGTGCCGAAAACATTTTCATACCCCAAAATTTCTGATATCCAATTTTGTGACGAAAAATATTAAATTTTACACATGAATTATTAAAAAATAAAATTTTTGTCACTGGGCACATTGCGCTAAATTTTTCATACCTAATAAATAGTACTTTTATGCGCAGTGCCAGTGACAAAAATGTTATTTTTTAATAATTCATGTGTAAAATTTAATATTTTTCGTCACAAAATTGGATATCAGAAATTTTGGGGTATGAAAATGTTTTCGGCACTAGACTTTTACCTCGTAAAGAGGTTTTTTATAAGATAAGAGAGTTACAGTGGAACTGACTTAGATATAAAACTTCATTATTTGTCTTCTAAAATTAAGCTTAATCTGGTTAAACAGTCATTGTCTAAAATGCTCAAAGCTCTAGCTGTATTTATGTTTTTTGCAATAACTGCAAACGTACCATCGAGCAATTCCAATTCCCATAGAGCTAAATCAAGCTTCCGCTTAATTAATTGTTTTTTTATTCCTTCTCTTGTCATTCTGATAACAAACTCAGATCGAATGGTTATCTTCGATATTATAAATCGAATTGAACTGTCAGCTGATTTATCACAAAAACGACAACAGAAACTTAAAAAGGTCACTCACTAGCTTCAGTGTCACTTATCACTTTTCCACATAACACAAATATCATAGTTTCTGAATACCCTAAATAATTCAAATTTACCTTACTTGTTATATTAGCTGTACTTCCTGGTTAAATTGTCTCCCTTAGTGCGGACATTTGTCCAGACACTATTAAATCAGGCACACTTTAACTGTTCATAAATGAACATACTTTTTGAGCAACCCTCGGAATGCGACGCTACATGTGCAACACTCAAGTGACACAAAAGGGTCACGACGGCATAGAATTACCACACGGGACGGAATCCCGGCTCTCAGCAATAAAAAGATGAAATAAACATAAGCGAGCCTGCATGTATGTGGGAGCAGGAAAGATCATAGAGCAGAAGGAGTTAAAGATATGTAGAGCAGATAAGAACATAGAGCACAAGGGTAAGAAGGAGTAAAAGATATGTGTTAAATAGTTATTACATAAGACAAGATCAGACTAGACAAAGAGTAAAAGAGACTCAAACATAACATAAGACAACTGTCGACTCTATCTAAATAATTACATAAGACAATACAATAAGTAGGAAGAAGTCAGAAATATATTAACACTATATCTAACTCTGTTTATTAGTACATAAGAAATCCTTTAAAAACGCATACAACTCAATAAACGAGGTCAGTTCTTAAATTCTACTCGAGTGTTTTAGTTAGGGATTGGCACGCGTGCAGAACCATTAAGATTCTCAGCCAGCAATTAACTTTGCGGCAAAGACTTGATACCTTTGCATCCATATGGTCCTTCGAGCAATTTAGCTCAGTGACTGCCAACTGTAGCAGATATTTTAATCGGAATCGCGCAGATCAAGTCCATTTATCGAACCTATTGTGCATCGTGGCAAAGTTAGGGATAAAAAAAAATATATATATATATAATATTATCCTGCTACCACGATTGACGGCAGCGTGGGACTGGACGAACGGCGGTGGAGCTTCAAACGACAAGCGACGCTGGAAAAGAGCGGCGAGGGAATCAGCATCGAAGCGTAAAAAGAGCAGCGCGGTGTTGGAGCTGAGGAAATTTTATAACGGAAAGGATCAGCTTAGTGAGTTTTAATGAAAGACAAAAACAGCAAAAATGCACTGAACGAAATTCTCACGAAGCAAATGCTGCTTTATCTTTGCCCAATGAATCACAAAATACCCGCAAGAACCAACACACTAACAACAATCTTAAAGCGCAGCAATTGTACACAAGCAATAGAAACCGAAGATGTTCTTGAATTGGCAAACCAAACAACAACCAAAGCTCAAGCTGCAATCGCATATGCAAGAGTCATAAAAACAATTAGAAATTCAGCTCGGCAGCCAATTGCCAAAAATATCAAACGAAACTCAAATAAGTATTAGACCAACAACACATTCACAGCAACTGCAGCAATTGTCTAAGAATTGTTCAAAAGAGGCTGACGACAATCAACGGTGATTGACCAACAGCTCACTAGAGTTGTATCGTATCGTTCGGACTAAGTTCGATTGAACTATTCACCAAAGTGAACGAACGAACTAAATCCCTGATTGTAGGTTTATAGTTCAGTAGTTCAGTTGCTTAGTTCGGATTGTCGGAGTCTGCAATCCAAATCCAAGCCGAAGTCCCTGCTCGGGCGCCAATGAAAAATCCGTGTGCGTTTTCAAGGTATTAATTGAATAAACAAATTTAATCCAAATGTGGACACCGGCTTAGAGGCTTCTTGGCTTCTTCAATAAAATGACGCTGATCTTATTTACACGCAGAGTGAATTATTACTGCTGGCTGCTGGCCAGAATTCTTTTCCTCAACTTCAATTTACATATGCGTTCGGCTATGCTTTGTCATCGCTAGATGAGCGAGCGACAATAACAGATAAGAGGACGTACTATACTTAAGAACTATCAATTAGCTGCAATTGCAGCATCGATACTGCTGCCAAGAATGATTATAAGAGAGTTACAGTGGTACTGACTTAGATATAAAACTTCATTATTTGTCTTCTAAAATTAAGCTTAATCTGGTTAAACACTCATTGTCTAAAATGGTCAAAGCTCTAGCTGTATTTATGTTTTTTGCAATAACTGCAAACGTAAAATCGAGCAATTCCAATTCCCATAGAGCTAAATCAAGCTTCCGCTTAATTAATTGTTGTTTTATTCCTTCTCTTGTCATTCTGATAACAAACTCAGATCGAATGGTTATCTTCGATATTATAAATCGAATTGAACTGTCAGCTGATTTATCACAAAATCGACAGCAGAAACTTAAAAAGGTCACTCACTAGCTTCAGTGTCACTTATCACTTTTCCACATAACACAAATATCATAGTTTCTGAATACCCTAAATAATTCAAATTTACCTTACTTGTTATATTAGCTGTACTTCCTGTTTAAATTGTCTCCCTTAGTGCGGACATTTGTCCAGACACTATTAAATCCGGCACACTTTAACTGCTCATAAATGAACATACTTTTTGAGCAACCCTCGGAATGCGACGCTACATGTGCAACACTCAAGTGACACAAAAGGGTCACGACGGCATAGAATTACCACACGGGACGGAATCCCGGCTCTCAGCAATAAAAAGATCAAATAAACATAAGCGAGCCTGCATGTATGTGGGAGCAGGAAAGATCATAGAGCAGAAGGAGTTAAAGATATGTAGAGCAGATAAGAACATAGAGCACAAGGGTAAGAAGGAGTAAAAGATATGTGTTAAATAGTTATTACATAAGACAAGATCAGACTAGACAAAGAGTAAAAGAGACCCAAACATAACATAAGACAACTGTCGACTCTATCTAAATAATTACATAAGACAATACAATAAGTAGGAAGAAGTCAGAAATATATTTACACGATATCTAACTCTGCTTATTAGTACATAAGAAATCCTTTAAAAACGCATACAACTCAATAAACGAGGTCAGTTCTTAAATTCTACTCGAGTGTTTTAGTTAGGGATTGGCACGCGTGCAGAACCATTAAGATTCTCAGCCAGCAATTAACTTTGCGGCAAAGACTTGATACCTTTGCATCCATATGGTCCTTCGAGCAATTTAGCTCAGTGACTGCCAACTGTAGCAGATATTTTATCGAACCTATTGTGCATCGTGACAAAGTTAGGGATAAAAAAAAAAATATATATATAATATTATCCTGCTACCACGATTGACGGCAGCGTGGGACTGGACGAACGGCGGTGGAGCTTCAAACGACAAGCGACGCTGGAAAAGAGCGGCGAGGGAATCAGCATCGAAGCGTAAAAAGAGCAGCGCGGTGTTGCGCGGGATCAGAGCTGATCAACAATAAGTAAGCGACGTGGGAACAGCGACTGGACGACGCAGTAAAGAGCTGCGCGGGATCAGTGTTGGAGCCCAAGAAAAACGGCGCAACAAAGTAAGCGACGTGGGAGCAACAAGACTGAACGATGCAGTAAAGAGCTGCGCGGAATCAGAGTTAGCAACCAAGAAAAAACGGCGCAATAAAAGAAGTATTTTCTTTAACGGCGGGAATCAGCGACTGGGCTACGCAGGAAAAAGAGCTGCGTGGGGAAAGTGGAAAAATAAAACCCACAGCAGCGCAACATTACAACTTGCGGCGACACGAGATAAAGAAAAAAAAACAACCCTCAAAGTGTGGCTTTGCGAAGTCACAGAGGAAAATCAAATAAAAGCAAGAGTTTCTAAAAATAAACGAAATCAAGGAAGCAACCAGATTGTGTCAACATCTGGACGTTGAAGAAGAAAGCGACGTGGGAGTCAGCGACTGGACGACACAGGGAAAGATTTGCGCGGGTCAAAGTTGACAACCCAGAATAACGGCGCAAAAAAAAATAGTTCTGTGGAACTAATAAAAAAAGGAAGCGCTACGTTGGAAAGTGGTAAAACGGAACCCACAGCAGCACCGCTTTGTAACGTGCGGCAACACGAGAAAATAGGCAACAGGAGTTGCTAAAAATAAATAGAAATAAAATAAAAACAAAATAAAATACTTCAAAATGGTGTATACTCGGGAGCAGCTCAATGCAGTGGAGGCTAGTCACTATGCCATATACACACAATTGAAAAGCTGGGGCGAAGAAATAAAAGAGGACAAATGCCCAAGTTTGGATTGGGCGACAAAAATTCAAGAGCAATGGGAATCGTTCAAGAAACAAGATAAGATTCTATAGAAAAACTTATCCTTTTGGGCAGAAGATTATTTTATGGATGGAACCTTTGGGAGAACTCAAGCTATACAAAATGAAACAAGTGGGAAAGGCTATAGTCGAGCTCCCGACTATAGGATACCCGTTACTTACATATACAAATTAAAATTTTTTTATTGCATGCTTTTAGGCATTTTAATTGCTTAAAAGCTTTAATCAGCCAGTACCACCAGTTCGATTCTAGCTCTCGTAGAGATCGGACCTGTTTTTTTTCCCAAATTTTTCTCAAAGTTTCGGAAATTTTGTCAATTTTATCAAAAAGAAAAATTGGTAAAAACAAAAAAAAAAAAAAAAAAAAAAACCCATTTTATAAAAATATAAATTATCCAACGACGCCTCGTGACGCTGGGCAATCGCAAGTTTGTGCCACACACATTTTGCGAGTTGCCCAAAAATGGATGGAGACTCACCCGATCACCCCCATATTAGTGATGAAAATATGAGACAAATAGCTGGTACTGCTGCAGATCTGCGCACCAGCTTAGCCAAGGACCAACACAGCAATAACTCAAACACGATCTCACGTGAGCAAATGTTATTGGTAGCTGGAAAAACACCGTCTGAGATTCGGGATGAATGCCGATCTGAAATTCAACGCTCTACACGCACCGAGTCCCAAAATTCTTCCATGGCATCTGCTACAATAAGCAGCATCTGCTCTGGTACAGGTATTGATAGCCAAGAAAACGCCATATTAACTGCAACAGAAAATCTAAGCACTGCTGCCGCAAAATTGTTGGGAGCTCAAAAACAGCGATCGGGTAAGAGGAAAAATAATATGCCCATGTCACCCACTTCTAACTCGAAGCGAGCAAGCGGCAGCCAGATTCTGCGCTCGCCCACACCCTCTACAAGCCAACAATCAAACTCTAGCAATAGATTTGCCATTCTTGATTCGGACATCCCAGACCTTCCAAGTGATAGAGAGGATGTTGAAGTCCCAATGAATGAAGATGCAGACGACACTGATCTTATGAATGAACAACACGAAGCTGCCAACACAGTCCAAAACTCGCAAGGAGGAACAACTAACACCGGAAATCCGTTTAAGGGTGCCCCAAAACCACCGCAAATAGTTGTCAATGTTTGCAACTTAAATGACCTATTTGAGCTTATAGGAGAAATTACAAGTTTGAATAACGTCGTCGTCAAAGCTAACCAAGGAGAAACAGTTAGAATCTTCCCCAAAGACAGTGACACATATAGAGCCATTGTAAACCAAATGGATGCCATCGGATTAGAATTCCACACATACCAAATGAAGACGGAAAAGCCACACCGAATCGTAGTTAGGGACCTACATCATAGCACCCAAAATCATGACATTTGCACCGAATTAAAAAAATTGGGCTTTGAGGTTCTTCACATCCATAATCCGAGCTCAAGAATCAATAGAGATGAAAAACTTAATATTTTCTTCATTAATATTAAACCATGTGCAAAAATTAATGATATCTACCAAGTTAGGACTCTTTGCCGTCAAAAAATAAGGATTGAAAGGATGCGAAAATCAACAGAAATTGCACAATGTCGTCGATGCCAGGATTACGGACACACAGCTAAATACTGCCGCCGCCATCCCAATTGTGCCAGATGTGGTGAAAGTCACCAAACTTCCCAACGCTCACGCCCCAAAGACGCAGAGCCAACCTGTGTCCACTGTTCTGGAAACCATACGGCCCGTTACAAAGGTTGTCAATGGTACCAGGATTTTCTCCGCCGATCAATGGGGCCTACAAAGAAGGATAATAATTGAAACATGATGCGTCCCTCAAATACCCAAGTGCCTCATTCGCTTCCTAGAGACCAGCAACACTTTCCTACCCTGCAGTCTGGTCGCGGCAACAGGACAAATAACGCAGCCACACAGCATCAGCAGCATTTGACTCAACAACAGCGAGTTCAGCATCATCCATCTGTTGGTACTGGAAGAATCACAGGAATCTCCTATGCTGCAGTAGCTGGAGGCAATTCAAATGCAATATCGAGCAAAGATGGGCCTGCTCAGCGTCGTCTACATAGTATGCAAGCACAACAGTTATTGCAGCAACAGAACTCATGCGATGTTCAGACACTGCTGCAACAACAACAGAAACAGTTTCAGGAATGGCAACAGCAGCTACAACAACAGCAGCAACAGCAGTTTCCTATGTGGCTACAACAACAGCAGCAAGAACAGAAACAGCACAACAGTCAAATCAACCAACGCTTTGAAGAGCTTGAAAAAATAGTTTTTGGAATGGCCAATTTACTTAAGAAACTGTCTGGGACTGAACTAAATCCTCAGTCTCAAAGCAACGTTTCAATTTCAAAATGAACTCACTAAAAGTTCTTATCTGGAATGCTAACGGCATTTCAGGAAAAGCGCAAGAAGTCGAGCTCTTCGCGAACAACAACAACATTGACATTCTTCTTCTCACTGAGCTCAGGGTTAACCGAAGGGAAGCTGTAAAAATATATGGATATACCTTTTATCCAGCTTTCAAGCCATCCCAAAATAATAACAGCGTTGGCGGGGCAGCGGTTTTGGTGAGGACCTCTCTTCGTCACTTTCCGCAAAGGGTCATTCAGACACGCAGCATGCAAATGTCTTCAGTAAAAGTAGCCACAGGCCTGGGTGACGTGGAGTTCAGCGCTATTTACTGTCCTCCAAGAACAAGGATTGAAGAAAGACATTTTGTCGATACACTTCGTGCTTGCGGTCAAAGATATCTGGTTGGCGGTGACTGGAATGCGCGACATTGGCTGTGGGGAGACACTCACAACTCACCAAGGGGGCGAGAGCTAGCAGATGCCATCTCTGCCACTGGCGCTAAGATCCTTGCAACTGGATCACCCACCAGATACCCTTGCGTGCGCAATCACAGGCCCTCCTGCTTGGACTTTGCATTACATCATGGAATACCTGACCATCGAGCTACAATAACTCAGAGCTGGGATTTGGACTCCGATCATCTGGCCCTAGTCATCAGTATTGCGACAGTTGGTGTTAACGCCAATCCAAGCCCTCGCCTAGTCACCAAGCACACCGACTTACTAGCCTTTAGGCAACATTTGGAGAGCTCGATTCAGCTGAACACTCAGTTAAATTCTGGTAAAGATATTGTGATGGCTGTCGATTACTTCACAGAAACTGTTTACAGGGCTGCGGCTGCCTCAACGCCTCCTGATCCTCCGGCAGGCACCAACTATGGGATAGTGCTGACAAGAGAGGCCAGAGAGCTCTTGGCACAAAAACGGAGACTCCGAAGACGCGCAATCCGCACTCAAGACCCTTGGGACCGCATTCTTTGGAACCGAGCTGCTAAACAATTACGGAATGTTGTGCGAGAACTGCGAAGCAACTTCTTTGAGGAAAGGCTTACACTATAGATGCTGGATATTCACTTTGGAAGTGCACTAAGTCCCTTATGAGGCAGCCGTTTAGACAAGTTCCTGTCAGGTGTCCAAGCGGCGAACTTGCCAGAAATGAAGAAGAGCAGGCCAATTCTTTTGCTCACCACTTAGAGGCCAGGTTCACCCATTTCCAATTCGCCACGGAGGAGCAGTGCAGAGAGACCAACGACAGTCTCCAGACCCCACTTCAGATGTCCCTTCCTATCAAACCAGCCAGAGTCGATGAGATTGCTGAAGTCATAAAGTTCCTTCCGAGGAAAAAGGCTCCTGGCATTGACAGGGTGTGCAACACCACATTAAAGGCCCTGCCTACTCGGGCGCTTCTCTTCATAGCGCTTATCTTTAACGCAATGTTTAGGGTACAGGTCTTTCCGAAGCAGTGGAAGATGGCAGGAATACTAATGATCCATAAGCCTGGAAAACCTGAAGATGACCCTGAGTCGTATCGGCCAATAAGTCTCCTGTCTTCCTTATCTAAAGTATGGGAGAGACTCGTTGCAAACCGACTCAATGCTATTATCAAGGAGTGTCGCATTCTGCCGGACCATCAGTTTGGATTTCGGGAGGGACACGGCACAGTGGAGCAGGTCCACAGATTGGCAAAGCACATCCTTCAGGCTTTTGATGACCTTGAGTACTGCAATGCTGCTTTCTTTGATATGCAGCAAGCATTTGATAGAGTCTGGCATGTTGGCCTTTTAAGCAAAATTAAAAATCTGTTCCCTGCACCATACTATGGAGTCCTACGCTCTTACTTGGAAGAACGACAGTTCATGGTTAGGGTCAGGAACACCTTTTCGAATCCCTGCTTTATGAGAGCTGGAGTTCCACAGGGCAGCGTCCTTGCCCCGCTGCTCTACTCAATATATACAGCAGATCTACCCCGCCCCAGTGAGCAACATATGGAGGATCCCAGGAAGGCGCTTCTTGCTACTTACGCGGACGACATTGCCCTGCTCTACAGCTCCAAATGCCGCACGGAGGCAGCAAGTGGAATACAAGAGTACACCAACGCTCTGGCAGCTTGGTGCAGAAGGTGGAACTTAAAGATCAATCCACAGAAGACCACCAATCCCTGCTTTACTTTGAAGACACTCATCGATCACACTCCACCTATACAGCTAGAAGGCGTAACTATTGATCAACCAACGGAGGCAAAATATCTCGGCATCGTCCTTGACAAGCGCCTTACTTTTGGTCCCCACCTGAAAGCTACGGCTGGAAAATGTGGCCAAAGGATGCAGCAATTGCGGTGGCTCATCAATCGAAGAAGCACCATGACACTCAGGGCCAAAAGAGCAGTCTACGTTCACTGTGTCGCCCCGATCTGGCTCTATGGTGTGCAGATTTGGGGAATTGCTGCCAAATCCAACTACAGGCGCATTCAGACCTTGCAGAACCGTGCAATGCGACAAATAACAAACTGCCCCTGGTATGTACGTGGCTCCACTCTTCACCGTGACCTCAAACTTCACACAGTGGAGGAGCAGATCGGAAGGCACACCAGCAGATATAGTGATCGACTGATAAGACACCAAAGTGTACTCGCCAGACGACTTCTCCCAGCCAGGCCTTTAAGGCGTTTAAAAAGATTGGGCTTCGCCAAAACAATTGGCCAAATCCCTCAGGCGCCCTCATAATATCTGATATTCTTTGCAAGTCCTTTGCGTTACGCAAGAGGTTTGGTCCTTATTTTATTTACACTAAATCTGTGTTGGTTATGTTGCTAATTTGTATGCACGGATTCCACACTTACCAAATAAAAGAAATTTCGTTATTGTTAAAAAAAAGCCAGTACCACCTTTCTATTTGTCCGATCTTTTTGGGATTTAGTAGGATGATAGGTAATAACAGTAGCTAACGTTCACCGTTTAAAAAAACATAATATCTTGAAGACTGTGCGTGTGGTGGATTTTCGCGATTTACGGAGGCGGAAAGGGGCGTGGCAAAATTTTGAAACAAACTTGACCTGCGTGGGGTTTATAGAAATCTGTGTGCCAAATTTGGTTGCTCTAGCTCTTATAGTCTCTGATATCTAGGTGCTCACACGGACAGACAGACGGACGGACGGACATGGCTATATCGACTCGGCTGTTGATGCTGATCAAGAATATTTATACTTTATAGGGTCGGAGATGCTTCCTTCTCCCTGTTACATACATTGCAACGAATACAATATCCCCTTTGACTTATTTTTAATAAGTAACGGGTATAAATAGCGAAACATGATATGCGGATAGAAGAATTTAACAGAGCGATATATTCATTGGAAGGAACATTGAACATTTGTGGACAATATCCTCAACAAATCCAAAACGATCAAGACGAGCTCAAAGAAGACTTCGAAAGTCTAACAGAAACTTTCGAAGAACTGAAATCCCACGGGCAAGCAACGTCAACGATGCGAATTCGCTACGAAGAGCTCTATCAAGAAACAAAGGGGATGAAACGTTTTCTAAACTCAGAAAAAACATTACGGAAAGATAGAAAGCGAAGAATACGACATATTCAATTTATGAAAAGTATCCGGAGACACAAACACGTGGTGAAATTGATAAAAATAAAGAGCAAAAAAGAGAGACACCTGAAGAGCCAGAGACAAGGGAAGAGAAAACTGAACAACACACACAATCAAAGGACAAATTGACAAAAAGTGCAATCTGTTCCTCATCCCGTTCAAAAAAGTTCAGCAGATCAAGTGCAAGATGGTCGAGCAAGAAAGTAGCGAAGAGAAGGATAGCGTTAGACAGGCTGAAAATGATACGGATGATGGAGATCACCAAGGCGTTGCGGTAACCAAGAAAATCGTATCCGAAGATGAGCAAAATAATGAGAAGCGAAAACAAGGGCGCACTAATTTGGAACGGACGCTAGGTGAAGCAAAACAAAACCAGCCAAAACAGCTAAAAACGATCGATCAACTTAAGGACTCCAAGCAAAATGAAAGCGTGCAAAAGGAACAAGCGGAACAAGAAGCGGAGGTAAAGGAATATCAGCATATGAAAAAACCAAAGAACAGAGATAAAACTACTTTGGACAATGTCACAGAGGAGCAGTCCAAGCAAACAAAACATCGAGAAGAAGAGGTGCAAAAGGAAAGGATAAATGCCAATTTATCCCGCCGGCAAGTCCTCACTTCGGAGGAATTGGAGACAGCACACTCAAGTACGAGGACAGGCTTGCACCAATTGAAGCTATAATGAACTCTCGGCTGATATATCCGATCATTTTCTAATCGGAAGACCGATGTTGGAGAAGAAAGAAACTAAAAGCGTGAAGAAAATTTGGTTAACGGATCGTTGGAAATTACTATCGATAATGAAAACACACCTTTGGCAAAAATGGAAAGACGAATACTTGATTACAAGCACGATAAAAATGGCAAAAAGAGTCATCAGATTTAGAAGCGCGCAGACAGTACTAGTGAAAAACGAGAGCACAAGTCCGACAAAATGGCCACTTGGACGAGTAGAAGAAACTCACCCAGGTGTAGATGGAAAAATCCAGTATGCAAGTTTCAACAAGTAGCATCCGAACACATATGGACCTAGCTGCAGTCCCGAAACACTTGGTTACTCAAGTTGTCAACAAACCAATTCTGGAATGGACCTGCGGAAGTCAACACAGTCAAGTGCTAAAAATAACAGCACAAGACATCTTGCAGCTATAAGAAGGATGCACTGCCGGTCAAGACAAGCACTTACTGACCGCATCTCAAGTAATTACAACAGCGGATGACATTCAACATCAAGCAGCTCCATTAATTAAGGTGGCAAATAATATTTCACTTAATAAAGTAAAAGCCATATCCAATAAGCTAATAAATAATGTAGAAGAAATGAATAATATTAAGAAATTATAAGATGAACAAAAACTTGATAACTTGATAAGGTTAAGAGACAATGAATTTCACCATGTATTAGGACACACCTCCTAAACACTAATAATTATTGGAATGATAGCTTTAGGTACAATGTTTATAATAAGGAAATGTAAGATAGATAAACAAATAATAATATAGTCTTCGGATCACCACCAACAACATCCACTTAAGCATGGCCCCCCGCAAAATGTTCATAAATGAACATACTTTTTGAGCAACCCTCGGAATGCGACGCCACATGTGCAACACTCAAGTGACACAAAAGGGTCACGACGGCATAGAATTAACACACGGGACGGAATCCCGGCTCTCAGCAATAAAAAGATCAAATAAACATAAGCGAGCCTGCATGTATGTGAGAGCAGAAAAGATCATAGAGCAGAAAGAGTTAAAGATATGTAGAGCAGATAAGAACATAGAGCACAAGGGTAAGAAGGAGTAAAAGATATGTGTTAAATAGTTATTACATAAGACAAGATCAGACTAGACAAAGAGTAAAAGAGACCCAAACATAACATAAGACAACTTTCGACTCTATCTAAATAATTACATAAGACAATACAATAAGTAGGAAGAAGTCAGAAATATATTAACACGATATCTAACTCTGCTTATTAGTACATAAGAAATCCTTTAAAAACGCATACAACTCAATAAACGAGGTCAGTTCTTAAATTCTACTCGAGTGTTTTAGTTAGGGATTGGCACGCGTGCAGAACCATTAAGATTCTCAGCCAGCAATTAACTTTGCGGCAAAGACTTGATACCTTTGCATCCATATGGTTCTTCGAGCAATTTAGCTCAGTGACTGCCAACTGTAGCAGATATTTTAATCGGCATCGCGCAGATCAAGTCCATTTATCGAACCTATTGTGCATCGTGACAAAGTTAGGGATAAAAAAAAAAATATATATATAATATTATCCTGCTACCACGATTGACGGCAGCGTGGGACTGGACGAACGGCGGTGGAGCTTCAAACGACAAGCGACGCTGGAAAAGAGCGGCGAGGGAATCAGCATCGAAGCGTAAAAAGAGCAGCGCGGTGTTGCGCGGGATCAGAGCTGATCAACAATAAGTAAGCGACGTGGGAACAGCGACTGGACGACGCAGTAAAGAGCTGCGCGGGATCAGTGTTGGAGCCCAAGAAAAACGGCGCAACAAAGTAAGCGACGTGGGAGCAACAAGACTGAACGATGCAGTAAAGAGCTGCGCGGAATCAGAGTTAGCAACCAAGAAAAAACGTCGCAATAAAAGAAATATTTTCTTTAACGGCGGGAATCAGCGACTGGGCTACGCAGGAAAAAGAGCTGCGTGGGGAAAGTGGAAAAATAAAACCCACAGCAGCGCAACATTACAACTTGCGGCGACACGAGATAAAGAAAAAAAAACAACCCTCAAAGTGTGGCTTTGCGAAGTCACAGAGAAAAATCAAATAAAAGCAAAAGTTTCTAAAAATAAACGAAATCAAGGAAGCAACCAGATTGTGTCAACATCTGGACGTTGAAGAAGAAAGCGACGTGGGAGTCAGCGACTGGACGACACAGGGAAAGATCTGCGCGGGTCAAAGTTGACAACCCAGAATAACGGCGCAAAAAAAAATAGTTCTGTGGAACTAATAAAAAAAGGAAGCGCTACGTTGGAAAGTGGTAAAACGGAACCCACAGCAGCACCGCTTTGTAACGTGCGGCGACACGAGAAAATAGGCAACAGGAGTTGCTAAAAATAAATAGAAATAAAATAAAAACAAAATAAAATACTTCAAAATGGTGTATACTCGGGAGCAGCTCAATGCAGTGGAGGCTAGTCACTATGCCATATACACACAATTGAAAAGCTGGGGAAAAGCTGGAAATTGAAATAAAAGAGGACAAATGCCCAAGTTTGGATTGGGCGACAAAAATTCAAGAGCAATGGGAATCGTTCAAGAAACAAGATAAGATTCTATAGAAAAACTTATCCTTTTGGGCAGAAGATTATTTTATGGATGGAACCTTTGGGAGAACCCAAGCTATACAAAATGAAACAAGTGGGAAAGGCTATAGTCGAGCTCCCGACTTACATATACAAATTAAAATTTTTTTATTGCATGCTTTTAGGCATTTTAATTGCTTAAAAGCTTTAATCAGCCAGTACCACCAGTTCGATTCTAGCTCTCGTAGAGATCGGACCTGTTTTTTTTCCCAAATTTTTCTCAAAGTTTCGGAAATTTTGTCAATTTTATCAAAAAGAAAAATTGGTAAAAACAAAAAAAAAAAAAAAAAAAAACCCATTTTATAAAAATATAAATTATCCAACGACGCCTCGTGACGCTGGGCAATCGCAAGTTTGTGCCACACACATTTTGCGAGTTGCCCAAAAATGGATGGAGACTCACCCGATCACCCCCATATTAGTGATGAAAATATGAGACAAATAGCTGGTACTGCTGCAGATCTGCGCACCAGCTTAGCCAAGGACCAACACAGCAATAACTCAAACACGATCTCACGTGAGCAAATGTTATTGGTAGCTGGAAAAACACCGTCTGAGATTCGGGATGAATGCCGATCTGAAATTCAACGCTCTACACGCACCGAGTCCCAAAATTCTTCCATGGCATCTGCTACAATAAGCAATTTAGCTCAGTGACTGCCAACTGTAGCAGATATTTTAATCGGCATCGCGCAGATCAAGTCCATTTATCGAACCTTTTGTGCATCGTGACAAAGTTAGGGATAAAAAAAAAAATATATATATAATATTATCCTGCTACCACGATTGACGGCAGCGTGGGACTGGACGAACGGCGGTGGAGCTTCAAACGACAAGCGACGCTGGAAAAGAGCGGCGAGGGAATCAGCATCGAAGCGTAAAAAGAGCAGCGCGGTGTTGCGCGGGATCAGAGCTGATCAACAATAAGTAAGCGACGTGGGAACAGCGACTGGACGACGCAGTAAAGAGCTGCGCGGGATCAGTGTTGGAGCCCAAGAAAAACGGCGCAACAAAGTAAGCGACGTGGGAGCAACAAGACTGAACGATGCAGTAAAGAGCTGCGCGGAATCAGAGTTAGCAACCAAGAAAAAACGTCGCAATAAAAGAAATATTTTCTTTAACGGCGGGAATCAGCGACTGGGCTACGCAGGAAAAAGAGCTGCGTGGGGAAAGTGGAAAAATAAAACCCACAGCAGCGCAACATTACAACTTGCGGCGACACGAGATAAAGAAAAAAAAACAACCCTCAAAGTGTGGCTTTGCGAAGTCACAGAGGAAAATCAAATAAAAGCAAAAGTTTCTAAAAATAAACGAAATCAAGGAAGCAACCAGATTGTGTCAACATCTGGACGTTGAAGAAGAAAGCGACGTGGGAGTCAGCGACTGGACGACACAGGGAAAGATCTGCGCGGGTCAAAGTTGACAACCCAGAATAACGGCGCAAAAAAAAATAGTTCTGTGGAACTAATAAAAAAAGGAAGCGCTACGTTGGAAAGTGGTAAAACGGAACCCACAGCAGCACCGCTTTGTAACGTGCGGCGACACGAGAAAATAGGCAACAGGAGTTGCTAAAAATAAATAGAAATAAAATAAAAACAAAATAAAATACTTCAAAATGGTGTATACTCGGGAGCAGCTCAATGCAGTGGAGGCTAGTCACTATGCCATATACACACAATTGAAAAGCTGGGGCGAAGAAATAAAAGAGGACAAATGCCCAAGTTTGGATTGGGCGACAAAAATTCAAGAGCAATGGGAATCGTTCAAGAAACAAGATAAGATTCTATAGAAAAACTTATCCTTTTGGGCAGAAGATTATTTTATGGATGGAACCTTTGGGAGAACCCAAGCTATACAAAATGAAACAAGTGGGAAAGGCTATAGTCGAGCTCCCGACTTACATATACAAATTAAAATTTTTTTATTGCATGCTTTTAGGCATTTTAATTGCTTAAAAGCTTTAATCAGCCAGTACCACCAGTTCGATTCTAGCTCTCGTAGAGATCGGACCTGTTTTTTTCCCAAATTTTTCTCAAAGTTTCGGAAATTTTGTCAATTTTATCAAAAAGAAAAATTGGTAAAAACAAAAAAAAAAAAAAAAAAAAAAACCCATTTTATAAAAATATAAATTATCCAACGACGCCTCGTGACGCTGGGCAATCGCAAGTTTGTGCCACACACATTTTGCGAGTTGCCCAAAAATGGATGGAGACTCACCCGATCACCCCCATATTAGTGATGAAAATATGAGACAAATAGCTGGTACTGCTGCAGATCTGCGCACCAGCTTAGCCAAGGACCAACACAGCAATAACTCAAACACGATCTCACGTGAGCAAATGTTATTGGTAGCTGGAAAAACACCGTCTGAGATTCGGGATGAATGCCGATCTGAAATTCAACGCTCTACACGCACCGAGTCCCAAAATTCTTCCATGGCATCTGCTACAATAAGCAGCATCTGCTCTGGTACAGGTATTGATAGCCAAGAAAACGCCATATTAACTGCAACAGAAAATCTAAGCACTGCTGCCGCAAAATTGTTGGGAGCTCAAAAACAGCGATCGGGTAAGAGGAAAAATAATATGCCCATGTCACCCACTTCTAACTCGAAGCGAGCAAGCGGCAGCCAGATTCTGCGCTCGCCCACACCCTCTACAAGCCAACAATCAAACTCTAGCAATAGATTTGCCATTCTTGATTCGGACATCCCAGACCTTCCAAGTGATAGAGAGGATGTTGAAGTCCCAATGAATGAAGATGCAGACGACACTGATCTTATGAATGAACAACACGAAGCTGCCAACACAGTCCAAAACTCGCAAGGAGGAACAACTAACACCGGAAATCCGTTTAAGGGTGCCCCAAAACCACCGCAAATAGTTGTCAATGTTTGCAACTTAAATGACCTATTTGAGCTTATAGGAGAAATTACAAGTTTGAATAACGTCGTCGTCAAAGCTAACCAAGGAGAAACAGTTAGAATCTTCCCCAAAGACAGTGACACATATAGAGCCATTGTAAACCAAATGGATGCCATCGGATTAGAATTCCACACATACCAAATGAAGACGGAAAAGCCACACCGAATCGTAGTTAGGGACCTACATCATAGCACCCAAAATCATGACATTTGCACCGAATTAAAAAAATTGGGCTTTGAGGTTCTTCACATCCATAATCCGAGCTCAAGAATCAATAGAGATGAAAAACTTAATATTTTCTTCATTAATATTAAACCATGTGCAAAAATTAATGATATCTACCAAGTTAGGACTCTTTGCCGTCAAAAAATAAGGATTGAAAGGATGCGAAAATCAACAGAAATTGCACAATGTCGTCGATGCCAGGATTACGGACACACAGCTAAATACTGCCGCCGCCATCCCAATTGTGCCAGATGTGGTGAAAGTCACCAAACTTCCCAACGCTCACGCCCCAAAGACGCAGAGCCAACCTGTGTCCACTGTTCTGGAAACCATACGGCCCGTTACAAAGGTTGTCAATGGTACCAGGATTTTCTCCGCCGATCAATGGGGCCTACAAAGAAGGATAATAATTGAAACATGATGCGTCCCTCAAATACCCAAGTGCCTCATTCGCTTCCTAGAGACCAGCAACACTTTCCTACCCTGCAGTCTGGTCGCGGCAACAGGACAAATAACGCAGCCACACAGCATCAGCAGCATTTGACTCAACAACAGCGAGTTCAGCATCATCCATCTGTTGGTACTGGAAGAATCACAGGAATCTCCTATGCTGCAGTAGCTGGAGGCAATTCAAATGCAATATCGAGCAAAGATGGGCCTGCTCAGCGTCGTCTACATAGTATGCAAGCACAACAGTTATTGCAGCAACAGAACTCATGCGATGTTCAGACACTGCTGCAACAACAACAGAAACAGTTTCAGGAATGGCAACAGCAGCTACAACAACAGCAGCAACAGCAGTTTCCTATGTGGCTACAACAACAGCAGCAAGAACAGAAACAGCACAACAGTCAAATCAACCAACGCTTTGAAGAGCTTGAAAAAATAGTTTTTGGAATGGCCAATTTACTTAAGAAACTGTCTGGGACTGAACTAAATCCTCAGTCTCAAAGCAACGTTTCAATTTCAAAATGAACTCACTAAAAGTTCTTATCTGGAATGCTAACGGCATTTCAGGAAAAGCGCAAGAAGTCGAGCTCTTCGCGAACAACAACAACATTGACATTCTTCTTCTCACTGAGCTCAGGGTTAACCGAAGGGAAGCTGTAAAAATATATGGATATACCTTTTATCCAGCTTTCAAGCCATCCCAAAATAATAACAGCGTTGGCGGGGCAGCGGTTTTGGTGAGGACCTCTCTTCGTCACTTTCCGCAAAGGGTCATTCAGACACGCAGCATGCAAATGTCTTCAGTAAAAGTAGCCACAGGCCTGGGTGACGTGGAGTTCAGCGCTATTTACTGTCCTCCAAGAACAAGGATTGAAGAAAGACATTTTGTCGATACACTTCGTGCTTGCGGTCAAAGATATCTGGTTGGCGGTGACTGGAATGCGCGACATTGGCTGTGGGGAGACACTCACAACTCACCAAGGGGGCGAGAGCTAGCAGATGCCATCTCTGCCACTGGCGCTAAGATCCTTGCAACTGGATCACCCACCAGATACCCTTACGTGCGCAATCACAGGCCCTCCTGCTTGGACTTTGCATTACATCATGGAATACCTGACCATCGAGCTACAATAACTCAGAGCTGGGATTTGGACTCCGATCATCTGGCCCTAGTCATCAGTATTGCGACAGTTGGTGTTAACGCCAATCCAAGCCCTCGCCTAGTCACCAAGCACACCGACTTACTAGCCTTTAGGCAACATTTGGAGAGCTCGATTCAGCTGAACACTCAGTTAAATTCTGGTAAAGATATTGAGATGGCTGTCGATTACTTCACAGAAACTGTTTACAGGGCTGCTGCTGCCTCAACGCCTCCTGATCCTCCGGCAGGCACCAACTATGGGATAGTGCTGACAAGAGAGGCCAGAGAGCTCTTGGCACAAAAACGGAGACTCCGAAGACGCGCAATCCGCACTCAAGACCCTTGGGACCGCATTCTTTGGAACCGAGCTGCTAAACAATTACGGAATGTTGTGCGAGAACTGCGAAGCAACTTCTTTGAGGAAAGGCTTACACTATAGATGCTGGATATTCACTTTGGAAGTGCACTAAGTCCCTTATGAGGCAGCCGTTTAGACAAGTTCCTGTCAGGTGTCCAAGCGGCGAACTTGCCAGAAATGAAGAAGAGCAGGCCAATTCTTTTGCTCACCACTTAGAGGCCAGGTTCACCCATTTCCAATTCGCCACGGAGGAGCAGTGCAGAGAGACCAACGACAGTCTCCAGACCCCACTTCAGATGTCCCTTCCTATCAAACCAGCCAGAGTCGATGAGATTGCTGAAGTCATAAAGTTCCTTCCGAGGAAAAAGGCTCCTGGCATTGACAGGGTGTGCAACACCACATTAAAGGCCCTGCCTACTCGGGCGCTTCTCTTCATAGCGCTTATCTTTAACGCAATATTTAGGGTACAGGTCTTTCCGAAGCAGTGGAAGATGGCAGGAATACTAATGATCCATAAGCCTGGAAAACCTGAAGATGACCCTGAGTCGTATCGGCCAATAAGTCTCCTGTCTTCCTTATCTAAAGTATGGGAGAGACTCGTTGCAAACCGACTCAATGCTATTATCAAGGAGTGTCGCATTCTGCCGGACCATCAGTTTGGATTTCGGGAGGGACACGGCACAGTGGAGCAGGTCCACAGATTGGCAAAGCACATCCTTCAGGCTTTTGATGACCTTGAGTACTGCAATGCTGCTTTCTTTGATATGCAGCAAGCATTTGATAGAGTCTGGCATGTTGGCCTTTTAAGCAAAATTAAAAATCTGTTCCCTGCACCATACTATGGAGTCCTACGCTCTTACTTGGAAGAACGACAGTTCATGGTTAGGGTCAGGAACACCTTTTCGAATCCCTGCTTTATGAGAGCTGGAGTTCCACAGGGCAGCGTCCTTGCCCCGCTGCTCTACTCAATATATACAGCAGATCTACCCCGCCCCAGTGAGCAACATATGGAGGATCCCAGGAAGGCGCTTCTTGCTACTTACGCGGACGACATTGCCCTGCTCTACAGCTCCAAATGCCGCACGGAGGCAGCAAGTGGAATACAAGAGTACACCAACGCTCTGGCAGCTTGGTGCAGAAGGTGGAACTTAAAGATCAATCCACAGAAGACCACCAATCCCTGCTTTACTTTGAAGACACTCATCGATCACACTCCACCTATACAGCTAGAAGGCGTAACTATTGATCAACCAACGGAGGCAAAATATCTCGGCATCGTCCTTGACAAGCGCCTTACTTTTGGTCCCCACCTGAAAGCTACGGCTGGAAAATGTGGCCAAAGGATGCAGCAATTGCGGTGGCTCATCAATCGAAGAAGCACCATGACACTCAGGGCCAAAAGAGCAGTCTACGTTCACTGTGTCGCCCCGATCTGGCTCTATGGTGTGCAGATTTGGGGAATTGCTGCCAAATCCAACTACAGGCGCATTCAGACCTTGCAGAACCGTGCAATGCGACAAATAACAAACTGCCCCTGGTATGTACGTGGCTCCACTCTTCACCGTGACCTCAAACTTCACACAGTGGAGGAGCAGATCGGAAGGCACACCAGCAGATATAGTGATCGACTGATAAGACACCAAAGTGTACTCGCCAGACGACTTCTCCCAGCCAGGCCTTTAAGGCGTTTAAAAAGATTGGGCTTCGCCAAAACAATTGGCCAAATCCCTCAGGCGCCCTCATAATATCTGATATTCTTTGCAAGTCCTTTGCGTTACGCAAGAGGTTTGGTCCTTATTTTATTTACACTAAATCTGTGTTGGTTATGTTGCTAATTTGTATGCACGGATTCCACACTTACCAAATAAAAGAAATTTCGTTATTGTTAAAAAAAAGCCAGTACCACCTTTCTATTTGTCCGATCTTTTTGGGATTTAGTAGGATGATAGGTAATAACAGTAGCTAACGTTCACCGTTTAAAAAAACATAATATCTTGAAGACTGTGCGTGTGGTGGATTTTCGCGATTTACGGAGGCGGAAAGGGGCGTGGCAAAATTTTGAAACAAACTTGACCTGCGTGGGGTTTATAGAAATCTGTGTGCCAAATTTGGTTGCTCTAGCTCTTATAGTCTCTGAGATCTAGGTGCTCACACGGACAGACAGACGGACGGACGGACATGGCTATATCGACTCGGCTGTTGATGCTGATCAAGAATATTTATACTTTATAGGGTCGGAGATGCTTCCTTCTCCCTGTTACATACATTGCAACGAATACAATATCCCCTTTGACTTATTTTTAATAAGTAACGGGTATAAATAGCGAAACATGATATGCGGATAGAAGAATTTAACAGAGCGATATATTCATTGGAAGGAACATTGAACATTTGTGGACAATATCCTCAACAAATCCAAAACGATCAAGACGAGCTCAAAGAAGACTTCGAAAGTCTAACAGAAACTTTCGAAGAACTGAAATCCCACGGGCAAGCAACGTCAACGATGCGAATTCGCTACGAAGAGCTCTATCAAGAAACAAGGGGGATGAAACGTTTTCTAAACTCAGAAAAAACATTACGGAAAGATAGAAAGCGAAGAATACGACATATTCAATTTATGAAAAGTATCCGGAGACACAAACACGTGGTGAAATTGATAAAAATAAAGAGCAAAAAAGAGAGACACCTGAAGAGCCAGAGACAAGGGAAGAGAAAACTGAACAACACACACAATCAAAGGACAAATTGACAAAAAGTGCAATCTGTTCCTCATCCCGTTCAAAAAAGTTCAGCAGATCAAGTGCAAGATGGTCGAGCAAGAAAGTAGCGAAGAGAAGGATAGCGTTAGACAGGCTGAAAATGATACGGATGATGGAGATCACCAAGGCGTTGCGGTAACCAAGAAAATCGTATCCGAAGATGAGCAAAATAATGAGAAGCGAAAACAAGGGCGCACTAATTTGGAACGGACGCTAGGTGAAGCAAAACAAAACCAGCCAAAACAGCTAAAAACGATCGATCAACTTAAGGACTCCAAGCAAAATGAAAGCGTGCAAAAGGAACAAGCGGAACAGGAAGCGGAGGTAAAGGAATATCAGCATATGAAAAAACCAAAGAACAGAGATAAAACTACTTTGGACAATGTCACAGAGGAGCAGTCCAAGCAAACAAAACATCGAGAAGAAGAGGTGCAAAAGGAAAGGATAAATGCCAATTTATCCCGCCGGCAAGTCCTCACTTCGGAGGAATTGGAGACAGCACACTCAAGTACGAGGACAGGCTTGCACCAATTGAAGCTATAATGAACTCTCGGCTGATATATCCGATCATTTTCTAATCGGAAGACCGATGTTGGAGAAGAAAGAAACTAAAAGCGTGAAGAAAATTTGGTTAACGGATCGTTGGAAATTACTATCGATAATGAAAACACACCTTTGGCAAAAATGGAAAGACGAATACTTGATTACAAGCACGATAAAAATGGCAAAAAGAGTCATCAGATTTAGAAGCGCGCAGACAGTACTAGTGAAAAACGAGAGCACAAGTCCGACAAAATGGCCACTTGGACGAGTAGAAGAAACTCACCCAGGTGTAGATGGAAAAATCCAGTATGCAAGTTTCAACAAGTAGCATCCGAACACATATGGACCTAGCTGCAGTCCCGAAACACTTGGTTACTCAAGTTGTCAACAAACCAATTCTGGAATGGACCTGCGGAAGTCAACACAGTCAAGTGCTAAAAATAACAGCACAAGACATCTTGCAGCTATAAGAAGGATGCACTGCCGGTCAAGACAAGCACTTACTGACCGCATCTCAAGTAATTACAACAGCGGATGACATTCAACATCAAGCAGCTCCATTAATTAAGGTGGCAAATAATATTTCACTTAATAAAGTAAAAGCCATATCCAATAAGCTAATAAATAATATAGAAGAAATGAATAATATTAAGAAATTATAAGATGAACAAAAACTTGATAACTTGATAAGGTTAAGAGACAATGAATTTCACCATGTATTAGGACACACCTCCTAAACACTAATAATTATTGGAATGATAGCTTTAGGTACAATGTTTATAATAAGGAAATGTAAGATAGATAAACAAATAATAATATAGTCTTCGGATCACCACCAACAACATCCACTTAAGCATGGCCCCCCGCAAAATGTTCATAAATGAACATACTTTTTGAGCAACCCTCGGAATGCGACGCCACATGTGCAACACTCAAGTGACACAAAAGGGTCACGACGGCATAGAATTAACACACGGGACGGAATCCCGGCTCTCAGCAATAAAAAGATCAAATAAACATAAGCGAGCCTGCATGTATGTGAGAGCAGAAAAGATCATAGAGCAGAAAGAGTTAAAGATATGTAGAGCAGATAAGAACATAGAGCACAAGGGTAAGAAGGAGTAAAAGATATGTGTTAAATAGTTATTACATAAGACAAGATCAGACTAGACAAAGAGTAAAAGAGACCCAAACATAACATAAGACAACTTTCGACTCTATCTAAATAATTACATAAGACAATACAATAAGTAGGAAGAAGTCAGAAATATATTAACACGATATCTAACTCTGCTTATTAGTACATAAGAAATCCTTTAAAAACGCATACAACTCAATAAACGAGGTCAGTTCTTAAATTCTACTCGAGTGTTTTAGTTAGGGATTGGCACGCGTGCAGAACCATTAAGATTCTCAGCCAGCAATTAACTTTGCGGCAAAGACTTGATACCTTTGCATCCATATGGTCCTTCGAGCAATTTAGCTCAGTGACTGCCAACTGTAGCAGATATTTTAATCGGCATCGCGCAGATCAAGTCCATTTATCGAACCTATTGTGCATCGTGACAAAGTTAGGGATAAAAAAAAAAATATATATATAATATTATCCTGCTACCACGATTGACGGCAGCGTGGGACTGGACGAACGGCGGTGGAGCTTCAAACGACAAGCGACGCTGGAAAAGAGCGGCGAGGGAATCAGCATCGAAGCGTAAAAAGAGCAGCGCGGTGTTGCGCGGGATCAGAGCTGATCAACAATAAGTAAGCGACGTGGGAACAGCGACTGGACGACGCAGTAAAGAGCTGCGCGGGATCAGTGTTGGAGCCCAAGAAAAACGGCGCAACAAAGTAAGCGACGTGGGAGCAACAAGACTGAACGATGCAGTAAAGAGCTGCGCGGAATCAGAGTTAGCAACCAAGAAAAAACGTCGCAATAAAAGAAATATTTTCTTTAACGGCGGGAATCAGCGACTGGGCTACGCAGGAAAAAGAGCTGCGTGGGGAAAGTGGAAAAATAAAACCCACAGCAGCGCAACATTACAACTTGCGGCGACACGAGATAAAGAAAAAAAAACAACCCTCAAAGTGTGGCTTTGCGAAGTCACAGAGGAAAATCAAATAAAAGCAAAAGTTTCTAAAAATAAACGAAATCAAGGAAGCAACCAGATTGTGTCAACATCTGGACGTTGAAGAAGAAAGCGACGTGGGAGTCAGCGACTGGACGACACAGGGAAAGATCTGCGCGGGTCAAAGTTGACAACCCAGAATAACGGCGCAAAAAAAAATAGTTCTGTGGAACTAATAAAAAAAGGAAGCGCTACGTTGGAAAGTGGTAAAACGGAACCCACAGCAGCACCGCTTTGTAACGTGCGGCGACACGAGAAAATAGGCAACAGGAGTTGCTAAAAATAAATAGAAATAAAATAAAAACAAAATAAAATACTTCAAAATGGTGTATACTCGGGAGCAGCTCAATGCAGTGGAGGCTAGTCACTATGCCATATACACACAATTGAAAAGCTGGGGCGAAGAAATAAAAGAGGACAAATGCCCAAGTTTGGATTGGGCGACAAAAATTCAAGAGCAATGGGAATCGTTCAAGAAACAAGATAAGATTCTATAGAAAAACTTATCCTTTTGGGCAGAAGATTATTTTATGGATGGAACCTTTGGGAGAACCGAAGCTATACAAAATGAAACAAGTGGGAAAGGCTATAGTCGAGCTCCCGACTTACATATACAAATTAAAATTTTTTTATTGCATGCTTTTAGGCATTTTAATTGCTTAAAAGCTTTAATCAGCCAGTACCACCAGTTCGATTCTAGCTCTCGTAGAGATCGGACCTGTTTTTTTTCCCAAATTTTTCTCAAAGTTTCGGAAATTTTGTCAATTTTATCAAAAAGAAAAATTGGTAAAAACAAATAAAAAAAAAAAAAAAAAAACCCATTTTATAAAAATATAAATTATCCAACGACGCCTCGTGACGCTGGGCAATCGCAAGTTTGTGCCACACACATTTTGCGAGTTGCCCAAAAATGGATGGAGACTCACCCGTTCACCCCCATATTAGTGATGAAAATATGAGACAAATAGCTGGTACTGCTGCAGATCTGCGCACCAGCTTAGCCAAGGACCAACACAGCAATAACTCAAACACGATCTCACGTGAGCAAATGTTATTGGTAGCTGGAAAAACACCGTCTGAGATTCGGGATGAATGCCGATCTGAAATTCAACGCTCTACACGCACCGAGTCCCAAAATTCTTCCATGGCATCTGCTACAATAAGCAGCATCTGCTCTGGTACAGGTATTGATAGCCAAGAAAACGCCATATTAACTGCAACAGAAAATCTAAGCACTGCTGCCGCAAAATTGTTGGGAGCTCAAAAACAGCGATCGGGTAAGAGGAAAAATAATATGCCCATGTCACCCACTTCTAACTCGAAGCGAGCAAGCGGCAGCCAGATTCTGCGCTCGCCCACACCCTCTACAAGCCAACAATCAAACTCTAGCAATAGATTTGCCATTCTTGATTCGGACATCCCAGACCTTCCAAGTGATAGAGAGGATGTTGAAGTCCCAATTAATGAAGATGCAGACGACACTGATCTTATGAATGAACAACACGAAGCTGCCAACACAGTCCAAAACTCGCAAGGAGGAACAACTAACACCGGAAATCCGTTTAAGGGTGCCCCAAAACCACCGCAAATAGTTGTCAATGTTTGCAACTTAAATGACCTATTTGAGCTTATAGGAGAAGTTACAAGTTTGAATAACGTCGTCGTCAAAGCTAACCAAGGAGAAACAGTTAGAATCTTCCCCAAAGACAGTGACACATATAGAGCCATTGTAAACCAAATGGATGCCATCGGATTAGAATTCCACACATACCAAATGAAGACGGAAAAGCCACACCGAATCGTAGTTAGGGACCTACATCATAGCACCCAAAATCATGACATTTGCACCGAATTAAAAAAATTGGGCTTTGAGGTTCTTCACATCCATAATCCGAGCTCAAGAATCAATAGAGATGAAAAACTTAATATTTTCTTCATTAATATTAAACCATGTGCAAAAATTAATGATATCTACCAAGTTAGGACTCTTTGCCGTCAAAAAATAAGGATTGAAAGGATGCGAAAATCAACAGAAATTGCACAATGTCGTCGATGCCAGGATTACGGACACACAGCTAAATACTGCCGCCGCCATCCCAATTGTGCCAGATGTGGTGAAAGTCACCAAACTTCCCAACGCTCACGCCCCAAAGACGCAGAGCCAACCTGTGTCCACTGTTCTGGAAACCATACGGCCCGTTACAAAGGTTGTCAATGGTACCAGGATTTTCTCCGCCGATCAATGGGGCCTACAAAGAAGGATAATAATTGAAACATGATGCGTCCCTCAAATACCCAAGTGCCTCATTCGCTTCCTAGAGACCAGCAACACTTTCCTACCCTGCAGTCTGGTCGCGGCAACAGGACAAATAACGCAGCCACACAGCATCAGCAGCATTTGACTCAACAACAGCGAGTTCAGCATCATCCATCTGTTGGTACTGGAAGAATCACAGGAATCTCCTATGCTGCAGTAGCTGGAGGCAATTCAAATGCAATATCGAGCAAAGATGGGCCTGCTCAGCGTCGTCTACATAATATGCAAGCACAACAGTTATTGCAGCAACAGAACTCATGCGATGTTCAGACACTGCTGCAACAACAACAGAAACAGTTTCAGGAATGGCAACAGCAGCTACAACAACAGCAGCAACAGCAGTTTCCTATGTGGCTACAACAACAGCAGCAAGAACAGAAACAGCACAACAGTCAAATCAACCAACGCTTTGAAGAGCTTGAAAAAATAGTTTTTGGAATGGCCAATTTACTTAAGAAACTGTCTGGGACTGAACTAAATCCTCAGTCTCAAAGCAACGTTTCAATTTCAAAATGAACTCACTAAAAGTTCTTATCTGGAATGCTAACGGCATTTCAGGAAAAGCGCAAGAAGTCGAGCTCTTCGCGAACAACAACAACATTGACATTCTTCTTCTCACTGAGCTCAGGGTTAACCGAAGGGAAGCTGTAAAAATATATGGATATACCTTTTATCCAGCTTTCAAGCCATCCCAAAATAATAACAGCGTTGGCGGGGCAGCGGTTTTGGTGAGGACCTCTCTTCGTCACTTTCCGCAAAGGGTCATTCAGACACGCAGCATGCAAATGTCTTCAGTAAAAGTAGCCACAGGCCTGGGTGACGTGGAGTTCAGCGCTATTTACTGTCCTCCAAGAACAAGGATTGAAGAAAGACATTTTGTCGATACACTTCGTGCTTGCGGTCAAAGATATCTGGTTGGCGGTGACTGGAATGCGCGACATTGGCTGAGGGGAGACACTCACAACTCACCAAGGGGGCGAGAGCTAGCAGATGCCATCTCTGCCACTGGCGCTAAGATCCTTGCAACTGGATCACCCACCAGATACCCTTACGTGCGCAATCACAGGCCCTCCTGCTTGGACTTTGCATTACATCATGGAATACCTGACCATCGAGCTACAATAACTCAGAGCTGGGATTTGGACTCCGATCATCTGGCCCTAGTCATCAGTATTGCGACAGTTGGTGTTAACGCCAATCCAAGCCCTCGCCTAGTCACCAAGCACACCGACTTACTAGCCTTTAGGCAACATTTGGAGAGCTCGATTCAGCTGAACACTCAGTTAAATTCTGGTGAAGATATTGAGATGGCTGTCGATTACTTCACAGAAACTGTTTACAGGGCTGCGGCTGCCTCAACGCCTCCTGATCCTCCGGCAGGCACCAACTATGGGATAGTGCTGACAAGAGAGGCCAGAGAGCTCTTGGCACAAAAACGGAGACTCCGAAGACGCGCAATCCGCACTCAAGACCCTTGGGACCACATTCTTTGGAACCGAGCTGCTAAACAATTACGGAATGTTGTGCGAGAACTGCGAAGCAACTTGAGGAAAGGCTGGCTTCTATGGATTACACTATAGATGCTGGATATTCACTTTGGAAGTGCACTAAGTCCCTTATGAGGCAGCCGTTTAGACAAGTTCCTGTCAGGTGTCCAAGCGGCGAACTTGCCAGAAATGAAGAAGAGCAGGCCAATTCTTTTGCTCACCACTTAGAGGCCAGGTTCACCCATTTCCAATTCGCCACGGAGGAGCAGTGCAGAGAGACCAACGACAGTCTCCAGACCCCACTTCAGATGTCCCTTCCTATCAAACCAGCCAGAGTCGATGAGATTGCTGAAGTCATAAAGTTCCTTCCGAGGAAAAAGGCTCCTGGCATTGACAGGGTGTGCAACACCACATTAAAGGCCCTGCCTACTCGGGCGCTTCTCTTCATAGCGCTTATCTTTAACGCAATATTTAGGGTACAGGTCTTTCCGAAGCAGTGGAAGATGGCAGGAATACTAATGATCCATAAGCCTGGAAAACCTGAAGATGACCCTAAGTCGTATCGGCCAATAAGTCTCCTATCTTCCTTATCTAAAGTATGGGAGAGACTCGTTGCAAACCGACTCAATGCTATTATCAAGGAGTGTCGCATTCTGCCGGACCATCAGTTTGGATTTCGGGAGGGACACGGCACAGTGGAGCAGGTCCACAGATTGGCAAAGCACATCCTTCAGGCTTTTGATGACCTTGAGTACTGCAATGCTGCTTTCTTTGATATGCAGCAAGCATTTGATAGAGTCTGGCATGTTGGCCTTTTAAGCAAAATTAAAAATCTGTTCCCTGCACCATACTATGGAGTCCTACGCTCTTACTTGGAAGAACGACAGTTCATGGTTAGGGTCAGGAACACCTTTTCGAATCCCTGCTTTATGAGAGCTGGAGTTCCACAGGGCAGCGTCCTTGCCCCGCTGCTCTACTCAATATATACAGCAGATCTACCCCGCCCCAGTGAGCAACATATGGAGGATCCCAGGAAGGCGCTTCTTGCTACTTACGCGGACGACATTGCCCTGCTCTACAGCTCCAAATGCCGCACGGAGGCAGCAAGTGGAATACAAGAGTACACCAACGCTCTGGCAGCTTGGTGCAGAAGGTGGAACTTAAAGATCAATCCACAGAAGACCACCAATCCCTGCTTTACTTTGAAGACACTCATCGATCACACTCCACCTATACAGCTAGAAGGCGTAACTATTGATCAACCAACGGAGGCAAAATATCTCGGCATCGTCCTTGACAAGCGCCTTACTTTTGGTCCCCACCTGAAAGCTACGGCTGGAAAATATGGCCAAAGGATGCAGCAATTGCGGTGGCTCATCAATCGAAGAAGCACCATGACACTCAGGGCCAAAAGAGCAGTCTACGTTCACTGTGTCGCCCCGATCTGGCTCTATGGTGTGCAGATTTGGGGAATTGCTGCCAAATCCAACTACAGGCGCATTCAGACCTTGCAGAACTGTGCAATGCGACAAATAACAAACTGCCCCTGGTATGTACGTGGCTCCACTCTTCACCGTGACCTCAAACTTCACAGATCGGAAGGCACACCAGCAGATATAGTGATCGACTGATAAGACACCAAAGTGTACTCGCCAGACGACTTCTCCCAGCCGGGCCTTTAAGGCGTTTAAAAAGATTGGGCTTCGCCAAAACAATTGGCCAAATCCCTCAGGCGCCCTCATAATATCTGATATTCTTTGCAAGTCCTTTGCGTTACGCAAGAGGTTTGGTCCTTATTTTATTTACACTAAATCTGTGTTGGTTATGTTGCTAATTTGTATGCACGGATTCCACACTTACCAAATAAAAGAAATTTCGTTATTGTTAAAAAAAAGCCAGTACCACCTTTCTATTTGTCCGATCTTTTTGGGATTTAGTAGGATGATAGGTAATAACAGTAGCTAACGTTCACCGTTTAAAAAAACATAATATCTTGAAGACTGTGCGTGTGGTGGATTTTGAAACAAACTTGACCTGCGTGGGGTTTATAGAAATCTGTGTGCCAAATTTGGTTGCTCTAGCTCTTATAGTCTCTGAGATCTAGGCGCTCACACGGACGGACGGACGGACATGGCTATATCGACTCGGCTGTTGATGCTGATCAAGAATATTTATACTTTATAGGGTCGGAGATGCTTCCTTCTCCCTGTTACATACATTGCAACGAATACAATATCCCCTTTGACTTATTTTTAATAAGTAACGGGTATAAATAGCGAAACATGATATGCGGATAGAAGAATTTAACAGAGCGATATATTCATTGGAAGGAACATTGAACATTTGTGGACAATATCCTCAACAAATCCAAAACGATCAAGACGAGCTCAAAGAAGACTTCGAAAGTCTAACAGAAACTTTCGAAGAACTGAAATCCCACGGGCAAGCAACGCCAACGATGCGAATTCGCTACGAAGAGCTCTATCAAGAAACAAGGGGGATGAAACGTTTTCTAAACTCAGAAAAAACATTACGGAAAGATAGAAAGCGAAGAATACGACATATTCAATTTATGAAAAGTATCCGGAGACACAAACACGTGGTGAAATTGATAAAAATAAAGAGCAAAAAAGAGAGACACCTGAAGAGCCAGAGACAAGGGAAGAGAAAACTGAACAACACACACAATCAAAGGACAAATTGACAAAAAGTGCAATCTGTTCCTCATCCCGTTCAAAAAAGTTCAGCAGATCAAGTGCAAGATGGTCGAGCAAGAAAGTAGCGAAGAGAAGGATAGCGTTAGACAGGCTGAAAATGATACGGATGATGGAGATCACCAAGGCGTTGCGGTAACCAAGAAAATCGTATCCGAAGATGAGCAAAATAATGAGAAGCGAAAACAAGGGTGTCTTTACTGCTTATCTTTGCTTATCTGTGTTCTTTTCAATTGTGCATAACTTAATCAGCTGGTGCTTTGTAAGTTTATTTACATTTATTCTTTCGTAAGCGGCGTCTGTGCTGTTTTTGTTGTTGTGCTTTGCCTATTTTCGCCTTCGGTGCTGTGTCAGTGCATTTCGCTTTTGTGTTTTGTGCTCTTAGTTCTTTCCCTCTCTATTCTGCTTTAAACTCTGTTTGTTTACCACTCAAAGTTTTTACTTTAACTCAATTTGAGTGCTTTCATATTTCTCACTCTTGCTTAAACGGTACCTTATTTAACCCAGCGAACATTATGTCGTGCTGCAATAAGTCTTGCTCATTTAAGCAACTGGCGGATTCCACTCATCTTCAATATGTTAGTTGTTGGTTGTGTGAGAATATTATGCATGCCAAGTGTGCTGGCCTTTCTGGACGCGAATGTGATAAAATCAATTCTGCTCCTAAAAAGCATGAAGGTGGCCTAAGATGGGCTTGCCCTGTGTGTTTTGGGATGCAATTTGATTTTACCAGAATGTACAATTCTGTCCGTGTTAAATTCTTAAAGCTAAATAAGGCAGCTAAGCTTCTTGCGAGTGATTTTGACTCAAGCTCTGAATTGCTAAGTCAATTCAATTTTGGGTCAACATCAAATCATTGCACTGATGTTCCGTCTGTTTCTATTTCTTCTGAACTGCGTTCTCCCAATACCAATCCACAAATTCCTTCATTAGATGTATCTTCTACTCTCTCTTTATCCCCTTCTCCCAGTAGATTTTCTAATCGCTCATCTACCCCTTCACTGGATGCATCCGCTCCCCCAGCCACTGATTTAAATACTGTTGCTGGAACTGCGGAAATTGCCTCTGGCCGTCGGAGGAGATCCTCCCGCACCTTGGCTCCCTCTGCTACAGTGATTAACATTATTCCCCCGACTCCCCCTATTCCTCCTACACTATCTGTTGTAGCACCTCGTAGACAAGTTTTCGTGTCTAGACTCTCTTCTGACACAACTTGTGAAACTGTAGCTTCCTATATAGCCAGTAAATCTTCTGCTAATGTATCCGTTACTAAATTTAACTTCTCTGTACCTCGTGAAATTTCCTCATTTAAAATCAGTGTCCCTAACGACGTGTTTCCTACCATATGTGATTCAAATTTTTGGCCGCCTCATATGATTGTTCATGAGTTTAAGCCAAAAAAGCGAACGCATCCTTCACCAATAGCTCTTGTAAATAACTTATCTCCAAATTCTACTCCAAAAAACTAGATTGTCTTACTATACAGTACCAAAATGTTAGAGGACTTCTTTCAAAACTCCAACATTTGTATTTGTGTAGCACTTCTTTCGAGTCTGACATTATCGTTTTTTCTGAAACTTGGCTAAATTCTACTATCTCCGATAGTGAAATTTTTTCAAACAATTTCGTATTATATAGAAAAGATCGGTCGATTCGTCGTGGTGGTGGTGTCCTAATTTCTATCAAATCTACTCTAAACTCAGAAGTCATAATCCTTAACTCTTCTATCGATGCTGAAATAGTTGCTGTTAAAGTAACTCTTCCTTCATCTACTCTTTTCATAACCTGTTCTTATATTCCTCCTGCTTCTGATATACAAGTCTATATGCAACATATTGACTGTATCAACGAAGTATTTTCCCAAGCGCGTGACAATGATGCTGTCGTTGTGATGGGTGATTTTAACTTGCCCTCCATCGAATGGTCATTTTTCAGCAGCGCAAACTACCTTACTCCATCCTCTCAACACGACTTTTTAGATCATTTATTAGGCTTTCCTCTTTTTCAAATAAATGCTGTTACTAACAGTCTAAATAGAACCCTAGATCTTGTTTTCATTAACGATTATCTAAATGCTTCCATCTCCAGGTCGATTCCTATATCTGTGCCTGAAGATCCTTACCATCCCACATTAGAAATTTCTCTCTTTGTTCCTAAACCTTTTAATACACCCGCACCCATATCCTCTGCGCCCCACCGCTGCTTTCGCAAAGGTAATTATATTCATCTTAATCAACTGCTTTCTGCAATTGATTGGTCCTCGGTTGACAATGCAGCTGACATTGATAGCGCTTTAAACTCATTCTATTTAATACTTAATTCCTTATTATACATAACTATTCCCAACTCTTATCGACCATCTACTTCTTCTAAACCACCATGGTTTTCACCCAGACTCTCAAACTTAAAAAATATTAAATCTAAATGTTTTAAAGAGTTTAAGATGTCTGGTTCCAGCCTCGATCTATCTAAATACTCTATTGCTAAATCTAATTTCTTCCTTCTTAACACTCAATGTTATTCTGCTTATATTTCCCGCTGTAAAAGTCAATTTTCATATAACCCTAAATTATTTTACTCTTTTGTTAATTCTAAGCGTAAATCAACGCGTCTTCCTTCTTCTTTTTTCCTTGGTTCTGAAAAAGCAGGTAATGACTCAGCTGCTGCTGATCTATTTGCCAAATTTTTTCAATCCACCTATTCCCCTATTCTTTCTACTAATTCTTCATATCCCTATAACATTAGTTCATCTTCGATTATTTTTGCTCCCCTCATCTCCGAATCTTCCTTATTATCAGCTATTAGGTCTATTAAAGTTTCCTACTCCCCTGGACCTGATAATATCCCAAGTTGTGTATTGAGAGAATGCAGTTCTTCTTTACTTTATCCTTTACTTAAGCTCTTTAATCTTTCAATTACCACCGGGGTATTTCCATCTGTTTGGAAAGAATCTTTTATTATACCCTTGCACAAAAAAGGTGGTAAGTCTGATGTATCTAATTACAGAGGTATTGCAAAGTTGTCGGCTATTCCAAAGCTTTTTGAGAAAATTATCTCAGCAAATTTGCAACACCTCTGTAAATCTGTCATCTCCCCCTTTCAACATGGATTTATCAAGAGTCGGTCTATTACGACCAACTTGTTGGAATTTTCATGCCTTATTAATGATGCATTCCAGAGGAAAATGCAAACTGATGTCATTTATACTGATTTCAGTAAAGCATTTGACTCAGTGAATCATGATCTTTTACTTTTTAAACTTGGTTGCATTGGATTTCCTTCTCCTTTACTTTTCTGGATCTCTTCTTATTTAAAGAATAGAACACAGAAAGTTCTACTCAGATCTACCATATCTAAACCTGTTTCTGTAACTTCTGGAGTTCCTCAAGGTAGTCACCTGGGGCCCTTATTCTTTACACTTTTTATTAACGACCTTCCGTCTATTTTATTAAACTCTCGCATACTAATGTATGCTGACGATGTAAAACTTATCCTGTCTTTTAACGATCCTGCTCAGCTTGATCTACTTCAAAATGATCTAAATTCTATGCAACTTTGGTGCTTGGCTAATCATCTTCCTCTAAACTGTTCTAAGTGTATGTTCATGTCTTTTAGTCGCTTAAAACCCTTTCTTGGTTCTTATACGATTGATAATGTTCCATTACAACGTATATACACCGTTAAAGATCTGGGTGTTCTATTCGATTCTAAACTTAACTTTAATCTTCATATTTCTTCTATCATTAACGTAGCCAAGGGCGTGCTTGGATTCATAAAGCGTTGGTCGAAAGAATTTAACGATCCTTTCACTACCAAACTCCTTTATGTATCCCTTGTACGTCCTATTCTAGAATATTGCTCATGTATTTGGTCCCCTCAATATAGGAACAACGAGGTCCGTATTGAGTCGATCCAGAAGCAATTTCTTCTCTTTGCTCTACGTAGTTTAAATTGGGATCCCAATCTTCGCCTACCTTCTTATTCCAGTAGACTTTTACTTATAAACCTTCCTTCACTATCTGATCGTAGAAAAATGCTTAGTGTATTATTTATACATAATCTTATTAATGGTAACATTGATTCTTCTTTTCTTTTAAGTCGTCTTAACTTCTCTATTCCTTGTAGACCAACTAGAAACTTTCTTCCATTATCTCTTCCTATTTGCACCACTGATTATGCTTTGCACAATCCTTTTCGTGTTTTATGCACGTGTTATAATTCTCTCTTTCATGTGTTCTCTTTGGAACACACTCTGTCTTCTATTAAAATTTGTATTCTCTGTCACCTACGGTCCATCTCTGGCCAACTCTAACTTCGTGTCTTACACCTCAATTCTGTCTACTCTACTCTTATTCATATTCTTCTTTGTTCTGTTGATCTTAAATCTTCTGTCTTTTCACTTGACCTTCTATATTTTTCTACTTTCTATTTCCTATGAAATTTGCAACCAACCCTAGCTGTGAACAGGGGCATAGCTTGCCGGACCGGCTAATAAACTTCCCCCATCGGGTTGCATTTTTCATCCTTACTCTCCATTTAATTTTAAGTTTAAATTAAGTCTTATTTATTAATTCTATCTTTAATTCTTCACTTTTCCTATCCAGAATTAGGCTCTAATAACGCCACTGACAGACCTTGGCTGTGAATAGGGGCATAGCTCGCCGGACTGGCAAATAAAACTCCCCCATCGTGTCGGTGACGTTATTAGACTAAACTTGTAAGTTCATTTAGGCTTTCTGTTCTTTATAAATTCTTATATTATTGTAATATCTATTCTATATTGTATTTGTTTTAAACTTTTGGCAGCAATGTTTGCTTTAAATAAATAAATAAATAAATAAATAAATAATTAAGGTGGCAAATAATATTTCACTTAATAAAGTAAAAGCCATATCCAATAAGCTAATAAATAATGTAGAAGAAATGAATAATATTAAGAAATTATAAGATGAACAAAAACTTGATAACTTGATAAGGTTAAGAGACAATGAATTTCACCATGTATTAGGACACACCTCCTAAACACTAATAATTATTGGAATGATAGCTTTAGGTACAATGTTTATAATAAGGAAATGTAAGATAGATAAACAAATAATAATATAGTCTTCGGATCACCACCAACAACATCCACTTAAGCATGGCCCCCCGCAAAATGTTCATAAATGAACATACTTTTTGAGCAACCCTCGGAATGCGACGCCACATGTGCAACACTCAAGTGACACAAAAGGGTCACGACGGCATAGAATTAACACACGGGACGGAATCCCAGCTCTCAGCAATAAAAAGATCAAATAAACATAAGCGAGCCTGCATGTATGTGAGAGCAGAAAAGATCATAGAGCAGAAGGAGTTAAAGATATGTAGAGCAGATAAGAACATAGAGCACAAGGGTAAGAAGGAGTAAAAGATATGTGTTAAATAACGTATGCGGAATGAAATACGAACAACTTTTGCAACACAAATAACAAATTTATTCCAAGTCCGAACAACTTCAATTTTTTATATGATTTTAATTAGACTATAAGCTATTTTTACAAAAAATATTCATGACCATAGCGATCAGCCTTCCTTATATTTTTGGGTACCTTGTGCATAGCCTCCTGAATTCCTTTTGTATCCATTTTAGCAAGCTCTCTTTTGATTTTTAATATTAAACAGTCGATGTTTTTTGGCTTATATCCCTTGCTGTAAACATTTCTTTTCAAATTTGCCCAAAACTTTTCAATTGGCCTTAACTGAGGCACATTTGGAGGGTTTTGCAGCTTAGGCACGAATTCAATGTTTAAATGGTCAAGAGCCTGCAGAGTTGTTTTGGCATAATGAGCAGACGCTAGGTCGGGCCAAAACACCGTATTATCATTCGCATGATACTTATCAATAAATTTTTTAAGCGCCGGAAGACAATTGTCCTTGTAATTTTGCGCATTTACAGCCAATCCTGCCTTAAAAAATACAGGATCACTGATTCCACGCTCGCTTATGGCCAGCCACAATAAAACCTTTTTAGGAAACTTTGTTTTTGTAATTTCAGTGACATTCTTAGGTGGTTGAGTATTTGGAAGCTTAAAGTAATATTTCGGAGTCCATTCATTACCCTCCACTGTGAAACACGTCTCATCATCCATTATGCAAACCTTTGGGCAGCTTGCAGAAAACAAATTTCTAGAAAGCGCACGCAGCCGAACTTTTATTGTCTCTCTCTGTACGTCTGTGACTTTAGGAACGGTTTTTTTAGAATATTTCATCACTCCCATGTCTTTTACATACTTTTTAACAGTTTTGTCGCTCACATTGTATTTTTTGGCAAGCGCACGATACGATTTAGCTGTGCGACCCACAATTTCAGCCTTTAATTTGGCTCTAACTTCAGACTGCTGTAATTGACATTTTTTTCCGGACCCAGGAGCTCTATCCATTTTTTTCCCAGTCTGAACATCAGAAATTACTTTATAAATAAAAGTTTTCTTAAAGCCCATAGCAGAAAAGTAGTGAAAAATTGCATTTTTCGGCTGAGATGGGTTCTTTGCGCAATATGTGCAAATCAATTTTCGACGATCTGCTGTGCTCAGAGACATTTCAGCAACTACGCATTATCTGGAAAGCTAATTTTTGTTGCATTGCATGCTGGAATAGTACCGTTTATTATCGTAAGTTTTGTTTTGCGCTGTCAATTCTTGGAACTTTTTGAGAACGTGTTAAATTTTGTTCGTATTTCATTCCGCATACGTTAGTTATTACATAAGACAAAGAGTAAAAGAGACCCAAACATAACATAAGACAACTGTCGACTCTATCTAAATAATTACATAAGACAATACAATAAGTAGGAAGAAGTCAGAAATATATTAACACGATATCTAACTCTGCTTATTAGTACATAAGAAATCCTTTAAAAACGCATACAACTCAATAAACGAGGTCAGTTCTTAAATTCTACTCGAGTGTTTTAGTTAGGGATTGGCACGCGTGCAGAACCATTAAGATTCTCAGCCAGCAATTAACTTTGCGGCAAAGACTTGATACCTTTGCATCCATATGGTCCTTCGAGCAATTTAGCTCAGTGACTGCCAACTGTAGCAGATATTTTAATCGGCATCGCGCAGATCAAGTCCATTTATCGAACCTATTGTGCATCGTGACAAAGTTAGGGATAAAAAAAAAAATATATATATAATATTATCCTGCTACCACGATTGACGGCAGCGTGGGACTGGACGAACGGCGGTGGAGCTTCAAACGACAAGCGACGCTGGAAAAGAGCGGCGAGGGAATCAGCATCGAAGCGTAAAAAGAGCAGCGCGGTGTTGCGCGGGATCAGAGCTGATCAACAATAAGTAAGCGACGTGGGAACAGCGACTGGACGACGCAGTAAAGAGCTGCGCGGGATCAGTGTTGGAGCCCAAGAAAAACGGCGCAACAAAGTAAGCGACGTGGGAGCAACAAGACTGAACGATGCAGTAAAGAGCTGCGCGGAATCAGAGTTAGCAACCAAGAAAAAACGGCGCAATAAAAGAAGTATTTTCTTTAACGGCGGGAATCAGCGACTGGGCTACGCAGGAAAAAGAGCTGCGTGGGGAAAGTGGAAAAATAAAACCCACAGCAGCGCAACATTACAACTTGCGGCGCACGAGATAAAGAAAAAAAAACAACCCTCAAAGTGTGGCTTTGCGAAGTCACAGAGGAAAATCAAATAAAAGCAAGAGTTTCTAAAAATAAACGAAATCAAGGAAGCAACCAGATTGTGTCAACATCTGGACGTTGAAGAAGAAAGCGACGTGGGAGTCAGCGACTGGACGACACAGGGAAAGATCTGCGCGGGTCAAAGTTGACAACCCAGAATAACGGCGCAAAAAAAATAGTTCTGTGGAACTAATAAAAAAAGAAAGCGCTACGTTGGAAAGTGGTAAAACGGAACCCACAGCAGCACCGCTTTGTAACGTGCGGCGACACGAGAAAACAGGCAACAGGAGTTGCTAAAAATAAATAGAAATAAAATGAAAACAAAATAAAATACTTCAAAATGGTGTATACTCGGGAGCAGCTCAATGCAGTGGAGGCTAGTCACTATGCCATATACACACAATTGAAAAGCTGGGGCGAAGAAATAAAAGAGGACAAATGCCCAAGTTTGGATTGGGCGACAAAAATTCAAGAGCAATGGGAATCGTTCAAGAAACAAGATCACTGCGGACGGCAGTCCGCGCTAGTGACGAAAGCAGCACGAAGGGTGCGAAGGCGACTAGCATATATACACAGGAAGAATGAAAAATTTGCTTTGACTGTCCGATCAGGTCGAATTATTAACCGATCGAAAGGTATAAATTTAACTTACAAATGTGCATACTAAGACTTTTGAAAACTCACCTGGTTTGTGAGATAAACAGGTGTAAGTGGGAGGGTCACATTTTAAATGATTGGAGCTAATGGGGCCGCTGGAGCTTTTTGGTCAACATTTTTAATTTTTTAATATTTCTCATAAAAATACGCGTCGAATGACACCTCAATCATCAAAATCCGACTACTGGTTCAAAAGATAATTAATTTTGAAATTTTTAGTCGCTTTCCGAAAATGAGATGAAAAGTCAGTTTGTCTGTTTGTCTGTTTGTTTGTTTGTCTGTTTGTTTGTTTGGATCAAATCGTTAATTTAGCTAAAATGTTTGAATGAGGACTTGTTCCTGTTCAAAAATTTAGAAACGTTTGTTCTACGACTTTTTCGAAAAATAGCTAGTTTAGCGGGAAATCGCTAAAAACCGCTAAAACTAAAAACCCCTATAGGGTCCAAACCATAGAAGCTACAGATATGATCTATACGTCGTTGGAAAGGTACTTTGAAGGGCTTTTTAGCATATGTTCAAACTTTTTTTCTAAAGTACACAGGTAAAAAGCTACAGGTGGAAAAAGGTAATTTTTTCCACATTTTGGCGGTTTTCGAGAAAACGCCGCTAGCGATTTTTTTTAATTTTGAATATGTTTGAGCTTTTAATATTTCGCGTTTTTTGATACATCATGCATAAATTTTTGTTGATTGGTTTGGAAGATATAACCTATTAACTGAATATATACGTTTTACTTTGAATTAAAATAGAACAGCAGCGGCAATTTTATTTGACTAACAGTCCAGTAACAATGAAATCTATAATTAGACAGTCGTAATTAAAGATCGCCAGTGGCGCAAAGTGTAGAGCGCCCGATTTTTGCATGAATTCTCAGCTCGGGTTCCGGGTTCGAATTCAGGCACGGACGAAACTTTTTTATTTTTTTAATTTTAAATGCAATTAATTTGTTAGTAGATGATTATCATGCATAAATTTTTATTGATTGGTTTGGAAGATATAACCTATTAACTGAATATATACGTTTTACTTTGAATTAAAATAGAACAGCAGCGGCAATTTTATTTGAGTAACAGTCCAGTAACAATGAAATCTATTATTAGACAGTCGTTCTTAAAGATCGCCAGTGGCGCAAAGTGTAGAGCGCCCGATTTTTGCATGAATTCTCAGCTCGGGTTCCGGGTTCGAATTCAGGCACGGACGAAACTTTTTTATTTTTTTAATTTTAAATGCAATTAATTTGTTAGTAGATGATTATCATGCATAAATTTTTATTGATTGGTTTGGAAGATATAACCTATTAACTGAATATATACGTTTTACTTTGAATTGGAATAGGACAGCAGCAACAAAGTGTCATAGCAGCCAGAGTTTGAGAGTGCTGATAAATTTTGCGCTTGGCATAATAAGAATGCGGGATCTCATTTATTCAAATAAATTAAACTATTCGAGTCTTACTGCAACGTATTCTAATTGTATGTTTCTTATATAGCTATTTAATTGTTTTATTTTAATTAAACAAATTTAAAGCAAATAATTAAGTCTGCAATATCGATATTAATATGCGTGCTAATATCGATAGATGATTTCATTCAATACTGGTATCGATAGTCGGCTTGAATATCAGTATCTATCGATACTAAGTTTTCCTGTTTGTCATCCCTGAATTTGAAAGAACAAACCAAAGAAAATGTTTCAGCAAGGACGTTATCGTGTAAGTAAAATTCTTAAGAAATTTTACAAATAAATTTTATTTTAATACAAATTATTACTTTTTTTATTTTCAGAAGTGGGCTCCACAACAAGAATGGAGTGGCCGTGGGCGTGGCCGTGGACGCGGCCGCGGATATGGCGGGTGGCGCCAATATGGGCCGCTACCATTTAGCCGCTGTGAGTGCGACTGCCACAACGAATGTGGCAAGTGTTGTGTGGGGTGGGAGGCCGCCCCGTCTCCATCGTCAGCGGCACCAGCAGCGGCAACAGCAGCGGCACCAGCAGCGGCACCACCAGCGGCACCACCAGCGGCACCACCAGCGGCACCACCAGCGGCGCCACCAGCGGCCCCGCAAGGATGGGTCCGCGTTGAGGACATTGGACGCCTGAATTTGGTCCAGGCCCCAGAGCCGGTGGCACACCAGGCGGCCCCCCCAGGCTGGATGGTACAATTGGACGCCGAGGGCAATCTGCCATCGGCTCAGCCGCGCTGAACGCGATATGAAAACAATAAATTTATTGTTATTAAAATTTTGTGTTTTATTTATTACATATATTAGGTTTTTAAATATGTATGTACATAGATATGTATGTACGTATATATGTATGTGCATATATATGTATGTCATATTCTGAGAATTTTGTGTTCGCGCGCTTTAATACATTTTTCTGCGGAATTAAACGAAACTTTTCTAATGTTGCCATATCGATTTAAAAAAGCAGTGTTGCAATTTGTTCGTCCAATTTTTTGTGCCTATTTTGTACAAGAAAAGGTGGCAGCTCTGGCAGAAGTGTTCTAAAGCGCAGCCAGCAACGCAACGAATATATAAATATTATATTTTTCGGTGCAATCGTGTAGCGAATACATAATGTTAGGACGATAATATATACAGATGTGATCTATATATCGTTGAAAAGGTATTTTGAACAGCTGTTATGCATACCATTTAACTTTTTTTCTAAAGTACATAGGTAAAAAGCTACAGGTGAAATAAGGTAATTTTTTTTCTCGAAATTTTGGCGGTTTACAAGAAAACGCCGCTTTTTAATTTTCAATATGTTTGAGCTTGTAAAATTTCGCGTTTTTTGATATCATGCATAAAGTTTTGTTGATTGCTTTGGAAGATATATCCAATTAACTGAATATATACGTTTAACTTTGAATTGGAATAGGACAGCAGCAACAAAGTGTCATAGCAGCCAGAGTTTGAGAGTGCTGATAAATTTTGCGCTTGGCATAATAAGAATGCGGGATCTCATTTATTCAAATAAATTAAACTATTCGAGTCTTACTGCAACGTATTCTAATTGTATGTTTCTTATATAGCTATTTAATTGTTTTATTTTAATTAAACAAATTTAAAGCAAATAATTAAGTCTGCAATATCGATATTAATATGCGTGCTAATATCGATAGATGATTTCATTCAATACTGGTATCGATAGTCGGCTTGAATATCAGTATCTATCGATACTAAGTTTTCCTGTTTGTCATCCCTGAATTTGAAAGAACAAACCGAAGAAAATGTTTCAGCAAGGACGTTATCGTGTAAGTAAAATTCTTAAGAAATTTTACAAATAAATTTTATTTTAATACAAATTATTACTTTTTTTATTTTCAGAAGTGGGCTCCACAACAAGAATGGAGTGGCCGTGGGCGTGGCCGTGGACGCGGCCGCGGATATGGCGGGTGGCGCCAATATGGGCCGCTACCATTTAGCCGCTGTGAGTGCGACTGCCACAACGAATGTGGCAAGTGTTGTGTGGGGTGGGAGGCCGCCCCGTCTCCATCGTCAGCGGCACCAGCAGCGGCAACAGCAGCGGCACCAGCAGCGGCACCACCAGCGGCACCACCAGCGGCACCACCAGCGGCGCCACCAGCGGCCCCGCAAGGATGGGTCCGCGTTGAGGACATTGGACGCCTGAATTTGGTCCAGGCCCCAGAGCCGGTGGCACACCAGGCGGCCCCCCCAGGCTGGATGGTACAATTGGACGCCGAGGGCAATCTGCCATCGGCTCAGCCGCGCTGAACGCGATATGAAAACAATAAATTTATTGTTATTAAAATTTTGTGTTTTATTTATTACATATATTAGGTTTTTAAATATAGATATGTACATATATATGTATGTACATATATATGTATGTACGTATATATGTATGTGCATATATATGTATGTCATATTCTGAGAATTTTGTGTTCGCGCGCTTTAATACATTTTTCTGCGGAATTAAACGAAACTTTTCTAATGTTGCCATATCGATTTAAAAAAGCAGTGTTGCAATTTGTTCGTCTAATTTTTTGTGCCTATTTTGTACAAGAAAAGGTGGCAGCTCTGGCAGAAGTGTTCTAAAGCGCAGCCAGCAACGCAACGAATATATAAATATTATATTTTTCGGTGCAATCGTGTAGCGAATACATAATGTTAGGCCATTTTACAGTCGTGCAGGCCCTTATTTGGATGTTTGCCACTTTTGTGGCTGAAAGCTCAGTTGCAGGCCTCCTCGATATTCAACCGCTTATTGAGCAGCATCCACTGTTGGCTGGCACAAAGATCTACATTAAACTGGAGTGAACCAGCATTAAGCTGACGAAGCATCCATGTCTCTTTGATGGTCGTTTTCTCAAAAAGCTCAACGATAATCCAAGTGCCCAGCAAAATGTCACTCTTAGCCAACTCATCCAAACGACGCAGACGAAAATCAATTGCACCCACCTGATTCTCTTGAGGGACAAAACTGAAGGTGTTGTGACAACTCCAGAGGAGGCACAACCCGGTCACTCGGAAGAAATCCGTTTCGGCGACTTCGAAACCGATTGTCAGCATAGCTGAGGATGGTATCTATGAGCTGGAAGTGACTATTCTGACAACGCCACCAGGTCAGAAGTTTCATGCCCGGTACACATTGGATTTTGGGGACCTCATGGCTATATTTCGACCATTGATTTCCCATTTTTTCCGTTCAATTTGACAATGTGCGATGTCTATGTGATATTTGGCATCATTTGGCTTGTTGTTATCTTTGCCCAATGGCGCGATCTGTTGCGCATACAATTCTGGATCAGTGGCGTCATACTACTGGATATGCTGGAGAAGGCCTTCTTATATGCCGAGTACCAAACAGTGGCCAATACAGGCTATCCTGTTTATCATGCAGAAATCGTTCCGGAATTTGTATCTTGTGCGAAACGAACGCTAGCTCGCATGCTGGTCATCATTATGAGTCTGAGCTTTGGCATTGTCAAGTAAGTATATTGATTCTTTGGCAAAAAAAAAAGGTATTAATTGTATTATCCTCATTATAGGCCCCGACTGGGTCCCATGCTGCATCGTGTTGTTTGCGCATTACCAAGATAAAGAACGATCGAAGTGATCTGCTAGTGACAGCCGTACCATTGGCTGTCCTCGACACGGGCATTTGCTGATGGATTTTTACGTCTTTGGTCCTAACCAGAAGAGCGCTGCGTCTGCGCAGGAGCATGGTTAAGCTATTGCTATACAGACACTTTCAGACTATCAATACGCAGTTATTGCCTCTGTTATATTCATGTTGCTTGCATTGCGTTTGCATAGAACCGAAAGGTGCACACCTGGCGTGATATCTAGATAGATACGGGCTTCTGGCATATGCTTTTCTCAGTGCTCCTGCTGGTCATCATGATACTGTGGCGACCCACAAATAACAATCAACGTTAGGCGTTTACGCCGTTGCTTGACAATTCCGTTGACGAAGACGATGGGGAGGAACAGCTTGTGGCGGATGCGTATGGCGTTAAAATGCGTGGCACACATCAGAATGGCGGAAGTAGAACTCTAACGAATTCACGTGCAGCTACGACTACAAAGGAGGCTGGATTCAGATGAGGAGATCATTAATACCGGGTTTGAAGTTTGCAAAAGGCAATAAGCTTACAGACTTTTGCATAAATGTTGCACGTCTGCTGGACAACTGGTAGTCCGACCACGATCAAGGCTGCTCCTAATCTTGTACTGCGATGTCTGACCGCATCTATCCTGCTGTCCATTCATAACGATCACAATGCTGTTGCTATTTTGTCTGACCAGTTACAGGCTGTTGAGCAGTCCGTGTAAAATATTGTGTGTAATCGTAAACCAATCATAATTCGACCTCCCCAATAATTCTGACAAGTAACTTTATAAAATCGATTCTTCTATTAATAAAACTTTTAAATCATATAAGCTTTTATCATTCTAAGCAAATACATGCACGCACACAAACAGCTGTTGCTATAAAATATGTGGCATTAATCTTTGGTATTTATATGTAATTTTGATAATGGAAATACAAAGAAAGAAGCGACTAATAGAAAAATGTTTCAATTCAACTTATGAACTATTACAAATAAATTTGTATATATGTATGTATTATATATAAGGTCCAAAATCGTATCTTTTAAGCATGTACATTGTAACTTCTAGTGTAGTCTGCAATCTTTTCATAACAACCATAGCCAATCAATAAAAACATTTAAATTTTTGTTACTTTACTTTTAAAGTTGTTTATGTTAACTTCGTACTAAAATAATTAGTACTGATTTAAACACCTTTCGGATCATATAAAAATTTTTTTTGGAAAACAATCTATGCTCAAAAATGGAAGCTAATCTATGGATATCAATAGTGTTGCTATGATGATAGTAACCATAGAAACCATCAATGGAATCCTCTTCAAGCGAATGTGTTTTCGCTGTTTGGTACGTAATGTGTATCTTTTACATAATACAGAGCGTTTTTAGTAAAAGTACATAATGTAAAATGAATGTTTTGTGAGAATACACATGCTTACATACATAATTAATTATTTATAAACACATTATTTATACTCGAACGAATGTGTGCAAGAAAAAATGCAGAAAGCAAAATAAATCGAATTGAACCCATTCAAATCGTGCGTAAATGTTGCCTCAACTTTTCAGGTACAAGTTATGCAATATCCAGATACAAATACTTAAACATTTAAATGTGGATTTTAAAGTGTTAAGATAAATTGTCAAAAGGGGCGGAAAATGTGGGCAATCAATTTTCATTTACATTTACTTATTTAAAATTTTTTCTCAATATTCTCATTTTATTAACCAATTTAATGCCTAGAAATGTGCATTGCTATTACTGCTCATCATTATATTGAATTACGCGACCAATTCGATAATTGTCCCTAAAATGAAGTTAGCGCCAAGGTTCGATTCGGGTTTGATGTTGCGTCTCAATATTGCAGCAGCCAGATCCTGTTTCTTGGGGGCCTGATCACGCTGATCGGCAAGGGACTGTGTGCTGCGCAACCCGGTCTTGCTAAAGTGAATGTATTGCGTATTTTGTTCTCCATCTCCTCAAATATATTGCCAATGTTTGCAATATGCGGCGATGATTGCATCCTGCTCGGTTCGACGTGTCAAAGATTCATTGTGCCGGACCCCTGTTTGTTTGTCTGTAGCCAGAGCATTGCCGTTGAGGTGAGCTTATAATGCGCCGTGCGGCCAGTCGATTTCTCTTGCACCTCCACCACATGGATGGAGTCCCAGCAGCCGCGTATCATTTTACTGCCATCGCCAGCTTTTTTGATGAGGATTACAGCAGCGAAACCGTAATCCAAGTCCCACAGATTCACGGATGAGACACCGCCTTCATAGTACACATCACGATGTTGATCGAACGCATAGTTTGCTTCAATTTCCAGCTTGCGCAAACGTTCCGATGGCATTTTGCCATCCTCCAGCGGTGGATAGTAAGTGTTTAATCAGGGCGAGCGATACAAATCACCATCACGATTATAATCGCATAGCAAATAATTCTTCCATGCACCTTATCTTTGGCTATATGTGGCAAAAAAACTGATAAAAAATTAGGGACCGATTAAGTTTGGTAAATAGAAGCGAGCGTTTCAAGGTCAGCTACCAGTTGAGCTTCCCTTCCAGGATGTTCAGATCATCATCAACTGTTTTAAAAGGTTCACCAGCATTATGGAAGCTTTAGTTGAAATAATTGCTTCTTCTTTGTTGATACACAACATAACATGCATAGGGTTGCCACCTCGTAGAAATTTGAGCGATTGACAGGGCAAAACCACTAACCTATCGATATCTATCCTAAAATATTAATCAAAAAATAAACGGGCATGCATAATCTTAATGCAACAAGCTAATTTAAAATTTTTAATATGTCTAATACGTTTTCTTTTATGTAGAGAATGTTTTTATTTTCTTGATTTGGCAACCGACTCTTTTTATCTTGGGCAGTTAAAAAAAAAATGTATCGCACGGACGTGTCCATCTCTAATCGATATGCATAACAAATAATAATTTGCCAAATGTTCAATTGTTGAAATCGGCTGCGCTAAATTGTTTAAATTATATAGAAAAAGAAAACAAATAAACTAATCTTTGTAAAGTTAGTTAAAGCGTGCCATTCAACAAGGAGCAAAAATTATTTACATGTAAGTAAAAATCCTCATAAATAAAAGTGAATGACAATTTGTGTGTGTGTATTGTGTGTGAGTGCTTTAGTAAGATCTATGGATTAAATATAGTTATGCAATTCAGACTTTTTCATAGTTAAATGTTTAAATGCCAGGAAACCTGTCCTACAAACGATGAGATGCAAGTTCATTTTATAGACATGTTAAGGCAGCTGTCTCATGTTCGGCAACATACAGTGGCTCCCCAAATATTTTTCTCACAACTTTTAAAAACTTTTAATTTTAAATGAAGTTCCGTTTTAAGGGGAAGGGAATATTAGTAATTATATTAATAACGTAGATTTGTTAAGCATAATATATTTTTATTTTATCTATATTTATTTTTTTTTATGTATATATTTATTTTATCTTCATAAGGGAGAAAAGCAAAGCATAACATAGTTTTAAAAGTAATGAGTCAAAAAAATGTGAGTGATTGAGAATTATTTAGTTATTTTTTTAACAAGTATGAAGGGACCGATTTTTCTGAACTTAGTATTTTAAGTAATATTTTGCTAATTTCCTAAAAACATAGTTGTTAACATTGTGAGTGAATGGAATTGTGTATATTTGTCATTTCATTTTTTTCGATTTTACAAAATATTAACCTTATAATCAATTCTTTTTTTTCAGGCGAAGTCATTCACTAATGCATATTTTGTGTTAACGAAATATTGAAGTTATTATTAATTTTTTTATTTTTAGAAAAATTCTAACGAAACAAAATAAAAATATATGAAAATTAAATAAAAAAAGTAATTATTTAAGTTTGCAAAAAATAAAAATAAAAATAATAATATATCGAAATTTACAAAAATAATAAAGAAAATATATATAAATAAAAAAGACAAATTGAAAATAAAAGAAATTTAAAATATTAAAAAATTGGCAATTGAAAATAGAAAAAAAGAACAATACAAAAATTGAAATATACACAAAAACAAATACAAAAGAAAAATATTAAAAAATTTTAAGAAATTATGAAAAGAAAGTAAAAGAAATTTAAAATTTGGCAATTAAAAAAAAAAGAAAGAACAATACAAAAATTTGAAATATACACAAAAACAAATACAAAAGAAGAATATTAAAGAAATATTAAATACAAACATATTTAAAAATTAAAAAGATCTTTTAAAAATTTTATACGTTAAAGAAGTTGTTTCCTTAGTCGTAAGCTATATTAATACATAAAATTATTCAAAATAAAACATAATTATACGCAAAAAAATACAAACAAAATACTTTTTTAAAATGGCTGGGCGAAATATAAAGAAAATATATAATTTTAAAAGAAAGATTATTTCGGAAACTGAAAGTGTCGATAGTAAAAAGGTAAAAACTAATAATTCAACAAATGAGTTAGATCATAAAATTAAGTTATCAGAAAAAGGAATAAGATCGCAAATGAATAGGGATTTAGAAACATCTATACGTACCTCTCAAAGGGTAAGAAAAGTTTCACAAAAAGTTCGCTTAAATAGAGAATCAGAGACGCAAGAACAAAGACAAAAAAGGCTCAAAACAGAAAAAACTAGGGCTACCATCAATAGAGCTTTAGAGACTAAAGAAGAGAAACTTAAACGCATTGAAAAAGAAGCGCAAAGAACTATAATAAACAGATCCTTAGAGACTGATGAAGAGAGACTTAAACGCTTGGAAAAAGATGCGAAAAGGGCTATAACAAACAGAGAAAATGAAACAACAGATCAGAGAGTTGAACGAATTGAAAAAGAAGCGCATAGAGTTATAATAAACAGAGCCTTAGAGACTGATGAAGAGAGACTTAAACGCTTGGGAAAAGAAGCGAAAAGGGCTATAACAAACAGAGAAAATGAAACAACAGATCAGAGAGTTGAACGAATTGAAAAAGAAGCGCATAGAGTTATAATAAACAGAGCCTTAGAGACTGATGAAGAGAGACTTAAACGCTTGGAAAAAGATGCGAAAAGGGCTATAACAAACAGAGAAAATGAAACAACAGATCAGAGAGTTGAACGAATTGAAAAAGAAGCGCATAGAGTTATAATAAACAGAGCCTTAGAGACTGATGAAGAGAGACTTAAACGCTTGGAAAAAGATGCGAAAAGGGCTATAACAAACAGAGAAAATGAAACAACAGATCAGAGAGTTGAACGAATTGAAAAAGAAGCGCAAAGAATTATTCTAAACAGAGCCTTAGAGACTGATGAAGAGAGACTTAAACGCTTGGAAAAAGATGCGAACAGGACTATATTAAACAGAGAGAACGAAACAAAAGATCAGAGACTTGAAAGACTCAAAAAAGTGGCACAAAGAGCTGAATTTAATCGGAGTTCTGAGACTGAAGAGCAATGTATTCATAGACTCGAAAATCAATCTATAAGAAAACGAGTCAATCAAATGCACAACAGTCAAATTTCGAAAAATCCAAAAAATAAAACCAAAAAACTGGTTAATAAATCAATTAAAAGTGCAGGAAATGTTGAAAGTGTGAGTATAAATGAACAAAAAGATTCCGACTTTATCAGTCTTTTGAACTTGTTTCAATTAAATACAACTATTTATGATTTGGTAAACAATATGATTAACATAGTAGGTGATGATACACAGAGAGCTGAGGTTGAAAAAAATATTTCGAAAATTTTTCATCACAGAAAAACTATAATAAATTCGTTTTGTAAAAATGTCTGCATTCTAAAAGAGAAATTTATGATCATTAAAATAAAGATGGATTCCACTTCCGATCCAGAATTTTCTTTAATATTTGGTCCATCATTGCATACACGACACTCGGAAGCATATTTTTCAAGCGCATCGTACAATCCTTTAAAACTAAAAACAACCTTAATATTAAACTCGGATGGAAGAGTTGAAAATATTTTTGAAAATGAGCAACATACCATTGAAAAATGGAAATGCAATCCAGAAATCTGTAATATTGATAAAACGACAATATCGCAACAATATATTTCACTTATAACAACTTTTATTAATTTGAAACATGAAGAAATTCTCGGTTTTTTTAAAAATATTGACAAATGCTCAAACAAAGTTGACAAACAAGAGTTACCCCAACAAAAATCGCCCGAAAAAGAATATACCAATGACTACATAAAAAAGTTAAGAGAAGGTCACCAGGACCATTGCTATGAGCATGAGAACAATTGTCATTCTGTCTTACTTTTTATACGACGACTCTCTCCACATTTTCCATATATTCGACAAATATTAAAATTAATATACTCAATAAAAGTTGATTTGCGTAAAATTGATCATTTAACTATTGGAGTGTTAACAGAGAATATTCACGAACTTAAAAATACAGCTGATAGTATAAATTTTAAAACCAAAAGCTTTTCGGTAGACTCATTTCCCTTTAGTCATGAAGGTGAAATATGGGATGAGTATGTACATGCATTTACGGAGCTTAAAAAAAATGAGTGCCGTAATATGTGGCCAATACATCCATGCGCTTCATGCTTAACGTTATGCTCTGCAGAAAACTTGAAAGAAATTCCTGACTATTTGTGGGATAAATCACATCACTTCCAGGATTTACTACATTATTATGAAAATGAGGAAGAATCTTTTTTCACTGATATGCGCATATGTCAATTCTGCCTTTTGAAACTTAAGAATGGGTCAATACCTCCGACGTGCGTACTTAATAACTTACAATTTGATTCAGTCCCAGAATGCATTTCATGTCTAAATGAGTTTGAAAAATTATTTATTCAACGAGCAAAAGCGTTTCAAGTGATTGCTCGAATGGACACAGTTATGGGTGGACATAATAAGCAACGACCAAGCTCCGAAGTTATTAAGAAAATTAAGGGACGAGTTTTTCATTTACCATTACCCCTTGAAAATACTTTGAAAAAACTTCCGAGTCCAGAAGAAGCGATTCTAAAAAATCAAGATATAACAGTTATAGTAAGAGGTATTCCAAACAAAACTAGAAATGTATGGCAATCATTAATTGATATAAAAAAAATTTTTGAAGCGTTAAAGTGGCTAAAAAATAATAATTCACTGTATTCTGATATTACGCTTCCTTATAATGCAGAAGCCCTTCTAGATGGTGTTAATGTAGACTGTATATATGATTCAAATTCAGCGAATACAAACACAGATTCTGATAATAACATTAACGAACATGATTTGGAAGTAAATGATCCTAATGATAAGGCAATGCTTACACAAAAAAATGCTTCAGATGATTTTTATGAAAATATGACTATATATCCAATTATAGAAAGAAAAACTTGTGCTGAGCCTGCCACAGTATATCAAGTTTTAAAAGTTATTGATGATTGTATTGATAATCGAGATGATAGTTTGGATCTGAAATGCTTTCCTGATATTTTCTGTAGCGGACGAAATGGTCAGGGTCAGCAACGAGAAGTTCAATTGAAGCCAGAAGAATTTATAAAATGGATTTTAAAATGCAAGCATAGTAGATTTCGATTGAATCAGCAGTATTTATTCTATTTACTAAATCAAACAAATATACGGCAACTTAATGCGGGCATATTTCATAAGCTTAATATAACATCGTCCACAAAAAATCTTAACAAAAACAACTTTATGAGAATGATAGAAGACAATAAAGAAATAAATAATAATTTATCAACAATATTTGGTCGGCTACGAAACACAGAACAGTTCTGGAGGATAAGAAAAAATGATTTAAATTGTATGATCGAAAATTATGGACCTGCAACATTTTTCTTAACGCTTAGTCCTAGCGAATATCATTGGGATGATCTTCACGATTTTCTGTGCATAAGAAACAGCATTTTAAATAAAAAATCAAGAACAATATCCAGTCTTATTGCTGCTGATCCTGTCAGTGTATCACTGTTTATGAATATGAAATTTAAGGCTATGTTAAAATTTCTACTGTCCAAAGATAAGCCTCTTGGAGAAATCGATCATTATGCTTGGCGTCTTGAGTATCAGTCAAGAGGTATGCAACATTTTCACACACTTTTATGGATTAAAAACGCGCCTATTATTGACAAGTCAAGTCAGGAGGAGGTTGCTGCCTTTATAAATAAATATATTACTTGTCGCCTTCCTCCAAAAGAAACTTTTCCAACTCTTTATAATCGAGTTTGTAAATATCAAACACATATACACAATAATTATTGCATGCGACGCACGAAAAATAAGAATGGAAAATCAACAAATATATGCCGATTTAGCTTCCCAAGAAAAACTGGAGACTGTTTAGTTATGCATAGCGTTGCAAAATCAATTCTAGGTCGTCGTAAGCTGACAAAGACACGATTGTATGATTTGCCAAGCAATGAATTAGAGAAGAATATAAATGATTATAATGCACCAGTTTTGCTTGCTTGGTGTGGAAACATGGATATTCAATTTATAGGCGAAAAGTCTGGCTCACTAAACACATATGTTTGTAAATATCAAACTAAGCCTGAAAAATCCTTTGCAACAGATGACTTTAGAGATTTTTTTGAAAATAGTAATGTTGCTAGTAATTTATGGAGATTTGCAATGCGCTCACTATCAAATCGGGAGTGTGGAGCCCTTGAGGCAGCTGATACATTGCTGCAACTTTCCTTATTTGGAACTGATGAAAATACGGTTATAAGAATGATAGATATACGTCCAGAAAGAAGTCGAAGAGTTAAACCAAGGAGTGAACTTAAAAATATGCAGGACGATGACACTGATATATTCTTTCCAAGCTGGGTCGACGAGCATTATCCTAATCGTCCTATAGATTTAGAGCAAATGAACCTTTACGATTTTACGAGATTTTTCGATATTGTGAAAGTAAAACCTACTTTAAAGAATGTTATTTGGTATCCCAATGAAAATTGTTACTTACGCAAACGTAAAAATCCATATTTAATTAACCATTATAAGACAAACAGAAAAATGCAACCAGAAAACTATTATTACGGGCTATTGCTGTTATTTAAGCCCTGGCGTAATATTGAAGATCTTAAATGTGGCTTAGAAAACTATGTTGATGCGTTTGCAAAATGTAAAGATGAGTTGGTTGATGCAATGCGATATCATGAAAAATTGGATGAATTGGTAAAAATAAGAGAAGAATTTGAAAACGAGTTAGCAAGAGAATCTAGTGCAATGGAAAACCAGCACATAAATAACGAAGATGAAGAGTGCGAGAATATTGCCGGATTTGAGGTATTATTAGAAAATGAACTAAATGACATGGACAATCTAGCTTTAAATGAAAACAGTCTTTCTATTTCGGATCAGATCGCTCAGCTTAATTCAGATCAACGAAGAATATTTGATGAAGTTATAGATACCTTAACTAATTATTGCAGTGCATGGAAAACAGAATTAGAAAAGAAAACATTGAAAAATCCTCGGCTTTGTCCAAAAAATGTTTTACGTAAATTTGTTTCTGGAGTTGGAGGAACAGGAAAGTCGTATTTAATAAATATGCTAAGAAAATATATATCAAAAAATCTTGGAGAACAAGTCGTGGTTGCCGGACCAACTGGAATTGCAGCTCGAAATGTAAATGGCTTAACTATTCATAGACTATTAAATTTGCCAGTGGAGCATGGAGGTATAGCCAAGTATACACAATTAAATAGTTATAAATTAAAGATTATGCGAGAAAACCTGAAAAATGTTTGTCTAATTATAATTGATGAGATATCAATGGTCTCCAATGTATCATTACAATATATTCATTTACGTCTTTCTGAAATATTTGATACCTTAGAGCATTCAGATGGCTGGTTTGGAAGAGTAAATATTTTGTTGTTTGGAGATTTATTGCAATTAGATCCGGTAAATGAGCCATCTCCTTTTGTTAATATTTCAAAGAATCGACTTGAGAAACATTTCTGTGGCCTGCATTGTGTAAATTTATGGACAAAGCTGTTTTCATATGATGAACTAACACAAAATATCCGACAACAATCTGATCAAGAGTTTGCAAAGGCCTTATCACATATTAGATTAGGTATCTTAGACGAAAAAGATTATCAACTTTTATATACCAGACAAATTAAACTGAATAATAATACTATTGAAAGTTGTCTTTCCGATTTAATTGAATACATCAATAAACTTCCAACAAATACAATATGCCTATTTCCGACAAGGGAACAATGTATGAAGCTAAATATGGGAATGTTAGACCTAATACCCTCTGAAAAAATTTTTCTTAAAGCTGAGGATGTAATCGAAGCTAAAACAGCTCTTCAAAAAGTCAAAGCGGCAAAATCTTTAGAAACTCTAAGAAAAAAAGGCAAATGCTCGACAACAGCTAATTTAGCAGATACAATTGAAATAAAAAGAGGTGCAAAAATTATGTTACTTAGAAATCTTGATGTTCCATCAGGTTTGGTTAACGGAGCTATAGGAACAATCAAAAAACTCCACGAAACGATAAGTACCTTTAACGGCCGCTCGGAAAAAACTGTTGTTAAATTAACAGTTCAATTTGAAGAAAAAGAACACGAAATAGAACGCATTGAATCAAAATTTCAATTAAATCAAGGTGTTTTTATAGTGCGTAAACAATTTCCAATAAGCTTGGCGTATGCAATTACGATTCACAAAAGCCAAGGCTTAACATTGACATCTGGAGTTATTGAAGTTGGTGACAGTGTTTTTGCAAATGGTCAGACATATGTCGCATTATCCCGATTGAAAACTCTCTCAGGCTTACATATACTAAATCTTAATCCAAAAAGTATAAAAACAAACGACGGTGCTATAATAGAGTATAACCGCTTAAGGAGTGTTTATAGAAAAGATTTGCAACACCTTGTGGTAAATAACAAAAAAAATATAAATGTTATTGATAAAAATATATATTTGAGTAAGCAAATTACAGCTTTCATAGAACCAACAATATTAGATACAAATTTAACAGTTGCAAATAATAATGATATTCATAATATTAAAGGTATGGAAAACCCAAATAATGCGTGCTATGCAAATTCGGCCTTTCAGTGCCTAATTAACGCAAAATGTATTAAGGAATTAATTTTAAATGACACAAACAGCAACATTTTAAAAGCACCATTTTTAAATTACACAAACCCATTACTGATGGGAACAAATATAAATATTTCAGATTTGCGCTCAAAAATATTTGACAACATTGAACAGCAAGACAGCGGAGACTTTTTACGACGGTTACTTGATTGCAATTCCTTGGAAAATATTAAACAATTGACTGAGCATAAGCTTGTTGAAATTATAAAATGCTCAAATTGTGATAACAGACCTAATCGACAGATGTCAGATAATTTAATTGCTCAGTTATATATACCCGAGGAAAGGAAGTGTAAAATAAATGAATTAATAAGCTTTAATTTTGGTATCTGGAAAAATATTGAAAATAGCATATGTAACAATTGCGGAGCTGGTCTTCAAAGTCAGTCTCTTATTGAAAATACAGGCCGTGTACTTATATTCTCACTATGCCTTGTTGATCAGTGGAATATGAAAATAACAAATTTTAATTTAACAAACATTCCTCAAACTGAGTTAAGAATTGAAAATAAAAGATACACTTTGTCAAGTGCTATATTTCACCATGGTCCAGGATTTAATGAAGGACATTATACAGCAATTTTACGTAAGGATGGAAAATTTTATAAAGCCAATGATACAACGATTTCGAAGTGCTCATGGCCTCGCAATAGCAAAGATCTATATTTGTTATTTTATGTTGAAAAGTAGTTTATATATTTAAAAAGCAAAGTGACCGTCAAATTTGTTTGATAGAAAATAATATTAAAAATTTTTAAAGATTAGGTGAATTAGTAAATTACATGGTTGGCAAAAATCCTCATACTGAACCCTCCCCGAGGGTGCCGACTGGAAATGGCGCCACAGTGTTCCTGGCAAAAGTCAGGCGGCTGTCAGCAAAGATCAGGGGTCGAAACTATGTGCTCTGGTTTATAATTTCCAAGTTATATAGGTAAGACCCTTGGTCATGGTACTGAGGTATTTTTCTATAAACACTAAATACATTTTGACAAAGTGGTTTTGTCAAAAGCAGAGGCGATTGCAAAAATTTCTGATATCCCCCAAAAAAACCTCTTTACGCGGTAAAAGTCTAGTGACGAAAACATTTCCATGCCACAAAATTTCTGATATCCAATTTTGTGACGAAATATATAAAGTTTTTTATATATGCTTAAAAAAATGAACATATACAAAGTTAAAAAAATAGGCATTCGGCACTGCGCAAAAATTTTTTTTTAAGTGCAAAGAAGCTGAACCTATTTGCGCAAAGGGCGGAGTGCCAATTTTTTTAACTTTGTATATGTTCATTTTTTTAAGCATATATAAAAAACTTTATATATTTCGTCACAAAATTGGATATCAGAAATTTTGTGGCATGGAAATGTTTTCGTCACTAGACTTTTACCGCGTAAAGAGGTTTTTTTGGGGGATAAGATTCTACAGAAAAACTTATCCTTTTGGGCAGAAGATTATTTTATGGATGGAACCTTTGGGAGAACTCAAGCTATACAAAATGAAACAAGTGGGAAAGGCTATAGTCGAGCTCCCGACTATAGGATACCCGTTACTTACATATACAAATTAAAATTTTTTTATTGCATGCTTTTAGGCATTTTAATTGCTTAAAAGCTTTAATCAGCCAGTACCACCAGTTCGATTCTAGCTCTCGTAGAGATCGGACCTGTTTTTTTTCCCAAATTTTTCTCAAAGTTTCGGAAATTTTGTCAATTTTATCAAAAAGAAAAATTGGTAAAAACAAAAAAAAAAAAAAAAAAAAAAAACCCATTTTATAAAAATATAAATTATCCAACGACGCCTCGTGACGCTGGGCAATCGCAAGTTTGTGCCACACACATTTTGCGAGTTGCCCAAAAATGGATGGAGACTCACCCGATCACCCCCATATTAGTGATGAAAATATGAGACAAATAGCTGGTACTGCTGCAGATCTGCGCACCAGCTTAGCCAAGGACCAACACAGCAATAACTCAAACACGATCTCACGTGAGCAAATGTTATTGGTAGCTGGAAAAACACCGTCTGAGATTCGGGATGAATGCCGATCTGAAATTCAACGCTCTACACGCACCGAGTCCCAAAATTCTTCCATGGCATCTGCTACAATAAGCAGCATCTGCTCTGGTACAGGTATTGATAGCCAAGAAAACGCCATATTAACTGCAACAGAAAATCTAAGCACTGCTGCCGCAAAATTGTTGGGAGCTCAAAAACAGCGATCGGGTAAGAGGAAAAATAATATGCCCATGTCACCCACTTCTAACTCGAAGCGAGCAAGCGGCAGCCAGATTCTGCGCTCGCCCACACCCTCTACAAGCCAACAATCAAACTCTAGCAATAGATTTGCCATTCTTGATTCGGACATCCCAGACCTTCCAAGTGATAGAGAGGATGTTGAAGTCCCAATGAATGAAGATGCAGACGACACTGATCTTATGAATGAACAACACGAAGCTGCCAACACAGTCCAAAACTCGCAAGGAGGAACAACTAACACCGGAAATCCGTTTAAGGGTGCCCCAAAACCACCGCAAATAGTTGTCAATGTTTGCAACTTAAATGACCTATTTGAGCTTATAGGAGAAGTTACAAGTTTGAATAACGTCGTCGTCAAAGCTAACCAAGGAGAAACAGTTAGAATCTTCCCCAAAGACAGTGACACATATAGAGCCATTGTAAACCAAACGGATGCCATCGGATTAGAATTCCACACATACCAAATGAAGACGGAAAAGCCACACCGAATCGTAGTTAGGGACCTACATCATAGCACCCAAAATCATGACATTTGCACCGAATTAAAAAAATTGGGCTTTGAGGTTCTTCACATCCATAATCCGAGCTCAAGAATCAATAGAGATGAAAAACTTAATATTTTCTTCATTAATATTAAACCATGTGCAAAAATTAATGATATCTACCAAGTTAGGACTCTTTGCCGTCAAAAAATAAGGATTGAAAGGATGCGAAAATCAACAGAAATTGCACAATGTCGTCGATGCCAGGATTACGGACACACAGCTAAATACTGCCGCCGCCATCCCAATTGTGCCAGATGTGGTGAAAGTCACCAAACTTCCCAACGCTCACGCCCCAAAGACGCAGAGCCAACCTGTGTCCACTGTTCTGGAAACCATACGGCCCGTTACAAAGGTTGTCAATGGTACCAGGATTTTCTCCGCCGATCAATGGGGCCTACAAAGAAGGATAATAATTGAAACATGATGCGTCCCTCAAATACCCAAGTGCCTCATTCGCTTCCTAGAGACCAGCAACACTTTCCTACCCTGCAGTCTGGTCGCGGCAACAGGACAAATAACGCAGCCACACAGCATCAGCAGCATTTGACTCAACAACAGCGAGTTCAGCATCATCCATCTGTTGGTACTGGAAGAATCACAGGAATCTCCTATGCTGCAGTAGCTGGAGGCAATTCAAATGCAATATCGAGCAAAGATGGGCCTGCTCAGCGTCGTCTACATAATATGCAAGCACAACAGTTATTGCAGCAACAGAACTCATGCGATGTTCAGACACTGCTGCAACAACAACAGAAACAGTTTCAGGAATGGCAACAGCAGCTACAACAACAGCAGCAACAGCAGTTTCCTATGTGGCTACAACAACAGCAGCAAGAACAGAAACAGCACAACAGTCAAATCAACCAACGCTTTGAAGAGCTTGAAAAAATAGTTTTTGGAATGGCCAATTTACTTAAGAAACTGTCTGGGACTGAACTAAATCCTCAGTCTCAAAGCAACGTTTCAATTTCAAAATGAACTCACTAAAAGTTCTTATCTGGAATGCTAACGGCATTTCAGGAAAAGCGCAAGAAGTCGAGCTCTTCGCGAACAACAACAACATTGACATTCTTCTTCTCACTGAGCTCAGGGTTAACCGAAGGGAAGCTGTAAAAATATATGGATATACCTTTTATCCAGCTTTCAAGCCATCCCAAAATAATAACAGCGTTGGCGGGGCAGCGGTTTTGGTGAGGACCTCTCTTCGTCACTTTCCGCAAAGGGTCATTCAGACACGCAGCATGCAAATGTCTTCAGTAAAAGTAGCCACAGGCCTGGGTGACGTGGAGTTCAGCGCTATTTACTGTCCTCCAAGAACAAGGATTGAAGAAAGACATTTTGTCGATACACTTCGTGCTTGCGGTCAAAGATATCTGGTTGGCGGTGACTGGAATGCGCGACATTGGCTGTGGGGAGACACTCACAACTCACCAAGGGGGCGAGAGCTAGCAGATGCCATCTCTGCCACTGGCGCTAAGATCCTTGCAACTGGATCACCCACCAGATACCCTTACGTGCGCAATCACAGGCCCTCCTGCTTGGACTTTGCATTACATCATGGAATACCTGACCATCGAGCTACAATAACTCAGAGCTGGGATTTGGACTCCGATCATCTGGCCCTAGTCATCAGTATTGCGACAGTTGGTGTTAACGCCAATCCAAGCCCTCGCCTAGTCACCAAGCACACCGACTTACTAGCCTTTAGGCAACATTTGGAGAGCTCGATTCAGCTGAACACTCAGTTAAATTCTGGTGAAGATATTGAGATGGCTGTCGATTACTTCACAGAAACTGTTTACAGGGCTGCGGCTGCCTCAACGCCTCCTGATCCTCCGGCAGGCACCAACTATGGGATAGTGCTGACAAGAGAGGCCAGAGAGCTCTTGGCACAAAAACGGAGACTCCGAAGACGCGCAATCCGCACTCAAGACCCTTGGGACCGCATTCTTTGGAACCGAGCTGCTAAACAATTACGGAATGTTGTGCGAGAACTGCGAAGCAACTTCTTTGAGGAAAGGCTGGCTTCTATGGATTACACTATAGATGCTGGATATTCACTTTGGAAGTGCACTAAGTCCCTTATGAGGCAGCCGTTTAGACAAGTTCCTGTCAGGTGTCCAAGCGGCGAACTTGCCAGAAATGAAGAAGAGCAGGCCAATTCTTTTGCTCACCACTTAGAGGCCAGGTTCACCCATTTCCAATTCGCCACGGAGGAGCAGTGCAGAGAGACCAACGACAGTCTCCAGACCCCACTTCAGATGTCCCTTCCTATCAAACCAGCCAGAGTCGATGAGATTGCTGAAGTCATAAAGTTCCTTCCGAGGAAAAAGGCTCCTGGCATTGACAGGGTGTGCAACACCACATTAAAGGCCCTGCCTACTCGGGCGCTTCTCTTCATAGCGCTTATCTTTAACGCAATATTTAGGGTACAGGTCTTTCCGAAGCAGTGGAAGATGGCAGGAATACTAATGATCCATAAGCCTGGAAAACCTGAAGATGACCCTGAGTCGTATCGGCCAATAAGTCTCCTGTCTTCCTTATCTAAAGTATGGGAGAGACTCGTTGCAAACCGACTCAATGCTATTATCAAGGAGTGTCGCATTCTGCCGGACCATCAGTTTGGATTTCGGGAGGGACACGGCACAGTGGAGCAGGTCCACAGATTGGCAAAGCACATCCTTCAGGCTTTTGATGACCTTGAGTACTGCAATGCTGCTTTCTTTGATATGCAGCAAGCATTTGATAGAGTCTGGCATGTTGGCCTTTTAAGCAAAATTAAAAATCTGTTCCCTGCACCATACTATGGAGTCCTACGCTCTTACTTGGAAGAACGACAGTTCATGGTTAGGGTCAGGAACACCTTTTCGAATCCCTGCTTTATGAGAGCTGGAGTTCCACAGGGCAGCGTCCTTGCCCCGCTGCTCTACTCAATATATACAGCAGATCTACCCCGCCCCAGTGAGCAACATATGGAGGATCCCAGGAAGGCGCTTCTTGCTACTTACGCGGACGACATTGCCCTGCTCTACAGCTCCAAATGCCGCACGGAGGCAGCAAGTGGAATACAAGAGTACACCAACGCTCTGGCAGCTTGGTGCAGAAGGTGGAACTTAAAGATCAATCCACAGAAGACCACCAATCCCTGCTTTACTTTGAAGACACTCATCGATCACACTCCACCTATACAGCTAGAAGGCGTAACTATTGATCAACCAACGGAGGCAAAATATCTCGGCATCGTCCTTGACAAGCGCCTTACTTTTGGTCCCCACCTGAAAGCTACGGCTGGAAAATATGGCCAAAGGATGCAGCAATTGCGGTGGCTCATCAATCGAAGAAGCACCATGACACTCAGGGCCAAAAGAGCAGTCTACGTTCACTGTGTCGCCCCGATCTGGCTCTATGGTGTGCAGATTTGGGGAATTGCTGCCAAATCCAACTACAGGCGCATTCAGACCTTGCAGAACTGTGCAATGCGACAAATAACAAACTGCCCCTGGTATGTACGTGGCTCCACTCTTCACCGTGACCTCAAACTTCACACAGTGGAGGAGCAGATCGGAAGGCACACCAGCAGATATAGTGATCGACTGATAAGACACCAAAGTGTACTCGCCAGACGACTTCTCCCAGCCGGGCCTTTAAGGCGTTTAAAAAGATTGGGCTTCGCCAAAACAATTGGCCAAATCCCTCAGGCGCCCTCATAATATCTGATATTCTTTGCAAGTCCTTTGCGTTACGCAAGAGGTTTGGTCCTTATTTTATTTACACTAAATCTGTGTTGGTTATGTTGCTAATTTGTATGCACGGATTCCACACTTACCAAATAAAAGAAATTTCGTTATTGTTAAAAAAAAGCCAGTACCACCTTTCTATTTGTCCGATCTTTTTGGGATTTAGTAGGATGATAGGTAATAACAGTAGCTAACGTTCACCGTTTAAAAAAACATAATATCTTGAAGACTGTGCGTGTGGTGGATTTTCGCGATTTACGGAGGCGGAAAGGGGCGTGGCAAAATTTTGAAACAAACTTGACCTGCGTGGGGTTTGTAGAAATCTGTGTGCCAAATTTGGTTGCTCTAGCTCTTATAGTCTCTGAGATCTAGGCGCTCACACGGACGGACAGACGGACGGACGGACATGGCTATATCGACTCGGCTGTTGATGCTGATCAAGAATATTTATACTTTATAGGGTCGGAGATGCTTCCTTCTCCCTGTTACATACATTGCAACGAATACAATATCCCCTTTGACTTATTTTTAATAAGTAACGGGTATAAATAGCGAAACATGATATGCGGATAGAAGAATTTAACAGAGCGATATATTCATTGGAAGGAACATTGAGCATTTGTGGACAATATCCTCAACAAATCCAAAACGATCAAGACGAGCTCAAAGAAGACTTCGAAAGTCTAACAGAAACTTTCGAAGAACTGAAATCCCACGGGCAAGCAACGCCAACGATGCGAATTCGCTACGAAGAGCTCTATCAAGAAACAAGGGGGATGAAACGTTTTCTAAACTCAGAAAAAACATTACGGAAAGATAGAAAGCGAAGAATACGACATATTCAATTTATGAAAAGTATCCGGAGACACAAACACGTGGTGAAATTGATAAAAATAAAGAGCAAAAAAGAGAGACACCTGAAGAGCCAGAGACAAGGGAAGAGAAAACTGAACAACACACACAATCAAAGGACAAATTGACAAAAAGTGCAATCTGTTCCTCATCCCGTTCAAAAAAGTTCAGCAGATCAAGTGCAAGATGGTCGAGCAAGAAAGTAGCGAAGAGAAGGATAGCGTTAGACAGGCTGAAAATGATACGGATGATGGAGATCACCAAGGCGTTGCGGTAACCAAGAAAATCGTATCCGAAGATGAGCAAAATAATGAGAAGCGAAAACAAGGGCGCACTAATTTGGAACGGACGCTAGGTGAAGCAAAACAAAACCAGCCAAAACAGCTAAAAACGATCGATCAACTTAAGGACTCCAAGCAAAATGAAAGCGTGCAAAAGGAACAAGCGGAACAGGAAGCGGAGGTAAAGGAATATCAGCATATGAAAAAACCAAAGAACAGAGATAAAACTACTTTGGACAATGTCACAGAGGAGCAGTCCAAGCAAACAAAACATCGAGAAGAAGAGGTGCAAAAGGAAAGGATAAATGCCAATTTATCCCGCCGGCAAGTCCTCACTTCGGAGGAATTGGAGACAGCACACTCAAGTTCGAGGACAGGCTTGCACCAATTGAAGCTATAATGAACTCTCGCCTGATATATCCGATCATTTTCTAATCGGAAGACCGATGTTGGAGAAGAAAGAAACTAAAAGCGTGAAGAAAATTTGGTTAACGGATCGTTGGAAATTACTATCGATAATGAAAACACACCTTTGGCAAAAATGGAAAGACGAATACTTGATTACAAGCACGATAAAAATGGCAAAAAGAGTCATCAGATTTAAAAGCGCGCAGACAGTACTAGTGAAAAACGAGAGCACAAGTTCGACAAAATGGCCACTTGGACGAGTAGAAGAAACTCACCCAGGTGTAGATGGAAAAATCCAGTATGCAAGTTTCAACAAGTAGCATCCGAACACATATGGACCTAGCTGCAGTCCCGAAACACTTGGTTACTCAAGTTGTCAACAAACCAATTCTGGAATGGACCAGCGGAAGTCAACACAGTCAAGTGCTAAAAATAACAGCACAAGACATCTTGCAGCTATAAGAAGGATGCACTGCCGGTCAAGACAAGCACTTACTGACCGCATCTCAAGTAATTACAACAGCGGATGACATTCAACATCAAGCAGCTCCATTCGATATATCGATTACTTTGAGTCGGCTGTGTTTCATTTGCGCTCTGCATTCAAATTATATTTTCACTGCATTTACCTGCTTTTAAATATCTAAAAGTGTCTTTACTGCTTATCTTTGCTTATCTGTGTTCTTTTCAATTGTGCATAACTTAATCAGCTGGTGCTTTGTAAGTTTATTTACATTTATTCTTTCGTAAGCGGCGTCTGTGCTGTTTTTGTTGTTGTGCTTTGCCTATTTTCGCCTTCGGTGCTGTGTCAGTGCATTTCGCTTTTGTGTTTTGTGCTCTTAGTTCTTTCCCTCTCTATTCTGCTTTAAACTCTGTTTGTTTACCACTCAAAGTTTTTACTTTAACTCAATTTGAGTGCTTTCATATTTCTCACTCTTGCTTAAACGGTACCTTATTTAACCCAGCGAACATTATGTCGTGCTGCAATAAGTCTTGCTCATTTAAGCAACTGGCGGATTCCACTCATCTTCAATATGTTAGTTGTTGGTTGTGTGAGAATATTATGCATGCCAAGTGTGCTGGCCTTTCTGGACGCGAATGTGATAAAATCAATTCTGCTCCTAAAAAGCATGAAGGTGGCCTAAGATGGGCTTGCCCTGTGTGTTTTGGGATGCAATTTGATTTTACCAGAATGTACAATTCTGTCCGTGTTAAATTCTTAAAGCTAAATAAGGCAGCTAAGCTTCTTGCGAGTAATTTTGACTCAAGCTCTGAATTGCTAAGTCAATTCAATTTTGGGTCAACATCAAATCATTGCACTGATGTTCCGTCTGTTTCTATTTCTTCTGAACTGCGTTCTCCCAATACCAATCCACAAATTCCTTCATTAGATGTATCTTCTACTCTCTCTTTATCCCCTTCTCCCAGTAGATTTTCTAATCGCTCATCTACCCCTTCACTGGATGCATCCGCTCCCCCAGCCACTGATTTAAATACTGTTGCTGGAACTGCGGAAATTGCCTCTGGCCGTCGGAGGAGATCCTCCCGCACCTTGGCTCCCTCTGCTACAGTGATTAACATTATTCCCCCGACTCCCCCTATTCCTCCTACACTATCTGTTGTAGCACCTCGTAGACAAGTTTTCGTGTCTAGACTCTCTTCTGACACAACTTGTGAAACTGTAGCTTCCTATATAGCCAGTAAATCTTCTGCTAATGTATCCGTTACTAAATTTAACTTCTCTGTACCTCGTGAAATTTCCTCATTTAAAATCAGTGTCCCTAACGACGTGTTTCCTACCATATGTGATTCAAATTTTTGGCCGCCTCATATGATTGTTCATGAGTTTAAGCCAAAAAAGCGAACGCATCCTTCACCAATAGCTCTTGTAAATAACTTATCTCCAAATTCTACTCCAAAAAACTAGATTGTCTTACTATACAGTACCAAAATGTTAGAGGACTTCTTTCAAAACTCCAACATTTGTATTTGTGTAGCACTTCTTTCGAGTCTGACATTATCGTTTTTTCTGAAACTTGGCTAAATTCTACTATCTCCGATAGTGAAATTTTTTCAAACAATTTCGTATTATATAGAAAAGATCGGTCGATTCGTCGTGGTGGTGGTGTCCTAATTTCTATCAAATCTACTCTAAACTCAGAAGTCATAATCCTTAACTCTTCTATCGATGCTGAAATAGTTGCTGTTAAAGTAACTCTTCCTTCATCTACTCTTTTCATAACCTGTTCTTATATTCCTCCTGCTTCTGATATACAAGTCTATATGCAACATATTGACTGTATCAACGAAGTATTTTCCCAAGCGCGTGACAATGATGCTGTCGTTGTGATGGGTGATTTTAACTTGCCCTCCATCGAATGGTCATTTTTCAGCAGCGCAAACTACCTTACTCCATCCTCTCAACACGACTTTTTAGATCATTTATTAGACTTTCCTCTTTTTCAAATAAATGCTGTTACTAACAGTCTAAATAGAACCCTAGATCTTGTTTTCATTAACGATTATCTAAATGCTTCCATCTCCAGGTCGATTCCTATATCTGTGCCTGAAGATCCTTACCATCCCACATTAGAAATTTCTCTCTTTGTTCCTAAACCTTTTAATACACCCGCACCCATATCCTCTGCGCCCCACCGCTGCTTTCGCAAAGGTAATTATATTCATCTTAATCAACTGCTTTCTGCAATTGATTGGTCCTCGGTTGACAATGCAGCTGACATTGATAGCGCTTTAAACTCATTCTATTTAATACTTAATTCCTTATTAGACATAACTATTCCCAACTCTTATCGACCATCTACTTCTTCTAAACCACCATGGTTTTCACCCAGACTCTCAAACTTAAAAAATATTAAATCTAAATGTTTTAAAAAGTTTAAGATGTCTGGTTCCAGCCTCGATCTATCTAAATACTCTATTGCTAAATCTAATTTCTTCCTTCTTAACACTCAATGTTATTCTGCTTATATTTCCCGCTGTAAAAGTCAATTTTCATATAACCCTAAATTATTTTACTCTTTTGTTAATTCTAAGCGTAAATCAACGCGTCTTCCTTCTTCTTTTTTCCTTGGTTCTGAAAAAGCAGGTAATGACTCAGCTGCTGCTGATCTATTTGCCAAATTTTTTCAATCCACCTATTCCCCTATTCTTTCTACTAATTCTTCATATCCCTATAACATTAGTTCATCTTCGATTATTTTTGCTCCCCTCATCTCCGAATCTTCCTTATTATCAGCTATTAGGTCTATTAAAGTTTCCTACTCCCCTGGACCTGATAATATCCCAAGTTGTGTATTGAGAGAATGCAGTTCTTCTTTACTTTATCCTTTACTTAAGCTCTTTAATCTTTCAATTACCACCGGGGTATTTCCATCTGTTTGGAAAGAATCTTTTATTATACCCTTGCACAAAAAAGGTGGTAAGTCTGATGTATCTAATTACAGAGGTATTGCAAAGTTGTCGGCTATTCCAAAGCTTTTTGAGAAAATTATCTCAGCAAATTTGCAACACCTCTGTAAATCTGTCATCTCCCCCTTTCAACATGGATTTATCAAGAGTCGGTCTACTACGACCAACTTGTTGGAATTTTCATGCCTTATTAATGATGCATTCCAGAGGAAAATGCAAACTGATGTCATTTATACTGATTTCAGTAAAGCATTTGACTCAGTGAATCATGATCTTTTACTTTTTAAACTTGGTTGCATTGGATTTCCTTCTCCTTTACTTTTCTGGATCTCTTCTTATTTAAAGAATAGAACACAGAAAGTTCTACTCAGATCTACCATATCTAAACCTGTTTCTGTAACTTCTGGAGTTCCTCAAGGTAGTCACCTGGGGCCCTTATTCTTTACACTTTTTATTAACGACCTTCCGTCTATTTTATTAAACTCTCGCATACTAATGTATGCTGACGATGTAAAACTTATCCTGTCTTTTAACGATCCTGCTCAGCTTGATCTACTTCAAAATGATCTAAATTCTATGCAACTTTGGTGCTTGGCTAATCATCTTCCTCTAAACTGTTCTAAGTGTATGTTCATGTCTTTTAGTCGCTTAAAACCCTTTCTTGGTTCTTATACGATTGATAATGTTCCATTACAACGTATATACACCGTTAAAGATCTGGGTGTTCTATTCGATTCTAAACTTAACTTTAATCTTCATATTTCTTCTATCATTAACGTAGCCAAGGGCGTGCTTGGATTCATAAAGCGTTGGTCGAAAGAATTTAACGATCCTTTCACTACCAAACTCCTTTATGTATCCCTTGTACGTCCTATTCTAGAATATTGCTCATGTATTTGGTCCCCTCAATATAGGAACAACGAGGTCCGTATTGAGTCGATCCAGAAGCAATTTCTTCTCTTTGCTCTACGTAGTTTAAATTGGGATCCCAATCTTCGCCTACCTTCTTATTCCAGTAGACTTTTACTTATAAACCTTCCTTCACTATCTGATCGTAGAAAAATGCTTAGTGTATTATTTATACATAATCTTATTAATGGTAACATTGATTCTTCTTTTCTTTTAAGTCGTCTTAACTTCTCTATTCCTTGTAGACCAACTAGAAACTTTCTTCCATTATCTCTTCCTATTTGCACCACTGATTATGCTTTGCACAATCCTTTTCGTGTTTTATGCACGTGTTATAATTCTCTCTTTCATGTGTTCTCTTTGGAACACACTCTGTCTTCTATTAAAATTTGTATTCTCTGTCACCTACGGTCCATCTCTGGCCAACTCTAACTTCGTGTCTTACACCTCAATTCTGTCTACTCTACTCTTATTCATATTCTTCTTTGTTCTGTTGATCTTAAATCTTCTGTCTTTTCACTTGACCTTCTATATTTTTCTACTTTCTATTTCCTATGAAATTTGCAACCAACCCTAGCTGTGAACAGGGGCATAGCTTGCCGGACCGGCTAATAAACTTCCCCCATCGGGTTGCATTTTTCATCCTTACTCTCCATTTAATTTTAAGTTTAAATTAAGTCTTATTTATTAATTCTATCTTTAATTCTTCACTTTTCCTATCCAGAATTAGGCTCTAATAACGCCACTGACAGACCTTGGCTGTGAATAGGGGCATAGCTCGCCGGACTGGCAAATAAAACTCCCCCATCGTGTCGGTGACGTTATTAGACTAAACTTGTAAGTTCATTTAGGCTTTCTGTTCTTTATAAATTCTTATATTATTGTAATATCTATTCTATATTGTATTTGTTTTAAACTTTTGGCAGCAATGTTTGCTTTAAATAAATAAATAAATAAATAAATAAATAATTAAGGTGGCAAATAATATTTCACTTAATAAAGTAAAAGCCATATCCAATAAGCTAATAAATAATGTAGAAGAAATGAATAATATTAAGAAATTATAAGATGAACAAAAACTTGATAACTTGATAAGGTTAAGAGACAATGAATTTCACCATGTATTAGGACACACCTCCTAAACACTAATAATTATTGGAATGATAGCTTTAGGTACAATGTTTATAATAAGGAAATGTAAGATAGATAAACAAATAATAATATAGTCTTCGGATCACCACCAACAACATCCACTTAAGCATGGCCCCCCGCAAAATGTTCATAAATGAACATACTTTTTGAGCAACCCTCGGAATGCGACGCCACATGTGCAACACTTAAGTGACACAAAAGGGTCACGACGGCATAGAATTAACACACGGGACGGAATCCCGGCTCTCAGCAATAAAAAGATGAAATAAACATAAGCGAGCCTGCATGTATGTGAGAGCAGAAAAGATCATAGAGCAGAAGGAGTTAAAGATATGTAGAGCAGATAAGAACATAGAGCACAAGGGTAAGAAGTAGTAAAAGATATGTGTCAAATAGTTATTACATAAGACAAGATCAGACTAGACAAAGAGTAAAAGAGAACCAAACATAACATTAGACAACTGCCGACTCTATCTAAATAATTACATAAGACAATACAATAAGTAGCAAGAAGTCAGAACTATATTAATACTATATCTAACTCTGTTTATTGGTACATAAGAAATCATTTAAAAACGCATACAACTCAATAAACGAGGTCAGTTCTTAAATTCAACTCGAGTGTTTCAGTTAGGGATTGGCCCGCGTGCAGAACCATTAAGATTCTCAGCCAGCAATTAACTTTGCTGCAAAGACTTGATACCTTTGCATGCATTAACACTTCTCCATATAAGTGGGAATTTTTTCTTGTTCCTCCTAATTCCCCAATATTCTCTTCCCAGAGGTCAATTAAAGTCAACCAAAATAAAATTAATTACTTTAAATAAAACTTTTTGAAAATTATTTTACATGATTCGGCCATTTCAAATTGCCTCTTCTTTTATTTTGCCAGTCATTATACCCGTTACTTATTAAAAATAAGTAAAAGGGGATATTGTATTCGTTGCAATGTATTTAACAGGGAGAAGGAAGCATCTCCGACCCTATAAAGTATATATATTCTTGATCAGCATCAACAGCCGAGTCGATATAGCCATGTCTGTCTGTCCGTCTGTCCGTCCGTCCGTCCGTCCGTCCGTCCGTCCGTCTGTCCGTCCGTGTGAGCGCCTAGATCTCAGAGACTATAAGAGCTAGAGCAACCAAATTTGGCACACAGATTTCTATAAACCCCACTCAGGTCAAGTTTGTTTCAAAATTTTGCCACGCCCCTTTCCGCCTCCGTAAATCGCGAAAATCCACCACACGCACAGTTTTTAAGATATTAGGTTTTTTTAAACGATGAACGTTAGCTATTGTTTTTACCTATCATTCTACTAAATCCCGACAAGATCAGACAAACAGAAAGCTGGTACTGGCTGATTAAAGCTTTTAAGCAATAAAAGTGCCTAAAAGCATGCAATAAAAAAAAAAGTTAAATTTATTTAGGAAAGTAACGGGTATCCTATAGTCGGGAGCTCGACTATAGCCTTTCCCACTTGTTATACCCGTTACTTATTAAAAATAAGTAAAAGGGGATATTGTATTCGTTGCAATGTATGTAACAGGGAGAAGGAAGCATCTCCGACCCTATAAAGTATATATATTCTTGATCAGCATCAACAGCCGAGTCGATATAGCCATGTCCGTCTGTCCGTCCGTCCGTCTGTCCGTCCGTCTGTCCGTCCGTGTGAGCGCCTAGATCTCAGAGACTATAAGAGCTAGAGCAACCAAATTTGGCACACAGATTTCTATAAACCCCACACAGGTCCAGTTTGTTTCAAAATTTTGCCACGCCCCTTTCCGCCTCCGTAAATCGCGAAAATCCACCACACGCACAGTTTTTAAGATATTAGGTTTTTTTAAACGGTGAACGTTAGCTATTGTTTTTACCTATCATTCTACTAAATCCCGACAAGATCAGACAAACAGAAAGGTGGTACTGGCTGATTAAAGCTTTTAAGCAATAAAAGTGCCTAAAAGCATGCAATAAAAAAAAGTTAATTTTTATTTAGGTAAGTAACGGGTATCCTATAGTCGGGAGCTCGACTATAGCCTTTCCCACTTGTTTTAGTTTAGATTGCTTACATTTTCGTACTGAATGGTATATTTCTATTGTTGCATTCGAAAAAATGGACTCTAAACCGATTAGAATCGTATGAAATAGGAACATCAATAGGAGATGGCGGAATGGATGAGAAAATTTCGGCACGGGTAAAACTATGGGCACAACACAAATTTTTATGGTAGATGTTGCTCAGTGTGAATTGGGTATAAACGTTATCGATGATTCGTCGATAGCGTTGTTTACTTTGTGCTATTATTCGTCACCTGATTTGATAAATTTTGTGCAACTCGGAATTCGTTGTTTGTGCTGGAAATGTGTTGGCAGCAACTCGAGTCACCGGCACAATGTAATTCGGATTCTTCACAAATGTATGCACAAATCAAGTGACAAATTTAACACGGTGTTTCGCGTTGTATTGTAATAATCGGAGGTAATTGTTTCATCTACTAGTATGAAGATAATTTTCTAAAAAATTAAAAAAAAAACTTAGAAAGAGGGCGATTGATGATGAATTAAGATGAACAAATTTTTAGGGGGTCACAACTAGTTTTTTTTAAAATGAATTTTGAAATTTAGAAATTTTTATGGTTGTTTTGTGCATGTTGTCACTGATATGAAACGTTTACCAACACTACATTTTCTCTCACATATCAATTCTTGACGTGCTTTCGAACACTAATGCTATAACTGAATCATGTCACAAATGTGAATTTTTTTTCATATTACGACGAGGCATGGCTTCCCAATGTCGAGCAAATTAGAACATCTTAAAATTCATTAAAAAACCTATTTATTGAATGACAAAGATTCATAATTCCAAAACAAATTCAACCCTCTATGTCCAAAAAGGCTAACACTAATGATATAAGCCACAACGAATTAAAATATTAAATATAAAAGGAGTTCTAACACAACATTATGAATAGAAAAAAAAAAATTAAATATAAATAGAAAATAAATTAAAATAATAAAGAAATAAATCTTTTAAAGGCTACATTTATCTAACAAGACATGTTTTTTTAATTCGTCCAAACTGCAGCTGCGCTCTTCTCTCTCTCTTGATCCTACATATTCGCATATTTGTTGCTGCTTTCATTAGGGGAATGATTCCCAATTAGATAAATGCAGGCTGCTTATTTGGCAGTGATTGAATTAGCAATTTAAATATTTAGAATGCACTAAATGCCAATTCTGCAAATACAAAAAAAAACAAGTGGATCAGTCGAGTGCACTCGACAGTAATATACCCTGAGCCTTGGCCACGGCAATTTATACATTATGTTTAAATTTTAAAAATTTATTAAAAGTAAAAATATTTTTAAAAACGAAAAAAATTCTTTGACCTATTCGGGAATTGAACCCACGCCCCTCGCGTGTCTCTACCATTAAACTGACAATTCAAATAAACGAAAAATGTTAAATAATTAAAAATCATTTGCATCGACCAGACCGGGGTTCGAACCCCGATCTCCCGTTTCGCGTGCCTAGCACCTATCACTTGGACCACTCCGCCTCTTAGACTGATGCTGGCAAATTCGATTAACATTCTCGATGTCCATTCTGGCAGAGTAAATGAAAATCAATTAAATGACGAATAATTCTATTTATATACATATCTTATAAAAAAAACCTCTTTACGAGGTAAAAGTCTAGTGACGAAAACATTTTAATGCACCAAAATTTCTGATATCCAATTTTGTGACGAATAATATTAAGTTTTACTTAAAAATTACTACAAAAAAATTTTTTTGTCACTCGGCACTGCGCAAAAAATATATATTTATTAGGTATGAAGAAATTAGCGCAACGTGCCGAGTGACAAAAAAATTTTGTTGTAGTAATTTTTAAGTAAAACTTAATATTATTCGTCACAAAATTGGATATCAGAAATTTTGGTGCATTAAAATGTTTTCGTCACTAGACTTTTACCTCGTAAAGAGGTTTTTTTTATAAGATATCAGAAATTTTGGAGTAAGATATCAAAAGTTTTGAAAATTGCAATATATTTTGACGGTACAATTTTGTCAAAATCTAACAGAACTCTCAAGCTCTGGCTGCTACGACACGTTGTTGCTGCTGTCCTATTCCAATTCTAAGCAAAACGTATATATTCTGTTAACAGGTAATATCTTCCAAACACATCGAAATTTTACAAACTACAATATATTGAAAATTAGAAAAAATCATTACTTGCGTTTTCACAAAAATCTCCTTAATGTGGGAAAAAATACCTTATTTCACCTGTTGCTGTTTACCTTTTATCTTAAAAAAACACTAAAGGTATTCCTAAGAGCCCTTTAAAATACCTTTTCAACGATATATATATCACATCTGTAGCTTTTATCGTTTGGATGATATGGGGGTTCCAATTTTAGCGGTTTTTAGTGATTTCCCGCTAAACTAGCTATTTTTCGAAAAAGTCGAAAAACAAAAGTTTCTATATTTTTGATTATTATAATGATTTATCTGCCGCAAAAAGAATTGACCACTTGCAAGCAGTATCTTTCCACATGCACTGCAAGCAGTGTACATACTGCATATGTACATGCAGTAGTGTAAAGGTGTAAGGTATATTCAGTTAATAGGTAATATCTTGCCCAAACGAATTTTGACAGATATGTGTTATATGTCAAAAAACGCGTAATTGAATTCTCTACAACATGCAGTATATTTAAAAGTGATTTGATGTGTAGATTTTTCTTAAATCGCCAAAATGTGGAAATAAATACCTTATTTCACCGGTAGCTGTTTACCTTTTTACTTAAAAAAAAAACTTTGAAGGTATGCCTAAAAGCCCTTCAAAACACCTTTCCAACGACATATAGAACAGATCTGTAGCTCCTATCATTTGGATGCTATGGGGGTTTCAATTTTAGCGGTTTTTAGCGATTTCCCGCTAAACTAGCGATTTTTCGAAAAAGTCGTAGAACAAACGTTTCTAGATTTTTTATCGGGAACAAGTCCTCAGTCAAACTTTTAAGCTAAATCAACGCTTTGATCTATACAAACAAACAAACAAACAAACAGACAAACAAACAGACTGACTTTTCATCTCGTTTTGAAAAGGGCACCAAAAATTTCGAAATTAATTATCTTCTGAACCAGTGGCCGGATTTTGATGATCAAGATGTCATTCGACGCGTATTTTTGATAAGTATAGTGAAAAATTATAAAAAAAATCTAAAAGGCTCCAACGGCCCCATTTCCCCCAATCATTTAAATTTTGTCCCTCCCACTTACACCTGTTTATCTCACGAACCATGTAAGTTTTCAAAAGTCTTAGTATGCACATTTTTAAGTTAGATTGATACCTTTCGATCGGTATATAATTCGACCCGATCGGACAGTCATAGCAAATTTTCCATTCTTCCTGTGTATATATGCTAGTCGCCTTTCGCACCTTTCGTGCTGCTTTCGTCACTAGCGCGGACTGCCGTCCGCAGTGATGAAGCTGCCAATCTTTAAAGCTTATTATCTTCACTATTTATGGCCCAATCATGTTAAAAGTTGGTAATTAGTCTCAGGACATGATCCTTCACCCGTTGGTGTAAAAAAATTTTAACATAAAACCCTAGATTAAAGGTGATGAAAGTTTTTGATGAATTACGCCCACCACAGTGGGCGTGGCAAAATTTTAACATAAACTTGTTCTGCCTGACATTATAGGTAGTCTTCATTCCAAATTTGGTGGTCCTAGCTCTTACCATCTCTGAGATCCTTTCGTTTGCACGGACCGACAGACAGACGGACAGACGGACATGGCTATATCGACTCGGCTGTTGATGCTGATCAAGAACATATATACTTTATGGGGTCGGAGATGCTTCCTTCTCCCTGTTACATACTTTTGAACAAACTTAATATACCCTCAGGGAATAAAAAGAAACATGTCCTACAAATCTGCCCAAATTCCACAGAAGAGACAAAACAAGTGGGAAAGGCTATAGTCGAGCTCCCGACTATAGGATACCCGTTACTTACCTAAATAAATTTAACTTTTTTTTATTGCATGCTTTTAGGCACTTTTATTGCTTAAAAGCTTTAATCAGCCAGTACCACCTTTCTGTTTGTCCGATCTTGTTGGGATTTAGTAGAATGATAGGTAAAAACAATAGCTAACGTTCATCGTTTAAAAAAACCTAATATCTTAAAAACTGTGCGTGTGGTGGATTTTAGCGATTTACGGAGGCGAAAAGGGGTGTGGCAAAATTTTGAAACAAACTTGACCTGCGTGGGGTTTATAGAAATCTGTGTGCCAAATTTGGTTGCTCTAGCTCTTATAGTCTCTGAGATCTAGGCGCTCATACGGACGGACAGACGGACGGACAGACGGACATGGCTATATCGACTCGGCTGTTGATGCTGATCAAGAATATATATGTTGGCCAACTTACCGCTTATTTGCGTTTGGCACTTATTAAATAATTTAAAGCGGCAAAGTGGCTGCCTTTTTCTTGATTGAAAATACCCAATGATTATATTATGTTTGTTCTTTTCATTTTTCTGGACTTGATTTAAGAAAAATTAACTTGGACTGTGAATATACAAAAATAATAAAAAAAACAAGTGGGCGCGGCTACAGTCGTTTGGCGCTTGGCACTTATTAAATAATTTAAAGCGGCAAAGTGGCTGCCTTTTTCTTGATTGAAAATACCCAATGATTATATTATATTTGTTCTTTTCATTTTTCTGGACTTGACTTAAGAAAAATTAACTTGGACTGTGAATATACAAAAATAATAAAAAAACAAGTGGGCGCGGCTACAGTCGAGTTTGCTCGACTGGAGGATACCTTGTGCCAGTCTCCATAAAATAGAATATTGGTTGGGACCATCTCATATACATATTCTGTCAGTTTGGTTCACATATCTTAAACAACAAAAAAGTTTTTCATACTGAGACTTGACTTTCGACTGAGGGTTGCTATGGCAGCTATATGATATAGTAATCCGATTACAATCAAATTTGGCCAGAATGTGTGCGACCATCTCATACACATATTCTGTCAGTTTGGTTCACATATCTCAAACAACAAAAAAGTTTTTCATACTGAGAATTGATTTTCGACTGATCGTTCCTACGGCAGCTATATGATATGGTAATCCGATTACAATCAAATTTGGTCAGAATGTATGCGACCATCTCATATACATATTCTGTCAGTTTGGTTCAGTTATCTCAAACAACAAAAAAGTTTTTCATACTGAGACTTGATTTTCGACTGATCGTTCCTATGGTAGCTATATTATATAGTGTTCCGATACAAATTTAAAAACAAACTTGATCTACCAAATTTGAAGTCTCTATCTATTATAGTTTCTGAGATCGACGCGTTCAAACAGACGGACAGACAGACGGACATGGCTCAATCGACTCGGCTGTTGATGCTGATCAAGAATATAAATACTTTATATGGTCGGAGATGCTTCCTTCTGCCTGTTACATACATCACACAAATCTAATATACCCTTTTTGACCATTTTCAAAGGGCACAGGATATAATAACAAGGGGGAAAGGCTATAGTCGAGCTCCCGACTATAGGATACCCGTTACTTACATAAATAAATTAAAATTTTTTTATTGCATGCTTTTAGGCACTTTAATTGCTTAAAAGCTTTAATCAACCAGTACCTTTCTATTTGTCCGATCTTTTTGGGATTTAGTAGGATGATAGGTAATAACAGTAATAATATCTTGAAAACTGTGCGTGTGGTAGACTTCGCAATTTACGGAGGCGGAAAGGGGCGTGGCAAAATTTTGAAACTAACTTGACCTGCGTGGGGTTTATAGAAATCTGTGTGCCAAATTTGGTTGCTCTAGCTATAGTCTCTGAGATCTAGGCGCTCACACAGACGGACAGACAGACGGACATGGCTATATCGACTCGGCTGTTGATGCTGATCAAGAATATATACACTTTATAGGGTCAGAGATGCTTCCTTCTCCCTGTTACATACTTTTGAACAAACTTAATATACCCTCAGGGTATAAAAAGAAACATGTCCTACAAATCTGCCCAAATTCCACAGAAGAGACAAAACAAGTGGGAAAGGCTATAGTCGAGCTCCCGACTATAGGATACCCGTTACTTACCTAAATAAATTTAACTTTTTTTTATTGCATGCTTTTAGGCACTTTTATTGCTTAAAAGCTTTAATCAGCCAGTACCACCTTTCTGCTTGTCCGATCTTGTTGGGATTTAGTAGAATGATAGGTAAAAACAATAGCTAACGTTCATCGTTTAAAAAAACCTAATATCTTAAAAACTGTGCGTGTGGTGGATTTTAGCGATTTACGGAGGCGGAAAGGGGTGTGGCAAAATTTTGAAACAAACTTGACCTGAGTGGGGTTTATAGAAATCTGTGTGCCAAATTTGGTTGCTCTAGCTCTTATAGTCTCTGAGATCTAGGCGCTCACACGGACGGACAGACGGACGGTCAGACGGACATGGCTGTATCGACTCGGCTGTTGATGCTGATCAAGAATATATATGTTGGCCAACTTACCGCTTATTTGCGTTTGGCACTTATTAAATAATTTAAAGCGGCAAAGTGGCTGCCTTTTTCTTGATTGAAAATACCCAATGATTATATTATGTTTGTTCTTTTCATTTTTCTGGACTTGACTTAAGAAAAATTAACTTGGACTGTGAATATACAAAAATAATAAAAAAAACAAGTGGGCGCGGCTACAGTCGTTTGGCGCTTGGCACTTATTAAATAATTTAAAGCGGCAAAGTGGCTGCCTTTTTCTTGATTGAAAATACCCAATGATTATATTATATTTGTTCTTTTCATTTTTCTGGACTTGACTTAAGAAAAATTAACTTGGACTGTGAATATACAAAAATAATAAAAAAAACAAGTGGGCGCGGCTACAGTCGAGTTTGCTCGACTGGAGGATACCTTGTGCCAGTCTCCATAAAATAGAATATTGGTTGGGACCATCTCATATACATATTCTGTCAGTTTGGTTCACATATCTTAAACAACAAAAAAGTTTTTCATACTGAGACTTGACTTTCGACTGAGGGTTGCTATGGCAGCTATATGATATAGTAATCCGATTACAATCAAATTTGGCCAGAATGTGTGCGACCATCTCATACACATATTCTGTCAGTTCGGTTCACATATCTCAAACAACAAAAAAGTTTTTCATACTGAGAATTGATTTTCGACTGATCGTTCCTACGGCAGCTATATGATATGGTAATCCGATTACAATCAAATTTGGTCAGAATGTATGCGACCATCTCATATACATATTCTGTCAGTTTGGTTCAGTTATCTCAAACAACAAAAAAGTTGTTCATACTGAGACTTGATTTTCGACTGATCGTTCCTATGGTAGCTATATTATATAGTGTTCCGATACAAATTTAAAAACAAACTTGATCTACCAAATTTGAAGTCTCTATCTATTATAGTTTCTGAGATCGACGCGTTCAAACAGACGGACAGACAGACGGACATGGCTCAATCGACTCGGCTGTTGATGCTGATCAAGAATATAAATACTTTATATGGTCGGAGATGCTTCCTTCTGCCTGTTACATACATCACACAAATCTAATATACCCTTTTTGACCATTTTCAAAGGGCACAGGGTATAATAACAAGGGGGAAAGGCTATAGTCGAGCTCCCGACTATAGGATACCCGTTACTTACATAAATAAATTAAAATTTTTTTATTGCATGCTTTTAGGCACTTTAATTGCTTAAAAGCTTTAATCAACCAGTACCTTTCTATTTGTCCGCTCTTTTTGGGATTTAGTAGGATGATAGGTAATAACAGTAATAATATCTTGAAAACTGTGCGTGTGGTAGACTTCGCAATTTACGGAGGCGGAAAGGGGCGTGGCAAAATTTTGAAACTAACTTGACCTGCGTGGGGTTTATAGAAATCTGTGTGCCAAATTTGGTTGCTCTAGCTATAGTCTCTGAGATCTAGGCGCTCACACAGACGGACAGACAGACGGACATGGCTATATCGACTCGGCTGTTGATGCTGATCAAGAATATATACACTTTATAGGGTCAGAGATGCTTCCTTCTCCCTGTAATATACATTGCAACAAATACAATATCCCCTTTTACTTATTTTTAATAAGTAACGGGTATAAAAACGAGTTTGCTCGACTGGAGGATACCCTGTGTCAGTCTCAATAAAATAGAATATTGGTTGGGATCATCTCATATGCTTATTCTGTCAGTTTGGTTCAGTTATCTCAAACAACAAAAAAGATGTTTATACTAAGACTTGATTTTCGACTGATTGTTCCTAAGGCAGCTATATGATATAGTGATCCGATTTTGACCAATTTTGGTGAGGATATTGTAAGAAAGTTTCTAGCCGGGGTATAGACTTAGTCTGCCGGGGCCAGAACTTACAAGAAATTTGTAAGATTCGCTGGACGCGAGGCAGAGGGTGGGAAATGTTTGACCGCAATGAAAGAGCAACAACTACAACCTCACGCACGTGGGACAACTTTATATGGCCAGGGAGCGGCACAGGGTATACTCTGGTGCTCCGCTGGCAACAAGAACTACGGGGATCTAGTAGGACGAAGTTAGTAGGGATGGCTGCCGGGATTAGTCGCACGGCCGACGGGATCGATTCCTCGTCCAAACTACGGGGTATTTAATAGGGATTGTTGCCGGGATTAGTCACGCGGCTGACGGGATCGATTCCTCGTCCAAACTACGGGGTATTTAATGGTTATTGGTGCCGGGATTAGTCACGCGGCTGACGGGATCAATTCCTTGATTAAACTTTATTGGCGTTTTTCTTACTACTTTGCTACTTTGCTACAACTACGCGTTCCCTGCCGCACGTTTTGTTCTAACCTCTCTACTCACTCTCTTTAACTTTGCGACGCTCCAAATTGCGACGTCCACTCGCTTCCGCTTCTCGATCGCAACTCTCGAGTCGCTCTTCACTAAGCGATTTCTTAGCGATTTCCCGCTAAACTAGCGATTTTTCGAAAAAGTCGTAGAACAAACGTTTCTAGATTTTTTATCGGGAACAAGTCCTCAGTCAAACTTTTAAGCTAAATCAACGCTTTGATCTATACAAACAAACAAACAAACAAACAGACAAACAAACAGACTGACTTTTCATCTCGTTTTGAAAAGGGCACCAAAAATTTCGAAATTAATTATCTTCTGAACCAGTGGTCGGATTTTGATGATCAAGGTGTATTGACGCGTATTTTTGATAAGTATAGTGAAAAATTATAAAAAAAATCTAAAAGGCTCCAACGGCCCCATTTCCCCCAATCATTTAAATTTTGTCCCTCCCACTTACACCTGTTTATCTCACGAACCATGTAAGTTTTCAAAAGTCTTAGTATGCACATTTTTAAGTTAGATTGATACCTTTCGATCGGTATATAATTTGACCCGATCGGACAGTCATAGCAAATTTTCCATTCTTCCTGTGTATATATGCTAGTCGCCTTTCGCACCTTTCGTGCTGCTTTCGTCACTAGCGCGGACTGCCGTCCGCAGTGATGAAGCTGCCAATCTTTAAAGCTTATTATCTTCACTATTTATGGCCCAATCATGTTGAAAGTTGGTAATTAGTCTCAGGACATGATCCTTCACCCGTTGGTGTAAAAAAAATTTAAAATTTTAACATAAAACCCTAGATTAAAGGTGATGAAAGTTTTTGATGAATTACGCCCACCACAGTGGGCGTGGCAAAATTTTAACATAAACTTGTTCTGCCTGACATTATAGGTAGTCTTCATTCCAAATTTGGTGGTCCTAGCTCTTACCATCTCTGAGATCCTTTCGTTTGCACGGACCGACAGACAGACGGACAGACGGACATGGCTATATCGACTCGGCTGTTGATGCTGATCAAGAACATATATACTTTATGGGGTCGGAGATGCTTCCTTCTCCCTGTTACATACTTTTGAACAAACTTAATATACCCTCAGGGTATAAAAAGAAACATGTCCTACAAATCTGCCCAAATTCCACAGAAGAGACAAAACAAGTGGGAAGGCTATAGTCGAGCTCCCGACTATAGGATACCCGTTACTTACCTAAATAAATTTAACTTTTTTTTATTGCATGCTTTTAGGCACTTTTATTGCTTAAAAGCTTTAATCAGCCAGTACCACCTTTCTGTTTGTCCGATCTTGTTGGGATTTAGTAGAATGATAGGTAAAAACAATAGCTAACGTTCATCGTTTAAAAAAACCTAATATCTTAAAAACTGTGCGTGTGGTGGATTTTAGCGATTTACGGAGGCGGAAAGGGGTGTGGCAAAATTTTGGAACAAACTTGACCTGAGTGGGGTTTATAGAAATCTGTGTGCCAAATTTGGTTTCTCTAGCTCTTATAGTCTCTGAGATCTAGGCGCTCACACGGACGGACAGACGGACGGTCAGACGGACATGGCTGTATCGACTCGGCTGTTGATGCTGATCAAGAATATATATGTTGGCCAACTTACCGCTTATTTGCGTTTGGCACTTATTAAATAATTTAAAGCGGCAAAGTGGCTGCCTTTTTCTTGATTGAAAATACCCAATGATTATATTATGTTTGTTCTTTTCATTTTTCTGGACTTGACTTAAGAAAAATTAACTTGGACTGTGAATATACAAAAATAATAAAAAAAACAAGTGGGCGCGGCTACAGTCGTTTGGCGCTTGGCACTTATTAAATAATTTAAAGCGGCAAAGTGGCTGCCTTTTTCTTGATTGAAAATACCCAATGATTATATTATATTTGTTCTTTTCATTTTTCTGGACTTGACTTAAGAAAAATTAACTTGGACTGTGAATATACAAAAATAATAAAAAAAACAAGTGGGCGCGGCTACAGTCGAGTTTGCTCGACTGGAGGATACCTTGTGCCAGTCTCCATAAAATAGAATATTGGTTGGGACCATCTCATATACATATTCTGTCAGTTTGGTTCACATATCTTAAACAACAAAAAAGTTTTTCATACTGAGACTTGACTTTCGACTGAGGGTTGCTATGGCAGCTATATGATATAGTAATCCGATTACAATCAAATTTGGCCAGAATGTGTGCGACCATCTCATACACATATTCTGTCAGTTTGGTTCACATATCTCAAACAACAAAAAAGTTTTTCATACTGAGAATTGATTTTCGACTGATCGTTCCTACGGCAGCTATATGATATGGTAATCCGATTACAATCAAATTTGGTCAGAATGTATGCGACCATCTCATATACATATTCTGTCAGTTTGGTTCAGTTATCTCAAACAACAAAAAAGTTTTTCATACTGAGACTTGATTTTCGACTGATCGTTCCTATGGTAGCTATATTATATAGTGTTCCGATACAAATTTAAAAACAAACTTGATCTACCAAATTTGAAGTCTCTATCTATTATAGTTTCTGAGATCGACGCGTTCAAACAGACGGACAGACAGACGGACATGGCTCAATCGACTCGGCTGTTGATGCTGATCAAGAATATAAATACTTTATATGGTCGGAGATGCTTCCTTCTGCCTGTTACATACATCACACAAATCTAATATACCCTTTTTGACCATTTTCAAAGGGCACAGGGTATAATAACAAGGGGGAAAGGCTATAGTCGAGCTCCCGACTATAGGATACCCGTTACTTACATAAATAAATTAAAATTTTTTTATTGCATGCTTTTAGGCACTTTAATTGCTTAAAAGCTTTAATCAACCAGTACCTTTCTATTTGTCCGATCTTTTTGGGATTTAGTAGGATGATAGGTAATAACAGTAATAATATCTTGAAAACTGTGCGTGTGGTAGACTTCGCAATTTACGGAGGCGGAAAGGGGCGTGGCAAAATTTTGAAACTAACTTGACCTGCGTGGGGTTTATAGAAATCTGTGTGCCAAATTTGGTTGCTCTAGCTATAGTCTCTGAGATCTAGGCGCTCACACAGACGGACAGACAGACGGACATGGCTATATCGACTCGGCTGTTGATGCTGATCAAGAATATATACACTTTATAGGGTCAGAGATGCTTCCTTCTCCCTGTAATATACATTGCAACAAATACAATATCCCCTTTTAATTATTTTTAATAAGTAACGGGTATAAAAACGAGTTTGCTCGACTGGAGGATACCCTGTGTCAGTCTCAATAAAATAGAATATTGGTTGGGATCATCTCATATGCTTATTCTGTCAGTTTGGTTCAGTTATCTCAAACAACAAAAAAGATGTTTATACTAAGACTTGATTTTCGACTGATTGTTCCTAAGGCAGCTATATGATATAGTGATCCGATTTTGACCAATTTTGGTGAGGATATTGTAAGAAAGTTTCTAGCCGGGGTATAGACTTAGTCTGCCGGGGCCAGAACTTACAAGAAATTTGTAAGATTCGCTGGACGCGAGGCAGAGGGTGGGAAATGTTTGACCGCAATGAAAGAGCAACAACTACAACCTCACGCACGTGGGACAACTTTATATGGCCAGGGAGCGGCACAGGGTATACTCTGGTGCTCCGCTGGCAACAAGAACTACGGGGATCTAGTAGGACGAAGTTAGTAGGGATGGCTGCCGGGATTAGTCGCACGGCCGACGGGATCGATTCCTCGTCCAAACTACGGGGTATTTAATAGGGATTGTTGCCGGGATTAGTCACGCGGCTGACGGGATCGATTCCTCGTCCAAACTACGGGGTATTTAATGGTTATTGGTGCCGGGATTAGTCACGCGGCTGACGGGATCAATTCCTTGATTAAACTTTATTGGCGTTTTTCTTACTACTTTGCTACAACTACGCGTTCCCTGCCGCACGTTTTGTTCTAACCTCTCTACTCACTCTCTTTAACTTTGCGACGCTCCAAATTGCGACGTCCACTCGCTTCCGCTTCTCGATCGCAACTCTCGAGTCGCTCTTCACTAAGCCACGCGCCAGCGTCGGTTACACAATTCACCACAGATTTCGCTCTTCACCTCGGAGCTTTCGCTCTCACAACGAGGTGAAGTTGACGCTCCTTTTGGCAGATTTGCGCAACCGATCGCTTACGCATGCAAGCCTGCGATGACGGTCGTTACATTTAAATTTAAATTTAAACTTATCTTAAAAAATAACAATATTAATAATATGAAATATTATAATAATAATAAGAAAAATATAATGTGAGACGGTGCGACCTTAGCGCCGCTTCACACCCCCCCCTCTCTCACAAAGACCCAACGTCGCGCTTCCTGCGTCGTTGGAGGGTAGCCGTACCAGGGAGGCCGCCATTCCCGTTCCCGGAGGTGATAACGCCGACTCTGGTCCTCTAAAATACTGCGATGGTTGAAAGCGGCGACCTCAGAAGAGTCCGCTACACCAGAATTGACCACTAACGATGCCTCCTCGGCGATCCTCGCTCGCATGCTCGCGATCTGTTTGCAGGTGAGTTCAACTTCCACTGCTTGTTGACAGATCTCTAGAGGATGTCTTAAGAGCGCATCGACCACCGCGTTAGGCTCGCCTCGCCGGGACAGGCCATCGACCAGTTCTGCCTCCAAGAACTCCTTCAGTTCCGGTTCCAGATCCGCATTCGCTAGTCGTTCTGCCTCCACTCCTGGGGACTCCCTTTCGCATCCCTCCTCAGTCTCCACCATCGCCCGCTCCGACGAGGATTCTGACTTGTCGAAGCTAGGTTGTCTTCCCACCTGCTTCCCCGCAACCTCGTTCTCCCTTCCTAGATCCACAGCGACTCTCGCTTCGGTCTCTGCCATCATAGCCACCCGGCTAGAGTTGGGCTGATCCCTCAGCGTTCCTGACGCCTCGTTCGGCCTCGAACTGGGCTGGTCGGACAGCGATTGTGGACTGGACCATGGGGTTTCTTTTGTCTTCTTCCTTCTTCTGAGCCGTGCAGGTCTTCCCCCTGCCATAGGCGGGAACCCATCGGTCAGCTCTTCTGCTCTGTAAGCTTCACTGCCAGATTCACCGAAGCTTCCGCACTGCAGGTCCGTGCCCATCGCCCACAGAAAATCCCTACTCCGACCCGGTGCTGTGTGACGCCCTTGCCTGTTTCCCGCACTCTCGTGCCCACAACAATCCTAGCTGTTTAGTCCTCTTATGCTCTCGTATTCTGCAGCCATTCGGGTCAGCTGACTCAGGGTCGAGAAATCTTGCCGACGTACATACAATTTGTAGTCAGGAGCATCATTCTCATTAACCCGATACAATTCCTGCTCAGCGCTGTAACCCGCAAGGTGCATTAACACCTTTATCTCGATAAGATAGTCCTTAAAGTCCTGGCCGTTACGTTGCCGGCGGGATCTAATCTCGTCCTCAAGGCGCTCCAAATAATTTGGCGGCAAAAAGAATTTCAGGAATCCATCCCTGAAATTCGCCCAGGACACGTCCCTTAGCCCGCTACTTAAAAACCATCGGGCCGCCCTATCTACGAATATCCAGCTCATTACCCTGGGCATCAGATCGATGTTGATATCGTACGTAAAGGCACACTCCTGTAGGGTTTCTAGAAACTCCAGCGGATCAGTCTGTCCGTCGTATCGCATTCCCCATTTCCTGACCTGTTCCGCAATAACCCACAACGGCTCAACCTCCGATGACGACCCAGATACGGGGTGGTCACGGGGACTCGCGAAGCCTGGGCTTGCCGCGACGCCCATTCCCAGATTGTTGGATTCACCTGCCTCCGACATGGTCGATTGATGTTGCGGTGAAATTACCCTTTTTTTGCTTCCTTTTAAAGAAAAATTTTCACCATCACAAAAATAATTTTCCACTGTTCACTACTGTTTTCCATCAATATTGCGCATCACTTTCAAACGTTACTGTCTTATTGCCCTTCACTTTCATAGCACTGTTGCATTACGCTTCACTTTCATACGTCACTGTTGCGCGGCCAATTTGCGTTGGCTGCGGCGACGCGTGTTCGCCCAACTTCTTGGCAGAGCAGCGACGCTCGCGCTCACGACGTTGACTGCGACGCCCGCTCTCCCGACAGAGCGTTAACCCGACACAATTCCTGCGCAGCGCTGTAACCCGCATGGTGCATTAACACCTTTATCTCGATAAGATAGTCCTTAAAGTCCTCGCCGTTACGTTGCCGGCGGGATCTAATCTCGTCCTCAAGGCGCTCCAAATAATTTGGCGGCAAAAAGAATTTCAGGAATCCATCCCTGAAATTCGCCCAGGACACGTCCCTTAGCCCGCTACTTAAAAACCATCGGGCCGCCCTATCTACGAATATCCAGCTCATTACCCTGGGCATCAGATCGATGTTGATATCGTACGTAAAGGCACACTCCTGTAGGGTTTCTAGAAACTCCAGCGGATCAGTCTGTCCGTCGTATCGCATTCCCCATTTCCTGACCTGTTCCGCAATAACCCACAACGGCTCAACCTCCGATGACGACCCAGATACGGGGTGGTCACGGGGACTCGCGAAGCCTGGGCTTGCCGCGACGCCCATTCCCAGATTGTTGGATTCACCTGCCTCCGACATGGTCGATTGATGTTGCGGTGAAATTACCCTTTTTTTGCTTCCTTTTAAAGAAAAATTTTCACCATCACAAAAATAATTTTCCACTGTTCACTACTGTTTTCCATCAATATTGCGCATCACTTTCAAACGTTACTGTCTTATTGCCCTTCACTTTCATAGCACTGTTGCATTACGCTTCACTTTCATACGTCACTGTTGCGCGGCCAATTTGCGTTGGCTGCGGCGACGCGTGTTCGCCCAACTTCTTGGCAGAGCAGCGACGCTCGCGCTCACGACGTTGACTGCGACGCCCGCTCTCCCGACAGAGCGTTAACCCGATACAATTCCTGCGCAGCGCTGTAACCCGCATGGTGCATTAACACCTTTATCTCGATAAGATAGTCCTTAAAGTCCTCGCCGTTACGTTGCCGGCGGGATCTAATCTCGTCCTCAAGGCGCTCCAAATAATTTGGCGGCAAAAAGAATTTCAGGAATCCATCCCTGAAATTCGCCCAGGACACGTCCCTTAGCCCGCTACTTAAAAACCATCGGGCCGCCCTATCTACGAATATCCAGCTCATTACCCTGGGCATCAGATCGATGTTGATATCGTACGTAAAGGCACACTCCTGTAGGGTTTTTAGAAACTCCAGCGGATCAGTCTGTCCGTCGTATCGCATTCCCCATTTCCTGACCTGTTCCGCAATAACCCACAACGGCTCAACCTCCGATGACGACCCAGATACGGGGTGGTCACGGGGACTCGCGAAGCCTGGGCTTGCCGCGACGCCCATTCCCAGATTGTTGGATTCACCTGCCTCCGACATGGTCGATTGATGTTGCGGTGAAATTACCCTTTTTTTGCTTCCTTTTAAAGAAAAATTTTCACCATCACAAAAATAATTTTCCACTGTTCACTACTGTTTTCCATCAATATTGCGCATCACTTTCAAACGTTACTGTCTTATTGCCCTTCACTTTCATAGCACTGTTGCATTACGCTTCACTTTCATACGACACTGTTGCGCGGCCAATTTGCGTTGGCTGCGGCGACGCGTGTTCGCCCAACTTCTTGGCAGAGCAGCGACGCTCGCGCTCACGACGTTGACTGCGACGCCCGCTCTCCCGACAGAGCGTACCGAAAACGTTTATTCTCTGCTCGCGACGGCGCGTGCTTGGCTCGCGACGGCGCGTGCTTGGCTTGCGACGGCGACTGCGCTGCCTCCACCGGCGCCGGCTACTTTGCCTGTATGAGTGAGTATGGGAAGATCCTGTTCGTTTTCGGGTCCCTTTTTAAGTTTTCTTTTCACACGTGCCTAATTTTGCTACGCTGAAAAGTAAAACGTAGGGTATGACGGGGTGTATACGACGAGTTACAAAAAAACAAATTCATCTGTTTCCACTACTGACAAACATTTATTTGGGCACAATTGTGGGGTTTCGGGCGCCACTTGTAAGGAAATTTCTAGCCGGGGTATAGACTCAGTCTGCCGGGGCCTGAACTTACAAGAAATTTGTAAGATTCGCTGGACGCGAGGCAGAGGGTGGGAAATGTTTGACCGCAATGAAAGAGCAACAACTCTATATGTGGGACAACTCTATATGGCCAGGGAGCGGCACAGGGTATACTCTGGTGCTCCGCTGGCAACAATAACTACGGGGATCTAATAGGACGAAGTTAGTAGGGGTGGCTGCCGGGATTAGTCGCACGGCCGACGGGATCGATTCCTCGTCCAAACTACGGGGTATTTAATAGGGATTGTTGCCGGGATTAGTCACGCGGCTGACGGGATCGATTCCTCGTCCAAACTACGGGGTATTTAATGGTTATTGGTGCCGGGATTAGTCACGCGGCTGACGGGATCAATTCCTCGTCCAAACTACGGGATATTTAGTGGCTATTAGTAAATAATCAAACGGAGGCTTGGGTTAAATATGATTAAACTTATTGGCGATGACGGTCGTTACATTTAAATTTAAACTTATCTTAAAAAATAGCAATATTAATAATATGAAATATTATAATAATAATAAGAAAAATATAATGTGAGACGGTGCGACCTTAGCGCCGCTTCACAATATAAAGAACCATCCCATATGCATATTTTGTTAGTTTGGTTTAGATATCTCAAGCAACAAAAACGTTTTTTTTACTAAGACTTGATTTTTGACTGATCGTTCCTATGGCGGCTTTATGATAATCATTCCAATCACATTTGGTCAGGATGTATGGGACCATTCCATTTTCATATTCTGTTAGTTTGGTTCAGATATCAGAAACAAAAAAAATGTTTTTTATACTGAGATTTGATTTTCGACTGATCGTTCCCATGGCAGCTATATGATATAGTGGTCCGATCCAAATTTATAAATAAACTTGATCTGCGTCCGGTAACCAGCAACCTACATACCAAATTTGAAGTCTCTAGCTATTATAGTTTCTGAGATCGGCTGTCTCAAACAGACGGACGGGCAGACAGACGGACTTGGCTCAATCGTTTCGGCTGTTGATGCTGATCCAAAATATATATATGTCGGAGATGGGATAGTTCATATTGGGCGGTCTAGTTTGATACTGATAACTAGTGTTGTGAATCCTAATAGTGTTGGGCAGTATTGACACTGCTGGAGTGGGATGACAGCTGAGGCTGTCATCGAGTGTGGCTCTGGTGTGAGTGTGTGTCACAGGAGGTGACTTGGCAATTAGTCTAGTGAGAGACTACACACTAAAAAAAAAAAAAAACCTTTAGAAAACCTCAAAATGTCTTAGACTCCGATATATACTTTATTGGGTCGGAGATGCTTCCTTCTCCCTGTTACATACATTACAACAAATACAATATCCCCTTTTACTTATTTTTAATAAGTAACGGGTATAAAAAGTTCAGTATAACGAAGGAATATTTTTAATGCGTATTTTAAAATAAAAACAAAATAAATTCAGTTTTAAACCAGAGAAGTTTACGAACTAATCAAAAAAGGCATTTTTGTACGACCATAAATTATTCGTACAGTGTGCACAACTCAAACTTAATTAATATAATTGGCATAGTGCATATTATTTTTAATATTTAGGGGGACCACCGTTGGCAGCTATAACAGCTTTTAAGCGTCTCTGCAGGTTTTTGACCAAGTTTTTGGTCAAGATATAATCTGGTGGAAAAGAGCCATTCCTGAACACTGTACGATGTGTTTTTAGGATCATTATCTTGCTGAATGATAAATGTTTTTGGATCAAGGCCTAATTCGGCGACACTTGCGTGTAAATTTTCAACCAAAATCTTCTTGTTCACATGCTGATTAATTTTTTCAGCGATGAGGACAATTAGTCCGGCTCCAGCTGCAATAATATACCCCCAAATCACTACATTTCCGCCACCATGCTTAACTGCGGAAATAATATTATTTTCTTTATGGCTTCATTGACTTTGCATCAGACTTTTAAAGGACCGTCATGCCCAAAAATATTAAACCTTGATTCGTCATCAAATATTACTTTCTCCCAGAAAGAATCAGGCTTCCCGAAGTGCAGTTTGGCAACTCCAGCCTATTTTTGGCCTTTGAAATTAACTGCATTCAACGAGCAACTCGGTCATGATAGCCAGCATTATTCAAACAGTTGCGAATAGTCTGGGGACAGACTTGTTTTTGCATCCCCTCTTGAACATTTTGGCCCAATATCGGGAAGGTTATTTTTGGATTTTTGACCACAGAAACTACCAAACTGCGTTGCTCTCATATCGTCAATTTGCTCGGTCTGCCAGCTTGGTAATGATTTGTGCTCATATCACCGGTATCAGTGTAAATTTTAATAATGCCTTGCACTGCGGAATGCGGCTTTTTGACATGCTGTCCTATTGCTCGAAAACTCAGATTTTCCAAGCACAGCTTAAGGTTAAGCTTGCGGATTTAATGAGAAACATTCTGACCTCGTTCCATTTTTCATAATTTTATCGCAATTGAAGTTAAATCAACGTAAAATTTCTCAAATTTTCACAGAAATGCACTTACTTTTTCATATGTCAACGAATGTCAAAAAAAACTAGCAAAAAATGCTAAATGTGAGTTTTGGAAACGGTTGAGTGTACGAATAATTGTTGGGCGTCTTTTCCGATCATTTTTTGATATGCATATGTGCATATGAAATTAACTGTTGCGTTTTTATGCATATTATTAACACATGATTGTTTTTCTCATATTTAACAAAAAAATTTTCAATACTATGTATACATGACCTACAATAGCCATTAAAGTACTAAATATTAAGTGTACGAATAAATGTTGGTCTGACTGTATTATATATTTAATAAGTTTTTAACATTAACTTTGTTTTAATTAATATTTTCTTCATTTTCAAGCTCAATATCAAACATATAGTTTAAAGAATCTTCCTCTCCAAATTCAGCATCCTCCAAAATATGGTCTGTTGTTTCAATCTCGCATGATAGCAGTTAAATCACTTCCGATGGTAGAGAAAGACGCTTATGTTTTCGTATGCGTCTCTCCAGATTGACCGAAGAAATTATTGGGTCTGAAGTGTCCATAGCTCGATGAAAACATCCGTGAAATTGTTTATCCGGCTGTGCTTTCTCGCATGGTGAAGCCTGTCAGACTCTTCCCCAAAATAACCGACTGGCAGCACGGTGCTTTCTAATATTACTCTAGAGTGAACAATTATCTTATGGACTGTCGCTGTCATTGGTAGCCATGGATATAAACCTACAATTAATGCTCCAGTTTTATGGCAAAGATTTTCGTATTCTTCCAAGTTGATTGGCAACTGGCATGATAAGCATATAAGTATAGTCCCCATGTTTAAAATAAGCTGTTCGTCAATGCCAGCAATTTCGGAAAATATTTTATAGTTATTAAACGCACGGCGCGCTGTATTTCCGACATTTGTGTTTCCAAATCCGCCCTGTTTTGGTTGATCTACCTTTAATGTCAGCTTTTCCCAAAACATACGTTGGATGTAATCTTTTCTTTCAGATAAGATAAGTTTGTCAGCTAATTCAGATACTCTCCATTTTTGAATGCCGATCTTATATCATGATATTAAGTTTTCGATTTCCTGTTTCATAAAAATTTTCTCTTAAAGTAATTTCGATTGTTTCCTTTAGAAATTTCAACTTTAAAGGTCGAAAAAATCTAATTGATTGAAGGGTTCGATTATTCCTTAAAATATTTCCGGAAGAATCAACAAGGCGAAGGGGCATAACAGTCGTGGCAAATAGACTTGAATCAGCACTATGCGACTGGCCATTTGTGTATGCTTGGTTGTATAGTAATTCGCCTGTCCTGTGCTCCCATCAAAGAAATAACTTAATATCAGATTTGCAGATTAAAAATTCGTTTGCTTAATATTCATTGCCATTACAACACTCTCCTCTTGCAAGGCCACTATCCGAGCGGCGGTGTGGTTCAAAAGCTCTTGCAGGGAAACTTTAGCTACGGTGTCGCTAATTATACCCGTTACTTATAAAAATAAGTAAAAGGGGATATTGTATTCGTTGCAATGTATGTAACAGGGAGAAGGAAGCATCTCCGACCCTATAAAGTATATATATTCTTGATCAGCATCAACAGCCGAGTCGATATAGCCATGTCCGTCTGTCCGTCCGTCCGTCCGTCCGTCCGTCCGTCTGTCCGTCCGTGTGAGCGCCTAGATCTCAGAGACTATAAGAGCTAGAGCAACCAAATTTGGCACACAGATTTCTATAAACCCCACGCAGGTCAAGTTTGTTTCAAAATTTTGCCACGCCCCTTTCCGCCTCCGTAAATCGCGAAAATCCACCACACGCACAGTTTTAAAGATATTAGGTTTTTTTAAACGGTGAACGTTAGCTATTGTTTTTACCTATCATTCTACTAAATCCCAACAAGATCGGACAAACAGAAAGGTGGTACTGGCTGATTAAAGCTTTTAAGCAATAAAAGTGCCTAAAAGCATGCAATAAAAAAAAAGTTAAATTTATTTAGGTAAGTAACGGGTATCCTATAGTCGGGAGCTCGACTATAGCCTTTCCCACTTGTCTCAATATTATTTGGATGACAAAGCTTTTTTTTCTCAGTCACTTCTTTACATGGAGGAAATATATTGACGTTCCTTTTCATTGTTTCCTCTCGAAATGCAGTATACTGTTCCTTTGGTCCAAAACAAAAGCCAGGGTCTCTTCAGGAGAAAGACTTACCGGCTTTCTTATTGATGTTGTCATGATTTTTCTGATGCTTTTGGCTTTTGCAGGATTGATGGCTATAAATTTAAGAACAGCTGAAAGAAAGATTACGAGCGTCAAGCATAGACGCTTCAACAAGCAAATGAACATTGTGGTCCTGGGACTTGGAGAGGTTAGCTACTTGCTTTCTTCGTGCACTTATTCCTTTAAACATAAGCGTTACTTTTGGACTTCCAACTGATTTGCATACTAGATGGTTTCTCTCATTATTTAAGGCAAATTTCTGATTATCATCCAGCCATTCCGAATATTTCTTTGCAAATAATTATAAATTACTTTAGCATTTCTTCCACTTAATTGTTAAATTAACGCAAAACATACGAGCTCTTTCCTTTATTAATTTTCATTGAGGCGAATACTTCCTGAATCTGCTTATCCGGTAATCAAATGGAGTACAGCATTTTCTTGCTCAAAGCGGTTCTTCTCCTCTCGCCACACTGCGAACAACTCGGCATTTGGAATTGTGAGGCTACGTGCTAAAAAATTTAATTGGGCAAAAAGTGCACAGAGATGCACCTTGAGATAAACTATTCTGAATAGAGAAATAATGACTCTACAACATGGACAAGGACTTACACTCAACAACTTCCAAAGTTCAACTTTACTTTTTAAAATTAGACATTGACACCACTTGCTAGATACACAAATTATTAAAAAGACACGTACAAAAACTACAACATATAAGCAGAAACACGTAGTACAAACCTTAACAGTTGAAATCCATTTCAAATTTGAATTTATAAAAGCATTTTTTGAAAAAAAAAAATAAAATTGGACGTGGCAGTGAAAAGGGCGTTAATAAACGGTCAAATATAAATGAATGCCAATTTTTGTAGTTTAATTTTTTCAAAAATTTTTTTTTTAAATGTAAAATAAATTATATAAATAAAATATATTTTTTTTGCTATATATTTACATTTTTAAAAATTTTTAATTTTCTTGAAAATATGTTAAAAGTAACAAAATATTTTTTATGCACTCGCTTAGGTATCTAAGCGTGTTTAAAATGACAAAATAACACTCAAAGTTTCTCGAAAATGATTTTAGACCTATGGTTTCTTGGGCAAACCTTCTTAGAATTCACCGTAGATTACGATTTTGATACCCGCAAGGTGCGTTTTTTTGGCCCATACAAATTGACCCAGTCTAATGCAAATGTATGATTTTGTAATGCTAACATATAATAAACACTTCAAACTGTTATGTTACATACTAAAGTGGCCGCAAAGTGGCGAACGAGCACCGCTTATGTTCCTTTTTTACATTCCTCTGGTTCAAACGAGCGTCGATTATGTTCCCTCCCTGCATACCATTGGGTCAACCGAGCGTCGATTATGTTCCCTCCCTGCCTACCATTGGGTCGACCTAGAGTGCATTAAAATGCATTGACGTTTTTAGCGGATATCACCTTGCAAAATACGTCAATCGAACACATTGTGAGGGAATCATGCAAGCGTCGGCGACAGTCACAAAAACGACAACGAAACGATGATACAGAATCGGTCTGCTGTATTAGAGTGTGTTTGATTGGTTGTGTGTGTGTTACAATCATGTGTGTTTGAATGTTCCCAGTATACAATTGGGCGATTGTACGCTCGCCCCTCGCCGAAAAGAGTCTTCTGCGAGTCGCGCAAGGAGACTAATTGAAGATGAATCTTCTAGGCGATTGTTTATCGATTAAAAAGCTGACAATCCAAAACAGAGTAATGTGAGAGAGTGAAAGGAACAAAATCAAATGTCATTGCTATTGAGTTAAGTGCTTTGTGATTAGAGAATTTTCTTGACATTTCATAGGAAATTTCTTTTGCGAGCACAGTATACACCATCAAAATTCGATGCTTCATAATGGATGCGCCAGCTCGATCCTTTGTCTTAAGAATTAAAGGACATACCGGTTTTTATTCATATACACGATGTACACAAAAAGGAGAATGGCATAAAAACCGTATGTTATTTCCCTATGTAGTGGAAAGTGCTCCAAGGACTAATACAAGTTTTAGAAATCGATGCCAAGGGGAGCATCATAACAAACAAGCAGAAACATCGATCGAGAAACTGCCAATAGATATCGTATCTCAAGTCGGACTGGATTATATGCACATTATTTGCCTCGGTGTGACCAGAACTCTTTTAAGGGCATGCACAAAAACATCTGGCGAATCCTTTGGCCTTCCATCTTGGCGTGTACAAATTTTATTTAGTCTATAGAAGGCGAGGGTTTGATTGTTTTTATTATTATTATTATGAGGGGGGAAATCTGCACTGCGACCCTTTGGATCTATTGTGCCCCCTTCTGAGCCTACAGCTCATCCATCAACCCTAATTCTCGCACGAAGTCGAGAATTTTTAGCGGGTTGAGGTCTACTATGTCCTCCAGCGGTAGGACATGTTTCCCTAGAAAACTACGTCTACGTCTACATAGAGCAGTGCATTCTGCTAGTATGTGCATCGAAGATTCCTCCTCGAAATTGCAGAACCGGCAGGTTCCACTGCTTACAATTCCTAACTTAGATAGGTGACTTCTCAGTTTACAATGCCCAGTCAATAGACCGGTGAGTATTCTGAGTCTATTCTTTCCCAATGCGATTATTCGCTGGAACCGCTTTTTGTTGTAGCTACCTAGGAGGTGTTTGGCTGTAGTCTCCGTCCAATGCGACTGTTGAAGTCGTCTCTCCTCGTTACGTAGGTACTCCCGTATTGTGTGTCTTCCAATTCCACAAAACGGTTCAGGACCTATTAGGGGCCTGCATGCACCCATTTTGCCTAGTGTGTCAGCTGCTTCGTTCCCTGCTATATCCATATGGCCTGGAATCCATCTTAGGGTTAACCTATTATGCGATCCCAGTTGGTTTAGCTTCTTTCGCACCTCGTGCACTACTTTAGACGTTATTTTCGCCTTGCTGAGTGCATTGAGAGCTGCTTGACTATCGGATAGAATGGCTATGTCTCTATTCCGATAGTTGCGTTTGAGATTAAGGTCAGCACACCTCCCTATTGCACATACCTCAGCCTGGAAGATACTTGTGTATGCTCCTAGGGATTCATGGTGAGATATCCGAGGGCCTACAACTCCAAGTCCTGTGCCTTGGTCTGTAAGAGATCCATCGGTGTACCATTTTATGGTGTGTTGACTCATAGGATGGACTTCATCAAGTGTTGTCCAATCCTTCTTACTACTCAGGTTCACTTTGAAATTCTGCTCGAACGTGAGCTCGGCAGTCATTTCGTCCCTTGGCTGTCCCAGTAAGGGGAGATCACCAGATAGCAGTTCTACGTCTCTGTGGCTAAGGATGCCTCCCACCCCATCTCGTGCTATCCTTAGTAGAGTCGCTCTTTGTTGCAGTTCAATGAATACATGGAGTGGCGTGAGCTCCATTAGAACTTCTATAGCCGTTGTCGGACAGGTGCTCATAGCCCCAGTCATACATACGCAGGCCATCCGTTGCAGTCTTGACAGCTGCCTCTTGACGGTGATGAGTTGAGCTCTACCACCCCAGGCTATCGCTCCGTATGTGAGCATTGGCCTGACTACCATTAGGTATAGCCATCTAATAATCTTCGGTGATGTGTCCCATGATTTCCCGGCTATGCTGCGACAGGCATAAAGTGCTCGAGCGCACTTTGCTATCGCATTTTGTACATGGGGGCCGAAGTTAAGTTTACTGTCGAAAGTGACTCCTAGGTACTTGACCTCCTTACTTGTTTCTATTGTGCTGTTTGATAGCCTTATTTGCCTCATTCTCTGCAACTTGTACCTTTTAGTGAAGGGAACGATGACTGTCTTGGCGGGGTTGAGGTTGAGGCCCACCTCTCCACACCAATCACTCGTTATCCGTAAACCTAATTGTACAATGTCGCAGAGCGTTTCCTCGAATTTACCTCGTGCTATGATGACAATGTCATCAGCGTAGCCTTGACTTGAATTCCATAGCTGGCAAGCTTCTGGAGTAGCTCATCTACTAAAAGACTCCAAAGTAGTGGAGACAAGACACCTCCTTGAGGACAACCTTTTGTGGTTGTGACAGTAACAGTGCTATCTTGAACTGTTGCCGTGGCTTGTCTAGACCCCAGCAGTGAGCAAATCCATCTGCCTGTGGTTGTGTCTAGGCCCCTCCTGGTCAGGGCAGCCTTGACAGCATCGTGCGATGTGTTGTCGAAGGCACCTTCTATGTCCAGGAAGGCGCATACTGCCACCTCCTTGTTGTCAACTACTGTGCTTAAAGTGCGGTGTAGTTGATATAGTGCCGTATCCGTGGACCGGCCTGCTCTGTATGCATGCTGCGTTGGTTGCAGCGGGGATTGCACCAGAAGAGTACTTCTTATTTTATGGTCCACCAGCTTTTCCAGCGTTTTCAGCAAAAACGAAGTCAAGCTGATGGGTCTGAAGGACTTGGGGCTGGTGATATCTTTCTTCCCTGCTTTGGGGATGAAGACCACCCTAGCTCTACGCCACGCACTTGGTATGTATCCCAGTGCAAGACTGCTTATCATTATCTTCCTAAGGATGGGAAGGAGTATATCCCGTCCCTGCTGTAGGAAGGATGGTGATATCATGTCAAGGCCTGGCGATTTAAAGGGCTGGAAAGTACCAATTGCCCATTGTAATCGTTCAGGTGTGACTGTCGACTTTGCGATTTTCCAGTCGGCAGACACTGTCCTAGACATGTTCCTTGCTTCGACTGTATCTTCGTGTACCGGGGTGCTTCCCGGGAAGTGTGTCTCAAACAAAAGCTCTAACTTCGCTATACTACTGCCAGTGAAGGTGCCATCCGTTCTTTTCAAGGCTAAGTTTGCCTCTGGCGTGCGTCTCGAAAGTGCCCTATGGAACCGGGCACCTTCGGATGTGCTTTCTATACTTTCGCAGAATTCCCGATAGTTCTTCCGCTTGGCCTTTCTTATCTCCTTGTTGTAGGAGGTAAGGCTTTCACGGTAAGAGTCCCATAGTCCGTCTCTCTTCGCTCTGTTGAAGAGGTGACGGGTGGCGAGTCGTAGCCTCTCAAAGCTATCGTTCCACCAAGGGGCATCTGTTTCCTTGCGCTTCCTTCCAAGAGGACAGCTTTCTTCAAAGGCATCTGTTATGCTGCTGTTTATATAGCCTACCACTCTTTTTAGTTCCAATTGAGAACGGGGTATACCCGTCCTTTCATTGGATAGATTGAGTTCTAGGGTCGTTTTAAACCTTTCCCAGTTTGTCTTTCTGGGGTTACGGGCTGGTGTGCTACTGTCCATATTGACCTGCAGCTCAAATAGGATGATTCTATGATCGGACATAGATTCATCCGAAGAGACATGCCAGTTTCTTAGGTGTGGTTTAAGGCACCTACTTATCAGGGTGACGTCTAGTACTTCTTCCCTGATTCTAGTTACGAATGTCGGTGTGGCACCGACATTTCCAATTTCTAAATTATATCTAAATATAAAGTCAAGAAAGTACTCACCTCTTGTATTTGTGTCTGTGCTTCCCCAGACCACATGATGTGCGTTGGCATCACACCCGTTGATTAGGGGAAGTTTCCTCCTGGCGCAATACTCCGCCAGCCCAACGATTTCCGTTGGTGGACAGGTTCCATCGCCAGCGAAATACGCCGAGGCCACCACTGTGGTACGAGCGCTTCCAGCCGTCTGCACGGCTATTGGCACGCAGTCCCTGCTTAGGAATTCTGAAAGGATGGTATAATTAATACATTTCCTCACCATTATACACGTTCTTGGTACTGGATCTCTTTGGTCCCAGATTACCTTTGAGTCCGCTGTATACAGGCCTTTGATGCCATTGTTGACCCATGGCTCCTGTACTAGTGCTAGCCCAAGGTGTTGGTTGGTGAACATCCTGGCTAGGACGGCCGAGGCCGCCTTTGCACGGTGGATGTTCACCTGGGCTAGCTTAGTGCTGATGACTTGCGTCATCACACTACAACAGTGGCTCCATATCACATGACGAGGGGGGCCGGGAGTTCCCCTCGTCATCGCATGACGTCAGCGTGACGTCTGCTCCTTCCAGCTCGTCCAGCACCTCCTGCGACGACATGGCCAGCTGCTGATCCATCTCCTCAGCTGCAGTTGGATCCAGTGTTAGATCCGCCAGATCTTCGTCCTCAGCTAGATCCTCCAATGAATTGGAAGGATCTGCCGGACAAACACTGGATCCTCTTGCCACCGGGGACGGCTCCGTGTTCATATCCGCGGGAGGGAGATCCTCGCTCGCGGGTGCGGTCGTTCCAGATGGGGCGGGCGGGGCCCTCATACCATCCTTCTCCGCCGATTTTTTCAATCCGCTAACGGGGATTTTCCCGAAGCGGAAGAACAGCTTGTGACCTCTGGTCACTATGTCGTCCTTGGCCATCTCATCGATGCCTAGTACCAGGAGGGCTCCTCCTCCTTCTTCCTTCCTTAAGATGACCCTCCATGCGCCAGTCTCGATCCTGTTCTGGTTGCTCAGCATAACCAGCAGGTCGTCGGTTGTCCTGTCCGCACTTCTCGGCAGGTAGAGCGTGATGTTGTGGGGTGACGGGATGTCATCCCCCATCTTGCAATCAAGGGGTACGCCCTTCCAAGAGTGTAGCTTTGATGCTACCGTCAACAGCCAGTCTGCAGAGTTCTCGTCCGTGCAGTCGATCACCAGGTGGCCCACCCTGAAATGGATGCCAACGAACGAGACAGCAGTGTCCCACCCTGTCAGGATGACCTGATCCAGGATGGCCTCCTCAAGCGCGGACAAGTCCCCGCGACTGAGAATTACCTGGGGATAATCCGCAGGCAACACGGCCACTTTCACCTTTCTCGCGACAGCCGCGTAGGGCGCGCGAGGCTCAGTGGGCGCTGAGGAGGTGGACTCCCTGGCTGTTTGTTCAGCTGCTGCTGCCGCTGCTGCTACTGACGTGCTGGGGCGCTCATTCAGAGCTTCCTGCCGTCCTGATGTTGGAGATCTGTGCTCTGCTCTGATAGGTCCTGCTCTTGGTCTATGAGCAGTTGGCTCCGCCGCGCGCACACTTTTGGGGGTGTCGGTTGGCGGTGTAAGCGCACTACTCGACCTTTTGGCAGGTGTCCTATCTTCGGATGTCGTCTTTCTTGGCTCTTTCGCCTTGGCCAACGCCTCCTCCTGAGACATCCCCTGCTGGAGATACCGGATGTACCATTTGACCCGTGATCCACAGAGATTACGCCTGTGGGGGTCATCCAGTCCACCCGGTTCCCCTAGACCTGGAAGGTCCTTTTTCGGCGGCGGGCGTTGTTGTCCCTGCCGTCTGTCAGCGGCTAGCGCAGGGCGCAACGGTCGGGATTGACCTACCGTGCTCCTTTGCGCGTGTTGCCGCGAAGCCTGCAGACTTGGCCGTCTGTACTGTGCTGGTGGCACTCTCCTATTTGGAGCCGGAGCTTGGCTGCGTGGAGGATGGTCTACCACGTTGGAGGGCCGCTCCCTATCAAGGTGACGGTCCTCGAAGTGTCTTGCAACACTTTCCGCAGGGAGATCCTGCGGGAGTTTCATTTTCTTGTTCTTTTTGTCCATAAAAGATCCATCCGAGCAGAGGTCCGCATGCCCGGATAAGGCTGATTAGAACAGGCGGTCGCCACTTGCCTGAGCCCACCGTTAGCGACTGAGCTAGTTTTTGACCCGGGCCCCCAGCCAGGCTGACTCTCAGCACGGTACGAGTGACACTCTTAGATTGTTTTATATTCAATGATTTATTGCGGCCACAGGGCCCTTATTTATACTCAGAGCTTACATGGGCTGTTATGGCTAGACTTAATTGCATTGGTTAGAGGAGATCTTAATGTTATCTTATGCTAAGCCTAATTAACTGTAAATGTGTGTATGCTGCATCTCTTCGGTTGCGTGTGTAAGTTGTTGTTAAGCTTACATTATTACAGAGCTTTTGGTTTGTGTCTATGCTGATCATATGTTGATCATATGTTGATTATTTGGTTTGTGTATATGATAAGCTTAGCGGATAATTGTTCTGTGCTTTTGGTTTGTGTATGTGATAAGCTTAGCGGATAACTATAGTGTTTTAATAGTATTGATTATATCACGACACCTCCCCTTTTGGGGAAAAAAAAATAAATTTTAGATGTATATGTGTATGCATATAACAATTTTTTTTTTTTTTTTTTTTTTAACTTATTAATAGTATACGTAAAATTTTTTTTTTTTTTTTTTTTTAGTCTATTACTTTTATTCTATTTTTATTTACAATTTGCAGTTTATTATTTTTATCTTTAATGGTAATATTATTATTTTCGCCTATTTTTATTACAGTGTATCTTCCTAAATATCTGTTATCTAGTTTGTGACCAGTTTCATTCCTGAGTAGTACTGACTGTCCTAATTAAACATTTACTTCGTTTGTTTTAATGTCATATGTCTCCTTTTGCTTAAGTTTTTTAGTCTCCAGCATTTGTCTGAAGATATTCATCCCAATCATATTTGTTAATTGATATATATGCCCTAATATACTCATTAAAAGTTCTATGGTTCCGTTCTATTGTTCCAAGAGTTTGATGGTGATGAGCCGTTGAGTTAAGTTTTTTAATTTTAAAGTTTTCACATAATTCCGTCAGTATAGAGTTCATGTATTCCGTCCCCATGTCTGTAATAAAAGATTTCATAGGTCCGAATATAAGGATACACTTTTCAAATATTGCTTTTGCAACAGTCTTTGCGCTTTTGTTAGGTATTGGTACTGATATCAAATATTTTGTTAAGTCGCATATCAGTGTAACCGCATATTCATTCCCATTTTCAGTTTTTGGTAATGGGCCAATTGTGTCTATTAAAACGATGTCAAAAGCTGTCAGTGGGGTTGGTCTCAAAATCATGGGAGTTTTATTGTGTTTAGTTATTTTAGCGAGTTTACATTTTTCGCAGCCCTTTATGTACTTTGTTACTTGTCGTGTCATATTTTTCCAAAAATAATTGAGCTTTATCTTCTTCAACATTCTTGATATTCCACAATGTCCACCTTCTATTGGGTTATCATGGTACCTGTTAAAAATGTTTTTTATTTCAGCATCGTTTTCTTTTAATTTTGTGATCATCGGTAATATTGCTATCTGAACTTTTTTTTAATTTTTGATTGCCCTTTCTTTTAAATTCGTTAATTGAAATTGAACTGAATAAGTCATCGGAGGGGGATATTTGCAAGGTCTTAATGTTTTTGTCACCGGCTTCTTGGTAAAGCCTTAGAAAGAATTGATCGAGATCGACTTTTCCATTAGTGACTAAGTCATTAACTGCAAAGGATGTTATTCTTGATTTTCCTGCTATTAGGGAACATTTATGTTTAATTAATTTTATTTTTATGAATTTATTGGCATCTTTGAAATTTATAACCTCAAAAGTCATTGGATTATTTTGATAAGGTATTTCTTGTATTTTTTTGTTATGTTTGTGTTTTTATTTTTCGCGTTTGATCAGGTTGTCACTTTTAAAATGTTAATGTTCGATAGTTTTTTAATGTCTTCAAATTCTCTTCTAGACAATGCATAGGCGGTATAGTTTTCACGTCCCCTGATAAATTCTATTGTAAAGTCGTATTCTTCTAAGTCTAACCTCATTCTTATTAGTTTTGAAGATGGATTTTTTAATGGTTGGTGGTCAGTTTTTATTAAAAATTTTCTTCCAGATACGTATGGCTTAAAATATTGAACAGCCCAATGGATTTCCTCACCATTATACACGTTCTTGGTACTGGATCTCTTTGGTCCCAGATTACCTTTGAGTCCGCTGTATACAGGCCTTTGATGCCATTGTTGACCCATGGCTCCTGTACTAGTGCTAGCCCAAGGTGTTGGTTGGTGAACATCCTGGCTAGGACGGCCGAGGCCGCCTTTGCACGGTGGATGTTCACCTGGGCTAGCTTAGTGCTGATGACTTGCGTCATCACACTACAACAGTGGCTCCATATCACATGACGAGGGGGGCCGGGAGTTCCCCTCGTCATCGCATGACGTCAGCGTGACGTCTGCTCCTTCCAGCTCGTCCAGCACCTCCTGCGACGACATGGCCAGCTGCTGATCCATCTCCTCAGCTGCAGTTGGATCCAGTGTTAGATCCGCCAGATCTTCGTCCTCAGCTAGATCCTCCAATGAATTGGAAGGATCTGCCGGACAAACACTGGATCCTCTTGCCACCGGGGACGGCTCCGTGTTCATATCCGCGGGAGGGAGATCCTCGCTCGCGGGTGCGGTCGTTCCAGATGGGGCGGGCGGGGCCCTCATACCATCCTTCTCCGCCGATTTTTTCAATCCGCTAACGGGGATTTTCCCGAAGCGGAAGAACAGCTTGTGACCTCTGGTCACTATGTCGTCCTTGGCCATCTCATCGATGCCTAGTACCAGGAGGGCTCCTCCTCCTTCTTCCTTCCTTAAGATGACCCTCCATGCGCCAGTCTCGATCCTGTTCTGGTTGCTCAGCATAACCAGCAGGTCGTCGGTTGTCCTGTCCGCACTTCTCGGCAGGTAGAGCGTGATGTTGTGGGGTGACGGGATGTCATCCCCCATCTTGCAATCAAGGGGTACGCCCTTCCAAGAGTGTAGCTTTGATGCTACCGTCAACAGCCAGTCTGCAGAGTTCTCGTCCGTGCAGTCGATCACCAGGTGGCCCACCCTGAAATGGATGCCAACGAACGAGACAGCAGTGTCCCACCCTGTCAGGATGACCTGATCCAGGATGGCCTCCTCAAGCGCGGACAAGTCCCCGCGACTGAGAATTACCTGGGGATAATCCGCAGGCAACACGGCCACTTTCACCTTTCTCGCGACAGCCGCGTAGGGCGCGCGAGGCTCAGTGGGCGCTGAGGAGGTGGACTCCCTGGCTGTTTGTTCAGCTGCTGCTGCCGCTGCTGCTACTGACGTGCTGGGGCGCTCATTCAGAGCTTCCTGCCGTCCTGATGTTGGAGATCTGTGCTCTGCTCTGATAGGTCCTGCTCTTGGTCTATGAGCAGTTGGCTCCGCCGCGCGCACACTTTTGGGGGTGTCGGTTGGCGGTGTAAGCGCACTACTCGACCTTTTGGCAGGTGTCCTATCTTCGGATGTCGTCTTTCTTGGCTCTTTCGCCTTGGCCAACGCCTCCTCCTGAGACATCCCCTGCTGGAGATACCGGATGTACCATTTGACCCGTGATCCACAGAGATTACGCCTGTGGGGGTCATCCAGTCCACCCGGTTCCCCTAGACCTGGAAGGTTCTTTTTCGGCGGCGGGCGTTGTTGTCCCTGCCGTCTGTCAGCGGCTAGCGCAGGGCGCAACGGTCGGGATTGACCTACCGTGCTCCTTTGCGCGTGTTGCCGCGAAGCCTGCAGACTTGGCCGTCTGTACTGTGCTGGTGGCACTCTCCTATTTGGAGCCGGAGCTTGGCTGCGTGGAGGATGGTCTACCACGTTGGAGGGCCGCTCCCTATCAAGGTGACGGTCCTCGAAGTGTCTTGCAACACTTTCCGCAGGGAGATCCTGCGGGAGTTTCATTTTCTTGTTCTTTTTGTCCATAAAAGATCCATCCGAGCAGAGGTCCGCATGCCCGGATAAGGCTGATTAGAACAGGCGGTCGCCACTTGCCTGAGCCCACCGTTAGCGACTGAGCTAGTTTTTGACCCGGGCCCCCAGCCAGGCTGACTCTCAGCACGGTACGAGTGACACTCTTAGATTGTTTTATATTCAATGATTTATTGCGGCCACAGGGCCCTTATTTATACTCAGAGCTTACATGGGCTGTTATGGCTAGACTTAATTGCATTGGTTAGAGGAGATCTTAATGTTATCTTATGCTAAGCCTAATTAACTGTAAATGTGTGTATGCTGCATCTCTTCGGTTGCGTGTGTAAGTTGTTGTTAAGCTTACATTATTACAGAGCTTTTGGTTTGTGTCTATGCTGATCATATGTTGATCATATGTTGATTATTTGGTTTGTGTATATGATAAGCTTAGCGGATAATTGTTCTGTGCTTTTGGTTTGTGTATGTGATAAGCTTAGCGGATAACTATAGTGTTTTAATAGTATTGATTATATCACGACACCTCCCCTTTTGGGGAAAAAAAAATAAATTTTAGATGTATATGTGTATGCATATAACAATTTTTTTTTTTTTTTTTTTTTTAACTTATTAATAGTATACGTAAAAATTTTTTTTTTTTTTTTTTTTTTAGTCTATTACTTTTATTCTATTTTTATTTACAATTTGCAGTTTATTATTTTTATCTTTAATGGTAATATTATTATTTTCGCCTATTTTTATTACAGTGTATCTTCCTAAATATCTGTTATCTAGTTTGTGACCAGTTTCATTCCTGAGTAGTACTGACTGTCCTAATTAAACATTTACTTCGTTTGTTTTAATGTCATATGTCTCCTTTTGCTTAAGTTTTTTAGTCTCCAGCATTTGTCTGAAGATATTCATCCCAATCATATTTGTTAATTGATATATATGCCCTAATATACTCATTAAAAGTTCTATGGTTCCGTTCTATTGTTCCAAGAGTTTGATGGTGATGAGCCGTTGAGTTAAGTTTTTTAATTTTAAAGTTTTCACATAATTCCGTCAGTATAGAGTTCATGTATTCCGTCCCCATGTCTGTAATAAAAGATTTCATAGGTCCGAATATAAGGATACACTTTTCAAATATTGCTTTTGCAACAGTCTTTGCGCTTTTGTTAGGTATTGGTACTGATATCAAATATTTTGTTAAGTCGCATATCAGTGTAACCGCATATTCATTCCCATTTTCAGTTTTTGGTAATGGGCCAATTGTGTCTATTAAAACGATGTCAAAAGCTGTCAGTGGGGTTGGTCTCAAAATCATGGGAGTTTTATTGTGTTTAGTTATTTTAGCGAGTTTACATTTTTCGCAGCCCTTTATGTACTTTGTTACTTGTCGTGTCATATTTTTCCAAAAATAATTGAGCTTTATCTTCTTCAACATTCTTGATATTCCACAATGTCCACCTTCTATTGGGTTATCATGGTACCTGTTAAAAATGTTTTTTATTTCAGCATCGTTTTCTTTTAATTTTGTGATCATCGGTAATATTGCTATCTGAACTTTTTTTTAATTTTTGATTGCCCTTTCTTTTAAATTCGTTAATTGAAATTGAACTGAATAAGTCATCGGAGGGGGATATTTGCAAGGTCTTAATGTTTTTGTCACCGGCTTCTTGGTAAAGCCTTAGAAAGAATTGATCGAGATCGACTTTTCCATTAGTGACTAAGTCATTAACTGCAAAGGATGTTATTCTTGATTTTCCTGCTATTAGGGAACATTTATGTTTAATTAATTTTATTTTTATGAATTTATTGGCATCTTTGAAATTTATAACCTCAAAAGTCATTGGATTATTTTGATAAGGTATTTCTTGTATTTTTTTGTTATGTTTGTGTTTTTATTTTTCGCGTTTGATCAGGTTGTCACTTTTAAAATGTTAATGTTCGATAGTTTTTTAATGTCTTCAAATTCTCTTCTAGACAATGCATAGGCGGTATAGTTTTCACGTCCCCTGATAAATTCTATTGTAAAGTCGTATTCTTCTAAGTCTAACCTCATTCTTATTAGTTTTGAAGATGGATTTTTTAATGGTTGGTGGTCAGTTTTTATTAAAAATTTTCTTCCAGATACGTATGGCTTAAAATATTGAACAGCCCAATGGATTGCTGTTAGCTCTTGCTCTATTGTGGATTTATTGCTTTCACCTTTAGTGAAGGCTTTGGATGCATAGGCTATTGGTAATTGTTTACCATCGTATTCTTGGCTGAGCACTGCCCCACAAGCTTTTTTGCTTGCGTCAGTTGTTATGCAGAATTCCCTGTCAAAATTTGGATATTGTAATATGGATGGACTTAATAATTGCTTCTTTAAATAGTTAAATGCCAATTCGCACTCCACATTCCAATTAAATATTATATTTTTCCGAGACAAGCATGTTATTTGTCGAGCTGATTCTGCAAAGTTTGGTATGAATCTACGATAATAATTACAAAATGCTATGAATCTTTTAGCTTCTTCGCCGTTTCTAGGAGTTGGGTAATTTTTTATTGCTTCGAATTTATTGTCGTCAGGTAAAATTCCTTTATTTGTACATTTATGTCCTAAAATTGTTACTTCGTGATTAAAAAATGTACATTTTTCTGGGTGTAGCTTAAGATTGTATTTTCTACATGTTTCAAACACATCTCGTAAGTTCTGAATCATATGACTTTCCGAGCATCCAATGACTATCCAATGACTACTTAAGTCATCCCTATACAGGAACGCCTGCGACGGCGTTAATCCTGTGAATGCTAGGGACATCATTCTTTGGAATGAGTTTGAAGCAATTTTGAGGCCATATGGTAATCTTTTGAATCTAAAAGAGCCTTTATTTGTTGAAAATGAAGTAATATCTCTGGAATTTTTATCAAGTTTTACCTGGTGAAAGCCGGACATAAGGTCTGGGCAAGAAAAATATTTAGCACGTCCTAACTGGTCCAGAATATCGTCCATTCTGGGTAGTGGAAACTTGTCGGCTGCTAGCTGTTTATTAATTTTTCGGTAGTCAACTACAAGACGCCATCTTTTTTCACTATTCCCTGGTATAGACTTTTTTGGTACTAGTAAAATTGGACTATTGAACTCAGACGTCGAAGGTTTGATTATGTCATTATCGATCAATTTATCCACCTGTCTATTTATTTCTGCTTTCTGGCTATGTGGTGTTCTATAATTTTTTATATATACTGGATTGGTGTCATTAAGTCTCAGTTTTTGTTGGTAGAAGTTGTTTGCTGAGATCGGCTCTTTTTCTGTTGCAAATATATCGTTAAATTCTGAACACAGACTGTGTAGCTTGTCTTTAGCGAAGAGAGGGAAATTTTTTGAAAGAATCGATATTATTTCGCTTTGAATCGTAGTATGGGTAATTTCGGCATCTTCTGTGTTTGTGTTAATAATTCTTACGAATGGGCTACTTTTTGAAACTATGGTGTTTGCTATATAAATGCCTGGCTGAATTTCTTGATTTGGAATTAGGAGTTCAAGTTCTTTATTGTTTATTTGAATTGGCTTGATAACTTCTGATCTTGATGGGATTATAAAGATATTTGCTGGCATAACTAGGTTCATAGGGATAACAATTTGATGATAATTGTTTGGCCTCAGAATAAGGTGGTTCTTATTTTGAAAGTAGTCTAATTGGCAATTAAATCTTTTTATGAAATCAAGTCCTATGATGCCATCGCAAGGAATCGGAAAACTATCCTCGACCTGAAAAGCATGATAAATTAAGAAGTTGTTTGCTTCTAAGTTTAATTTCACCTCGCCTATTGATTTGATTGTTTCTTGCCCTATTCCATTCAAATTTGTCTGCTTTGTTCGATCTATGCAAACTGATTTTTTGAGCTTGTTTTGCTTTATGAGGCAAATGTCTGTACCTGTATCTATTAAAAATTTTAATGTTTTTGTGTTTTCTGTATTTAAAATAATGAAGCTGTTTAGATTCAGACTTAGGTTATAAATTTTATTTGACTTTAGTTTGTTATCAGGGGACTTTCGCAGTTTTCCTGCGGTGAGTTTTCGTGAGGTGTTTCGTTTGTGATTCGAACATTTCGATTTTCATTGTGTCTGTTGTTATTATTAGTATTATTATTGTTGTTGTATCTACTATTGGAGTTGCTTTCGTTGTTGTTATACCTGTTGTTAGTATTGCGGTTGTTGTTGTTTCGGTTGTTGTTATACCTGTTATTGTTATTATAGCTAGTATTGTAACCGTATGTGTTATAAGTAGGATTTCTTTGTCTGTTGTTGTTTCGATTATTTTGTCTTGTGAATAGGACCGTGTTACTGTGACTTGTTGCTTCAGTGCAACTACTGATGGTCAAAGCTTTTGTCAGGTTTTCTATTTCATTTGAATATGTTGTTGCCGATAGTCCTGTTTGTGTCTTATTCAAAATTTTGGCTTCTATTACAGCAACGGATTCTCCTGTTATTGTTTCTTTTAGTATCTTTATTATGTTAAGGATTGTGTTTTCGTTTGTAATAAGTATTCTAACGTCTCCTTTTAATTTTGTTTTAATGAATATTATTGCGGTTGCTTCATGTGTGTCTTTTATGTCGTTTAAAAGTTTTAGTGAGTCAATGAAGCTTTGCAAGTTTTCGGCTTTACCATCAAAGTCTAGATCAATTCTTGAGGCTGAATTTAGAAATTCGATTATTGTTTGAGGCATCTTGTTTCGTTCTTGTTCTTGTTTATTAATAGAAGGTGTATGCAACGCTATTGAGTCTTTCCGCAATGTTACTTGCTGTTGTAGATCTCAACGGTATTGAACACACAATGCATACAAAGTATCAAGTCTTTCCGCAATGTTAGTTGCTGTATTAGATCTCAATACTATTGTACGCAGGCCAATCCCTAAGTAAAACACTCTCGAGTTATGATTATGAACTGACATCGTTTATTGAATTGTATGCGGTTTTAAAGGATTCTTATGTACTAATAAACAGAGTTAGATATAGTGTTAATATATTCCTGACTTCTTCTTACTTATTGTATTGTCTTATGTATTTATTTAGATCGAGTCGACAGTTGTCTTGTATTATGTTTGGTTCTCTTTTACTCATTGTCTAGTCTGATCTTATCTTATGTAACAACTATTTGACACATATCTTTTACTCCTTCTTACCCTTGTGCTCTATGCTCTTATCTGCTCTACATATATTTTACTCCTTGCTCTCTATGATCTTATCTGCTCCCACATACATGCAGGCTCGCTTATGTTTATTTGATCTTTTTATTGCTGAGAACCGGGATCTCGACCCGTGTGGTAATTCTTTGCCGTCGTGACCCTTTTGCGTCACTTGAGTGTTGCACATGTGGTGGCGCATTCCGAGGGCTGATTGAAAAGTATGTTCATTTATGAACATTTTGCGGGGGGCCATGCTTAAGTGGCTGTTGTTGGTGGTGATCCGAAGACTATATTAATATTTGTTTATCTATTTTACATTTCCTTATTATAAACATTGTACCTAAAGCTATCATTCCAATATTATCAAGCTATTAAGTTTTTGTTCATCTTATAATTTCTTCATATTATTAATTTCTTCTACATTATTTATTAGCTTATTAAATATGGCTTTTACTTTATTAAGTGAAATATTATTTGCTAGCTGTTTGATGTTGAATGTCATCCGCTGTTGTAATTACTTGAGAAGCGGTCAGTAAGTGCTTGTCTTGACGGGCAGTGCATCCTTCTTATAGCTGCAAGATGTCTTGTGCTGTTATTTGTAGCACTTGACTGTGTTGACTTCCGCAGGTCCATTCCAGAATTGGTTTGTTGACAACTTGAATAACCAAGTGTTTCGGGATTGCAGCTATGTCCATATGTGTTCGGCTGCTACTTGTTGAAACTCGCATGCTCGTTTTTTCCATCTACTCCTGGGTGAGATTCTTCTACTCGTACAAGTGGCTATTTTGTCGGACTTGTGCTCTCGTTTTTTAATAGTACTGTCTTTCCATTTTTGCCAAAGATGTGTTTTCATTATCGATAGTAATTTCCAACGATCCGTTAACCAAATTTTCTTATCGCTTTCAGTTTCCTTTACCTCCAACATCGGTCTTCCGATTAGAAAATGACCTGGAGTCAGAATATCCTCGCATTCTTTTCCGTAGTCAATCGGATATAATGGCCGAGAGTTGATAATAGCTTCAATTGTCGCTAGCCTGTCCTCGTACTTGAGTGTGCTGTCTCCAATTCCTCCGAAGTGAGGGCTTGCCGGCGGGATAAATTGACATTCTATCCTTTCCTTTTGCACCTTTTCTTCTCGATGTTTTGTTTGCTTGGACTGCTCCTCTGTGACATTGTCCAAAGTAGTTTTATTTCTGTTCTTTGGTTTTTTCATATGCTGATATTCCTTTACCTCCGCTTCCTGTTCCGCTTGTTCCTGTTGTACGCTTTCATTTTGCTTGGAGTCCTTAAGTTGATCGATCGTTTTTATCTGTTTTGGCTTGTTTTGTTTTGCTTCACCTAGCGTCCGTTCCAAATTAGTGCGCCCTTGTTTTCGCTTCTCCTGGGTTTGCTTCTCATTATTTTGCTCATCTTCGGATACGATTTTCTAGGTTACCGCAACGCCTTGGTGATCTCCATCATCCGTGTCATTTTCAGCCTGTCTAACGCTATCCTTCTCTTCGCTACTTTCTTGCTCGTCCATCTTCTGATTCTGCTTGCCATATTTTTCCTGTTGTAGCTGCACTTGATCTGCTGAACTTTTTTGTACGGGATGGGGAACAGATTGCACATCGTCTTCCTTGCTCAATTTGTCCTTTGATTGTGTGTGTTGTTCTGTTTTCTCTTCCCTTGTCTCTGGCTCTTCAGGAGTCTCTCGTTTTTGCTCTTCATTATTTTTATAAATTTCACCACGTGTTTGTGTCTCCGGATACTTTTTCATAAATGGAATAAATCGTATTATTCGCTCACTATCTTTCCGTAATCTTTTTTCTGAGTTTAGAAAACGTTCCATCTCCCCTTTTTCTTCAGTGAGCTGTTCGTAACGAATTTGCATTGATGACGTTACTTGCTCATGGGATTTCAATTCTTTGAAGATTTCTGTTATCCTATCGAAATCTTCTTTGATCTCGTCCAGATCGTTTTGGATTTGTTTCGGATATTGTCCACAAATGTTCAATGTTCTTTCCAATGAATATATCGCTCTGTTAAATTCTTCTATCCGCATAACATGTTTCGCAATTTTCTTGTATAATTGTGACATTATTTCATTTTGTATAGCTTGAGTTCTCCCAAAGGTTCCATCCATAAAATAATCTTCTGCCCAAAAGGATAAATTTTCCTGTAGAATCTTATCTTGTTTCTTGAACAATTCCCATTTCTCTTGAACTTTTGTTGCCCAATCCAAACTTGGGAATTTGTCCTCTTTTATTTCTTCGCCCCAGCTTTTCAATTGGGCGTATATGGCATATTGACTAACCTCCAGTGCATTGAGCTCCTCTTTAGTATACGCCATTTTGAACTATTTTATTTATTTATTTATTTATTTATTTATTTTTTTTTTTTTATTTACTTTTATTTTTTTTTTTTAGCAATTCCTGTTGCCTGGTCTCTCGTGTCGCCGCACGTTACAATGTTGCGCTGCTGTGGATTCCGTTTTACCACTTTCCAACGTAGCGCTTCCTTTTTTATTAGTTCTACAGAACTATTTTTTCTTGCGCCGCTATTCTGGGTTGTTAACTCTGACCCGCGCAGATCTTTCCCTGCGTCGTCCAGTCGCTGATTCCCACGTCGCTTTCTTCTTCAACGCCCAGATGTTGACACAATCTGGTTGATTCGTTGATTTCGTTTATTTTTAGAAACTCCTGTTTCTATTCGTTTTTCCTCTGTGACTTCGCAAAGCCACACTTTGAGGGTTGTTTTTTTTTTTTTTTCTCGTGTCGCCGCACGTTACAATGTTGCTCCGTTTGTCTTGGGTTATCGTTCCTGACACTGTGTTGTCCAGGCCAGCGATACCCACCTCGCTTTTTTTTGTTGCGCCGTTTATTTTGGGTTATCGTTCCTGATACTTCGTTGTCCAGGCCAGCGATACCCACGTCGCTTTCTTTGCTCAGCTCTGATCCCGCGCAGCTCTTTTCCTGCGTCGTCCAGTCGCTGTTTATTGCGCCGTTTTTCTTGGGTTACCGTTCCTGATACTGTGTTGTCCAGGCCAGCGATACCCACGTCGCTTTCTTTGTTGCGCCGTTTATTTTGGGTTATCGTTCCTGATACTTCGTTGTCCAGGCCAGCGATACCCACGTCGCGTTCTTTGTTGCGCCGTTTATTTTGGGTTACCGTTCCTGATACTTCGTTGTCCAGGCCAGCGACACCCACGTCGCTTTTTTTTTTTTTGTTGCGCCGTTTATTTTGGGTTATCGATCCTGATACTTCGTTGTCCAGGCCAGCGATACCCACGTCGCTTTCTTTGCTCAGCTCTGATCCAGCGCAGCTCTTGTCCTGCGTCGTCCAGTCGCTGTTCCCACGTCGCTCACTTATTCCAGCGTCGTTTTTGTTGCTCCATGCCGTTCGTCCAATCCCACGCTGCAGTCAATCGTGGTAGCAGTATAATTTTTTATTTTTTTATATTCCCTAACTATGCCACGATGCACGACAGGTGCTATCAATGGACTTGATCTGCGCGATACCGATTAAAGTATCTGCTACAGTTGGCAGTCACTGAGCTAAATTGCTCGAAGGACCATATGTATGCAACGCTATTGAGTCTTTCCGCAATGTTACTTGCTGTTGTAGATCTCAACGGTATTGAACACACAATGCATACAAAGTATCAAGTCTTTCCGCAATGTTAGTTGCTGTATTAGATCTCAATACTATTGTACGCAGGCCAATCCCTAAGTAAAACACTCTCGAGTTATGATTATGAACTGACATCGTTTATTGAATTGTATGCGGTTTTAAAGGATTCTTATGTACTAATAAACAGAGTTAGATATAGTGTTAATATATTCCTGACTTCTTCTTACTTATTGTATTGTCTTATGTATTTATTTAGATCGAGTCGACAGTTGTCTTGTATTATGTTTGGTTCTCTTTTACTCATTGTCTAGTCTGATCTTATCTTATGTAACAACTATTTGACACATATCTTTTACTCCTTCTTACCCTTGTGCTCTATGCTCTTATCTGCTCTACATATATTTTACTCCTTGCTCTCTATGATCTTATCTGCTCCCACATACATGCAGGCTCGCTTATGTTTATTTGATCTTTTTATTGCTGAGAACCGGGATCTCGACCCGTGTGGTAATTCTTTGCCGTCGTGACCCTTTTGCGTCACTTGAGTGTTGCACATGTGGTGGCGCATTCCGAGGGCTGATTGAAAAGTATGTTCATTTATGAACAGAAGGATTAATATCTGAGTATGTTTTTGATTCCAAGTCCACAAAGGTGGATTCGTAACTAGCTGCTTTATCTAATTGTCTAGGTAAAAATATAATTATTTTATGTTTAGAAGTAATGGATTCTAAGTCGTTTCTTAAAGATAAAAAAATGTCATTTGCCTGATGCTCCTGTAAAAGGTGGTATTTTGTTTGATTTTTATGTAATATTTCTCTGATTAAATTAAAATTTTCGAAAAGTATTTCTAAACGTTTTGCAATAGTTGCTTCTTTGATTGGAATAGATTTGGTAGCGGCCAGGGTGAGCTTTTTCACTGGCACTCGGCACAAACAGCCGGCAAAATTGCCCAAATATTTTGAACTGCCCGAAACTTGAAATTAAAGAAACTGAGGTTGCTTCAATTATATTAATTTACAATGCGGCAATTTATTGGCAGAAATGTTCACAAAGTTTGAGTGTTTATCGAATTCGATTTTTGTGCAAAGGCGGCTGACGAAGCTCTAGCCGCTTGCTTGTACGATAGAACGAACGATAAGATGCGATACGATACTAAAAGACTGCACAATGCAGCAGCAGTGCCAAACCAAAGAGAATAGGCTTCAAAGTAAAGCGACAAATGAGAGTATTATGCATCTTTATGCTGCGCTCTCTCTATCGGTTCGTTCGTTGCTTTGTCAACAGGTGTGAGGCGCTGCCTGGGTAAGCGCTTAGCTGAACATATTCCCCCCGTTGGAGGGCACGGTCCTTCAACATCCTTCTTCGGCAGCAAACACAGCTTAACAACAGCTCTTGTAGTAGCCCCGGTGGCAGTTTTGAGCTCTGCGACCCTCGCGACGCCATCCGCTCCGGTGATTAATTTGGTCACTCTTGCCAGTGGCCAACTGAGTGGGGGCAGATTTTCGTTCTTGACTAGAACTACGTCACCAACGGTAAGAGAGGGCTGCTCAGATCTCCACTTTGATCTCTCCTGCAGAAGAGTTAAGTACTCCTCTTTTCAGCGCGACCAGAACGTCTGTTGAAGATAGGATACTCGCTGCCAATGATCCAGACGGTTGAAGTTTAGGGCAGTAACATCAGGCACTGCAAGAGACTTCTGCGGTGCCGTACCCAAAAAATGAGCTGGCGTCAGCACGTCAATGTCATCTGGATGCTCTGTAATGGGGAGTAATGGGCGTGAGTTAATGATTGCAGTGATGTGGCAAACAAGGGTACGCAAGTCATCAAAGCTAAGGACAAAACTGGCAGCCGAATGATAGAAATGATGCTTTGCCGTTTTGACTGCGGCCTCCCAAAGTCCCCCAAAGTGTGGTGAGCGTGGTGGGATGAAACGCCAATCGATTTGATCCGCCAGACAAAATTCCTTTACTGCCGCCTGATGCTTATCGCTCAAAAATAGCTTCTTTAGTTGCTTCAGCTCGTTGTTCGCGCCTACGAAATTTGTGGCATTGTCAGACCAGATCTCCCTTGGACGACATCTGGTGAATATGAAACGTTGAAGAGCACTGATGAAAGCCGAAGTCGACAAATCCTGCACCAGCTCCAAATGCACAGCCTTTGTTGCGAAGCAAATGAATACACAAATATAACATTTGATTGGCGGCCGGGTGCGAACTTCGCTTTTATAATAGAAAGGGCCGCAAAAATCCGCGCCAGTTATCATGAAAGTATACGATGAGTCGTCCACCCTTTCCCTTGGCAGGTCAGCCATGATGTGTTGAAGCAGCAGCGGCTTGGCTCTGAAGCATCTGATGCATTTGATGACAACGCTTGCCACTGTTTTGCGTCCGCCAATCGGCCAATATTGATGTCGAATGAGCGCAAGTAGAGCTCGGGGTCCGGCATGCAGATTCCGCTCATGAAAGTGCACTATCATCGCGATAGTCACAGGATGTCTCCTTGGGAGTATGATCGGATGACGAGCATTGAAGTCAAGGGATGAGTTTCTTAGCCATCCACCGACGCGCAGAATTCCAAACTCGTCAACAAATGGATCAAGCGAAGATATAGAGAGATATAAGGTGCACGCCTGTTGTCGTTGATAGGCTTGTAGTCAGACCACAAACATGCTTGCTGAATAGAACGAATGAGCAGCCGAGTACCTCCAGTAATATCCGCTACGCATAGCCCACATGATCTGATCCGCTGCTGAAACTTGAAAACGTATCCGAATATCCGTTTCAATTTGTAGAAGGAGTTAGCGAATTTGTGCCCTTCTGTTATGTCCACAAACGGACAAACTGCAAGTAGAACTCGTTTGCGCAGCTCCGGTAATGGTGCCTTCATATCAGCTGGAGATGGCCACGTGTCTTTGTCCTCGGTTAGAAAGGCTGGCCCATGCAACCATAATTGTGACTGCGACAGCTCCGAGGGTAAGGCTCCTCTCGACAGGATATCCGCAGGATTCATATTCGTAGGGATATAGCGCCACTCCATTTGTGCAGTCAACTTCTGTATGCGCGCGATTCTGTTTGATACGAAGACGTTGAACTGCTCTGGGTTGCTGCGTATCCACGACAAAGCGGTTGTAGAGTCGGACCAACAATAGAATTTTCCAGCAAACAATTCCATAGCTGATACCTCGCTGATGAGTTGGGCGAGTAACTCAGCACCACAAAGCTCCAGTTTTGGGACTGTGAGTGTCTTCAGAGGTGCCACACAAGATCTAGAGCACAGCAGATGCACAGCCTTTGCTCCCTTGTCATTCGATGAGACGTAAATGCATGCTCCATATGCGTGTATGCTGGCATCGCAGAAGCCATGGACCTCAACTTCAGAATCTGGAAGTAGAGCTAAGCGTGGAAAAACAAATCGTTGAGAACTTGATAAATTTTCGCAATAGAGGAGCCAGGCGGTTGCTAGAGAGGATGGCAAGCTTTCATCCCAATGAAGCTGCTCTTTCCACAAAAGCTGCAGAAATATTTTCGCCTTTGTTATGACAGGTCCAATCAAACCAAGTGGGTCATAGAAGCGGGCAATTGTTGACAACAGGGAGCGCTTTGTTGGGTTTGAAGATGACTGCTTGGGCAGAACGGAGAAGAGAAAATCATCTGAAGCAGGATCCCAGGATAAGCCAAGTGTTTTTGTGCAGTCAGTTCCATCATGGAACTTTAGAAGCTTCTCCTTATCCTGACTAGGGACTCCATGCAGCAGACCTGGAACGTTGGAGCACCACTTTCTGATCTGAAAGTTGCCCTTTGCCAGTAATCCTGATGTCTGCCTCATGATTTCAGCAACTTCCTCCATTGATCCACCGCCATTAGATCGAAAGTATACGATGAGTCATTAGATCGTCAACGTAAAAATCGCGTCTAAGAATGACTGAGCCGATTGGAAATGATGATTGCTCGTCCTCAGCCAACTGATGCATACATCTGATTGACAGAAAGGCGGCAGGCCTTGTTCCGTATGTCACTGTATCAAGTCTGTATATCTGCATCTCATCCTGCGGCGAATCCCTCCATAGGATGCATTGCAAATTTCCCAATTTCACATGTCCTTCCCATTTTGATTGAGTAAGGCTGTCCACCTTTTGAAGAAGCATGTACACGATCATTGATTCAGCTATTCTCTCCGACGTGCCTATCGACTTCAAAGAGCGCAGGTAGACGTTCAATTTGTCCGATAATCGACGCAGCAATAATGCAGAAGACGCTTCCACTCTCTCAAGCCCCAAAATCTCACCGATGTGTGCCTGAAATACGAGACTTTTGTTACGAAACCGCTTTTTTAACAAATCCAAAGATACAGAATAATTTTCTTCAGAAATCTCCAACGCACTGATTGCATCTAAGGCAGGGCCTTGTACACAAGATAGCAAATGTTGGAGTTTCTCTTTACTTGTTAGATCCGGATCATTGTCGATGATTGTTGTGAACAGCGACAAAAAATTTGCAAACTCCGTGTAGCCGCTTGAAAAGGTTGGCAGCTTTAATTCAGGGATTCGCGGACGATTGGCCATAACTACGGTTGTGCGCTCCACTGTAGTATCGTCGTGGCGAAATGTAGAGCAAGGAGGCTGATTAGGTTGACGCTTCTGAATTTGACCACGAATACGAACATCGGCCGTAATCACAAGCTCATCAAAATCATCGCGCACTTTGCTGCCGATTTCATTGTAATCCAGCTCTTCGAGAGAATCATGCGCGAGATTAAATGCTGACTTTATTTCAGCTATTGTTTTTAAACGCACTTCCAATTCGACAATAGTCAACGCGCTAATTTCGTTAGCACTGATTTCACTTTTGATGCGCTTTGCACGCTCGAACAGAGTGTTTGTCTTACGCTTAAGAAAAGACACCCTGTTTTGCGAATCACTTGCATTTTTGTCGTTTGTCATAGCTCACCGTTATGTCTTTGCTAACACTCAAATCGAAGACAAAAGTGAAGAGTTTTGTGCGAACGAAGTTAGCGAGAATGAAAGAGCAGACAATAAGAAACTGTGCACTATGTATGTATGTATGCGAGCGTTGGCTTTGAACTGTGTATGCGAATGTCTGTGTATGCGTGCACTCGATGCAGCGAACAAAATTATATTTATTTGATTGTTTTATTAATTTGAACAAACATGACACGAAAGAAAACGTAAATCACGTCGGGGTCACCAAAAATGTAGCGGCCAGGGTGAGCTTTTTCACTGGCACTTGGCACAAACAGCCGGCAAAATTGCCCAAATATTTTGAACCGCCCGAAACTTGAAATTAAAGAAACTGAGGTTGCTTCAATTATATTAATTTACAATGCGGCAATTTATTGGCAGAAATGTTCACAAAGTTTGAGTGTTTATCGAATTCGATTTTTGTGCAAAGGCGGCTGACGAAGCTCTAGCCGCTTGCTTGTACGATAGAACGAACGATAAGATGCGATACGATACTAAAAGACTGCACAATGCAGCAGCAGTGCCAAACCAAAGAGAATAGGCTTCAAAGTAAAGCGACAAATGAGAGTATTATGCATCTTTATTCTGCGCTCTTTCTATCGGTTCGTTCGTTGCTTTGTCAACAGCTGTGAGGCGCTGCCTGGGTAAGCGCTTAGCTGAACAGATTTATTTAAGCATATGTAGGACCTATAAAAATTTTCTTTAGTCCAATCCATATATGTAATTTTAGAACCGGAGTTTATAAGAATTATTCATCTAAACCTATTATTCTTATTTATTTTCCACTTTTATTTTGGTTACTTTATAGTGAGTCTAAGCCCACTGTGCTTTTTTTTTTTTTTGTTTTGTTTTTATCTGTCTAGTCGTTGCATTTGCAGTTGCTGAAAGCTAATGTTTATGTTTCAATGTGTTATCTTTGTTTTTGTAACTGTTACGTAAGTGTACAGTTGTATTTTATATGTTTGCATGTTAAAACAGTGCATGCTAAATGTATTTTATTATTTGGAGATTTCTGTGTATATACTCCTATCTATAATACTTCTTAATTTTAGGTGTATGTAGGAGAATTAAGCAAAAAAAATTTTTATTATTTTACGACGGCGAGCATCGCCATAACGTCAAGGTGCTCAAAAAGGGCACACTTGTTTTATTGATTTATATATAATATATACATATGTTTATTTTATTTTTTTTTTGTTTTACAGTTTGTTTTGTTGCTGGGCTGGCGCTTCTCTGCCGTTAATGCTGCTCTGCTGCTTCGCTGCCTCCTTCTCTGTTGCTATGGCTCTGCTTTGCTGTCGCTGCTACTGCTGGCTTCTCTGCTGCTGCTGTTCTCTTCTTTGAGCGCCTGCCTTCTGTCTTGTTGCTGCTCCAGTGCGTCTATGTTAAGCCATAGGACTGACGCTTCTGCCCATGTCGGTGGTGGATCGGCGTTTACGCTCCTCCACGTCGTTTTGGGGTCCTTGTTTCTGGGATCTGGGTTAAGTTGTTGTCGTCCCTGATCTTCCTGTTGGCTTGTACCGGTTGTCTTGCTCTGTATTCCTCAATAGTCAGAGGCTTGGGTCCTGCGCGAGGATTCGCGGCGATGGCTCTTTGCTCTGCCAGGTGATGTGCACTGCTCATATCCTGTGCCGTTAGTTATTATGGCAGGATATAATAATTATTATTGTTTTTGTTATTTTTTTTACTTGCCGATTATTTTGGCAAAGTTTTTTTTTTTTTTATTTATTTGTTTGCCGGTTGTTATGGCAGGATCGCCATATAAAAGGCGAGGGTTTGATTGTTTTATATTCAATGATTTATTGCGGCCACAGGGCCCTTATTTATACCCAGAGCTTACATGGGTTCTTATGGCTAGACTCAATTACATTGGTTAGAGGAGATTGTTCGGCGCAGCATCAAATACACAACATTAACAGAGCATTAACATAACCAATTTATGTATGCAGAGGCAGCCGTAAGCGTTAGGCGTTCTCTCGCTCTCTCATTCTCTCTTGAGTTTGTGCCGTCTCTCGCTCACTTACCGGCGCTTGCAGTTTTAGTTTTGCCATTAGAAATCAATCGGATCAGTTGCTAATTGTCAAAAATAAATTGTAATTTTGGATCATTCGGATCATACGCGTATCGTCGCGCCAATTGTAATTTATATTCAATATTAATAAACTTTATAACGTTTCTACGTGGAACAAACCCTTTGTTGCTAAATTGACTGAAACGAAAACAGCTGCCAAAAAGGCTTGGCGGCTCAACATTTTTGGTGACCCCGACGTGATTGAATCACAAATTCGTTTTGTCGGCATTTTCATACCTATGTATATGTATAATTGCATGTACATATGTACGTATAAATGCACAATCGCTGTAACTGTATCATCGCTCAGTTATTCTTCAAATCATTGCTTCGCCCGTTGCTTCATCTGGCTCTTCGCACTGTTCTTCGTACGTTACTTCGTTGCTTGGGATCATTGCACCAAGCGTTTGTACATATATAGCTGCTGTTACTTTGGAGAGTTTGGCCATACATAAGCACCGTTACTTGTTCTTCTCCTCTCTTTGTTACTTTGGTTTAAAACGTTTGTCGCCGCGACGTCAGTACAAACATGGCGCCTGGTGAAAATACAGTGGAGGGCGAAAATAATGTGCCATCTGCATCAAAGGGCGTTTTGTACAAACGCAAAGCAGATTCCGCGTACAAGTCATTGCAACGGCTGAGCATGAACTGGCCGTTCCAAACAATAAGTGAATTTTGTGTCGCGGAGCTGAATGTATGTCTGGATTTGATTAATGAATGCAAATATTCATTTAATATGGCGCATAACAGCTTAGAGGAAATTAACCCTGATGAAATCGGAAGTTCTTTGCGTGAAGATTTTGACCACCTCCTAGTGGCTCTCCTGTTTCGAATTAAGAAACAAATCGAGCTGAAATGCTCACAAGGACCTCTGACCTCTACTATGCATAACAACGAGGAGCTGTTGGAGCATCAAGCTGCAATCTACGCTGGCCGTTTGCATCGTTCCCGTTTGCCGGAATTAAAGTTGCCAACATTTCAAGGTGGATATACCGAGTACGCTAATTTTATATCTATGTTTGAGTCGATCATCGACAAGGATTCGGAGTTAAGCAACATTGAGAAGTTCCAGCATCTACGTTCATGTCTATCTGGTTTGGCTCTGGAAGCGGTTCAATCGTTGGAAATTTCTGACGCTAATTATCGTGTGGCGTTAGATATTTTGAGCAAACGTTTTAATAATAGGCGTCTTGTTTTTCAGGCACACATCTTGGAGATTCTAGGGCTCAAGAGAGTGGACACGGAATCGGCAACCAGGCTTCGAGAATTTTCGGACAAAATAAATGGTCACATGCGCGCTTTGGAATCTATTGGAGAAGCCACTGAAGTTGCTGACTGCATGATAATACAAATTTTGCTCCAGAAGCTGGACACTAAAACTCAAACCAAATGGGAGGAAAATGCATCGATGGACAAGATACCTACTGCTGTGGATTTTTTTACGTTTCTGGAAAAGCGATGCCAAAAGCTTGAGACTGTTCAACATGCAATGGCATCTCACGTGCCTAATTCACAGGTGGGAAAACAGAATCTAAATTCTAGCACCAGTAGAAGAGCCTTAGTGGCAGCACAAACTAACAATCAATTATGTGCGTTTTGCAATTCTGTTGGGCATTCTATATACACGTGCAGTAAATTCGGAGAACTGACTGCCATGCTTCGTTACAAGGAAGCAAAGCGTCTAGCCCTTTGTTTAAATTGCCTTAGAAAAGGCCATCAGAGCCAGTCATGCACCAGTAGCAAATGTCGTATGTGCAACTCGAAGCATCATACATTGTTGCATTTTGACAGTTCTTCATCAGTCAGCAATAGAAGTCCTGACGTTGCAGCATTAGCTTCGCCATCTCTATCAGTAAATTGCAGTACCGTTTCATCAGTATCGTCTACCTCTCTTGTTGCCCCAAGTCTCCAAGCTGATATTGTGCTTCTGGCCACCGCCCTCGTACTCGTTAAAAGCAGCTCAGGCTCATGGGTGCCATGTCGGGCCCTTTTGGATTCGGGCTCACAATTGCATATCGTCACATCTCGTTTAGCCCATCAGCTGCAGCTAAAGAAAACTCGATCATCCACTGCTGTAGCCGGTCTTGGTGACACCAGCGTTCGCACTGAGGGCGCGACTGTTCAAATTTGCCTGCAGTCTCGAAATTCTGATTATACTACAGCATTTACAGCTTTAGTTACCCATACTATAACGGATAGCCAGCCTAGTATTGCCATCGACACTAAGGAATGGAATATACCTAAAAACATTTGTCTTGCAGACCCAGAGTTCTACAGGCCTCAGCGAGTGGATTTGTTAATAGGTGCGGGCATGTTCTACGACCTGATGTGTATCGGACAAATCAAACTGGTGCCTGGTTTACCACTGTTGCAAAAAACTCTATTTGGCTGGGTCGTTTCCGGTGGTGGACAAGGACAGCGTGGCACTTCATTATTGGCTGCTAAATCTGAGCCACAAGTGGCTGCAACTATGGATAATCGTCTTGACGTGCTGGTTCAGAGGTTCTGGGAACTTGAAGGCGTTGAAGAGGCAAGCCCCAAGGGCACAAAAGAGGAGCTGGATTGTGAAGAGCACTTTGTACGGAACTTCACGCGTTTGTCGTCAGGTGAATACTTAGTCCGTTTGCCTTTCAAAGCCAATGCAGATAACCTTGGGGATTCCTTCAATCAAGCATATCGTCGATTTTTAAACCTCGAACGTAAACTCGATCGTAGCTCGACTCTTAAGCAGCAATATTCAGCATTCATTCAAGAATATTTAGAGCTGAAACACATGTCGCTCGTTCAACCTAGCCAAGTCGGTAACTGTCGATACTTTCTTCCACACCATTGTGTTTTCAAGGAAGATAGTACAACCACAAAGCTTCGTGTGGTGTTTGATGGCTCTGCAGCAGCCTCCTCTGGCCAGTCCCTGAACGATGTGCTTTTGGCTGGACCGGTCATTCAGCCCAAGCTGTTTAACATTTTGATTAAATTTCGTACATATGCTGTGGCGCTTACAGGAGACATATGCAAAATGTATCGTTGTGTCAGGGTAACTGAGCCTGACAATTACTTTCAATGCATCATATGGAGGAACTCCCGGCAAGAGGACATTCAAATAGATAAGCTGGATACCGTAACATATGGCACGAAGCCCGCCTCTTTTCTATCAGTTCGCGCAATGCATCAGTTGGCTATAGATGAAAAAGAATCGTTGCCTATCGGTGCTTCTGCTGTATTGCAGGATTTTTATGTCGATGATTTTATCTCCGGTGGCGCTTCAGTTTCGGAAGCCATAAGCAAGATGCACCAGACAGGACAGATTTCGTCACGTGGAAACTTCAATCTCAGAAAATGGTGTTCCAATAGATTAGAAGTTCTCGCAGACGTCGCAGAGGAGGATAAAACGAAATTTCTGAAATTTAATGATGGCAGCGACATAACAAAAACACTCGGCCTTGCTTGGAATCCATCATGCGACAATTTGTTGTTCACCTTATCGCCCTTGCAGTCATCAGGCAAACCCACCAAGCGATCCATCTTATCTACTATTGCTCGTTTTTATGACCATCTTGGTCTAATTGGTCCAACTATCGCTAAATCTAAAATATTTCTTCAGCACCTGTGGAAGACCAAAGTAGACTGGGATGAGAGCTTGCCTGCATCTTTAATGACGGCCTGGATGGAAATTATAGATAGTTTCTCCAGTATCAGTCGATTCTCCTTTCCAAGACTAGTGTTGGACTCTCAAGCTGCTGTAGAAGTCCATGGATTTTGCGACGCAAGCATTGACGCTTATGGCGCTTGCGTCTACATCGTATCCAGAACTGAACAACCGTTTAGTCGGCTCTTATGCTCGAAATCTCGCGTAGCGCCCTTGAAAACGCTCACAGTGCCAAAACTTGAGCTATCTGGAGCCATGCTGCTAGCACAGCTAATGCATGAGATAGAGAAGATGACCCTATTTGGAAGCCACTACTATTGCTGGTCGGATTCAACTGTGGCATTATCGTGGATTCGAAGTGAGCCTAGCAAGTTCAACGTCTTTGTTTCGAACCGTGTAGCAGCTATTCAAGAACTAACTAGAGGCATGGAATGGCGGCATGTGCCAACAAACTGCAATCCGGCTGATATCCTATCGAGAGGCTCCTTGCCTGCCCAGCTAATACAATCGGATCTGTGGTTCAATGGTCCACAGTTCCTGGCCTGCAGAAAGGATGACTGGCCTGTCTCATGCTCGGTTTCGGCACCCTCGTTAGAACTTCGAAAAACTGTACTCCACGTTAAGGCTCCATACGAAGACATCACCATCAAATGCAAATATACTAACTCATTTTCTTTCATGCAGCGTATTTTTGCCTACGTACATAAATTCACGCGGCGTCTTCGGCATCCTGGTCTGACGGTGACTGATATTCACCACGGTACGCACACTCTGCTGCGCATTGTGCAGCGGACTCAGCTATGGGAGGAGATAAAATGCCTGCAGTCAAAGAAGATCATCAAGGGTTCCAGTTCGATCGCCTCTCTGCACCCCTTTCTGGACGAGTCTGGTTTGCTTCGCGTTGGTGGGCGTCTTGCCAACTCAAACCTAAGTTATGAATCGCAGCATCCTATCATCCTACCCAAGGATCATCCCATAACCTCGTCGCTTATTGCATATCATCATGCACGCAACTTGCACAGTGGACCTCGTGCGCTTCTAGCCAATGTGCGTTTACAATACTGGCCCATTGGAGGGCTGAAGACAGTTGCCAAGGTGGTGAATAAATGCATTCGATGTTTCCGAGCTAAGCCGCGCTTGCTGGAGCACATAATGGCAGATTTACCTAAGGAGCGTTTGCAAGCCTCAAGACCGTTTGAAGTTACAGGAGTCGATTATTGTGGGCCCTTTTATTATAAGCCTGAAGTTCGCACTAGAGCGCCCGTCAAATGCTATATCAGCGTGTTTGTGTGCTTCACGACGAAAGCGATACACATGGAGATCGTGAAGGACTTATCCACGCCATCATTCATCGCCGCTCTAAAAAGATTCATAGCGACTCGTGGAAGGCCAAGTCAAATTTGGTCAGACAACGCCACTAACTTCGTAGGAGCGAAAAATGAGCTACTGGAATTAAAGGAGGTCCTGCTAAGCAGTGCTCACCAGGAGGCTGTGCATCAATTTTGTCTGTCTGACAACATCGACTGGCGTTTTATCCCACCTCGCTCGCCACACTTCGGTGGCTTATGGGAAGCAGCGGTTAAAACTGCCAAACACCATTTCTACCGCTCTATCGGTCCATCGTTGCTTAATTATGATGAGCTACGCACACTGGTATGCCAAATCTCGGCGATCATTAATTCACGCCCTTTAGTCTCAATTTCAGAAAATCCCGCTGATCTAGATGTGTTGACACCAGCTCATTTCCTCTTCGGTGGGCCTCCGACCACACTACTAGAACCTGATTTATCTGGCCTCAATTACAATCGGCTAGATGGCTGGCAGCGAGTCTCTCATCTGCAACAAGTCTTCTGGGCGCGCTGGAGGGAAGAATACCTCACCCTTCTTCAACAACGTACGAAGTGGCGCACTCCAAGTCTATCTCCAAGGGTAGGCGACGTAGTCCTGGTCAAGGATGAAAACTTGCCTCCGATGCGCTGGCCACTGGCTAGAGTAGCAGCATTGATTCCAGGCAGGGATGGTGTAGCACGAGTCGCTGATCTGAAGGCTGCCACAGGAATGATTAGACGCGCCATCCGGAAGCTATGTCTGCTGCCCCTCAAGGATTCGGTTGAAAGGCTGGCTTCCAACGGGGGGAGTATGTTCGGCGCAGCATCAAATACACAACATTAACAGAGCATTAACATAACCAATTTATGTATGCAGAGGCAGCCGTAAGCGTTAGGCGTTCTCTCGCTCTCTCATTCTCTCTTGAGTTTGTGCCGTCTCTCGCTCACTTACCGGCGCTTGCAGTTTTAGTTTTGCCATTAGAAATCAATCGGATCAGTTGCTAATTGTCAAAAATAAATTGTAATTTTGGATCATTCGGATCATACGCGTATCGTCGCGCCAATTGTAATTTATATTCAATATTAATAAACTTTATAACGTTTCTACGTGGAACAAACCCTTTGTTGCTAAATTGACTGAAACGAAAACAGCTGCCAAAAAGGCTTGGCGGCTCAACATTTTTGGTGACCCCGACGTGATTGAATCACAAATTCGTTTTGTCGGCATTTTCATACCTATGTATATGTATAATTGCATGTACATATGTACGTATAAATGCACAATCGCTGTAACTGTATCATCGCTCAGTTATTCTTCAAATCATTGCTTCGCCCGTTGCTTCATCTGGCTCTTCGCACTGTTCTTCGTACGTTACTTCGTTGCTTGGGATCATTGCACCAAGCGTTTGTACATATATAGCTGCTGTTACTTTGGAGAGTTTGGCCATACATAAGCACCGTTACTTGTTCTTCTCCTCTCTTTGTTACTTTGGTTTAAAACGTTTGTCGCCGCGACGTCAGTACAAACATGGCGCCTGGTGAAAATACAGTGGAGGGCGAAAATAATGTGCCATCTGCATCAAAGGGCGTTTTGTACAAACGCAAAGCAGATTCCGCGTACAAGTCATTGCAACGGCTGAGCATGAACTGGCCGTTCCAAACAATAAGTGAATTTTGTGTCGCGGAGCTGAATGTATGTCTGGATTTGATTAATGAATGCAAATATTCATTTAATATGGCGCATAACAGCTTAGAGGAAATTAACCCTGATGAAATCGGAAGTTCTTTGCGTGAAGATTTTGACCACCTCCTAGTGGCTCTCCTGTTTCGAATTAAGAAACAAATCGAGCTGAAATGCTCACAAGGACCTCTGACCTCTACTATGCATAACAACGAGGAGCTGTTGGAGCATCAAGCTGCAATCTACGCTGGCCGTTTGCATCGTTCCCGTTTGCCGGAATTAAAGTTGCCAACATTTCAAGGTGGATATACCGAGTACGCTAATTTTATATCTATGTTTGAGTCGATCATCGACAAGGATTCGGAGTTAAGCAACATTGAGAAGTTCCAGCATCTACGTTCATGTCTATCTGGTTTGGCTCTGGAAGCGGTTCAATCGTTGGAAATTTCTGACGCTAATTATCGTGTGGCGTTAGATATTTTGAGCAAACGTTTTAATAATAGGCGTCTTGTTTTTCAGGCACACATCTTGGAGATTCTAGGGCTCAAGAGAGTGGACACGGAATCGGCAACCAGGCTTCGAGAATTTTCGGACAAAATAAATGATCACATGCGCGCTTTGGAATCTATTGGAGAAGCCACTGAAGTTGCTGACTGCATGATAATACAAATTTTGCTCCAGAAGCTGGACACTAAAACTCAAACCAAATGGGAGGAAAATGCATCGATGGACAAGATACCTACTGCTGTGGATTTTTTTACGTTTCTGGAAAAGCGATGCCAAAAGCTTGAGACTGTTCAACATGCAATGGCATCTCACGTGCCTAATTCACAGGTGGGAAAACAGAATCTAAATTCTAACACCAGTAGAAGAGCCTTAGTGGCAGCACAAACTAACAATCAATTATGTGCGTTTTGCAATTCTGTTGGGCATTCTATATACACGTGCAGTAAATTCGGAGAACTGACTGCCATGCTTCGTTACAAGGAAGCAAAGCGTCTAGCCCTTTGTTTAAATTGCCTTAGAAAAGGCCATCAGAGCCAGTCATGCACCAGTAGCAAATGTCGTATGTGCAACTCGAAGCATCATACATTGTTGCATTTTGACAGTTCTTCATCAGTCAGCAATAGAAGTCCTGACGTTGCAGCATTAGCTTCGCCATCTCTATCAGTAAATTGCAGTACCGTTTCATCAGTATCGTCTACCTCTCTTGTTGCCCCAAGTCTCCAAGCTGATATTGTGCTTCTGGCCACCGCCCTCGTACTCGTTAAAAGCAGCTCAGGCTCATGGGTGCCATGTCGGGCCCTTTTGGATTCGGGCTCACAATTGCATATCGTCACATCTCGTTTAGCCCATCAGCTGCAGCTAAAGAAAACTCGATCATCCACTGCTGTAGCCGGTCTTGGTGACACCAGCGTTCGCACTGAGGGCGCGACTGTTCAAATTTGCCTGCAGTCTCGAAATTCTGATTATACTACAGCATTTACAGCTTTAGTTACCCATACTATAACGGATAGCCAGCCTAGTATTGCCATCGACACTAAGGAATGGAATATACCTAAAAACATTTGTCTTGCAGACCCAGAGTTCTACAGGCCTCAGCGAGTGGATTTGTTAATAGGTGCGGGCATGTTCTACGACCTGATGTGTATCGGACAAATCAAACTGGTGCCTGGTTTACCACTGTTGCAAAAAACTCTATTTGGCTGGGTCGTTTCCGGTGGTGGACAAGGACAGCGTGGCACTTCATTATTGGCTGCTAAATCTGAGCCACAAGTGGCTGCAACTATGGATAATCGTCTTGACGTGCTGGTTCAGAGGTTCTGGGAACTTGAAGGCGTTGAAGAGGCAAGCCCCAAGGGCACAAAAGAGGAGCTGGATTGTGAAGAGCACTTTGTACGGAACTTCACGCGTTTGTCGTCAGGTGAATACTCAGTCCGTTTGCCTTTCAAAGCCAATGCAGATAACCTTGGGGATTCCTTCAATCAAGCATATCGTCGATTTTTAAACCTCGAACGTAAACTCGATCGTAGCTCGACTCTTAAGCAGCAATATTCAGCATTCATTCAAGAATATTTAGAGCTGAAACACATGTCGCTCGTTCAACCTAGCCAAGTCGGTAACTGTCGATACTTTCTTCCACACCATTGTGTTTTCAAGGAAGATAGTACAACCACAAAGCTTCGTGTGGTGTTTGATGGCTCTGCAGCAGCCTCCTCTGGCCAGTCCCTGAACGATGTGCTTTTGGCTGGACCGGTCATTCAGCCCAAGCTGTTTAACATTTTGATTAAATTTCGTACATATGCTGTGGCGCTTACAGGAGACATATGCAAAATGTATCGTTGTGTCAGGGTAACTGAGCCTGACAATTACTTTCAATGCATCATATGGAGGAACTCCCGGCAAGAGGACATTCAAATAGATAAGCTGGATACCGTAACATATGGCACGAAGCCCGCCTCTTTTCTATCAGTTCGCGCAATGCATCAGTTGGCTATAGATGAAAAAGAATCGTTGCCTATCGGTGCTTCTGCTGTATTGCAGGATTTTTATGTCGATGATTTTATCTCCGGTGGCGCTTCAGTTTCGGAAGCCATAAGCAAGATGCACCAGACAGGACAGATTTCGTCACGTGGAAACTTCAATCTCAGAAAATGGTGTTCCAATAGATTAGAAGTTCTCGCAGACGTCGCAGAGGAGGATAAAACGAAATTTCTGAAATTTAATGATGGCAGCGACATAACAAAAACACTCGGCCTTGCTTGGAATCCATCATGCGACAATTTGTTGTTCACCTTATCGCCCTTGCAGTCATCAGGCAAACCCACCAAGCGATCCATCTTATCTACTATTGCTCGTTTTTATGACCATCTTGGTCTAATTGGTCCAACTATCGCTAAATCTAAAATATTTCTTCAGCACCTGTGGAAGACCAAAGTAGACTGGGATGAGAGCTTGCCTGCATCTTTAATGACGGCCTGGATGGAAATTATAGATAGTTTCTCCAGTATCAGTCGATTCTCCTTTCCAAGACTAGTGTTGGACTCTCAAGCTGCTGTAGAAGTCCATGGATTTTGCGACGCAAGCATTGACGCTTATGGCGCTTGCGTCTACATCGTATCCAGAACTGAACAACCGTTTAGTCGGCTCTTATGCTCGAAATCTCGCGTAGCGCCCTTGAAAACGCTCACAGTGCCAAAACTTGAGCTATCTGGAGCCATGCTGCTAGCACAGCCAATGCATGAGATAGAGAAGATGACCCTATTTGGAAGCCACTACTATTGCTGGTCGGATTCAACTGTGGCATTATCGTGGATTCGAAGTGAGCCTAGCAAGTTCAACGTCTTTGTTTCGAACCGTGTAGCAGCTATTCAAGAACTAACTAGAGGCATGGAATGGCGGCATGTGCCAACAAACTGCAATCCGGCTGATATCCTATCGAGAGGCTCCTTGCCTGCCCAGCTAATACAATCGGATCTGTGGTTCAATGGTCCACAGTTCCTGGCCTGCAGAAAGGATGACTGGCCTGTCTCATGCTCGGTTTCGGCACCCTCGTTAGAACTTCGAAAAACTGTACTCCACGTTAAGGCTCCATACGAAGACATCACCATCAAATGCAAATATACTAACTCATTTTCTTTCATGCAGCGTATTTTTGCCTACGTACATAAATTCACGCGGCGTCTTCGGCATCCTGGTCTGACGGTGACTGATATTCACCACGGTACGCACACTCTGCTGCGCATTGTGCAGCGGACTCAGCTATGGGAGGAGATAAAATGCCTGCAGTCAAAGAAGATCATCAAGGGTTCCAGTTCGATCGCCTCTCTGCACCCCTTTCTGGACGAGTCTGGTTTGCTTCGCGTTGGTGGGCGTCTTGCCAACTCAAACCTAAGTTATGAATCGCAGCATCCTATCATCCTACCCAAGGATCATCCCATAACCTCGTCGCTTATTGCATATCATCATGCACGCAACTTGCACAGTGGACCTCGTGCGCTTCTAGCCAATGTGCGTTTACAATACTGGCCCATTGGAGGGCTGAAGACAGTTGCCAAGGTGGTGAATAAATGCATTCGATGTTTCCGAGCTAAGCCGCGCTTGCTGGAGCACATAATGGCAGATTTACCTAAGGAGCGTTTGCAAGCCTCAAGACCGTTTGAAGTTACAGGAGTCGATTATTGTGGGCCCTTTTATTATAAGCCTGAAGTTCGCACTAGAGCGCCCGTCAAATGCTATATCAGCGTGTTTGTGTGCTTCACGACGAAAGCGATACACATGGAGATCGTGAAGGACTTATCCACGCCATCATTCATCGCCGCTCTAAAAAGATTCATAGCGACTCGTGGAAGGCCAAGTCAAATTTGGTCAGACAACGCCACTAACTTCGTAGGAGCGAAAAATGAGCTACTGGAATTAAAGGAGGTCCTGCTAAGCAGTGCTCACCAGGAGGCTGTGCATCAATTTTGTCTGTCTGACAACATCGACTGGCGTTTTATCCCACCTCGCTCGCCACACTTCGGTGGCTTATGGGAAGCAGCGGTTAAAACTGCCAAACACCATTTCTACCGCTCTATCGGTCCATCGTTGCTTAATTATGATGAGCTACGCACACTGGTATGCCAAATCTCGGCGATCATTAATTCACGCCCTTTAGTCTCAATTTCAGAAAATCCCGCTGATCTAGATGTGTTGACACCAGCTCATTTCCTCTTCGGTGGGCCTCCGACCACACTACTAGAACCTGATTTATCTGGCCTCAATTACAATCGGCTAGATGGCTGGCAGCGAGTCTCTCATCTGCAACAAGTCTTCTGGGCGCGCTGGAGGGAAGAATACCTCACCCTTCTTCAACAACGTACGAAGTGGCGCACTCCAAGTCTATCTCCAAGGGTAGGCGACGTAGTCCTGGTCAAGGATGAAAACTTGCCTCCGATGCGCTGGCCACTGGCTAGAGTAGCAGCATTGATTCCAGGCAGGGATGGTGTAGCACGAGTCGCTGATCTGAAGGCTGCCACAGGAATGATTAGACGCGCCATCCGGAAGCTATGTCTGCTGCCCCTCAAGGATTCGGTTGAAAAGCTGGCTTCCAACGGGGGGAGTATGTTCGGCGCAGCATCAAATACACAACATTAACAGAGCATTAACATAACCAATTTATGTATGCAGAGGCAGCCGTAAGCGTTAGGCGTTCTCTCGCTCTCTCATTCTCTCTTGAGTTTGTGCCGTCTCTCGCTCACTTACCGGCGCTTGCAGTTTTAGTTTTGCCATTAGAAATCAATCGGATCAGTTGCTAATTGTCAAAAATAAATTGTAATTTTGGATCATTCGGATCATACGCGCATCGTCGCGCCAATTGTAATTTATATTCAATATTAATAAACTTTATAACGTTTCTACGTGGAACAAACCCTTTGTTGCTAAATTGACTGAAACGAAAACAGCTGCCAAAAAGGCTTGGCGGCTCAACATTTTTGGTGACCCCGACGTGATTGAATCACAAATTCGTTTTGTCGGCATTTTCATACCTATGTATATGTATAATTGCATGTACATATGTACGTATAAATGCACAATCGCTGTAACTGTATCATCGCTCAGTTATTCTTCAAATCATTGCTTCGCCCGTTGCTTCATCTGGCTCTTCGCACTGTTCTTCGTACGTTACTTCGTTGCTTGGGATCATTGCACCAAGCGTTTGTACATATATAGCTGCTGTTACTTTGGAGAGTTTGGCCATACATAAGCACCGTTACTTGTTCTTCTCCTCTCTTTGTTACTTTGGTTTAAAACGTTTGTCGCCGCGACGTCAGTACAAACATGGCGCCTGGTGAAAATACAGTGGAGGGCGAAAATAATGTGCCATCTGCATCAAAGGGCGTTTTGTACAAACGCAAAGCAGATTCCGCGTACAAGTCATTGCAACGGCTGAGCATGAACTGGCCGTTCCAAACAATAAGTGAATTTTGTGTCGCGGAGCTGAATGTATGTCTGGATTTGATTAATGAATGCAAATATTCATTTAATATGGCGCATAACAGCTTAGAGGAAATTAACCCTGATGAAATCGGAAGTTCTTTGCGTGAAGATTTTGACCACCTCCTAGTGGCTCTCCTGTTTCGAATTAAGAAACAAATCGAGCTGAAATGCTCACAAGGACCTCTGACCTCTACTATGCATAACAACGAGGAGCTGTTGGAGCATCAAGCTGCAATCTACGCTGGCCGTTTGCATCGTTCCCGTTTGCCGGAATTAAAGTTGCCAACATTTCAAGGTGGATATACCGAGTACGCTAATTTTATATCTATGTTTGAGTCGATCATCGACAAGGATTCGGAGTTAAGCAACATTGAGAAGTTCCAGCATCTACGTTCATGTCTATCTGGTTTGGCTCTGGAAGCGGTTCAATCGTTGGAAATTTCTGACGCTAATTATCGTGTGGCGTTAGATATTTTGAGCAAACGTTTTAATAATAGGCGTCTTGTTTTTCAGGCACACATCTTGGAGATTCTAGGGCTCAAGAGAGTGGACACGGAATCGGCAACCAGGCTTCGAGAATTTTCGGACAAAATAAATGGTCACATGCGCGCTTTGGAATCTATTGGAGAAGCCACTGAAGTTGCTGACTGCATGATAATACAAATTTTGCTCCAGAAGCTGGACACTAAAACTCAAACCAAATGGGAGGAAAATGCATCGATGGACAAGATACCTACTGCTGTGGATTTTTTTACGTTTCTGGAAAAGCGATGCCAAAAGCTTGAGACTGTTCAACATGCAATGGCATCTCACGTGCCTAATTCACAGGTGGGAAAACAGAATCTAAATTCTAACACCAGTAGAAGAGCCTTAGTGGCAGCACAAACTAACAATCAATTATGTGCGTTTTGCAATTCTGTTGGGCATTCTATATACACGTGCAGTAAATTCGGAGAACTGACTGCCATGCTTCGTTACAAGGAAGCAAAGCGTCTAGCCCTTTGTTTAAATTGCCTTAGAAAAGGCCATCAGAGCCAGTCATGCACCAGTAGCAAATGTCGTATGTGCAACTCGAAGCATCATACATTGTTGCATTTTGACAGTTCTTCATCAGTCAGCAATAGAAGTCCTGACGTTGCAGCATTAGCTTCGCCATCTCTATCAGTAAATTGCAGTACCGTTTCATCAGTATCGTCTACCTCTCTTGTTGCCCCAAGTCTCCAAGCTGATATTGTGCTTCTGGCCACCGCCCTCGTACTCGTTAAAAGCAGCTCAGGCTCATGGGTGCCATGTCGGGCCCTTTTGGATTCGGGCTCACAATTGCATATCGTCACATCTCGTTTAGCCCATCAGCTGCAGCTAAAGAAAACTCGATCATCCACTGCTGTAGCCGGTCTTGGTGACACCAGCGTTCGCACTGAGGGCGCGACTGTTCAAATTTGCCTGCAGTCTCGAAATTCTGATTATACTACAGCATTTACAGCTTTAGTTACCCATACTATAACGGATAGCCAGCCTAGTATTGCCATCGACACTAAGGAATGGAATATACCTAAAAACATTTGTCTTGCAGACCCAGAGTTCTACAGGCCTCAGCGAGTGGATTTATTAATAGGTGCGGGCATGTTCTACGACCTGATGTGTATCGGACAAATCAAACTGGTGCCTGGTTTACCACTGTTGCAAAAAACTCTATTTGGCTGGGTCGTTTCCGGTGGTGGACAAGGACAGCGTGGCACTTCATTATTGGCTGCTAAATCTGAGCCACAAGTGGCTGCAACTATGGATAATCGTCTTGACGTGCTGGTTCAGAGGTTCTGGGAACTTGAAGGCGTTGAAGAGGCAAGCCCCAAGGGCACAAAAGAGGAGCTGGATTGTGAAGAGCACTTTGTACGGAACTTCACGCGTTTGTCGTCAGGTGAATACTCAGTCCGTTTGCCTTTCAAAGCCAATGCAGATAACCTTGGGGATTCCTTCAATCAAGCATATCGTCGATTTTTAAACCTCGAACGTAAACTCGATCGTAGCTCGACTCTTAAGCAGCAATATTCAGCATTCATTCAAGAATATTTAGAGCTGAAACACATGTCGCTCGTTCAACCTAGCCAAGTCGGTAACTGTCGATACTTTCTTCCACACCATTGTGTTTTCAAGGAAGATAGTACAACCACAAAGCTTCGTGTGGTGTTTGATGGCTCTGCAGCAGCCTCCTCTGGCCAGTCCCTGAACGATGTGCTTTTGGCTGGACCGGTCATTCAGCCCAAGCTGTTTAACATTTTGATTAAATTTCGTACATATGCTGTGGCGCTTACAGGAGACATATGCAAAATGTATCGTTGTGTCAGGGTAACTGAGCCTGACAATTACTTTCAATGCATCATATGGAGGAACTCCCGGCAAGAGGACATTCAAATAGATAAGCTGGATACCGTAACATATGGCACGAAGCCCGCCTCTTTTCTATCAGTTCGCGCAATGCATCAGTTGGCTATAGATGAAAAAGAATCGTTGCCTATCGGTGCTTCTGCTGTATTGCAGGATTTTTATGTCGATGATTTTATCTCCGGTGGCGCTTCAGTTTCGGAAGCCATAAGCAAGATGCACCAGACAGGACAGATTTCGTCACGTGGAAACTTCAATCTCAGAAAATGGTGTTCCAATAGATTAGAAGTTCTCGCAGACGTCGCAGAGGAGGATAAAACGAAATTTCTGAAATTTAATGATGGCAGCGACATAACAAAAACACTCGGCCTTGCTTGGAATCCATCATGCGACAATTTGTTGTTCACCTTATCGCCCTTGCAGTCATCAGGCAAACCCACCAAGCGATCCATCTTATCTACTATTGCTCGTTTTTATGACCATCTTGGTCTAATTGGTCCAACTATCGCTAAATCTAAAATATTTCTTCAGCACCTGTGGAAGACCAAAGTAGACTGGGATGAGAGCTTGCCTGCATCTTTAATGACGGCCTGGATGGAAATTATAGATAGTTTCTCCAGTATCAGTCGATTCTCCTTTCCAAGACTAGTGTTGGACTCTCAAGCTGCTGTAGAAGTCCATGGATTTTGCGACGCAAGCATTGACGCTTATGGCGCTTGCGTCTACATCGTATCCAGAACTGAACAACCGTTTAGTCGGCTCTTATGCTCGAAATCTCGCGTAGCGCCCTTGAAAACGCTCACAGTGCCAAAACTTGAGCTATCTGGAGCCATGCTGCTAGCACAGCTAATGCATGAGATAGAGAAGATGACCCTATTTGGAAGCCACTACTATTGCTGGTCGGATTCAACTGTGGCATTATCGTGGATTCGAAGTGAGCCTAGCAAGTTCAACGTCTTTGTTTCGAACCGTGTAGCAGCTATTCAAGAACTAACTAGAGGCATGGAATGGCGGCATGTGCCAACAAACTGCAATCCGGCTGATATCCTATCGAGAGGCTCCTTGCCTGCCCAGCTAATACAATCGGATCTGTGGTTCAATGGTCCACAGTTCCTGGCCTGCAGAAAGGATGACTGGCCTGTCTCATGCTCGGTTTCGGCACCCTCGTTAGAACTTCGAAAAACTGTACTCCACGTTAAGGCTCCATACGAAGACATCACCATCAAATGCAAATATACTAACTCATTTTCTTTCATGCAGCGTATTTTTGCCTACGTACATAAATTCACGCGGCGTCTTCGGCATCCTGGTCTGACGGTGACTGATATTCACCACGGTACGCACACTCTGCTGCGCATTGTGCAGCGGACTCAGCTATGGGAGGAGATAAAATGCCTGCAGTCAAAGAAGATCATCAAGGGTTCCAGTTCGATCGCCTCTCTGCACCCCTTTCTGGACGAGTCTGGTTTGCTTCGCGTTGGTGGGCGTCTTGCCAACTCAAACCTAAGTTATGAATCGCAGCATCCTATCATCCTACCCAAGGATCATCCCATAACCTCGTCGCTTATTGCATATCATCATGCACGCAACTTGCACAGTGGACCTCGTGCGCTTCTAGCCAATGTGCGTTTACAATACTGGCCCATTGGAGGGCTGAAGACAGTTGCCAAGGTGGTGAATAAATGCATTCGATGTTTCCGAGCTAAGCCGCGCTTGCTGGAGCACATAATGGCAGATTTACCTAAGGAGCGTTTGCAAGCCTCAAGACCGTTTGAAGTTACAGGAGTCGATTATTGTGGGCCCTTTTATTATAAGCCTGAAGTTCGCACTAGAGCGCCCGTCAAATGCTATATCAGCGTGTTTGTGTGCTTCACGACGAAAGCGATACACATGGAGATCGTGAAGGACTTATCCACGCCATCATTCATCGCCGCTCTAAAAAGATTCATAGCGACTCGTGGAAGGCCAAGTCAAATTTGGTCAGACAACGCCACTAACTTCGTAGGAGCGAAAAATGAGCTACTGGAATTAAAGGAGGTCCTGCTAAGCAGTGCTCACCAGGAGGCTGTGCATCAATTTTGTCTGTCTGACAACATCGACTGGCGTTTTATCCCACCTCGCTCGCCACACTTCGGTGGCTTATGGGAAGCAGCGGTTAAAACTGCCAAACACCATTTCTACCGCTCTATCGGTCCATCGTTGCTTAATTATGATGAGCTACGCACACTGGTATGCCAAATCTCGGCGATCATTAATTCACGCCCTTTAGTCTCAATTTCAGAAAATCCCGCTGATCTAGATGTGTTGACACCAGCTCATTTCCTCTTCGGTGGGCCTCCGACCACACTACTAGAACCTGATTTATCTGGCCTCAATTACAATCGGCTAGATGGCTGGCAGCGAGTCTCTCATCTGCAACAAGTCTTCTGGGCGCGCTGGAGGGAAGAATACCTCACCCTTCTTCAACAACGTACGAAGTGGCGCACTCCAAGTCTATCTCCAAGGGTAGGCGACGTAGTCCTGGTCAAGGATGAAAACTTGCCTCCGATGCGCTGGCCACTGGCTAGAGTAGCAGCATTGATTCCAGGCAGGGATGGTGTAGCACGAGTCGCTGATCTGAAGGCTGCCACAGGAATGATTAGACGCGCCATCCGGAAGCTATGTCTGCTGCCCCTCAAGGATTCGGTTGAAAGGCTGGCTTCCAACGGGGGGAGTATGTTCGGCGCAGCATCAAATACACAACATTAACAGAGCATTAACATAACCAATTTATGTATGCAGAGGCAGCCGTAAGCGTTAGGCGTTCTCTCGCTCTCTCATTCTCTCTTGAGTTTGTGCCGTCTCTCGCTCACTTACCGGCGCTTGCAGTTTTAGTTTTGCCATTAGAAATCAATCGGATCAGTTGCTAATTGTCAAAAATAAATTGTAATTTTGGATCATTCGGATCATACGCGTATTTATATTCAATATTAATAAACTTTATAACGTTTCTACGTGGAACAAACCCTTTGTTGCTAAATTGACTGAAACAAAAACAGCTGCCAAAAAGGCTTGGCGGCTCAACAGAGATCTTAATGTTATCTTATGCTAAGCCTAATTAACTGTAAATGTGTGTATGCTGCATCTCTTCGGTTGCGTGTGTAAGTTGTTGTTAAGCTTACATTATTACAGAGCTTTTGGTTTGTGTCTATGCTGATCATATGTTGATTATTTGGTTTGTGTATATGATAAGCTTAGCGGATAATTGTTCTGTGCTTTTGGTTTGTGTATGTGATAAGCTTAGTGGATAAATATAGTGTTTTAATAGTATTGATTATATCACGACAAGTCCAATGATCTCTATTGCTGCGAATTGTGTTCCATATGAATTTTCTAGGAAACCGCGTTCTCTAACAGACTTCGATAGATGGAAAGCAACAGAGCTGCGAAACTTTCTGCTCTTATTTGGGCCATATCTCCTACCCGAAGTATTGACAACAAACGTATACGTTCACTTTTTAAAACTATCTATAGCGACACGAATTTTGTTGGATAAGAAAAATTGCAGGACGCATAACAATATGGCGAAAAATCTTTTGCAGAGTTTTGTGGCAGAGATACCTTCTCTGTACAACAAAACCTATTTGACATGCAATTTTCATTATTTGTTGCACATACATGCAGATGCAGAAACCTATGGAGGCTTGGAAAGTGTTCATGCTGAACATGACGGCAAATAGCTAGCTATCAAATAGCTATTTGCGCAGCACTGATGCCGCCTTTTCACAACGGCTCTCTCTCCTTTTTTCCTCCTTCTTCTGATGGCTCTACATTGGGCCGCCATTATTTTTAAGTTAGTTGAAACTCTGTACGGAAAGAATTAGGACGCGACACGCGCCGTGGAATAAAATTTTATATGGAAGTGCAAATTCATGTGTTCTCTTTTCGAAAGCGACTTACCTGCTTTTTTTCTTCGCCCCACTACAGCATTTGGTCCTTCGAGCCAGATTATTGTGAATCCTCTCGCTTGTACATAGCATCGGTGGAGAAAGACAAGATAAGTTAATACATTGCATTTATATTCCATTGTACATACATATGTACATACATACACTTACCTCCATTATTTTGTATCCGCCATTTGCACTGATTGCGTGCAAACTCCAATAAGAATCCAGAGAATCCACGATCCAAATCCTAATGTGCAGTTTGAACTTGACTAAAAAGAAAAAAAATAAAGTAATCGCAGTGCTTAATAAGTAACTCACAATTTCCTGTGAGCCTTTCCGAGTACTTACATATATATGTATGTACATTTTTGTTCATACATATATGTTTGTACATACCTACCGGCAAATATCCAATCTGCAAAGTTCCAAGTGCACCATTCGCTATCCAACAATTTTGGTATATGTCCAATCGTAAATAAAGTGGCTGCAAATATAATATAAAATTATAAAAAACCCACCCCCAAATGTGCGAACAGCTGTGTTGTGACATCACTGCGGACGGCAGTCCGCGCTAGTGTCGAAAGCAGCACGAAGGGTGCGAAAGCGACTAGCATATATACACAGGAAGAATGGAAAATTTGCTATAAGGGATGCCACCGAAATCGCAAGCGAAATTGAATTCCGCAGAAAGCAATTCCGCACGGAAATTTCCGAGGTGCCACAGAACTTCGAATGATTTAATGTTTTTTAGCAATTTCACCAACCTTTTCGAACTATGCTGCTTAGGGCTGACACCTTCTCAGATTAAATTACCCAAGGGTTTGTTTAGCAACTTTTTTAAGTTTATAATTGCAGTTCAATAGGTTTTTATTTTTTTTTTAATTTAATTAAAATAATTTAATATATTTATGCAATGATTGCTTTTGTTTAGGTGAAAAAAATTTAAAAGTAATTGGCGCGAAAAAATGAAAATTACTCGACAACTCTAGCAATTGTCTGCCATTAGTCTGGCAGCTCTTCGTGAAAAATGTTTTCACAATTTGCACAATGAGTTAAAGGTTTTTTTCGGTAAAACTTGATTTACCTCAAAAGACCTTTTTTTGTAATGCTTAATTTAATGAAAACTGAAGTGGTTCCATATATTTTTTTTAAATACCTTACTTCGAATTCTGACTAAAAAATGTGGCATCGCTGACCCTGACTTCGAAAATCGAATTCGGACTAGGTGGCAGCATCGGACGCCAGCAATCTTAGCGCTAGTTTAATACGCGTAAAATTATTCTGCGATTTGACCTGGCACAGCGAAATGAAATTGAAGAGAAATTCAAGCGAAAGCGATTTCTGTGGCACCCCCGTATGTCTGTCCGATCAGGTCGAGATATATACCGATCGAAAGGTATCAACTTAACTTACAAATGTGCATACTAAGACTTTTGGAAACTTTCCTGGTTCGTGAGATAAACAGGTGTAAGTGGGAGGGAAAAAATTTAAACGATTGGAGCAAATGGGGCCGTTGGGGCCTTTTTAATTTTTTTTTTAATTTTTTACTATTTTAATCAAAAATACGCGTCGCATGACACCTCGATCATTGAAATCCAATTACTGGTTCAAAAAATAATTAATGTTGAAATTTTTAGTCGCCTTTCGAAAATGAGATGAAAAGTCATGTATACTACTGCATGTACACTACTTGCACTGCTTGCAGTGCATGTGGAAGATACTGCTTGCAAGTGTTGAATTCTTTTTGCGGCAGATGAAACATTTTGTCATTCCAATTACAGCAAGATCGATATATATTTATAAATATATATAATATCGCAACGTCTCTGATTGAATGTGTTTTTAATTCTCTTAATTATAAAATTTTTGAATTGTTTAAAAAAATATTGCAATTGTCAAAATTTCCGATGTCTTATTAAAAAATTTCTTCTATCTTATAAAAAAAACCTCTTTACGAAGTAAAAGAAATTTTGGGGCATGAAAATATTTTCGTCACTAGACTTTTACCTCGTAAAGAGGTTTTTTTTATAAGATACATACATACATATATACTACTTACCTACGTGCATACACAACACACATATAAACCACTTATCCACATAAAACACTTATCCACATATAAAACACATAACAATAACATATAAAAAAATCAAAAAAAAACCATTGGATCAGTCGAGTGCACTCGACAGTAATATATCCTGAGCCTAGGCCACGGCAATTTATACATTATCTTTAAATTTTATAAATTTATTAAAAGTAAAAATATTTTTAAAAACGAAAAAAATTCGTTGACCTATTCAGGAATTGAACCCACGCCCCCCGCGTGTCTCTACCATTAAACTGACAATTCAAATAAACGAAAAATATTAAATAATTAAAAATCATTCGCATCGACCAGACCGGGGTTCGAACCCCGATCTCCCGTTTCGCGTGCCTAGCACCTATCACTTGGACCACTCCCGCCTCTTAGACTGATGCTGGCAAATTCGATTAACATTCTCGATGTCCATTCTGGCAGAGCAAATGTAAAATCAATTAAACGACGAATAATTCTATTTATATATGTCGGAGTCGCGGTGTTATTCATGTTTATGCTTTAATTTCACTGACCGCAAAGCAAGTCCCAAAGAGGTTAATGTTCAGTTTTTATGATGTTTCGTCTGGACGCACATCTGTACACTTGGGATGCACAACCGGAAAGAGCGACTTTACATTTTTCATCTTACTCGTCAACTTTCTTTCTTATACCTGTCATTGTCATTTAGACCTGTCATTGCATGCTTTCAACACTGAACAACACTCTTGGGCCATGCTCGCCAGAGGCAATCCTTACCTGTGGTAACCCTGAGATTACAAAATAAGTCAACTCTGTTTCATGACTGTCTTTATTGGTACATTGTATTTAGCGGTTAACATTTAAAATTAATACTAACAATTAATGTGATCTACGACACGGATATCCTGACATTTCACACGTCCTCGTGTGTTACAAAAGTCTTCAAAACATCGTACCAGATCATGTCAAGCTTAATCTGAAAAGATCACCAAATTAACAAGTTAGATCAATAGTCCATATCTTAGCTTTATTTAGTTAATTTTTTTTTAAGTGATGCGATTGATGGCAGAGGATATTTCTTAAATTCGCTAGGTATCCATCAGTCAGATAATTCCCAAAGGCTCATGCTATACGTATCCAGGACACCCACCAATATAGGTTCAATACCGCAATAATAATCACCAGGCAACAAACAAGTCAACACATTAACTCGTGTACCCGTTAGCGCTGGCAACTTAACACTGCGGCTTGACCCAAAGGTCTGATGTCAAAGATACCGCATTGAAATCCATCAATGCCCATTTTAAGTTGGAATCCACCAAATCATCAGTGACGTATCTTTCAACGTCTTCATTCTCATTGGAGTCCACCAACGTATCTTCAACGTCTCTTTCAAAGTCTTCATTCTCATTGGAGTCCACCAACGTGTCTTCAACGTCTCTTTCAACGTTTTCACTCTCATCACACATGTCCAATTCTTTGGGAATATCTTCTTTTGGCATACTTCTCAAAGCTTCATGCGAGTACTTATAAGTTCGCTTATTTACTAAGGACTTCAAAACATATCGATCTCCTTCTAATTTCTCTGCCACCAGAAATGGACCCTTAAACTTTTGATCCAACTTTGTTTGATGTCTTTCCTCGTTCTTAAGCAAGACATAATCGCCAATTTTAAATCTATTAAATTTTGCTTTGTTCTGGTCAAACCGTTCTTTGTCATATAAGGCGTTCTTACTTATGTTTTCTTTCGCCATTTTCCTTACAAAACTTATATCAACTTTATTGTCGTCTTCAACTATAGGTAACATATTAAATGGCCTTGCCTCTTTTCCAATGAGTAATTCTAGGGGACTAGATTTAGTTATGCGATTTATTGTACAATTTATGGCCTAAGGCGTCTTGCCAAGATCGTTGACTACTTTCGACAGCGGTTAACATGCGTTTTAACAAACTCATAACGCGTTCTAACTGCCTGTTTGCGCGACTAGCGCCTGTTGCTATCAAGTGTAAGTGTATTTTTTGCATAGAACAAAACTGACTTAAACTCGTTCCAGTAAAAGATCTACCCTGGTCTGCAATGATTCGTGTTAGTACGCCAAATACCGATATTGATGACTTTACAGCGTCTATACAACTTTCGCTATTAATATTTTTGGTGTGGTAAAGATAAACAAATTTAGTAAACGCGTCTATTTGAACTATAATATACTCCTTTTGATACTTTTTACCACTTAATTTTCCCGTGATATCGACATGAATAGTATGCCATGGAATATCTACCTTGGGTATGGGGTGAACTTCAATTGGTAACTTTCCAGATGGAGGTTTGGTCAGTTTGCAAGTAATGCAATTGTCTACGAATTTAGGAACGTACTTTGCCATATTCTCAAACCAATAGAATTCGTACATTTTGTCCAACGTTTTTTCCCAACCAAGATGTACAATAGCCTCATGGACATGATTCACTACAGACCACCTGAAGGACCTAGGGACAACTGGAAGACATCTAGTTTTTCCGTTTCTTTGGATTTTGCGAAAAAGCATTTTTGAGCGTAATTCGTAAGTCTTTGCTACACTCTCCCCAAGTTCATTATTTTTAATTTTTGAAATAATTGACGACGTTTCTGAATCTTTTTGTTGTTCTGCTAGGAGCCAATTGTCTGTTATTTCTGACAACAGAACACGCTTGTCATCTGGGCTTGTATGAGCATGGTCAGGCATTTCGGTTGGTACCGGATTACGTGAGAGGAAATCAACGTGAGCAATTTTGGCTCCCGGTCTATACTGAATATCAAAGTCAAACGACTGCATGTATGCCCACCACCGATGAACTCTTGGAGTGAGATCAATTTTATTTCTCGTAGCTTTCAGGGAATTGCAATCGGTAAAAACAGTAAAATGTCGGCCATGCAAATAGTGTCGAAAATGTTTCATCGAGTTGAATACAGCTAACGTTTCAAGCTCGTAAGAATGGTATCGAGATTCAGTAGAGGATGTTTGCTTACTATAATACTCGATGACATGAGGCTTATTTTCAATTTTATGAAGGAGAATAGCTCCGTACCCGTCCATACTGGCATCCGTGTGCAGTTCTATAGGATACTGGGGGTCAAATATAACAAGTACAGGCTTATCTGTCAGTATTTTTATAATTGTTTGACGTATTTGCTCATGTTCGGATATCCACTGGAATATTTTATTTTTGCAGGTGAGGCTATACAATGGCTTCATTATTTCAGAGAACTTAGGTACAAATTGTCGGAAATAAGACGCTAGACCTATGAATTGCCTCACTTGGGTAACCGATAGTGGAGGAGGTAAGTTACACAATGCGTGTATTTTACTTGGGTTCGGACGGATTTCACCATCCTTAACTTGAAAGCCAAGATACTCAACGCTTGATTTTAAAAAAGAACATTTAGTCACGTTGAATGAAAAACCTGCCTGGAACAAAGTTTGTAATACCGTCTGCAACCTCTCAAATGCTTCTTCTTTTGTTCGTGAAGTAATCATAATGTCATCCATATACACGACGACATATGAATTGGCAAGCTCACCAAACGCTTCATGACCGCACGTTGGAACACGGAGGGTGCGTTTTTAAGCCCGAAAGGCATGGTTAAATACTCAAATTGGCCCTCTAAGGGTAACAAATGCAGTTCGCTCTATTGAATCTGGGTGGATAGGAATTTGGAGGAAGCCGCTTACCATATCCAGACACGTAAAGTACTTTGCATTACGCAACCTAGAGATTTGATCGTTAATCAGCGGCAAGGGAAAATTTTCTGATACGGTATTGGCGTTTAATTCGCGGTAATCCACGCAAAATCTATCTGACCCATTTTTCTTTTTAACTAGCAGCATTGGGCTGGCAAAAGGGGAACTGCTAGGGCGGATAATGTTTGATGCCAATAATTCCCTAATTTTGTCTCGTACGACTTCCTTTTCTTCGATACTAAGCCGATATGGTCGCCTTTGCACAGTCTTATTACGATCAATCAAGCGTATTTCCAGCTCGCCAGTTGTGACTCGGCTTTTCGGAAGCCCGTCCATAAATGCGTTTGAAAATTCATTTAAAATCTCTAACAAACTTGACTTATCTTCACCACACAGGTCGGTATCAATATTGGCAAGACTGGCACGATTGTTCAAAGCAGAAAGGGTGTACACAGATTTTGTCTTATATAGTTGGAACGCATTCATTGTTATCTTAACACCAAAATTCTGAGATAAAATTTCACGGCCAATTATAATATCATAATTAATGTAACTGCCAAGAACTACATGAAATATAATTTCTAGAGAATATCCACTAATAATTACATTTGACATAATTTGTAAAGTACTTGTAACTGTATTATTTCCAATGCCCCTTAAAACTACAACATTATTGATTCGTGTGCCCGAGAGTCGCTGAGAGACAGATTCCTTTATAAGTGAACACTCGGCTCCTGAGTCAAAGCAGAATGGATATGACTCACCAGACGAGATCAGAGTACCAATTGGGTTGGCCACATGACACAAGTTTGCACGTTTCTCATTCATTTGGCGTTGAGTGGTTGATTCCTGTCGTACAAGCCGATGCAATATATCCAGGAGCTCTACACTTGTAACAAGTAATTACTCTAGTGTTTCCGTCAGATCAACGGCTCGAATTTTGATTAGATCCTTGTTGAGGCTTAAAGTTGTTTTTCCTTGAGCGGCAGTCAGCAAACTTGTGGCCCATTTTTCCGCAAAAGTGACATGTAACGGGTGCGTGCATACGCTGCCTGCAGAATTTTCCTCAACAGGACGCTCTTTCCTTTTACCAAAAGCGAATGCTCGCAGCTCATTTTGTAATTCGCTACGTGTTTTAATGTTGGTTGTAAAAACCGTACGTTGCAGTTTATTATCGATATAGGCAGCATGCGCCAGAACAACAGACACGGAGATTTGTTCAGTAGTCATTGACTTCCATTTTGCCATCAGCGTCGTTACTAATCGGCTTCCATACAGAGAAAGGCACTCGCCGTCTTTTGGACTACCGTTGAGGACATTAAAAACAGTAGCTGCTGAAGTTTCGTTGCCTTCAAATTGTTGTAAAAACAATTCCTTAAACTCGGGCCATGTCATGCCAGAGAAACAAATTTGTGGCAACCAGTTAGACGCGCTACCTTCCAGTGATTTACTTAAGGCAATGAGCAAAGCGCTACCATTCAGAGAATTTTCTGAGATGATGAGGACCGTGGAGCACCAAGCAGCTGCATTAGCGCCAGCAGAGTCGGAATTAAACTTTGGCAGTACAACTGCCTTATTTTCGCCTGGCGTCGACTGTGCGCTTTTAACTGCATTTATAACTTCGATCAGATTGCGATGCTGCGTCTCCAAAAGCGTACACAAACGGTCGTCGGAAATGGCTTGGCGCGGAGGTAATCCCACTTCTGATGTCGGAGTCGTGGTGTTATTCATGTTTATGCTTTAATTTCACTGACCGCAAAGCAAGTCCCAAAGAGGTTAATGTTCAGTTTTTATGATGTTTCGTCTGGACGCACATCTGTACACTTGGGATGCACAACCGGAAAGAGCGACTTTACATTTTTCATCTTACTCGTCAACTTTCTTTCTTATACCTGTCATTGTCATTTAGACCTGTCATTGCATGCTTTCAACACTGAACAACACTCTTGGGCCATGCTCGGCAGAGGCAATCCTTACCTCACACCATGCTTTCAGTGGTAACCCTGAGATTACAAAATAAGTCAACTCTGTTTCATGACTGTCTTTATTGGTACATTGTATTTAGCGGTTAACATTTAAAATTAATACTAACAATTAATGTGATCTACGACATATACATATATTCTGCCAATCTTTATAGCTTATTATCTTCACTATTTATGGCCCAATAATGTTGAAAGTTGGTGATTAGTCTCTGGACATGATCCTACACCCGTTGGTGTAAAAAAAATTTAAAATTTTAACTTAAAACCCTAGATTAAAGGTGATGAAAGTTTTTGATGAATTACGCCCACCACAGTGGGCGTGGCAAAATTTTTACATAAACTTGTTCTGCCTGACATTATAGGTAGTCTTCATTCCAAACTTGGTGCTCCTAGCTCTTACCATCTCTGAGATCCTTTCGTTTACACGGACCGACAGACAGACGGACATGGCTATATCGACTCGGCTGTTGATGCTGATCAAGAATATATATACTTTATGGGGTCGGAGATGCTTCCTTCTCCCTGTTACATGCTTTTGAACAAACTTAATATACCCTCAGGGTATAACAAGTTCACAAACAAAATACGATAAAAATTTTAATAATTAATTACCACAGCACAACACTTAGTGACGGCGATCACCCGATAAGCTATCGATGAATGTGCAGTCCAGATCACATTCAACAAGTGCAATCATCGTTTACACGGCGTTTAATTAAACGCGACTTTTCCTGAAAATTGCTGAAAGTGCAATTAATACGATTATTAATTAAATTCAAATTGTGTTTTGTTTGTGACTTGTTGTTTCATAATTTCCAATTTAATAATTTTTATGACAAACTTATATCACTGCGGACGGCAGTCCGCGCTATTGACGAAAGCAGCACGAAGGGTGCGAAAGGCGACTAGCATATATACACAGGAAGAATGGAAAATTTGCTATGACTGTCAGATCAGGTCGAGTTATATACCGATCGAAAGGTATCATTTTAACTTACATTTGTGCATACTAAGACTTTTGAAAACTCACCTGGTTCGTGAGATAAACAGGTGTAAGTGGGAGGGGCAAAATTTAAATGATTGGAGCAAATGGGGCCGTTGGAGCCTTTTTATTTTTTATCTTAATTTTTTACTATTCAAATTAAAAATACGCGTCGAATGACACCTCGATCATCGAAATCCAACCATTGCACAGTGGTTGGGCTTGTATAGAGCCGCGGCCATAAATATTTCCCGTTGAGATATCGTTATGAAATGTTCCCCAAAAATCTAAAAAAATATTTTGAATATATAGTAAAAAAAATTGGCTACATCGGAAGACTGTATCCTACAGCACACATAGCACCTTAGTAAGGCTTATATGGCGATTTTGCGTAAAAATACTTCCTGTGTAGTTACAGTGCTAAAATTTCATTATTAGCATTTAAGATATGTATATTTAAATTATCTTCAATATAAATTTGTGAAAGTGTAACTCCTCTCCCCCTCCCTACAATCTTTTCGAAATATAAACAAATGAGGTTCTCTAGTTCTTTCAATCATATATAAGAATAAATGCATTTAATTCAGAAAAAATAAAATTTAAATGATATTAATTTGAGTGCAAAAAAGATTAACAAATATCTTCTAATAAATCAAATGTAGATAAAAAAAATTTAGATTTGTCTTTGTTTGGTAGTTTTCATCACAAAAGCAAAGGAAGAGCAGCAGATTGCGTCGCAAATTTGACCTTGAAAACAGTAAGATAGCTTGAGTTTATTAATGAATACACACAAATCAGCAAATATCAGCAGCTAAACTTAACGTTTTTATTACCTTCAAACATTGACAAATACACTGATAACACTCATAAAGGGGGGATCGGGGGGCAACATATCTAAAAGTCTATTTAAACATGAAAATGACGTTCACATAATACATAAAAAAAGTATAGTTAATAAAACGTCACAACAAATAATTAATCAATCAGATCAATTTCAAAAGAAGAATTTATTAAAGTAAATACCTGAAACTATAAAGTTCATTTTAAATACTCGAATTCGGACCTCTCTTGCGAACGTTTGACCACTTTGAAATGCAATTTGGTTTTGACGAAAAGCTAACGTAACGCCGCTGCGCTGCAAAATTGAACACGTGTTCACGCTTTGCGTTCTATTTTTAGAAAGTCCCGTTAGATTTCAAGAAAAATCCGGTTTGCCATTAAGAAGCTTGGACATTTTTGAGACAATTTGTTTACTTTTAGCAAATTTTTAGTACTGTCGATTTTATGAATTTTGGCCTATGGGCGCAACTACTGTGCATTGGTTCAAAAGAAAATTTGTTTTGAAATTTTTAGTCGCCTTCCAAAAATGAGATGAAAAGTCAGTTTGTCTCTTTGTTTGTTTGGATCAAATCGTAGATTTAGCTTAAAAGTTTGAATGAGGACTTGTTCCCGCTCAAAAATCTAGAAACGTTTGTTCTACGACTTTTTCGAAAAATAGCTAGTTTAGCGGGAAATCGCTAAAACCCGCTAAAACTAAAAACCCCCATAGTGTCCAAACTATGAAAGCTACAGATATGATCTATATGTCGTTGGAAAGGTACTTTGAAGGGCTCTTAATGTTCATATGTTCAAACTTTTTTTCCAAAGTACACAGGTAAAAAGCTACAGGTGAAATAAGGTGATTTTTTCCACATTTTAGCGGTTTTCGAGAAAACGCCGCTAACGATTTTTTTTTAATTTTGAATATATTTGAGCTTTTAGAATTTCGCGTTTTTTGATACATCATGCATAAATTTTTGTTGATTGGTTTGGAAGATATAACCTATTAACTGAATATATACGTTTTACTTTGGGTAAAGGTCTAGTACCGGCTCTACTCTAAAAATAAAAAAAAAAACACAAAACAAATAAGAGGGCGCTTTATCATGAATTTTGGTGAAAAAATTTTTACGCGGTCACCGCTAGTTTTTTTTTTATTAAACTTTGTAAATTTGATAAAAATGCACTTTTTGCATTGTTGTTTTTGTTGTTTTCGATGATTCAAACGTTTACCAACACTGTTCATGGGTTGTTCATGGCCATTGGGCGACTCTATGATAATTATAGAGAAGCCCAAATCAATTGAGATGCAACCGTGGTTAGTGCTATGGGTAAAGTAAGTCGCAAGCGAAAAATTTTTAAAAAAATAAAATCGCGCGCGCGATTTATATGCACATTTTAAACATGTTTCTGCTCTAGCGTAATAATGTTTGAAAACATAAAAAAATATATGAGAAAATGTAGTGTTGGTAAACGTCTCATATTAGTGACAAGTTGCCCAAAACAACAATGCAAAAGCTCATTTTGCGTTGAAAATATCTAAATTTCAAAATTCAATTAAAAAAAAACTAGCAGTGACCGCCTAAAAATTTTTTCACCAAAATTCATCATAAATCGCCCTCTTTTTGATTTTTTTTTTTTTTTTTTTTTTTAGAGCAGAGCCGGTACTAGACTGTTACCCTTTTTGTGTTTTTCAGATAACGGACTGAAGAAATATCCTATGGTTTCTAATGACGTAGTGAAAAAGGTTTGTCAGCAGCATTTGGTCCATGCACAAGACCGCATTAACAAAAAACTAAACAAAAAAAGAAATAAGTGTAACATTTGTTAAAACTCACTATATATTCACAATATTAACACTAATATCACTAACACAAATATCACTATCATTTATATTAACAATGTGAATGCCTTATAATATTAATAGAACCTATGTACTATATATGCTTTAGACCCTCTTTATTTAAAAATACCAGCATGAATGAACACTTAATATTGATAAAAACATTACAATATAATAAAAATAAAAAAAAAAAGTTATATTTATGGTTTCATTTGTTAGATTCTTTGGTGAGTCTTCTGGGCGATTCTTTTGCGACACTGTTTAGCTAAGCGCTTACCCAAGCAGCGCAGCACAGCTGTTGACAAATCAACCGCCGAGCGAAGAGATAGCGCGAAGCATAGAGATGCATAATCCTCTCATTTGTAGCTTTACTTTGAAGCCTGTGCTCGTTGCTTTGGCGCTGTTGCTGCAGTCTGCAGTTTTTCTCAGTATCGAATGGTTCGCTCTATCGTCCAAGCAAACGGCTAGAATTTCGTCTGCCGTCTTTGCAACAAACATTTTTCGATAAGCACTCAAACTTTGTAAGCAATATCCAATAAACCGCCGCATTGCGAATTTGTATAATTGAAGCAACCTTAGTGTCTTTAATTGCGAGTTTCGGGCGGTTCAAATATTGGACGAATTTGCCGGCTATTTGTGCCAACAAGTACCAGTGAAAAAGCTCACTTTGGCCGCTACATTTTTGGTGACCCCGACGTGATTACGTTACTCGTGTCACGTTTGTTAAACATTAATAAAATAATAATACTAAACTAATAAACAATATTAATAAAATGATAAATAATTAAAACATAATAAAATAAATATAATTATTGTGTTCGCTGCATCATACTGTACATACATACTCATACACATACACATACACATGCGCATGGAGCTAATGGGGCCGTTGCACAGTGGTAGATTTAATCAATCTGGCGGACCAAAATTGAATTTTTAACTTTTAACAAATTACAAAATTAGTTTGTCAGTCGATAGCTAAAAGGTTATTTAGCAAATCGATAACAACCAAATCGATAATTGCACTTTAAATTATCAGCTGTGAGCTTTTGATTACAACATTTGCTGAAACAGCTGTTGAAAATACAATGTGTTAAGTTTGCGCACGTGTGCAAAATGTGCTGCAAAATTTTAAAAAATTTAGTTTTTAATTGGTTTTTTGCTTTTTTCAATAATAAAGGAATGTATTTACATAACAATAAATGTTTTGTGGATATATGTTATATTAATAATTTATGGTAAAACTAACAACTTTGTTATATTCTCAAATGTGACTTTTCTTTAACTTCTGTAGAGTATAAATAGTGACGCCGGCATTTGCTATTCGTTGGGCGTTGACGTACTATGTATGTACGTTCAAGTGGTCCAAGCGACACCAAGCCTTAGCTTGTTACGCGCGGATCAGAAGACGAGTTCGCGGGCGGACGGAAACGAGTTGAACGGCATGCAAATTAAAAGTTCGCGAAGAGAGAAAGAAGATAGACAGTTACGGACATAAAATATGAAAACGGATATAGATTTAAATTACTAAGAAATATAATAAAAATACTAAACTAATTAACTAACTAATTAATTAATTAATTAGCAAAATTTTTAGATTTGAAATGGAGTTAGCTTCGGAAACAATATAAAAAAGCCTATTGTATTCCGAACACAGCATTCTAAAAGGTTCATGCAATGCATAGTTAGATCTACAGATTGGAAGAGAAATAGGAATAAAATTTCTAGATACTACTCTACGAGGAACAGAAAAGTTGAGTTGTGACATTAATTCAGTAGAGTCAATGTCACCACCAATAAGCTTACACATAAAAATAATACCAAGCATAATTCTACGATTTGATAAAGAAGGAAGGTCTATTAATAAAAGTCTACTAGAGCACGAAGGCAGTCTCACGTCCCTATTCCAATTAAGGCCACGTAGAGCAAAGAGAAGAAAGTTTTTTTGTACCGATTCAATGCGACTTTGGTGCACAGTATACTGAGGACACCAGACACATGAACCGTACTCCAAAATTGGACGGACTAAAGATAGTAAAGAGTCTTAGTTATATAGGGGTCATCGAATTCCTTCGACCACTTTTTTATAAAACCCAGAACTGACATAGCTTTATTGACCATCTTAAATATATGGTCGGAAAATTTAAGCTTGTGATCTAAGAGTATACCTAGATCATCAACAGCAGTAATCCTATCAAGAGGACCACCATACAGTGAGTATGACGCCAAATAAGGGTTAGTGCGGTAAAAAGTCATAACGTTACATTTAGAACAGTTTAAATTTAAAAGATTCACACGGCACCATGACTGAAAAGAGTCAAGACCATGGAGGTTTATTAGACCATAGTCCGATAAGCTGAAGGAATGCAGGCATCAAAACACGCGTTCAATCTATTATAAAATAGTTTAATGGCGATGCTCAAATCAGTACAGACATATAGATCGGACCATTCAGATTGGCTAAGAAGCTCGTTCAATTTCGAAAAGTCAGCTTTGCGAAACTGGCGAACTCGAACAGTTGGCGTAATATGAAAATTAGTTACTGATGTGCCAAGGTCGATCACCAATTCTAATGTTGGATGATAGGGATCTTCAGGATATGTGAGTGGTTCGGTTCTTGACAGGACTACACTAGCCGGATCACAAACAAAACATAAGTCTAGCTGCCGGCTTAATGAATTTTTAACATGGTTTATTTGGCACAAAGATATGTCAAATAATCCATCGATAAAGCCGTGTTCAGTCGTTGGGGTTAAAGAATTCGACTCATTATTCTGTAACCACGTTGTTCTTGGCAAATTAAAATCCCCAAGAACTATGAGGTGGTCTTTGTCAGAAAGAAGATTATTGACGGATTGAATAGCGGATAAATGATTATGATAAACTGATATATCTGAAGATGGAGAAATGTACGAGCATGTAACGTATAAAAATACGCCACGGAAACATATTTTAATAGAAATAAATTCAATGTCAATCGGGCTAACGAAAGGTATTTCTTCTGAAGAGAGGTTGGAGTCTACAGCAATTAGAACCCCACCACCTCTTTGGAAAGGACGATCAAGCCGATACGTTGTATACTTCACTGAAAAGATTTCCGAATCGAGAATATCCAGTTTTAACCAGGTTTCAGTGAACACAACAACATGAAAAGGGAAAGTAAGACTGTCAACGTATAGTTTGTTAATCTTACTACGCAAGCCACGAACATTTTGATAAGCTAACCAAAAGGAAGATATTAGTTTTTTGAGGAAGAAGAAGACGAGGTAGCTACTGTAGTATTTTGCACAGGGTCTTTGGGGGGAAGCCTAATCGGATTCCGATTTTTAATTTTGGGCTTATACTCTTTTACCACCAAATACTCCGGCCAAAAGCTTGGTGAGGATGTGGTGGCAAAATGTTCTGGGGGTACGTTGATCTTGAAAGATGCAACTTGCCTGTCATAAGAAAACTTAAATTTCTCCACCTTGATAGTGGCATCGCTTATTTTGGCCTGAATATAGGCCATCACATCTTCAGATGTAGAATCAGGGGCGAGCCTGGAAACAAAAATCTGCTTCATTGGCGGAATCCCCACCAGAGGTCTAGAAACCAGAGGCGGAACAGCTGGCGTACTGTCACCTGTGGGTTCTAGATTAACCGGTGAACCAGCTGTAACTGGAGGAGGGGCTTTGTTTGATTTTGGTCTGCCTGTTCTTTTTTTCACAACAGCAGATGAATCGAACAAAAGGAGCAGAAATAGCTGTGTCCGTCGGCACAGCGTCAACAATGGGGACATCCACAACCATCGATGCTATTGGAGTAGCAAACATAGTTTGTGGGGCCGACAGGGCTGTAGGAGTGAGGAACTGTTCCACTGTCGAAAATTGGCTGACCGCGGTTGTTTGCAAGTCACGAGGTGTCGATTTCTTGCGCTTTGGAGACTCACCCAATAGCTTAAGACTATTGAACTGAGCATCCACAGCAAGAAATTGAGCATTAAGCTTGTTAAAGACAACACTCAAATCCTTGAAACCACTCATCGTCTGCCTCATAAACACACGCATCTCAGTCTCAATCTCACGACAGGACTCACATGTCCAGCTAAGTCCAGTCCGTTGGGCAACGGCATCCGCTACTAGCCCTGAGTAGCCAGCGCATTTTACATGCACCAAATTACTACAGAGCCAGCAACAAATACTCGGCTGCGCAGCAGTAATCTGCTTTTGGCAGCTTTTCTTTATACAGACAAAACTCATTTTAACTAAAATTTCACTACTAGTTGACCACTGTGCAATATGAAAGCAAAACCAATTACAAGAAGTAAACAGAAATGCGCGGCCAACAACAATGCAGAAGCGCTGATCAAAACTCTACACGACTGTTAGAAACTGTGGAAACACAAACAATAACAACTCAGCTAATACACTCTGCAGGGGGCAAAGTACAAAAGTTGAGAGCCAGAGAGCGATGCACAACAACAACAATAATACCAATGCACTCAGCGGGAAGCCAGGCACAAAGAGAACATGCAAAAATTTACTCACCGACAACAACAAAGCTGAAAGCGCGGCTTAAAATTCCAAAGGAAAGCAAATGACAAAAACACAGCACTTGATACCCAAATATATTATTGATTAGTAAATAACTACTAATAATAAACATGCACTACTTTATGAAAGATAGTCGCGAGGTAGCAAACAGTATATTGTTTAATTAGGAGCTATAAATAAGTTAAGTAACCACCGGTTGGTAATAAAAACAAAGTTTAAACGGAGCGCACAAAAAAACACGACTGTCTGCTACAAAGAGACACTTGTTTCGAATATACTATTTTTATATATTAATGTGGTTGGTCTTTTTTGTGAAATGTCCAAGATCTGCCGCAGCCATGTGCATCTGCTCACAATATTGTATTTTTTAGGCACCATGTCAGTCTGCAAGCGTAGTCTTTTTTCAGTATGGCGCAGCGAAAATGATTCTCGGAAAAGATGCTCAGCACTGGAGAACTATATTTATTCAAATGCCATTGAAAAATCGAATTGCACTGAGGAAGAGCATGGCTTAATAGCTAAAAGCATACAAAATTTTTGCAAAAGGCTTTCTGTAATGTGGAAAGAATGCCATAGATTTTTGAAACGATTCGATCAGAAATACAAAGTTTGGTTAGACGAAGACTTAGTCCTTTTAAAACAAAAAACTCATACAGGTTCAGGTCGAAAACAAAAGAATTTTGCGGATTGCAGGGCAAAACGTCAGGCAACCAAAGTTTTGGGGCTAGTGAATGGCAACACATGCAATGAACTCATGACAGCGATACGCGTCAGTTTGTACAAAGCTGGAAAACGAAGCGCATCGCAAATAGTTTCAACAGCAGTCACTGATTCCAAAGCGTCTACAAAAAATCAAAAAGAGTCTGGAATTAGATCCACTGGTCCCAATTAAGTACACTCCAGACGAAGCTTTGGCCCTGTATATTGATGGAGACTTGACCAAGCACTCCTATAAACTTTTGCAAGCTAGTGCAAAAGAGAGAAATTGTAACATCTACCCAGCATATGATGTTTTACTATCTTCCAAAAATAGGTGTCATCCATACAAAATCAAAATCGAAGAATGTTGTGCTGAAGCTCGTCTGCAAGAAATGCTAGATCACACAATTATTCGAATAGTTGAAGTTCACCCGGATATATTTCGGCAAATATCTGATGAGAACAAATATGACTGAAGTTTGACTGTCTTTTACAAATGGGGATGCGGCGGGAGTTCGGGACACTCAACCTACCGGCAGAGCTTTACCAATTCTGATCACAATATAGTAGATCAACATTTATTTGCTATTTGTATTGTGCCACTACAATTACAATGGGGAAGCAGCATACTCTGGAAAAATCCCCGGTCATCATCAACACGGTATTGTACCACTCAAAGTAATGTTTGCAAAAGAGTCTGAAGCTTTAGTTCGCGCCGAAATTTAAAATATTAAATCTCAAATTCTGAAAATTGAGCGCACCCGTCTCAGCTGTTTTCAAGTTCAACACAGTTTGCAGCTTACAATGATCGATGGCAAAGTATTCAGCGTGATTGCAGAGAGTTCTTCGCAAGCATGCGGCATATGTAAGGCCACGCCCAAAATGATGAATGACTTAGATGTCATTACGAGTTTGCCGAAAAACGAAGATTTATATGAATTTGGAATATCGACTTTACATGTCTGGATTCGCTGTTTTGAGTGCATGTTACATGTGGGATATCGACTTCCAATCAAAAAGTCCACGGCTTGGACAAGAACATTGTTAATAAAAGAAAAGAAGAGATCCAAAAAAGGTTCAGGATCGAAATGGCTCTATTAGTGGATATCCCAATGCAGGGCTCTGGCAATACAAACAGTGGCAATACAGCTCGAAGGTTTTTCAAACAACATGAACTGTCTGCTGAAATAACTGGCGTAAATGAAAACTTAATAAGAAGATTTGGTGTGATTTTACGCAGTATGGCTTCTGGATTTGCCATAAATATTGACAGCTGAATGTTGTTATTGAATGTGTACCACTTCCTATTGGAATGATGTCGGAAGAAGCCTTGGAGGCTAGAAATAAAGATTTTCGAAAGTTTCGGCTAAAGAATTGTCGTAAAACTTCACGCACACATATAATAGACGATCTGATGAACTCATTATTAGTTTCTTCGGATCCCCTAATAACGAGTTTAAGCAAAAGTCCGTCTCGCCATTCAAATATTGATATTTTTTTAGATAGCGAGGTAAAAAATCTACTTTGTAATGCCTTTGATGAATAAATAATACTTGAATTAGAATGGGAAAAATCAGAAAAATTTCCTTCCTGCAGAAAATATAAATTTTATTTGGACAACAAAATTACTTTAAATAAAAAAAATTAAAAAAAAATAAAAGCTTGTGATTTGAAACTAAATTTAAATTATTTTTGTTATTATTGGAATATTTAAGGACTTAAAATTAGTAATATCTGAAAAGGGCCAAAAACAACTAGCTTATAAACCAAAAAATATATATAAATATTAGGGTGTCCCTTATTTTTTCAAAATCATTATTTTTAAAAGCATACGGGCAAGATCTGTTCATTTGGTCCTAAAGCACTTGGAAAAAAGTTTTAGTTCAATCGGAGTATGATAACCCGTGCCGACTTGGATCGGAAAATTTAAAAACTATATGGGGCAAAAAATATCAAAAATTTTTTTTTTATTTACATTTTTTTGTTTTGTTTATTTGGTCTTTAAGTACCCAAAAATAAATTTTCACCTTAATCGGAGCACGATAACACACTCAAAATTGTTTTTTCATGTTTCGAAGCAATTTTGAATGTGTTATCGTTCCTGCTCAAAAATCTATAAACGTTTGCTCTACGACTTCTTCAAAAAATCGCTAGCTTAGCAGGAAATCGCTAAAAACCGCTAAAACCTTATATCAGGCAAACGATAAAAGCTGCAGATGCGATCTATATATCGTTGAAAAGGTATTTTAAAGGGCTGTTATGCATACCTTTTAAGTTTTTTTCTAAAGTACATAGGAAAATTGCTATTGGTGACATAAGGTGTTTTCCCCCACATTTATCAGTTTTTGAGAAAACGCCGCTTACGATTTTTTTTATATTTTAATATGTTTCAGTTTGTAAAATTTCGCCGATAGGTTTCGAAGATATAACCTATTAACTGAATATATACGTTTTACTTTGAATTGGAATATGGCAGAAGCAACAAAGTGTTATGGTTGACAGAGTTTGAGAGTGCAATGCATTTTGTGCAAGTGTCGTAGCAGCCAGAGCTGGAAACTATGTAGCTGAAAGCTCTTGACGAAGTTGAAGAAGTTGGGGCCTTTTTGATTTTTTTTAACTTTTTACTATTCTAATCAATACGCGTCGAATGACACCTCAATCATCGAAATCCGACTACTGGTTCAAAAAATAATTAGTTTTGAAATTTTTAGCGGCCTTCCGAAAATTAGATGAAAAGTCAGTTTGTTTGAATCAAATCGTTGATTTAGCTTAAAAGTTTGAATGAGGACTAGTTCCCGCTCGAAAATCTAGAAACGTTTGTTTTACGACTTTTTCGAAAAATCGATAGTTTAGCGGGAAATAGCTAAAACCCGCTAAAATTAGTCTAGTGACGAAAACATTTTCATGCCCCAAAATTTCTGATATCCAATTTTGTGACGAAAAATATAAAATTTTACACATGAACTATTAACAAATAAATTGTTGTCACTGGGCACATTGCGCTAAATTTTTCATACTTAATAAATGGTACTTGTTGATTCCCAAACCGTTCCACTGAAAATGTAACCTCTCCAGAAAATAATTACGCGAAAGAACGTCTTCTCCAGTGAACGCTTTAATTCCAACAGTAATGAGCTAGACATAGCTAGCGATGATAAAAGACTTTTAACAGACCTTATCGATATTAAAATTAACATAATGTGATTAACAGCATAGGTATTCGATTGCGAAAAATACTAAGTTATTATTACTGGATATTTCGATAGATATAATTGGGGAGAACTGGCGTGAACATATTCCCGGCCTTGGAAGCTCCTTCCAACCAATCAACCGTCTAGTGGCAAAGGGCAGAGCTTATGAACGTTCCGTTTGAATAATCCCGTTTTTGTTCTGACAGTCGCTACCCGAACTGCTCCGTCCTTGCCAGGATGTAGCTCCTCCACTCGTCCAAGAAGCCACTGACCAGGCGGCGTGTTGTCTTCGGAGATTAAGACCATTGTGTCCAGCTGCAAGTTGTTTACTGCAGTTCTCCACTTTGTCCGTTTTTGCAGCTCGGTGAGATATTCCACGGACCACCTTTTCCAGAACAGATTGTGAACCAGCATAATCCGTTTCCAGCGATTAGTCATCGACAATTTGACCAAATCGTCATCGGCTGGTTCCACAATGGCGTTTATCGGCCGTCCCACCAGAAAATGACCGGGAGTTAAGGCTTCGTAGTCATTTGGATCCGAAGAAAGTGGTTGTAAGGGCCTGGAGCTCATCACCGCTTCGACTTGCGCCACTGCTGTAGCCAGTTCCTCATAATTGAGAGCAGTGCTGTTGGTGCACTTAACCAAAAGTTGCTTGGCCACCTTGACTGCACTCTCCCATAATCCTCCGAAGTGAGGCGAGCGAGGCGGGATGAAATGAAATCGTACTCCTCGTTGACTGCATTCGTCGTCAATTTGACGCTTGTTGGTGGCTTCCATTAAGCCGTTTAGTTGATTCGATGCACCCACGAAATTTGTGGCATTATCGCAGAACAGTTCCGAGCTTAGTTCACGTCTGGCGAAGAATCGTTTTAATGCTGCTATAAAGGCGTTGGCGCTTAGATCCGACACCACTTCGAGATGGCATGCCTTTGTCAGAAAACATACGAAGACGCATAAATAGACCTTCACTGGCCGTTTTCCTCTTGTGTTGAAATGCATCCATATCGGCCCGGCAAAATCTAGCCCAGCTCGATCAAATGGGTGAATGCTTCCTTTCACTCGGCTTGCTGGTAGCGGTCCCATGATTTGCTCGCCCAAGACGGGTCGTAACCGGAAACATCTCACGCAGTCTCTAATCGTTTTGCGAGCCACCTTCCTGCAATTAATAACCCAATATTTCTGTCGCAGAAAAGCACAAAGTGACTGTGCCCCGACATGTAAGTTTTTTCGATGTGTGTAAATGGCTAACGCCTTTATTGCAGCGTGATTACTTGGCATTAAAATAGGGTGTCTGGTTTCATATGGTAGATCGGATCTCGCTAATCGCCCACCTACACGTATTATCGATATGCCACATTCTTGGCTGATAAATGGATTCAGACATTGTATTTTTACTGATTTGACAATTTTTCCGGCTCTTAGTTCGACAGATTCCTTATGGAAACTCAAGTTTTGCAGATTGTAGATGATGTACCTTAAGCCTCCTTCCAACTCCTCAGCTAATAGAGAACCCTGCAATTCTAGCTTTTTTCCATACGCGACCCTGCGCCAACGATAGACGTAGCTAAATACACGTTGCAGCTTTAGGAAGTCATTTACAAACTTACATTCTCCGATGACATCGAACATTTCATCAGGTTCAGCTTGGCCAACTGCTAAAGCAAACTGCCCTTTCCTTTTCTCAGGCACATTTTCTTCGTCGCATTGCCACTGAAACTTGGACCATTGGTCCTCCTTGCTCATTAAAAATTCTGGCCCATGCCACCATAGCCTTGACTTATTCAGATCCGGCGCATACAAACCCCTGGATACAATATCCGCGGGATTGGATTTGGATTCGACTTTATGCCAATCCTGAATGTTCGTTAAGTCCTGAATTTGTGCCACCCTGTTGGCAACAAAGGTCGTCCATCGGCTAGCATGAGCTGATAACCAATTAAGCACAATAGTTGAGTCCGTGAAGTATGCAACTCTGTCTACTTGCAAGTGAACGCATTCACGCACTTTAGCCATTAATTTGGTCATTAAGAGTGCACCCTGCAACTCTAACTTAGGTAAGGAGATCACTTTAACGGGCGATACTTTAGATTTCGCAGCGACTAATTGTGTGACGATTTTTCCTGATTTCTCGACTACGCGAGCATAAATGGCTGCTCCATATGCTCTGTTAGATGCATCTGAGAACCCAACTAGTTCTAGCCGGTCTATGCTGCCATTTAAGGGAATCACGGAGCGAGGAATAGCACATTTATCTATTTGCTTCAGTTCAGCCCGATATTTTTCCCATTGTGTTACAAAGCTTTCCGGCAGTTCTGCGTCCCACTCTTGCTTAAGCAGCCACAACTCCTGTAGGAATATTTTGCCTAAGATGACAACTGGACTTAAGAATCCTAGTGGATCGAATACCTGAGCCAACTCTGATAAGACTGCTCGTTTTGTGATGACCCGCGAGACTTCCGCGCTGTACGAGAAGCGAAACTCATCATCTACACTCGACCAACATATGCCTAACGCCTTAGATGCATCTTCTGTCTTTAGACTCAAAGTTTCTGATACAGACTTGTCAGTAAGAACCTCGCCACAATTGCTGCGCCACTTATGCAGCTCGAATCCACCCTTCGCTAGCAACTCGGAGACTTCCTGTTTTAGTGTGACAAGGCCTGCGACAGTATCGGATCCACATAGCATGTCGTCCATATAGAAGCATCTTCGGATCGCTGCACAGGCTATAGGATACTGCACTGCGTACATATCTGCGAGATGAATGAGACATCGAACCGCTAGAAATGGCGCCGCACTCGTTCCGTACGTAACCGTTTTTAAACGCAGTATGTGAACAGGCTCTTCCGAATCATTTCGCCATAGTATGCACTGAAAGTTGCGATGACTCTCGTGAATGAGCACTTGCCTGTACATTTTGGCAATGTCTGCCGTTAATGCATATCTGTAAAAACGAAATTTAGTAAGTATCTCAAACAAATCTGGTTGTAGCTTTGGACCGACTAGCATGGTGTCGTTAAGCGAAACCCCGTTGCTTGACTTGCAAGAGGCGTCGAATACAACCCTCAATTTAGTCGTCAAGCTTTCTGGGCGAATCACTGGGTGATGAGGCATAAAGTATTTCACTTTGGCGCCTTCTTCATGAGCGATTTCTTCCAGATGCCCCAGTCTTCGATATTCATCAATGAAATTCTGATATTGTTCCTTTAGAGTTAAGTTGCGATTCAGCTTTCTCTCTAAATTGTAAAATCTGGATAGTGCAGTCGCGTAGGTATCGCCCAACTTTTCCCCAGAGCCTTTAAATGGTAATTTTACACTAAAATGACCCGACTCGGTTTGCTTTATGTTGGCAATAAAATTTTCCTCGCAACGCTTTTCGTCTTCAGTTAAGTTCTCTACAGGGGCTGGTATCTCTTCACACTTCCAAAATTCTTGAACAATTCTCTCCAATTTAACAGTCTCATCGTTTCTTGGATTGCACTCTTGCACCAAGAGCGACACGCTGCTTGACGGTGTGAAGTCCCCAACTACGACCCAACCTAAAAGGCTTTTCTGAAGTGTTGGCCAATTTGGTCCCAACTGAATCTGCCCTACGATCATCAACTTAAAGAACATTGCGACACCTAACAACATGTCTATACTTTCTGCGGAATTGAAAGAAGGATCAGCCAGCACAACACCTTTTGGTGGCCTCCAATTGTCACCTAGCATAGAATTCGTCGGGTTATACTGCGTTATTTCTGGTAGCACACAAAAGCTTTCAGCAGCCGCAAACTTTGTGACTCTGGATTTAAATGTTGCCTGCACTTCGCCCATAATTTGCGAATGTGCATTTCCGATACCACTCAGCTTCACGCAAGTGTCTTTCATTTCGAGCTTGAGAGCTGTGACTAGTCTTGACGTCACGAAGTTCAATTGACTTCCAGAGTCTAGAACACATCGGCACTTTTGATAGCCTCCCCCGCTGCTCCGAACCAGAACCACTGCAGTTGCTAGAAAACTGGTGCTTGATCTGGAGAGGAGAGAACTATGTAGTGCGCTAGATTCTTGTTTGGATTGTGTAGTTGATTCCAGAGAATCATTGGATGCAATTCGATGCAGCAACTCGTGATGAGACTTATGGCAAATCCCACATCGCTGTGCGTTACAAGCCTTAGTAGTATGCCGCTTACTAAAACACACTAAGCATAACGCTAATTTCTTGGCTTCTTGGTATCGCTCAATAGGCGACAATTTCAAGAACGTTGGGCACTTCTTTAAAAGATGAGGTCCGGAACAACAGTAACATAAAAAGTTACTAGTGTTGCCTACTGCTGCAGCTAGACTTGCCTTCTTGGAGTCACCTTTATTGCCTTTTCCGATACTAGGCTGCCGACCTTCTCTATTTGCCAAACCTAATCCTCTTTTTATTAAGAACTGCGATAATGTTGTCCACGACGGAATCTCTAGGCTATCTGGATCGTCTTCCCATTTCTCGATAGTTTCGTCATCGAGCTTGCTGCGCACCAAGTGCGAAATGACAGCTTCTAAGATTTCTGTCTGCGTGCCCATTGATTTAAGCGAGGCTAACTGAGCATTAACGTTATCCACCAGAGTTCTCAGCTGCGCGGAGTCTGCTTGTTTTAGACGCTTTAAACTGAATAATTCAGTGACATGAGATTGCAGAATAGCCGCCTTGTTCTCAAAACGATCCTTCAGCAACCCTAATGCACGATGATAATTGGTGGCGGTCAACTCTAAACACTCAATTGTAGCTAGAGGGCTTGGACCCAGGGCCGATTTCAAATAAATAAATTTGGACAAGTCATCCAGCTCCGAATCTGAACCTACCACTGTTAGAAAAGTGTTGAACCAACTCGTCCACTGGGTGATCTTTCCCGAAAATTCAGGCACCTGTAGCTTGGGGAGTTTCGAAGAGCGTTGTATCATCGTGCTGCTCAATACCTCCGCTCCTTCCGCTCGACGACCTGTTCTTTCTAAGCATTCCAACAACTTGGCCTTTATTTCGCAGTACAACTCTTCGATTTGTTCTCTTTCAGCATCTGTCTGCATTTCTCCTAGCTTAGCAAAATTGGTTTCGATGAGGCTTAATCTTGCCTCCAATTCCGAAGGTCTCATTTCATCTGCATGCTCTATAATATAACTTCTGTTTCGACTAAAGGAATTCATCAAACTTGACCTGTCGCTCTCTTGAAGCCTTTCCTTCTTGTCTGGAGCCATCTCAAAAATTTAATTACTTTAAAAGTTAAATGCAAGTAATTCTGTTCTGTAATCGGTAGCTACATACACACACAACAAACTCTTAAGCTCTTGCGTTTGATCTTGAGTTGACTTTACTTAATTTCAATGCAGGTACATATGTATGTATGTATGTTTTAGTATACACAGACACATATGCCTTTAGAATTTACTGTTGCAGCCGCTTTGCGCAATTTTCAAGATCAAGGTCAGCTCAAAATCAAACGCTTCACTCATATGCTGATCAACGGTGCACTGTATGTATGTATGTAGCTCACTGTGCTGTTGCCGAAGAAGCGCAAAAGAGAATCAAAGAACACGCGCTCACGTAGGCCCGTCTGCATATGCTAGCAGAACTGTATGTGTGCTTTTTACCGGTGCACTGTCTCTGCATACATAAAATTGCGATTGCCGAAATCCGAATTTTCACAAAACTTTTTATTTGTTTAATTCGATGCCATTTATACACATAAATCCACTCACATGCCTTGCGAAAAATATTAAGTTATTAAGCAAGTGGGACTTACGAACTTATATGAGCGCTGCAATGGAATATGTCGGTTAGCCAGTCATCAGTTGTACGCGAGCTCCAAAGATGAACTCCGTGTATTTCTGGAACTGCAGTGGCAATATTCTGCTAGCAAGCCTCTAAGTATTTATCCCCCGATGAGCTCCAATATGAGCCTCCAAGTGCTGAGCCACGATGAACTCCCAGTTGAGTTTCCAATTGGCAGCAATTATCTCCAACTTTGAGATACGACAACTGAACTCAGATGAGCTTCAGCCGGGTTGAACCTTATCCAATAGGTCCCTGCTCGGGCGCCAAATGTTGATTCCCAAACCGTTCCACTGAAAATGTAACCTCTCCAGAAAATAATTACGCGAAAGAACGTCTTCTCCAGTGAACGCTTTAATTCCAACAGTAATGAGCTAGACATAGCTAGCGATGATAAAAGACTTTTAACAGACCTTATCGATATTAAAATTAACATAATGTGATTAACAGCATAGGTATTCGATTGCGAAAAATACTAAGTTATTATTACTGGATATTTCGATAGATATAATTGGGGAGAACTGGCGTGAACAGTACTTTTTTGCGCAATGCCGAGTGACAAAATTTTTTTTTAGTAATTTATAAGTAAACCTTAATATTATTCGTCACAAAATTGGATATCAGAAATTTTGGGGCATGAAAATGTTTTCGTCACTAGACTTTTACCTCGTAAAGAGGTTTTTTATACACATACACAGTGCACAGCTAACGCGCGCATACATACATATACATAGTGAACAGTTGAAGTTGCGGTTTTCTAATTGCATTGTCTTCCATTCTCGCTAACTTCGTTCGCGCGAAACAAGTAATTTTGTCTTCGATTTGAGTTTTAGCAAAGACATAACGGTGAACTATGGTAAACGAAGAAAATGCAAGTGATTCACAAAACAGGGTGCTTTTTCTTAAGCGCAAGATAAGTACTCTATTCGGTCGTGCAAAGCGTATCGAAAGTGAAATCAGTGCTGACAAAATTAGTGCAATGACTATTGTCGAATTGGAAGTGCGTTCAAAGACAGTAGCTCAATTAAAGTCGGCATTTAATATCACGCATGATTCACTCGAAGAATTGGATTACAATGAAATCGGCAGGAAAGTGAGCGATGATTTTGATGAGCTTGTGATTACGTGGTCAAATTCAGAAGCGTCAACCAACCAGTTGAAGTCAAAAGGCAATTCGGAACAAATAGCTGAATCAATGATCGTGTACATGTTCTTCAAAAGGTGGACAGCCTTACTCAATCGAAATGGGAAGGATATGTGAAATTGGGAGATATACCATCGTTGGACGACTTCGCTTAATTTTTACAGGCACGCTGCGAGCGTTTGGAGAGTGAAGAACATGCCAAGGCCACCTACGCTTCTGGCAAGCAGGTTGAAAAAAACAACAAAAATAGTAACAATAAAAGTTCGTTGGTAGCTACTAACTCGACCAGTTCAAGCTGGATCTCTAAAACCGGGCCGAGCTCTATAAACGCAGGATCGCAGGTTCATCTCGACTCAACTCAACGACTTCAATTTCGGGAATTGGTGACTCTTCTTTTGTATCAGAAGGCTATACCTTTAGTCTCAGCCTGCACTCACAAGCATTGGATTATGAAGCAAACATTGATGCTTTAGTTGCTCCAAGGATCACTGATCATCAACCCAGCTTCTCCGTTGATACCTCAGACTGGAACATTCCCAAAAACATACGTTTGACATCCTTATCGGTGCTAGCTTATTTTTCGACCTCTTTTCAGTTGGCCAAATCAAATTGGCACCAGGATTACGTTTGCTACAAAAAACTCGATTTGGTTGGGAGGCGGTCAACAGTCTGTCAAAACAGCATTGGTGGCAACTCAATGCCTATCGCATGCCGAGCAAGAGGAGAACGAGAGAATGGATATGTTGCTGAAGCGGTTCTGGGAAATTGAAGGCTGCAGTTCATCATCAGAGAATGTCAGACAGGATGATGTCGATTGTGAAAACATTTCAAATCGCATTTCTCTCCATTATCGTCGGGAGAATATTCGGTGAAGATGACTTTTAAGCGAAACTCAGATGTTCGTCGATTTCTCAATTTGGAAAGGAGACTGGATCGTCACCCTCAGCTGAAGGCACACTATTCGGCATTTATCAAGGAATATCGAGATTTGACTTACAGGTCGTTGGTGGAACCCGAAGCTAAAACAGATGCCAATACTACTTGCCACATCATTGTGTCCTAAGGGAGGACAGCACAACCACGAAACTTCGAGTCGTATTCGACGGCTCAGCACCAACATCGACTGGATTTTCGCTTAATGACATCCTCATGACAGGACCAACCATTCAAGCAAAGCTTTTGCACACTTTGCTTCGTTTTCGGACCTTATCTTATGGAGGGATTCGCCTCAGGATGAAATGTAGATGTACAGACTTGATACAGTGACGTACGGAATAAGGCCTGCTGCCTTTCTTGCAATCAGATGTATGCATCAGTTGGGCAAAGACGAGCACTCATCATTTCCAATCGGCTCAGTCATTCTTAGACGCGACTTTTACGTTGACGATCTAATGACTGTCGGTGGATCTGTGGAGAAAGTTGCTGAAATCATGAGGCAGACTTCATTATTATTGGCAAACGGTAACTTTCAGATCAGAAAGTGGTGCTCCAACGTTCCAGATTTGCTTCATGGAGTCCCTAGTCAGGATAAGGAGAAGCTACTGAAGTTCCACGATGGAACTGACTGCACAAAAACACTTGGCTTATCCTGGGATCCAGCTTCAGTCGATTTTATTTTCTCCGTTCTGCCCAAGCAGTTGTCTTCAAACCCAACGAAACGCTCTCTGTTGTCTACAATCGCTCGCTACTATGACCCACTTCGTTTAATTAGACCCGTCATAGCGAAGGCGAAAATGTTTCTGCAGCTCTTGTGGAAAGAGCAACTTCATTGGGATGAAAGCTTTCCATCTTCTCTAGCAACCGCCTGGCTCCTCTATTGCGAAAATTCATCGAGTTCCCAACGATTTGTCTTCCCACGTTTAGCTCTATTTCCAGATTCTGTCGCAGTCGAAATGGTCCATGGTCCAGCCTTTCTATCCGAGGACAGAGACACGTGGCCATCCCCAGCTGTTATGAAATCACCATTACCAGAACAACGCAAACGAGTCTTTCTTGCAGTTTGAACGTTTGTGGACATAACAGAAGGCCACAAATTCGCGAACTCCTTCTACAAATTGCAACGGGCGTTCGGATACGTCTTCAAGTTTCAGCAGCGGATCAGATCGTGGGGGCTATGTGTAGCGGACATTACTGGAGGTACCCGGATGCTCATTCGTTCTATTCAGCAAGCATGTTTGTGGTCTGACTACAAGTCTGTCAACAACAACGGACGCGCACCTTTGTACAGCTCTGTATCGTCGCTCGATCCATTTGTTGATGAGTTTGGAGTTCTGCGCGTCTGTGGAAGGCTTAGAAACTCATCCCTTGACTTCAATGCTCGTCATCAGTGGATTTTTGCGGCCCTTGCTAATGTTACATCTGTGTGTTCATTTGCTTCGCGACAAAGGCTGTGCATCTGGAGCTGGTGCAGGATTTGTCGACTTCAGCTTTTATCAGTGCGCTTCAACGTTTCATCTTCACCAGATGTCGTCCAATGCAGATCTGGTCTGACAACGCGACAAATTTTGTAGGCGCTCACAACGAGCTGAAGCAAATAAAGAAGCTGTTTTTAAGCGATAAGCATTAGGCGGTAGTAAAGGAATTTTGTCTGGCAGATCAAATCACCACGCTCACCCCACTTTGGCGGACTTTGGGAGGCCGCAGTAAAAACGGCAAAGCATCATTTCTATCGTTCTGCTGCCAGTTTTGTCCTTAGCTTCGACAACTTGCGAACCCTTGTTTGCCACATCACTGCAATCATTAACTCACGCCCATTACTCCCTATTACAGAGAATCCAGATGACATTGACGTGCTTACGCCAGCTCATTTTTTGGGTACGACACCGCCGAAGTCTCTTGCAGTGCCTGATGTTACTGGCCTAAACTTCAACCGTCTGGATCGTTGGCAGCGGGTATCTTATCTTCAACAGACGTTCTGGTCGCGCTGGAAAGATTAGTACCTAACTCTGCTGCAGGAGAGATCAAAGTGGAGATTTGAGCAGCCCTCTCTTACCGTTAGTGACATAGTTCTTGTTAAGAACGAGAATCTGCCTCCACTAAGTTGGCCACTGGCAAGAGTAACCAAATTAATCCTTGGAGCGGATGGCGTCGCGAGGGTCTGAGAGCTGTTGCCAAGCTATGTTTGCTGCCGAAGAAGGATGTTGAAGGACCGTGCCCTCCAACGGGGGGAATATGTTCAGCTAAGCGCTTACCCAGGCAGCGCAGCACAGCTGTTGAAAAATCAACGACCGAGCGAAGAGACAGCGCGCAGCATAGAGATGCATAATCCTCTCATTTGTAGCTTTACTTTGAAGCCTGTGCTCGTTGCTTTGGCGCTGCTGCTGCAGTCTGCTGTTTTTCTCAGTATCGAATCGTTCGCTCTATCATCCAAGCGAACGGCTAGAATTTCGTCTGCCACCTTTGCAACAAACATTTTTCGATAAGCACTCAAACTTTGTAAGCAACTGCCAATAAACCGCCTCATTGCGAATTTGTATAATTAAAGCAACCTTAGTGTCTTTAATTGCGAGTTTCGGGCGGTTCAAAATATTGGACAAATTTGCCGGCTATTTGTGCCAACAAGTGCCAGTGAAAAATATCACTTTCGCCGCTACAGACTAGTGTTGTGTTGCTCATGAGTGAGTGAACAAAAAAGAATTGCTCCCTGAAGTGAGCAAGTGAACATGTTCCCTCCAAATTGTTCTTTATTGCTCACTTGCTCTTTTTTGCTCAGTCTTGTTCAGTTGTTCAGTTTTGCTCTTTTTTGTTCAGTTGTTCCTTTGCGCTGTTAGGGCACTTTGCGTAGATTCGTTAGCCCATTTTGTGTGATTGCTCATCTTTACGTATGTTTACTTTGAAAACGCACAATTCTTCAATTTGCGCCATACCTGAATCTCTTTTAAAAATTCAGAATGTCGCTTATTAAAAAATACAGTGAGATTTGGAACCATTTTGAAGATCTTGCAAACCAGCAAGCAAAGTGCAAGTATTGCAAATCGGTGTTAAGCTGCAAATCACAAAGCAATTTGATCCGACACCTAAAAAACAAACACCCAGCAGCGATGGAGCCCGTTGTCCGCCAAAGTGAGGAGAGTGATGTTGTTGTTGTTCAAAATGCGCAACCAAAAATTACAACGTTTGTTCACAAGCCAGTCCCAGCGAGCAAAGCCCAACAAATTGACAGGCAACTGGTCCGGATGATTGCCAAGGGTCACCACGCTTTGCGAATGGTCGAGGAGCCGGAATTTAAAAAATTTGTTGAGGTTGTTTCACAAGCTCCAGGCTACAAGCTACCAACACGAAAGACGTTAACAACATCATTGATACCCAAACTCTGCGATGAGTACGGGTCCTCTATAATGGAAAAGCTCAGTGCTGCGATAGCGGTTTGCCTAACAACTGATGGTTGGACATCCATTACCAATGAAAGCTATCTGGCTGTCACCGTACATTTCATTGAACAGAGTTCAACCGTGCTGACATCATACACAATGGCTTGCCAATCTTTTGAAGAGTCGCACACTTCGCTGAATCTTTGCGGATTTTTAAAAGAAGTTGTTGGCAAATGGGACATCAAAAACAAAGTAGCAGCCATTGCATCTGACAATGCCTATAATATTGTTGGTGCCATAAAGATCGGCAATTGGCGTCATGTGCCGTGCTTTGCTCACAGCCTAAATTTAATAGTTCAAAAAGCTTTAGATGAAATAAGCGGTGTGCGCACAAAAGCGAAGGCGATCGTTGAGTTTTTCAACCGCAGCACATCAGGGCAAAAAAAATTAAAAGACATGCAGGCTCTTTTAAAGTTGCCTGAGCTGAAACTAACTCAGGATGTGCCAACGCGTTGGAACTCCACTTATAAAATGTTTAAGCGGCTTACCACATTGAAAGAGGCGGTAATGGCTACAATCTCAACTTTGCGGAGTGATCTGATATTGTCGACAGATGAGTGGAAAGTTGATGAAGGAGTTCTTCCAATATTGCAGCCATTTTTTCAAATAACCGAAGAAGTCTTTGCCGAGAAAAGTGTCACCCTCTCCAAAGTTATTGTTCTTGTTGGCATATTGCAAAAAAAGATGGCTACTATAAATATGCTGGTAGAAGATCATACTTTAGCAGCTGTAGTCAAAAAAAAAAAAATGGAGATGAATGAAAGATTCAAGGACTATGAGTCAAATGTTTTGTATGCAGAAAGCACAATTTTGGACCCTAGATTCAAGGGACATGTTTTTAAGTCTCAAGAGGCTTTTAAAAAGTCAGTTGCAGAAATAAAAAAGAAAATTTCGGCAACGCGGTCAGCCATTGCGCCCCCTGAAGCTGTCCTTAGTGATGGTGGCAAGCAGCAACTCGACTCAGATGACGATGACGATGTTTGGAAAGAATTTGATACTGCATTTCAGCAGGTCAGCAAGCCCATCAAAAGCACTTTTGCTGCCATTAGAGAAATGGACAAGTACCTGGCGGAGGAGTATCTAAGCAGAAAAGATGATCCGTTGGTATGGTGGGATCAGCGGAAATGCCAATACCCGCACCTTTATACATACATGCTGAAGCGCCTTTGCATAGTCGCCACATCTGTGCCATGTGAAAGGATATTTTCAAGTGCTGGCGAAACAGTGCGCAAAAGGCGCTCTTTGTTGAAGCCACAAAATGTGGAAAACCTAATGTTTCTTCATAACAACATGTAAATATGAAGTAAGTATAACCAAAATTTCCACAGACTAAGCATAAATTACAGTTATATTTCCATTTCAGCGCTATCTCATAGAGAAAAAAAAACAAAGAAGGGTTTCCAAAGAGTTCCCAACGAAGGGAAATAAATGCTTTAATTATTTTATTTTTTAATTTTGTTTGTTACATAACGTAAGCTTCCATGAAGGGATTATGTTGTTTTATTTTTAAGTTTGTTAATTTAGTTTTATGTACCATAATCAAGAAATGAATCCGATTTAAATTGAAATGTAACGTATGTAATTTTTTATTTGTTGAGTGAGGGACTTAGAGCAGTGAATCACTGAGCTACTGAACAAGTGAGTAACTGAGCTACTGAGCAAGTGAGCAACTGAACAAGTGAGCAACTGAGCAAGAGATCAATCTGAGTGAGCTGACTCACCTAAAAAAAAAGAACAAGTGAACATGTTCACCTAAATGAGCAATGTTTACCCAAGACTACTACAGACACCTTAAGGGGACTCTTTGGTGATCATTCTGGAAGATTCTTCTGCGATGCTTCAGAACGACTCTTTTGTGAGACTCTTCTGCCATGCTTCAGAACGACTCTTCCGCGAATCTTTTAAGAGACTGTTCGGATACTCTCCTAAAAAGCGTTTTTTTGAGATCAAAAAGCGATGAAAAGGCGATGTCACCTTAAACTTCTAGGCGACTCGCCCGAGACTCTCTGGTGATTAAAAATGTTTGCTGGGTTGGTGAAGCAAAATGGAACAGATGTGTAAATGTATCACAGCCAATGGTGTTTTTTTTTTTTTTTAATTCTTTATTAACAATTACTAAATACCAATAAGATTTGGTTAAAATTAAGTTAGGATACTAGGCTAGGCCTCCTTTACGGAACGGCCGCGGGAGCATTGCTTCGCAAAGGCAAAAGCGTCGCCTAGTCCGTATGTGCTCTTCTTTCGCGCTCAGTAGCGCGCAGCGCAACCAAAACGGATGCTGCGCACCAGGTTGTTCACTGAGATTTCGCTGCCCAATACGACTTCCACTTGCGGTCGTGGAATTGAGTATCTGGAACACCAAAAGAAGACGTGCTCGGCGTTCTCCTCAATGTTGTGACCGCATGACGTGCACTCCGCTGATGTTTCATGGCCAAAACGGCACAGGTAACTTTGATAACAACCATGGCCACTCAAGAGCTGGGTCAGGTAGAAGTTGACCTGCCCATGTTTCCTGCTGACCCAAGCCTCGATGTTTGGGATTAGGCGGTGAGTCCAGCGTCCCTTCGACGACGTATCCCAACGGTGCTGCCATTTCCTTAGGGTCTCCTGTCTGGATGCAACGCGCACTACTTGCTTATCAGCCTGAGAGAGGCCTCTGCCATGAGTCTCATGATAGAGCGAAGTTCTTTCCTCCGTCAGATACTCGATGGGGGGCACTCCCGCTAGTACGTGTGCCGCCTCGTCCGGCACCGTTCTAAATGCACAGGTGATGCGTAGAGCCGAGAGACGGTGTGTCGCCAACAGACTACGACAGTAGCTTGATGTTTTGAGGGCACTAACCCAAACGGGTGCAGCGTACAGCATTACCGACCTGGTGACGCTGGTCAGTAACTTTCTTCTCCATTGCTTGGGGCCCCGAGTGTTCAGCATTAGCCTTGACAGGGCGCGGTTGACAGTCGCTGCTGTGGAGCTCACGAATGCCAAGTGCTCTCGGAAGCACAGCCTTGTGTCTATCATTACCCCAAGGTACTTTACTGCTCTTTTCGACGACACCAGCGTACCTGCCACTATGATGTTGACTGTCTCGACTAACCAGCACAGCTTCTGTTTTTTGTGGCGCCAACTCGAGACCAACAAGTTCCAGCCAGCTTTGGATGCGGGCAATCATTTCGTTGCAGGTCGCCTCGACGTTCTGCAGTTCCTTGGCCACTATCAGGACTGCAACATCATCAGCAAAGCCCACAACTTGCGCTCCGGCGGGAAGCGCAAGGCGCAGGATGCCGTCATACATTGCGTTCCATATAAACGGACCTAGAACAGACCCCTGCGGGACTCCTCCTGTCACTCTGTACTGCTCAGTGCCCTCGTCGGTGTCGTACAGAAGCAGCCTCCTCTCGAAGTAGCTCCTTACGACGCGAAGCAGGTACAAAGGAATGTTGAACGATGCTAGTGATCGGATTATGCAGCCCCACTTAGCCGTGTTGAACGCATTCCGGATGTCCAGGGTGACCATCAGACAGTTCTTTTTGGTCCCGCCCTTCCAACGGGAACCAGCAGTTGCGCTAAAGGCAATGTCCACGACTCTCTGAATGGCAATAATTGTGGATCTAGCCTTGCGGAATCCATACTGGTGCGGTGATAGATCACCAGCCTCCGCGATGGCATGCTCCAGGCGTGTGCATATGATCCTCTCTAACAGTTTTCCCGCACTGTCGATAAGGCATATTGGCCTGTACAATGAAGCGAACCCTGGGGGCTTTCCCGGTTTGGGAATAAGGACCAGCTTCTGTATCTTCCACCTCTCCGGAAATACACTTTGGCGCAGACAGGCGTTGAACAGCTCCACGAATATTTCTGGCCGTAGGGTGAGTTCGAGCTTGAAGACACTATTCGGGATAGAGTCTGGCCCTGAGGCTTTGCTCGTAATCATGCTCGTAATCATGCTCCTCCTCCGCAATTGAGTCGTCATTTAGAGGCTAAGGTGGGTCAGTATAGACTCCGACCAACGGATCCTCCATCCTCGGAAACAGCTCCTCCACGAAGGCTTTTATCTGGTCAGGGGCAGAGGGCGGGGCTTGCCTAGATGTGCTCAGTTTCTTGGCTACAATCTTGTACGCCCTACCCCATGGGTCGCGGTCAGCAGAGTCACAGAGTGCTAGGAAGCATTGACGCTTGCTCTCGCGTATAGCCGCCTTGAGTACACGCCTACGATCACGAAATGTTATCTGCCACTGGACGAAGGATGCTCTCCCCCGGGAGCGCTGGTAGCGGCGTCTTGCTTGATTACATTCGCGACGAAGGTCAGCGATGTTATCATTCCACCAGTACACCTGCTGGTTGTGCCGCCTGTAGTGCTTCCTTTGCTGAATGTGTTCTGCACCCCAACGTTGAGGAGCGCGAGGTCCTGTGAGGAAGTAGACTCCAGAACGAGTCTGCCTCTCGAGTTTGTTGCGACGCTACCCCATTCTTCTGCCCATGCATTAAAGTCACCTCCGATGACCACGGGGTGACGACCTTTGGTGAAGTCGGGAAGCGACAGGCTAGGAGCGAGGTAAACGCTGTAAAACCAGATGTCTCCAATTTTGGAGCGAACAAAGCCCGTCTCCAAACTTGTTGCCAAAAGCTGCATTGGCGGGTCGCCGCAAGACCATATCGCAGCTTTATTGGTGGCGTCGAGGGTACAAACGGAGGACTCCGGCATCCTGTATGGCTCGCTGATGACTGCTACGTCTATCGACCTTTCTCTCACTGACTGACTCAGCAAATCCTGAGCTGCTGCACAGTGGTTCAGGTTTAACTGCAGGATCTTCATAATTGGGTCAGATTTATGATGCCTCTGCTGGCTGAAGGGCTCCTTCTGCTGCCGGCGAAGTGATTAGCGTCCTCTCGCTTGTTATCGATGCACAGGAAGAATTTCGGCTCGGCTTGGCAGCTTGCCGCCTTATGCCCGTTTGCACCGCACCTAACCTTTCTGTCTAGTCTGCAATTGCTGTGAAATGAGACAAATTGCTAGAGTGCCTCAAGTAGTCCCTCTGTTCCCATACTAACGCATCGCCATCTTTTACGGGAATGTAATTAGAGTGTGAGTAATCGGTGATCCGACTGTTCACTTTTGTCGCCAGTAAAAGTAGTAAGGTGACAGTAATCCTGCAATGTAGAAGAGAATGCGAAAAATAAAAATCTGTGCATCTTATGTCTATCACTAACTTATTTATTTGGTGCGTAAAAGGTAAATTTTTATTTGAGGTTATCCTTGTGGACTACCCTCCCCTTAACAAGAACAGACGTTCCCAGGTCTGCTTGTACTTTTCCTTCAGAACATAAAGGAGATAACTTGCTGCCCAGTCTTTTTGTTTTTTACAAACACTTTTTCGCCTACTTCAAAAACCCTGTTTTGTCTGTTCGGGTTGCATCTCTCGACATTAGTTTTCTGGGCTTTTGCTATTTATTCTTGATCAGCATCAACAGTCGAGTCGATATAGCCATGTCCGTCTGGCCGTCTGTCCGGCTGTCCGTCTGTGTGAGCGCCTAGATCTCAGAGACTATAAGAGCTAGAGCAACCAAATTTGGCACACAGATTTCTATAAACCCCAAGCATGTCAAGTTTGTTTCAAAATTTTGCCACGCCCCTTTCCGCCTCCGTAAATTGCGAAGTCTACCACACGCACAGTTTTCAAGATATTAGGTTTTTTTTAAACGGTGAACGTTAGCTACTGTAATTACCTATCATCCTACTACATCCCAACAAGATCGGACAAATATAAATGTGGTACTGGCAGATTAAAGCTATTAAGCAATCAAAGTGCCTAAAAGCATGCAATAAAAAAAATTTAATTTGTTTATGTAAGTAACGGGTATCCTATAGTCGGGAGCTCGAATTTAGCCTTTCCAACTTGTTTCTTTTATAATCTTTCGGAGATTTTCAAATGCCGCATGAATGACTTCTACCGGTTTTAGGTCCGTAAGTGAGTGCAGAGTTTACAGTTGCTCTCATTATTAGCTCAGTTTTGTCATCGATTTTTTTTATCGATCTTCAGGCCCCTTGCGATTTCGGCTAGGGTGCTGTTCGTTCGACTTGATTTACAATTTCAATGTCATAGCTGTCTTTGAGGAGCAATGTCATCGTTTCTGACTTAAAAGCTGCCTCGTTGTCGCAATAAATAGTTTTAATGTTCGGGAATAACTTCACTAACTGCAGTATGGGAGCTCTGACGTCGATTATTGAACGAGAGACTAATGGCTGGACGACTGCAAACTTTGAGAACTTGTCACTGCAAGTTAGAAACTGTTTTTTGTCCGTATTGAATATGTCAATATGAAGCATTTTCCCAGGGTAAAGCCTTGTACCGACGTGAGATAAATCGAAAAAATAACAAAAAGTTGAGTGGTAACTCTATGCGTCAGCTGTGCAAAACCAAAACAAACAGACAAACAAATTATAACAAATAATTATTTGAAATGAATTGGGAAACAAAAAGGCGCGCATTGGCTGTATCAAATCTTTCAATCGCAGGAGCGTTAGCCGTATATTATATAGTGAAGAAGAAGGAAAAGAATGCGGCAAAAGCTCGGAAGCACTTACACTTTGTAGCGGCCAGGGTAAGCTTTTTCACTGACACTTGGCACAAACAGCCGGCAAAAATTGCCCAAATATTTTGAACCGCGCAAAACTTGCAATTAAAGAAACTGAGGTTGCTTTAATTATATTAATTTGCGATGCGGCAATTTATTGGCAGAAATATTCACAAAGTTTGAGTGTTTATCGAATTCGATTTTGTGCAAAGGCGGCAGACGAAGCTCTAGCCGCTTGCTTGTACGATAGAACGAACGATAAGATGCGATACGATACTAAAAGACTGCACAATGCAGCAGCAGTGCCAAAACCAAAGAGAATAGGCTTCAAAGTAAAGCGACAAATGAGAGTATTATGCATCTTTTTGCTGCACTCTCTCTCTCGGTTCGTTCGTTGCTTTGTCAACAGCTGTGAGGCGCTGCCTGGGTAGGCGCTGCCTGGGTAGGCGCTGCCTGGGTAGGCGCTGCCTGGGTAGGCGCTGCCTGCGTAGGTGCTGCCTGGGTAGGCGCTTAGCTGAACACCCTTATTTTGTAATAAATACTATAATTAAAAAATTAATTTGTTTTCTTTAGCATTTGTTTTCTTATTTAACAGTGATAATTATTGTTATTATTGGTATTATTCATTTCTTTTTTTTTTGGCAGCGTTCATATGCTTCCAAAGCACCTGCGTCAGTTCCTGCTCTGCATCTTCCGCTTCCTCTGGGGGGTGCTTCATCTCATTCAGCCTTTCATCCCAGTAACGTACGATTGAGCGAAGCGGGGTTGGCTCTGGAAGTTGTATAATGGTATCCTGCTTGGCAATCATCGTTTCCAGTACGCCAATAACCTCATCCTTTTCCATCGTTGGCTGCTCCATCTTCCTTTTTTTACCGGGTCGCGCCTTGAACATAAGTTTGTAATGTTACTTTTGTGTATTTATTATAATGTATTTCTTATATACTTACATAAGAGTACGATGATTCCCCGCATGATGTGCTCGCATCTGCATCTTGCTGAGTTGAATCAAATTCAATCATGCTATTAATTGATGAATTTGATTCGTCCAAGTCCGTCTCTCGATAACCAAACTGACTGGAGGACTGACTTATGTTGGTGCTGAAAGTACTGCAAGCAGATTTTCAGCGCACTTGTTGTAATTTTGGCATTTTTACTTACCGCCTCTGCGAAGACATTTCGGGAAGGAATGACATATAAGGGGCCAAATGCCACTCGACCGCGTCGTTCGCCCTGGGCATCTACGGCCCAACTCCACCGGCACTGCCACTTTTTTTGCCTGCCACCTTGCAGTGGTACCGGTAGCTGTCCCGCAGGCTCTTCCACGCTACCTTGCAATCATTTTCTGATATATAAATGTTTTATTAAATAGCGTTTCACTGTTGTAATTCAAAGAAACTAACCGCTTCTGTTGAGCATCTGGGCCACACTCTCCCAAGCATTTTTTATACAAATCGAATCGAAGTATTTTTTATCTGTGAGGTCCCACAATATCGGCCTCTTCTCCACCTCGTTAATTAGCAGAATTTTGTCTGCTGTTTCAAAAAGTGTCAATCTGCTGTTTTTTGTTAATTTCCCGGCCATTTCTTTTGAGTTATTGTGAGAGAGTGAGACAGATAGATAGCGAAACTCTAAACAGTTCATTGTTTCGCTGGGCCAGTCAGCTGTTTCACACAGTGCTGGATAACGCCCGTTCCTTATCTGGCAACTCCGTTTTTAGTTTCAGTTTACTTTACGTCCGGACCGACAAGCGGAGATAAATGTCGTCTTCTTCTTTTTCGCTTTACGCTAGCGTTTTTTTTATATGGAATTTGACTTACGCTAGCCCTTTTATCTCACGTCGGTACTAGGCTTAAGAGGGAATTAGAGTTGTTCCGAGCTCTTGTTTTTTGGGGTGTCTGTCGTATTTCCCTTTGGTGCAAACTTTACAATTTGCGACGATCTAGTAGTAGTTGCGAAGGACTTGCTTTGCATTTTCCTGGGCTGTACGATGCGCACGGTTATGTTCTGCAGTTATTATTTCCCTTTGTTAGTTCTTGTCAATGAAATTCAACACAATGTTGTGTTGGAAACTGGCGAGTGTTGGCAGATCGCAATGTATTGCGTTTACAACGTTTGGGTTGATCACTTCCTTAAGTGTATCAAAAAGGGTGTTTTGTCAGTGAAATTATTTAAATGGCGAGTCTTGCTGCCAAAAAGTATGAAATTCCGTTTTTGTGGGAAACATGTCTCTTCTAAAACTATTTGGTTCCGAAAACAGTTTATAGGCTTTTCGATTGTTTCGACCGTGTAGGTCAATGACAGTTCGCTGTGTATGGTAGCGATGTTGAAAGGAGTTTCGTCATGTAGAGCGTTTACATTTTGACGTGACAAGGCATCCGCTACAAAATTTTCTTTACCTGGCTTGTAGAACATTTTTGCATCATGTTCGTCAATGTAAGCTTTCCACCTTTTTATTTTGCGTTAGTGTTTTTTTCCGAAACTGCAAAAGCTAAAGGCTGATGGTCAGTGAAAATTTTGATATCTTTGGTACCATACAGGAAATTCTGCAGCTTACCTAGAGCCCATACAATGGCTAGTAACTCTCTATCGTTAGTAGCACAATTTTGCTCGCATTGCTTTAAAGTTCGCGAGATCATTGTAATGGGGCGACCTACCTGGAATAGTACAGCCCCGATGACACTAGCGGAGGCGTCGCACAGTGGGGCCATTGCTCATTTTACTTTGCAAAAATCATAACTTTTGAATCAAATGAGATAATCGAATAATTAAAATGGCATATAATAGACAACTTTTCAATCTATGAAATAAATGTTTAAGAAAAGTGCCACGCCCCCAATATACTTACTTATGGGATTTCAAAGTTGAAATTTGTGAAATTTGTAAAAAAATAAATTTTATGGCACTTAACCCTCTAACACCCAAGCGTGCCTCAAGACACTTATCCGTTAAATCACAATAACTAAAAAAGAATTCCGATTTCTTACATAAAAATATTTTTTAATTGTTGCTAATAAACACAGCTTGACATTTGCAACCAGCTTTAAAGCACTCGGAAGCTTTGAAATGTGATTTTATTTTTATTTGGACATGCCATGTGTTTTTTCTATTTTTCTTGCGCGAAAAATCTCGGGAGTGTCAATTTCAATCTTCTCTTATGCTGCACACACAACAAAATCTATTTATTTGGTGTTACATAACAATAGACAAATGACAAATCTAAAATGTAAACATATTTTCAACCGACTTTTTTCACTGATAGCCCCAAAAAAGCCTTGAGTCACTTTTTACATTTTGTTACCTTACAGGTAAACGAAGCCATGTACACCTTTTCTGAGCTCATATTTGAATTTAGAGGCCCAAGTTCACTTTGGAAAAAATAATTTGACTTTTGTTTCTTCATTATTTTCAAAGATAGCCTTAGAGGGTTAAAAATAAATTTTTTTTAAAACTTTTGATTTTTTTTTTGGTTTAATTTGAAGGTTTTTATATTTAAAAATTACTTTCAAAAAATGTAAATAAAAAAAATTTTGTTTTCAAAAGTTATTTTTTATTTTTCGGGGTGAATCATCAGAATTGCATATATCGACCTAATTCCTATGGCTGCATATGATATAGTAGTCCGATTTCAACCAATCTAACATATTATGAATCTGGGGTAGTCTTCTACCTCAGTAAAAGAATTATATGTGACACATATTTTTGTTGAATTTGAAATGCACAAGTGAAAGTTAAAAAATTTGTGGGATGCAGTTTTATTGCTTATAGTAATATAAAACTAAAATAAGAAAAAAAGTTTCCGAAATCTTATTTCAATACAGAAAAAACTTAATGTGAATTTTTACTTCATTATAAATAATTATATGTGATATTTAAATTTTTTGCGCAAATTAATGGTATAATTAACTTAAATTTATTAAATTTGATATTATTTAGTAAAATTAATAATTAATAGACGTTACATTATTCATTGTAACTGAACTTTGACGAAATGGCATGAAATTAACCAATGATTTTAAGTAGTATGCGTCAATTTTTGCCCACTCTTGTTCTATTGCCCATTTTAGAACTTTTGTTGTTTTAAACTGCCGGCAATTTTTAAACACTATAGCGGAAGGTTTGTTTCACAGATCCTCAATTTGATTGGGGTCCGGACCCATTGCTGTTCACTTTAAAACTGGTATAATTGTTCATTAAAATACTCGGAACTCAGCTTTTCACAGGGTATTGGAGCAATATCCTGCTGAAAGGTCCAGCCATCGCCGAAAAACTGACCACCAAACTCTGCCAACTCGTCGTCCAATAACTCCTCTTACATTTCGACATTCCCTCTGGTGAATATAAAATGCATTGGACTTTTTCTCATATAGCAAAACGTAGTCTATACCGTTAGCGGGCAACCACCTTGACCACGCTTGTAACAGATTTATCGATCCAGTCGCATATCTCGCCTATATTTCTCACAATGATCAGGACCGCCCAGATTAAACTTTTTTTCGTCACTGAAAATAGTATTTTGCCATTCCTTTTCCCAGAATTGGTATCTGTGTGCGAGCTCCATGCGCGCCCTAATTTGGCGAAGTAAAAGCTTAGATTTAGGAACCAAAGAGTATATTTAGGATATGGATTTTCATAGATTATTTTAATAATTCTACTCCTTGTTGCATTGACTCCCAATTGTGCCTTAATCTATCCACTGCTCATTGAATCCGTCTCATTGAAACGTCTGCAAATCGGTGGATTTGTCGTTTGTATCGGGTGTCAATATCGGTTGTCCGTCCATTGCGTGGTGTTGTTCCATATCCACTTGGATTTGTAAGGAAATTAATTATTGTATTTTTATGACGATTGAGTCTCCTATCAATTTCAATGTTTTCGGAACCGATTTCAAGCATTCCAAGGATCAATCCTTGTTCGTGCTCTAAAATGCTAGTTCAACGAGGCATTTTGCACACTCTAACACGCAAAAAGTAAGATAATGCATTTTTTAACATATATGAATGTTAACTTTTAAATATAAAACAAAATTCTTGCACTTCATCCTTTAAAAACTAACTATCGAGCAAAAGCAGTGAGCTAAATGTAAATGTCACATATAATTCTTTATAACCAAATGTCAAAGGCTCGCTAACGTTTTGAATTAACAGTAAACCGAATATGCAGATAATGGGGAAATCATAGTTGATTAGACATAATAAAATATTACTAAAACAAACTGCATTCTCACAAATAGATTATCTTTACCTGAAACGCAAAGAGAAGCAAAAATAGTTTGTCACATATAATTCTTTTACTGAGGTACATCCAGACCAAATTTGGTTCACATCGGACCAAAGGTTGTTTAGTCAAAAGGTTGTTTAAAGTCTGGGTATATAAGAATGACATCTTATGATATTGTGTTGCGTCTCATTAAACTCAACCGGGACTTTTCGGGACATGTGTTTGCTAACTGTTCTGTTTTGGCCTTTTAGAATGTCCGTTAACGGCTTCGCAATCGCGGAGTAGTCTACTTTAATAACTATATAACTAGCCAAGCCGAGGAATGATCTTAAGCTCAACAAATTTTTTGGCTCGATGTATTCCTGCATGGCTTTGACTTTTTCGGGTTCATTTTTTGCCCCGCCCCTGGTCACTATAAACCCAAAATATTCGACGCTTTCCTTAAAAAAATTTGTTTTTTCCTAGGAAACTCTTATGTTGGCATGATCGGCATCATTTTGAGAGAAAATGATCACGTCGTCTACATAGACGTAACATATTTTGACTTTCAGTTCCCTGAGCACGTCGTCTATGGTTGTTTGAAAAATACTTCCAGCATTTTTCATACCGAAGGGTAAGCGACAAAATTCATATTTTCCGCCGTTTACCGAAAATGAAGTCTTCTCGCGGTCTTGTTTCGCCAGATAGATTTGATGATACCCTGATTTCAAGTCTAATGTTGTGAAAAACTTAGCTTTTCCCATGTTTGCTAAAATCATGGGTATGGAAGGCATAGGGTATCTATCAGGAATGGTTTGGTCGTTTAGTTTCCTAAAGTCGACAACCAGTCGTTTGTTTTTGTTGCCGTTGGCATCTGAACCTTTTTTGTAAACTATCCATGTTGTATGGGGATCTCGATAGTATTATTATGCCATCTTTTGGTAGTTGTTTGATTTCGTTGTTTACGAAATCAGCTACTCCCATTGGGTGTGGATACATTTTATAATACACCGGCTCGTTTGTTTCTGTTCGAATTGTGGCGACGACAGAAGTATTAAAGGGTAAAGCCTCGCAAGAGGTCGAAAACACCTTTAATCTTTTTAAGATAATCTTTTTAAATTCCTTCTTGACGGAATTTGGGACCACAATATCGTCTAAGTGTGTAAAATTCAAGAATGCCTTTATTTAAAATAATTGTTACTCCTGCCTGTGTTAACAGATCGAAGCCAATTATGGCATCAAAGGTGCCAAGCGTGTCTAGTATGAATAACGGAGACACTTGTCGGAAGACCGACATGAGACATTTATTGGTGATTTTACTGGAGCCATGTATGGAACTCACAATGAAAGGCTTGGCGACTGGCATTATGGTTTTTAGCTCCTTTACGGGTTTTACATAATTTTTTGCCGCGCCGGTGTCTATTAAAATTTTTAGTGTCCTCCCAGCCAACTGCCTTTCGATGACGGGCAGCAGGGATAGCTCTCTAAAAAATGTAATGAGTCTGTGTCAAATACGGATTCGTTATCCTCATCTACGTCATTGACTTCCTGCTCAGGTGCGTTCTTATGGCCTTTCTCGGTGCTAACCGTGGCGCTCTGATCAACTTTGTTCAATCTCTGGCGCCTTTGGCCGGACACTCGCTCTGACGAGTTCTGTCTTTTGGTAGCAGCCGCGTTGCTAGCTTGCTGCTTACCAAAATTTGTAGGCTGTCTAAATTTTGAGGATAAATCCATATCCATCGGTACGGGCGCTTGGGGTTGGGGGTCTATCTTATTGTGGTTACTGGTTACTACACACATATTTGAGTCAAATCGCCCGCGGGCCTTTTGACACTTTCAAAAGTGTCATATCGCCCACTATCAATGTGTCTTAGCGCCCGCTGGCGTTATGACACTTCTAAAAAGTAGCCATTTCAAAATATGCTCTGAGTGCTACAAAAATCTGGAACAACGCTCGAAAAATTTTCTATTGCTCTGCCCATATTGTAGACAAATAGTTGAAAATAATTTAACAGTATTTCAATAAAGTATGCAATTATTATTAGTTAATATCAAAATTTACTTTGGTAAGGGTGCAGGCAACAATTTTTTAAAAAAATCGCGGGATTTAAAAAAAAAAAAAATTTTGGCTATGGCGCTTTTTTGGCAACACTTCGCCCCCATACTCAGATTACAAGAATGAATAAGCAGTCAGTTATTTAACATACGTTGTTGCATTGTACTGCTGAGCCACAAGGCCAGTAAGTCAAAGAATAACAAATAATTAAACACAATCTTTGGATGAGCAACGTGGGAATCACGAACACATCATCCGACATAGTACTTGTGAATTTGTGTTACAACGCGGGACTTACTCATGAACACTTGGATTACAACCCACACTAAATCATGTAAGTTTAAATAAAGGCTTCAACTCAGTTGAAAAATAAAGTAATGAAGAAAAAAAAAGGTAATTGTTTAATCCCCGCCAATTTAAAAAAAAAAAAAATACTCCCAAAAAGAGGGCAATTTATGATGAATTTTGACGTATCCACTTCTTTTCCACTCTTCTACTTTTTTTTAGACCCCGTACTTTAAAAAACTATAGGGGTCTATTAACTTTGCCACAAAAAAATATGTGCGTAACAGCCAGAAGAAGGCGTGGCAGACCCCATAAAGTATATATATTCTTAATCAGCATCAACAGCCGAGTCGATATAGCCATGTCCGTCTGTCCGTCGGTAAGAGCGCCTAGATCTCGGAGACTATAAGAGCTAGAGACTCCAGACTTGGTATGGTAGTGCAAGCAGATCGAGTTTGTTTTAGATTTTAGATCGGACCACTATATCATATAGCTCCCATAGGAACAATCAGTTGAAAATCAAGTCCTAGTATGGAAAACATTTTTGCTGTTTGAGATATTTCAACCAAACTGACAGAATATGCATGTATAATGGTCCCATACATCATGATTAAATTTGATTGGAATCGGACCATATGATATATAGCTACCATAGGAACGATCAGTCAAAAATCAAATCTTAGTATGAAAAACTTTTTTTCCATAGTAAGTACGGGGTCTCCGACAGTCGAGTATGCTCGACTGTAGCACCGTCCACTAGTTTAAATTAATTTTAAAATTTTAATAAAACATGAAATTTTTTCATGTTTGTTTTGTGTTTTCCACGGTTGTTTTGGGCTTTTCAGGGTTGCTTTCGGAAAATTGGAACGTTTTCCAACACTGAATTTTCTCACACTCTCCCACATGTTAATTTTTGTGCGTTTTCCAACACTTTCTTTAACGGGATTTGTGAGAAAAGTTTTTATTTACAATAAACTGTCAAAAATGTCTTGTTTAGGCTGTGCAGTCACCACTAGGGAGTTTGACCAATTTACTGAAAGTGAATTCCTACGTAATCACAACATCATCAAACGTGAACTCATTTGCCCTAAGTGTGGTGCTCTTTGCTCTGTTGGTTCTAGGGACGAGACAAGGTTTTTTTCCGCTGCCGTGCATCTCACTTGCACCAGCAAGGCAAAAAGAAACGTGTTAGAGTACTTTGCAGCTTTCAAGAAAGTATTCGGAAAAACACTTTATTTGAAAAGGCACTAAAACCAATCCCGGAGATATGCGCTTTAATCAGTTGGGACTGCTTGCGGTTGAAGGGAGAGACGCAAACTTTGGAGGAGGAGATTGGATGGAGCCGTCGAACAATCAATTGGAAAAGCTACTTGCGGGAAGTGTACATTGACTGGAGTCAAAAAAATAGTCGTGTGTGTATTGGAGGACCTGGCAAAATTGTCGAGATCGACGAGGCCAAGGTGGGCAAGCGAAAATGCAACCGCGGTCGAGTGGTGGAAGGCGAATAGGTATTCGGGGGCATAGATAGAGAAAGTGGCGAATTCTTTATCTTGCCAGTCGAATGCCGGAACGCAGGGACATTGCTCGAAATCATTGAAGAGCGAGTAGCCGATGGGACTACCATCATGTTGGACTGCTGGAAGGCCTATAACTGCTCGGCGGAGGAGGGGTTCATTCACTAGACAGTGAACCATTCGCAAAACTTCGTTGACCCAGATACGAGTGCGCACCCAAAACATCGAGAGACTATGGCGGGACATGCGCGACTTCATCCCACGTTTTGGACGTAGGAAGAATCATTTCACTGGGTATTTGGCGAGGTTTGAATTTATGAAGAAGTTTAAGACTATTCAGGAAAGGAGACATGAGCTTTTCACGGCAATTGGGAAGCTGTATGACCCTTACAGGGACCCCAATGAAGTAGATGCTCAGAAAGTTCAGGTTAGAAATGTGTAATATTAGCTCCGCAGGCAAAAATTTTTTTAAAAAAATCTTTACATCTTTAGGATGATGATGGCGATGACGACGATGATGATGTTGATGATGATTATGATGATGATGATGTCGATGATGATGTTTGAATTTGTTGATGACCTTTTGAATTGCTTCCCTGACCTTGCTCTTGACTCTTATTATGATTTTGGTGATGATTGATGATGGTTGATGACGAACCCCTTTGCTTTTCACCTGACCTTGCCTTGAATTCATTATTTTGATGATGCCGGTTCTATTAAGGACCACCTAATTTTTTCAAAAGAGATTCTAAATTTTAAATAAGCTTTATTATTATTTTTTTCACATATTCACATTTTGACATGTAACATGTGGGAGAGTGTGAGAAAATTCAGTGTTGGCAAACGTTCCAATTTGCCGAAAGCAACCCTGAAAAGCCCAAAACAACCGTGCAAAACACAAAACAAACATGAAAAAATTTCATGTTTTACTAAAATCTTAAAATTAATTTAAAAAAAAAGTAGAAGAAACCCCCTAAAAATGGATACGTCAAAATTCATCATAAATTGCCCTCTTTTTGGGAGTGTTTTTTTTTTTTTTTTTTAAATTATCGGCGGGGATTAAACAATTACCAAAAAAAAAAAAAACTAAAAAATTTATTGAAGCACATTTTTCTCTGTAATTACATTCTACGTTTTATGCCAACGCAGTGCAAAAATAAAAATAATTTTTTGCAATTACATTTTACGTGGTACCGACTTAAAACAATCAGCAAAATAACAAACTGTGCAAGTGTAAGGTGTCACCTCAGTCATACAATTGACGAGCTGTCCAGAAGCTGATGTTCAGATCCCAAAAATAATAGCATACAGCAGTCCCTAGCTGAGGCAACCATGAACGCAGATCATATTCAGGCGATAATGCAAGCTGGTGTTAGTCAAGCTGTAAGCCAAGCCTTGGCGCAGCAACAAGTGGAATGACTATATCTTATAGCTGCCATAGGAACAATCCGATGAAAAACACCTTTAGTATGAAAAACTTTTTTGTTTCTTAAGATATCTCAACTAAACTCACAGATTGTATGATTGGGGCTGTCTCTTACATTCTGACCAAATTTGGTCAAAGTCGTATGACTATATCATATAGCTGCCATAGGAACAATCGGAAGCAATCGGAGATATCCTAACAAAACTTTTAGATTAACTCTTCTTGCCAAATTTTGACTAATTCGCTTAATATAGCTTTTTCCCGCCAAATTTAGCTTTTTCCCGCCAAATTTTAGCTTTTTCCCGCCAAATTTAGCTTTTTCCCGCCAAATCACCAAATCCGACTTTTTAGCCAAAGTTCAATTGCAAGGAAAAAAATTAAGGCAGCGGACAGCGGAAGCTAAATATTTCCGTTTTTTTTTTAAAAAAAATGTTATATTATGTAAATTTGTTAAAACGGGCAACTAAATACAATGCTGCGAGCGTAGCGAGCTGCGGGTTGGCGAGCGAAGCGAGCAGGGGGCGTAGCCCCCTAGTCTATATATATAAAACTCTTTGTCCTGACTCACTGACTGACTGACTGAGAATCAACGTGCAGCCCAAACGGTAAAAGATAGAGAGCTGAAATTTGCACACAACATAGATGAGATAATTTCATCGTGCAATAAGACGGCGTTTTGCGAAATTGCACCTGTTAGAAGGTCAAAATAAAGGTCAAAGGTCACGGAATTGCTTAGTATGAAAAACTTTTTTGTTTCTTAAGATATCTCAACCAAACTAACAGATTATATGTTTGGTACTGTCTCTTACATTCTGACCAAATTTGGTCAAAGTGGAATGACTATATCTTATAGCTGCCATAGGAACAATCCGATGAAAAACACATTTAGTATGAAAAACTTTTTTGCTTCTTAAGATATCTCAACCAAACTCACAGATTACATGTTTGGTACTGTCTCTTACATTCTTACCAAATTTGGTCAAAGTGGAATGACTATATCTTATAGCTGCTATAGGAACAATCCGATGAAAAAAACCTTTAGTATGAAAAACTTTTTTGTTTCTTAAGATATCTCAACCAAACTCACTAATTACATGTTTGGTACTGTCTCTTACATTCTGACCAAATTTGGTCAAAGTGGAATGACTATATCTTAAAGCTGCCATAGGAACAATCCGATGAAAAACACCTTTAGTATGAAAAACTTTTTTGTTTCTTAAGATATCTCAACCAAACTCACAGATTACATGTTTGGTACTGTCTCTTACATTCTTACCAAATTTGGTCAAAGTGGAATGACTATATCTTATAGCTGCTATAGGAACAATCCGATGAAAAAAACCTTTAGTATGAAAAACTTTTTTGTTTCTTAAGATATCTCAACCAAACTCACAGATTACATGTTTGGTACTGTCTTTTACATTCTGACCAAATTTGGTGAAAGTGGAATGACTATATCTTATAGCTGCCATAGGAACAATCCGATGAAAAACACATTTAGTATGAAAAACTTTTTTGTTTCTTAAGATATCTTAACCAAACTCACAGATTACATGTTTGGTACTGTCTCTTACATTCTGACCAAATTTGGTGAAAGTGGAATGACTATATCTTATAGCTGCCATAGGAACAATCCGATGAAAAAACCTTTAGTATGAAAAACTTTTTTGTTTCTTAAGATATCTCAACCAAACTCGCAGATTGTATGATTGGGGCTGTCTCTTACATTCTGACCAAATTTGGTCAAAGTCGGATGACTATATCATATAGCTGCCATAGGAACAATCGGATGCAATCGGAGGTATCCTAACAAAACTTTTAGATTAACTCTTCTTGCCAAATTTTGACAAATTCTCTTAATTAAGCTTTTTCCCGCCAAATTTAGCTTTTTCCCGCCAAATTTAGCTTTTTCCCGCTAAATCACCAAATCCGACTTTTTAGCCAAAGTTCAATTGCAAGGAAAAAAATTAAGGCAGCGGACAGCGGAAGCTAAATATTTCCGTTTTTTTTTAAAGAAAAAATGTTATCTATATATATAAAACTCTTTGTCCTGACTGACTCACTGACTGACTGACTCACTGACTGACTCACTGAGAATCAACGTTCAGCCCAAACGGTAAAAGATAGAGAACTGAAATTTGCACACAACATAGATGAGATAATTTCATCGTGCAATAAGACGGCGTTTTGCAAAATTCCACCTGTAAGAGGGTCAAAATCAAGGTCAAAGGTCACGGAATTGCTTAGTATGAAAAACTTTGTTGTTTCTTAAGATATCTCAACCAAACTCACAGATTATATGTTTGATACTGTCTCTTACATTCTGACCAAATTTGGTCAAAGTGGAATGACTATATCTTATAGCTGCCATAGGAACAATCCGATGAAAAACACATTTAGTATGAAAAACTTTTTTGTTTCTTAAGATATCTTAACCAAACTCACAGATTATATGTTTGATACTGTCTCTTACATTCTGACCAAATTTGGTCAAAGTGGAATGACTATATCTTATAGCTGCCATAGGAACAATCGGATGCAATCGGAGATATCCTAACAAAACTTTTAGATTAACTCTTCTTGCCAAATTTTGACTAATTCGCTTAATATAGCTTTTTCCCGCCAAATTTAGCTTTTTCCCGCCAAATTTTAGCTTTTTCCCGCCAAATTTAGCTTTTTCCCGCCAAATCACCAAATCCGACTTTTTAGCCAAAGTTCAATTGCAAGGAAAAAAATTAAGGCAGCGGACAGCGGAAGCTAAATATTTCCGTTTTTTTTTAAAGAAAAAATGTTATATTATGTAAATTTGTTAAAACGGGCAACTAAATACAATGCTGCGAGCGTAGCGAGCTGCGGGTTGGCGAGCGAAGCGAGCAGGGGGCGAATATTATGTAAATTTGTTTAATCGGACAACTAAAGACAATGTTGCGAGCGAAGCGAGCTGGGGGTTGGCGAGCGAAGCGAGCAGGGGGTGTAGCCCCCTAGTCTATATATATAAAACTCTTTGTCCTGACTCACTGACTGACTGACTGAGAATCAACGTGCAGCCCAAACGGTAAAAGATAGAGAGCTGAAATTTGCACACAACATAGATGAGATAATTTCATCGTGCAATAAGACGGCGTTTTGCGAAATTGCACCTGTTAGAAGGTCAAAATAAAGGTCAAAGGTCACGGAATTGCTTAGTATGAAAAACTTTTTTGTTTCTTAAGATATCTCAACCAAACTCACAGATTATATGTTTGGTACTGTCTCTTACATTCTGACCAAATTTGGTCAAAGTGGAATGACTATATCTTATAGCTGCCATAGGAACAATCCGATGAAAAACACATTTAGTATGAAAAACTTTTTTGCTTCTTAAGATATCTCAACCAAACTCACAGATTACATGTTTGGTACTGTCTCTTACATTCTTACCAAATTTGGTCAAAGTGGAATGACTATATCTTATAGCTGCTATAGGAACAATCCGATGAAAAAAACCTTTAGTATGAAAAACTTTTTTGTTTCTTAAGATATCTCAACCAAACTCACTAATTACATGTTTGGTACTGTCTCTTACATTCTGACCAAATTTGGTCAAAGTGGAATGACTATATCTTAAAGCTGCCATAGGAACAATCCGATGAAAAACACCTTTAGTATGAAAAACTTTTTTGTTTCTTAAGATATCTCAACCAAACTCACAGATTACATGTTTGGTACTGTCTCTTACGTTCTTACCAAATTTGGTCAAAGTGGAATGACTATATCTTATAGCTGCTATAGGAACAATCCGATGAAAAAAACCTTTAGTATGAAAAACTTTTTTGTTTCTTAAGATATCTCAACCAAACTCACAGATTACATGTTTGGTACTGTCTTTTACATTCTGACCAAATTTGGTGAAAGTGGAATGACTATATCTTATAGCTGCCATAGGAACAATCCGATGAAAAACACATTTAGTATGAAAAACTTTTTTGTTTCTTAAGATATCTTAACCAAACTCACAGATTACATGTTTGGTACTGTCTCTTACATTCTGACCAAATTTGGTGAAAGTGGAATGACTATATCTTATAGCTGCCATAGGAACAATCCGATGAAAAAACATTTAGTATGAAAAACTTTTTTGTTTCTTAAGATATCTCAACCAAACTCGCAGATTGTATGATTGGGGCTGTCTCTTACATTCTGACCAAATTTGGTCAAAGTCGGATGACTATATCATATAGCTGCCATAGGAACAATCGGATGCAATCGGAGGTATCCTAACAAAACTTTTAGATTAACTCTTCTTGCCAAATTTTGACAAATTCTCTTAATTAGGCTTTTTCCCGCCAAATTTAGCTTTTTCCCGCCAAATTTAGCTTTTTCCCGCTAAATCACCAAATCCGACTTTTTAGCCAAAGTTCAATTGCAAGGAAAAAAATTAAGGTAGCGGACAGCGGAAGCTAAATATTTCCGTTTTTTTTTAAAGAAAAAATGTTATCTATTGTAAAGTGTAGATTTAAATTTAAATAATAATAATGTTAAATCTTAAGTATCGATAAGAATGTAAATAATGGTTTCGATGTATCGATATCAAAATATAGATATCGATACATGAAACTCACATCTCGATCTCTTTAGTTAAAATTGTGAAATGGAAGAGACGTGAAAATAAGAATATTCTAAAATAAAAATATAACATCCGTTGAGAACTTTATAATTCAGGTGTGGGGTACACGCAAACGAAGTTGGTTTAACATTGGCCATGAAATACACTGAGATTCTGCGAAAATCAAAAGAAGAATTAGCTTTTATACTGAGTGGCTACGGCGTCAATTTCGGTGAGGACGCCACAATTTATCAATTGCGTGCAGCTCTGAAAGCCATGGCAGATTCAAGCCATCAGGAAACCAGCGCAGGCGAGTGGATGCAAGAGATGTTAGGAGCGGAAGAAAAATCGCCGGGTAGCGAAGCATTTGTGAACATGCAAAATCTGGAAAACTTGGCGCCAACAGCAGACGAGGCAAACGCATGTGAGAAAGAGGGAGACAACTATACACAATTGAATGCGGCGGCCGAAGCTATTTCACCACAGGAAAATGCGTTGCGATTTTCGGAAGACGAAGAGCTGAAACGATTGCAGAAAACAATGCAATTATTGACCTTGCGTAAACAAGTAGCGGAGCTACAAATAGCTACTGCTCATGCCGAGAAAGAAGCGTCCGAGTTGCGGAATGGACCAAAAGAGCGATTTGAAGTTACCAAAATTGATGCATTAGTGCGCTCATTTTCCGGCGATGACAGCTACTCCATCGTACAGTGGGTACGGGACTTTGAAGACATTATGACCTTGTATGACGTGTCAGAAGCTAAGCGTTGGATATTGGCCAAACAATTGTTGACTGGATCTGCGAAGACGTACATTGCTCATGTTGCTCCGTTGACTTGGAAAGACTTGCGATGTGAATTACTTCAAGTTTTTGAGAAAAAGGTTACGTCGTGGGATGTGGGCAAGCAGTTGGAAGCTCGTAAGATTGCCAAGGGAGAGAGCGCTCTTCAATACTTTGTTGTCATGTGTGGCATAGAAGCACAAGCAGAGATAGCCACCACAGACGTTATCCAGTTCATCGTGGAAGGGTTGCAAGACAAGACAGGACTAGCAGCGGCAATGTTATATTGCACGTCGCTGAGTGAGCTGCGTGACCAAATGATGACTTACGAGAAAACCCGTAAGGTAACACCAGTGCTTGGCCGTAACAGCGAGATCACCAAGGGAAGACCAAATGCGAGTAGCGGGAACAGCCAGAACCAAAGCGTGAGCGAGACCAGATGCTATAATTGTCGTCGCTTTGGACATGTTATGAAGGAGTGCACTCAACCAAAGCGTCCAGATGGAGCTTGTTTCGGATGCTGGAGTACAGATCACCAGTACGCACAGTGTCCCAAGCGTAGAGTCACAACAACAGTAGCAGCAGTACAGGATGTTGAGAGTATGGGTGAGACAAATGAAGAGGAGTTGGCAGCAGTGCAGTCGATAAAATTATGAGCATTGTCTGGTGAAAAAAGAAGCACAATTATTTATAGTTTGTTTGATACGGGTAGTCCCGTAAGTTTCATTCATAAGTCACTTATTCCTAGAAGCCTAATTTTGAAGTCTAATGTAAGTAAGTACCACGGATTAGGAGGACAACCGATCCTTACGTGGGGAAAAATGAAGTTCCAAATTGAATTTGTCAAGAAGACATATGTAATTTCGTTAAATATTGTAGATGATAAGATAATACCTCTGCCTGTTCTATTAGGAAGAGATGCTTTGAGAATCATTGAAGTCAAATTAGTCCATAAGAAGAATATTAATGCTCAGTATCATGTACCCTTGAATTCAGTAAATCATAATACTCTCAATTCAACTTGTGCAGCTTTGTTCACCAGTAATCGACATAACAATAATAATCAAATATCCAAAAGTCATTTAAGTAACCATACAATAATCAAAGCTATAAGCAACGAAGTAGATAATAACAAGAACGAGACATGCGAAATGTCACAAAACCCTAGTGATAGTGATGAGTTAAAGGAGGATAACAATTTTAATTATTTTTGTGCAAGCGTAGAGATTGAAGAAAAATCAGCTGTTAACGTCAGTAGAGAGTTTGGCAAAGATGCTGCAGAGAAATGTGAGGAATTGATTAAATCTCATTATTTGCATAAGAAATGTGATTTTACAGCACCCCCGAAATATAATATGAGCATTAGAGTAACGGACACTACACCATTTTATTGTCATCCACGTCGGCTATCGTATTATGAAAGAGATAGAGTATCAGAAATCGTAGAGGACCTTTTAGAAAAGAAAGTTATTCGACATAGTGAATCCCCTTATGCTTCTCCGTTAGTTTTAGTAAAAAAGAAATCCGGAGAAATTCGAATGTGCGTGGATTATCGGGGTCTGAATAAAAGAATAATTAAAGACAATTTTCCGTTACCCCTCATTGAGGATTGCCTTGAGTACTTAGAGAACAAACTTTGTTTTTCAATCCTTGATTTTAAAAGCGGATACCACCAAATAGGAGTAGATGAAAAGTCAGTACCATATACGTCGTTCGTTACTCCTCATGGACAGTATGAATACCTTAGAATGCCGTTTGGCCTCAAAAATGGATCCGCCATATTTCAGAGATTTGTTTCTGATTTATTGAGAGACTTTATTAGAAATAAGAGTATAGTAGTGTATATGGACGACATTTTAGTGGCAACAAAAACCGTAGAGGAACATCTAGAGATTTTAGAGAAACTGTTAGACCGTATTAGTGAGCATAACCTTGAGATTAATATGAAGAAATGTGCATTCTTAAAACAAGACATTGAATTCTTAGGCTATAAGGTTACTCGAAAGGGCATAGTACCAAGTGACTCCCATATTGAATCGATAAGAAATTATCCAATACCTCAAAATGTTAAGTCGTTACATTCGTGCCTTGGGTTTTTCTCATATTTTCGACGTTTTATGATGTCATTTGCTAAAACAGCAAAACCGTTAGTTGAGTTGCTTAAAGTAGGAGGTCCATTCCCTTTGAATAAAGACCAATTAGAAGCATTCCAAAAATTAAAAACGGCTTTAGCAAATCCTCCAGTGCTAGCCATTTTTAATCCAGAAAGAGAGACTGAGCTACATACTGATGCCAGCTCACATGGATATGGAGCTGTTCTGTTGCAAAGACAAGATGATGGGAAGATGCATCCTATTTCATTCTACTCAGGCAAGACGACAGAGGTAGAATCTCGTTATCATAGCTTTGAGCTGGAGACCTTAGCGATCATCTATGCATTGCGTCGCTTTAGAGTATACTTAGAGCATAGGCCATTTAAAATAGTTACCGATTGCAACTCGCTGGTACAGACGTTAAGTAAGAAAACCAGCAGTCCAAAAATTGCACGTTGGTCCCTAGAGTTGGAGAACTATGACTATTCCATAATACATAGGCCTGGTGTCAATATGGCACATGTAGATGCACTCAGTAGACAATCTCAAGTTGAAGAAATCGTTGGCAATAAGGAAGCTTACCCCGTAGAGCAAAAATCAGTCAGAATTGTAGGAAATACCGTTGGAAATATTGTGAGTCAGCGTAGAGTGTGTAGTGTGCACCGTAGAGATGATGATGATAGTGAAGATGAAGATGCCTGTAGAGATGAAGGTGATGATGACAGTGAAGATGAAGAGGTCTATAGAGATGAAGATAAAGATGACTATAGCGACGAAGACGAAAATGTCCATAGAGACACAGATGAAACTCATAGTGTAGAGCATAGAGGAGATTTCAAAAAAGTGGTGGGGGGATCTAGCTGTAGCATGCGTACAATTGGAACACAGACGTTCGAATATATAGAGGAACCCTTGTGTAAATTAATTGAAACCGTTGGAGTAGTAGGCGTGACACCAGATGACGTGGACCTGATATTGCAAACTGAACAAATGCGAGATAAATAAATAGTTAAGATTAGGCAAATGATAGAGGACGGAATAGAGACAGACTTTGAAATGATAGATGCAATTATATACAAAAGGAGTAGCGACAATAAATTAGGCATGTATGTACCGGAAGGTATGGAAGAACAAGTAATTAGAATGTCACATGAGAAACTAGGACACTTGGCAGTTGAAAAATGTGTGAATGACTTAACAAAAACGTATTGGTTTCCATTGATGCGCAGCAAAGTAGCACAATATATTCGAAATTGTCTACCATGTGTTTTGCACTCGATGCCAAAAACAATTCACAATCGAACTCTACACAGTATTCCGAAGTCACCCGTTCCTTTTCATACGATACATATAGATCACCTAGGACCTTTGCCAAGTATTTTGTCAAAAAGAAAACACCTTTTAGTAATTGTAGATGCGTTCACAAAATTTGTAAAGCTATTCCCAGTAAACAGCACCAGTACTAGGGAAGCTAAAGATGTCCTGTGTAAATACTTTGAGTTCTATAGTCGACCCACTAGAGTTATATCAGATAGAGGCACGTGTTTCACATCACTAGAGTTCAGTCAGTTTTTGCAAGAACGAGGCATAGAGCACATCAAAGTGGCTACGGGAGCACCTCAGGCTAATGGTCAAGTCGAACGAGTCAACCGAGTTCTTACTCCTATGTTAGGTAAATTATCCGAGCCAATTCAGCAAGCAGATTGGTATAAGTTGATGAACAAAGTTGAACATGCCATAAACAATGCCGTCCATAGTAGTACTCAGGAAACACCGAGTATGTTGTTGTTTGGAGTAAATCAGAAGGGCCCTATAGTAGATGAATTAACAGAATACCTAGAGGATAGATTAAACATTGAGAATAGAGACCTAGGAGCAATGAGGGAAAAAGCTAGCGAAAGCATATTATGTTCACAATTAAGAAACGAGAGGTTTTACTCCAGAAAACATAAAGCTCCGTTAACATATCAAGTGGGTGATTATGTTGCTGTTCGAAATATAGATACTACTCCGGGAGTTAATAAGAAATTCGCACCAAAGTATCGTGGACCGTACAAGATAAGCAGAGTTTTTGAGAATGATCGTTACGAGGTTACTGATATTGAGGATTGTCAGTTAACGCAAATGCCATATCGGGGAGTGCTGGAGCCGGCAAGGCTTAAGCCTTGGATTCAATGTATCTCAACTACTATAGGTCTTTGTTGTTAAATTACTTGTATGTATATGTTAAGCTGGAAATATTGTAAAACCATATATTGTATCAGAAATTGACATAGCTAGATCGTGGGCGATCTGTAGTCAGGTTAGCCGAATGTAAAGTGTAGATTTAAATTTAAATAATAATAATGTTAAATCTTAAGTATCGATAAGAATGTAAATAATGGTTTCGATGTATCGATATCAAAATATAGATATCGATACATGAAACTCACATCTCGATCTCTTTAGTTAAAATTGTGAAATGGAAGAGACGTGAAAATAAGAATATTCTAAAATAAAAATATAACATCCGTTGAGAACTTTATACTATATATATAAAACTCTTTGTCCTGACTGACTCACTGACTGACTGACTCACTGAGAATCAACGTTCAGCCCAAACGGTAAAAGATAGAGAACTGAAATTTGCACACAACATAGATGAGATAATTTCATCGTGCAATAAGACGGCGTTTTGCAAAATTCCACCTGTAAGAGGGTCAAAATCAAGGTCAAAGGTCACGGAATTGCTTAGTATGAAAAACTTTGTTGTTTCTTAAGATATCTCAACCAAACTCACAGATTATATGTTTGATACTGTCTCTTACATTCTGACCAAATTTGGTCAAAGTGGAATGACTATATCTTATAGCTGCCATAGGAACAATCCGATGAAAAACACATTTAGTATGAAAAACTTTTTTGTTTCTTAAGATATCTCAACCAAACTCACAGATTATATGTTTGATACTGTCTCTTACATTCTGACCAAATTTGGTCAAAGTGGAATGACCATAGGAACAATCCGATGAAAAACACCTTTAGTATGAAAAACTTTTTTGTTTCTTAAGATATCTCAACTAAACTCACAGATTGTATGATTGGGGCTGTCTCTTACATTCTGACCAAATTTGGTCAAAGTCGTATGACTATATCATATAGCTGCCATAGGAACAATCGGATGCAATCGGAGATATCCTAACAAAACTTTTAGATTAACTCTTCTTGCCAAATTTTGACTAATTCGCTTAATTTAGCTTTTTCCCGCCAAATTTAGCTTTTTCCCGCCAAATTTTAGCTTTTTCCCGCCAAATTTAGCTTTTTCCCGCCAAATCACCAAATCCGACTTTTTAGCCAAAGTTCAATTGCAAGGAAAAAAATTAAGGCAGCGGACAGCGGAAGCTAAATATTTCCGTTTTTTTTTTTAAAAAAATGTTATATTATGTAAATTTGTTAAAACGGGCAACTAAATACAATGCTCCGAGCGTAGCGAGCTGCGGGTTGGCGAGCGAAGCGAGCAGGGGGCGAATATTAGGTAAATTTGTTTAATCGGACAACTAAAGACAATGTTGCGAGCGAAGCGAGCTGGGGGTTGGCGAGCGAAGCGAGCAGGGGGCGTAGCCCCCTAGTCTATATATATAAAACTCTTTGTCCTGACTCACTGACTGACTGACTGAGAATCAACGTGCAGCCCAAACGGTAAAAGATAGAGAGCTGAAATTTGCACACAACATAGATGAGATAATTTCATCGTGCAATAAGACGGCGTTTTGCGAAATTGCACCTGTTAGAGGGTCAAAATAAAGGTCAAAGGTCACGGAATTGCTTAGTATGAAAAACTTTTTTGTTTCTTAAGATATCTCAACCAAACTCACAGATTATATGTTTGATACTGTCTCTTACATTCTGACCAAATTTGGTGAAAGTGGAATGACTATATCATATAGCTGCCATAGGAACAATCGGATGCAATCGGAGATATCCTAACAAAACTTTTAGATTAACTCTTCTTGCCAAATTTTGACAAATTCTCTTAATTAAGCTTTTTCCCGCCAAATTTAGCTTTTTCCCGCCAAATTTAGCTTTTTCCCGCTAAATCACTAAATCCGACTTTTTAGCCAAAGTTCAATTGCAAGGAAAAAAATTAAGGCAGCGGACAGCGGAAGCTAAATATTTCCGTTTTTTTTTAAAGAAAAAATGTTATCTATATATATAAAACTCTTTGTCCTGACTGACTCACTGACTGACTGACTCACTGACTGACTCACTGAGAATCAACGTGCAGCCCAAACGGTAAAAGATAGAGAACTGAAATTTGCACACAACATAGATGAGATAATTTCTTCGTGCAATAAGACGGCGTTTTGCGAAATCCCACCTGTAAGAGGGTCAAAACCAAGGTCAAAGGTCACGGAATTGCTTAGTATGAAAAACTTTTTTGTTTCTTAAGATATCTCAACCAACCTCACAGATTATATGTTTGGTACTGTTTCTTACATTCTGACCAAATTTGGTCAAAGTGGAATGACTATATCTTATAGCTGCCATAGGAACAATCCGATGAAAAACACATTTAGTATGAAAAACTTTTTTGTTTCTTAAGATATCTCAACCTAACTCACAGATTACATGTTTGGTACTGTCTCTTACATTCTGACCAAATTTGGTCAAAGTGGAATGACTATATCTTATAGCTGCCATAGGAACAATCCGATGAAAAACACCTTTAGTATGAAAAACTTTTTTGTTTCTTAAGATATCTCAACCAAACTCACAGATTATATATTTGGTACTGTCTCTTACATTCTGACCAAATTTGGTCAAAGTGGAATGACTATATCTTATAGCTGCCATAGGAACAATCCGATGAAAAACACCTTTAGTATGAAAAACTTTTTCGTTTCTTAAGATATCTCAACCAAACTCACAGATTATATGTTTGATACTGTCTCTTACATTCTGACCAAATTTGGTGAATGTGGCATGACTATATCTTATAGCTGCCATAGGAACAATCCGATGAAAAACACATTTAGTATGAAAAACTTTTTTGCTTCTTAAGATATCTCAACCAAACTCACAGATTACATGTTTGGTACTGTCTCTTACATTCTTACCAAATTTGGTCAAAGTGGAATGACTATATCTTATAGCTGCTATAGGAACAATCCGATGAAAAAAACCTTTAGTATGAAAAACTTTTTTGTTTCTTAAGATATCTCAACCAAACTCACTAATTACATGTTTGGTACTGTCTCTTACATTCTGACCAAATTTGGTCAAAGTGGAATGACTATATCTTAAAGCTGCCATAGGAACAATCCGATGAAAAACACCTTTAGTATGAAAAACTTTTTTGTTTCTTAAGATATCTCAACCAAACTCACAGATTACATGTTTGGTACTGTCTCTTACATTCTTATCAAATTTGGTCAAAGTGAAATGACTATATCTTATAGCTGCTATAGGAACAATCCGATGAAAAAAACCTTTAGTATGAAAAACTTTTTTGTTTCTTAAGATATCTCAACCAAACTCACAGATTACATGTTTGGTACTGTCTTTTACATTCTGACCAAATTTGGTGAAAGTGGAATGACTATATCTTATAGCTGCCATAGGAACAATCCGATGAAAAACACATTTAGTATGAAAAACTTTTTTGTTTCTTAAGATATCTTAACCAAACTCACAGATTACATGTTTGGTACTGTCTCTTACATTCTGACCAAATTTGGTGAAAGTGGAATGACTATATCTTATAGCTGCCATAGGAACAATCCGATGAAAAAACATTTAGTATGAAAAACTTTTTTGTTTCTTAAGATATCTCAACCAAACTCACAGATTACATGTTTGGTACTGTCTTTTACATTCTGACCAAATTTGGTGAAAGTGGAATGACTATATCTTATAGCTGCCATAGGAACAATCCGATGAAAAACACATTTAGTATGAAAAACTTTTTTGTTTCTTAAGATATCTCAACCAAACTCACAGATTATATGTTTGATACTGTCTCTTACATTCTGACCAAATTTGGTCAAAGTGGAATGACTATATCTTATAGCTGCCATAGGAACAATCCGATGAAAAACACCTTTAGTATGAAAAACTTTTTTGTTTCTTAAGATATCTCAACTAAACTCACAGATTGTATGATTGGGGCTGTCTCTTACATTCTGACCAAATTTGGTCAAAGTCGTATGACTATATCATATAGCTGCCATAGGAACAATCGGATGCAATCGGAGATATCCTAACAAAACTTTTAGATTAACTCTTCTTGCCAAATTTTGACAAATTCTCTTAATTAAGCTTTTTCCCGCCAAATTTAGCTTTTTCCCGCCAAATTTAGCTTTTTCCCGCTAAATCACCAAATCCGACTTTTTAGCCAAAGTTCAATTGCAAGGAAAAAAATTAAGGTAGCGGACAGCGGAAGCTAAATATTTCCGTTTTTTTTTAAAGAAAAAATGTTATCTATATATATAAAACTCTTTGTCCTGACTGACTCACTGACTGACTGACTCACTGAGAATCAACGTTCAGCCCAAACGGTAAAAGATAGAGAACTGAAATTTGCACACAACATAGATGAGATAATTTCATCGTGCAATAAGACGGCGTTTTGCAAAATTCCACCTGTAAGAGGGTCAAAATCAAGGTCAAAGGTCACGGAATTGCTTAGTATGAAAAACTTTGTTGTTTCTTAAGATATCTCAACCAAACTCACAGATTATATGTTTGATACTGTCTCTTACATTCTGACCAAATTTGGTCAAAGTGGAATGACTATATCTTATAGCTGCCATAGGAACAATCCGATGAAAAACACATTTAGTATGAAAAACTTTTTTGTTTCTTAAGATATCTCAACCAAACTCACAGATTATATGTTTGATACTGTCTCTTACATTCTGACCAAATTTGGTCAAAGTGGAATGACCATAGGAACAATCCGATGAAAAACACCTTTAGTATGAAAAACTTTTTTGTTTCTTAAGATATCTCAACTAAACTCACAGATTGTATGATTGGGGCTGTCTCTTACATTCTGACCAAATTTGGTCAAAGTCGTATGACTGTATCATATAGCTGCCATAGGAACAATCGGATGCAATCGGAGATATCCTAACAAAACTTTTAGATTAACTCTTCTTGCCAAATTTTGACTAATTCGCTTAATTTAGCTTTTTCCCGCCAAATTTAGCTTTTTCCCGCCAAATTTTAGCTTTTTCCCGCCAAATTTAGCTTTTTCCCGCCAAATCACCAAATCCGACTTTTTAGCCAAAGTTCAATTGCAAGGAAAAAAATTAAGGCAGCGGACAGCGGAAGCTAAATATTTCCGTTTTTTTTTTTAAAAAAATGTTATATTATGTAAATTTGTTAAAACGGGCAACTAAATACAATGCTCCGAGCGTAGCGAGCTGCGGGTTGGCGAGCGAAGCGAGCAGGGGGCGAATATTAGGTAAATTTGTTTAATCGGACAACTAAAGACAATGTTGCGAGCGAAGCGAGCTGGGGGTTGGCGAGCGAAGCGAGCAGGGGGCGTAGCCCCCTAGTCTATATATATCTTATAAAAAAAACCTCTTTACGAGGTAAAAGTCTAGTGCCGAAAACATTTTCATGCCCCAAAATTTCTGATATCCAATTTTGTGACGAAAAATATTAAATTTTACACATGAATTATTAAAAAATAAAGTTTTTGTCACTGGCACTGCGCAAAAAAGTACTATTTATTAGGTATGAAAAATTTAGCGCAATGTGCCCAGTGACAAAAATTTTAATTTTTAATAATTCATGTGTAAAATTTAATATTTTTCGTCACAAAATTGGATATCAGAAATTTTGGGGCATGAAAATGTTTTCGGCACTAGACTTTTACCTCGTAAAGAGGTTTTTTTTATAAGATATCAGAAATTTTTTAATAAGACATCGGAAATTTTGACAATTGCAATATTTTTTTAAACAATTCAATAATTATATAATTAAGAGAATTAAAAACACATTCAATCAGAGACGTTTCAATATTATATATAATTATAAATATATTTCGATCTTGCTGTAATTGGAATTACAAAATGTTTCATCTGCCGCAAAAAGAATTCACTACTTGCAAGCAGTATCTTTCCACATGCACTGCAAGCAGTGCAAGTAGTGTACATGCAGTAGTATACATGCAGTAGTGTAAAGGTAAAAGGTATATTCAATTAACAGGTAATATCTTGCCTAAACGAATTTTGAGAGATAGGTGTTATATGTCAAAAGACGCGGAATTGAATTGTCTACAACATACTACATATTTAAAAGTGAATTCATTTGTAGATTTTTCATAAATTAAAAAAAAAAAATTATTTCACCTGTAGCTGTTAACCTTTTTACTTTAAAAAAAAACTTTGAAGGTATGCCTAAGAGCCCTTCAAAATACCTTTTCATCGATATATAGATCATAACTGTAGCTTCTATCGTTTGGATGCTATGAGGGTTTTAATTTTAGCGGTTTTTAGCGATTTCCCGCTAAACTAGCTATTTTTCGAAAAAGTCGTAGAACAAACGTTTCTATATTTTTGAGCGGGAACAAGTCCTCATTCAAACATTTAAGCTAAATCAACGCTTTGATACGAACAAACAAACAAACAGACATACTGACTTTTCATCTCATTTTCGAAAGGCGACTAAAAATTTCAACATTAATTATTTTTTGAACCAATAATCGGATTTCGATGATCGAGGTGTCATTCGACGCGTATTTTTGATTAGAAGAGTAAAAAATTAAAAAATAAAGCAAACAGGCCCCAACGGCCCCATTTGCTCCAATAATTTAAATTTTTCCCCTCCCACTTACACCTGTTTATCTCACGAACCAGGAAAGTTTCCAAAAGTCTTAGTATGCACATTTGTAAGTTAAATTGATACCTTTCGATCGGTATATAACTCGACCCGATCGGACGGTCATAGCAAATTTTCCATTCTTCCTGTGTATATATGCTAGTCGCTTTCGCACCCTTCGTGCTGCTTTCGTCACTAGCGCGGACTGCCGTCCGCAGTGATAAAACTCTTTGTCCTGACTCACTGACTGACTGACTGAGAATCAACGTGCAGCCCAAACGGTAAAAGATAGAGAGCTGAAATTTGCACACAACATAGATGAGATAATTTCATCGTGCAATAAGACGGCGTTTTGCGAAATTGCACCTGTTAGAGGGTCAAAATAAAGGTCAAAGGTCACGGAATTGCTTAGTATGAAAAACTTTTTTGTTTCTTAAGATATCTCAACCAAACTCACAGATTATATGTTTGATACTGTCTCTTACATTCTGACCAAATTTGGTGAAAGTGGAATGACTATATCATATAGCTGCCATAGGAACAATCGGATGCAATCGGAGATATCCTAACAAAACTTTTAGATTAACTCTTCTTGCCAAATTTTGACAAATTCTCTTAATTAAGCTTTTTCCCGCCAAATTTAGCTTTTTCCCGCCAAATTTAGCTTTTTCCCGCTAAATCACTAAATCCGACTTTTTAGCCAAAGTTCAATTGCAAGGAAAAAAATTAAGGCAGCGGACAGCGGAAGCTAAATATTTCCGTTTTTTTTTAAAGAAAAAATGTTATCTATATATATAAAACTCTTTGTCCTGACTGACTCACTGACTGACTCACTGAGAATCAACGTGCAGCCCAAACGGTAAAAGATAGAGAACTGAAATTTGCACACAACATAGATGAGATAATTTCATCGTGCAATAAGACGGCGTTTTGCGAAATCCCACCTGTAAGAGGGTCAAAACCAAGGTCAAAGGTCACGGAATTGCTTAGTATGAAAAACTTTTTTGTTTCTTAAGATATCTCAACCAACCTCACAGATTATATGTTTGGTACTGTTTCTTACATTCTGACCAAATTTGGTCAAAGTGGAATGACTATATCTTATAGCTGCCATAGGAACAATCCGATGAAAAACACATTTAGTATGAAAAACTTTTTTGTTTCTTAAGATATCTCAACCTAACTCACAGATTACATGTTTGGTACTGTCTCTTACATTCTGACCAAATTTGGTCAAAGTGGAATGACTATATCTTATAGCTGCCATAGGAACAATCCGATGAAAAACACCTTTAGTATGAAAAACTTTTTTGTTTCTTAAGATATCTCAACCAAACTCACAGATTATATATTTGGTACTGTCTCTTACATTCTGACCAAATTTGGTCAAAGTGGAATGACTATATCTTATAGCTGCCATAGGAACAATCCGATGAAAAACACCTTTAGTATGAAAAACTTTTTCGTTTCTTAAGATATCTCAACCAAACTCACAGATTATATGTTTGATACTGTCTCTTACATTCTGACCAAATTTGGTGAATGTGGCATGACTATATCTTATAGCTGCCATAGGAACAATCCGATGAAAAACACATTTAGTATGAAAAACTTTTTTGCTTCTTAAGATATCTCAACCAAACTCACAGATTACATGTTTGGTACTGTCTCTTACATTCTTACCAAATTTGGTCAAAGTGGAATGACTATATCTTATAGCTGCTATAGGAACAATCCGATGAAAAAAACCTTTAGTATGAAAAACTTTTTTGTTTCTTAAGATATCTCAACCAAACTCACTAATTACATGTTTGGTACTGTCTCTTACATTCTGACCAAATTTGGTCAAAGTGGAATGACTATATCTTAAAGCTGCCATAGGAACAATCCGATGAAAAACACCTTTAGTATGAAAAACTTTTTTGTTTCTTAAGATATCTCAACCAAACTCACAGATTACATGTTTGGTACTGTCTCTTACATTCTTATCAAATTTGGTCAAAGTGAAATGACTATATCTTATAGCTGCTATAGGAACAATCCGATGAAAAAAACCTTTAGTATGAAAAACTTTTTTGTTTCTTAAGATATCTCAACCAAACTCACAGATTACATGTTTGGTACTGTCTTTTACATTCTGACCAAATTTGGTGAAAGTGGAATGACTATATCTTATAGCTGCCATAGGAACAATCCGATGAAAAACACATTTAGTATGAAAAACTTTTTTGTTTCTTAAGATATCTTAACCAAACTCACAGATTACATGTTTGGTACTGTCTCTTACATTCTGACCAAATTTGGTGAAAGTGGAATGACTATATCTTATAGCTGCCATAGGAACAATCCGATGAAAAACACATTTAGTATGAAAAACTTTTTTGTTTCTTAAGATATCTCAACCAAACTCACAGATTATATGTTTGATACTGTCTCTTACATTCTGACCAAATTTGGTCAAAGTGGAATGACTATATCTTAAAGCTGTCATAGGAACAATCCGATGAAAAACACCTTTAGTATGAAAAACTTTTTTGTTTCTTAAGATATCTCAACCAAACTCACAGATTACATGTTTGGTACTGTCTCTTACATTCTTATCAAATTTGGTCAAAGTGAAATGACTATATCTTATAGCTGCTATAGGAACAATCCGATGAAAAAAACCTTTAGTATGAAAAACTTTTTTGTTTCTTAAGATATCTCAACCAAACTCACAGATTACATGTTTGGTACTGTCTTTTACATTCTGACCAAATTTGGTGAAAGTGGAATGACTATATCTTATAGCTGCCATAGGAACAATCCGATGAAAAACACATTTAGTATGAAAAACTTTTTTGTTTCTTAAGATATCTTAACCAAACTCACAGATTACATGTTTGGTACTGTCTCTTACATTCTGACCAAATTTGGTGAAAGTGGAATGACTATATCTTATAGCTGCCATAGGAACAATCCGATGAAAAAACCTTTAGTATGAAAAACTTTTTTGTTTCTTAAGATATCTCAACCAAACTCACAGATTACATGTTTGGTACTGTCTTTTACATTCTGACCAAATTTGGTGAAAGTGGAATGACTATATCTTATAGCTGCCATAGGAACAATCCGATGAAAAACACATTTAGTATGAAAAACTTTTTTGTTTCTTAAGATATCTCAACCAAACTCACAGATTATATGTTTGATACTGTCTCTTACATTCTGACCAAATTTGGTCAAAGTGGAATGACTATATCTTATAGCTGCCATAGGAACAATCCGATGAAAAACACCTTTAGTATGAAAAACTTTTTTGTTTCTTAAGATATCTCAACTAAACTCACAGATTGTATGATTGGGGCTGTCTCTTACATTCTGACCAAATTTGGTCAAAGTCGTATGACTATATCATATAGCTGCCATAGGAACAATCGGATGCAATCGGAGATATCCTAACAAAACTTTTAGATTAACTCTTCTTGCCAAATTTTGACTAATTCGCTTAATTTAGCTTTTTCCCGCCAAATTTAGCTTTTTCCCGCCAAATTTTAGCTTTTTCCCGCCAAATTTAGCTTTTTCCCGCCAAATCACCAAATCCGACTTTTTAGCCAAAGTTCTATTGCAAGGAAAAAAATTAAGGCAGCGGACAGCGGAAGCTAAATATTTCCGTTTTTTTTTTAAAAAAATGTTATATTATGTAAATTTGTTAAAACGGGCAACTAAATACAATGCTGCGAGCGTAGCGAGATGCGGGTTGGCGAGCGAAGCGAGCAGGGGGCGAATATTATGTAAATTTGTTTAATCGGACAACTAAAGACAATGTTGCGAGCGAAGCGAGCAGGGGGCGTAGCCCCCTAGTCTATATATATAAAACTCTTTGTCCTGACTCACTGACTGACTGACTGACTGACTGAGAATCAACGTGCAGCCCAAACGGTAAAAGATAGAGAGCTGAAATTTGCACACAACATAGATGAGATAATTTCATCGTGCAATAAGACGGCGTTTTGCGAAATTGCACCTGTTAGAGGGTCAAAATAAAGGTCAAAGGTCACGGAATTGCTTAGTATGAAAAACTTTTTTGTTTCTTAAGATATCTCAACCAAACTCACAGATTATATGTTTGATACTGTCTCTTACATTCTGACCAAATTTGGTGAAAGCGGAATGACTATATCATATAGCTGCCATAGGAACAATCGGATGCAATCGGAGATATCCTAACAAAACTTTTAGATTAACTCTTCTTGCCAAATTTTGACAAATTCTCTTAATTAAGCTTTTTCCCGCCAAATTTAGCTTTTTCCCGCTAAATCACCAAATCCGACTTTTTAGCCAAAGTTCAATTGCAAGGAAAAAAATTAAGGCAGCGGACAGCGGAAGCTAAATATTTCCGTTTTTTTTTAAAGAAAAAATGTTATCTATGTATATAAAACTCTTTGTCCTGACTGACTCACTGACTGACTGACTCACTGACTGACTCACTGAGAATCAACGTGCAGCCCAAACGGTAAAAGATAGAGAACTGAAATTTGCACACAACATAGATGAGATAATTTAATCGTGCAATAAGACGGCGTTTTGCGAAATCCCACCTGTAAGAGGGTCAAAACCAAGGTCAAAGGTCACGGAATTGCTTAGTATGAAAAACTTTTTTGTTTCTTAAGATATCTCAACCAACCTCACAGATTATATGTTTGGTACTGTTTCTTACATTCTGACCAAATTTGGTCAAAGTGGAATGACTATATCTTATAGCTGCCATAGGAACAATCCGATGAAAAACACATTTAGTATGAAAAACTTTTTTGTTTCTTAAGATATCTCAACCTAACTCACAGATTACATGTTTGGTACTGTCTCTTACATTCTGACCAAATTTGGTCAAAGTGGAATGACTATATCTTATAGCTGCCATAGGAACAATCCGATGAAAAACACCTTTAGTATGAAAAACTTTTTTGTTTCTTAAGATATCTCAACCTAGATTACACACATGATTACATGTTTGGTACTGTCTCTTACATTCTGACCAAATTTGCTCAAAGTGGAATGACTATATCTTATAGCTGCCATAGGAACAATCGGATGCAATCGGAGATATCCTAACAAAACTTTTAGATTAACTCTTCTTGCCAAATTTTGACAAATTCTCTTAATTTAGCTTTTTCCCGCCAAATTTAGCTTTTTCCCGCCAAATTTAGCTTTTTCCCGCTAAATCACCAAATCCGACTTGTTAGCCAAAGTTCAATTGCAAGGAAAAAAATTAAGGCAGCGGACAGCGGAAGCTAAATATTTCCGTTTTTTTAAAAGAAAAAATGTTATATTATATAAATTTGTTAAAACGGGCAACTAAATACAATGCTGCGAGCGTAGCGAGCTGCGGGTTGGCGAGCGAAGCGAGCAGGGGGCGAATATTATGTAAATTTGTTAAACCGGACAACTAAAGACAATGTTACGAGCGAAGCGAGCTGGGGGTTGGCGAGCGAAGCGAGCAGGGGGCGTAGCCCCCTAGTCTACTATAAAATAGTTTAATTGCGATGCTCAAATCAGTACAGACATATAAATCGGACCATTCAGTTTTGATAAGAAGCTCGTTCAATTTCAAAAAGTCAGCTTTACGAAATTGGCGAGCTCGTACAGTTGGCGTAGAAAGAAAATTTGATATTGATGTGCCAAGGTCGATCACCAATTCTAAAGTTGGATGATAGGGATCTTCAGGATATGTGAGTGGATCGGTTCTTGAAAGGACTACACTAGCCGGATCACAAACAAAACATACGTCAAGCTGCCGGCTTAAAGAATTTTTAACGTGGTTAATTTGATATATCAAATAATTCATCGATAAAGCCATGTTCATCGTGGGATCAAGGAATTTGACTCATTATTAAGTGACCACGTTGTTTTTGGCAAATTGAAATCACCAAGAACTATTAGGTGGTCTTTGTCAGAAAGCAGATTATTGACGGATTTAATTGCAGATAGATGATTAAGATAAACGGATATATCAGAAGATGGAGAAATGTATGAGCATGTAACGTACAAAAATACGCCACGGAAACATATTTTTATAGAAATAAATTCAATGTTATTCAGACTAATGGAACGTATTTCTTCTGAAGAGAGGTTGGAGTCTACAGCAATTAGAACCCCACCACCTCTTTGGGACGGACGATCAAGCCGATATGTTATATAATTCCCTGGCAAGATTTCCGAATCAAGAATATCCGGTTTTAGCCCGGTTTCAGTGAATACAACAACATGAAATGGGAAAGTAAGACTGTCAACGTAGAGTTGGTAATTTTGCTACGCAAGTATAGTGTGCAACGTATAAGAGAATTTACAAAATTGCAGGGTAGAACAGGTGTCGGTGTAGGAGCGAGAACGGAGCACGCGATTGCTTCCGGCTTTTTCTCTGGTCGGCACGGGTGGGGTGCAGAAAAAAAATTACCGCTGCTCTCTACGAGTTCTCAATTGTTATATTTTAGTTTTAAAATTCGCGTGCATTTTTGTTACGAGTTCCAGACAAGATAAGTTAGAAAAGGGAGATAGCGAAAATAAGAAAGAAGAAGGTAAAGGCCAGAGCACCACCGAATTATTGTCCAGCGCGATCAGCTGTTGTAACGCGCAGACTCCCCTCCCTACCATCGTCGCTGATAATGCAAATAAAAGTTCAACGACCCCGTTTATTAACTGATGCTCAATCCATTAGCACACGCAGGGTATGCACGACTTCCAATTATAAGACGTTTAGTTCGACTTCATGTTAATTCTATTTATTCACAAATAGTCATAATCCTAGCATTAAATTTAAAATTTTTAATTATGTTGAACATTCGTAGTTTGTAGTATCTTTTTTTTTTTTTTTAACTTTAACTTTTGACTTTAACTTTACTTTTAACTTGATTTAATTTGTGAGCGTGAACGCGGCTGAAAAAAAGGCAAAAATTACAGGGTGCAATATATAGAATAGTAAATGTAATATATTAATTATTAAATGGACAGGTGCAATAAGAATGAAAAAATATATATTTTAAATTTTACTAGGTAAGGGCATGATTATTTTCTTTTCAAAATTATTTTTCATTAATCTAATTCCGTTACTTTAAGTTTAGTCTAGTTTCTTTCATTCTGTTCTCGTATGTTTCGAATTAGAAAAGAATAGCAACACCGCGAAAGCAAAAGGGAAAACGGTGAATTTGCATATCGGACGAAAACTGTGCCCAAAACAAATCAATATATAATAATAACCGTAATCGGTACACTTACCCACGCTGAAAGATCTTTCTGCTGGCCGTGTATAACTTTTTGTTTTTATGCACTGAAAAAAATTTCATGATCTAGGCACAATCATTAGTCAGATTTTTAATTCACCAATTTTGTTTGTTTTTTTTTTTATTAATTTAGCACCATTATTAATTTTTTTTTTTTTTCTTGTTGGACCGAAAAATAAATTCTTTTTTTATTTTTACCTTAATCTTTTTTTTTTTTTGTTACTTATTTTTTTTCTTCATTTTATTTTGGACTTTAATTAATTTAACTTTTCTTTTAGCACTCCATTCGGTATATAAAAATAATTTTCCACTCGTCGCTCACGTTCACGTCACAAATCAAAGAAACAATAATGCCAAATTAGAGAAAATCAAGAGTAAGGACACTAGGGAAAATTTATGTTAGCATATTGCTATTTAGCCAAATTCAAAAAAAAACTTTAAGCTGCTGCGCTGGCCGCCTTCACTCTATTTGGCCGCCTCGCACTGCCCGTGCTCCATTGGTGGACTTCGGAGCTCCTCCAGAAAAGTTATGTTATTTCAACCAGGTCTGACAAAAAAAACAGAAACGTCTCCTGTGTGCCAAAATTCACGAACAAGCGCTGGAAGAGAGCTCTCTGCTCGATCTACAGCGTCTGCCACTGACCACTGTCCAGGTTGCGGTTAAGTCCGCTTGCTCGCTCCCCTGCAAAACACATGCTCGTGCCCATTAGCGCCTGATTCAGTTGCCCCGATGCAAATAAGAAATATTTACCCTTATTCTGGGGACGAGACTGCCTAGGTTTGATTCTGGGAGTGGAAGCTCCACAGAAAAAAATTTTATCATTTAAAAAAAAATGATCCAAAGAAAAATTTTCCGTTTGATTTGATTTGATTTTTTTTCGTTTCTTTTCCCGTGCCGTATATTACCGAAATAATTGAGATCGAAGTAATCTTTTCGCCCGTTTAATTTTATATGGGGTTTGAAATACTTTTAAACGATTCCCGATGTCGGATTGAAGAGTCGTGAGACGTGTTCTCTGTTAGACGGTTAAAACGGAAAAGACCGGATGCTGCTATCAAGAAGAAGGCCTTAAGTCATGGCACGCGCTTCACAGATGACACTAGAGTTATCTACCATCCAACTATCGAAAGCCTGCTCTTACGACCCTGTAACCCCATACAATTTCTTATCGATATTCTAATTTTGAGGTTAATAATAAGTAATTGCAATTAATTCAGTGTGCAATATATAATATTTTTATGAATCTTAGACTTTATTTTATGATAACAATTTATTTATTACAGGAATTCATACTTCATCTGTTATTTTACTTTATGTTATTTATTTATTAGTTTTACGTATTTATTCTAATACCTTCATTTAATTTATTTCTTTATTTAATTATTACTTTTAGGTATTTATATTTAATAATATAATATTTAATATTTATTTTCTTCGAGTTTTTTACTTAATTCATTTATTACTATTTTTCTTGCAATTGCAAATCTACTACTAAAACTAAAACGAGCTGCATTCGTCATAAAAGTGCTGCCTACTTTTATTCGGACTGTTAATTTCCTGTTTTGTCTATGCGAAAAAAAAAGTGCTGCCTACTTTTATCTGGTTGTTTATTTCCTGCGTTAGATCTCCAGCTGCGTACAAAAAAAAATTTTGCCTACTTTTACGCTGAGTTATTATTTTCTTCTCGTTTTATTTAACCAAGCGCCACTACAATTCCCCCCCACCAAAATCACACTTGGGGAATGTCACAAGGGTGATCCGCGCTGGGAATAGTCTTTCCTGGAATAAAAAAACTCATTGCTTAATATCCTTTGCATGGTACTTCCCTATATAGCGACCTTGTAAATCCTCAATATCATAATAGCAATTTCCTACTTTTTTTATAATTCTTGCCTTAATGAATGCCGGTGCTAGTTTGGCATTAAATCCTTTCGCAAAATTGCTTTGCTGAAAATTCCTTCTGAATACCTCTTGTCCAGGCTCAAAGGATACTTCCCGACTGCGAAGATTATAGGACCGTTCATTGCGATCGTGCTGCCGTTTGATGGTATTTTGGGCTGATTTGCGAATTAAATCGAACGAGTCATCGCGATCGAATTGTAGTGTACGGTCCTCCAGCATTTCTAATTGCCTCAATACTCCATATGTAGCTCACCTGGTGATCATATTTTGCCCAAATGCTACTCGATAAGGACTACTGTTGACTGCTGAATGTACACTTGAGCGCAACGCACAGGCTATGAAGCTAAGCTGTTCATCCCACTTCGATTGGTCCGAGTCTAAGTACGATCTTATCCCAGCTATTACCGAACGATTCACTCGCTCAGAAGCGTTCGCTTGAGGCGAATAAATAGCTGTATATGAATGCTGAATTTGGTATTTTTGCAGCAAGGAATTAAAAATGTTGGATTTAAACTGCACGCCATTATCCGAAACAACAACTTCGGGAACTCCAAAACAATGGAAGAGATCTTCTTCTAAATACTTGGTGACAGCATCAGCTGTAAACTTTTTAACTGTTTTCAAAAATGGAAATTTAGAAAAATGATCGAGTACAACAAACACGCCAACGTTTCCGGACCGACTTCGAGGATACGGCCCCAAAAAATCTACGTAGAGCTTTTGGAAAAACCTCTGCGTATCGCCAGTTCTCCCCATTGGAGGACGCAACGTACGATTTGGGTATTTCGTGCTTTTACAAATATCGCAGTTGCTTATGTACTCTTTGACGTCACACACTAAATTTGTCCAATAATATAAACGTCGTATTCTCTCCAAGGTTTTGTTAATGCCACTATGTGCAGCTAGAGGATTCTCATGATTCCGTCTCAACACACATGCAACCAGGGCTTTGGGAACCCAAAGTTTCCAACACATATCATCCGCTATTCGGTCGCCACTCGCATGTTCGGTTCGCCTATAAATAATATTACCGATGACCTTGACGTCAGGCATATGCAACTGGTTTTTAAGCACTTTCTCTCTTATTTCTCCATAATCGGAAGACTTAAAATGCTCTGAATTCAAATCCACGAACTCTTCATGACTAATAGCAGACAAATCTTCTGTATGAACTCGTGATAATGCATCGGGAACCACATTTTGGCTTCCTTTTCTGTGCAATATTTTAAAATCAAATCCTTGCAGCTTGAGTGCCCAACGAGCTAACCTGGAACTCAGATCTGCTTGAGACATAAGCCACTTTAAAGAAGCATGGTCTGTTATTATCGAAAACTCTTGCCCCTCTATGTATGCTCTAAATTTTTTTACACACATTACAGCTGCCAAACATTCTTTTTCCGTCACCGAATAATTGCGTTGACAACGGTTTAATTTGCGAGACATAAAGGCTATTGGGATTTCGTTACCACTGCTATCCGTCTGCATTAAAACACCCCCTACTCCAGTGTGACTAGCATCACAATGAATTGAAAATGGAGACTTAAAATCTGGGCTATGCAATACGGGTGCCTGACACATTTGATTTTTCAACAATTCAAATGCCTTTTGCGCCTCTTCCGTCCAATGAAACTTTTGATTTTTCTTGAGCGTATCGGTTATTGGCGCAGCTATACCCGCATAGTTTTTAATAAACTTATGGTACCACCCTGTCATGCCTAGGAACCGCCTAACTTGTTTCACGGATCGCGGGATAGGAAACTCCACTATGGCTGAAATTTTGTCCGGATCGGTTTGTATGGTCCCATGCCCAATAATATGCCCCAAATATGACACCTCCTTCAGACAAAATTTGCTTTTTTCCACATTAATGGTTAGTCCAGCCATTTTTAATCGAGCTGCCAGATTCTTTAAAACTGCAATGTGCTGTTCGAATGTTGCCGAAATAACTAGCAAGTCATCTAAATAAACAAAAATTTCATTTCGAAGCTCTGGAGGAATTACTTTGTCCATTAACTTAGACATAGTTTGAGGAGCATTTGACAACCCAAATGGCATCACTGTGTACTGATAGAGTGGTCTGCCTGGTACAGCAAATGCTGTTTTCTCTCGTGCATTTTCATGCAACGGAATTTGCCAGTATGCATCCTTTAAGTCTATGCTTGAGATAAACTCAGCTTTTGGGAGACGACTAAGAATACCGTCAATCAATGGCATCGGGTAAGCATTCTTAACCGTTACCTCGTTGACTTTCCTACTGTCAATACACAGACGAACTTTCCCTGGCTTCCTTACAAGGACAACTGGGGAGGACCACGGACTTTCAGATTCCTCAATTACACCTAAACTCAGCATTCTATCCAACTCCTCATACATTAACTTTTCAACTGCTGGAGAGACGGCATAATGCCTTTGTTTTATGGGCTTGGCTAGTCCTACATCGATGTCATGAGTCAACCAAGTTGTCTTGCCTAACCCTTTCTCTGCAAATGATGGAAATGTTTTAATTGATTCTGCTAGTTGTTGTTGCTGCAGATCTGTCAATGATATTTTCTTTTTCTCGTCCAACTCAATACCCGCCAGAGAGGGACTGTAGCTTTTATTTGCTAAAAATGCTGGCAGTAAATCATATATTCTCCAAAATTCAATTCCTAAATACAACTCTTGAGTCAACGTTGGCACCACATAAAATTTTAGGCGTTTATTTTCCCCTCGGAAACAGATGTCTGTCGATATCTTTCCCACAATTGCTTGGCTATTTCCATCAGCGGTGCGTGCAGTCGACCTAACTGGAATTATATTATGCTCCTTCTCAATTAAGTCTTGTGCGAGTGATCCACCTATACAATTGATGGAGGCTCCGGTGTCCATTAATCCACTCAGAGTCCTCCCTAGAAGGGTCACTTCGGCGTATGGCCGGTAGTCCTTGGAATTATTAACTACTGACGAAGCCACTGCTTCTCGGTGAGCTTTGCACTTCAATCGATATGAAATCTTTCGCCGTTGCTGACGACTTGATGACTTTTCTAATGACAGGTCAGGTAAAATTTTCACACTTTGGTGCGAAGGTAAATCAGGGAGTATTTGAACGTCTGGTTGAATTTGTGAAAATCTACTGTCTACTAATCTGTGTTGGTCGCCTTGGAGACCATCTGTTTGCGTGCTTTGGTCAGCAACGCCCGCGCTGTGGAGTTTTTTGACGCATTACAACTGTTGCATGCCGGCCTATATGTATCTGATTTCCCGCAGCCATAACAGAAAACTCTACGCTCCCCAGTGCAATCTTGATAACGGTGTCCTTGGCCACCACAGTTCCAACACGACAGAGTTACGGCCGCCAAATCCAGCTCCTCTTCTTCTTCGGCCTCATAGACATCCTCACTCACTATAGGAGACGCTAAAGCATGCACCATTCTACGTGGTGGCACTCGTGATATTGTTGAAGACGGCTTTGCCACCGATTGCATAAATCGTTCGCGAGTGCGCACAATATGGCGTAATTGCGCTATTGTAGTGATTGTCACATACAAAATTTCGTGCTGAATCTCAGGCAAAAGATTTGCTCGAAGAACCTCCAGAATTAAAGTCTCAGACAGTGGCTGCAAAAGTTTGTCGGATAACGACACAATGGATTCATAGAATGTATCGAAGGATTCATTTTGTTTTTGTTTTCTTTGCGACATTTCCGATCTTATTTCTAAATCAGTTCTTCCGTCCTTGAACTGGGCCCTCAATGCTGTGCTTAGCTGCGCCCAAGTGACTATTGGCACTGTTTTGTGGTAGCGCCAAAACCACTCACTGGCACTACCCTCAAACAAATTGCTAGCATAGCGCGCAACTAATTCGAAGTTTCCCTCCAATGTTTGCATAGTCAGAGCCTCCACTCTATAAACGAACTCATCAACCGACTTGGATGGATGTCCCGAAAACCTCAATTTCCAATTGGAAATCAATTGGCTTATTCGATCAGGTCTCAAGTCAGCTACCTGATGAGATCCCACCGGAGTTTGCAATGTTCCGTTGTTCCTCCCTTGACTGCTTGCATTATGCCCAGCAGATGCTACACGATTAGGCAATTGAAGAAATTGTTCAAAAGTCTGATGCTCCCTATTCTGTGACGGCTCTATCACTATATTGGCTTCGCTTGATCTATTGTTTAATCTTTGTAAGCCCACTTCAATAGTTTGAGCCAACATTTGTGTCTGCTCAGCTAGCGCACTGGCTAATGCGGTACTTATAGCTTGCTGTATGCTCATGGTATTGACCTCCTGTTGATCCACTGGTTCCTCTCTAACTGCACTCTCTGCCTCAGGTTCAACCATTTGTTGTGGAGCTGTAGCCTCAGCTTGTTTTTGATTAGCTTTTGTCTTCGATCTTGTCATAGTCTGCGGATCAGGCATTATTTGCGAAGTTTGGGCTGCCGCCAGTTCTTCAGCCAAGTTGCTACTCGAAGATCTAATTGATGATTGACAAACAGGACAAGTTCTCCTATTACCACCCCGTGCAGTGAAACACGCCCTATGGATAGCGTGATTGCAGCTAGTGATCACTAATTGGGCTTTGTAATCGATATGTTCTACACAAATGCAGCAAATCTCATTAGTGTCAGCGAATTGATTCAAGTTCTCGCAGCTGTGAACTAAATTCATGATAATTCTATTGCAAAAAAAAATTTTTCAATTCCTGTTCTGTTTATAACATTAATGTTTTCTACATAGATTGTATTATATTATTATTTAAATTATAACTGTTTAATTAACCTATTGGTTTATTAATTTATTTAGTTTATTAATTAATTTATAAAAACTTTTTGTTTAATTTTATTATTGTTTTATTAAATTATTTAGTTTATTCATTAATTTATAAATTTTTTCTTTTAAATTTATTATTATTTTATTAAGTTATTCAATTAATTTATTATTCTTTTATTTTAATTTTAATATTGACTTTATTAATTTAGTTTATTAATAAATTTATAAATTTTTTCCATTCAAATCTATTATTGTTTTATTAAGTTATTTAATTTATTTATTATTTATTTATTTTAATTTTAATGTTGTTTTTTTTTTTTTTTTAATTTAGTTTATTAATAAATTTATAAATTTTTTTATTCAAATTTATGATTGTTTTATTAAGTTTTTTAATTTATTTATTATTTATTTATTTTAATTTTAATATTGTTTATATTAATTTAGTTTATTCATAAATTTATAATTTTGTTATTTTATATATATTATTGTTTTTCTATTTTATTCAGTTTATTGTTTTTATTTTATTTATTTAATTATTCCCTAATAAATTTTGCCAATACGAAAAATCGATAGCAAAAACTCAACCTAAAATATCAATCAATAAATTATAATTTCTGGAAGTCGTGCAACACCTTTGTGATACCAATGTTGCCTTTAGAAGAAACAAGACGGGAACAAATAGTACGATGGAGTATCATCCGTATTCAAACTGGTCACTCTAGGCAATTTATTAGCCGCCATAGGTATCCAATGAATAACATTGATACACTTTACGAAAAGATATAGTCACTTAAATGCTTGCCACCTATAGTCGAATCTACAGTTGACTTTTTTATTTGTCCTCCGGTTCCAGATATACAAGTGAACAATTAATGCACTCAAGCAGATATTAAAAACGCAAAAATAAATTGTATGCTATGCATTGTCGCTTTTATCAGCCATTACTGAGCTTGGATATAGCACTTGTCCATAATTTTTCCAATTTCTCTAAGTAATTCTAACCAACATTAGACAAAGCATCTGTTCATTAATAATATGATGATTTTTCTAGTGAGATGACGTAGTTCTCGACCACGATCCATCAATTCAAACTTTCAAAACAACATATAGACACAGAAGTATTGCCACTTCGCTTTCTGTTACTCATTCAGTGTCAGGCCGCAGAGAAGATCCACATATACCATTACACCACCGATGTAATAACTTTCCCGCATGTGCAAACGATGTTGCAAGTGTGGCGCTACAATGCCGTTAAAACTGCATACAAAAAATCAAACAAAGGAAAACAAATCTTAAATCGAACTCATAACAAGTTAAATATTATTCACGTCTAGCTGTTATTAACGTTAAGTCTTTGCTGGGAATTTGAAGCCAGCCGGAAAAGAGGGCCTCACGTCTGGGCGCCAAAAATTAAAATATTAACTGTAGTGTGCAACGTATAAGAGAATTTACAAAATTGCAGGGTAGAACAGGTGTCGGTGTAGGAGCGAGAACGGAGCACGCAATTGCTTCCGGCTTTTTCTCTGGTCGGCACGGGTGGGGTGCAGAAAAAAAATTACCGCTGCTCTCTACGAGTTCTCAATTGTTATATTTTAGTTTTAAAATTCGCGTGCATTTTTGTTACGAGTTCCAGACAAGATAAGTTAGAAAAGGGAGATAGCGAAAATAAGAAGAGAGAAAAAAAAACATTAGACTAAACGAAAGAAGAAGGTAAAGGCCAGAGCACCACCGAATTATTGTCCAGCGCGATCAGCTGTTGTAACGCGCAGACTCCCCTCCCTACCATGGTCGCTGATAATGCAAATAAAAGTTCAACGACCCCGTTTATTAACTGATGCTCAATCCATTAGCACACGCAGGGTATGCACGACTTCCAATTATAAGACGTTTAGTTCGACTTCATGTTAATTCTATTTATTCACAAATAGTCATAATCCTAGCATTAAATTTAAAATTTTTAATTATGTTGAACATTCGTAGTTTGTAGTATCTTTTTTTTTTTTTTTTTAACTTTAACTTTTGACTTTAACTTTACTTTTAACTTGATTTAATTTGTGAGCGTGAACGCGGCTGAAAAAAAGGCAAAAATTACAGGGTGCAATATATAGAATAGTAAATGTAATATATTAATTATTAAATGGACAGGTGCAATAAGAATGAAAAAATATATATTTTAAATTTTACTAGGTAAGGGCATGATTATTTTCTTTTCAAAATTATTTTTCATTAATCTAATTCCGTTACTTTAAGTTTAGTCTAGTTTCTTTCATTCTGTTCTCGTATGTTTCGAATTAGAAAAGAATAGCAACACCGCGAAAGCAAAAGGGAAAACGGTGAATTTGCATATCGGACGAAAACTGTGCCCAAAAAAAATCAATATATAATAATAACCGTAATCGGTACACTTACCCACGCTGAAAGATCTTTCTGCTGGACGTGTATAACTTTTTGTTTTTATGCACTGAAAAAAATTTCATGATCTAGGCACAATCATTAGTCAGATTTTTAATTCACCAATTTTGTTTGTTTTTTTTTTTTATTAATTTAGCACCATTATTAATTTATTTTTTTTTTCTTGTTGCACCGAAAAATAAATTCTTTTTTTATTTTTACCTTAATCTTTTTTTTTTTTTTGTTACTTATTTTTTTTCTTCATTTTATTTTGGACTTTAATTAATTTAACTTTTCTTTTAGCACTCCATTCGGTATATAAAAATAATTTTCCACTCGTCGCTCACGTTCACGTCACAAATCAAAGAAACAATAATGCCAAATTAGAGAAAATCAAGAGTAAGGACACTAGGGAAAATTTATGTTAGCATATTGCTATTTAGCCAAATTCAAAAAAAAACTTTAAGCTGCTGCGCTGGCCGCCTTCACTCTATTTGGCCGCCTCGCACTGCCCGTGCTCCATTGGTGGACTTCGGAGCTCCTCCAGAAAAGTTATGTTATTTCAACCAGGTCTGACAAAAAAAAACAGATACGTCTCCTGTGTGCCAAAATTCACGAACAAGCGCTGGAAGAGAGCTCTCTGCTCGATCTACAGCGTCTGCCACTGACCACTGTCCAGGTTGCGGTTAAGTCCGCTTGCTCGCTCCCCTGCAAAACACATGCTCGTGCCCATTAGCGCCTGATTCAGTTGCCCCGATGCAAATAAGAAATATTTACCCTTATTCTGGGGACGAGACTGCCTAGGTTTGATTCTGGGAGTGGAAGCTCCACAGAAAAAAATTTTATCATTTAAAAAAAAATGATCCAAAGAAAAATTTTCCGTTTGATTTGATTTGATTTTTTTTTCGTTTCTTTTCCCGTGCCGTATATTACCGAAATAATTGAGATCGAAGTAATCTTTTCGCCCGTTTAATTTTATATGGGGTTTGAAATACTTTTAAACGATTCCCGATGTCGGATTGAAGAGTCGTGAGACGTGTTCTCTGTTAGACGGTTAAAACGGAAAAGACCGGATGCTGCTATCAAGAAGAAGGCCATAAGTCATGGCACGCGCTTCACAGATGACACTAGAGTTATCTACCATCCAACTATCGAAAGCCTGCTCTTACGACCCTGTAACCCCATACAATTTCTTATCGATATTCTAATTTATTTTCTTCTCGTTTTATTTAACCAAGCGCCACTACACAAGCCACGAACATTCTGGTAAGACAACATAAGGGAAGAAGTTAGTTTTTTGAGGAAGAAGAAGACGAGGAAGCTGCAGTATTCTGTTGTCACTGGCACTGCGCTAAAAAGTACTATTTATTAGGCATGAAAAATTAAGCGCAATGTGCCCAGTGACAAAAATTTTTTTTTAATAATTCATGTGTAAAATTTAATATATTTCGTTTTGATTAGAATAGTACAAAATTAAAATAAAAAATATAAAGGCTCCACCGGCCCCATTTGCTCCAATCATTTAAATTTTGCCCCTCCCACTTACACCTGTTTATCTCACGAACCAGGTGAGTTTCTAAAAGTCTTAGTATGCACTTTTGTAAGTTAAATTGATACCTTTCGATCGGTATATAACTCGACCTGATCGGACAGACATTGCAAATTTTCCATTCTTCCTGTGTATATATGCTAGTCGCCTTCGCATCCTTCGTGCTGCTTTCGTCACTAGCGCGGACTGCCGTCCGCAGTGATAGTTTGTGGGGCCGACGGATTTGTAGGAGTGAGGAATTGGTCCACTGTCGAAAATTGGCTGACCACGGTCGTCTGCAAGTTACGAGGTGTCGATTTCTTGCGCTTTGGAGACTCACCCAATGGTTTAAGACTATTGAACTGAGCATCCACAGCAAGAAATTGAGCATTAAGCTTGTTAAAGCAAACACTAAAATCCTTAAAACCACTCCTCGTCTGCCTCATAAACGCACGCATCTCAGACTCAATCTCACGACAGGACTCACATGTCCAGCTAAGTCCAGTCCGTTGGGCAACGGCATCCGCTACCAGCCCCGAGTAGCCAGCGGATTTTACATGCACCAAATTACTACAGAGCCAGCAACAAATACCCGGCTGCGCAGCAGTAATCTGCTTTTGGCAGCTTTTCTTTATACAGACAAAATTCATTTTTGACTTAAAATTCACCACTAGTTGACCACTGTGCAATATAAAAGCAAAACAAATGACAACAAGTAAACAGTAAACGCAGATAACAACAATGCAGAAGCTCAGATCTAAACTTCACACGACTGATAGAGTGTGAAACACAACAATAACAACTCGGTTATTCACCGACGCTTAAAATTTTTGTGTGTTCACACGACACCGACAGTTTTTTGACAAAAAGTGTCGGTGAAAAAATCCTCGTCTGAAAGCACTGTAATATATCAGAAGTAGGAAAGATGTTGGACCACGAGTCTAAAGTAGCGGACTCAACCGCAAACGTAATTAACAATGTCGAAACTGCCTTAGTCGACTTAAAAGTAATAACAGTTATGCTTATAATAATTGTTGTTTTGTTACTAGCAAATACACTAACTAAGCATTATAAGTTGCACAATAAGTGCATAAAGAAAAAATATACAAGTAGAGCAGTTAATTTAGATATGGTTTAAAATGATAAGTAAAATAAATCTTATAAAAAACCTCTTTACGAGGTAAAAGTCTAGTGCCGAAAACATTTTCATGCCCCAACATTTCTGATATCCAATTTTGTGACGAAAAATATTAAATTTTACACATGAATTATGAAAAAATAAAATTTTTGTCACTGGCACTTCGCAAAAAAGTACTATTTATTAGGTATGACAAATTTAGCGCAATGTGCCCAGTGACAAAAATTTTATTTTTTAATAATTCATGTGTAAAATTTAATATTTTTCGTCACAAAATTGGATATCAGAAATGTTGGGGCATGAAAATGTTTTCGGCACTAGACTTTTACCTCGTAAAGAGGTTTTTATAAGATATCAGAAATTTTTTAATAAGACATCGGAAATTTTGACAATTGCAATATTTTTTTAAACAATTCAATAATTATATAATTAAGAGAATTAAAAACACATTCAATCAGAGACGTTTCAATATTATATATATTTATAAGTATATTTCGATCTTGCTGTAATTGGAATTACAAAATGTTTCATCTGCCGCAAAAAGAATTCACCACTTGCAAGCAGTATCTTTCCACATGCACTGCAAGCAGTGCAAGTAGTGTACATGCAGTAGTATACATGCAGTAGTGTAAAGGTAAAAGGTATATTCAATTAACAGGTAATATCTTGCCTAAACGAATTTTGAGAGATAGGTGTTATATGTCAAAAGACGCGGAATTGAATTGTCTACAACATACTACATACTTAAAAGTGAATTCATTTGTAGATTTTTCATAAATTAAAAAAAAAAAAATTTTTCACCTGTAGCTGTTTATCTTTTTACTTTAAAAAAAAACTTTGAAGGTATGCCTAAGAGCCCTTCAAAATACCTTTTCATCGATATATAGATCATATCTGTAGCTTCTATCGTTTGGATGCTATGAGGGTTTTAATTTTAGCGGTTTTTAGCGATTTCCCGCTAAACTAGCTATTTTTCGAAAAAGTCGTAGAACAAACGTTTCTATATTTTTGAGCGGGAACAAGTCCTCATTCAAACATTTAAGCTAAATCAACGCTTTGATACAAACAAACAAACAAACAAACAGACATACCGACTTTTCATCTCATTTTCGAAAGGCGACTAAAAATTTCAACATTAATTATTTTTTGAACCAGTAATCGGATTTCGATGATCGAGGTGTCATTCGACGCGTATTTTTGATTAGAAGAGTAAAAAATTAAAAAATAAATCAAAAAGGCCCCAACGGCCCCATTTGCTCCAATAATTTAAATTTTTCCCCTCCCACTTACACCTGTTTATCTCACGAACCAGGTGAGTTTCCAAAAGTCTTAGTATGCACATCTGTAAGTTAAATTGATACCTTTCGTTCGGTATATAACTCGACCCGATCGGACGGTCATAGCAAATTTTCCATTCTTCCTGTGTATATATGCTAGTCGCTTTCGCACCCTTCGTGCTGCTTTCGTCACTAGCGCGGACTGCCGTCCGCAGTGATAAAATTTATAATAACTAACCAATTTTTAGAGTAAATGCATTGCGAATATTTCAAAATCATAGCGAATTCATAAAAATAGTTGAATTCGAGAATGAAACTTTCCAAAGAATCGCAAGCCCATTAATCAATTATTTAAAAACTGAAAAGGGCATGGTATTGAGTACATTACCTTAAGTAATGATCAAAATAATCTGTGAAACACATGCAATACTAGGTACCACAATCATATTGATGCTGCGCTTACACCGCTTAAAACACCAGTATCCATCAAACAATGGAATGGAATGCATTAGCGAGAAAAATAAATTATAATAAAGACAAATTCGAGAAATCATACAAATGTATCAATTCTGAAAAAACAATAAGATCAGATACGTTGATACATCACGCGCAAATACTAACAGCTCAATACAATAATATAGTAATAACAATAAACCAAGTCAATGCTAAATTGACACAGGAGCATAAAAATCAGTGTCAGAAAATTATAAAATCTTTAAAAATAAGATTACATAATATTGGTATTAGACGGAGTATTGTAATAACAATCCCAGAAAATACAAATCTGCCAGCTGAATTCAACGAGAACCAGTTACAAGATTTAGATGCGTCTAAACTAGAGATGGGCATGGGCCGTGCCGTGCCGTGCCTTTTTCAAAAAATTCCGTGTTGAGCCGTGTTGGGCCCCGTATAAAAAATTGCCGTGTTTTACCGTGCCAAAGTCGGTAGGCACGGAAAGCACGGAAGGCACGGAAAGCACGGTAGGCACGGAAAGCACGGTAGGCACGGAAAGCACGGTAGGCACGGTAGGCACGGAAAGCACGGTAGGCACGGAAAGAACGTTACAGATATTGAATTCAAATGTGTTAGTATCGATAAGTTGGCGTAGTTTTATCGCTTGTTTGTCAGCTTGAGCTGTAGGATTCATCGATGTATCGCACAATTTGCGAAAACTTACAACATCGATAGCACGATTGATGCCATTATAATAAAAAAGTGACGCCACGAATTGACCAAAATGAATAAGGAGAATTTACAAAAAGGTTTAAAAGCAAACGACCAGAAAATAAAGTTGATAAAGAAAAACGATGGAAAAAGCGGTGTTTGGAATAAATTCCAAATAATTGAGTACGAAAAGGAAAGACAAGACTTTGTGTGTTGCAATGAATGCAAGACCATCTTGGCATACACCCATAAAACTGGCACGGGATCACTAAGCCGACACAAATGTGTTAAGCAATTAAAAGAACCGGCCAGCAACCAGCACTCGATCTTGCAGTTTTCAAAAAAAACAGTACCGGACAAAGTTTTGGATACTCTGGCGCGTAAGCAACTTGGCTTAGTTGCAAAAGATTTGCATGCGTTAGGTGTAGCAGACGGTGAGTTATTATATAGTTTATTTTAAATGCATATACTATATACATCTTACTTATTGTGTAATTTAGGTGAAGGCTTTCGGGAGTATGCCCAGTCATTAATTGATATCTTATAAAAAAACCTCTTTACGAGGTAAAAGTCTAGTGACGAAAACATTTTCATGCCCCAAAATTTCTGATATCCAATTTTGAGACGAAAAATATTACATTTTACACATGAATTATTAAAAAAAAAATTTTGTCACTGGACACATTGCGCTAAATTTTTCATAACTAATAAATACCAGTATATACTAGTAGTACTTTTTTGCGCAGAGCCAGTGACAAAATTTTTTTTTTAATAATTCATGTGTAAAATGTAATATTTTTCGTCACAAAATTGGATATCAGAAATTTTGGGGCATGAAAATGTTTTCGTCATTAGACTTTTACCTCGTAAAGAGGTTTTTTTATAAGATACTAGGGGGCTACGCCCCCTGCTCGCTTCGCTCGCCAACCCCCAGCTCGCTTCGCTCGCAACATTGTCTTTAGTTGTCCGGCTTAACAAATTTACATAATATTCGCCCCCTGCTCGCTTCGCTCGCCAACCCGCAGCTCGCTACGCTCGCAGCATTGTATTTAGTTGCCCGTTTTAACAAATTTATATAATATAACATTTTTTCTTTAAAAAAAAACGGAAATATTTAGCTTCCGCTGTCCGCTGCCTTAATTTTTTTCCTTGCAATTGAACTTTGGCTAAAAAGTCGGATTTGGTGATTTAGCGGGAAAAAGCTAAATTTAGCGGGAAAAAGCTAAATTTGGCGGGAAAAAGCTAAATTTGGCGGGAAAAAGCTAAATTAAGAGAATTTGTCAAAATTTGGCAAGAAGAGTTAATCTAAAAGTTTTGTTAGGATATCTGCGATTGCATCCGATTGTTCCTATGGCAGCTATATGATATAGTCATCCGACTTTGACCAAATTTGGTCAGAATGTAAGAGACAGCCCCAATCATACAATCTGTGAGTTTGGTTGAGATATCTTAAGAAACAAATAAGTTTTTCATACTAAAGGTTTTTTCATCAGATTGTTCCTATGGCAGCTATAAGATATAGTCATTCCACTTTCACCAAATTTGGTCAGAATGTAAGAGACAGTACCAAACATGTAATCTGTGAGTTTGGTTAAGATATCTTAAGAAACAAAAAAGTTTTTCATACTAAATGTGTTTTTCATCGGATTGTTCCTATAGCAGCTATAAGATATAGTCATTCCACTTTGACCAAATTTGGTAAGAATGTAAGAGACAGTACCAAACATGTAATCTGTGAGTTTGGTTGAGATATCTTAAGAAGCAAAAAAGTTTTTCTTACTAAATGTGTTTTTCATCGGATTGTTCCTATGGCAGCTATAAGATATAGTTATTCCACTTTCACCAAATTTGGTCAGAATGTAAGAGACAGTACCAAACATATAATCTGTGAGTTTGGTTGAGATATCTTAAGAAACAAAAAAGTTTTTCATACTAAGCAATTCCGTGACCTTTGACCTTGATTTTGACCCTCTTACAGGTGGAATTTCGCAAAACGCCGTCTTATTGCACGATGAAATTATCTCATCTATGTTGTGTGAAAATTTCAGCTCTCTATCTCTTACCGTTTGGGCTGCACGTTGATTCTCAGTCAGTGAGTCAGTGAGTCAGTGAGTCAGTGAGTCAGTGAGTCAGTCAGTGAGTCAGGACAAAGAGTTTTATATATATAGATAACATTTTTTCTTTAAAAAAAAACGGAAATATTTAGCTTCCGCTGTCCGCTGCCTTAATTTTTTTCCTTGCAATTGAACTTTGGCTAAAAAGTCGGATTTGGTGATTTAGCGGGAAAAAGCTAAATTTGGCGGGAAAAAGCTAAATTTGGCGGGAAAAAGCTAAATTAAGAGAATTTGTCAAAATTTGGCAAGAAGAGTTAATCTAAAAGTTTTGTTAGGATATCTGCGATTGCATCCGATTGTTCCTATGGCAGCTATATGATATAGTCATCCGACTTTGACCAAATTTGGTCAGAATGTAAGAGACAGCCCCAATCATACAATCTGTGAGTTTGGTTGAGATATCTTAAGAAACAAATAAGTTTTTCATACTAAAGGTTTTTTCATCGGATTGTTCCTATGGCAGCTATAAGATATAGTCATTCCACTTTCACCAAATTTGGTCAGAATGTAAGAGACAGTACCAAACATGTAATCTGTGAGTTTGGTTAAGATATCTTAAGAAACAAAAAAGTTTTTCATACTAAATGTGTTTTTCATCGGATTGTTCCTATAGCAGCTATAAGATATAGTCATTCCACTTTGACCAAATTTGGTAAGAATGTAAGAGACAGTACCAAACATGTAATCTGTGAGTTTGGTTGAGATATCTTAAGAAGCAAAAAAGTTTTTCTTACTAAATGTGTTTTTCATCGGATTGTTCCTATGGCAGCTATAAGATATAGTCATTCCACTTTCACCAAATTTGGTCAGAATGTAAGAGACAGTACCAAACATATAATCTGTGAGTTTGGTTGAGATATCTTAAGAAACAAAAAAGTTTTTCATACTAAGCAATTCCGTGACCTTTGACCTTGATTTTGACCCTCTTACAGGTGGAATTTCGCAAAACGCCGTCTTATTGCACGATGAAATTATCTCATCTATGTTGTGTGAAAATTTCAGCTCTCTATCTCTTACCGTTTGGGCTGCACGTTGATTCTCAGTCAGTGAGTCAGTGAGTCAGTGAGTCAGTCAGTGAGTCAGGACAAAGAGTTTTATATATATAGATAACATTTTTTCTTTAAAAAAAACGGAAATATTTAGCTTCCGCTGTCCGCTGCCTTAATTTTTTTCCTTGCAATTGAACTTTGGCTAAAAAGTCGGATTTGGTGATTTAGCGGGAAAAAGCTAAATTTGGCGGGAAAAAGCTAAATTTGGCGGGAAAAAGCTAAATTAAGAGAATTTGTCAAAATTTGGCAAGAAGAGTTAATCTAAAAGTTTTGTTAGGATATCTGCGATTGCATCCGATTGTTCCTATGGCAGCTATATGATATAGTCATCCGACTTTGACCAAATTTGGTCAGAATGTAAGAGACAGCCCCAATCATACAATCTGTGAGTTTGGTTGAGATATCTTAAGAAACAAATAAGTTTTTCATACTAAAGGTTTTTTCATCGGATTGTTCCTATGGCAGCTATAAGATATAGTCATTCCACTTTCACCAAATTTGGTCAGAATGTAAGAGACAGTACCAAACATGTAATCTGTGAGTTTGGTTAAGATATCTTAAGAAACAAAAAAGTTTTTCATACTAAATGTGTTTTTCATCGGATTGTTCCTATAGCAGCTATAAGATATAGTCATTCCACTTTGACCAAATTTGGTAAGAATGTAAGAGACAGTACCAAACATGTAATCTGTGAGTTTGGTTGAGATATCTTAAGAAGCAAAAAAGTTTTTCTTACTAAATGTGTTTTTCATCGGATTGTTCCTATGGCAGCTATAAGATATAGTCATTCCACTTTCACCAAATTTGGTCAGAATGTAAGAGACAGTACCAAACATATAATCTGTGAGTTTGGTTGAGATATCTTAAGAAACAAAAAAGTTTTTCATACTAAGCAATTCCGTGACCTTTGACCTTGATTTTGACCCTCTTACAGGTGGAATTTCGCAAAACGCCGTCTTATTGCACGATGAAATTATCTCATCTATGTTGTGTGAAAATTTCAGCTCTCTATCTCTTACCGTTTGGGCTGCACGTTGATTCTCAGTCAGTGAGTCAGTGAGTCAGTCAGTGAGTCAGGACAAAGAGTTTTATATATATAGATCAGAAATTTTTTAATAAGACATAGGAAGTTTTGACAATTGAAATATTTTTTTACAGTGTAACTTTGTCAATCGGTGTTTATTGTTTGTACAAGCAAAAAAAAACTGTCTGGCAACACTGTTTCTCTTTACTAACACACATGCCAACATGCCAAGCGCAAAATTTATCAGCACTCTCAAACTCTGGCTGCTATGACACTTTGTTGCTGCTGTCCGTTTCTAATTCAAAGTAAAACGTATATATTCAGTTAATAGGTTATATCTTCCAAACCAATCAACAAAAATTTATGCATGATGTATCAAAAAACGCGAAATATTAAAAGCTCAAACATATTCAAAACTAAAAAAAAATCGCTAGCGGCGTTTTCTCGAAAACCACTAAAATGTGGAAAAAATTACCTTTTTTCACCTGTAGCTTTTTACCTGCGTACTTTAGAAAAAAAGTTTGAACATATGCTTAAGAGCCCTTCAAAGTACCTTTCCAACGACATATAGATCATATCTGTAGCTTTCATAGTTTGGAGACTATGGGGGTTTTTAGTTTTAACGGGTTTTAGCGATTTCTCGCTAAACTAGCGGTTTTTCGAAAAAGTCGTAGAACAAACGTTTCTAGATTTTTGAGCGGGAACAAGTCCTCATTCAAACTTTTAAGCTAAATCATCGCTTTGATACAAACAAACAAACATACTGACTTTTCATCTCATTTTCGGAAGGCGACTCAAAATTTCAAAATTAATTATTTTTTGAACCAGTTGTCCGATTTTGATGATCGAGGTGTCATTCGACGCGTATTTTTAATGAGAATTGTAAAAAATTCAACGAAAATTCAAAAAGGCTCCAACGCCCCCATTAGCTCCAATAATGTAAATTTTGCCCCTCCCACTTACACCTTTTTATCTCACGAACCAGGTGAGTTTTCAAAAGTCTTAGTATGCACACTTGTAAGTTTAATTAATACCTTTCGATCGGTATATAACTCGACCTGATCGGACAGTCATAGCAAATCTTCCATTCTTCCTGTGTATATATGGTAGTCGCCTTCGCACCCTTCGTGCTGCTTTCGTCACTAGCGCGGACTGCCGTCCGCAGTGATTGGCGCAAACTATGGCCATCAAACCTTTGCAAGCCTGGTTGTATCCCGGAAGAAGTTGACAACGAGAGTTATGACGGATGAATACTTTAAAATTAAAGATCAACTAAAGAAAAATTTAAGAGATGAGCATCTTGCGTTTACTACTATATGTGGACCGACGAATACACCCAGAGAAGTTATATTTCATTAAGTGCGCATTACATCAACAAAGTTTTTGAACTAAAACTTGCGTTACTAGGAGTTAGAGAGTTCTTAGAAGATAAAAAAACCGGACAGAACATTATCGATAATATTAAAAGCATTTTAGATGAGTTCAATTTAATAGATAAGTTGGGCTCTTCTGTTTTTGTGACCGATAATGGAAAAAATATTGTTTCTGCATTGAAGCCTTATAAGCGACTTTCGTGTGCGTGTCACAACTTGAATTTAGTAATGGACGATATTATTGAAAAAAATCCAATTTTAGAAATTCAAACTTTGGTAGAATGCGCAAGAAGACTTGTTCAATATTTTAAGCAGTCGGGGCTTAACAGCAAGTTGTCAAAAACTTTGAAGCAGGATATTAGAACTCGTTGGAATTCCACGTACATTATGTTGAACAGCATTTTTGAAGTCCAAGAAGAAGTGAAAACCTTATTATTGACTAAAAACGAACTCAGCCGGATTGCAAATTTAGATTTTACCTTACTTGATGACCTGATTCCTTTTCTTAAAGATTTTAAAGAGTGCTCTGAAAAATTAAGCAGTGACAAAGAGCCAACTATGCATATTTACCCCTTATTTTTTCAGAAGTTGGTTGAAAATTGCTCAAGCAATTGTTTTGACTCTACAATTCTTCAGGAGTTTAAAAAACAAACATTAAAAGGCCTAGAATCAAGATTTTCTCCATCTGCCGTTCACTTAGTTGGCTTATTTTTGAATCCCCCGTATAAAGAAATGTTTTTTTTGTCGGAAGAAAAAAGGGATCAAGTAAGGGCAACAGTAAAAGCCATGATAGTAGATATTCAAAGCAAGCAGAGCGTACAGCAGTCTCCTGAAAACAAAGTTATCTCAACAAATTCTAATGCGTTTTCCAAATTCATGGACTTAAATTGTTCAAAAAAAAGAAAAATTGAAAAAAGTTCTGAAGATAAAGAAATTGATATTTAGCAATGACTGAGTCTTGTGACACAAATGTTTTAGATTTCTGGAAAAAAAACGAAAGTTTAAAAACTTTGCAAGCATTGGCAAGAAATATTTTAAATATACCTGTAAGTTCGGCAACAAGCGAACGTTTTTTTTCTACTTCTGGAATAATTTTAAATGAAAAACGAACACGCCTAAGCAGTAGCAACTTAGATAAAATCTTATTTTTACATAAAAATATGTACTAACTTTAATTAAAAATGTTTAAATTTATTAAATGGCTTTAATAAAATACATTAAAATACAACAAACTAGTCGGCGGGGCTACAGTCGAGCGCACTCGACTGTAGGAGACCCCGTACTTATTGTAGAAACTTAAATAATATTTATAATAAACTTAGATTCTTATGCATATAATAAAAATTAGCTTTCGATAAAGTATGTTAACAGATTATAAAAAAAATTTTTTTTCAAATCTGATTATGCTGGGAGCGAGTTGAACACATGACTCCGGAGTTATCAATCGGGAATTTAGACCTCTAAGCCACACTCGCACTGTGGCAAATTACAAATATGTTAAGATGTGATTGATTTATGCCACATCCTTTAAAAATTGAATAACATTTAAAAAAACCTTTGCGGATCATCTGTTAACAAATAATTTTACTATACAAATAAATGATACAAAAATTTTGAATTGATGCAAATACCAAATTTTTAAAAAATATCAAGATAACACAAAATTAAAGAAATATTATATATAAAAAAGAAAATATTAAGAACAAAAAAAAATGTGGAGCGTGAATTCGAACCCAGGACTCCAAAACATAACTGAGGACAACGCTCTACGCATTGCGCCGCAGACTCCTTTTGGAAATGCCCACCTTGTTATAGATTTTATTGTTACTGGACTGTAAGTCAAAGTAATTATTATCAAGCTGTGATTGTTGTCGTTGTTATTGTTTCTGATAACGAATGGCAAATCATCGAGAATTTAGTTGTTTAATATCTTCGCTTCTTTATTAGGAATGTCTATCTTTAAATTTTGTGCTTATAATTAAGATTTTCTATTTTGTGGGCGATTAAGGGGGCGTGTCGAAAATCTAAAACAACAAGAATATATATACTTTTAACATTTAAAAAAAAAATAACTAAACTAAAATAACTGAATTCAAAATATTAAAAAAAAAAATTTTTTGTCCGTGCCGGAACTCGAACCCGCAACCCGAACTGAGAACTTGTGCAGAAAGCAAACGCTCTAGACACTGCGCCACAGGCGATCTTAAAGGACAAATATCTAATTATAGATTTTGTTGTTAGTGAAATGTAATTGTTATCTAATTGTGATTGTTGTTATTGTTGCTGATAAGGAATGGCAAATCATCGAGAATTTAGTTGTTTAATATCTTCGCTGTTTATTATCCGATCGCTATGAAATTTTCAGCAAATGTGTAGGATAATATTATCTTTGTCTATGCTCAATTAGGAATGTATATCTTTAAAAATGACCTTATAATTAAGATTTTTCAAATTTGTGGGCGTTTAAGGGGGCGTGGCCAAAATCTAAAACAAACTCGATCTGCGTGCAATATAAACGGACCTACATACCAAGTTTGGAGTCTCTAGCTCTTATAGTCTCTGAGATCTAGGCGATGACACAGACGGACAGACGGACAGACGGACAGACGGACAGACGGACATGGCTATATCGACTCGGTTGTTGATGCTGATCAAGAATATATATACTTTATGGGGTCTGCCACGCCTCCTTCTGCCTGTTACGCACATTTTTTTTTGTGACAAAGTTAATAGACACCTGTACTTTTTTTAAGTACGGTGTCTAAAAATTGGCTTAAACATTTTTTTTTATTAAAAAAGCCCGTGTTTGTCCGTGCCGTGCCGTGCCGTGCCGTGCCCGTGCCGTGCCGTGCCTATTTAAAAAAATTCCGTGTTGGGCCGTGTTGGCCTCAGTTTTTACCAGCCGTGCTTGGGCCGTGCCGTGCCTCAAAAAGGAGGCCCATGCCCATCTCTAGTCTAAACCAATAATCAATTCAGATAGTGATAGTGATATCGAAACGCTCCAAGAAAATACAGAAACTACAATGACTGTAATAGACTGAGCGACACCAGTTCACATTTAATGGCAAAATAATACCAAAAATTATCTAGCCTGCGACAGCATCTAAAGTCGCATGCAATATCGCAGAGAATGCAAACAGGGCGAGTGGAAATCGAAACAGGTGGCGGAGCGGGACCCTACTGTGGTAGCTCGTGCCAGGAGGTGGGAGTGGGTTTGCTACTGTCCTGAAATTCCTGCTATGTCAAATTTTATTTATAGAGTCCCTTTAAACTGGAGTCTAACTCCGAAACACAATCCAATTGATCAACATGAAATGAAAGCATTAAATGTTAAAACAATATGACGAAGATGTTGTTTGCCGCGTGAATGCGCTCTGTACCCACCCAACCAATTGGACTTCCTGCGCAGAAAAGTTATTTATGGAAAGTGCTCACATCATTTTATATTATTTCGGCCATTAGGAAAGGAAAAGAAATTTACAGACTCATATTAACGAAAAAAAAACTAAAAAATCAGAAGAGGAAATCATTTTGTTTCATTCCCATTGTTTTGTTTAATTCAAAGATACAAATGATATAAGGGCGGACAAGTTTAATTAGATTTAATTTTTTCCAGGCTATGCAAATGTTTACAATTTTTATTTATTTCTAGCGATAGTACGAATATGTAAATTAGTTCAACAAACTTGACTAAATTCGACAAAGCATTTGTTGATTGTATTTCATTTAAAAAAAAATTTAAGCTGTTTTATCTTTCATTTAGATTGAAGTATGTGTGCGAATAGCTACAGACGACACTGTACTATGGTAACCAAAAGCAATTGGTTCTTAGTTTTAATTACTTTAATACATGTATAAATTTTAATTTAATATTATAGGGTGCGAATATGTTTCGAAGGGACTGTGTGTGTGTGCATTAGTTAATTGTTGTCATATTTTTCATTTTTTTTTTCTTAGCAGAAAATGAAAATTGTTTTTTCTTAAAAGAATTTTAAAATTAAAAGTTTCCCTAATGTGTGTGCATACATCTTGCCATCACTGTAAAAAGCTTGCAACGAGCATGCAAAAGCTTTTCAGCGCGACAGCTGATCGCTTTGCTTTGTTGTTGTTGTTCGGTTAATGCACGTTATTATTAAAAAAAATATGGTAATTGTTTAATCCCTGCGGATAATTTAAAAAAAAAAAAATACTATTAAAAAGAGGGCAATTTATGATGAATTTTGACGTTTCAATTTTTAGGGGGTCTCTTCTACTTTTTTTTTAAATTAATTTTGAAAATTTAATAAAACATGCAATTTTTTCGTGTTTGTTTTGTGTTTTGCACGGTTGCTTTGGGCTTTTCAGGGTTGCTTTCGACAATTTGGAGCGTTTTCCAACACTGCATTTTCGCTCATTCTCCCACATGCTAATTTTTTGTGCGTTTTCCAACACTGCATAATCCGTTACCTGTCAAAATGTGAATATATAAAAAAAATAATAATAAAGCTTATTTAAAATTTAGAATCTCTTTTGAAAAAATTTGGTGGTCCTTAAAAGAACCGGCATCATGAAAATAATGAGTTCAAGGCAAGGTCAGGTGAAAAGCAAAGGGGTTCGTCATCAATCATCATCAATCATCATCAAAATCATAATAAGAGTCAAGAGCAAGGTCAGGGAAGCAATTCAAAAGGTCATCAACAAATTCAAACATCATCATCGACATCATCATCATCATAATCATCATCAACATCATCATCGTCGTCATCATCATCATCATCCTAAAGATGTAAACCTTGATTGTGGGAAATGAAGTACAATGTGTCTTTTGCGGAATGTGTTTTATTAGCGTCGCCTGCGGCGCTAATATTACACTTTACTAACCTGAACTTTCAGAGCATCTACTTCATTGGGGTCCCTGTAAGGGTCATACAGCTTCCCAATTGCCGTGAAAAGCTCATGCCTCCTTTCCTTAATAGACTTGAACTTCTTCATGAATTCAAATTTCGCCAAATACCCAGTGAAATGATTCTTCCTACGTCCAAAACGTGGGATGAAGTCGCGCATGTCCCGCCATAATCTCTCGATGTTTTGGGTGTGCGCACGCGTATCTGGGTCGACGAAGTTTTGTGAATGGTTCACTGTCTGGTGAATAAACCCCTCCTCCGCCAAGCGGTTATAGGCCTTCCAGCAGTCCGACATGATGGTAGTCCCATCGGCTACTCGCTCTTTGATGATTTCGAGCAATGTCTCTGCGTTCCGGCATTCGACTGGCAAGATAAAGAATTCGCCACTTTCTCTATCTATACCCCCGAATACCCATTGGCCTTCCACCACTCGACCGCGGTTGTATTTTCGCTTGCCCACCTTGGCCTCGTCGATCTCAACAATTTTGCCGGGTCCTCCAATACGTACACGACTATTTTTTTGACTCCAGTCAATGTGAACTTCCCGCAAGTAGCTTTTCCAATTGATGATTGTACGACGGCTCCATCCAATCTCCTCCTCCAAAGTTTGCGTCTCTCCCTTCAACCGCATGCAGTCCCAACTGATGAAAGCGCAAATCTCCGGGATTGGTTTCAGTGCCTTTTCAAAGAAAGTGTTTTTCCGAATACTTTCTTGAAAACTGCAAAGTACTCTAACACGTTTCTTTTTGCCTTGCTGGTGCATGTGAGATGCACGGCAGCGGAAAAAAAACACTGTTTCGTCCCTAGACCCAACAGAGCAAAGAGCACCACACTTAGGGCAAATGAGTTCACGCTTGATTATGTTGTGATTGCGTAGGAAGTCGAACAATTTTTGTTTCACTAAATTGGTCAAACTCCCTAGTGGTCACTTCACAGCCTAAACACGACATTTTTCACAATTTATTGCAAATTAAAACTTTTCTTACAAATCCCGTTAAAGACAGTGTTAGAAAACGCAAAAAAAATTAGCATGTGGGAGAATGAGCGAAAATGCAGTGTTGGAGAACGTTCCAAATTGTCGAAAGCAATCCTGAAAAGCCCAAAGCAACCGTGCAAAACACAAAACAAACACGAAAAAATTGCATGTTTTATTAAATTTTCAAAATTAATTTAAAAAAGTAGAAGAGACCCCCTAAAAATTGAAACGTCAAAATTCATCATAAATTGCACTCTTTTTAATAGTATTTTTTTTTTTTTTTAAATTATCCACAGGGATTAAACAATTACCATATTATTTATTTGCAATGTTATTTTTTAACTTTTATTTACAATTTATATTTTCTACATTAATAGTCATCTAATGTATATGCACCACTGTACAAGAAACAAGCAAACAGAAAAAGTTGCTAAACTGTTGTTCTCCCTCCCTTGATTTTTCCTGCAGCCCTCGTTGTGAACGTGCATTACTCTTTGTTCTATGTATTTCGGTTTTAGTAAAGAACCGTTACAAGAGTTTCGTTTGCAAAACGTGTGTGTTAGACAAGGACAAATACATGCGTGCAAAAGTGTGAAGAGAATAAGCGCAACGCGCAGAATAAGAAAATTGCACGAAATTAAATCATATCGATTTGAATTTTGTCCGCGCATGACACGCATGACATGGAAAAGTTTAAAAAAATATTCTGGCTTATTAAATGCGGAAAGTATTACGTCCTTCCGCATATAAAAATAAGCGACATAAATAAAACTAGTGGACGGTGCTACAGTCGAGCATACTCGACTGTCGGAGACCCCGTACTTACTATGGAAAAAAAGTTTTTCATACTAAGGCTTGATTTTTGACTGATCGTTCCTATGGGAGCTATATGATATAGTGGTCCGATCCAAAATATAAAACAAACTCGGTGTCTGTACGGTGTCTAAAAAACAAAATATTAAGAACAAAAAAAAATGTGGAGCGTGAATTCGAACCCGAGACTCCTAAACATAACTGAGGACAACGCTCTACGCATTGCGCCGCAGACTCTTTTTGGAAATACCCACCTTGTTATAGATTTTATTGTTACTGGACTGTAAGTCAAAGTAATTATTATCAAGTTGTGATTGTTGTCGTTGTTATTGTTTCTGATAACGAATGGCAAATCATCGAGAATTTAGTTGTTTAATATCTTCGCTTCTTTATTAGGAATGTCTATCTTTAAATTTGTGCTTATAATTAAGATTTTCTATTTTGTGGGCGTTTAAGGGGGCGTGGCGAAAATCTAAAACAACAAGAATATACACTAGTCGGCATATTTATTTTGACAACATTTAAAGTTAAATATACCCATAATTTGATCCTACTTCATGTAAATTTTGGCATCAATGGAAAGGTCATTTCAATTCCGTTTGAATGATATAATATTTTCCTTAACCCATTAAGTACCCATTGAAAATTTTGAGTTTAAAAAAACGTCAATTTTAAAACTTTTTTCCTCAATTTTTTTCAAAAAATTTTTTGATGCAAAAAAATTCTTCATTCAATTCTAACAGTGACTGCAAAAACAATTTTTCAAAAATCTCTTTGCTAGTATTTTTTATAATTTTTTGAAAACTGCAAAAATGACACTTTTTGTATGAAAAGTAGGAAAAAGGGGTTAAAATAGTCATTTTTTGCAGTTTTAAAAAAATTATAAAAAATACTAGCAAAGAGATTTTTGAAAAATTGTTTTTGCCGTCACTATTAGAATTGAATGAAGAATTTTTTTGCATCAAAAAATTTTTTGAAAAAAATCGAGGAAAAAAGTTTTAAAATTGACGTTTTTTTAAACTCAAAATTTTCAATGGGTACTTAATGGGTTAAGGAAAATTTTGTATCATTCAAACGGAATTGAAATGACCTTTCCATTGATGCCAAAATTTACATGAAGTAGGATCAAATTATGGGTATATTTAACTTTAAATGTTGTCAAAATAAATATGCCGACTAGTGTATATACTTTTAACATTTAAAAAAAAAACTAACTAAACTAAAATAACTGAATTCAAAATATTAAAAAAAAATATTTTTTGTCCGTGCCGGAACTCGAACCCGCAACCCGAACTGAGAACTTGTGTAAAAAGCAAACGCTCTGGACACTGCGCCACAGGTATCTAATTATAGATTTTGTTGTTACTGGACTGTGAGTCAAATGTAATTGTTATCTAATTGTGATTGTTGTTATTGTTGCTGATAAGGAATGGCAAATCATCGAGAATTTAGTTGTTTAATATCTTCGCTGTTTATTATCCGATCGCGATGAAATTTTCAGCAAATGTGTAGGATAATATTATCTTTGTCTATGCTCAATTAGGAATGTCTATCTTTAAAAATGTCCTTATAATTAAGATTTATCAAATTTGTGGGCGTTTAAGGGGGCGTGGCCAAAATCTAAAACAAACTCGATCTGCGTGCAATATAAACGGACCTACATACCAAGTTTGGAGTCTCTAGCTCTTATAGTCTCTGCCTGTTACGCACATTTTTTTTTGTGACAAAGTTAATAGACACCTGTACTTTTTTTAAGTACGGTGTCTAAAAAAATGTGTTGCAAAAATAAGTGGGTCCAAGTTCGAGGCCGAGCTTTTGGAATCCAGTGGTTAGTGCATGTGATATTTCTTTCAACATTTTCTTAGAAAATTGCATGTGTACATAATATTTGTACATATATATATATGTAAATATAGTGTTTGATTTTTCGTTTGTCCAAGTCGTCGTTTTCAACGCGTTTTTTCCAACCGAGCATGAAAAAAAATCAGTGTTCATTTCTATGTACATAATTATGTGTGTATGTAGATGATTTATGTACATATTAGGCTGTGCATATGTGATTGTGTTCAGTTAGAAAAAAATGCAAACAAAAATATTTGTGTACATAAGAATGCACAACAAAATTTACAAGTATATGTAAATAATCTTTTGTTTAGAAGTTCCTTTTTTATACATGTGTGCATTAAAAAAAAAAACTGTGTTTTTACATATTTATATGTATGTGTGTATTAGAAGTACGTAGATATGTACATCAGTGTGTGAGTTTTTGTTTGTGCGTACATCTTTGGATTATTATGCGTATGTATGTATGTATGTACGTACATACACTGGCGAGCATATTTACTGGCACAGCAAGCTTTTTCATATTGGCATTAATGGAATATAATTTAAATTTTGTTTGAGTGACACAAAACTTTCCTCTCAAATTTATGTTAAAGTCAATTTTCAAACTTTTTTCCTGGATTTTAAACAAAATTTTTTTTTCCAAATAATAGTGTCTGCAAAAAAATGTTTAGAAATTTCTTTGATAATATTTTTTGTGATTATTGCAGTCACTAAAAGAAGTGTTTGAAATATTTTTGTGAATCAAATAATTAATTTTTAAGGAAAAAAGTTTTAACAAATGTTTCTTAAATAAATTCGAAATTATCAAAAAGTACTTAATTGGTTAAGGAAAGTATTTTGTTATTCAAACAGAATCTAAATGATATTCCATTGATGTTAATGATAAGGGAGCAAATAAGCCTCAAAATCTTAAAATGCTTGATGTGCCAATAATTATGTTCGCCAGTGTATGTATGTTTGTACATATTAGAGGTCTGCATGGATGTACTCAAATTGTGAGTCCAATTGAATGCAATTGAATGGTTTTGAATGAGTTGAATGCAAAGCATACTATGATTGAGCGTGTACGCATTTGAGTGAAATTTTGTTCCAAACGTTCGGCAATCATACGAGATGAGTTCGAATGAACGAAGGTGCAAAAACGATGGATGACATTGGCACTGTCAAACAAGCTCGAATTACTCGAATTTTCTCTCTGCAGTCCTTTTTTCTCTCAGCTGTGTTATTTTTCTTAAGCTTTATTTACCATGAATGGAAATATTAACGCTCAAGATCAACCCGCCAACGAGCCTGTGAGTATTTAAGAGCGTCTAATAATAAAATTGGTGGACTTTGTCTTGTAGTAATATTTGAATTGGTCCGTCCACAGTGATTGTTTGTTTGCTGATACATATCTTACTATTTATTTCGTGATATATGTGTGTATATTTCTCGTGTGTTTACTCTTTTTCAGACACATTTAAATAATACTGATATTTATACCCTGTGCCCATTGAAAATGGTCAAAAAGGGTATATTAGATTTGTGTGATGTATGTAACAGGCAGAAGGAAGCATCTCCGACCATATAAAGTATATATATTCTTGATCAGCATCAACAGCCGAGTCGATTGAGCCATGTCCGTCTGTCTGTCCGTCTGTCCGTCCGTCCGTCTGTCCGTCTGTCCGTCCGTCTGTTTGAACGCGTCGATCTCAGAAACTATAACAGCTAGAGACTTCAAATTTGGTGTGTAGGTTGCTGGATACCGGACGCAGATCAAGTTTGTTTTTAAATTTGGATCGGACCACTATATCATATAGCTGCCATAGGAACGATCAGTCGAAAATCAAGTCTCGGTATGAAAAACTTTTTTGTTGTTTGAGATATTTAAACCAAACTGGCAGAATATGCATATGGGATGGTCCCATACATCCTGACCAAATTTGATTGAAATCGGACCACTATATCATATAGCTGCCATAGCAACCATCAGTCGAAAATCAAGTCTTAGTATGAAAAACTTGTTTGTTGTTTGTTCTATCTGAATCAAACTCACAGAATATGCATCCGCGATGGTCCCTTATAACCTGACCAAAATTGGTTGAAATCGGATCACTATATGATATAGCTGCCATAGGAACGATCAGTCGAAAATCAAGTCTTAGTATGAAAAACTTTTTTGTTGTTTGATTTATCTGAATCAAACTCACAGAATATGCATACGCGATGGTCCCTTATAGCCTGACCAAAATTGGTTGAAATCGGATCACTATATCATATAGCTGCCATAGGAACGATCAGTCGAAAATCAACTCTTAGTATCAACAACTTTTTTGTTGTCTGAGATAACTGAACCAAACTGACAGAATATGCATATGAGATGGTCCCAACCAATATTCTATTTTATGGATACTGGCACAGGGTATCCTGCAGTCGAGCAAACTCGACTGTAGCCGCGCCCACTTGTTTTGTTTTAAAAATAGGATGCATCGTCTGCCGCAAATGTAGTAATTAAAGAAAGAATTATCAATGGAGAGTGCAGTTTATCCGATAAGAGGGGGCGCAGCAAAGTCTGGGATTGTTTTTCCAAAATAATAACCAAAAATGGCAATGAAGTTGCTAACGTTGTAGCGTGCAAAAAGTGCTTCACCGTCTATAAGTTTTCTGGAAGCACTTCCAATCTTGTTAAGCACAAATGCTATACAATGAGCTCCCGAATCTTTGGCGATGCTCCCCAAGTTGACGTTAATCAAGAGACAAAACAGGAGGGTATCGCTCTAATTACTGAATGGACAGTAAAGAATTGCCGTTCTTTTAAAATAATTGAAGACTCCGGTCTAAAGAAGTTTGCCAAATATTTAATTCAAGTTGGAGCTACTTTTGGAGCTAATGTCAATATAGACAAATTGTTACCCCACCCAACAACAGTGTCGCGGAATATTTCTGTCCTTTACGACTTACACTTTGGCACTATAAAAGAGGAAGTTAAGAAGTACAAATGCTTTGGATACTCAGTAACCAGCGACATATGGACTGACGATTACCTTAAATCGTCATATATATCTTGCACTTTGCATTATGTAAAGGAGGGTATTCTCATGGACCGTCTAATGGCAATGAAATCAATGAAAGGCCAATCCAACTCAGGTAGTTAAAACCCACTTTATAATTTAAGCTGTTTAAAATTTTCTTTGAACTTGATTCTTATGTGTAGGCTTTAATATTCGCTCGAAGATTGACGATATACTAACAAGCTTTGGATGCGACCTTGAGGAGGACAGCCCGGTATTTGTCACTGACCGTGGATCGAACATGATAGCCGCATTTCGTGATACGGAAAAGATACATTGCATTAATCACTTGCTCAACAACGTGATAGAGGGTGCAATCAAAGCCGTCCCTGAGATGGCAGAAATAGTTGCCATTTGCAGTAAGCTGGTAAAATTCTTTAAGAAATCCGGCTCTAACTCTGACTTAGGACTTTCACTAAAAAGTCTCTGTCCTACCCGCTGGAACACAGTTTTTTATTTGTTAAAGTCAATAGAAACTAATTGGGTTGATGTCACTAATATTCTCATAGAAAAAAATTAAACCAACAGAATAGAGAGTATAAACGTTAACCAAATAAGCTCAATTGTCCGTCTGTTAAATATGTTTGAAGGTGTTTCAAAGAAATTTGAGGCAAGCAAACGACCAACAATCCATTTAGTGATTCCAAACATTCAGAAATTATCCAAATCTTGCCTTCCCGATAAAACCGACAGAAAAATCATTGAATTATTTAAATCCGCCTTACAAAGTCAAATGTTAGAAAAAATATTTCCAAATTTAACCAAATTCCACAAAATCGCACTTTTTCTTTTTCCGCCCACGAACAAATTAATACAATTTTCAAAAGATGAAAAGGAAAGTGTAATTAAAGATTGCAAAGAAATCATGGCAACTTTTGCTATTATCAACAACAATAGTAGTGGTGTACAAGGAGTAACCATAGTTGACGACGAATTTGCCGACTATATCGAAATCCACACAAATAATGAAAATATAAATAAGATTGACCAAGAAATTTTTGGTTATACCAATATAAATGTTATATATAATAACGAATTTGATTGTCTGGCTTGGTGGCATTTGCATAAAGATTTCTTTCCGCTACTGCACAAAACAAGCTGTAAGATTTTCTCTATTCCAGCAAGCAGTGCGGCTTCTGAAAGAGTATTTTCAGACGCACGAAACTTAATTACGGAAAAACGTTGTGTCATTGCCACCAATCCAGACAATGTAAGCAAAATAATGTTTCTACATTCCAATATACCTTAATCTATCATATATATGTAAATATTTAATTGTTTTTATTTTTCTTTTAATTTTTATATATTATAAATTTATATTTAATTTTTTATACTTCTATTTTCAATATTATATATTATTAAAAAATATAAAAAAAAAAATTACTTTCTTTTTTATTTCTTATATTTCATCATGTTATTGCAAAACGTTCTGGTTAATTCTGGTTAACTCAAACCGAATTCGACTTTACTGTCATTCACATTCTGGCCTTCTCGTTTGAATGTTGTCCTACGAAGTCTCACACGAGCTATTCACACAGCCGAAGTAATTCGAGTTCGAATTCCTTTTCACTCATTCATTTTGAGTGCAAACGCTTCATTTGTCATTTTGAGTGCATTCATGCAGACCTCTAGTACATATGCATGAAAATATGAACATACATATGTATGTATGTATGAAGGTACTCATGTACATATTTATGTATGTAAATATGTATGCATTTACGATGTATGTACATATGTACGTAATTACCTATCTATGTATGAACATATTTATGTGTTTACATATGTATGTATGCAGATTTGTATGCATGAACAGGTGTGTGAGCTTTCTTGTATGTAAGCTTCCTTCCGCTTCTCGTTTTACACCTTTTTCTAATACCTATAAAAAGAAGTACACTTTAAATAAGAAGTACATTATTAACAATGTATAAATTAAGATAAGACTGTTTGATTATTTAGTTATAATCATTTAAATCATTTATTTGACTGGATAGCTCCAGGGTTCTTATTAAACTAAATTACAAATCTTTCTTAAGCTAACATGAAACATTGACTGCACTGCAGTGACGTCGACAGATTGCTGACTACGCGCCTCGTGCCGTTCTTCAGCGGCTACTTGTCGCGCATAGCGAAGGGATCATATTACTTCGCTGAGCTGTTGACCGGCCGGCGATGTGGAGTTGGCAATGCATGATCAGCGTTTCTGCGGCAGAGTGTCGCAACAATGTCGCGACGGCATCCGGTTGCTTAGTTGAACCTAGCTGGTGTTAACTCCTCCCTCAGCTAAGTTAAGCGCGTCCCCGAGCTTACTCATGCTTGCCTGCAGATCTGCTAGCCTCGTGGATCGTTTTCGGTGTTTTCTTCGTTGGCGGATCTTGTGGGCGACAACCAGGCAAATGACGACGAGAGCCAAGGTGATGCTGCTGCTCATAGCGGGACTTGACAGGAGACTGGATCGAAGCTGACTGATGTGTTGGAGATTTGCCAGACTTAATCCGTGCAGATAAGGCAGGCTGAGGTGTTCTCGGTGCTCAGTTATGTTGACTTGGGCAACCGCCTGCACTACCGGTTTCCTCCTGAAGACACCATAGTTGTTGACGAATAAGCTCCCGTTTATCCAGACCTTGTCATCGAACGTTAGGAGATACGTTCCGGCAACCGTTTGTTGGAAGCCAGAATTGTTGGTTATATTTGCAACTGCATTGTTGATGATCACCGCGCCGTCGTCTACCAGAGTCAATTTGTCGAGATGACCGGGTCGGGTGCTGCATTGTGCGAGGGTTCCCGCAACCAGTTGTTGTGCGCAGTTTGGTTTTTCCAGTTGTTTGCAGAATGTTGTACTGACAGCCACATCACACCCATCGATGGCCAAAATGTTCGTTCCACAATCGGCAACTGTGTTAATGTTCTCAAAATCTAAGATTACGTTTCCGTGGCTCACAGGAAAAATATTAATTTTCTTACAGACTAATTTAGGTATGGGGTATTTAATCAGAAAGTACAAAATGTCGTTATTTTGAAATGCCTTAATCTTAGCTACTTCTAGTAAATCTGCTACGCTAACATTGGTGAAATGCTGAAGCATTAATTCCTTAATATCATCATTATCCAATATTACCGGGCTGATCAAGTCTATTTTTGCTAGCGTTAGTGCGAGGATTAAATTTTGAAGGTCAGTGATTATTATTCTGTTTTTGGCTAAAATTGTTTCGTACATATGTCCCATGTCATTTTCGTCAGTGTCCCGTATTGAATTTAGTGTCATGGTCAGTTCGTAGAGTCTCGTTTGGATTTTGGTGTTTATTTCTATCTGTTTAGTTTCTGCGTCTATCAATTGTGTCTGTTTAAATTTTATCTGTTCCCAGTCGTCAAAGTCAGGAGTCCCCGCCACTACCTTAAGGGCTGTCCCTAACAGATTTATGCTACGGGTATGTCTGTGGTTAACCTTAAGGGTTTCTACTAACGTTTCAATGTGACTTAGATCAGTCGCTATTACTCTCCTTTCGTGGTCTTTGTTAAACAAGTCCAGAGTCCTTCTAGTCTCGTCCACGTAAGTTTCGTACGACGTCAAGTTCGTAGTATGTCCTAAGTATTCATGTTCTTTCCAAATGGTCACGTCTCCGTCCGATACTGGTATGTAGTCTGAGGAAGTGTAATTTGTCAGTTTCACAGTCGCAGTCGTGTAGGTTGTCATGAGAGTAATAAGCAGTGTTGTTAATCTAAGGTAGCGGAAAATAAAAATTTTTTTAAAATTTAGAAAGAATATAAAAATATTTCCCTATTTTCTAAGATTGTCCTTATGGACCACCCTCCCTTTAATAAGAACTGTCGTTCCAAGATCTGCTTCCACTATACCTTCTGTGCATAGTGGGGTCAACTTATTTCCCATGCGTCTGTTCGACTTGACCCATACTTTATCTCCAACTTGATACTCCTTATATTCCCTTTTTTTGTTTTCCTGTTCCATTTTTCTGTTTTGGGCTTTTTCAATCCTATCTCTCACCTTTAGTCCGATTTCTACTGAATTCGAATGGATGATTTCAATTGGTTTCATATTGGTCACTGAATGAATAGTTCTATTGTATTCTATGGTTGAGAGCAGGATTAGATCGACAGTTTCATTAATTTGTTTGCTTATTTTCATGCACCGTGCGATTTCCGCCAATGTGCTATGAAATCTCTCGACCTGGCCATTGGAAATGCTGTGTGAAGGGGGTGCGTTTGCAATTTGAATGTTGAATTTTAAAAGAGTGGTTTTAATTGTTTCGGAGTTAAGGGATCTCTCGTTGTCACAATAAATAGTTTAGATATTTGGAAAGATATTTATGAGCTGTAGTAACGGATCTTTGATGTCAACAATTGCTCTTGAACAAATTGGTTGGACCACAGCGAATTTGGAGAATTTATCAACGCACGTGAGAAAGTATTTTTGATCAGTGGAAAATACATCTACGTGTAAAAGCTCTCCTGCATAGGTAGGGATTGGTGTTTCGCCCAGCATCTGTTTTTTCGGATGCCGGTCGTACTTAGCCAGTGAACAGACTCTGCAATTGGCAACAATTTCTGTCGCTAGTCTATTCATGTTGGGGAAGAAATAGTCACGCAATATTTGTTTCTCATTTTCCTGCGCTGCTCGATGAACTCTGTTGTGCTCAGCCGTCACTATTTCTCTTTGTTCTGTCTTGTCCGTGATGTCCGCAACTAGGTTTTTGGAGTACCTAAATGTAGTTGACGGGAAAAGCTCTATGAGCCTATGTTGAATAAAAGCAAGTGTTGGCAGGTCGCAGTGTATTGCGTTCACAACTCCTACATTCACTACGTCTTGTAGTGTTTGTAGTAGCGTACTGCGATCTGAGACCCGAATGACGTGTCTTGCTTTGTTTTGAAAAAGCAAGAACGTTCTGACGGACGGGGAATCAGCTTCTTCAATTACTATCTGATTCCTAAAGCAGTTGACTGGCTTGTCCGTGGTCTCGATAGTGTAGGTCAGGGATTCCTCGCTATGAATTGTAGCGAGGTCTGAAAATTGAGAACAAGAATCTAGGGCGTTCACGTTTTGACGCGACAATGCGTCAGCCACATAGTTCTCTTTGCCAGGTTTGTAGATCAGGTTTGCATTATGCTCGTCAATAAAGGCTTTCCAGCGCTTTATTTTGGCATTTGGGTTACGGTCCGATACGGCGAAGGTTAGGGGCTGATGGTCAGTAAAAATGTTCAGGTCTCTAACTCCGTACAGGTAATTCCGGAGACTTTTGAGAGCCCAAACGATCGCTAACAATTCGCGCTCGTTCGTCGCGAAATCTGCTTCTTTATCCCGCAATGTTCTTGAGATCATTGTTATGGGACGACCTTCTTGGGACAACACAGCTCCCAGGCCATGTGCTGAGGCATCAGTTGTCAGGTCGAAGCTTTTTTTAAAGTCCGGGTACCTTAACATCACATCTTCTGATATTAAGATATTTTTTAATCTGTCAAAGGTTTCCAGCTGTTTAGCTGTCAGTTCAATTGGGACTTTCCTTGACTGATTAGCGCTTACTTTACCGTTGTCACCTTTTAGCAACTCAGTTAGAGGTTTTGCTAAAGCGGCATAGTTTCTTATGAAGCACCGGTAGTAGCTAGATAGCCCTAGGAATGACCTAAGGTCGAATAAGTTAGAGGGTGGCTTGAAATTTAGGATAGCCTGTACTTTGTCGGGGGACGTCTTTATTCCGCCCCTGGTGACTACAAATCCCAAATATTCCACACTTTTTTTAAAAAATGTGGACTTTTCCTGAGATACCCTCATGCCAGCATCGTAAAGACTTTTTAAGACCCAGTCGATGTGTTTGACATGGTCCTCTTTACTTTCGGAAAATATGATGACGTCATCGACATAGACGTAGCATGTTTTCCCAATTTGCTCTCTTAAAACATCGTCTATTGCCCTTTGAAATATACTTGGGGCATTTTTTAGACCAAAAGGAAGCCGACAGAATTCATACTTCCCGTTGTTCACTGAAAAGGCGGTTTTTTCCCTGTCCCTTTCTGCTAATTCGATCTGGTGAAAGCCTGATTTCAAGTCCAACGTTGTGTAATATTGGGCTTTACCCATGTTTGACAGTATTGTCGAAATTGAGGGTATTGGGTATTTGTCGTTGATGGTTTTTTGGTTCAGTTTCCTGAAATCGATTACCATGCGCTTTTTTTTGTGGCCGAGCTCGTCGACACCTTTTTTGTCAACTACCCAAATGGGATTGTTGTAAGGGGACCTGGACGGTCGAATAATGCCGTTCTCTAGAAGTTGTTGAACTTCTGAGTTTACAAAATCGGCAACACCCATTGGGTATGGGTATAATTTAGAATACACTGGCTCATCATCTGTTCTGATGGTGGCCACAATGTTGATGTTGAATGGCAGGGATTCGTTAGGATCCGCAAATGCCTTAGATCTAAATTTAATCATTTTATTAAAAGATTCTTTCATTGCGGGGGGCACGTCAACATCATCAACCTTAATAAAATTGACGTTGAAACATTTTTTGAATTGGAGTGGCTCAGTACCGCCATTAAATTTAATTTCGATCTTTGTGAAATCAAGATTTGCGTCGATTTCCATGAGAAGATCAAGACCTATTATTCCATCGAAGTCATTTAATGTCGAAAGGATAAAAAAAGGCGATTTTACGTTAAATATGTTAATTAAAAATTTTTTGTTAATTTGGGTGCCCCCATGGATGGACTTAACCTGGAATGGCTTTTCAACGTTTATGATGTTTTTTAATTCGGGCAAAGGTTTAATATAATTTTTGGACGCTCCTGTATCGATTAATAGTTTAATGAACCGTCCCGCTACATATCGTTTGATGTACGGGAGGTAGGACCTAGTCCTAAAAAATTCAAGGAGTCTTCAACGGAGACGTCGTCTTCAAACAACTTGACACCTTCCTCTGCAGCGGACTGATAATCAATATCATCAGTGTCCTGTTCCTGCATTGTATGGTTTATTTTTTGTCGGCTTTGAGCCGAACTAGGCTTCCTAAAGTTTGTTGGCTGTCGAAACCGTGACATGGACGGATCGACATCCATGGTTTCGACTTGAGCCTGTTGCTCACGAACCTGGAAACGTTGTTTCGAACTACTTGGATGTGGACTTGGTTGTGGCTGGGTCCCAGACGGACCCGCCTTGTCCCTATTATTCCCAAACTTGCTTCGCAACTGTGGGAGTCTTGCCTGACTTGTGCCTTCGCTACGTTGATAGCGTGGACGTTGTTCTGGTAATTTCTGACCCTGTCTTTCTTCAGTAGTTTTTGCAAAACTAGCTGCGAACTGAGCATAGTCATTACTGACTTCTGCCTCTAGTGCGATCGCTAATGCTGTGGGTAAGTCCTCAGGCTTGGCTGGGAATACCGCTACTTTGAGGGATTTCTTGAGGCCTGATACAAATGAATGTAAGGCGTCGTCCCTAAACTGTTCATTAAGTGTCTCAGCCTCCTCCGGGCTGTGTGTCATCACGGTCTTGTTTGTTAGAAGAGTTAGTGTCTTCTCGACCAAGTCGTAATATTCTTGCAAAGGCATGTCACCCTGACGTAGGGTGCCAAGTTTCTGCAATAGGACGCGCGTTGGTGTTCTATCGGCGTAGGCAAAATCTAGTCTGTCTATGATAGCCTCAAAGTTGAGTGTTGTGTTGTAGGACGTCAGCGTACTACTCGCTGCGCCCTTAACTTTGTTCCGGATAATTCCCACGGCAAGGTAATGTCTGTAACTGCCATTGAAAGGTTTAAAGACTTCGTAAGCGGCAGTGGCCGCTTCACGAAAGGCGGCATATTCGCCTTGTTTGCCATCGAACTCTGGTAAACATTTTACCATGTCCAGTGGCAGGTCACAACCTACTCCCTCAACAATATTTACCCTTTCATATCGCTTTTTTTCTTTAGTTTTTTCTGTTGAGGCCTGTAATTTTCCGAGTTTTTCCTCGAAAGACTTTGTAATTTTCGCAACTTTTTCCTCGAAACGTGTTTCCATCATTGTGGCCTGGTGCAGGAGGGCTGCCTCCATTAATTTAACTAAATCGTCGCCCATTTCGTTTTTGGTATCTGATTTCGTTTCTTTGTAGGACTCAATGAGATCCTCTTCCTCAGCTTCGTTAATGTTTTCTTGTCCGGCCCTCCACATAAAAATTAGTCAAAATTTGTTTAATGTCCGGTTCAGTAAAATTCAAAAACAGAAAATAAATGCACTTGACTTTTTTTTTTTTTTTTTTTTTTTTTAATAATTTATTTATACCGATCAGCCTGGTATTGATATTCGTTGTGATTTTATATTTATTTATTTTAATTAAGGAAAAAATAATTCAGCACTCCACTTACATAAATTTCATTATCCCTGAACGATGTTTGAACGTGGGTGTGGTGTGAAGGTCTTGGTGATACTTCTTTCTAGTCGCAGCTTCTGTTGTTGATGTTTTGTCGATGATATTTAACTCGCTCAACCTTCGGTTGGGGTCTTTTTTGTTGTTGTTGTTGTTGTTGTTGTTGTTTTAGTCTCAATGTTAATATTTTTTAACTCTCTCAACCTTTGGTTGGGGTTTTACTATTTTTATTATTAATATTACTTAATATTTTTTAACTCGCTCAACGTTTGGTTGGGGTTTCAATTTTTTTTTTAATTATTAATGTTCTTTTAAAGTTTTGTTTTTTTTTTTTCACTCAAAAAATGTTCACTTTAAATTATAATATGAACTTTATTCACTTTGTTGAAATTCGCATTTAGTGTGAATTTTTTGTTTTAAGTACTTTTAGTTTTAGTTAATCACTTATAGCGTGAGCTAAGTATGATTTTTATTTTAATTTTGATTTTTTATGAATCACTTATAGCGTGAGCTAAGTTCGATTTTTGTTTTAGTCAATTTAATTTTTTTGACAAAAAAAGATTTTGTTGATCACTGTAATGACAACGTTTTGTTTTAACGCGAACAAACTTTTTACTTGCGGCGTGAGCCAGCGTAGTATTTATAATTTTTCGCGGAGTTTAATGCTGTTGGGCGCCAATTAAGATAAGACTTTTTGATTATTTAGTTATAATCATTTAAATCATTTATTTGACTGGATAGCTCCAGGGTTCTTATTAAACTAAATTACAAATCTTTCTTAAGCTAACATGAAACATTGACTGCACTGCAGTGACGTCGACAGATTGCTGACTACGCGCCTCGTGCCGTTCTTCAGCGGCTACTTGTCGCGCATAGCGAAGGGATCATATTACTTCGCTGAGCTGTTGACCGGCCGGCGATGTGGAGTTGGCAATGCATGATCAGCGTTTCTGCGGCAGAGTGTCGCAACAATGTCGCGACGGCATCCGGTTGCTTAGTTGAACCTAGCTGGTGTTAACTTATCACTGCGGACGGCAGTCCGCGCTAGTGACGAAAGCAGCACGAAGGGTGCGAAAGGCGACTAGCATATATACACAGGAAGAATGGAAGATTTGCTATGACTGTCCGATCAGGTCGAGTTATATACCGATCGAAAGGTATTAATTAAACTTACAAGTGTGCATACTAAGACTTTTGAAAACTCACCTGGTTCGTGAGATAAACAGGTGTAAGTGGGAGGGGCAAAATTTACATTATTGGAGCTAATGGGGCCGTTGGAGCCTTTTTGAATTTTCGTTGAATTTTTTACAATTCTCATCAAAAATACGCGTCGAATGACACCTCGATCATCAAAATCGGACAACTGGTTCAAAAAATAATTAATTTTGAAATTTTGAGTCGCCTTCCGAAAATGAGATGAAAAGTCAGTATGTTTGTTTGTTTGTTTGTTTGTATCAAAGCGATGATTTAGCTTAAAAGTTTGAATGAGGACTTGTTCCCGCTCAAAAATCTAGAAACGTTTGTTCTACGACTTTTTCGAAAAATCGCTAGTTTAGCGGGAAATCGCTAAAAACCGCTAAAACTAAAAACCCCCATAGTGTCCAAACTATGAAAGCTACAGATATGATCTATATGTCGTTGGAAAGGTACTTTGAAGGGCTCTTAAGCATATGTTCAAACTTTATTTCTAAAGCACACAGGTAAAAAGCTACAGGTGAAAAAAGGTAATTTTTTCCACATTTTGGCGGTTTTCAAGAAAACGCCGCAAGCGATTTTTTTTAATTTTGAATATGTTTGAGCTTTTAATATTTCGTTTTTTGATACATCATGCATAAATTTTTGTTGATTGGTTTGGAAGATATAACCTATTAACTGAATATATACGTTTTACTTTGAATTGGAAAAGGACAGCAGAAACAAAGTGTCATAGCAGCCAGAGTTTGAGAGTGCTGATAAATTTTGCGCTTGGCATGTTGGCATGTGTGTTAGTAAAGAGAAACAGTGTTGCCAGACAGTTTCCTTTTGCTTGTACAAACAATAAACACCGATTGACAAAGTTACACTGTAAAAAAATATTTCAATTGTCAAAACTTCCTATGTCTTATTAAAAAATTTCTGATATCTTATAAAAAAACCTCTTTACGAGGTAAAAGTCTAGTGACGAAAACATTTTCATGCCCCAAAATTTCTGATATCCAATTTTGTGACGAAAAATATTACATTTTACACATGAATTATTAAAAAAAAAATTTTGTCACTGGCTCTGCGCAAAAAAGTACTACTAGTATATACTGGTATTTATTAGTTATGAAAAATTTAGCGCAATGTGTCCAGTGACAAAATTTTTTTTTTAATAATTCATGTGTAAAATGTAATATTTTTCTTCACAAAATTGGATATCAGAAATTTTGGGGCATGAAAATGTTTTCGTCACTAGACTTTTACCTCGTAAAGAGGTTTTTTTATAAGATATCTGTTCGTCTATAATTTTCGAAGTGTTTTCTGCAGCTTTGTACGAACTGAAAATATACATACATATGTATGTTTGCATGTAAAATTGTATTTCAATGTATCGTATGTATGTATCTATCTTATAAAAAAACCTCTTTACGAGGTAAAAGTCTAGTGACGAAAACATTTTCATGCCCCAAAATTTCTGATATCCAATTTTGTGACGAAAAATATTAAATTTTACACATGAATTATTAAACAAAAATGTTTGTCACTGGCACTGCGCTAAAAAATATTTATTAGGTATGAAAAATTAAGCGCAATGTGCCCAGTGACAAAAATTTTTGTTTAATAATTCATGTGTAAAATTTAATATTTTTCGTCACAAAATTGGATATCAGAAATTTTGGGGCATGAAAATGTTTTCGTCACTAGACTTTTACCTCGTAAAGAGGTTTTTTTATAAGATATCAGAAGTTTTTTAATAAGACATTGGAAATTTTGACAATTGATATATTTTTTGACAGTGTAACTTTGTCAATCGGTGTTTATTGTTTGTACAAGCAAAAGCAAACTGTCTGGCAACACTGGTTTCCTTTATAGTTTAATTCATATGAATAAATTAAAGCCCACATTGTTGTAAGACAAAACTGAACTGTCTGGCAGCACTGGTTATTATCGCTTCACATAAATATTTTATTTACAGAGTTTTTAATTCTAACTTATATTGTAATTTAAATATATATATATATACTATTTTTAACTTTAATGTTATATTTTTAAATTAATTATTATGTCGGCTGCTTTTAGCCTGACAATAAATAAATAAATAAATAAATAAAACATACGCTTCTGGCATTGTTACTTTGCTAGAAGATTTTCAATATGCACACAGACAGATCGACTACAGCGATTCTTTATTTTGCAGCTAAGATTTCTGCCAACACCTTTTTTAAATTGAAAAACAATAAAAAAAACATTAGTGGATCATATACTAACAAATTAATTGCATTTAAAAATAAAAACATAAAAAAGTTTCGTCCGTGCCTGAATTCGAACGCGGAACCCGAGCTGAGAATTCATGCAAAAATCGGGCGCTCTACACTTTGCGCCACTGGCGATCTTTAAGAACGACTGTCTAATAATAGATTTCATTGTTACTGGACTGTTAGTCAAATAAAATTGCCGCTGCTGTTCTATTTTAATTCAAAGTAAAACGTATATATTCAGTTAATAGGTTATATCTTCCAAACCAATCAATAAAAATTTATGCATGATAATCATCTACTAACAAATTAATTGCATTTAAAATTAAAAAAATAAAAAAGTTTCGTCCGTGCCTGAATTCGAACCCGGAACCCGAGCTGAGAATTCATGCAAAAATCGGGCGCTCTACACTTTGCGCCACTGGCGATCTTTAAGAACGTCTGTCTAATAATAGATTTCATTGTTACTGGACTGTTAGTCAAATAAAATTGCCGCTGCTGTTCTATTTTAATTCAAAGTAAAACGTATATATTCAGTTAATAGGTTATATCTTCCAAACCAATCAATAAAAATTTATGCATGATAATCATCTACTAACAAATTAATTGCATTTAAAATTAAAAAAATAAAAAAGTTTCGTCCGTGCCTGAATTCGAACCCGGAACCCAAGCTGAGAATTCATGCAAAAATCGGGCGCTCTACACTTTGCGCCACTGGCGATCTTTAATTATGACTGTCTAATTATAGATTTCATTGTTACTGGACTGTTAGTCAAATAAAATTGCCGCTGCTGTTCTATTTTAATTCAAAGTAAAACGTATATATTCAGTTAATAGGTTATATCTTCCAAACCAATCAACAAAAATTTATGCATGATGTATCAAAAAACGCGAAATATTAAAAGCTCAAACATATTCAAAATTAAAAAAAATCGCTAGCGGCGTTTTCTCGAAAACCGCCAAAATGTGGAAAAAATTACCTTTTTTCACCTGTAGCTTTTTACCTGTGTACTTTAGAAAAAAAGTTTGAACATATGCTAAAAAGCCCTTCAAAGTACCTTTCCAACGACGTATAGATCATATCTGTAGCTTCTATGGTTTGGACCCTATAGGGGTTTTTAGTTTTAGCTGTTTTTAGCGATTTCCCGCTAAACTAGCTATTTTTCGAAAAAGTCGTAGAACAAACGTTTCTATATTTTTGAACAGGAACAAGTCCTCATTCAAACATTTTAGCTAAATTAACGATTTGATCCAAACAAACAAACAAACAAACAGACAAACAGACAAACTGACTTTTCATCTCATTTTCGGAAAGCGACTAAAAATTTCAAAATTAATTATCTTTTGAACCAGTAGTCGGATTTTGATGATTGAGGTGTCATTCGACGCGTATTTTTATGAGAAATATTAAAAAATTAAAAATGTTGACCAAAAAGCTCCAGCGGCCCCATTAGCTCCAATCATTTAAAATGTGACCCTCCCACTTACACCTGTTTATCTCACAAACCAGGTGAGTTTTCAAAAGTCTTAGTATGCACATTTGTAAGTTAAATTTATACCTTTCGATCGGTATATAATTCGACCTGATCGGACAGTCAAAGCAAATTTTTCATTCTTCCTGTGTATATATGCTAGTCGCCTTCGCACCCTTCGTGCTGCTTTCGTCACTAGCGCGGACTGCCGTCCGCAGTGATGCATGTTTTAACTTCTAAATTTTTTTGTTTGGTCAATTATTTTATTATATAACAACTAAAATTAAAGTAGTATATAAAATCTTCAACATATTGATCATTTTCAGATGACAAGGAGTTTTTGAAAAAAAAGTGCGGCGAGCTTAATAACAATCTTGGTGAGTATTTTTGCAAAGATGTAATGAAACGACGGGAAATTGTCATTACATCAAGTTTTCAAGTTCCAAGTTTTTGTTATTGTTGTTATTAATTTGAATAATATGTTTGTAAAGTATTGCACAAAGCAACAACAAAAGTATGCACAGATCAACTTTTTTAACTTACTGTCAAAGCAAAATACAAAAAATTTTAGAATATTACCTTGAAAAAAACATATATGTGATTTTAATACCCGAGTCTCTTAGCATTGTTGTTTTATTACAATTTGATTTTTATTTTGCTATGTTGCCATTTCCATTATATTTTCAGATAACGAGCTGTCAGATAACTTGGAATCCCGAAGCGCTGCCGAAAGTAATGAAGATATTCAGAATAGCAGTCTACTAAGTAAGTTTACTTTCTTTGTTTTTATTTCGTTTTTTAATAAGATCAATAATCGACCTATCAGATGGCTTGGAGTCTCGAAGCGCTGCCGAAACCAATGTTGATGTTCAAAATAGGAATCTACCAGGTTCGTTAATTTTTTTTTCTTTTGTTTTTGGAATTAGATCAATAATTGAAATATCCCTTTTTATATAATGTAGTTTCAAGTATCGATCTGTCAGACGACTTGGAATCCCGTGATGCTACTGATACACAATCTTGTATTCAAATTATCGAGCTACCAGGTGAGTTATTTATTTTGTTGTTGTTAGAGCAATAATCGTTAATTTCCGATTTTATATTTAAGCTTTAAATGTTGAGCAGCCAAATGCGGAGATTCATTCGGAATCCCGCGTTGCTACTGATACACAATCTTGTGTTAAAATTATCGAACTACCAGGTAAGTTAATTATTTTGTTGTTATTGGAGCAATAATCGTTAATTTCCGATTTTATTTTTTAGCATTAAATATTAAGCAGCCAAATGTCGATAATAATGCGGAGGGTCCATCGGAAGTTCACGCAAGAATGCATCCAGTAAGTTTTTATTTTTCATTTTTATTACTGTCAAAGGTCATTTCATTTTCACTTATTTGTTTGTGCTCTGCTTTCAGATATTGATATCAGCTCTGCTAATTTGGATTCATTTCAGTCGGATAATATCATGGGTAAGTTGTTTATTAGAATAACATTATATTGTTTTGTTTTAGTTCTTTACTTTATAACGCAAATTGATAAAAAAAAAAAAATAATTGCTTTCAAATTTTTAGAATTATAATAAAAATTGTTTCCTAAATTTTATGATAGAAATTATTTGCAAAATCATTTTTTTTATAACATAATATCAAAGTAACTTCTATTTATGTTAAAAAAAAAAAATAAAAATGATTTCCTAAATTCTATAATAAAAGATATTATTAAAATATTTTCTCTTAAAAAAAAGAAAAAATCTTAAAATATTAAAAAAATATACAATATACATTATTATTTCCTCTTGTTTTGAATATTTGACATTATTTGTATTTAAGGCAACCTAATATTTTTAATTTATACTATAAAAATTGTAATTAAAACTTGCCTTATCAATTATTATTAAAATTTAAAAGTCACTTTTGTTTTCAATGTTTTTTTTTTAAATTGCAAAATAATATTTACGCTAAAATTTTTATTATAAATCGAAAATAAAAGTTATCATTCCAACCACTAGCAAAACCTACCAAATAAATTAAATTTGACAATTTTTATTGTAAGAATTATAATCGTTACGGTCGTTGACCTTACCATTAAAAAAATTTGACAGCTTTTCTGTGAGCTTCGGTTTTTCACCGGCGCTTTGAAATTTTGTGTGGTTACGCGACATGGAAGGGGCTTTAAGGTATTTTAGTTGCTTATTATTTTAAACCAAAAATAGATTCCACTCAACAAAATTCAGCACTTGATCCAAGTTTTGGATTTGATATTTCATCTTCCATCAATATCAGTATTCCCCAAACTGAACCTCGTCTCTACGATGTCAGGAACTTAATCATTCCAACGGCATGTACAGCAAAAAGCTCTAAACAGCATTTCTGCATTTTTTGTAAAAAGCTACAAACCAAGTTTGCTCGCCATCTTGAAAATAAACACAAAAATGAACAAGATGTTAAAAAATTTTTGCTTTTGCCAAAAGGTTCGACTTTGCGTAAAAACGCAATAGAGACTATAAGAAAACGTGGAGATCATCTTCATAACACAGCCGAAAACTTAAATACTGGAATTTTTATTGTACCACGTCAAAAAAGAATGGAAAACTTTAATACGGCTCAAGATTATGTTATTTGTAAATATTGCTCGGGATATTATAAAAAGAATACTATTAGATATCACGTTGCGAGTTGCTTTAAAAGTACACACAAAAAGGGAGTGCGTGACATTACAAAAGATGGAAGAGCTATTACTGGTTTTGTACATAAGGATGCTAATGATATATTGCGAACAAAAGTTGTCCCAAAGTTAAATGATGATAAAATAAGCAGAGCTGTTTATTACGATCACCTTATAATATTGTTTGCAAATAATGAATGTATGAAGCACTCACAAGTACAACACGATATGATAAGGGCCAACATGCGATTGTTGGGTCGGCTTATAATAGCTGTTAAAGCAAAAGATTCTCGAATAAAAGAGTTTAAAGATGTTTTTGATCCTTCTTTTGTCAATGTTGTTCAAGTATGCACACGAGAAGTTGCTAAGTGGGATGACGACACTATGTATTATAAAACTCCTGCGGTTGCTACAAATTTAACAACTCTCATTAAAAAATGTGGGGAAATAATGCATACTCAATATATAAAAGAGCACGAACTCGAAAAGAAACTAGTCGGCGGTGCTACAGTCGAGCGGTACTCGACTGTCGGAGACCCCGTACTTATTATAAAAACTTAAATAAAATTTATAATAAACTTAGATTCTTATGCATACAATAAAAATTTGTCGCCGCTCGAATTAGCTTTTGATAAAGAAAATTTTATCGAAACCCAGGGAACACCACGGGGAGGCCATTACAAAAGTAATGCGGTCACTCTATCCAAAAAAAAGTTTTGGGGACCTCCGAGTCGACTTGAGTTGCATAAAGCAGCCCCAAAATTCCCCAAAAATGTTGAAAAAACACTTCATTCTTAACGTTCGTAAAGCCCTTTTTATCTACCTGTGTTTTTAGGGTCTAAAAAGTGCAGTGTTTTTCTATTCTACGCATTGAAGCAAATGAAGTATACCAGTAAGTTGGGCTTACCTAATATAATGTAAATTTAACAGGTAATACATGCTACCGGATCCCACGACCATTTCCCGAAGAGTTCAGAAAACCGCAAGGGAGGAAAAAGAAGAGCTTAAGGAGGAAATAAATAATGTTGTGAGCAGCGGTGGAGCATCAGCTACTTACTATGGAAAAGCAATCACTGCTTAAAATAAAATAATATTAACTGCGACAAATTTTATTATAGTTATGCACTAAAAGTACTTTTCGCCCAACGAAGGGGCTCCAGTCGGCTGCAGTCGAGTGTGCTATCAAAACGTAAAAAACGTAGAACATTCCCAAACTATGAATTCGGTTAAGAAAATAAAAAAAAAAAAAATTTCATACTAAATCTATATTTTCGGTCAATCGTTCCTATGGCAACTATATGATATAGTAGTTCGATTCCAACCAAATTTGATCAGGATGTATAGTACCATGCCAAATGCATAATCTGTCAGTTTGGTTGAAATATCTCAAACAGCAAAAAAGTTTTTCATACATAGACTTGATTTTCAACTGATTGTTCCTATGGGAGCTATATGATATAGTAGTTCGATTCCAACCAAATTTGGTCAGTATGTATGAGACCATCTTTTATGCATGTTCTGTCAGTTTGGTTGAAATATCTCAAACAGCAAAAAAGTTTTTCATACTAAGACTTGATTTTCAACTGATTGTTCCTATGGGAGCTATATGATATAGTAGTTCGATTCCAACTAAATTTAGTCAGTATGTATGAGACCATCTTTTATGCATATTCTGTCAGTTTGGTTGAAATATCTCAAACAGCAAAAAAGTTTTCCATACTAAGACTTGATTTTCAACTGATTGTTCCTATGGGAGCTATATGATATAGTGGTCCGATCCAAAATCTAAAACAAAATCGATCTGCTCCCAATATAGACGAACCTACATACCAAGTTTGGAGTCTCTAGCTCTTATAGTCTCTGAGATCTAGGCGCTCTTACAGACGAACAGACGGACAGACGGACAGACAGACAGACGGACAGACAGACAGACGGACATGGCTATTTCAACTCGGCTGTTGATGCTGATCAAGAATATATATACTTTATGGGGTCTGCCACGCCTCCTTCTGCCTGTTACCCACATTTTTTTTTGTGACAAAGTTAATAGACCCCTTTACTTTTTTTAAGAAGGGTAGGTGGTCTTAGTTGAATATTTTGTAAAGCTGCATCTATATTTAAAAATATATTTTCAGTCAATATTGTAATTTATATTTTTTTTAATTAATTTTGTAGATACTGTGGATAAAGATTCATCAGACGATGAAAATGCCCTGAATGATCACATTACTAAACAGAAACGAGTGCGAAAAAGTCAGAAACGTAAGTATTTGTTAATGTTAAATACTTAAATTTAAATATTATTTTTATATCACTATATCTTTAATTTTCTAGAGGTCAGAGGATCGAATCTACTGACGAGTCCGATTTTGGTATTGATGAAAAAAACATGTCAGCAAAGAAGCGCCGTAGCCGTATGTATTTAACAAATATATCATTTTGTCCCCAAATAATATTTATACTACTTACAGGATCTCCTTTTGGAAAAACTAAAAGAATGCGTTGGAGCCAGGAGGAACGAGCTGAAATTACAAGCTTGTTGGGTGACGTCAAACTGTTGGATGCGTTGCCATCATTGCAAACTTGCAATGAGATAATCAGAAGCTCCAAGTGCCTGCAAAATCGTACTCCCCCGCAACTCAAAACATGGATAGATAATCAGCGCAAGGCTGAGTCACGAAAGCGTTCGATTTCGTTTTTATCACTGCGGACGGCAGTCCGCGCTAGTGACGAAAGCAGCACGAAGGTTGCGAAAGCGACTAGCATATATACACAGGAAGAATGGAAAATTTGCTATGACCGTCCGATCGGGTCGAGTTATATACCGATCGAAAGGTATCAATTTAACTTACAAATGTGCATACCAAGACTTTTGGAAACTTTCCTGGTTCGTGAGATAAACAGGTGTAAGTGGGAGGGGAAAAATTTAAATTATTGGAGCAAATGGGGCCGTTGGGGCCTTTTTGATTTATTTTTTAATTGTTTACTCTTCTAATCAAAAATACGCGTCGAATGACACCTCGATCATCGAAATCCGATTTCTGGTTCAAAAAATAATTAATTTTGAAATTTTTAGTCGCCTTTCGAAAATGAGATGAAAAGTCAGTATGTCTGTTTGTTTGTTTGTTTGTATCAAAGCGTTGATTTAGCTAAAATGTTTGAATGAGGACTTGTTCCCGCTCAAAAATATAGAAACGTTTGTTCTACGACTTTTTCGAAAAATCGCTAGTTTAGCGGGAAATCGCTAAAAACCGCTAAAATTAAAACCCTCATAGCATCCAAACGATAGAAGCTACAGATATGATCTATATATCGATGAAAAGGTATTTTGAAGGGCTCTTAGGCATACCTTCAAAGTTTTTTTTTAAAGTAAAAAGGTAAACAGCTACAGGTGAAATAATTTTTTTTTTTTAATTTATGAAAAATCTACAAATGAATTCACTTTTAAATATGTAGTATGTTGTAGTCAATTCAATTCCGCGTCTTTTGACATATAACACTTATCTCTCAAAATTCGTTTAGGCAAGATATTACCTGTTAATTGAATATACCTTTTACCTTTACACTACTGCATGTATACTACTGCATGTACACTACTTGCACTGCTTGCAGTGCATGTGGAAAGATACTGCTTGCAAGTGGTGAATTCTTTTTGCGGCAGATGAAACATTTTGTAATTCCAATTACAGCAAGATCGAAATATATTTATAAATATATATAATATTGAAACGTCTCTGATTGAATGTGTTTTTAATTCTCTTAATTATATAATTATGGAATTGTTTAAAAAAATATTGCAATTGTCAAAATTTCCGATGTCTTATTAAAAAATTTTTGATATCTTATAAAAAAACCTCTCTACGAGGTAAAAGTCTAGTGCCGAAAACATTTTCATGCCCCAAAATTTCTGATATCCAATTTTGTGACGAAAAATATTAAATTTTACACATGAATTATTAAAAAATACAATTTTTTGTCACTGGGCACATTGCGCTAAATTTTTCATACCTAATAAATAGTACTTTTTTGCGCAGTGCCAGTGACAAAAATTTTATTTTTTAATAATTCATGTGTAAAATTTAATATTTTTCGTCACAAAATTGGATATCAGAAATTTTGGGGCATGAAAATGTTTTCGGCACTAGACTTTTACCTCGTAGAGAGGTTTTTTTATAAGATTTTTATCACTGCGGACGGCAGTCCGCGCTAGTGACGAAAGCAGCACAAAGAGTGCAAAGGCGACTAGCATATATACACAGGAAGAATGGAAAATTTGCTATGACAGTCCGATCGGGTCGAATTATATACCGATCGAAAGGTATTAGTCTAACTTAAAAATGTGCATACTAAGATTTTTGAAAACTTACCTGGTTCGTGAGATAAACAGGTGTTAGTGGGAGGGACAAAATTTAAATGATTGGAGAAAATTATTAATTTTTTTTATAATTTTTTACTATTCTTATCAAAAATTCGCGTCGAATGACACCTTGATCATCAAAATCCGACCACTGGTTCAGAAGATAATTAATTTCGAAATTTTTGGTGCCCTTTTTAAAACGAGATGAAAAGTCAGTCTGTTTGTTTGGATCAAATCGTAGATTTAGCTTAAAAGTTTGAATGAGGACTTGTTCCCGATCTAATATCTAGAAACGTTTGTTCTACGACTTTTTCGAAAAATCGCAAGTTTAGCGGGAAATCGCTAAAACCCGCTAATATTAAAACCCCCATAGTGTCCAAACCATAGAAGCTGCAGATATAATCTATATGTCGTTGGAAAGGTATTTTGAAGGGCTCTTAAGTATATCTTCAAACTTTCTAAAGTACACAGGTAAAAAGCAACAGGCGAAATAAGGTATTTTCCCCCACATTTTGGCGGTTTTTGAGAAAACGCCGAAAACAATTTTTTTTTAATTTTTAATATGTTATAGCTTGTACAATTTTGCGTTTTTTGATACATCATGCATCAATTTTTGTTGATTGGTTTGGAAGCTATAACCTATTAACTGAATATATACGTTTTACTTTGAATTGAAATATAACAGCAGCGGCAATTACATTTGACTAACAGTCCAGTAACAATGAAATCTATAATTAGACAGTCGTTCTTAAAGATCGCCAGTGGCGCAAAGTGTAGAGCGCCCGATTTTTGCATGATTTCTCAGCTCGGGTTCCGGGCTCGAATTCAGGCACGGACGAAACTTTTTTATTTTTTTAATTTTAAATGCAATTAATTTGTTAGTATATGATCCACTAATGTTTTTTTATTGTTTTTCAATTTAAAAAAGGTGTTGGCAGTAATCTTAGCTGCAAAATAAAGAATCGCTGTAGTCGATCTGTCTGTGTGCATATTGAAAACCTTCTAGCAAAGTAACAATGCCAGAAGCGTATGTAAATAAAATATTTATGTGATGCGATAATAACCAGTGCTGCCAGACAGTTCAGTTTTTTTTACAACAATGTGGGCTTTAATTTATTCATTTGAATTAAAGTATAAAGGAAACCAGTGTTTCCAGACAGTTTGTTTTTGCTTGTACAAACAATAAACACCGATTGACAAAGTTACACTGTCAAAAAATATATCAATTGTCAAAATTTCCAATGTCTTATTAGAAAACTTCTGATATCTTATAAAAAAAACCTCTTTACGAGGTAAAAGTCTAGTGACGAAAACATTTTCATGCCCCAAAATTTCTGATATCCAATTTTGTGACGAAAAATATTAAATTTTACATATGAATTATTAAACAAAAATTTTTGTCACTGGGCACATTGCGCTTAATTTTTCATACCTAATAAATAGTATTTTTTATCACAGTGCCAGTGACAACAATTTTTGTTTAATAATTCATATGTAAAATTTTATATTTTTCGTCACAAAATTGGATATCAGAAATTTTGGGGCATGAAAATGTTTTCGTCACTAGACTTTTACCTCGTAAAGAGGTTTTTTTATAAGATTTACTTACCCACCAATTTGAAAAATTTTTCACTTTCTCTTTAGGAATAAGAAATTAATGGATTTGTTAAATTAAAAAATTTTTTTTGCTTAATAATGTTAAAATGAAATAATGTCACTTTATATTTGTTACATTTGCACTACTTTAAGCTGAGAAATGTCACTTTTTATGTTCTAATGAAAACATAATTATAGTTGTTAGTTAAATATCAGATACACCCTTTTTAATTGAGAGATTTGTACATCATATCAATGTTTGAGATATAAAACAATGAATTACTTTAATTATCATTTTCTTAAAGTGAAGAAAAGATAGTTCAAATGATTTATTCTTTCATAATTTAGACATTGTTATGTAAAACAAAAGTCTTAATTAAAAATGTAAATTTGATATTTAAGTAGCAACATAGAGTTTTGTTTATCATTCAGTATTGATCATATGTTACTATATATATTTTTCTATTACTTGAATTTTTACGTTTCAATGAGATAAGTATCATTCTACATACACAGAATAATGATAAAAAAAATTGAGTGCTACTTAATGCCAACGATATATCAGTTGTATTCATTTTATATGGAACCTTGTACTACAATGTTTGAGTTATGAAAAAACGAATCACTTTAATTATAAATTTCTGTGGGTGAAAAGACATGATAATTAAAGTTATTCGTTATTTCATAGCTTAAACATTGTTATGTACTACAAATTTTTAAAATAAAATAATACATCTGATTTTTAGTTAGCATTAAGTAGCCCTCAATTTTTTTTTAACATTATTTAGTGCATATAGAGTGTTACAATTCTCATTGAAAAGTGTAACGAACAGTTCATCACGGCCTCGGCCACGCACCCTGTCTACATTGGAGCCGGCTGAGCTCAGGGAAATTGGGCTGGGTTTTGTGCGGGCTTTGGCTGAGGTGTTACAAAAAATAATATTAGACAGGACGGGAAATAAGAAACCACGAATTCAACGATACATTTGAAGAATATATCGGTAGGAACTATCGGCTATCGATGACCAATCGCGGAGAGCCAGATGGTATGCTCTCCTTCTTCACCCACCCAACCATGCAGAAATAGAAACATGTTCTGTTTCCACCCATTTCGCTGCTGCACTGCGTACCTTGATGCCCCTAGAAAATTAAATAATTAGCCCATCATGTCGATTATGCAAGCGATATTATATTTAAGATAGTTTCATAGCGTTCATACAATGTTTCAAAATTAATGCATAACTTAAACAATATAACTTCAATTTCAAATTAGAATTCAAAAAAGATGGATGATTATTTATACTGATTTATTATTAGGGGTATTCCTCGTTTCTTTCCTCTGTATTTTCCTTACTTTAATTTATCTATCATTCTTCTATCTTCTCTTATTCATTTATTCATTATTCCCTCTACTCTTTGCGCTTATTTTATTCAAATTATTTCATTTAACTGGATTTTATTTTATTAGAGACAAATATTTAATTTTATTCTATTTTATGTCTTTTGACCAGTTTCGATAAAAAAAAAAGAAAATGTTATCGAACGGTCTTATGTGACTTTAAATTATGAATGTGGCAAAAATGTAAATATACAAATATTCAGTCAATATGCACTCACCAGATGATCCGTAGGGGCCCCGACGAACTCGGTCACATGTAGCTGTATGTTATTTAAAAAAAAAGAACAAGAATATCATACATATACACTTGTGCCACAGTAATGTCCCTAAACGTAATCCCTAAAATTTAAACTCTGATTGGATATATTCTCTTTTGTTTATATTTCTTTTATTTCACTTAATGACGTGAGTATGAGTGTGTGTGAATATGTATGAATGCAGAGAGGATGTGCATGAAGTTGAGATTACAGATCAAAACAGAATAATAAACAAAAGAAAGAGAAGAGCAAATCAAAAATATAAATGATAATTAAAAAAAAGAAGAAATAAACTTTATCAAAATTAAATGATGAAATGAAAAGAAAATAATGCAAGATAAATCAAAATATTAAATCAAATTAAAAGGCTAAATTTGAAACGCCGTGGCCGCAATATTGCAGCTCAAATTTGCACAATTTATGCAAGGTATGAATGTATGTTACAATCGTGAGTGTGTGATGATTGTATGTATGTATGTGGGTTATGATTGAATGATGATGTTTGATGCAGTCGAATGTGTGTATGAATGAGTGACAATGTGTGTGTGCATAATACAATCTTATAAAAAAACCTCTTTACGAGGTAAAAGTCTAGTGACGAAAACATTTTCATGCCCCAAAATTTCTGATATCCAATTTTGTGACGAAAAATATTACATTTTACACATGAATTATTAAAAAAAAAATTTTGTCACTGGACACATTGCGCTAAATTTTTCATAACTAATAAATACCAGTATATACTAGTAGTACTTTTTTGCGCAGAGCCAGTGACAAAATTTTTTTTTTAATAATTCATGTGTAAAATGTAATATTTTTCGTCACAAAATTGGATATCAGAAATTTTGGGGCATGAAAATGTTTTCGTCACTAGACTTTTACCTCGTAAAGAGGTTTTTTTATAAGATATCAGAAATTTTTTAATAAGACATAGGAAGTTTTGACAATTGAAATATTTTTTTACAGTGTAACTTTGTCAATCGGTGTTTATTGTTTGTACAAGCAAAAAGAAACTGTCTGGCAACACTGTTTCTCTTTACTAACACACATGCCAACATGCCAAGCGCAAAATTTATCAGCACTCTCAAACTCTGGCTGCTATGACACTTTGTTGCTGCTGTCCTTTTCCAATTCAAAGTAAAACGTATATATTCAGTTAATAGGTTATATCTTCCAAACCAATCAACAAAAATTTATGCATGATGTATCAAAAAACGCGAAATATTAAAAGCTCAAACATATTCAAAATTAAAAAAAATCGCTAGCGGCGTTTTCTCGAAAACCGCCAAAATGTGGAAAAAATTACCTTTTTTCACCTGTAGCTTTTTACCTGTGTACTTTAGAAAAAAAGTTTGAACATATGCTTAAGAGCCCTTCAAAGTACCTTTCCAACGACATATAGATCATATCTGTAGCTTTCATAGTTTGGACACTATGGGGGTTTTTAGTTTTAGCGGTTTTTAGCGATTTCCCGCTAAACTAGCGATTTTTCGAAAAAGTCGTAGAACAAACGTTTCTAGATTTTTGAGCGGGAACAAGTCCTCATTCAAACTTTTAAGCTAAATCATCGCTTTGATACAAACAAACAAACAAACAAACATACTGACTTTTCATCTCATTTTCGGAAGGCGACTCAAAATTTCAAAATTAATTATTTTTTGAACCAGTTGTCCGATTTTGATGATCGAGGTGTCATTCGACGCGTATTTTTGATGAGAATTGTAAAAAATTCAACGAAAATTCAAAAAGGCTCCAACGGCCCCATTACCTCCAATAATGTAAATTTTGCCCCTCCCACTTACACCTGTTTATCTCACGAACCAGGTGAGTTTTCAAAAGTCTTAGTATGCACACTTGTAAGTTTAATTAATACCTTTCGATCGGTATATAACTCGACCTGATCGGACAGTCATAGCAAATCTTCCATTCTTCCTGTGTATATATGCTAGTCGCCTTCGCACCCTTCGTGCTGCTTTCGTCACTAGCGCGGACTGCCGTCCGCAGTGATTGAATGTGTGTGACTGTGTTACAATGTGTGTGTGTATAATACAATTGAATGTGTGTGAATGTGTTACAATCAATTGGATGTATACATGTATGTGTGAGTGTGGGTATCAAAATGCAAATTTTCCAAGTAGATTTCCAAACGCACGACAAGTGCAGGTTTTCTGATGCGAAATAAATGCGGCAAAATCTCCAAAAAAAGTTGAGCGTGCTGAGCAGAGACTCCCAATGGCTCTGTGCAGCTCCTCGCCTGGCAACGAAACGTAAGGGCGATCGTGGACTGCGGGACACTACCGCCGCTATACCCAAGTGTATGCGTTGGCAGCACCCGCACGTTCCTTACGATGAATTCCCGTTCAGGTGTTTGGTGATGTTATCATCCACGGCACAATAGATGTGGCCAACCAGAATTTTCGCCTGTGAGAAAAAAAACACAACACGTTGATCGAGTGAGGTTAGAGACGAACTCCTGTACACTCACTTGATTTTGTAGTAGAAACAGGCTCGATGAGGTAATCGAGTTGTCCACCAGTGGCACTGCACTTATTTAGTTGTTTTGTCGTCACTTTCCGTATTTTTATTGCCAATTATAAATTTTCTCACTCCGCTTAGAATTTTCTCGCTTCGCTATTCGTATGACAATTGCAGCATGGCCGCTCAGCGGTGGACGAATTTCGATTGTTCTCGTTGTGAAAACTATCGGTTCATCGCGAACTGAGCGGAACAAGGTAGCGGCGCCATGCTCATGGTGCAAAAGAACTACTTTTAGTTCTTTCGATAAATGAAAAGTATTCCATCGTGGGAATAATTATTATATAAAAAAAATGATTTCCCCTGCACCTTCACACCCCCCCTCCACAGTTTTAATTTCAAAAGCTCGTTTGAAATGAAAACTGGAAAGGAAAAAAAAATCGAAGGTGCCTACGCCAATCTACCAAATGTCCTTAATGTGGAAGTGACCTAATTCCTTGCCCCATAGATCTTCCAACAAATATAGCGATTGTCCAATTCGTTTTTTCACGCGGGCTTTTGTGCCAACGGGTGCTAATTTAGCATTAAAATTAGCAGCAGCGTTGCTGAGTGAAAAATTCCGCTTAGTTACCTCCTGACCTACTTCAAACGATCGCGGTTTCGCTCTCAGATTATATGAGCGTTGATTTTTCTCGTAAGCCTTCAACATGTGTTTATCGATTGTTGCTCTGATCAATTGCATTTCGTCAGACCGGTTTAAATTCAGCGCGGGCTCATTGAGTGCATCGAGTTGACGGAGTAATTTAAAGTCCCGTCCGTGAGTTAGCATTTGTTGACCGAAAACGACCACGTACGGGGACATTCCAATCGATTGGTGGATACTCTTTCGAAGAGAACAGTTAATGCTGCTGAGGAACACATCCCACTCTCGCTGATCCTTGCGAACATAGGCTCTGAGCGCGGCGTTGATTGAACGATTCACCCTCTCGGCTGCGTTCGATTGCGGTGCATATGCACCTGTGCAAACATGCGCGATACCGTACTTGGAAAGAAATTCTGCTACCTCTCGGCTTTTAAAATGAGTGCCATTATCGGTAACGATGATTTCGGGAACCCCGAAACAGGCAAAAATCTCTTCCCTTAAGATCTCTATCACTACCTTCGAGGTAAATTTCTTAACCGCTTTAAGAAAAGTGAATTTTGAAAAGTGGTCGAGAATTATGAAAATTCCTATGTTGCCCTTCTTGGTGCGAGGAAACGGCCCTATAAAATCCAAATACAGACGCTGAAACGGTCTCTCGCTCTCAATCCGCTCCCCCATAAAAGATCGTAGCTCAATCGTTGGATGCTTCGTCGTCCTGCACACCTCGCAATCTCGAATATAATCCCGAACTTGAACTACCATTCCTGGCCAAAGGAATTTGCGCCGGATTTGTTCAAGACACTTTGCCATGCCGCAATGTGCTGATGACGGTTGATCATGAGCGGATCTAATCACATCTTCCCTCAGCGCCTCGGGAACCAATAATTTTCAACGCTGTTCTTCGTCCGTAAACTCTGTGCGATGATAAATGAAGCCGTCGATGACTTGAAAGTCGGGCAGCTTGGCCGAATCATATTTGTCCTTCAATTGGCGATACTCTACAGAGTTGAATGCCTCTGATTCGAGATTTATCTCCGGAAAGACTTCGACTTCCATTGCGCAAACCTCTTCATCACCTTCGAATGACCTGGACAAGGCATCCGCCACGACATTTTCACTCCCCTTGCGATGCTCAATTGCGAAACAAAACCCCTGCAGTTTGATCGCCCAACGCGCGAGTCTGCCACTAAGATCTGGTTGGTTCATCAGCCAACGAAGACTGGCGTGATCGGTAACAACTTTAAACGGATGACCATCGATATACATGCGAAATTTTTTTATCGCCAAAACAACTGCCAAGCATTCGAGCTCTGTCACGGTATAGTTGCGTTGAGCCTTATTCAGTTTCTTCGACATATAAGCTATTGGGCGTTCGCAGCCGGAATCATAACATTGGGCTAACACCGCTCCTACACCGTGAAGAGATGCGTCGCATTGAACGATGAAGGGCTTGTCATAGTTCGGGTGAACTAAAAACGGAGCTGAACATAATTTGCCTTTTACACTTTCGAAGGCCAACTGAGCTTGATCGTTCCATTGGAAGGATTTACCTCTCAAAAGTTCCGTGAGTGAGAAAATAACTGACGAATAGTTTGGAATAAAACGCTGGTACCAGCCGGTCATCCCTAGAAATCTCCGGAGTGCTTCTGCGTCTTCGGAACTGGAAATTCTTCCACAGCCTGGATTTTATCCGGATTAACCTGAAGAGTGCCGTCGCCCACGAGAAAACCGAGGTAATCTACCTTCCTCAAGCAAAACTGACTCTTCTGCACATTTATTGTCAATCCCGCCTTCCGCAACTGCGTCGCTACTTCAGTCAGATGAATCAAATGGTCATCGAAGCTCGAGGAAAGAATCAGCAAGTCGTCCAGATAAACGAGGACATGGGACTTCAGCTGATACGGAATAACCAAGTCCATCAAGCGGCTCATCGTCTGCGGTGCGTTGGTCAATCCAAAAGGCATCCGTTTGAATTGATAAAGAGGACGGTTCGGCACAGTGAATGCTGTCTTTGCTCGAGACTCTTCGTCGAGACAGATTTGCCAAAACGCGTCCTTTAAATCCACTTTGGAGATGCAGTGGACCGGTGGAAGCCTGCTAAGCAGTCCATCCATAATCGGAATTGGATACGCGTCCCGCACCGTAACTGCATTTAACTTTCGAGCGTCTAAGCAAAATCTCACCTTGCCAGGCTTGATGTGCAAAGTCACAGGAGAGGACCATGGAGGACTTGGTGCTTCCTCTATTACGTCCATCGCTATCATTCGGTCAATTTCGCCGCACAAGAGTTTCTCCTTTGCCGGAGACAAGGGGTAAACCCTTTGCTTGATTGGCTTTGCGCTCGCTGTGTCGATATTATGCTGAATCAGCGTAGTGACTCCGAGTCCACTCTTTTCAAAGGAAGGAAACAAACTGATGACAGCATCCAATTGGGACTGTTGAAGGCCTGATAACTGTACTTTAAGCGAATCATTGCTAGAGTCTGATTGGATCTCACTGACGGAATAAAACGGGCTGATAGATATGCCAAACTTTTCCCAAAAATCCATCCCACAGATGACATCCTGTTTGATCGCCGAAACTACAAGGAATTCGAAATTGAAAGTCAGTGAATTGTTCGACAAAGGTACGGTAATTAGCCCCTCTACACATTGCGACTGACCATCCGCAGTGCGAACTATTCCCTTCCTTTTGTCGAGCACCAAATTGTTGGAAACTAAATGTTGGGCCAGATTTCCTCCAATCACGCTTTTGTTAGCTCCGCTGTCCAGAAGTGCGAGATATTCCTTGCCAAGAATCTCCACTTGCGTAAAAGGCCGAATGTCACCGCTTCTATGAACTATGGAGGAAACCGTGAAATGGCGAAGGGATCGTTGACGTTGCCTGAAGTCATGCATACGCCTTGACGAACGAGATTTGGTCGCAAGTACGCAGTCAGCGTTAAAAATTTCGGCTCTACGTTGTTGATATTCGCGCAAGCGAACATGGTAAGGTTTGAAAGTCCGGGTATTTGTCACGTCAGGTAAAGTATTAATGTCTTTGCAGGTATTATCTATTCTAAACTCCGAGACTAGCGTCGGACGTCGCCTCTCGGATTCCGGCGAGCATCCTTCGGCATGTTTTCCGAGTCGGACTTGCATTTAGCACAATTGGGCTTGTACGTTTCTGCGGCGCCGCACCCATAGCAGAAAACGCGTCTAGGCTGGAGACAGTCATGGTAACGATGGCCCTGTTCCTCGCAGTTCCAACATTTAATGTTGTCCAATGAACGAACAGCACAAACATCGTTAGCCGGGATTTCTTCTGCATCTGACCCGGAATCGTCTTCATGTGCGATAGCGTTGACTACCGGCTTCCTGAAATTCGACCGGGAATGCGAACTGATGCTGCGGTAGAATTCCTCATGTCGATGGCATTCTTTGCGTAACGTGGCTAAATCGGGAGTGTCAATATGCAAGAGTTCATGCAGAAGCTCGGACTTCAAGTTATGACGAATCTCTGTTGTCAGCTCGCTATCAGACATGGGTTCGCGCAAGGAATCAGCGATCGTTAAAATTGCATCCAAGAAGTCATCGAAACTCTCATTGGATCCCTGCTTCCTGCGCCGCATGGCGTTCTTAATGTCCCTATCTGTCCTCTGATCCTGGTAGCGCTCCTGCAATCTACTGCAAAGCTCATACCAATTCATATTGACAGCTGTTCTGTGAATTCTCCAATAAAAAAACAGGGCATGACCCGAAAACAAAAGATGCGCAAATTGAGTCAAAAGCGTAAAGTTCCCGCCCAAACATTGAGTCGTAAGACAATTGACTCGGTAGATGAAATCCTCTATGGGAAGATCATTTGCCGAACCGGAGTATTTAATTCGCCAATTGGAAATTGTGTTGGACACCCTGTCTGGTCTCTCAATTGGGACATCATTGGGCATAACGCGCGCTCTTGGTGGCCGACTAGAGTTCGCATCGTCCCGCATCCTCATGTTGCTCACGCTACTAAGGCGAGGAAAAGACGGTGCAATGTCATTTTCCCATTCGAGCTGCGGCTCGTCGTGGGATTCCTGTCGAGGAGGAGCTAAATTCAAATTACGGACAGCCGCAGTTATTTGTTCCGATATCATAGCAGCCATGCTGTCCCGATAGCTGTCCAACGACTGCGATATCAATCGTTGAATGCGTTCCTCCGTCATTGCACTCGAATCTGACGCGTCTGGAGGCTTGGCCGACACTGAATCTCTTCGAGGATTGGAACGAAATGCCTGAGAGTTGGAATTGCCCCTAGCTTGCGACCTCGTATTAATTCTTGGTTTGGGAACGGTCCCTGTATTAGGAGGCGGAGGTAATCCCTGATTCCCCTGCACACCAGATCTGCGATCGCTCGCCGCATTCCTAACCAAGGCTTGAGCACATGGTTGACGACAATTGGGACACGTTTCGTTAGAGTCCAGCCAACTGGACAAACACATCCGATGAAATTTGTGCTTACACGTAGTTTCGATAACACTCGTATCGCCACTAGTGTCATTGCAAATTGTACACAACACCATACTGTTTAATATTCCAGATAAATTCTCTGTACTGCGTCTGACAGCCATTATGAGAAATTAATTGTTATAAAGAAATGCAGAATAATGATAAAAATTTTGTAATAATCAAGACAAAAATTTTAATTGATAATTCGATAATCGTAGGATATATAGAGGACTTATCCAAGGCAGCAGCACAACAGCGTTTAGAAACATTGGTTATCGATAACAATACCGGTTCCCTTTTCGGAAACTAAAAGACTAATTTTATGTGTACTTCCAGTCAATTGAAAGAGGAACATTCCGAAAATATCCAGAATGAGCAATCTCGATTTCATTGACTTGATCAAAAAGGTTGGATGACTGCGAAATGAGGTATTTATCCGATTGGAACTCAGAATAACAATCCTACATTTCTCGCCATACCAAAATGTTGACTTAACGTGACTTGAAGAGTCATGATTCCAAAAAAAGTATATAGCACATATGTAATCGGTCTGTTTTCGATCACCATGATCGATCCAGCGAGTTCCTGATTATATATAGCTATGAACTGAAGCTACTTAAAAATGTGATGGATCACTAACGGTTCGCGGGAAGGATTCAGGAGATTGGAAAAAATCAAGGGAGAGCGGGAAAAAAATGCAAAAATACATCAGACGGATTCAGCCTGATTTTATGAGGCCTATTCGGCCCCACGTTGGGCGCCAATTATTTTGTAACGAACAGTTCATCACGGCCTCGGCCACGCACCCTGTCTACATTGGAACCGGCTGAGCTCAGGGAAATTGGGCTGGGTTTTGTGCGGGCTTTGGCTGAGGTGTTACAAAAAATAATATTAGACAGGACGGGAAATAAGAAACCACGAATTCAACGATACATTTGAAGAATATATCGGTAGGAACTATCGGCTATCGATGACCAATCGCGGAGAGCCAGATGGTATGCTCTCCTTCTTCACCCACCCAACCATGCAGAAATAGAAACATGTTCTGTTTCCACCCATTTCGCTGCTGCACTGCGTACCTTGATGCCCCTAGAAAATTAAATAATTAGCCCATCATGTCGATTATGCAAGCGATATTATATTTAAGATAGTTTCATAGCGTTCATACCATGTTTTAAAATTAATGCATAACTTAAACAATATAACTTCAATTTCAAATTAGAATTCAAAAAAGATTGGATGATTATTTATACTGATTTATTATTAGGGGTATTCCTCGTTTCTTTCCTCTGTATTTTCCTTACTTTAATTTATCTATCATTCTTCTATCTTCTCTTATTCATTTATTCATTATTCCCTCTACTCTTTGCGCTTATTTTATTCAAATTATTTCATTTAACTGGATTTTATTTTATTAGAGACAAATATTTAATTTTATTCTATTTTATGTCTTTTGACCAGTTTCGATAAAAAAAAAGAAAATGTTATCGAACGGTCTTATGTGACTTTAAATTATGAATGTGGCAAAAATGTAAATATACAAGTATTCAGTCAATATGCACTCACCAGATGATCCGTAGGGGCCCCGACGAACTCGGTCACATGTAGCTGTATGTTATTTAAAAAAAAAGAACAAGAATATCATACATATACACTTGTGCCACAGTAATGTCCCTAAACGTAATCCCTAAAATTTAAACTCTGATTGGATATATTCTCTTTTGTTTATATTTCTTTTATTTCACTTAATGACGTGAGTATGAGTGTGTGTGAATATGTATGAATGCAGAGAGGATGTGCATGAAGTTGAGATTACAGATCAAAACAGAATAATAAACAAAAGAAAGAGAAGAGCAAATCAAAAATATAAATGAAAATTAAAAAAAAAGAAAAAATAAACTTTATCAAAATTTTTTTTTTTTTTTTTTTTTTATTTAATTTTATGTATTATACATAAGTTCCTTATAATATAATAACTAAAGACTAGAGTACTAGCAACTGGGCCATCGACTCGACAACTAATTATTTACAGGTTTATATTTTATTTCGAAGGTTGCAATTCTTTAGGAAAAGTATTATTTTATTTATGTTTTGTGTTGAGGGGTTGGTTATGAGGTTGGATGGTGGAGTTTGGTTGAAAAGGTCAGATCTGATTTTATTAAATTGAGAGCACTCGTCTAGAATGTGTTTTATTGTTAGGTCTCCCCCGCATCCAGGGCAATTAGGCTTATCCTCTCCTTTGAGGATGTGTTTGTGGGTGAGATCCGTATGTCCTGTTCTGAGCCGGGTAAGGATGCTGCAGGCCCTTCGATTGCATGACGCAGGGTACCTGAGTCGGGATTTGTGGGGATTGGAGAGCTTGTACCAATGGTGGTAAGACTGCCAATCTTCCTTTTCGATGGCGTTGAGTACGTTCTCTATATTTCGCCGGATATCCAGTTGAACTCCAGGGATGACCGTGATTGTAGGTGATCGACCTGCTAATTTGGCGGCGTTGTCGGCAAGATCGTTTCCGTCTATATCCATATGCCCTGGGACCCAAAGCAGCTTTATTTTACTCCGGTTTTGGATGCAAAGGTGTCGGATTTCACACAGCAGACTGTCTTTGTTGTACAGATTTTCTACACCTTGTAGGGTGGATAGGCTGTCACTACAGATGACATGCTTTCCTTTGCGCTCGAGTGCATGTTTGATGGCTTTTAGGATGGCTACTGCTTCCGCTGCAAAAACTGAGAAGTAGTGAGGGAGTTGTCCAAAGGATATGATTGTTCCGTGCCGGTCCACAACAGCAAAAGATGTTGCCGAGTCGGACTTAGAGCCGTCGGTGTAAAGCCATCTCCAGTTTGTGTAATTTGCAGTTTCTTCTGCTAATAGCTGTTTAAACACCGACTTTGGTGTCACGGGTTTGGTGAATGAGTGCAGGGAAGTGTTGATGCTAGAGGACAGAAGGCCCCATGGTGGAGAGGGGCAGACTTTATTCCAGCGATATGGTGTTTCGATATTGTGTCGTCGGCTGAACTGTACGCACCTCCGGATAGTAGACACAACTTTATATTTTCTCCGGTGTTTTATGGCTGTCTGGAAGTCTTTAGTGAGGATTCCGTTTGTAGAACACATTAGCTTGGGTATGAGTTTGTATGTCGTTTGAGCGACCCTCGAATTTATGTCAGGTAGCCCTGCTTCCGCTAGAATGCATTTTGTAGGTGTAGTGGGAAATGCTCCAATGCTGCGCCGTACCGCTGTGTGATACGGAGGGTATATCGTTTTGATGATGGATGGGGCACACCAGCCATAGATGGGGAGACCATAATCAATTTTGGAGAGTATTAGCGCTCTTGTGGCATTAATTAGTGAGGAAGGATGGATAAAGGATCGTTTGGTTGTTAGGAATTTTATTATGTTGAGTCTTTTATCTAGATTTTTTCTCAATTCATTAAAATGTTTTTTAAATGTAAGTCGTTTGTCGATAATTAAGCCAAGAATTTTAAGAGACGTGACGAGCTCTATTTTTAGGTTATTAAATGTTAAAGTTGGATATATACAATGTTGTTTTTTACAAATATGGAGTAATTTACATTTTTCGATAGATAGGGCAGCACCAGAAGCTTTTCCCCAGATTTCAATATCAGTTAGTATTTTTTTAAATGTATTGTTAAGGGCTTTTGTATCTTGAAGTTTACTGAAAATAAGTGCATCGTCAGCATATATTGAAAGCTCTATATTCTTATGTTTAAGGATAATATTACTGAGAGATTGGAAGGCAATCGTGAACAATACAACTGAGAGAGGCGATCCTTGGGGGATGCCGTTGTGAAGAGTGTAGAATTTGGAGAGAGTGTTGTTCACTCTAACACGGATGGAACGCTTGGTCATGAAAGCCTTCACCAGGTTGAAGGTCTTGCGACCTACCCCCCACCGGGAAAGTTGATCGAGTACTGTATGCACCCCAATACGGTCGAATGCCTTTTCAAAATCAGTTGCCAAAATGGTAACGTGATTTTTGGTGGAAAGGGCATCGGACGCGTAATGGTTGAGGTGCAGAAGAGAGTCGAGCGTGCTGTGTTGTTGTTTAAAGGCTGTTTGATGGGGACTGATAAATTTATGTTTCATTATAAACCACATAAGTCGCTTGGCCAACATTTTCTCTATGGTTTTGCTCAGGCATGATAGCAACGATATAGGTCGAAAAGATGACGTCTCGTGAGTTGGCTTGTTAGGCTTTAAAATAGGTATGATAGTGGCAGATCTCCATACATGAGGATAGGCGCCCTCCTCGAACATTACGTTATACAGTTCTAACAAAGTGCTTTTTCCTTCAATTGGTAAGTGTTTGAGCATTGGGTAGGATATGCGGTCGGCACCGGGAGTTTTGCCTTTAGCATGTTGTAAAGCGAATTCAAGCTCAATGGGTGTAAAATTTGATTCGAGGTCAGATGCGTCCGAGGAAATTTTTGTAGGTGAATAAGTATGGGAAAGGAATTCATCTTTAAGAGTTTTGTATTCCTGGGAAAAGTTGTCGTCTTTTGAATAATTAGACCACATACTGCCGAAAGCATTGGCCATGTCAGCAGATGAGTAAAGCTCATTGTTTTGGTCTTTAATAGTTTTTAAAGGGGCTGGAAAGCTTCCTATCAAAACATTTATATCAGACCAGACTTTCTTCGTGGTCGAGAGAGGCGATATATTAGCGGTGTATCTTTCGAATGATTCCCGTTTGGCTAATTTGGCTTCCCTTTTAAACTGTGCGTTAGCTTTTTTGTAGGCGATAAGATTATAAATGGTTTGTGTTTGCTTATATTTGTACCAGAGATATTGCTTTTTTTTCCGTAGGGAGTGAAGTTTGGAGTTCCACCAGACAACTTTTCTGCAATTAGACATGGGTTTGGTTTTAGGTATAGCTATGTTCGCGGAGGTTATGATAGCTTTTTTTTGCTGCCGACCGATTTAGGTCGTTGGTAATACGAAAGCAGAAGTTGTCTTTACATGTGGAGTGAAAGAGTTCCCAATTTGCTTTATCTACTTTGAATTTTATGGATGCAGGGATTTTTTCCGTATTTAATTTGGTGAGAATAGTAGTCAAAATTGGAAAATGGTCGCTGCCATGTAAACTGTCGGAAATGACCCACTTGCAAGTTGGGAATAAGGATGCTGACACCATTGTTAAGTCAATGTGGGTAAAGGAACTGTGGGTGGAGTGGTGGGTGGCGGACCCATCATTAAGGATTGTGAGGTTGGATTTATTTATGACTTCTTCTATTTGGTACCCTTTCGAGTTCTGGGAAATCGAGCCCCATAGTGGGCTCCAAGCGTTAAAGTCTCCAACATATACTATAGGTTTGTGAGATAGGTCAATTATGTTGAGTAGATCATTAGCGGATATGTTCTGGTTTGGAGGTATGTACGAATTGAATATAGTAATGTTCGGTTGCGATAGAATCTCAATCCCAATAGAACAGGTGCTGCTATTTAAATAAACAGTCTTGTGGGGAATGTTGTTCCGGATAAGTATACCAACCCCCTGCTTTGCATAAAGATTGGCCGAGAGATTATAAAAATAACCAATAAATGGTTTGGGAGCGGATATTTGGGTGTAGGATTTGATATGAGTCTCCTGTAAGCATATTATATCCGGATTCAGTTCTTTTGTTAACAATATTAGCTCATGATAGTTATTGAAATAACCGTTCATGTTCCATTGTAAAATTGAGAGAGACATTGTGGGGAAAGAAAAATATATATGCTTGGTTAAACATAAAGTTGGATTGGTTAAATCAAATTAAGATTCCATCATTATTTCGTCTAAAGAGTCAAGACTTGAATTTGAAGAAGTTGGCTTGAGTTGAGGTGATGTTGTGTTATCAGTTCTTGATTTTCTATACATAATTTTTTTTATTTCTGCAATTTCAGCAGGGCAAAGGTTGAGATCGTTCAATGCATCGAATGCATCGTTATGGTGCTGCTTGTTGGGCAGCGGGGAGGAAGAGGGGAAGATACGATTTTTCGACTTTGTTTTGGTGGTCGTTGTTGGGAGTTCGCTTTTGGAGTTATTTTTATTTTGATTTGCGTTATCGCTACGGTTGTTTGCAGCAGAAGCTACAGAAGAGTAAGAAGCAGCATTCACCGGTTTAGGTGCCGTTGCTTTAAAGATTGTTTTCGCTTCTCTCATTGTGCATTTTTTGGTGGTTTTTATTTTTAGAATTTCTTTTTGTTGTTGGTACTTAGTGCATTGCCTAGAGGTAGCCGGGTGTTCTTCGGAACAATTGACACATTTAGTTTGCGTACAATCTGTTGGGGAATGCGGGGGGAGACCGCAGTTGGAGAAAAGAGGTGGGTTTTTACAATGCTTGGCGGTATGTCCAAGCATTTGTCAAGATTTACATCTCATTGGGTTCGGAATGTACTCGCGTACCTTAACAGAGTGCCAAGAAATGTCAATTTTGGATGGGAGGTTGTAAAGCTCAAAGGTAAGTAGAATGACTCCACTAGGCTTAGAAGCTCCTTCAATTGTTTTCATGAACTTGTAGATGGTCTTGACTTTTTGCGAACTAAGTTCCTCTATAATCTCTTCATCGGGGATGTCGGAAAGGTATGGAGCATAGACTGTGCCTTTAACGAGATTGAGGGCTTCGTGAAATTTGCATGTAATGTCGCAGATGCCGGGTAGTTTTGTGGTGTTTATGAATTTTTCAGCTTCAGTTTGGGCTTTAACTAACATTAGTAAGTTACCGTCTCTCAGGTTTGAGATTGACACTATGTTTTTAGAGATCATTTTAAGAGCGCGATGGACGGCGAAGCAGGAAAAATCTGAGATTTTCTTTTCACAATTTTTGGAGGCGATTACAATGTATTTTGGATTATCCACTGCAGTTGCTGGGAGGTCGGGAAATGAAAGGTCTAGTCTCTGGGGATGTCTTCGTTTTTTCATAGGGGGGCTCTCGGAAAGCGGTGCAAACCGGTTGCTCCCCAGGTTTGGTGGCCCTGGGGCCATTCTAGGGCTTTATTATTATGCAAAGTTTGTTTTATTTAAAGCCCCTTCAGACGAGCGCTTTTTCACCGACACTTTTTGTCATTTTTTGTCAAAAAGCTGTCCGTGTCGCGTAACCACACAAAATTTCAAAGCGCCGGTGAAAAACCGAAGCTCACCGATGGAAATGGAACACGTTCTATTCCATCGGTGAGCGATGGTGATCGACACGGACAGCTTTTTGACAAAAAGTGTCGGTAAAAAAGTGCTCGTCTGAAGGGGCTTTTAAAGAGTACACTTCACAGAAATCACTTTAAGTGGTGCGACGATAAGAAAAATGTTAGACCGCGTGGGTCGAGAAAAGAAGAAACTGATAAAGAACCGCTGAATGAAGACAAATACGTCTGCTCGCAACGAGAGATAGTCGAAGACTGTTTATCAAAATTAAATGATGAAATGAAAAGAAAATAATGCAAGATAAATCAAAATATTAAATCAAATTAAAAGGCTAAATTTGAAACGCCGTGGCCGCAATATTGCAGCTCAAATTTGCACAATTTATGCAAGGTATGAATGTATGTTACAATCGTGAGTGTGTGATGATTGTATGTATGTATGTGGGTTATGATTGAATGATGATGTTTGATGCAGTCGAATGTGTGTATGAATGAGTGACAATGTGTGTGTGCATAATACAATTGAATGTGTGTGACTGTGTTACAATATGTGTGTGTATAATACAATTGAATGTGTGTGAATGTGTTACAACCCTTCAGTTTCATTCATCAACGATTGTCTGGTGAATCATTAGTGAATGTGTCCCCATGCTTGGTGAATCGTTGACGATTTTGTATGAAAATCGTTGGTGAATTTAACATTGAGAGTTCATACAATCGACGAAAAGGGAACTTTCACCAGTGATTCGCTTGCGTTTCATGGGAGAGAAACCTTGGGGAACTCTGCCGAGAAATCCTCAATGATTCCCTAACGATTCTTAAGCCATTTTCGATAGGGAATCTTCCATGAATTTTGCGGAAAATTCCCCAATGATTCCCTAACGATTCTTAAGCCATTTTCGTTAGGGAATCTCCCATGAATTTTGCGGAAAATTCCCCAATGATTCCCTAACGATTCCTAAGCCATTTTCGTTAGGGAATCTTCCATGAATTTTGCGGAAAATTCCCCAATGATTCCCTAACGATTCTTAAGCCATTTTCGTTAGGGAATCTCCCATGATTTTTTCTAAAAATTCCCCAATGATTCCCTAACGATTCGTAAGCCATTTTCGTTAGGGAATCTCCCATGATTTTTTCTAAAAATTCCCCAATGATTCCCTAACGATTCCTAAGCCATTTTCGTTAGGGAATTATATAATTTTACACAATAAATTAATACATACGTATTTATAAATTTTATTTATTGTATTATATACAACGGTGGCCAAAAGTATTTTAGCCCCATTTAAAGTTAGTTTTAGTCATATTTTGAATTTAGTAAATGTAAAGTTTGGCATGAACGGAAAGGTCTTTTGAATTCCTTTTGAATGATACCAAACTTTCCTTAGCTCGAGTTAAAGTAGGGAAAGTTTGGTATCATTCAAAAGGAATTCAAAAGACCTTTCCGTTCATGCCAAACTTTACATTTACTAAATTCAAAATATGACTAAAACTAACTTTAAATGGGGCTAAAATACTTTTGGCCACCGCTGTATTATTACTACTACTACTAATTTAAATCTAATACATTTTCCTTATTTTCTAATTTTTTTATTTTGTTTGCATTGTTTTTGTTTGCACTGTTCTTTACGCAATGCAAAGCCTTCGATAGTGCTTTTTCTGCCGGCTGTGACGAGTCTACCAGTGAAATGGCTTCTGAAATAACATTTAATAAAATAATATTAATAAAATTAAATAAAATTCAAAGAACATTTAAAATATTTACCCAACAAAGCCGGGAAAAACGAGGCATACACTTTTAAAGCCTGTTTTTTTGACACACCCTCGATGTTGTGCGTTAAAATTACTTCCTCTCCAAGAACTTTTTTGATTGACTTGGAGAGATTGGCTTGGAGAAGCAATTCCTTCATTTTGGATATCTGCAAATAAAGGAAAATTAGTATATTATTGAAAAAAATGGTATTAGCTAATAAGCTTGTACTTACATAAATCTGCCTATTTTCAGGCGAAATTTTCATATCGAGGGCCATCATTTCTTCAGGCGAAGATATGGGGAAGGTAGACCCCTGAGCCTCTGTCGATTGGGCCCCTCGCTGAAGAATCTGTCTCAAATAAGCGTTTTGGGTTCCCACTTTTTCAGCGAGGAGCCCAATCTCGGCCTTCGTCTCCTTTGCCAGACTCTCTTGGGATGTTTTTAAATGCTCCCCCAACTCCTCAATATATCGTCTCAAACCGTCTATTTCGCGACGAAGCTCTGTGTATTCTAGAAAATTAAAATTGGAAATTTATTTAAAATATGACAACATTGTTCGTAATTTGTCTTAGACTATTTTTCAACTTACGTGTTCCTGAGGGATTTTCCGGTTCATCGTCTAAATAAAATTATAAGCATTACTTTATGTTTTTTTAATTTAATTAAGATACTTACGGTTAGTCGCAAAATTGAGTTTCCTCACTTTGTTTGGGGGCTGTCCATTTGATCCTGACATTCTAAAGAAATTATTGGTTAGTGGTTAGCGGTTAGTTGTTAGCGGTTAATGGTTATTAGTTATAGAATTTTATAATATGTATAATATTTTAAATCACTTAAAAACACTTTTTTTTTTTTTTTTGATTTTCGAACCAGGGTAGGTGAATCTTCAAAGATATCTAAAGAGCCGTCCCGTTAGATATGCCCGATTCGTTTAATACGCCTACGGACTAAACACCTCCACATATATATTTATTTAAAAAAATTTAAATATTTAAAAGTAGCAATACATAAAAAAAAAAACTTAGCTGTATCTATATTAAAAATGTAAAAATGGTACTAATACCAAACCCCCCTTATATGGCAGGCCTACCGCTTTCCTATGAAACTGTGAAATATTAAATCTTTCTACTTCTGTTGCCATTTTTGAATTAACTAAACATATACCTAGGGACAAAGAGTTCAAAGGCTGCTCAAAAAAACTTCTAATGTCTAAAAATCTTCTACCTAAAATAAAGATTTCTTCTAAATCTTGCTCAAAAGATTCTATCTGAATTGGGGTGTTATCTATTGTAATAAAAAAATTATCTGGCCTTCTATGACTTAGTGAAAATCCCTTTAACTTAAGCACATTTCTATCTAACTCTACTTTATCTTCTCTTCCCCCAATGTGGCTATCTTCAACTATTTTCCTATTAATTTGCTGCAATATTTGCGTGGGTTTACGGACAAATCGCTTAAGAGTTTGCAAATAATTTTCAAAGGAGTAAGAGGAGCCTGCAATCGGATCTCCGATCTGTTTAGCAGTTTCTCTTACATGCAATAAGCCGTGAACATTGTAGGACACACTGTTTTCACCAAAAACACGAGGAAAATTCTCAACAAATAGATTTAACATTTGTTGAGAAGTTTCGAGATTAGATTCTCTTTGTTTTTGGGAACACAGCAGTCTGTAGGCACAGTGGAGTAATAAAAACTCATAATACTGGTCATCAATAATTGTATCTTTAAGAGCTACAATACCAGTGTATAATAGAAATTGCCTAAACTCAGTTGCTTTCCAGTTAGGAAGCTCTAGCAATGTTCTCGGCTTTCGAGCAAACTCATTGGGGATGAATCTTTTCATTGATATTAATATTTCGGAGATCAAATCTTTATTTGGTTTTGAAATCTTACAAACCAATTTATTATTGTATAATCTATTTAAAAATTTACGCATGACACCCAATTCAATGAGATGCATGCAATCGAGTGGGACTTGAGTAACCATTAGGACTCCAAGTTTTTCAAAAGCGGACTGAACAGTTAAATACTCCTTTTTGTGGTGATTAGGGTATTTTCTAGAGCGAAAGTCTTCATCTGTTATTAATTCAGCACAGTTTGTACTAAATGTCAAAACAGAGTCTACTTTATGTGCTACCTGAAGGCACTTGCTACAGCCATGACTGGATGTATGTCCAGGTGTGCCTGTAACAAAAGCTCTTGCAGGAGCATCGCAGACAATTGCTCTAAGTTCTAAGTGAACTTTTTTATTTGTAATGGTGAGGCCATTTTTCATAATATCGGACAATTCAGAAGTAAACTTAGACAAAAATATTTCGCAGTTAAATGGCTTATTGTGACCCATAAATACTCCTATTGGTAAAATAGGGCACTTACTTATATTATTCATTCTAATTAAAATGGGCCACAATTGCGCACGCGAACTTTTAAATAACGGAAGTCCGTCAATATTAATATCAATGCTCAACACATCAGGAAGATTGGGCAAAACTGAAAGTTTATTTAATTGCTTTGACAAGCCGATATGCAAATAGGAGCCTTCTCCAACTTTAGTGATATCCGGCTTGTCAAGGCAATTAAACTTATAGAAGGGCTTTACTTTTAAATTATGGGAATTTAAAATGGAAATTAACTCTATGGCACAGTCTCGTTTTGGCTTATGTTTTAAATACCAATTTTTTAATTGAGTATTTAAATCATTGCCAACTTTTCCTTCTACTACTATTCTGTCAGTCTCTTCCTGCAATTCAACAAATTCTAATTCTTCCCCCACTGCCGCTATCTGCTCAAAATTATTATCATTTAACTCTTCTCCTACATTGGCTCTTTCCCTAAAGCTTCTGCGTACAGTCTCTAATTCCTCACGAATAGCATCTCTTTCCCTTTTAACTAACTTGTGCATTTGCCTATTACCAACCATTTTGATTTTATTGCTACCTTTAAATACTTAAATTTTTATTTTACGGTGAACAACTTTATTTTTAATTGATACAAAAAATTATACATACATATTAAAATATACATATATATATATATATATATATATTAATATAATATATAAATTTACATAAATAAATATATATATATATATATATATATATATATATATATTAATATAATATATAAATTTACATAAATAAATATATATATATATATGTATATATATATCAATGAAAAAAGAAAATATTAATAATTAAATTGTTAAAATTTAAAAATGGGAAGAAAAAAAAGAAAAATAAAACAAATATATTAATATTAAGACACTTTTAATGGCACTGTCTACTCCCATAAATCAAATTTGTAATAGAAAAAACACTAATTTCTATTTTCTTTAACAAAAATAATATAACCATTAAAAAAAGCACAATTTTTTGACCTCTACTGTGTTTTGATTTTTGGGCGAAGACACTACTATTTTTGTGAACATACACTGGCGATCATAATTATTGGCACAGCAATTATTTTTATTTATTTTGCTCCCTTCCCGTAACATATTGGCATCAATTCAACTTTTTTCCTTGATTACACAAAAAAATAGTGACTGCAAAAATTTTACTTTCAAAAATCTTTTTGCTAATATTTTTTTTTATGATTTTTTGAAAATAGCTAGTAATGACTTTTTTGTATGAAAAAGGGTTAAAATAGTCATTACTAGCTATTTTCAAAAAATCATAAAAAAAAATATTAGCAAAAAGATTTTTGAAAGTAAAATTTTTGCAGTCACTATTTTTTTGTGTAATCAAGGAAAAAAGTTGAATTGATGCCAATATGTTACGGGAAGGGAGCAAAATAAACCCTACATCTCAAAATACTTGCTGTGCCAATAATTATGATCGCCAGTGTATATATCTGCATGCATGTACATATAAAAATTTTATTGCAATTGTTGCTCATCGAGTTGGCAGCAGCTTGCACAAATAAAATAATCTTTATGAACTTACATACATATATGTATAATTGATTATCAATCACGAAATTGATAATCAATCGAAATGACATCACTTAACTTACCTGAAATTGTTTTTTCTTGCGTTTTTTTGTTTTTTCAATCACTTCTCTCCTCTTGTCAAGACTTCAAACGGGCCGTGCTCTGCTTGCTGTCAGGAATCAAATGGACTCGTAGACAAAGCGACGCGCGCCGACAATCAAAGACAAAAACAACAATTGGTCCCGTTAACCTTTTTTTTGTTGGCCCGAGCGCTTGCCACGTGCTGTTGCACATATTTTCTATCACTCTTGTTGGCAGCGGGGGCCCCGCGGGGTAAACTCGGGTTCGCCCGACTTACAATTTTAGTCGACGTCAACGTCGGCCGAAAACTTGTACGCCCGACAGAGAAAAAAGTAACAACAACAAGAAACCAACAGCCTCTGCCTGCAACGTACAATTTTGGTCGACGTCAACGTCGGCCGAAAACTTGTACGCTAGAGAGGGAAAGAAAATAGAAAAAATGAACAGCAGCAGCCTCTGCCTGCAACGTACAATTTTTGTCGACGTCAACGTCGGCCGAAAACTTGTACGCTAGAGAGGGAAAGAAACAAAAAAAAAACGAACAGCAACAGCCTCTGCCTGCGTCGCTTAAGCAGCACACGCACGACGTACATTTTTTTTGGACGTCGGCACGCAACGAAACAAGAGAAACGAACAGAAACAGACGAAAAGTAACTCTGCCTGCGTCGCTCGAGCAGCGGCCGGTCGACGCTGGCAGAACTATTAGAAAAATAACAACAAAATGTCAAAATATAACAACAACATTAAGCGACTGCCGACGAAAATGAATTTCAGTTCTGAAGGGAATCAATTGGATGTATACATGTATGTGTGAGTGTGGGTATCAAAATGCAAATTTTCCAAGTAGATTTCCAAACGCACGACAAGTGCAGGTTTTCTGATGCGAAATAAATGCGGCAAAATCTCCAAAAAAAGTTGAGCGTGCTGAGCAGAGACTCCCAATGGCTCTGTGCAGCTCCTCGCCTGGCAACGAAACGTAAGGGCGATCGTGGACTGCGGGACACTACCGCCGCTATACCCAAGTGTATGCGTTGGCAGCACCCGCACGTTCCTTACGATGAATTCCCGTTCAGGTGTTTGGTGATGTTATCATCCACGGCACAATAGATGTGGCCAACCAGAATTTTCGCCTGTGAGAAAAAAAACACAACACGTTGATCGAGTGAGGTTAGAGACGAACTCCTGTACACTCACTTGATTTGGTAGTAGAAACAGGCTCGATGAGGTAATCGAGTTGTCCACCAGTGGCACTGCACTTATTTAGTTGTTTTGTCGTCACTTTCCGTATTTTTATTGCCAATTATAAATTTTCTCACTCCGCTTAGAATTTTCTCGCTTCGCTATTCTTATGACAATTGCAGCATGGCCGCTCAGCGGTGGACGAATTTCGATTGTTCTCGTTGTGAAAACTATCGGTTCATCGCGAACTGAGCGGAACAAGGTAGCGGCGCCATGCTCATGGTGCAAAAGAACTACTTTTAGTTCTTTCGATAAATGAAAAGTATTCCATCGTGGGAATAATTATTATATAAAAAAAATGATTTCTCCTGCACCTTCACAAAAGTAAAAATTCTAATAATAAAATAATTAACAGTAATATTCTTTAAATATAGAGCCTTGTACTACATAACAATGTATAATTATGAAATAACGAATCCCTTTAATTGTCTATTTCTTTAGGCGAAAGAAATAAAAATTAAAATGATTGTTATGTTTAACAAAGTTCTAAATTAAAAATTTAAAACTGGTACTTAATAATTTTGTTTATCAATAAGAAATTTAAAAAATTCTGTTTACTTATTTAAAATTAAAGTTTTCTTTTCCATGTTACAGAAGTTTCCATTATAAATGAAATTTGTTTTTGTTGCCTTCACATTGCCAAATAAAAGAAATATATATTCATATTCTTTGTATTTTTAATGGGGAGCTTAAGATGTAATTTTGATTTGCTTTTTAATTAATGCAGAAAAAAAACAACGGTTCGGTGCATACAAACACACATACACCGAGATTTATTTCTGCTTGAAGTTAAAAACATATATAATAAATTCAATTTAATATGCTATAATTTTTTAATTGTACCCTTAAATTGCAGCAAAAAATGTGTTAAATTTAAGTCTCCAAATTATATGGGTTTTTAAATTCTCACCATTGCAACAATGCATTGTTTGCTTTTAATTTACCTTTATGGACAGTTAAAAAATATTAATAATTTAAAAAATATACACATAAATTGGAATTGAAACATATTCTTATTAAGAGGACATTTAAAGGACATAGTCCTCGAAAACTGCGTTATACTAAGGGTTCGAGAAATAATCGTATTTAATGTTCTTACTTCTTTTAGGTTTCTTTTAAGGACAGTCCTCGAAAAGCTCATAAGATACTATAACTGTATGAACCTTTCCATAAAATGGAATTGGAACATATTCGCTTTTATAGAGAGCATTTAAGGGACTGCGTCCCCAAAAACAACGTTATATTAAGGGTCCCAAAAATAATCCTTTCTTAGGAATGCTGGTCCTCAAAATGATCGTTGTAAATAATTACGCAAGTCAAGTGGCAACGCCACACTTTTGTCCCCGCAATTATCATATAAATTCAAGTTGGAAATTCATCACATTATGGAATGTATATTCCGGAGACCCGGTTCCTGAAATCTCCGTTATAGATAAGGTCCTAAAAATAGTCTTTCAATAAATAAAATGCTATATCCTTCGATCCGTAACTGATATCGTTTAAAAATTTCTGGAGGACACTATTTAAGGCATAATGAACAGACATTTTAGTAAAAATTTTAAATCGAAGTGGGCCCCAAAATTGTCGCTGTGAATATAAATATATATATTCAAAAATTAAAATAATAATAACATATTTATATATTTATAGAATATCACCAACATACAATTCTCCCTATAATGCTGTCAATGATCGCGAAGACAACCACAACGCCGCCCCCGCCCCCGCGCCAACCTTAGCGCCAACTTTAGCGCTAACTTTAGCGCTAGCGCCAGCTCCAGCGCCCCGCCCCGCGCAACGCGCCAACGCCCCAAGCCTTATCTCTCAAAGCCAAAACAGCTACTGCAACTGCCTTATCACCTGACCCTCAATAACCCCGAGGCTAAACGCAGGCCGTCTTATCACCCAGTATACACGCCCCTTCCACCCTGAACTTTACACTAACCCCCGACAGCCTACAAACCGCAATCTGAATCAGGAACCCCCCTCCAGATTAGTTTCAAATCAAAACACCCCCCTACAGCCTACAAACTTAAATCTGCTTAAGGACCCCCCTCCCGGTTAGTTTCCATACAAAATATACAATCTCATACCCCCCCCCAGCCTAAAAGCCAAAAAAAAATGATCACGAAATCCCCTCCCGATTAGTTTCCATACAAAATTTGTAATCTCAACCCCCCTCGCCAACAAAAATCGAATCATTTTTGTGTTCCAGAACATACATAACCCACCTACTAAAGTGTTTTAGAAAAATTTCATCGAACCCCCCTTCAAGGCTTATGATCAAAAACTACGAAATTTGAAAACTCCCATAAATTCGCAGAAACTCAACCGATTTACATGCGGAATGTCCTTTTGATCATAATTTGGCCTCAATATTAATAAATCGACTCAACAATATTAGTTTTGTAAAAAAAGTGTTTTTGAAAAATTTCATCGAACCCCCCTTCATGGCTTATGATGAAAAACTACGAAATTTGAAAACCCCCATAAGTTCGCAGAAACTCAACCGATTTACATGCGGAATGTCTTTTTGATCATAATTTTGCGTCAATATTAATAAATTGACTCAACAATATTAGTTTTGTAAAAAAAGTGTTATTGAAAAATTTCATCGAACCCCTCTTCATGGCTTATGATCAAAAACTACGAAATTTTAAAACTCCCATAAGTTCGCAGAAACTCCACCGATTTACATGCGGAATGTCTTTTTGATCATAATTTTGCGTCAATATTAATAAATTGACTCAACAATATTAGTTTTGTAAAAATAGTGTTTTTGAAAAATTTCATCGAACCCCCCTTCATAGCTTATGATCAAAAACTACGAAATTTGAAAACCCCCATAAGTTCGCAGAAACTCAACCGATTTACATGCGGAATGTCTTTTTGATCATAATTTTGCGTCAATATTAATAAGTTGACTCAACAATATTAGTTTTGTAAAAAAAAGTGTTTTTGAAAAATTTCATCGAACCCCTCTTCATGGCTTATGATCAAAAACTACGAAATTTTAAAACTCCCATAAGTTCGCAGAAACTCAACCGTTTACATGCGGAATGTCTTTTTGATCATAATTTGGCCTCAATATTAATAAATTGACTCAACAATATTAGTTTTGTAAAAAAAGTGTTTTTGAAAAATTTCATCGAACCCCCCTTCATGGCTTATGATCAAAACCTACGAAATTTGAAAACTACCATAAGTTCGCAGAAACTCAACCGATTTACATGCGGAATGTCTTTTTGATCATAATTTGGCCTTAATATTAATAAATTGTCTCAACAATATTAGTTTTGTTAAAAGAGTGTTTTTGAAAAATTTCATCGAACCCCCCTTCATGGCTAATGATCAAAAACTTCGAAATTTGAAAACTCCCATAAGTTCGCAGAAACTCAACAGATTAACATGCGGAATGTCTTTTTGTTCATAATTTGGCCTCAATATTAATAAATTGACTCAACAATATTAGTTTTGTAAAAAAAATGTTTTTGAAAAATTTCATCGAACCCCCCTTCATGGCTTATGATCAAAAACTACGAAATTTGAAAGCTACCATAATGCGGAATGTCTTTTTGCTCATAATTTTGCGTCAATATTAATAAATTGACTCAACAATATTAGTTTTGTAAAAAAAGTGTTTTTGAAAAATTTCATCGAACCCCCCTTCATGGCTTATGATCAAAAACTACGAAATTTGAAAACTACCATAAGTTCGCAGAAACTCAACAGATTAACATGCGGAATGTCTTTTTGTTCATAATTTGGCCTCAATATTAATAAATTGACTCAACAATATTAGTTTTGTAAAAAAAATGTTTTTGAAAAATTTCATCGAACCCCCCTTCATGGCTTATGATCAAAAACTACGAAATTTGAAAGCTACCATAATGCGGAATGTCTTTTTGCTCATAATTTTGCGTCAATATTAATAAATTGACTCAACAATATTAGTTTTGTAAAAAAAGTGTTTTTGAAAAATTTCATCGAACCCCCCTTCATGGCTTATGATCAAAAACTACGAAATTTGAAAACTACCATAAGTTCGCAGAAACTCAACAGATTAACATGCGGAATGTCTTTTTGTTCATAATTTGGCCTCAATATTAATAAATTGACTCAACAATATTAGTTTTGTAAAAAAAATGTTTTTGAAAAATTTCATCGAACCCCCCTTCATGGCTTATGATCAAAAACTACGAAATTTGAAAGCTACCATAATGCGGAATGTCTTTTTGCTCATAATTTTGCGTCAATATTAATAAATTGACTCAACAATATTAGTTTTGTAAAAAAAGTGTTTTTGAAAAATTTCATCGAACCCCCCTTCATGGCTTATGATCAAAAACTACGAAATTTGAAAACTACCATAAGTTCGCAGAAACTCAACAGATTAACATGCGGAATGTCTTTTTGTTCATAATTTGGCCTCAATATTAATAAATTGACTCAACAATATTAGTTTTGTAAAAAAAATGTTTTTGAAAAATTTCATCGAACCCCCCTTCATGGCTTATGATCAAAAACTACGAAATTTGAAAGCTACCATAATGCGGAATGTCTTTTTGCTCATAATTTTGCGTCAATATTAATAAATTGACTCAACAATATTAGTTTTGTAAAAAAAGTGTTTTTGAAAAATTTCATCGAACCCCCCTTCATGGCTTATGATCAAAAACTACGAAATTTGAAAACTACCATAAGTTCGCAGAAACTCAACAGATTAACATGCGGAATGTCTTTTTGTTCATAATTTGGCCTCAATATTAATAAATTGACTCAACAATATTAGTTTTGTAAAAAAAATGTTTTTGAAAAATTTCATCGAACCCCCCTTCATGGCTTATGATCAAAAACTACGAAATTTGAAAGCTACCATAATGCGGAATGTCTTTTTGCTCATAATTTTGCGTCAATATTAATAAATTGACTCAACAATATTAGTTTTGTAAAAAAAGTGTTTTTGAAAAATTTCATCGAACCCCCCTTTGTAAAAAAAGTGTTTTTAAAAAATTTCATCGAACCCCCCTTCATGGCTTATGATCAAAAACTACGAAATTTGAAAACCCCCATAAGTTCGCAGAAACTCAACCGATATACATGCGGAATGTCTTTTTGATCATAATTTTGCGTCAATATTAATAAATTGACTCAACAATATTAGTTTTGTAAAAAAAATGTTTTTGAAAATTTTCATCGAACCCCTCTTCATGGCTTATGATCAAAAACTACAAAATTTTAAAACTCCCATAAGTTCGCAGAAACTCAAACGTTTACATGCGGAATGTCTTTTTGATCATAATTTGGCCTCAATATTAATAAATTGACTCAACAATATAAGTTTTGTAAAAAAAGTGTTTTTATAAAATTTCATCGAACCCCCCTTCATGGCTTATGATCAAAAACTACGAAATTTGAAAACTACCATAAGTTCGCAGAAACTCAACCGATTTACATGCGGAATGCCTTTTTGTTCATAATTTGGCCTCAATATTAATAAATTGACTCAACAATATTAGTTTTGTAAAAAAAATGTTTTTGAAAAATTTCATCGAACCCCCCTTCATGGCTTATGATCAAAAACTACGAAATTTGAAAGCTACCATAATGCGGAATGTCTTTTTGCTCATAATTTTGCGTCAATATTAATAAATTGACTCAACAATATTAGTTTTGTAAAAAAAGTGTTTTTGAAAAATTTCATCGAACCCCCCTTCATGGCTTATGATCAAAAACTACGAAATTTGAAAACTACCATAATTGGCAGAAACTCAACCGATTTACATGCGGAATGTCTTTTTGATCATAATTTGGCCTCAATATTAATAAATTGACTCAACAATATTAGTTTTGTAAAAAAAGTGTTTTTTAAAAATTTCATCGAACCCCCCTCCATGGCTTATGATCAAATACTCCTAAATTTGAAAACTCCCATAAGTTCGCAGAAACTCAAAAGATTAACATGCGGAATGTCTTTTTGTTCATAATTTGGCCTCAATATTAATAAATTGACTCAACAATGTTAGTTTTGTAAAAAAAATGTTTTTGAAAAATTTCATCGAACCCCCCTTCATGGCTTATGATCAAAAACTACGAAATTTGAAAGCTACCACAATGCGGAATGTCTTTTTGTTCATAATTTTGCGTCAATATTAATAAATTGACTCAACAATATTAGTTTTGTAAAAAAGTGTTTTTGAAAAATTTCATTGACCCCCCTTCATGGCTTATGATCAAAAACTACGAAATTTGAAAACCCCCATAAGTTCGCAGAAACTCAACCGATTAACATGCGGAATGTATTTTTGTTCATAATTTTGCGTCAATATTAATAAAATGACTCAACAATATTAGTTTTGTAAAAAAAGTGTTTTTTAAAAATTTCATAGAACCCCCCTTCATGGCTTATGATCAAAAACTACGAAATTTGAAAACTCCCATAAGTTCGCAGAAACTCAACCGATTTACATGCGGAATGTCTTTTTGATCAGAATTTGGCCTCAATATTAATAAATTGACGCAACAATATGAGTTTTGTAAAAAAAGTGTTTTTGAAAAATTTCATCGAACCCCCTTCATGGCTTATAATCAAAAACTACGAAATTTGAAAACTGCCATAAGTTCGCAGAAACTCGACCGATTTACATGCGGAATGTCTTTTTGATCATAATTTTGCCTCAATATTAATAAATTGACTCAAGAATATTAGTTTTGTAAAAAAGTGTTTTTGAAAAATTTCATCGAACCCCCCTTCATGGCTTATGATCAAAAACTATGAAATTTGAAAACTCCCATAAGTTCGCAGAAACTCAACAGATTAACATGCGGAATGTCTTTTTGTTCATAATTTGGCCTCAATATTAATAAATTGACTCAACAATATTAGTTTTGTAAAAAAAATGTTTTTGAAAAATTTCATCGAACCCCCCTTCATGGCTTATGATCAAAAACTACGAAATTTGAAAGCTACCATAATGCGGAATGTCTTTTTGCTCATAATTTTGCGTCAATATTAATAAATTGACTCAACAATATTAGTTTTGTAAAAAAAGTGTTTTTGAAAAATTTCATCGAACCCCCCTTCATGGCTTATGATCAAAAACTACGAAATTTGAAAACTACCATAAGTTCGCAGAAACTCAACAGATTAACATGCGGAATGTCTTTTTGTTCATAATTTGGCCTCAATATTAATAAATTTACTCAACAATATTAGTTTTGTAAAAAAAATGTTTTTGAAAAATTTCATCGAACCCCCCTTCATGGCTTATGATCAAAAACTACGAAATTTGAAAGCTACCATAATGCGGAATGTCTTTTTGCTCATAATTTTGCGTCAATATTAATAAATTGACTCAACAATATTAGTTTTGTAAAAAAAGTGTTTTTGAAAAATTTCATCGAACCCCCCTTTGTAAAAAAAGTGTTTTTAAAAAATTTCATCGAACCCCCCTTCATGGCTTATGATCAAAAACTGCGAAATTTGAAAACCCCCATAAGTTCGCAGAAACTCAACCGATATACATGCGGAATGTCTTTTTGATCATAATTTTGCGTCAATATTAATAAATTGACTCAACAATATTAGTTTTGTAAAAAAAATGTTTTTGAAAATTTTCATCGAACCCCTCTTCATGGCTTATGATCAAAAACTACAAAATTTTAAAACTCCCATAAGTTCGCAGAAACTCAAACGTTTACATGCGGAATGTCTTTTTGATCATAATTTGGCCTCAATATTAATAAATTGACTCAACAATATAAGTTTTGTAAAAAAAGTGTTTTTACAAAATTTCATCGAACCCCCCTTCATGGCTTATGATCAAAAACTACGAAATTTGAAAACTACCATAATTTGGCAGAAACTCAACCGATTTACATGCGGAATGTCTTTTTGATCATAATTTGGCCTCAATATTAATAAATTGACTCAACAATATTAGTTTTGTAAAAAAAGTGTTTTTTAAAAATTTCATCGAACCCCCCTCCATGGCTTATGATCAAATACTCCTAAATTTGAAAACTCCCATAAGTTCGCAGAAACTCAAAAGATTAACATGCGGAATGTCTTTTTGTTCATAATTTGGCCTCAATATTAATAAATTGACTCAACAATGTTAGTTTTGTAAAAAAAATGTTTTTGAAAAATTTCATCGAACCCCCCTTCATGGCTTATGATCAAAAACTACGAAATTTGAAAGCTACCACAATGCGGAATGTCTTTTTGTTCATAATTTTGCGTCAATATTAATAAATTGATTCAACAATATTAGTTTTGTAAAAAAGTGTTTTTGAAAAATTTCATTGACCCCCCTTCATGGCTTATGATCAAAAACTACGAAATTTGAAAACCCCCATAAGTTCGCAGAAACTCAACCGATTAACATGCGGAATGTATTTTTGTTCATAATTTTGCGTCAATATTAATAAAATGACTCAACAATATTAGTTTTGTAAAAAAAGTGTTTTTTAAAAATTTCATAGAACCCCCCTTCATGGCTTATGATCAAAAACTACGAAATTTGAAAACTCCCATAAGTTCGCAGAAACTCAACCGATTTACATGCGGAATGTCTTTTTGATCAGAATTTGGCCTCAATATTAATAAATTGACGCAACAATATGAGTTTTGTAAAAAAAGTGTTTTTGAAAAATTTCATCGAACCCCCTTCATGGCTTATGATCAAAAACTACGAAATTTGAAAACTGCCATAAGTTCGCAGAAACTCGACCGATTTACATGCGGAATGTCTTTTTGATCATAATTTTGCCTCAATATTAATAAATTGACTCAAGAATATTAGTTTTGTAAAAAAGTGTTTTTGAAAAATTTCATAGAACCCCCCTTCATGGCTTATGATCAAAAACTACGAAATTTGAAAACTCCCATAAGTTCGCAGAAACTCAACCGATTTACATGCGGAATGTCTTTTTGATCAGAATTTGGCCTCAATATTAATAAATTGACGCAACAATATGAGTTTTGTAAAAAAAGTGTTTTTGAAAAATTTCATCGAACCCCCTTCATGGCTTATGATCAAAAACTACGAAATTTGAAAACTGCCATAAGTTCGCAGAAACTCGACCGATTTACATGCGGAATGTCTTTTTGATCATAATTTTGCCTCAATATTAATAAATTGACTCAACAATATTAGTTTTGTAAAAAAAGTGTTTTTGAAAAATTTCATCGAACCCCCCTTTGTAAAAAAAGTGTTTTTGAAAAATTTCATCGAACCCCCCTTCATGGCTTATGATCAAAAACTACGAAATTTGAAAACCCCCATAAGTTCGCAGAAACTCAACCGATTTACATGCGGAATGTCTTTTTGATCATAATTTTGCGTCAATATTCATAAATTGACTCAACAATATTAGTTTTGTAAAAAAAGTGTTTTTGAAAATTTTCATCGAACCCCTCTTCATGGCTTATGATCAAAAACTACAAAATTTTAAAACTCCCATAAGTTCGCAGAAACTCAAACGTTTACATGCGGAATGTCTTTTTGATTATAATTTGGCCTCAATATTAATAAATTGACTCAACAATATAAGTTTTGTAAAAAAAGTGTTTTTATAAAATTTCATCGAACCCCCCTTCATGGCTTATGATCAAAAACTACGAAATTTGAAAACTACCATAAGTTCGCAGTAACTCAACCGATTTACATGCGGAATGCCTTTTTGTTCATAATTTGGCCTCAATATTAATAAATTGACTCAACAATATTAGTTTTGTAAAAAAAATGTTTTTGAAAAATTTCATCGAACCCCCCTTCATGGCTTATGATCAAAAACTACGAAATTTGAAAGCTACCATAATGCGGAATGTCTTTTTGCTCATAATTTTGCGTCAATATTAATAAATTGAGTCAACAATATTAGTTTTGTAAAAAAAGTGTTTTTTAAAAATTTCATCGAACCCCCCTCCATGGCTTATGATCACATACTCCTAAATTTGAAAACTCCCATAAGTTCGCAGAAACTCAAAAGATTTACATGCGGAATGTCTTTTTGTTCATAATTTGGCCTCAATATTAATAAATTGACTCAACAATGTTAGTTTTGTAAAAAAAATGTTTTTGAAAAATTTCATCGAACCCCCCTTCATGGCTTATGATCAAAAACTACGAAATTTGAAAGCTACCACAATGCGGAATGTCTTTTTGTTCATAATTTTGCGTCAATATTAATAAATTGACTCAACAATATTAGTTTTGTAAAAAAGTGTTTTTGAAAAATTTCATTGAACCCCCCTTAATGGCTTATGATCAAAAACTACGAAATTTGAAAACCCCCATAAGTTCGCAGAAACTCAACCGATTAATATGCGGATAGTATTTTTGTTCATAATTTTGCGTCAATATTAATAAAATGACTCAACAATATTAGTTTTGTAAAAAAAGTGTTTTTGAAAAATTTCATAGAACCCCCCTCCATGGCTTATGATCAAAAACTACGAAATTTGAAAACTCCCATAAGCTCGCAGAAACTCAACCGATTAACATGCGGAATGTATTTTTGATCAGAATTTGGCCTCAATATTAATAAATTGACGCAACAATATGAGTTTTGTAAAAAAAGTGTTTTTGAAAAATTTCATCGAACCCCCTTCATGGCTTATGATCAAAAACTACGAAATTTGAAAACTGCCATAAGTTCGCAGAAACTCGACCGATTTACATGCGGAATGTCTTTTTGATCATAATTTTGCCTCAATATTAATAAATTGACTCAAGAATAATAGTTTTGTAAAAAAGTGTTTTTGAAAAATTTCATCGAACTCCCCTTCATGGCTTATGATCAAAAACTACGAAATTTGAAAACCCCCATAAGTTCGCAGAAACTCAACCGATTAACATGCGGAATGTATTTTTGTTCATAATTTTGCGTCAATATTAATAAAATGACTCAACAATATTAGTTTTGTAAAAAAAGTGTTTTTTAAAAATTTCATAGAACCCCCCTTCATGGCTTATGATCAAAAACTACGAAATTTGAAAACTCCCATAAGTTCGCAGAAACTCAACCGATTTACATGCGGAATGTCTTTTTGATCAGAATTTGGCCTCAATATTAATAAATTGACGCAACAATATGAGTTTTGTAAAAAAAGTGTTTTTGAAAAATTTCATCGAACCCCCTTCATGGCTTATGATCAAAAACTACGAAATTTGAAAACTGCCATAAGTTCGCAGAAACTCGACCGATTTACATGCGGAATGTCTTTTTGATCATAATTTTGCCTCAATATTAATAAATTGACTCAAGAATATTAGTTTTGTAAAAAAGTGTTTTTGAAAAATTTCATCGAACCCCCCTTCATGGCTTATGATCAAAAACTACGAAATTTGAAAGCTACCATAATGCGGAATGTCTTTTTGCTCATAATTTTGCGTCAATATTAATAAATTGACTCAACAATATTAGTTTTGTAAAAAAAGTGTTTTTGAAAAATTTCATCGAACCCCCCTTTGTAAAAAAAGTGTTTTTGAAAAATTTCATCGAACCCCCCTTCATGGCTTATGATCAAAAACTACGAAATTTGAAAACCCCCATAAGTTCGCAGAAACTCAACCGATTTACATGCGGAATGTCTTTTTGATCATAATTTTGCGTCAATATTCATAAATTGACTCAACAATATTAGTTTTGTAAAAAAAGTGTTTTTGAAAATTTTCATCGAACCCCTCTTCATGGCTTATGATCAAAAACTACAAAATTTTAAAACTCCCATAAGTTCGCAGAAACTCAAACGTTTACATGCGGAATGTCTTTTTGATTATAATTTGGCCTCAATATTAATAAATTGACTCAACAATATAAGTTTTGTAAAAAAAGTGTTTTTATAAAATTTCATCGAACCCCCCTTCATGGCTTATGATCAAAAACTACGAAATTTGAAAACTACCATAAGTTCGCAGTAACTCAACCGATTTACATGCGGAATGCCTTTTTGTTCATAATTTGGCCTCAATATTAATAAATTGACTCAACAATATTAGTTTTGTAAAAAAAATGTTTTTGAAAAATTTCATCGAACCCCCCTTCATGGCTTATGATCAAAAACTACGAAATTTGAAAGCTACCATAATGCGGAATGTCTTTTTGCTCATAATTTTGCGTCAATATTAATAAATTGAGTCAACAATATTAGTTTTGTAAAAAAAGTGTTTTTTAAAAATTTCATCGAACCCCCCTCCATGGCTTATGATCACATACTCCTAAATTTGAAAACTCCCATAAGTTCGCAGAAACTCAAAAGATTTACATGCGGAATGTCTTTTTGTTCATAATTTGGCCTCAATATTAATAAATTGACTCAACAATGTTAGTTTTGTAAAAAAAATGTTTTTGAAAAATTTCATCGAACCCCCCTTCATGGCTTATGATCAAAAACTACGAAATTTGAAAGCTACCACAATGCGGAATGTCTTTTTGTTCATAATTTTGCGTCAATATTAATAAATTGACTCAACAATATTAGTTTTGTAAAAAAGTGTTTTTGAAAAATTTCATTGAACCCCCCTTAATGGCTTATGATCAAAAACTACGAAATTTGAAAACCCCCATAAGTTCGCAGAAACTCAACCGATTAATATGCGGATAGTATTTTTGTTCATAATTTTGCGTCAATATTAATAAAATGACTCAACAATATTAGTTTTGTAAAAAAAGTGTTTTTGAAAAATTTCATAGAACCCCCCTTCATGGCTTATGATCAAAAACTACGAAATTTGAAAACTCCCATAAGCTCGCAGAAACTCAACCGATTAACATGCGGAATGTATTTTTGATCAGAATTTGGCCTCAATATTAATAAATTGACGCAACAATATGAGTTTTGTAAAAAAAGTGTTTTTGAAAAATTTCATCGAACCCCCTTCATGGCTTATGATCAAAAACTACGAAATTTGAAAACTGCCATAAGTTCGCAGAAACTCGACCGATTTACATGCGGAATGTCTTTTTGATCATAATTTTGCCTCAATATTAATAAATTGACTCAAGAATAATAGTTTTGTAAAAAAGTGTTTTTGAAAAATTTCATCGAACTCCCCTTCATGGCTTATGATCAAAAAGTACGAAATTTAAAAAACCCCCATAAGTTCGCAGAATCTCAACCGATTCACATGCGGAATGTCTTTTTGATCATAATTTTGCGTCAATATTAATAATTTGACTCAACAATATTAGTTTTGTAAAAAAAGTGTTTTTGAAAAATTTCATCGAACCCCCCTTCATGGCATATGATCAAAAACTACGAAATTTGAAAACCCCCATAAGTTCGCAGAAACTCAACCGATTAACATGCGGAATGTATTTTTGTTCATAATTTTGCGTCAATATTAATAAATTGACTCAACAATATTAGTTTTGTAAAAAAAGGTGTTTTTGAAAAATTTCATAGAACCCCCCTTCATGGCTTATGATCAAAAACTACGAAATTTGAAAACCCCCATAAGTTCGCAGAAACTCAACCGATTTACATGCGGAATGTCTTTTTGATCATAATTTGGCCTTAATATTAATAAATTGACTTAACAATATTAGTTTTGTAAAAAAGTGTTTTTGAAAAATTTCATTGAACCCCCCTTCATGGCTTATGATCAAAAACTACGAAATTTGAAAACCCCCATAAGTTCGCAGAAACTCAACCGATTAACATGCGGAATGTATTTTTGTTCATAATTTTGCGTCAATATTAATAAATTGACTCAACAATATTAGTTTTGTAAAAAAAGTGTTTTTGAAAAATTTCATAGAACCCCCCTTCATGGCTTATGATCAAAAACTACGAAATTTGAAAACTCCCATAAGTTCGCAGAAACTCAACCGGTTTACATGCGGAATGCCTTTTTGATCAGAATTTGGCCTCAATATTAATAAATTGACGCAATAATATTAGTTTTGTAAAAAAAGTGTTTTTGAAAAATTTCATAGAACCCCCCTTCATGGCTTATGATCAAAAACTACGAAATTTGAAAACCCCCATAAGATCGCAGAAACTCAACCGATTTACATGCGGAATGTCTTTTTGATCAGAATTTGGCCTCAATATTAATAAATTGACGCAACAATATTAGTTTTGTAAAAAAGTGTTTTTGAAAAATTTCATCGAACCCCCCTTCATGGCTTATGATCAAAAACTACGAAATTTGAAAACCCACATAAGGTCGCAGAAACTCAACCGATTAACATGCGGAATGTCTTTTTGTTCATAATTTTTCGTCAATATTAATAAACTGACTCAACAATATTAGTTTTGCAAAAAAAGTGTTTTTGAAAAATTTCATCGAACCCCCCTTCATGGCTTATGATCAAAAACTACGAAATTTGAAAACCCCCATAAGTTCGCAGAAACTCAACTAATTTACATGCGGAATGTCTTTTTGATCATAATTTTACCTCAATATTAATAAATTGACTCAACAATATTAGTTTTGTAAAAAAAGTGTTTTTGAAAAATTTTATCGAACCTCCCTTCATGGCTTATGATCAAAAACTACAAATTTGAAAACTACCATAACTTCGCAGAAACTTAACCGATTTACATGCGGAATGTCGTTTTGATCATAATTTTGCGTCAATATTAATAAATTGATTCAACAATATTAGTTTTGTAAAAAAGTGTTTTTGAAAAATTTCATCGAACCCCCCTTCATGGCTTATGATCAAAAACTATGAAATTTGAAAACCCCCATAAGTTCGCAGAAACTCAACCGATTTACATGCGGAATGTCTTTTTGATCATAATTTGGCTTCAATATTAATAAATTGACTTAACAATATTAGTTTTGTAAAAAAGTGTTTTTGAAAAATTTCATTGAACCCCCCTTCATGGCTTATGATCAAAAACTACGAAATTTGAAAACTCCCATAAGTTCGCAGAAACTCAACCGATTAACATGCGGAATGTCTTTTTGCTCATAAATTTGCGTCAATATTAATAAATCGACTCAACAATATTAGTTTTGTAAAAAAAGTGTTTTTGAAAAACTTCATCGAACCCCCCTTCATGGCTTATAATCAAAAACTACGAAATTTGAAAACTCCCAATGAAAACTCAACCGATTAACATGCGGAATGTCCTTTTGATCATAATTTGGCCTCAATATTAATAAATCGACTCAACAATATTAGTTTTGTAAAAAAAGTGTTTTTGAAAAATTTCATCGAACCCCCCTTCATGGCTTATGATCAAAAACTACGAAATTTGAAAACCCCCATAAGTTCGCAGAAACTCAACCGATTTACATGCGGAATGTCTTTTTGATCATAATTTTGCGTCAATATTAATAAATTGACTCAACAATATTAGTTTTGTAAAAAAAGTGTTTTTGAAAAATTTCATCGAACCCCCCTTCATAGCTTATGATCAAAACCTACGAAATTGGAAAACCCCCATAAGTTCGCAGAAACTCAACCGATTTACATGCGGAATGTCTTTTTGATCATAATTTTGCGTCAATATTAATAAATTGACTCAACAATATTAGTTTTGTAAAAAAAGTGTTTTTGAAAAATTTCATCGAACCCCCCTTCATGGCTTATGATCAAAATCTACGAAATTTGAAAACTCCCAATGAAAACTCAACCGATTTACATGCGGAATGTCCTTTTGATCATAATTTGGCCTCAATATTAATAAATCGACTCAACAATATTAGTTTTGTAAAAAAAAGTGTTTTTGAAAAATTTCATCGATCCCCCTTCATGGCTTATGATCAAAAACTACGAAATTTGAAAACTACCATGAGTTCGCAGAAACTCAACTGATTTACATGCGGAATGTCTTTTTGATCATAATTTTGCGTCAATATTAATTAATTGACTTAATAATATTAGTTTTGTAAAAAAAGTGTTTTTGAAAAATTTTATCGATCCCCCCTTCATGGCTTATGATCAAAAACTACGAAATTTGAAAACCCCCATAAGTTCGCAGAAACTCAACCGATTTACATGCGGAATGTCTTTTTGATCATAATTTTGCGTCAATATTAATAAATTGACTCAACAATATTAGTTTTGTAAAAAAAGTGTTTTTGAAAAATTTCATCGAACCCCCCTTCATAGCTTATGATCAAAACCTACGAAATTTGAAAACCCCCATAAGTTCGCAGAAACTCAACCGATTTACATGCGGAATGTCTTTTTGATCATAATTTTGCGTCAATATTAATAAATTGACTCAACAATATTAGTTTTGTAAAAAAAGTGTTTTTGAAAAATTTCATCGAACCCCCCTTCATGGCTTATGATCAAAATCTACGAAATTTGAAAACTCCCAATGAAAGCTCAACCGATTTACATGCGGAATGTCCTTTTGATCATAATTTGGCCTCAATATTAATAAATCGACTCAACAATATTAGTTATGTAAAAAAAAGGGTTTTTGAAAAATTTCATCGATCCCCCTTCATGGCTTATGATCAAAAACTACGAAATTTGAAAACTACCATGAGTTCGCAGAAACTCAACTGATTTACATGCGGAATGTCTTTTTGATCATAATTTTGCGTCAATATTAATTAATTGACTTAACAATATTAGTTTTGTAAAAAAAGTGTTTTTGAAAATATTAATCGAACCCCCCTTCATGGCTTATGATCAAAAACTACGAAATTTGAAAACCCCCATAAGTTCGCAGAAACTCAACCGATTTACATGCGGAATGTCCTTTTGATCATAATTTGGCCTCAATATTAATAAATCGACTCAACAATATTAGTTTTGTAAAAAAAGAGTTTTTGAAAAATTTCATCGAGCCCCCCTTCATGGCTTATGATCAAAAACTACGAAATTTGAAAACCCCCATAAGTTCGCAGAAACTCAACCGATTAAATGCGGAATGTCTTTTTGATCATAATTTTGCGTCAATATTAATAAATTGACTCAACAATATTAGTTTTGTAAAAAAAGTGTTTTTGAAAATTTCATTTCATTTCATGGCTTATGATCAAAAACTACGAAAATTGAAAACCCCCATAAGTTCGCAGAAACTCAACCGATTTACATGCGGAATGTCCTTTTGATCATAATTTGGCCTCAATATTAATAAATCGACTCAACAATATTAGTTTTGTAAAAAAAGAGTTTTTGAAAAATTTCATCGAGCCCCCCTTCATGGCTTATGATCAAAAGCTACGAAATTTGAAAACTCCCATAAGTTCGCAGAAACTCAACCGATTTACATGCGGAATGTCTTTTTGATCATAATTTTGCGTCAATATTAATAAATTGACTCAACAATATTAGTTTTGTAAAAAAAGTGTTTTTGAAAAATTTCATCGAACCCCCCTTATGATCAAAAACTACGAATTTTAAAAACTTCCAATGAAAACTCAACCGATTTATATGCGGAATGTCCTTTTGATCATAATTTGGCCTCAATATTAATAAATCGACTCAACAATATTAGTTTTGTAAAAAAAGAGTTTTTGAAAAATTTCATCGAGCCCCCCTTCATGGCTTATGATCAAAAACTACCAAATTTGAAAACCCCCATAAGTTCGCAGAAACTCAACCGATTTACATGCGGAAAGTCTTTTTGATCATAGTTTTGCGTCTATATTAATAAATTGACTCAACAATATTAGTTTTGTAAAAAAATTGTTTTTGAAAATTTCATTTCATTTCATGGCTTATGATCAAAAACTACGAAAATTGAAAACCCCCATAAGTTCGCAGAAACTCAACCGATTTACATGCGGAATTTTTTTTTTATCATAATTTGGCCTCAAAATTAATAAATTGACTCAACAATATTAGTTTTGTAAAAAAAGTGTTTTTGAAAAATTTCATCGAAACCCCCTTCAAGGCTTATGATCAAAAACTACGAAATTTGAAAACTCCCATAAGTTCGCAGAAACTCAACCGATTTACATGCGGAATGTCTTTTTGATCATACTTTGGCCTCAATATTAATAAATTGGCTCAACAATATTAGTTTTGTAAAAAAAGTGTTTTTGAAAAATTTCGTCGAGCCCCCCTTCATGGCTTATGATCAAAAACTACGAAATTTGAAAACTACCATAAGTTCGCAAAAACTCAACCGATTTACATGCGGAATGTCTTTTTGATCATAATTTTGCGTCAATATTAATAAATTGACTCAACAATATTAGTTTTTTAAAAAAAGTGTTTTTGAAAAATTTCATCGAACCCCCCTTCATGGCTTATGATCAAAAACTACAAAATTTGAAAACTCCCAATAAAAACTCAACGGATTTATATGCGGAATGTCCTTTTGATCATAGTTTGGCCTCAATATTAATAAATCGACTCAACAATATTAGTTTTGTAAAAAAAGAGTTTTTGAAAAATTTCATCGAGCCCCCCTTCATGGCCTATGATCAAAAACTACGAAATTTGAAAACTCCCATAAGTTCGTAGAAACTCAACCGATTTACATGCGGAATGTCTTTTTGATCATAATTTTGCGTCAATATTAATAAATGGACTTAACAATATTAGTTTTGTAAAAAAAGTGTTTTTGAAAAATTTCATCGAACCCCCCTTCATGGCTTATGATCAAAAACTACGAAATTTGAAAACCCCCATAAGTTCGCAGAAACTTAACCGATTTACATGCGGAATGTCTTTTTGATCATAATTTTGCGTCAGTATTAATAAATTGACTCAACAATATTAGTTTTGTAAAAAAAGTGTTTTTGAAAATTTCATTTCATTTCATGGCTTATGATCAAAAACTACGAAAATTGAAAACCCCCATAAGTTCGCAGAAACTCAACCGATTTACATGCGGAATGTCTTTTTGTTCAAATTTTGCGTCAATATTAATAATTTGAAAGCCCCCATAAGTTCGCAGAAACTCAACCGATTTACATGCGGAATGTCTTTTGGATCATAATTTTGCGTCAATATTAATAAATTGACTCAACAATATTAGTTTTGTAAAAAAAGTGTTTTTGAAAATTTTCATTTCATTTCATGGCTTATGATCAAAAACTACGAAATTTGAAAACCCCCATAAGATCGCAGAAACTCAACCGATTTACATGCGGAATGTCTTTTTGATCAGAATTTGGCCTCAATATTAATAAATTGACGCAACAATATTAGTTTTGTAAAAAAGTGTTTTTGAAAAATTTCATCGAACCCCCCTTCATGGCTTATGATCAAAAACTACGAAATTTGAAAACCCACATAAGGTCGCAGAAACTCAACCGATTAACATGCGGAATGTCTTTTTGTTCATAATTTTTCGTCAATATTAATAAACTGACTCAACAATATTAGTTTTGCAAAAAAAGTGTTTTTGAAAAATTTCATCGAACCCCCCTTCATGGCTTATGATCAAAAACTACGAAATTTGAAAACCCCCATAAGTTCGCAGAAACTCAACTAATTTACATGCGGAATGTCTTTTTGATCATAATTTTACCTCAATATTAATAAATTGACTCAACAATATTAGTTTTGTAAAAAAAGTGTTTTTGAAAAATTTTATCGAACCTCCCTTCATGGCTTATGATCAAAAACTACAAATTTGAAAACTACCATAACTTCGCAGAAACTTAACCGATTTACATGCGGAATGTCGTTTTGATCATAATTTTGCGTCAATATTAATGAATTGATTCAACAATATTAGTTTTGTAAAAAAGTGTTTTTGAAAAATTTCATCGAACCCCCCTTCATGGCTTATGATCAAAAACTATGAAATTTGAAAACCCCCATAAGTTCGCAGAAACTCAACCGATTTACATGCGGAATGTCTTTTTGATCATAATTTGGCTTCAATATTAATAAATTGACTTAACAATATTAGTTTTGTAAAAAAGTGTTTTTGAAAAATTTCATTGAACCCCCCTTCATGGCTTATGATCAAAAACTACGAAATTTGAAAACTCCCATAAGTTCGCAGAAACTCAACCGATTAACATGCGGAATGTCTTTTTGCTCATAAATTTGCGTCAATATTAATAAATTGACTCAACAATATTAGTTTTGTAAAAAAAGTGTTTTTGAAAAACTTCATCGAACCCCCCTTCATGGCTTATAATCAAAAACTACGAAATTTGAAAACTCCCAATGAAAACTCAACCGATTAACATGCGGAATGTCCTTTTGATCATAATTTGGCCTCAATATTAATAAATCGACTCAACAATATTAGTTTTGTAAAAAAAGTGTTTTTGAAAAATTTCATCGAACCCCCCTTCATGGCTTATGATCAAAAACTACGAAATTTGAAAACCCCCATAAGTTCGCAGAAACTCAACCGATTTACATGCGGAATGTCTTTTTGATCATAATTTTGCGTCAATATTAATAAATTGACTCAACAATATTAGTTTTGTAAAAAAAGTGTTTTTGAAAAATTTCATCGAACCCCCCTTCATAGCTTATGATCAAAACCTACGAAATTGGAAAACCCCCATAAGTTCGCAGAAACTCAACCGATTTACATGCGGAATGTCTTTTTGATCATAATTTTGCGTCAATATTAATAAATTGACTCAACAATATTAGTTTTGTAAAAAAAGTGTTTTTGAAAAATTTCATCGAACCCCCCTTCATGGCTTATGATCAAAATCTACGAAATTTGAAAACTCCCAATGAAAACTCAACCGATTTACATGCGGAATGTCCTTTTGATCATAATTTGGCCTCAATATTAATAAATCGACTCAACAATATTAGTTTTGTAAAAAAAAGTGTTTTTGAAAAATTTCATCGATCCCCCTTCATGGCTTATGATCAAAAACTACGAAATTTGAAAACTACCATGAGTTCGCAGAAACTCAACTGATTTACATGCGGAATGTCTTTTTGATCATAATTTTGCGTCAATATTAATTAATTGACTTAATAATATTAGTTTTGTAAAAAAAGTGTTTTTGAAAAATTTTATCGATCCCCCCTTCATGGCTTATGATCAAAAACTACGAAATTTGAAAACCCCCATAAGTTCGCAGAAACTCAACCGATTTACATGCGGAATGTCTTTTTGATCATAATTTTGCGTCAATATTAATAAATTGACTCAACAATATTAGTTTTGTAAAAAAAGTGTTTTTGAAAAATTTCATCGAACCCCCCTTCATAGCTTATGATCAAAACCTACGAAATTTGAAAACCCCCATAAGTTCGCAGAAACTCAACCGATTTACATGCGGAATGTCTTTTTGATCATAATTTTGCGTCAATATTAATAAATTGACTCAACAATATTAGTTTTGTAAAAAAAGTGTTTTTGAAAAATTTCATCGAACCCCCCTTCATGGCTTATGATCAAAATCTACGAAATTTGAAAACTCCCAATGAAAGCTCAACCGATTTACATGCGGAATGTCCTTTTGATCATAATTTGGCCTCAATATTAATAAATCGACTCAACAATATTAGTTATGTAAAAAAAAGGGTTTTTGAAAAATTTCATCGATCCCCCTTCATGGCTTATGATCAAAAACTACGAAATTTGAAAACTACCATGAGTTCGCAGAAACTCAACTGATTTACATGCGGAATGTCTTTTTGATCATAATTTTGCGTCAATATTAATTAATTGACTTAACAATATTAGTTTTGTAAAAAAAGTGTTTTTGAAAAAATTTTATCGAACCCCCCTTCATGGCTTATGATCAAAAACTACGAAATTTGAAAACCCCCATAAGTTCGCAGAAACTCAACCGATTTACATGCGGAATGTCCTTTTGATCATAATTTGGCCTCAATATTAATAAATCGACTCAACAATATTAGTTTTGTAAAAAAAGAGTTTTTGAAAAATTTCATCGAGCCCCCCTTCATGGCTTATGATCAAAAACCACGAAATTTGAAAACCCCCATAAGTTCGCAGAAACTCAACCGATTTACATGCGGAATGTCTTTTTGATCATAATTTTGCGTCAATATTAATAAATTGACTCAACAATATTAGTTTTGTAAAAAAAGTGTTTTTGAAAATTTCATTTCATTTCATGGCTTATGATCAAAAACTACGAAAATTGAAAACCCCCATAAGTTCGCAGAAACTCAACCGATTTACATGCGGAATGTCCTTTTGATCATAATTTGGCCTCAATATTAATAAATCGACTCAACAATATTAGTTTTGTAAAAAAAGAGTTTTTGAAAAATTTCATCGAGCCCCCCTTCATGGCTTATGATCAAAAGCTACGAAATTTGAAAACTCCCATAAGTTCGCAGAAACTCAACCGATTTACATGCGGAATGTCTTTTTGATCATAATTTTGCGTCAATATTAATAAATTGACTCAACAATATTAGTTTTGTAAAAAAAGTGTTTTTGAAAAATTTCATCGAACCCCCCTTATGATCAAAAACTACGAATTTTAAAAACTTCCAATGAAAACTCAACCGATTTATATGCGGAATGTCCTTTTGATCATAATTTGGCCTCAATATTAATAAATCGACTCAACAATATTAGTTTTGTAAAAAAAGAGTTTTTGAAAAATTTCATCGAGCCCCCCTTCATGGCTTATGATCAAAAACTACCAAATTTGAAAACCCCCATAAGTTCGCAGAAACTCAACCGATTTACATGCGGAATGTCTTTTTGATCATAGTTTTGCGTCAATATTAATAAATTGACTCAACAATATTAGTTTTGTAAAAAAATTGTTTTTGAAAATTTCATTTCATTTCATGGCTTATGATCAAAAACTACGAAAATTGAAAACCCCCATAAGTTCGCAGAAACTCAACCGATTTACATGCGGAATTTTTTTTTTATCATAATTTGGCCTCAAAATTAATAAATTGACTCAACAATATTAGTTTTGTAAAAAAAGTGTTTTTGAAAAATTTCATCGAAACCCCCTTCAAGGCTTATGATCAAAAACTACGAAATTTGAAAACTCCCATAAGTTCGCAGAAACTCAACCGATTTACATGCGGAATGTCTTTTTGATCATACTTTGGCCTCAATATTAATAAATTGGCTCAACAATATTAGTTTTGTAAAAAAAGTGTTTTTGAAAAATTTCGTCGAGCCCCCCTTCATGGCTTATGATCAAAAACTACGAAATTTGAAAACTACCATAAGTTCGCAAAAACTCAACCGATTTACATGCGGAATGTCTTTTTGATCATAATTTTGCGTCAATATTAATAAATTGACTCAACAATATTAGTTTTTTAAAAAAAGTGTTTTTGAAAAATTTCATCGAACCCCCCTTCATGGCTTATGATCAAAAACTACAAAATTTGAAAACTCCCAATAAAAGCTCAACGGATTTATATGCGGAATGTCCTTTTGATCATAGTTTGGCCTCAATATTAATAAATCGACTCAACAATATTAGTTTTGTAAAAAAAGAGTTTTTGAAAAATTTCATCGAGCCCCCCTTCATGGCCTATGATCAAAAACTACGAAATTTGAAAACTCCCATAAGTTCGTAGAAACTCAACCGATTTACATGCGGAATGTCTTTTTGATCATAATTTTGCGTCAATATTAATAAATGGACTTAACAATATTAGTTTTGTAAAAAAAGTGTTTTTGAAAAATTTCATCGAACCCCCCTTCATGGCTTATGATCAAAAACTACGAAATTTGAAAACCCCCATAAGTTCGCAGAAACTTAACCGATTTACATGCGGAATGTCTTTTTGATCATAATTTTGCGTCAGTATTAATAAATTGACTCAACAATATTAGTTTTGTAAAAAAAGTGTTTTTGAAAATTTCATTTCATTTCATGGCTTATGATCAAAAACTACGAAAATTGAAAACCCCCATAAGTTCGCAGAAACTCAACCGATTTACATGCGGAATGTCTTTTTGTTCAAATTTTGCGTCAATATTAATAATTTGAAAGCCCCCATAAGTTCGCAGAAACTCAACCGATTTACATGCGGAATGTCTTTTGGATCATAATTTTGCGTCAATATTAATAAATTGACTCAACAATATTAGTTTTGTAAAAAAAGTGTTTTTGAAAAATTTCATCGAACCCCCCTTCATAACTTATGATCAAACAGTACGAAATTTGAAAACTCCCATAAGTTCGCAGAAACTCAACCGATTTACATGCGGAATGTCTTTTTGATCATAATTTGGCCTCAATATTAATAAATTGACTCAACAATATTAGTTTTGTAAAAAAAGTGTTTTTGAAAAATTTCATCGAACCCCCCTTCATGGCTTATGATCAAAAACTACGAAATTTGAAAACCCCCATAAGTTCGCTGAAACTCAACCGATTAACATGCGGATTGTCGTTTTGATCATAATTTTGCGTCAATATTAATAAATTGACTCAACAATATTAGTTTGGTAATAAAAGTGTTTTTGAAATATTTCACCGAACCCCCCTTCATGGCTTATGATCAAAAACTACGAAATTTGAAAACCCCCATAAGTTCGCAGAAACTCAACCGATTTACATGCGGAATGTCTTTTTGTTCATAATTTTTCGTCAATATTAATAAATTGACTCAACAATATTAGTTTTGTAAAAAAAGTGTTTTTGAAAAATTTCATCGAACCCCCCTTCATAGCTTATGATCAAACACTACGAAATTTGAAAAGATCGCAGAAACTCAACCGATTTACATGCGGAATGTCTTTTTGATCATAATTTGGCCTCAATATTAATAAATTGACTCAACAATATTAGTTTTGTAAAAGAAGTGATTTTGAAAATTTTCATCGAACCCCCCTTCATGGCTTATGATCAAAAACTACGAAATTTGAAAACTACCATAAGTTCGCAGAAACTCAACCGATTTACATGCGGAATGTCTTTTTGATCTTATTTTTGCGTCAATATTAATAAATTGACTCAAAAATATTAGTTTTGTAAAAAAAGTGTTTTTGAAAAATTTCATCGAACCCCCCTTCATGGCTTATGATCAAAAACTACGAAATTTGAAAACCCCCATAAGTTCGCAGAAACTCAACCGATTTACATGCGGAATGTCTTTTTGATCATAATTTTGCGTCAATATTAATAAATTGACTCAACAATATTAGTTTTGTAAAAAAAGTGTTTTTGAAAAATTTCATCGAACCCCCCTTCATGGCTTATGATAAAAAAAACGAAATTTTAAAACTCCCATAAGTTCGCAGAAACTCAACCGATTTACATGCGGAATGTCTTTTTGATCATAATTTGGCCTCAATATTAATAAATTGACTCAACAATATTAGTTTTGTAAAAAAAGTGATTTGAAAAATTTCTTCGAACGCCCCCTTCGTAGCTTATGATCAAAAACTACGAAATTTGAAAAGATCGCAGAAACTCAACCGATTTACATGCGGAATGTCTTTTTGATCATAATTTGGCCTCAATATTAATAAATTGACTCAACAATATTAGTTTTGTAAAAAAAGTGTTTTTGAAAAATTTCATCGAACCCCCCTTCATGGCTTATGATCAAAAACTACGAAATTTGAAAACTACCATAAGTTCGCAGAAACTCAACCGATTTACATGCGGAATGTCTTTTTGATCATAATTTGGCCTCAATATTAATAAATTGACTCAACAATAATAGTTTTGTGAAAAAAGTGTTTTTGAAAAATTTCATCGAACCCCCTTCATGGCTTATGATCAAAAACTACGAAATTTGAAAACTACCATAAGTTCGCAGAAACTCAACCGATTTACATGCGGAATGTCTTTTTGATCATAATTTTGCGTCAATATTAATAAATTGACTCAACAATATTAGTTTTGTAAAAAAAAGTGTTTTTGAAATATTTCATCGAACCCCCCTTCATGGCTTATGATCAAAAACTACGAAATTTGAAAACTACCATAAGTTCGCAGAAACTCAACCGATTTACATGCGGAATGTCTTTTTGATCATAATTTTGCGTCAATATTAATAAATTGACTCAACAATATTAGTTTTGTAAAAAAAGTGTTTTTGAAAAATTTCATCGAACCCCCCTTCATGGCTTATGATCAAAAACTACGAAATTTGAAAACCCCCATAAGTTCGCAGAAACTCAACCGATTTACATGCGGAATGTCTTTTTGATCATAATTTTGCGTCAATATTAATAAATTGACTCAACAATATTAGTTTTGTAAAAAAAGTGTTTTTGAAAAATTTCATCGAACCCCCCTTCATGGCTTATGATCAAAAAAACGAAATTTTAAAACTCCCATAAGTTCGCAGAAACTCAACCGATTTACATGCGGAATGTCATTTTGATCATAATTTGGCCTCAATATTAATAAATTGACTCAACAATATTAGTTTTGTAAAAAAAGTGCTTTGAAAAATTTCTTCGAACGCCCCCTTCGTAGCTTATGATCAAAAACTACGAAATTTGAAAAGATCGCAGAAACTCAACCGATTTACATGCGGAATGTCTTTTTGATCATAATTTGGCCTCAATATTAATAAATTGACTCAACAATATTAGTTTTGTAAAAAAAGTGTTTTTGAAAAATTTCATCGAACCCCCCTTCATGGCTTATGATCAAAAACTACGAAATTTGAAAACTACCATAAGTTCGCAGAAACTCAACCGATTTACATGCGGAATGTCTTTTTGATCATAATTTGGCCTCAATATTAATAAATTGACTCAACAATAATAGTTTTGTGAAAAAAGTGTTTTTGAAAAATTCCATCGAACCCCCCTTCATGGCTTATGATCAAAAACTACGAAATTTGAAAACTACCATAAGTTCGCAGAAACTCAACCGATTTACATGCGGAATGTCTTTTTGATCATAATTTTGCGTCAATATTAATAAATTGACTCAACAATATTAGTTTTGTAAAAAAAAGTGTTTTTGAAATATTTCATCGAACCCCCCTTCATGGCTTATGATCAAAAACTACGAAATTTGAAAACCCCCATAAGTTCGCAGAAACTCAACCGATTTACATGCGGAATGTCTTTTTGATCATAATTTTGCGTCAATATTAATAAATTGACTCAACAATATTAGTTTTGTAAAAAAAGTGTTTTTGAAAAATTTCATCGAACCCCCCTTCATGGCTTATGATCAAAAACTACGAAATTTGAAAACCCCCATAAGTTCGCAGAAACTCAACCGATTAACAAGCGGAATGTCTTTTTGATCATAATTTTGCGTCAATATTAATAAATTGACTCAACAATATTAGTTTTGTAAAAAAAGTGTTTTTGAAAAATTTCATGGAACCCCCCTTCATGGCTTATGATCAAAAACTACGAAATTTGAAAACTACCATAAGTTCGCAGAAACTCAACCGATTTACATGCGGAATGTCTTTTTGATCATAATTTTGCGTCAGTATTAATAAATTGACTCAACAATATTAGTTTTGTAAAAAAAAGTGTTTTTGAAATATTTTATCGAACCCCCCTTCATGGCTTATGATCAAAAACTACGAAATTTGAAAACCCCCATAAGTTCGCAGAAACTCAACCGATTTACATGCGGAATGTCTTTTTGATCATAATTTGGCCTCAATATTAATAAATTGACTCAACAATATTAGTTTTGTAAAAAAAGTGTTTTTGAAAAATTTCATCGAACCCCCCTTCATGGCTTATGATCAAAAACTACGAAATTTGAAAACTACCATAAGTTCGCAGAAACTCAACCGATTTACATGCGGAATGTCTTTTTGACAGGGACCGTAATCATTATAAGTTATTTAATAAAAATTACATAGTAATGATTATATTTTAATTTTTAACAATTTTGTTTAGTGATAATAATTATTTTTGAGTAATTTTATAAAACTTAGACCGTAATCATTATATTTGATCAAAAAAAAATAAAACTCAAAAATAATGATTATTTATGATTTTTATGTTTTTCTTCAGTGATAATAATTATTTTTGAGTAATTTTTTAAAACTTAGACCGTAATAATTATTTTTGATCAAAAAAAAATAAAACTCAAAAATAATGATTATTTATGATTTTTATTTTTTTCGCTCAAAATAAAACTCAACAGTAATTTACGGCCTCTGGGTTAAATATTTTGCCAATATTATTTTTTATTCTTATAAATGGAACCTAAAGCTACCTCCCAGTATCATTTTTTTTTTTTCAAAAATTTTTTTAAAAAAATTTAATAATTAATTTATTATATATTTTAAATGATTTTTATTTTTTCGCTCAAAATAAAACTCAACAGTAATTTACTTTTTTTTATGCATATACTATACGTATATATTTTCGGTAATTGAAAATACGTCATTACAAATAACAGCTTCCTATCGACAATAGTAATTGCAATTGCAATTGCAATTACTGTTATGTGTTAATAACAAGTAAAAGATAAGGAGAGCTACTCATAGTCGCAACGGAGGGGGTATTACGAAGAGATCCGTAGTTCGACTGCGCTTGACTACGCTCATGAAAAAAAAAAAATGATACTGGGAGGTAGCTTTAGGTTCCATTTATAAGAATAAAAAATAATATTGGCAAAATATTTAACCCAGAGGCCGTAAATTACTGTTGAGTTTTATTTTGAGCGAAAAAAATAAAAATCATAAATAATCATTATTTTTGAGTTTTATTTTTTTTTGATCAAAAATAATTATTACGGTCTAAGTTTTAAAAAATTACTCAAAAATAATTATTATCACTGAAGAAAAACATAAAAATCATAAATAATCATTATTTTTGAGTTTTATTTTTTTTTGATCAAAAATAATGATTACGGTCTAAGTTTTAAAAAATTACTCAAAAATAATTATTATCACTGAAGAAAAACATAAAAATCATAAATTTAAAAATCATAACGGAAATGCAGAGATTAAGAAAAAATAAAGATTATGGTGCGAACCATTTTTTTCTAGGTCCATTGGAAGTGTGTGATTTTTTTAGTTAAAAAAATAAAAATAATCATTATTTACGGTCCCTGCTTTTTGATCATAATTTGGCCTCAATATTAATAAATTGACTCAACAATAATAGTTTTGTGAAAAAAGTGTTTTTGAAAAATTTCATCGAACCCCCCTTCATGGCTTATGATCAAAAACTACGAAATTTGAAAACTACCATAAGTTCGCAGAAACTCAACCGATTTACATGCGGAATGTCTTTTTGATCATAATTTTGCGTCAATATTAATAAATTGACTCAACAATATTAGTTTTGTAAAAAAAAGTGTTTTTGAAATATTTCATCGAACCCCCCTTCATGGCTTATGATCAAAAACTACGAAATTTGAAAACCCCCATAAGTTCGCAGAAACTCAACCGATTTACATGCGGAATGTCTTTTTGATCATAATTTTGCGTCAATATTAATAAATTGACTCAACAATATTAGTTTTATAAAAAAAAAGTGTTTTTGAAAAATTTCATCGAACCCCCCTTCATGGCTTATGATCAAAAACTACGAAATTTGAAAACCCCCATAAGTTCGCAGAAACTCAACCGATTAACAAGCGGAATGTCTTTTTGATCATAATTTTGCGTCAATATTAATAAATTGACTCAACAATATTAGTTTTGTAAAAAAAGTGTTTTTGAAAAATTTCATCGAACCCCCCTTCATGGCTTATGATCAAAAACTACGAAATTTGAAAACCCCCATAAGTTCGCAGAAACTCAACCGATTTACATGCGGAGTGTCTTTTTGATCATAATTTTGCGTCAATATTAATAAATTGACTCAACAATATTAGTTTTGTAAAAAAGTGTTTTTGAAAAATTTCATCGAACCCCCCTTCATGGCTTATGATCAAAAACTACGAAATTTTAAAACTCCCATAAGTTCGCAGAACTCAACCGATTTACATGCGGAATGTCTTTTTGATCATAATTTGGCCTCAATATTAATAAATTGACTCAACAATATTAGTTTTGTAAAAAAAAAGTTTTTAAAAAATTTCATCGAACCCCCCTTCATGGCTTATGATCAAAAACTACGAAATTTGAAAACTACCATAAGTTCGCAGAAACTCAACCGATTTACATGCGGAATGTCTTTTTGATCATAATTTGGCCTCAATATTAATAAATTGACTCAACAATATTAGTTTTGTAAAAAGTGTTTTTGAAAAATTTCATCGAACCCCCCTTCATGGCTTATGATCAAAAACTACGAAATTTGAAAACCCCCATAAGTTCGCAGAAACTCAACCGATTAACATGCGGAATGTCTTTTTGATCATAATTTTGAGTCAATATTAATAAATTGACTCAACAATATTAGTTTTGTAAAAAAAGTGTTTTTGAAAAATTTCATCGAACCCCCCTTCATGGCTTATGATCAAAAACTACGAAATTTGAAAACTACCATAAGTTCGCAGAAACTCAACCGATTTACATGCGGAATGTCTTTTTGATCATAATTTGGCCTCAATATTAATAAATTGACTCAACAATATTAGTTTTGTGAAAAAAGTGTTTTTAAAAAATTTCATCGAACCCCCCTTCATGGCTTATGATCAAAAACTACGAAATTTGAAAACTACCATAAGTTCGCAGAAACTCAACCGATTTACATGCGGAATGTCTTTTTGATCATAATTTTGCGTCAATATTAATAAATTGACTCAACAATATTAGTTTTGTAAAAAAAGTGTTTTTGAAAAATTTCATCGAACCCCCCTTCATGGCTTATGATCAAAAACTACGAAATTTGAAAACTCCCATAAGTTCGCAGAAACTCAACCGATTTACATGCGGAATGTCTTTTTGATCATAATTTTGCCTCAATATTAATAAATTGACTCAACAATATTAGTTTTGTAAAAAAAGTGTTTTTGAAAAATTTCATCGAACCCCCCTTCATGGCTTATGATCAAAAACTACGAAATTTTAAAACTCCCATAAGTTCGCAGAAACTCAACCAATTTACATGCGGAATGTCTTTTTGATCATAATTTGGCCTCAATATTAATAAATTGACTCAACAATATTAGTTTTGTAAAAAAAGTGTTTTTGAAAAATTTCATCGAACCCCCCTTCATGGCTTATGATCAAAAACTACGAAATTTGAAAACCCCCATAAGTTCGCAGAAACTCAACCGATTAACATGCGGAATGTCTTTTTGATCATAATTTGGCCTCAATATTAATAAATTGACTCAACAATATTAGTTTTGTAAAAAAAGTGTTTTTGAAAAATTTCATCGAAGCCCCCTTCATGGCTTATGATCAAAAACTACGAAATTTGAAAACCCCCATAAGTTCGCAGAAACTCAACCAATTAACATGCGGAATGTCTTTTTGATCATAATTTGGCCTCAATATTAATAAATTGACTCAACAATATTAGTTTTGTAAAAAAAGTGTTTTTGAAAAATTTCATCGAACCCCCCTTCATAGCTTATGATCAAAAACTACGAAATTTTAAAACTCCCATAAGTTCGCAGAAACTCAACCGATTTACATGCGGAATGTCTTTTTGATCATAATTTGGCCTCAATATTAATAAATTGACTCAACAATATTAGTTTTGTAAAAAAAGTGTTTTTGAAAAATTTCATCGAACCCCCCTTCATGGCTTATGATCAAAAACTACGAAATTTTAAAACTCCCATAAGTTCGCAGAAACTCAACCGATTTACATGCGGAATGTCTTTTTGATCATAATTTGGCCTCAATATTAATAAATTGACTCAACAATTTTTGTTTTGTAAAAAAAGTGTTTTTGAAAAATTTCATCGAACCCCCCTTCATAGCTTATGATCAAAATCTGCGAAATTTGAAAAGATCGCAGAAACTCAACCGATTTACATGCGGAATGTCTTTTTGATCATAATTTGGCCTCAATATTAATAAATTGACTCAACAATATTAGTTTTGTAAAAAAAGTGTTTTTGAAAAATTTCATCGAACCCCCCTCCATGGCTTATGATCAAAAACTACGAAATTTGAAAACTACCATAAGTTCGCAGAAACTCAACCGATTTACATGCGGAATGTCTTTTTGATCATAATTTGGCGTCAATATTAATAAATTGACTCAACAATATTAGTTTTGTGAAAAAAGTGTTTTTGAAAAATTTCATCGAACCCCCTTTCATGGCTTATGATCAAAAACTACGAAATTTGAAAACTACCATAAGTTCGCAGAAACTCAACCGATTTACATGCGGAATGTCTTCTTGATCATAATTTTGCGTCAATATTAATAAATTGACTCAACAATATTAGTTTTGTAAAAAAAGCGTTTTTGAAAAATTTCATCGAACCCCCCTTCATGGCTTATGATCAAAAACTACGAAATTTGAAAACTCCCATAAGTTCGCAGAAACTCAACCGATTTACATGCGGAATGTCTTTTCTATCATAATTTGGCGTCAATATTAATAAATTGACTCAACAATATTAGTTTTGTGAAAAAAGTGTTTTTGAAAAATTTCATCGAACCCCCTTTCATGGCTTATGATCAAAAACTACGAAATTTGAAAACTACCATAAGTTCGCAGAAACTCAACCGATTTACATGCGGAATGTCTTTTTGATCATAATTTGGCCTCAATATTAATAAATTGACTCAACAATATTAGTTTTGTAAAAAAAGTGTTTTTGAAAATTTTAATCGAACCCCCCTTCATGGCTTATGATCAAAAACTACGAAATTTGAAAACCCCCATAAGTTCGCAGAAACTCAACCGATTAACATGCGGAATGTCTTTTTGATCATAATTTTGCGTCAATATTAATAAATTGACTCAACAATATTAGTTTTGTAAAAAAAGTGTTTTTGAAAAATTTCATCGAACCCTCCTTCATGGCTTATGATCAAAAACTACGAAATTTGAAAACTACCATAAGTTCGCAGAAACTCAACCGATTTACATGCGGAATGTCTTTTTGATCATAATTTTGCGTCAATATTAATAAATTGACTCAACAATATTAGTTTTGTAAAAAAAGTGTTTTTGAAAAATTTCATCGAACCCCCCTTCATGGCTTATGATCAAAAACTACGAAATTTGAAAACCCCCATAAGTTCGCAGAAACTCAACCGATTTACATGCGGAATGTCTTTTTGATCATAATTTTGCCTCAATATTAATAAATTGACTCAACAATATTAGTTTTGTAAAAAAAGTGTTTTTGAAAAATTTCATCGAACCCCCCTTCATGGCTTATGATCAAAAACTACGAAATTTGAAAACCCCCATAAGTTCGCAGAAACTCAACCGATTAACATGCGGAATGTCTTTTTGATCATAATTTTGCGTCAATATTAATAAATTGACTCAACAATATTAGTTTTGTAAAAAAAGTGTTTTTGAAAAATTTCATCGAACCCTCCTTCATGGCTTATGATCAAAAACTACGAAATTTGAAAACTACCATAAGTTCGCAGAAACTCAACCGATTTACATGCGGAATGTCTTTTTGATCATAATTTTGCGTCAATATTAATAAATTGACTCAACAATATTAGTTTTGTAAAAAAAGTGTTTTTGAAAAATTTCATCGAACCCCCCTTCGTAGCTTATGATCAAAAACTACGAAATTTGAAAAGATCGCAGAAACTCAACCGATTTACATGCGGAATGTCTTTTTGATCATAATTTGGCCTCAATATTAATAAATTGACTCAACAATATTATTTTTGTAAAAAAAGTGTTTTTGAAAAATTTCATCGAACCCCCCTTCATGGCTTATGATCAAAAACTACGAAATTTGAAAACCCCCATAAGTTCGCAGAAACTCAACCGATTTACATGCGGAATGTCTTTTTGATCATAATTTGGCCTCAATATTAATAAATTGACTCAACAATATTAGTTTTGTGAAAAAGTGTTTTTGAAAAATTTCATCGAACCCCCCTTCATGGCTTATGATCAAAAACTACGAAATTTTAAAACTCCCATAAGTTCGCAGAAACTCAACCGATTTACATGCGGAATGTCTTTTTGATCATAATTTGGCCTCAATATTAATAAATTGACTCAACAATATTAGTTTTTAAAAAATTTCATCGAACCCCCCTTCATGGCTTATGATCAAAAACTACGAAATTTGAAAACTACCATAAGTTCGCAGAAACTCAACCGATTTACATGCGGAATGTCTTTTTGATCATAATTTTGCGTCAATATTAATAAATTGACTCAACAATATTAGTTTTGTAAAAAAAGTGTTTTTGAAAAATTTCATCGAACCCCCCTTCATGGCTTATGATCAAAAACTACGAAATTTGAAAACCCCAATAAGTTCGCAGAAACTCAACCGATTTACATGCGGAATGTCTTTTTGATCATAATTTTGAGTCAATATTAATAAATTGACTCAACAATATTAGTTTTGTAAAAAAAGATTTTTTGAAAAATTTCATCGAACCCCCCTTCATGGCTTATGATCAAAAACTACGAAATTTTAAAACTCCCATAAGTTCGCAGAAACTCAACCGATTTACATGCGGAATGTCTTTTTGATCATAATTTGGCCTCAATATTAATAAATTGACTCAGCAATATTAGTTTTGTAAAAAAAGAGTTTTTAAAAAATTTCATCGAACCCCCCTTCATGGCTTATGATCAAAAACTACGAAATTTGAAAACTACCATAAGTTCGCAGAAACTCAACCGATTTACATGCGGAATGTCTTTTTGATCATAATTTGGCCTCAATATTAATAAATTGACTCAACAATATTAGTTTTGTAAAAAAAGTGTTTTTGAAAAATTTCATCGAACCCCCCTTCATGGCTTATGATCAAAAACTACGAAATTTGAAAACTCCCATAAGTTCGCAGAAACTCAACCGATTAACATGCGGAATGTCTTTTTGATCATAATTTTGCGTCAATATTAATAAATTGACTCAACAATATTAGTTTTGTAAAAAAAGTGTTTTTGAAAATTTCATCGAACCCTCCTTCATGGCTTATGATAAAAAACTACGAAATTTGAAAACTACCATAAGTTCGCAGAAACTCAACCGATTTTCATGCGGAATGTCTTTTTGATCATAATTTTGCGTCAATATTAATAAATTGACTCAACAATATTAGTTTTGTAAAAAAAGTGTTTTTGAAAAATTTCATCGAACCCCCCTTCCTAGCTTATGATCAAAAACTACGAAATTTGAAAGCTACCATAATGCGGAATGTCTTTTTGCTCATACTTTTGCGTCAATATTAATAAATTGACTCAACAATATTAGTTTTGTAAAAAAAGTGTTTTTGAAAAATTTCATCGAACCCCCCTTCATGGCTTATGATCAAAAACTACGAAATTTGAAAGCTACCATAATGCGGAATGTCTTTTTGCTCATACTTTTGCGTCAATATTAATAAATTGACTCAACAATATTAGTTTTGTAAAAAAAGTGTTTTTGAAAAATTTCATCGAACCCCCCTCCATGGCTTATGATCAAATACTCCGAAATTTTAAAACTCCCATAAGTTCGCAGAAACTCAACAGATTAACATGCGGAATGTCTTTTTGTTCATTATTTGGCCTCAATGTTAATAAATTGACTCTACAATATTAGTTTTGTAAAAAAAGTGTTTTTGAAAAATTTCATCGAACCCCCCTCCATGGCTTATGATCAAATACTCCGAAATTTTAAAACTCCCATAAGTTCGCAGAAACTCAACAGATTAACATGCGGAATGTCTTTTTGTTCATTATTTGGCCTCAATGTTAATAAATTGACTCTACAATATTAGTTTTGTAAAAAAAATGTTTGTGAAAAATTTCATCGAACTCCCCTTCATGGCTTATGATCAAAAACTACGAAATTTGAAAACCCCCATAAGTTCGCAGAAACTCAACCGATTAACATGCGGAATGTCTTTTGTTCATAATTTTGCGTTAATATTAATAAATTGACTCAACAATATTAGTTTTGTAAAAAAAGCGTTTTTGAAAAATTTCATCGAACCCCCCTTCATGGCTTATGATCAAAAACTACGAAATTTGAAAACTCCCATAAGTTCGCAGAAACTCAACCGAATTACATGCGGAATGTTTTTTTGATCATAATTTAGCGTCAATATTAATAAATTGACTCAACAATATTAGTTTTGTAAAAAAAGTGTTTTTGAAAAATTTCATCGAACTCCCCTTCATGGCTTATGATCAAAAACTACGAAATTTGAAAAACCCCCATAAGTTCGCAGAAACTCAACCGATTAACATGCGGAATGTCTTTTGTTCATAATTTTGCGTTAATATTAATAAATTGACTCAACAATATTAGTTTTGTAAAAAAAGCGTTTTTGAAAAATTTCATCGAACCCCCCTTCATGGCTTATGATCAAAAACTACGAAACTTGAAAGCTACCATAATGCGGAATGTCTTTTTGTTCATAATTTTGCGTCAATATTAATAAATTGACTCAACAATATTAGTTTTGTAAAAAAAGCGTTTTTGAAAAATTTCATCGAACCCCCCTTCATGGCTTATGATCAAAACTACGAAATTTGAAGACTCCCATAAGTTCGCAGAAACTCAACCGATTTACATGCGGAATGTCTTTTTGATCATAATTTGGCGTCAATATTAATAAATTGACTCAACAATATTAGTTTTGTGAAAAAAGTGTTTTTGAAAAATTTCATCGAACCCCCCTTCATGGCTTATGATCAAAAACTATGAAATTTGAAAACCCCCATAAGTTCGCAGAAACTCAACCGATTTACATGCGGAATGTCTTTTTGATCATAATTTGGCCTCAATATTAATAATTTGACTTAACAATATTAGTTTTGTAAAAAAGTGTTTTTGAAAAATTTCATTTCATTTCATGGCTTATGATCAAAAACTACGAAAATTGAAAGCCCCCATAAGTTCGCAGAAACTCAACCGATTTACATGCGGAATGTCTTTTTGATCATAATTTGGCCTCAATATTAATAAATTGACTCAACAATATTAGTTTTGTAAAAAAAGTGTTTTTGAAAAATTTCATCGAACCCCCCTTCATGGCTTATGATCAAAAACTACAAATTTGAAAACTACCATAACTTCGCAGAAACTTAACCGATTTACATTCGGAATCTCTTTTTGATCATAATTTGGCCTCAATATTAATAAATTGACTCAACAATATTAGTTTTGTAAAAAAAGTGTTTTTGAAAAATTTCATCGAACCCCCCTTCATGGCTTATGATCGAAAACTATGAAATTTGAAAACCCCCATAAGTTCGCAGAAACTCAACCGATTTACATGCGGAATGTCTTTTTGATCATAATTTGGCCTCAATATTAATAATTTGACTTAACAATATTAGTTTTGTAAAAAAGTGTTTTTGAAAAATTTCATTTCATTTCATGGCTTATGATCAAAAACTACGAAAATTGAAAGCCCCCATAAGTTCGCAGAAACTCAACCGATTTACATGCGGAATGTCTTTTTGTTCATAATTTTGCGTCAATATTAATAAATTGACTCAACAATATTAGTTTTGTAAAAAAAGTGTTTTTGAAAAATTTCATCGAACCCCCCTTCATGGCTTATGATCAAAAACTATGAAATTTGAAAACCCCCATAAGTTCGCAGAAACTCAACCGATTTACATGCGGAATGTCTTTTTGATCATAATTTGGCCTCAATATTAATAAATTGACTTAACAATATTAGTTTTGTAAAAAAGTGTTTTTGAAAAATTTCATTGAACCCCCCTTCATGGCTTATGATCAAAAACTACGAAATTTGAAAACTACCATAAGTTCGCAGAAAGTCAACCGATTAACATGCGGAATGTCTTTTTGCTCATAATTTTGCGTCAATATTAATAAATTGACTCAACAATATTAGTTTTGTAAAAAAAGTGTTTTTGAAAAATTTCATCGAACCCCCCTTCATGGCTTATGATCAAAAACAATTAAATTTGAAAACCCCCATAAGTTCGCAGAAACTCAACCGATTTACATGCGGAATGTCTTTTTGATCATAATTTGGCCTCAATATTAATAAATTGACTTAATAATATTAGTTTTGTAAAAAAGTGTTTTTGAAAAATTTCATTTCATTTCATGGCTTATGATCAAAAACTACGAAAATTGAAAGCCCCCATAATTTCGCAGAAACTCAACCGATTTACATGCGGAATGTCTTTTTGTTCATAATTTTGCGTCAATATTAATAAATTGACTCAACAATATTAGTTTTGTAAAAAAAGTTTTTTGGAAAAATTTCATCGAACCCCCCTTCATGGCTTATGATCAAAAACTATGAAATTTGAAAACCCCCATAAGTTCGCAGAAACTCAACCGATTTACATGCGAAATGTCTTTTTGATCATAATTTGGCCTCAATATTAATAAATTGACTTAACAATATTAGTTTTGTAAAAAAGTGTTTTTGAAAAATTTCATTGAACCCCCCTTCATGGCTTATGATCAAAAACTACGAAATTTGAAAACTACCATAAGTTCGCAGAAAGTCAACCGATTAACATGCGGAATGTCTTTTTGCTCATAATTTTGCGTCAATATTAATAAATTGACTCAACAATATTAGTTTTGTAAAAAAAGTGTTTTTGAAAAATTTCATCGAACCCCCCTTCATGGCTTATGATCAAAAACTATGAAATTTGAAAACCCCCATAAGTTCGCAGAAACTCATCCGATTTACATGCGGAATGTCTTTTTGATCATAATTTGGCCTCAATATTAATAAATTGACTTAATAATATTAGTTTTGTAAAAAAAGTGTTTTTGAAAAATTTCATTGAACCCCCCTTCATGGCTTATGATCAAAAACTACGAAATTTGAAAACTACCATAAGTTCACAGAAACTCAACCGATTTACATGCGGAATTTCTTTTTGATCATAATTTGGCCTCAATATTAATAAATTGACTCAACAATATTAGTTTTGTGAAAAAAGTGTTTTTGAAAAATTTCATCGAACCCCCCTTCATGGCTTATGATCAAAAACTACGAAATTTGAAAACTACCATAAGTTCGCAGAAACTCAACCGATTTACATGCGGAATGTCTTTTTGATCATAATTTGGACTCAATATTAATAAATTGACTCAACAATATTAGTTTTGTAAAAAAAGTGTTTTTGAAAAATATCATCGAACCCCCCTTCATGGCTTATGATCAAAAACTACGAAATTTGAAAACTACCATAAGTTCGCAGAAACTCAACCGATTTACATGCGGAATGTCTTTTTGATTATAATTTGGCCTCAATATTAATAAATTGACTCAACAATATTAGTTTTGTAAAAAAAGTGTTTTTGAAAATTTTCATCGAACCCCCCTTCATGGCTTATGATCAAAAATACGAAATTTAAAAACCCACATAAGTTCGCAGAAACTCAACCGATTAACATGCGGAATGTCTTTTTGTTCATAATTTTGCGTTAATATTAATAAATCGACTCAACAATATTAGTTTTGTAAAAAAAGCGTTTTTGAAAAATTTCATCGAACCCCCCTTCATGGCTTATGATCAAAAACTACGAAATTTGAAAACTCCCATAAGTTCGCAGAAACTCAACCGATTTACATGCGGAATGTCTTTTTGATCATAATTTGGCGTCAATATTAATAAATTGACTCAACAATATTAGTTTTGTGAAAAAAGTGTTTTTGAAAAATTTCATCGAACCCCCCTTCATGGCTTATGATCAAAAACAATGAAATTTGAAAACCCCCATAAGTTCGCAGAAACTCAACCGATTTACATGCGGAATGTCTTTTTGATCATAATTTGGCCTCAATATTAATAAATTGACTTAATAATATTAGTTTTGTAAAAAAGTGTTTTTGAAAAATTTCATTTCATTTCATGGCTTATGATCAAAAACTACGAAAATTGAAAGCCCCCATAATTTCGCAGAAACTCAACCGATTTACATGCGGAATGTCTTTTTGTTCATAATTTTGCGTCAATATTAATAAATTGACTCAACAATATTAGTTTTGTAAAAAAAGTTTTTTGGAAAAATTTCATCGAACCCCCCTTCATGGCTTATGATCAAAAACTATGAAATTTGAAAACCCCCATAAGTTCGCAGAAACTCAACCGATTTACATGCGAAATGTCTTTTTGATCATAATTTGGCCTCAATATTAATAAATTGACTTAACAATATTAGTTTTGTAAAAAAGTGTTTTTGAAAAATTTCATTGAACCCCCCTTCATGGCTTATGATCAAAAACTACGAAATTTGAAAACTACCATAAGTTCGCAGAAAGTCAACCGATTAACATGCGGAATGTCTTTTTGCTCATAATTTTGCGTCAATATTAATAAATTGACTCAACAATATTAGTTTTGTAAAAAAAGTGCTTTTGAAAAATTTCATCGAACCCCCCTTCATGGCTTATGATCAAAAACTATGAAATTTGAAAACCCCCATAAGTTCGCAGAAACTCAACCGATTTACATGCGGAATGTCTTTTTGATCATAATTTGGCCTCAATATTAATAAATTGACTTAATAATATTAGTTTTGTAAAAAAAGTGTTTTTGAAAAATTTCATTGAACCCCCCTTCATGGCTTATGATCAAAAACTACGAAATTTGAAAACTACCATAAGTTCACAGAAACTCAACCGATTTACATGCGGAATGTCTTTTTGATCATAATTTGGCCTCAATATTAATAAATTGACTCAACAATATTAGTTTTGTGAAAAATGTGTTTTTGAAAAATTTCATCGAACCCCCCTTCATGGCTTATGATCAAAAACTACGAAATTTGAAAACTACCATAAGTTCGCAGAAACTCAACCGATTTACATGCGGAATGTCTTTTTGATCATAATTTGGACTCAATATTAATAAATTGACTCAACAATATTAGTTTTGTAAAAAAAGTGTTTTTGAAAAATATCATCGAACCCCCCTTCATGGCTTATGATCAAAAACTACGAAATTTGAAAACTACCATAAGTTCGCAGAAACTCAACCGATTTACATGCGGAATGTCTTTTTGATCATAATTTGGCCTCAATATTAATAAATTGACTCAACAATATTAGTTTTGTAAAAAAAAGTGTTTTTGAAAATTTTCATCGAACCCCCCTTCATGGCTTATGATCAAAAATACGAAATTTAAAAACCCACATAAGTTCGCAGAAACTCAACCGATTAACATGCGGAATGTCTTTTTGTTCATAATTTTGCGTTAATATTAATAAATCGACTCAACAATATTAGTTTTGTAAAAAAAGCGTTTTTGAAAAATTTCATCGAACCCCCCTTCATGGCTTATGATCAAAAACTACGAAATTTGAAAACTCCCATAAGTTCGCAGAAACTCAACCGATTTACATGCGGAATGTCTTTTTGATCATAATTTGGAGTCAATATTAATAAATTGACTCAACAATATTAGTTTTGTGAAAAAAGTGTTTTTGAAAAATTTCATCGAACCCCCTTTCATGGCTTATGATCAAAAACTACGAAATTTGAAAACTACCATAAGTTCGCAGAAACTCAATCGATTTACATGCGGAATGTCTTTTTGATCATAATTTGGCCTCAATATTAATAAATTGACTCAACAATATTAGTTTTGTAAAAAAAGTGTTTTTGAAAAATATCATCGAACCCCCCTTCATGGCTTATGATCAAAAACTACGAAATTTGAAAACTACCATAAGTTCGCAGAAACTCAACCGATTTACATGCGGAATGTCTTTTTGATCATAATTTGGCCTCAATATTAATAAATTGACTCAACAATATTAGTTTTGTAAAAAAAGTGTTTTTGAAAAATATCATCGAACCCCCCTTCATGGCTTATGATCAAAAATACGAAATTTAAAAACCCACATTAGTTCGCAGAAACTCAACCGATTAACATGCGGAATGTCTTTTTGTTCATAATTTTGCGTTAATATTAATAAATTGACTCAACAATATTAGTTTTGTAAAAAAAGCGTTTTGAAAAATTTCATCGAACCCCCCTTCATGGCTTATGATCAAAAACTACGAAATTTGAAAACTCCCATAAGTTCGCAGAAACTCAACCGATTTACATGCGGAATGTCTTTTTGATCATAATTTGGCGTCAATATTAATAAATTGACTCAACAATATTAGTTTTGTGAAAAAAGTGTTTTTGAAAAATTTCATCGAACCCCCTTTCATGGCTTATGATCAAAAACTACGAAATTTGAAAACTACCATAAGTTCGCAGAAACTCAACCGATTTACATGCGGAATGTCTTTTTGATCATAATTTGGCCTCAATATTAATAAATTGACTCAACAATATTAGTTTTGAAAAAAGGTGTTTTTGAAAATTTTCATCGAACCCCCCTTCATGGCTTATGATCAAAAACTACGAAATTTGAAAACTACCATAAGTTCGCATAAACTCAACCGATTTACATGCGGAATGTCTTTTTGATCATAATTTGGCCTCAATATTAATAAATTGACTCAACAATATTAGTTTTGTTAAAAGAGTGTTTTTGAAAAATTTCATCGAACCCCCTTTGATGGCTTATGATCAAAAACTACGAAATTTGAAAACTACCATAAGTTCGCAGAAACTCAACCGATTTACATGCGGAATCTCTTTTTGATCATAATTTTGCGTCAATATTAATAAATTGACTCAACAATATTAGTTTTGTAAAAAAAGTGTTTTTGAAAAATTTCATCGAACCCCCCTTCATGGCTTATGATCAAAAACTATGAAATTTGAAAACCCCCATAAGTTCGCAGAATCTCAACCGATTTACATGCGGAATGTCTTTTTGATCATAATTTTGCGTCAATATTAATAAATTGACTCAACAATATTAGTTTTGTAAAAAAAGTGTTTTTGAAAAATTTCATCGAACCCCCCTTCATGGCTTATGATCAGAAAACTATGAAATTTGAAAACCCCCATAAGTTCGCAGAAACTCAACCGATTTACATGCGGAATGTCTTTTTGATCATAATTTGGCCTCAATATTAATAAATTGACTTAACAATATTAGTTTTGTAAAAAAGTGTTTGTGAAAAATTTCATTTCATTTCATGGCTTATGATCAAAAACTACGTAAATTGAAAGCCCCCATAAGTTTGCAGAAACTCAACCGATTTACATGCGGAATGTCTTTTTGTTCATAATTTTGCGTCAATATTAATAAATTGACTCAACAATATTAGTTTTGTAAAAAAAGTGTTTTTGAAAAATTTCATCGAACCCCCCTTCATGGCTTATGATCAAAAACTATGAAATTTGAAAACCCCCATAAGTTCGCAGAAACTCAACCGATTTACATGCGGAATGTCTTTTTGATCATAATTTGGCCTCAATATTAATAAATTGGCTTAACAATATTAGTTTTGTAAAAAAGTGTTTTTCAAAAATTTCATTGAACCCCCCTTCATGGCTTATGATCAAAAACTACGAAATTTCAAAACTACCATAAGTTCGCAGAAACTTAACCGATTTACATGCGGAATCTCTTTTTGATCATAATTTTGCGTCAATATTAATAAATTGACTCAACAATATTAGTTTTGTAAAAAAAGTGTTTTTGAAAAATTTCATCGAACCCCCCTTCATGGCTTATGATCAAAAACTATGAAATTTGAAAACCCCCATAAGTTCGCAGAATCTCAACCGATTTACATGCGGAATGTCTTTTTGATCATAATTTTGCGTCAATATTAATAAATTGACTCAACAATATTAGTTTTGTAAAAAAAGTGTTTTTGAAAAATTTCATCGAACCCCCCTTCATGGCTTATGATCAGAAAACTATGAAATTTGAAAACCCCCATAAGTTCGCAGAAACTCAACCGATTTACATGCGGAATGTCTTTTTGATCATAATTTGGCCTCAATATTAATAAATTGACTTAACAATATTAGTTTTGTAAAAAAGTGTTTGTGAAAAATTTCATTTCATTTCATGGCTTATGATCAAAAACTACGTAAATTGAAAGCCCCCATAAGTTTGCAGAAACTCAACCGATTTACATGCGGAATGTCTTTTTGTTCATAATTTTGCGTCAATATTAATAAATTGACTCAACAATATTAGTTTTGTAAAAAAAGTGTTTTTGAAAAATTTCATCGAACCCCCCTTCATGGCTTATGATCAAAAACTATGAAATTTGAAAACCCCCATAAGTTCGCAGAAACTCAACCGATTTACATGCGGAATGTCTTTTTGATCATAATTTGGCCTCAATATTAATAAATTGACTTCACAATTTAGTTTTGTAAAAAAGTGTTTTTGAAAAATTTCATTGAACCCCCCTTCATGGCTTATGATCAAAAACTACGAAATTTCAAAACTACCATAAGTTCGCAGAAAGTCAACCGATTAACATGCGGAATGTCTTTTTGCTCATAATTTTGCGTCAATATTAATAAATTGACTCAACAATATTAGTTTTGTAAAAAAAGTGTTTTTGAAAAATTTCATCGAACCCCCCTTCATGGCTTATGATCAAAAACTATTAAATTTGAAAACCCCCATAAGTTCGCAGAAACTCAACCGATTTACATGCGGAATGTCTTTTTGATCATAATTTGGCCTCAATATTAATAAATTGACTTAACAATATTAGTTTTGTAAAAAAAGTGTTTTTGAAAAATTTTATTGAACCCCCCTTCATGGCTTCTGATCAAAAACTACGAAATTTGAAAACTACCATAAGTTCGCAGAAACTCAACCGATTTACATGCGGAATGTCTTTTTGATCATAATTTGGCCTCAATATTAATAAATTGACTCAACAATATTAGTTTTGTTAAAAGAGTGTTTTTGAAAAATTTTATCGAACCCCCTTCATGGCTTATGATCAAAAACTCCAAAAATTGAAAACTCCCATAAGTTCGCAGAAACTCAACAGATTAACATGCGGAATGTCTTTTTGTTCATAATTTGGCCTCAATATTAATAAATTGACTCAACAATATTAGTTTTGTAAAAAAAATGTTTTTGAAAAATTTCATCGAACCCCCCTTCATGGCTTATGATCAAAAACTATGAAATTTGAAAACCCCCATAAGTTCGCAGAAACTCAACCGATTTACATGCGGAATGTCTTTTTGATCATAATTTGGCCTCAATATTAATTAATTGACTTAACAATATTAGTTTTGTAAAAAAGTGTTTTTGAAAAATTTCATTGAACCCCCCTTCATGGCTTATGATCAAAAACTGCGAAATTTGAAAACTACCATAAGTTCGCAGAAACTCAACCGATTTACATGCGGAATGTCTTTTTGATCATAATTTTGCGTCAATATTAATAAATTGACTCAACAATATTAGTTTTGTAAAAAACGTGCTTTTGAAAAATTTCATCGAACCCCCCTTCATGGCTTATGATCAAAAACTACGAAATTTGAAAGCTACCATTACTTCGCAGAAACTTGACCGATTTACATGCGGAATGTCTTTTTGATCATAATTTTGCGTCAATATTAATAAATTGACTCAACAATATTAGTTTTGTAAAAAAAGTGTTTTTGAAAAATTTCATCGAACCCCCCTTCATGGCTTATGATCAAAAACTATGAAATTTGAAAACCCCCATAAGTTCGCAGAATCTCAACCGATTTACATGCGGAATGTCTTTTTGATCATAATTTTGCGTCAATATTAATAAATTGACTCAACAATATTAGTTTTGTAAAAAAACTGTTTTTGAAAAATTTCATCGAACCCCCCTTCATGGCTTATGATCAGAAAACTATGAAATTTGAAAACCCCCATAAGTTCGCAGAAACTCAACCGATTTACATGCGGAATGTCTTTTTGATCATAATTTGGCCTCAATATTAATAAATTGACTTAACAATATTAGTTTTGTAAAAAAGTGTTTGTGAAAAATTTCATTTCATTTCATGGCTTATGATCAAAAACTACGAAAATTGAAAGCCCCCATAAGTTTGCAGAAACTCAACCGATTTACATGCGGAATGTCTTTTTGTTCATAATTTTGCGTCAATATTAATAAATTGACTCAACAATATTAGTTTTGTAAAAAAAGTGTTTTTGAAAAATTTCATCGAACCCCCCTTCATGGCTTATGATCAAAAACTATGAAATTTGAAAACCCCCATAAGTTCGCAGAAACTCAACCGATTTACATGCGGAATGTCTTTTTGATCATAATTTGGCCTCAATATTAATTAATTGACTTAACAATATTAGTTTTGTAAAAAAGTGTTTTTGAAAAATTTCATTGACCCCCCTTCATGGCTTATGATCAAAAACTGCGAAATTTGAAAACTACCATTACTTCGCAGAAACTTAACCGATTTACATGCGGAATGTCTTTTTGATCATAATTTTGCGTCAATATTAATAAATTGACTCAACAATATTAGTTTTGTAAAAAAAGTGTTTTTGAAAAATTTCATCGAACCCCCCTTTATGGCTTATGATCAGAAAACTATGAAATTTGAAAACCCCCATAAGTTCGCAGAAACTCAACCGATTTACATGCGGAATGTCTTTTTGATCATAATTTGGCCTCAATATTAATAAATTGACTTAACAATATTAGTTTTGTAAAAAAGTGTTTGTGAAAAATTTCATTTCATTTCATGGCTTATGATCAAAAACTACGAAAATTGAAAGCCCCCATAAGTTTGCAGAAACTCAACCGATTTACATGCGGAATGTCTTTTTGTTCATAATTTTGCGTCAATATTAATAAATTGACTCAACAATATTAGTTTTGTAAAAAAAGTGTTTTTGAAAAATTTCATAGAACCCCCCTTCATGGCTTATGATCAAAAAATATGAAATTTGAAAACCCCCATAAGTTCGCAGAAACTCAACCGATTTACATGCGGAATGTCTTTTTGATCATAATTTGGCCTCAATATTAATAAATTGACTTAACAATATTAGTTTTGTAAAAAAGTGTTTTTGAAAAATTTTATTGAACCGCCCTTCATGGCTTATGATCAAAAACTACGAAATTTCAAAACTACCATAAGTTCGCAGAAAGTCAACCGATTAACATGCGGAATGTCTTTTTGATCATAATTTTGCGTCAATATTAATAAATTGACTCAACAATATTAGTTTTGTAAAAAAAGTGTTTTTGAAAAATTTCATCGAACCCCCCTTCATGGCTTATGATCAAAAACTATGAAATTTGAAAACCCCCATAAGTTCGCAGAAACTCAACCGATTTACATGCGGAATGTCTTTTTGATCATAATTTGGCCTCAATATTAATAAATTGACTTAACAATATTAGTTTTGTAAAAAAAGTGTTTTTGAAAAATTTCATTGAACCCCCCTTCATGGCTTCTGATCAAAAACTACGAAATTTGAAAACTACCATAAGTTCGCAGAAACTCAACCGATTTACATGCGGAATGTCTTTTTGATCATAATTTGGCCTCAATATTAATAAATTGACTCAACAATATTAGTTTTGTTACAAGAGTGTTTTTGAAAAATTTTATCGAACCCCCCTTCATGGCTTATGATCAAAAACTACGAAAATTGAAAGCCCCCATAAGTTTGCAGAAACTCAACCGATTTACATGCGGAATGTCTTTTTGTTCATAATTTTGCGTCAATATTAATAAATTGACTCAACAATATTAGTTTTGTAAAAAAAGTGTTTTTGAAAAATTTCATCGAACCCCCCTTCATGGCTTATGATCAAAAACTATGAAATTTGAAAACCCCCATAAGTTCGCAGAAACTCAACCGATTTACATGCGGAATGTCTTTTTGATCATAATTTGGCCTCAATATTAATTAATTGACTTAACAATATTAGTTTTGTAACAAAGTGTTTTTGAAAAATTTCATTGAACCCCCCTTCATGGCTTATGATCAAAAACTGCGAAATTTGAAAACTACCATAAGTTCGCAGAAACTCAACCGATTTACATGCGGAATGTCTTTTTGATCATAATTTTGCGTCAATATTAATAAATTGACTCAACAATATTAGTTTTGTAAAAAACGTGCTTTTGAAAAATTTCATCGAACCCCCCTTCATGGCTTATGATCAAAAACTACGAAATTTGAAAGCTACCATAATGCGGAATGTCTTTTTGCTCATAATTTTGCGACAATATTAATAAATTGACTCAACAATATTAGTTTTGTAAAAAAAGTGTTTTTGAAAAATTTCATCGAACCCCCCTGCATGGCTTATGATCAAAAACTACGAAATTTGAAAACTACCATAAGTTCGCAGAAACTCAACCGATTTACATGCGGAATGTCTTTTTGATCATAATTTGGCCTCAATATTAATAAATTGACTCAACAATATTAGTTTTGTAGAAAAAGTGTTTTTTAAAAATTTCATCGAACCCCCCTCCATGGCTTATGATCAAATACTCCGAAATTTGAAAACTCCCATAAGTTCGCAGAAACTCAACAGATTAACATGCGGAATGTCTTTTTGTTCATAATTTGGCCTCAATATTAATAAATTGACTCAACAATATTAGTTTTGTAAAAAAAATGTTTTTGAAAGATTTCATCGAGCCCCCCTTCATGGCTTATGATCAAAAACTACGAAATTTTAAAGCTACCATAATGCGGAATGTCTTTTTGTTCATAATTTTGCGTCAATATTAATAAATTGACTCAACAATATTAGTTTTGTAAAAAAAGTGTTTTTGAAAAATTTCATCGAACTCCCCTTCATGGCTTATGATAAAAAACTACGAAATTTGAAAAACCCCCATAAGTTCGCAGAAACTCAACCGATTAACATGCGGAATGTCTTTTGTTCATAATTTTGCGTCAATATTAATAAATTGACTCAACAAAATTTATTTTTGTAAAAAAAGTGTTTTTGAAAAATTTCATCGAACCCCCCTTCATGGCTTATGATCAAAAACTACGAAATTTGAAAACCCCCATAAGTTCGCAGAAATTCAACCGATTAACATGCGGAATGTCTTTTTGTTCATAATTTTGCGTCAATATTAATAAATTGACTCAACAATATTAGTTTTGTAAAAAAAGTGTTTTTGAAAAATTTCATCGAACTCCCCTTCATGGCTTATGATAAAAAACTACGAAATTTGAAAAACCCCCATAAGTTCGCAGAAACTCAACCGATTAACATGCGGAATGTCTTTTGTTCATAATTTTGCGTCAATATTAATAAATTGACTCAACAAAATTTATTTTTGTAAAAAAAGTGTTTTTGAAAAATTTCATCGAACCCCCCTTCATGGCTTATGATCAAAAACTACGAAATTTGAAAACCCCCATAAGTTCGCAGAAATTCAACCGATTAACATGCGGAATGTATTTTTGTTCATAATTTTGCGTCAATATTAATAAATTGACTCAACAATATTAGTTTTGTAAAAAAAGTGTTTTTGAATAATTTCATAGAACCCCCCTTCATGGCTTATGATCAAAAACTACGAAATTTGAAAACTCCCATAAGTTCGCAGAAACTCAACCGATTTAGTTTTGTAAAAAAAGTGTTTTTGAAAAATTTCATCGAACCCCCCTTCATGGCTTATGATCAAAAACTACGAAATTTGAAAACCCCCATAAGTTCGCAGAAACTCAACCGATTTACATGCGGAATGTCTTTTTGATCATAATTTTGCTTTGATATTAATAAATTGACTTAACAATATTAGTTTTGTAAAAAAGCGTTTTTGAAAAATTTCATTGAACCCCCCTTCATGGCTTATGATCAAAAACTACGAAATTTGAAAACCCCCATAAGTTCGCAGAAATTCAACCGATTAACATGCGGAATGTATTTTTGTTCATAATTTTGCGTCAATATTAATAAATTGACTCAACAATATTAGTTTTGTAAAAAAAGTGTTTTTGAAAAATTTCATAGAACCCCCCTTCATGGCTTATGGTCAAAAACTACGAAATTTGAAAACTACCATAAGTTCGCAGAAACTCAACCGATTTACATGCGGAATGTCTTTTTGATCAGAATTTGGCCTCAATATTAATAAATTGACTCAACAATATTAGTTTTGTAAAAAAAGTGTTTTTGAAAAATTTCATCGAACCCCCTTCATGGCTTATGATCAAAAACTACGAAATTTGAAAACTGCCATAAGTTCGCAGAAACTCAACCGATTTACATGCGGAATGTCTTTTTGATCATAATTTTGCCTCAATATTAATAAATTGACTCAAGAATATTAGTTTTGTAAAAAAGTGTTTTTGAAAAATTTCATCGAACTCCCCTTCATGGCTTATGATCAAAAAGTACGAAATTTAAAAAACCCCCATAAGTTCGCAGAAACTCAACCGATTTACATGCGGAATGTCTTTTTGTTCATAATTTTGCGTCAATATTAATATATAAACTCAACAATATTAGTTTTGTAAGAAAAGTGTTTTTGAAAAATTTCATCGAACCCCCCTTCATGGCTTATGATCAAAAACTACAAAATTTGAAAACTCCCAATGAAAACTCAACCGATTTACATGCGGAATGTCCTTTTGATCATAATTTGGCCTCAATATTAATAAATCGACTCAACAATATTAGTTTTGTAAAAAAAGTGTTTTTGAAAAATTTCATCGAACCCCCCTTCATGGCTTATGATCAAAAACTACGAAATTTGAAAACTCCCATAAGTTCGCAGAAACTCAACCGATTTGCATGCGGAATGTCTTTTTGATCATAATTTGGCCTCAATATTAATAAATTGACTCAACAATATTAGTTTTGTAAAAAAAAGTGTTTTTGAAAAATTTCATCGTGGCTTATGATCAAAAACTACGAAATTTGAAAACTCCCATAAGTTCGCAGAAACTCAACCGATTTACATGCGGAATGTCTTTTTGATCATAATTTGGCCTCAATATTAATAAATTGACTCAACAATATTAGTTTTGTAAAAAAAAGTGTTTTTGAAAAATTTCATCGAACCCCCTTCATGGCTTATGATCTAAAACTACGAAATTTGAAAACTACCATGAGTTCGCAGAAACTCAACCGATTTACATGCGGAATGTCTTTTTGATCATAACTTTGCGTCAATATTAATAAATTGACTTAACAATATTAGTTTTGTAAAAAATTGTTTTTAAAAAATTTCATCGAACCCCCCTTCATGGCTTATGATCAAAAACTATGAAATTTGAAAACCCCCATAAGTTCGCAGAAACTCAACCGATTTACATGCGGAATGTCTTTTTGATCATAATTTTGCGTCAATATTAATAAGTTGACTCAACAATATTAGTTTTGTAAAAAAGTGTTTTTGAAAAATTTCATCGAACCCCCCTTCATGGCTTATGATCAAAAACTACGAAATTTGAAAACCCACATAAGGTCGCAGATACTCAACCGATTAACATGCGGAATGTCTTTTTGTTCATAATTTTTCGTCAATATTAATAAATAAACTCAACAATATTAGTTTTGTAAGAAAAGTGTTTTTGAAAAATTTCATCGAACCCCCTTCATGGCTTATGATCAAAAACTACGAAATTTGAAAACCCCCATAAGTTCGCAGAAACTCAACCAATTTACATGCGGAATGTCTTTTTGATCATAATTTTACCTCAAAATTAATAAATTGACTCAACAATATTAGTTTTGTAAAAAAAGTGTTTTTGAAAAATTTCATCGAACCCCCTTCATGGCTTATGATCAAAAACTACAAATTTGAAAACTACCATAACTTCGCAGAAACTTAACCGATTTACATGCGGAATGTCTTTTTGATCATAATTTTGCGTCAATATTAATAAATTGACTCAACAATATTAGTTTTGTAAAAAAAGTGTTTTTGAAAAATTTCATCGAACCCCCCTTCATGGCTTATGATCAAAAACTACGAAATTTGAAAACTCCCATAAGTTCGCAGAAACTCAACCGATTTGCATGCGGAATGTCTTTTTGATCATAATTTGGCCTCAATATTAATAAATTGACTCAACAATATTAGTTTTGTAAAAAAAAGTGTTTTTGAAAAATTTCATCGAACCCCCTTCATGGCTTATGATCAAAAACTACAAATTTGAAAACTACCATAACTTCGCAGAAACTTAACCGATTTACATGCGGAATGTCTTTTTGATCATAACTTTGCGTCAATATTAATAAATTGACTCAACAATATTAGTTTTGTAAAAAAGTGTTTTTAAAAAATTTCATCGAACCCCCCTTCATGGCTTATGATCAAAAACTACGAAATTTGAAAACTCCCATAAGTTCGCAGAAACTCAACCGGTTTACATGCGGAATGTCTTTTTGATCATAATTTTGCGTCAATATTACCTAACAAATTGACTCAACAATATTAGTTTTGTAAAAAAAGTGTTTTTGAAAAATTTCATCGAACCCCCCTTCATGGCTTATGATCAAAAACTACGAAATTTGAAAACTCCCAATGAAAACTCAACCGATTTACATGCGGAATGTCCTTTTGATCATAATTTGGCCTCAATATTAATAAATCAACTCAACAATATTAGTTTTGTAAAAAAAGTGTTTATGAAAAATTTCATCGAACCCCCCTTCATGGCTTATGATCAAAAACTACGAAATTTGAAAACTCCCATAAGTTCGCAGAAACTCAACCGATTTGCATGCGGAATGTCTTTTTGATCATAATTTGGCCTCAATATTAATAAATTGACTCAACAATATTAGTTTTGTAAAAAAAAGTGTTTTTGAAAAATTTCATCGAACCCCCCTTCATGGCTTATGATCAAAAACTACGAAATTTGAAAACTCCCATAAGTTCGCAGAAACTCAACCGATTTGCATGCGGAATGTCTTTTTGATCATAATTTGGCCTCAATATTAATAAATTGACTCAACAATATTAGTTTTGTAAAAAAAGTGTTTTTGAAAAATTTCATCGAACCCCCTTCATGGCTTATGATCAAAAACTACGAAATTTGAAAACTCCCATAAGTTCGCAGAAACTCAACCGATTTGCATGCGGAATGTCTTTTTGATCATAATTTGGCCTCAATATTAATAAATTGACTCAACAATATTAGTTTTGTAAAAAAAGTGTTTTTGAAAAATTTCATCGAACCCCCTTCATGGCTTATGATCTAAAACTACGAAATTTGAAAACTACCATGAGTTCGCAGAAACTCAACCGATTTACATGCGGAATGTCTTTTTGATCATAACTTTGCGTCAATATTAATAAATTGACTTAACAATATTAGTTTTGTAAAAAAGTGTTTTTAAAAAATTTCATCGAACCCCCCTTCATGGCTTATGATCAAAAACTACGAAATTTGAAAACTCCCATAAGTTCGCAGAAACTCAACCGATTTGCATGCGGAATGTCTTTTTGATCATAATTTGGCCTCAATATTAATAAATTGACTCAACAATATTAGTTTTGTAAAAAAAAGAGTTTTTGAAAAATTTCATCGAACCCCCCTTCATGGCTTATGATCAAAAACTACGAAATTTGGAAACTCCCATAAGTTCGCAGAAACTCAACCGATTTGCATGCGGAATGTCTTTTTGATCATAACTTTGCGTCAATATTAATAAATTGACTTAACAATATTAGTTTTGTAAAAAAGTGTTTTCAAAAAATTTCATCGAACCCCCCTTCATGGCTTATGATCAAAAACTACGAAATTTGAAAACTCCCATAAGTTCGCAGAAACTCAACCGATTTACATGCGGAATGTCTTTTTGATCATAATTTTGCGTCAATATTAATAAATTGACTCAACAATATTAGTTTTGTAAAAAAAGTGTTTTTGAAAAATTTCATCGAACCCCCCTTCATGGCTTATGATCAAAAACTACGAAATTTGAAAACTCCCATAAGTTCGCAGAAACTCAACCGATTTGCATGCGGAATGTCTTTTTGATCATAATTTGGCCTCAATATTAATAAATTGACTCAACAATATTAGTTTTGTAAAAAAAGTGTTTTTGAAAAATTTCATCGAACCCCCTTCATGGCTTATGATCTAAAACTACGAAATTTGAAAACTACCATGAGTTCGCAGAAACTCAACCGATTTACATGCGGAATGTCTTTTTGATCATAACTTTGCGTCAATATTAATGAATTGACTTAACAATATTAGTTTTGTAAAAAAGTGTTTTTAAAAAATTTCATCGAACCCCCCTTCATGGCTTATGATCAAAAACTATGAAATTTGAAAACCCCCATAAGTTCGCAGAAACTCAACCGATTTACATGCGGAATGTCTTTTTGATCATAATTTTGCGTCAATATTAATAAGATGGCTCAACAATATTAGTTTTGTAAAAAAGTGTTTTTGAAAAATTTCATCGAACCCCCCTTCATGGCTTATGATCAAAAACTACGAAATTTGAAAACTCCCAATGAAAACTCAACCGATTTACATGCGGAATGTCCTTTTGATCATAATTTGGCCTCAATATTAATAAATCGACTCAACAATATTAGTTTTGTAAAAAAAGTGTTTTTGAAAAATTTCATCGAACCCCCCTTCATGGCTTATGATCAAAAACTACGAAATTTGAAAACTCCCAATGAAAACTCAACCGATTTACATGCGGAATGTCCTTTTGATCATAATTTGGCCTCAATATTAATAAATTGACTCAACAATATTAGTTTTGTAAAAAAAGTGTTTTTGAAAAATTTCATCGAACCCCCTTCATGGCTTATGATCAAAAACTACGAAATTTGAAAACCCCATAAGTTCGCAGAAACTCAACCGATTTACATGCGGAATGTCTTTTTGATCATAATTTTTCCTCAAAATTAATAAATTGACTCAAGAATATTAGTTTTGTAAAAAAGTGTTTTTGAAAAATTTCATCGAACCCCCCTTCATGGCTTATGATCAAAAACTATGAAATTTGAAAACCCCCATAAGTTCGCAGAAACTCAACCGATTTACATGCGGAATGTCTTTTTGATCATAATTTTGCGTCAATATTAATAAGTTGACTCAACAATATTAGTTTTGTAAAAAGGTGTTTTTGAAAAATTTCATCGAACCCCCCTTCATGGCTTATGATCAAAAACTACGAAATTTGAAAACCCACATAAGGTCGCAGAAACTCAATCGATTAACATGCGGAATGTCTTTTTGTTCATAATTTTTCGTCAATATTAATAAATAAACTCAACAATATTAGTTTTGTAAGAAAAGTGTTTTTGAAAAATTTCATCGAACCCCCTTCATGGCTTATGATCAAAAACTACGAAATTTGAAAACCCCCATAAGTTCGCAGAAACTCAACCGATTTACATGCTTAATGTCTTTTTGATCATAATTTGGCCTCAATATTAATAAATTGACTTAACAATATTAGTTTTGTAAAAAAGTGTTTTTGAAAAATTTCATTGAACCCCCCTTCATGGCTTATGATCAAAAACTACGAAATTTGAAAACTACCATAAGTTCGCAGAAACTCAACCGATTAACATGCGGAATGTCTTTTTGCTCATAATTTTGCGTCAATATTAATAAATTGACTCAACAATATTAGTTTTGTAAAAAAAGTGTTTTTGAAAAATTTCATCGAACCCCCCTTCATAGCTTATGATCAAAAACTACGAAATTTGAAAACTCCCAATGAAAACTCAACCGATTTACATGCGGAATGTCCTTTTGATCATAATTTGGCCTCTATATTAATAAATCGACTCAACAATATTAGTTTTGTAAAAAAAGTGTTTTTGAAAAATTTCATCGAACCCCCCTTCATGGCTTATGACCATAAACTACGAAATTTGAAAACTCCCATAAGTTCGCAGAAACTCAACCGATTTACATGCGGAATGTCTTTTTGATCATAATTTGGCCTCAATATTAATAAATTGACTCAACAATATTAGTTTTATAAAAAAAAGTGTTTTTAAAAAATTTTATCGAACCCCCTTCATGGCTTATGATCAAAAACTACGAAATTTGAAAACAACCATGAGTATGCAGAAACTCAACCGATTTACATGCGGAATGTCTTTTTGATCATAATTTTGCGTCAATATTAATAAATTGACTTAACAATATTAGTTTTGTAAAAAAAGTGTTTTTGAAAAATTTTATCGAACCCCCCTTCATGGCTTATGATCAAAAACTACGAAATTTGAAAACCCCCATAAGTTCGCAGAAACTCAACCGATTTACATGCGGAATGTCCTTTTGATCATAATTTGGCCTCTATATTAATAAATCGACTCAACAATATTAGTTTTGTAAAAAAAGTGTTTTTGAAAAATTTCATCGAACCCCCCTTCATGGCTTATGACCATAAACTACGAAATTTGAAAACTCCCATAAGTTCGCAGAAACTCAACCGATTTATATGCGGAATGTCTTTTTGATCATAATTTGGCCTCAATATTAATAAATTGACTCAACAATATTAGTTTTGTAAAAAAAAGTGTTTTTGAAAAATTTCATCGAACCCCCCTTCATGGCTTATGATCAAAAACTACGAAATTTGAAAACTCCCATAAGTTCGCAGAAACTCAACCGATTTACATGCGGAATGTCCTTTTGATCATAATTTGGCCTCAATATTAATAAATTGACTCAACAATATTAGTTTTGTAAAAAAAGTGTTTTTGAAAAATTTCATCGAACCCCCTTCATGGCTTATGATCAAAAACTACGAAATTTAAAAACCCACATAAGTTCGCAGAAACTCAACCGATTAACATGCGGAATGTCTTTTTGTTCATAATTTTGCGTCAATATTAATAAATTGACTCAACAATATTAGTTTTGTAAAAAAAATGTTTTTGAAAAATTTCATCGAACCCCCCTTCATGGCTTATGATCAAAAACTATGAAATTTGAAAACCCCCATAAGTTCACAGAAACTCAACCGATTTACATGCGGAATGTCTTTTTGATCATAATTTGGCCTCAATATTAATAAATTGACTTAACAATATTAGTTTTGTAAAAAAGTGTTTTTGAAAAATTTCATTGAACCCCCCTTCATGGCTTATGATCAAAAACTACGAAATTTGAATACTCCCATAAGTTCGCAGCAACTCAACCGATTAACATGCGGAATGTCTTTTTGCTCATAATTTTGCGTCAATATTAATAAATTGACTCAACAATATTAGTTTTGTAAAAAAAGTGTTTTTGAAAAATTTCATCGAACCCTCCTTCATGGCTTATGATCAAAAACTACGAAATTTGAAAACTCCCAATGAAAACTCAACCGATTTACATGCGGAATGTCTTTTTGATCATAATTTGGCCTCAATATTAATAAATTGACTCAACAATATTAGTTTTGTAAAAAAAAGTGTTTTTTTGAAAAATTTCATTGAACCCCCCTTCATGGCTTATGATCAAAAACTACAAAATTTGAAAACTCCCACAAGTTCGCAGAAACTCAACAGATTAACATGCGGAATGTCTTTTTGATCATAATTTGGCCTCAATATTAATAAATTGACTCAACAATATTAGTTTTATAAAAAAAAGTGTTTTTAAAAAATTTTATCGAACCCCCTTCATGGCTTATGATCAAAAACTACGAAATTTGAAAACAACCATGAGTATGCAGAAACTCAACCGATTTACATGCGGAATGTCTTTTTGATCATAATTTTGCGTCAATATTAATAAATTGACTTAACAATATTAGTTTTGTAAAAAAAGTGTTTTTGAAAAATTTTATCGAGCCCCCCTTCATGGCTTATGATCAAAAACTACGAAATTTGAAAACCCCCATAAGTTCGCAGAAACTCAACCGATTTACATGCGGAATGTCTTTTTGATCATAATTTTGCGTCAATATTAATAAATTGACTCAACAATATTAGTTTTGTAAAAAAGTGTTTTTGAAAAATTTCATCGAACCCCCCTTCATGGCTAATGATCAAAAACTACGAAATTTGAAAACCCACATAAGTTCGCAGAAACTCAACCGATTTACATGCGGAATGTCGTTTTGATCATAATTTGGCCTCAATATTAATAAATTGACTCAACAATATTAGTTTTGTAAAAAAAAGTGTTTTTGAAAAATTGCATCGAACCCCCCTTCATGGCTTATGAACAAAAACTACGAAATTTGAAAACTCCCAATGAAAACTCAACCGATTTACATGCGGAATGTCTTTTGATCATAATTTTGCGTCAATATTAATAAATTGACTCAACAATATTAGTTTTGTAAAAAAAGTGTTTTTGAAAAATTTCATCGAACCCCCCTTCATGGCTTATGATCAAAAACTACGAAATTTGAAAACTCCCATAAGTTCGCAGAAACTCAACCGATTTACATGCGGAATGGGTCGGCAAAAATCCTCGACTGAACCCTCCACGAGGGTGCCGACTGGAAATAACACTCCAGTAGCTCCTTAGAGCTGGTGTTAGCCAAGACTTTTGCTCCATGTATACAGTTTTGCTCCTTAATAGCTCTGCTATATGCATGGTGGCACATGTCATGGTCTGAGGTACTTAGGGCTGGACTAAGGTGTAATGCCACCCGTGCCGATAGTCAACCTGGCTGGGGGCCCTAACCAAAAATAGCTCAGTCGTAAACGGAGCGTTCGGATACCTGGCGCCCTCCGAACTAGCTAGCCTTACCTGCATAGTGCGGATCTCTGTGCAGGCGGACCACCCCTTCTCCGCAGCTCGTGGGACACTAACATGAACTCAATTAATAACAAAAATAAAATCACAAATATAAACAAAAACACAAATAAAACAAAGGAGCCTGGCACTCCGAAAAAGCCAACCGGAATCCTGGATTCCTCCTCCTCGGCATTGGCAGCGGCTATAAAGCCTGGCCAATGCTCTATCAATACAACGGCGACGGTCACCATGCCAGCCGTCTGTACAAACGGCGCTGGTCCAAGTAAACCCGTATTCCACCCGGGCCTTGGGGTAAAAGGAATCATCCTGCCGCCCCCCGATACCTCGGAACCGAAGCAGAGCGCTCAAAGCGCGGCCAAGGCTCCAGCTGGTACAGGGACGGTGGGTAAAGTTCCTACAGCCAGCGTCGGCAAAAAGTTCTCCTACACGGAGAAGAGAAGTGCTGGATGGGTTCTCCAGCGTCATTTTGCAAGCACAGGCTCAAACCGGTCAGCCGATTGGCTGAAGAAGGTGGAATGGGCGAAGACTGTGCTGCCCGACTACGATATGCAGTCACCTAGAGCGCTGGATCAAGCCAAGAGACAGCGCTCCCAAGAAGCACCCGGGCCGAGTGCAAAGAGGTCGAGAGTGCAGCAGGGCAGATCTTTTGCCCAGATCGCCAAGGAGAGAGTCCTACTTGGAGTTCTCGACCAAGGCAACGCTGCAATCCCGAGAAATCAATGGAAGTGGGTGGAGACGGCTCAAGCCACCGCCTGCTTTGAGCTGCTGGAGCAGGAACCTGGACCTCCCCCTGTCTGCAAAGACGTCGGTTGGTTCCAGGGGAACGTGAAAGTTATAGCCTGCGACGATGAGCGATCGGCAGAGCTTTATAAAACGGCGGTCTCCAATATCGGAGAGGTGTACCCAGGCGCCAAGCTGGTCGCCGTACACTGGAAGGACGTCCCAGTCCGCCCTCGGGCCAGACTGTGGATCCCGTCCTCAATTAAAGAGCCAGAACGGCTCCTGAAAATGTTGCAACGATGCAATCCAAGTCTGCCAACCCAGGATTGGAAAGTGGCGAAGATAGAGGAGATGCCGGGACCAACAAACCAAGCAGTGATGATCCTGAACAAGGAGTCACTTGCCCCAATCGACGCGGCTGGCGGGGAGCTAAACTTCGGGTTTAGCTCTGTATACATCCGCGTCTATAAGTCAGATGCAACACCAGGTGTGGGTCTTTCGGAGAAACCATCCGAGGAAGACATCACCGAGCTAGAGGCCCCAGAGCGGCCCGAATTAGATGGATACACCTCGGATGCATCCACAATAACGCGCGACCTCAGTGCGCTGTGTAAAATGGGTGAGATGGAGCTCACCTCAGATGTGGCGTCTGACGATGAGGACGCTAATACGACAGTGGTGGAGGGTATATCTTCAGATGTCTCTAAAGATTCTGCAGATAAACCTCCACCATTGTAAAGCAGCCTCTGCGGCCCTACTACTCCGTTTGGCTGGGAACGGAGCCGACATAGCGCTAATTCAGGAGCCTTGGATTGTGGGTGGCAAGGTCTCTGGATTACGCGCACCTGAATACAAGCTTGTAGTAGCTGAATCACAAGGTAATATTCGAACCTGCATACTAGCTAGAAAGCATTTAAGTATCTTTCTGCTCCATAGCTTTAGCAACGAGGATAATACGGCAGTAAGCCTGGAGCTCCAGTCAGCTCCGATCAGGCTACTGTCGTGCTACATGGCCTACGACCAACCAGGCCCTCCTCCCGAAGACATCACGCGAAGGCTAGTGAATGACTGCGTGACCAACAATATTGGCCTCCTAATAGGATGCGACGTCAATGCTCACCATACTCAATGGGGGAGCACAAACATAAACAAGAGGGGTGAGTTACTCTTAGACTATATCCTAACTACAAACCTAGAGGTCCTGAATAGAGGTAATGATCCTACTTTCGTCATCAAGGATAGGAAGGAGGTCATTGATCTGACCCTTGCCTCCCATTCCATAAGTGATCTTATTAATAACTGGAAAGTATCAAGTGAGCATTCTTTCTCCGACCACAGGTACATAGAATTCGTACTTAATCTTAGTCACTCGACTCCACCTCCTTTTCACAACCTTCGGAAAACCGATTGGTCAAAATACCAAGCCCTACTTAGGGATTACATTCCAGAAACAGCACCCAATGGAGTCCACTCCGTTCGGCGTCTGCATGGCCTAATAAAAACTTTCACTAAAGCATGCAACTCTGCAGGAAAAGCAGCATGCCCGATTAGTAGACCCAAGAAAAATAAAAAACCACCATGGTGGTCCCAAAACCTCGGTAACTTTCGAAGGAGCTGTAGAGCTCTTTTCAATCAAGCCAAAGCCTCAAACACGGAGCAATCTTGGACAAACTACAAGCTCCATCTTGCCCTTTATAAAAAAGAACTCAGAAGAGCCAAAAGATCCTCATGGCGAGAATCACTGGATGCCCTACTAACAAAGCACTTTCCAGGCTGTCGTCAACAAAAGACAGACAATCTTATCTCCCCACAAGAGGTGCCCTTAGGCCCTTCTCTCCTCAGCATGCACAACATCAACTGGGCAATAAACAGTTTCAAACCGTTTAAGTCGCCGGGACCTGATGGAATCTCACCCGCACATCTTCAGCATGCGGGTAGCATCGCCACTAACTGGCTCCAAGCTATATTTCTAGAAGTTTTTAAGACCGGCTATATCCCGGACCCCTGGAGGCTTTCAAAAATAGTATTCATTCCCAAGGCGGGCAAAGCTTCCCACGTTAGCCCAAAAGATTTCAGACCGATCAGCCTGACATCCTTTCTGCTCAAAACCTTTGAGCGTATCCTTTCTCTCTATCTGAGAGTATCTATTCCGACAGAGTTTATATCAAGCTCTCAACATGCATACAGGAAAGGAAGATCCACTGAAACGGCTCTTCACTCCGTTGTTGCCACAATAGAAAAATCCCTCTCTAGTAAGGAATACACCCTCATAGCCTTCCTGGACATAGAAGGTGCTTTCAACAACGTCCTCCCGGAAGCAATTACTGAAGCACTTACGAACCTGGGGATCGAAAACCGGCTAGTGGGACTGATCAGCCAATTGCTCACATGCAGGGCGGTGACATCCACACTGGGTTCCTCGACTCTTACCAGGTACGTTAGCAGGGGAACCCCTCAAGGGGGGGTACTCTCCCCACTCCTATGGAATCTAGTGGTCAACAGGCTGCTATGTGACATAGAAGGCGGGGGCTGTCAGTTAGTTGCCTACGCGGATGACGTTGCAATGATATTCACTGGGAAATATCCACAAACTCTGTGCGACCTAATGACGGTCAAGCTAAGCAATCTGGCAGCCTGGGCCGACAAATGTGGCTTAGGCGTAAACCCAGACAAAACAGAACTCGTACTCTTCACCAGACGCTACAAGGTTCCCACACTTATCCCTCCAAAACTAAAAGATTCTGCACTGTCCTTTAGTGATAGTGCCAAGTACCTGGGATTAGTACTTGACAAGAAACTAGACTGGAATCAAAGCACACATGACAGATGCAGGAAAGCGACAATTGCCCTCTACACCTGCAGAAAGGCAAATGGTATAAAATGGGGCATGTCCCCGTATATAGTCCGCTGGCTATACACAGCCATAATCAGGCCCATCCTGCTATATGGGATATTAGTATGGTGGCCCGCTCTATCAAAGCAATCCATTAAGAAACAAATAAACAAGGTACAAAGAATGGCTGAAATCTGCATCACAGGTGCTCTGAACACAACACCAAATGATGCTCTTGATGTCATCCTAAATTTCCCTCCAATCCAACAGACAAGTCAAGCAGTAGCCACCCTGGCGGCTATCCGTATTAGAGATACCAACAACTGGGGAGATTTCCATTCCGGACACTCCCTTATTTTAAAGGAAAATGCCATCTTTTCCCCAAAAACGGATTGTTGCGTACCGACCGAGCACGTAACAACTCCGTTTAACGTACTCATTCCTCGCAGAGAGGACTGGATCACTGAGCCACCAGGGCACTCGAATGCTCTATCCTTCTATACTGATGGTTCTAAATTGAATAATCAAGTGGGAGGCGGAGTATTTTCTCAGAAATTGTGTATTAATCACTCATTTAGGCTTCCGGACCACTGCAGTGTGTTTCAAGCTGAAATACTAGCAATAAATGAAGCTCTAATCTTTCTAAAGAAATCCCGAGCCTCTCCAGGCAAAATTAACATTTACAGTGATAGCCAAGCGGCCATCAAATCCATCGCATCGACCACTTCGAAGTCGACCTCAGTCTCGAAAAGCCGCAGATCTATACACGAGATGGCAGAGCTTTTCGACATATGCCTAGTCTGGGTACCTGGGCACCAAGATATCCAAGGCAACTGTATTGCTGATGAATTAGCCAGACGGGGCACGACTGATACCCTCCTTCCAGACAAAGAGGGCATCAGTATGCCCCTGGCGACCTGCAAGCTAATGCTCCATAACCTTTTTGAGGAAAAACACAATGTACAATGGTACAGCACCATATTGACAAGGCCCGATCAAAAGCACTGTGCAGTCTAAGCAGAACCGACTGCTCTCGCGTGGTCCGTTCCATAACGGGCCACTGGCTAGTGGGCATACACGCCCTCAGATTGAAAGCCCCCTACAATGATTTCTGTAGGAGCTGCAGGGATGAGGAAGAGGAGGAATCCCCAGAGCACTTCTTCTGCTTCTGCCCAGCCTTAAGCAACAGAAGACGAAGAGCTCTGGGAAAACCCTTCCTCACCAGTCTATGCGAACTCGCTACATTGGCACCAAGTAGAATAGCCCTTTTTGTTAGACTTTCAAACTGGGCTCCCTTTTAACCCAGTTTACGTAGTGTCCCTCTCTGGCAGAGGGGGAATGATCCTGCGGTATCACAATGGGCCTATCCAAGGCCTAAGTTCGTCGAATTTTTGGTCGACACCGCCCCTACCTAACCTAACCTACATGCGGAATGTCTTTTTGATCATAATTTTGCGTCAATATTAATAAATTGACTCAACAATATTAGTTTTGTAGAAAAAAGTGTTTTTAAAAAGTTTCATCGAACCCCTCTTCATGGCTTATGATTAAAAACTACGAAATTTGAAAACTCCCAATGAAAACTCAAACGATTTACATGCGGAATGTCCTTTTGATCATAATTTGGCCTTAATATTAATAAATCGACTCAGCAATATTAGTTTTGTAAAAAAAGTGTTTTTGAAAAATTTCATCGAACCCCCCTTCATGGCTTATGATCAAAAACTACGAAATTTGAGAACTCCCATAAGTTCGCAGAAACTCAACCGATTTACATGCGGAATGTCTTTTTGATCATAATTTTGCGTCAATATTAATAAATTGACTCAACAATATTAGTTTTGTAAAAAAGTGTTTTTGAAAAATTTCATCGAACCCCCCTTCAAGGCTTATGATCAAAAACTACGAAATTTGAAAACTCCCATAAGTTCGCAGAAACTCAACCGATTTACATGCGGAATGTCGTTTTGATCATAATTTGGCCTCAATATTAATAAATTGACTCAAATATATTAGTTTTGTAAAAAAAAGTGTTCTTGAAAAATTGCATCGAACCCCCCTTCATGGCTTATGATCAAAAACTACGAAATTTGAAAACTCCCAATGAAAACTCAACCGATTTACATGCGGAATGTCCTTTTGATCATAATTTGGCCTCAATATTAGTAAATTGACTCAACAATATTAGTTTTGTAAAAAAAGTGTTTTTGAAAAATTTCATCGAACCCCCCTTCATGGCTTATGATCAAAAACTACGAAATTTGAAAACTCCCAATGAAAACTCAACCGATTTACATGCGGAATGTCCTTTTGATCATAATTTGGCCTCAATATTAATAAATCGACTCAACAATATTAGTTTTGTAAAAAAAGTGTTTTTGAAAAATTTCATCGAACCCCCCTTCATGGCTTATGATCAAAAACTACGAAATTTGAAAACTCCCATAAGTTCGCAGAAACTCAACCGATTTACATGCGGAATGTCTTTTTGACCATAATTTGGCTCCAATATTAATAAATTGACTCAACAATATTAGTTTTGTAAAAAAAAGTGTTTTTGAAAAATTTCATCGAACTCCCCTTCATGGCTTATGATCAAAAAGTACGAAATTTAAAAACCCCCATAAGTTCGCAGAATCTCAACCGATTTACATGCGGAATGTCTTTTTGATCATAATTTGGCCTCAATATTAATAAGTTGACTCAACAATATTAGTTTTGTAAAAAAGAGTTTTTGAAAAATTTCATCGAACCCCCCTTCAAGGCTTATGATCAAAAACTACGAAATTTGAAAACTCCCATAAGTTCGCAGAAACTCAACCGATTTACATGCGGAATGTCGTTTTGATCATATTTTGGCCTCAATATTAATAAATTGACTCAACAATATTAGTTTTGTAAAAAAAAGTGTTCTTGAAAAATTGCATCGAACCCCCCTTCATGGCTTATGATCAAAAACTACGAAATTTGAAAACTCCCAATGAAAACTCAACCGATTTACATGCGGAATGTCCTTTTGATCATAATTTGGCCTCAATATTAATAAATTGACTCAACAATATTAGTTTTGTAAAAAAAGTGTTTTTGAAAAATTTCATCGAACCCCCCTTCATGGCTTATGATCAAAAACTACGCAATTTGAAAACTCCCAATGAAAACTCAAACGATTTACATGCGGAATGTCCTTTTGATCATAATTTGGCCTTAATATTAATAAATCGACTCAGCAATATTAGTTTTGTAAAAAAAGTGTTTTTGAAAAATTTCATCGAACCCCCCTTCATGGCTTATGATCAAAAACTACGAAATTTGAGAACTCCCATAAGTTCGCAGAAACTCAACCGATTTACATGCAAAATGTCTTTTTGATCATAATTTTGCGTCAATATTAATAAATTGACTCAACAATATTAGTTTTGTAAAAAAGTGTTTTTGAAAAATTTCATCGAACCCCCCTTCAAGGCTTATGATCAAAAACTACGAAATTTGAAAACTCCCATAAGTTCGCAGAAACTCAACCGATTTACATGCGGAATGTCGTTTTGATCATAATTTGGCCTCAATATTAATAAATTGACTCAACAATATTAGTTTTGTAAAAAAAAGTGTTCTTGAAAAATTGCATCGAACCCCCCTTCATGGCTTATGATCAAAAACTACGAAATTTGAAAACTCCCAATGAAAACTCAACCGATTTACATGCGGAATGTCCTTTTGATCATAATTTGGCCTCAATATTAATAAATTGACTCAACAATATTAGTTTTGTAAAAAAAGTGTTTTTGAAAAATTTCATCGAACCCCCCTTCATGGCTTATGATCAAAAACTACGAAATTTGAAAACTCCCAATGAAAACTCAACCGATTTACATGCGGAATGTCCTTTTGATCATAATTTGGCCTCAATATTAATAAATCGACTCAACAATATTAGTTTTGTAAAAAAAGTGTTTTTGAAAAATTTCATCGAACCCCCCTTCATGGCTTATGATCAAAAACTACGAAATTTGAAAACTCCCATAAGTTCGCAGAAACTCAACCGATTTACATGCGGAATGTCTTTTTGACCATAATTTGGCCCCAATATTAATAAATTGACTCAACAATATTAGTTTTGTAAAAAAAAGTGTTTTTGAAAAATTTCATCGAACTCCCCTTCATGGCTTATGATCAAAAAGTACGAAATTTAAAAACCCCCATAAGTTCGCAGAATCTCAACCGATTTACATGCGGAATGTCTTTTTGATCATAATTTGGCCTCAATATTAATAAGTTGACTCAACAATATTAGTTTTGTAAAAAAGAGTTTTTGAAAAATTTCATCGAACCCCCCTTCAAGCCTTATGATCAAAAACTACGAAATTTGAAAACTACCATAAGTTCGCAGAAACTCAACCGATTTACATGCGGAATGTCGTTTTGATCATAATTTGGCCTCAATATTAATAAATTGACTCAACAATATTAGTTTTGTAAAAAAAAGTGTTCTTGAAAAATTGCATCGAACCCCCCTTCATGGCTTATGATCAAAAACTACGAAATTTGAAAACTCCCAATGAAAACTCAACCGATTTACATGCGGAATGTCCTTTTGATCATAATTTGGCCTCAATATTAATAAATTGACTCAACAATATTAGTTTTGTAAAAAAAGTGTTTTTGAAAAATTTCATCGAACCCCCCTTCATGGCTTATGATCAAAAACTACGAAATTTGAAAACTCCCAATGAAAACTCAACCGATTTACATGCGGAATGTCCTTTTGATCATAATTTGGCCTCAATATTAATAAATCGACTCAACAATATTAGTTTTGTAAAAAAAGTGTTTTTGAAAAATTTCATCGAACCCCCCTTCATGGCTTATGATCAAAAACTACGAAATTTGAAAACTCCCATAAGTTCGCAGAAACTCAACCGATTTACATGCGGAATGTCTTTTTGACCATAATTTGGCCCCAATATTAATAAATTGACTCAACAATATTAGTTTTGTAAAAAAAAGTGTTTTTGAAAAATTTCATCGAACTCCCCTTCATGGCTTATGATCAAAAAGTACGAAATTTAAAAACCCCCATAAGTTCGCAGAATCTCAACCGATTTACATGCGGAATGTCTATTTGTTCATAATTTTGCGTCAATATTAATAAGTTGACTCAACAATATTAGTTTTGTAAAAAAGAGTTTTTGAAAAATTTCATCGAACCCCACTTCATGGCTTATGATCAAAAACTACGAAATTTGAAAACCCACATAAGTTCGCAGAAACTCAACCGATTAACATGCGAAATGTCTTTTTGTTCATAATTTTGCGTCAATATTAATAAATTGACTCAACAATATTAGTTTTGTAAAAAAAATGTGTTTTTGAAAAATTTCATCGATCCCCCCTTCATGGCTTATGATCAAAAACTACGAAATTTGAAAACCCCCATAAGTTCGCAGAAACTCAACCGATTTACATGCGGAATGTCTTTTTATACCCTGTGCCCATTGAAAATGGTCAAAAAGGGTATATTAGATTTGTGTGATGTATGTAACAGGCAGAAGGAAGCATCTCCGACCATATAAAGTATATATATTCTTGATCAGCATCAACAGCCGAGTCGATTGAGCCATGTCCGTCTGTCTGTCCGTCCGTCTGTCCGTCTGTCCGTCTGTCCGTCTGTCCGTCTGTTTGAACGCGTCGATCTCAGAAACTATAATAGCTAGAGACTTCAAATTTGGTATGTAGGTTGCTGAATACCGGACGCAGATCAAGTTTGTTTTTAAATTTGGATCGGACCACTATATCATATAGCTGCCATAGGAACGATCAGTCGAAAATCAAGTCTCGGTATGAAAAACTTTTTTGTTGTTTGAGATATGTGAACCAAACTGACAGAATATGCATATGGGATGGTCGCATACATCCTGACCAAATTTAATTAAAATCGGACCACTATATCATATAGCTGCCATAGCAACCATCAGTCGAAAATCAAGTCTTAGTATGAAAAACTTTTTTGTTGTTTGATCTATCTGAATCAAACTCACAGAATATGCATACGCGATGGTCCCTTATAACCTGACCAAAATTGGTTGAAATCGGATCACTATATCATATAGCTGCCATAGGAACGATCAGTCGAAAATCAAGTCTTAGTATGAACAACTTTTTTTTTGTTTGAGATAACTGAACCAAACTGACAGAGTATGCATATGAGATGGTCCCTTATAACCTGACCGAAATTGGTTGAAATCGGATTACTATATCATATAGCTGCCATAGGAACGAACAGTCAAAAATCAAGTCTTAGTATGAACAACTTTTTTGTTGTTTGAGATAACTGAACTAAACTGACAGAATATGCATATGAGATGGTCACTTATAACCTGACCAAAATTGGTTGAAATCGGATCACTATATCATATAGCTGCCATAGGAACGATCAGTCGAAAATCAAGTCTTAGTATGAACAACTTTTTTGTTGTTTGAGATAACTGAACCAAACTGACAGAATATGCATATGAGATGGTCCTAACCAATATTCTATTTTATGGATACTGGCACAGGGTATCCTCCAGTCGAGCAAACTCGACTGTAGCCGCGCCCACTTGTTGATCATAATTTTACCTCAATATTAATAAATTGACTCAAAAATATTAGTTTTGTAAAAAAAAGTGTTTTTGAAAAATTTCATTGAACCCCCCTTCATGGCTTATGATCAAAAACTACAAATTTGAAAACTACCATAACTTCGCAGAAACTCAACCGATTTACATGCGGAATGTCTTTTTGATCATAATTTTGCGTCAATATTAATAAATTGACTCAACAATATTAGTTTTGTAAAAAAAGTGTTTTTGAAAAATTTCATCGAACCCCCCTTCATGGCTTATGATCAAAAACTACGAAATTTGAAAACCCCCATAAGTTCGCAGAAACTCAACCGATTTACATGCGGAATGTCTTTTTGATCATAATTTGGCCTCAATATTAATAAATTGACTTAACAATATTAGTTTTGTAAAAAAGTGTTTTTGAAAAATTTCATGGAACCCCCCTTCATGGCTTATGATCAAAAACTACGAAATTTGAAAACTCCCATAAGTTCGCAGAAACTTAACCGATTAACATGCGGAATGTCTTTTTGCTCATAATTTTGCGTCAATATTAATAAATTGACTCAACAATATTAGTTTTGTAAAAAAAGTGTTTTTGAAAAATTTCATCGAACCCCCCTTCATGGCTTATGATCAAAAACTACGAAATTTGAAAACTCCCAATGAAAACTCAACCGATTTACATGCGGAATGTCCTTTTGATCATAATTTGGCCTCAATATTAATAAATTGACTCAACAATATTAGTTTTGTAAAAAAAAGTGTTTTTGAAAAATTTCATCGAACCCCCCTTCATGGCTTATGATCAAAAACTACGAAATTTGAAAACTCCCATAAGTTCGCAGAAACTCAACCGATTTACATGCGGAATGTCTTTTTGATCATAATTTGGCCTCAATATTAATAAATTGACTCAACAATATTAGTTTTATAAAAAAAAGTGTTTTTGAAAAATTTCATCGAACCCCCTTCATGGCTTATGCCATGATTCACATGCGGAATGTCTTTTTGATCATAATTTTGCGTCAATATTAATAAATTGACTCAACAATATTAGTTTTGTAAAAAAAGTGTTTTTGAAAAATTTCATCGAACCCCCCTTCATGGCTTATGATCAAAAACTACGAAATTTGAAAACCCCCATAAGTTCGCAGAAACTCAACCGATTTACATGCGGAATGTCTTTTTGATCATAATTTGGCCTCAATATTAATAAATTGACTTAACAGTATTAGTTTATTAAAAAAGTGTTTTTGAAAAATTTCATTGAACCCCCCTTCATGGCTTATGATCAAAAACTACGAAATTTGAAAACTCCCATAAGTTCGCAGAAACTCAACCGATTAACATGCGGAATGTCTTTTTGCTCATAATTTTGCGTCAATATTAATAAATTGACTCAACAATATTAGTTTTGTAAAAAAAGTGTTTTTGAAAAATTTCATCGAACCCCCCTTCTTGGCTTATGATCAAAAACTACGAAATTTGAAAACTACCATAAGTTCGCAGAAACTTAACCGATTAACATGCGGAATGTCTTTTTGTTCATAATTTTGCGTCAATATTAATAAGTTGACTCAACAATATTAGTTTTGTAAAAAAGAGTTTTTGAAAAATTTCATCGAACCCCCCTTCATGGCTTATGATCAAAAACTACGAAATTTGAAAACCCCCATAAGTTCGCAGAAACTCAACCGATTAACATGCGGAATGTCTTTTTGATCATAATTTTGCGTCAATATTAATCAATTGACTTAACAATATAAGTTTTGTAAAAAAAGTGTTTTTGAAAAATTTCATCGAACCCCCCTTCATGGCTTATGATCAAAAACTACGAAATTTGAAAACCCCCATAAGTTCGCAGAAACTCAACCGATTAACATGCGGAATGTCTTTTTGTTCATAATTTTGCGTCAATATTAATAAGTTGACTCAACAATATTAGTTTTGTAAAAAAGAGTTTTTGAAAAATTTCATCGAACCCCCCTTCATGGCTTATGATCAAAAACTACGAAATTTGAAAACTCCCAATGAAAACTCAACCGATTTACATGCGGAATGTCCTTTTGATCATAATTTGGCCTCAATATTAATAAATCGACTCAACAATATTAGTTTTGTAAAAAAAGGGTTTTTGAAAAATTTCATCGAACCCCCCTTCATGGCATATGATCAAAAACTACGAAATTTGAAAACTCCCATAAGTTCGCAGAAACTCAACCGATTTACATGCGGAATGTCTTTTTGATCATAATTTGGCCTCAATATTAATAAATTGACTCAACAATATTAGTTTTGTAAAAAAAAGTGTTTTTGAAAAATTTCATCGAACCCCCCTTCACGGCTTACGATCAAAAACTACGAAATTTGAAAACTACCATAAGTTCGCAGAAACTCAACCGATTTACATGCGGAATGTCTTTTTGACAATAATTTGGCCCCAAAATTAATAAATTGACTCAACAATATTAGTTTTGTAAAAAAAAGTGTTTTTGAAAAATTTCATCGAACCCCCTTCATGGCTTATGATCAAAAACTACGAAATTTGAAAACTACCATAAGTTCGCAGAAACTCAACCGATTAACATGCGGAATGTCTTTTTGTTCATAATTTTGCGTCAATATTAATAAGTTGACTCAACAATATTAGTTTTGTAAAAAAGAGTTTTTGAAAAATTTCATCGAACCCCCCTTCATGGCTTATGATCAAAAACTAAGAAATTTGAAAACCCCCATAAGTTCGCAGAAACTCAACCGATTAACATGCGGAATGTCTTTTTGATCATAATTTTGCGTCAATATTAATCAATTGACTTAACAATATAAGTTTTGTAAAAAAAGTGTTTTTGAAAAATTTCATCGAACCCCCCTTCATGGCTTATGATCAAAAACTACGAAATTTGAAAACCCCCATAAGTTCGCAGAAACTCAACCGATTAACATGCGGAATGTCTTTTTGTTCATAATTTTGCGTCAATATTAATAAGTTGACTCAACAATATTAGTTTTGTAAAAAAGAGTTTTTGAAAAATTTCATCGAACCCCCCTTCATGGCTTATGATCAAAAACTACGAAATTTGAAAACCCACATAAGTTCGCAGAAACTCAACCGATTAACATGCGGAATGTCTTTTTATACCCTTTGAAAATGGTCAAAAAGGGTATATTAGATTTGTGTGATGTATGTAACAGGCAGAATTAAGCATCTCCGACCATATAAAGTATATATATTCTTGATCAGCATCGACAGCCGAGTCGATTATGCCATGTCCGTCTGTCTGTACGTCTGTCCGTCTGTCCGTCTGTCCGTCCGTCTGTTTGAACGCGTCGATCTCAGAAACTATAATAGCTAGAGACTTCAAATTTGGTATGTAGGTTTCTGGATACCGGACGCAGATCAAGTTTGTTTTTAAATTTGGATCGGACCACTATATCATATAGCTGCCATAGGAACGATCAGTCGAAAATCAAGTCTCAGTATGAAAAACTTTTTTGTTGTTTGATCTATCTAAATCAAACTCACAGAATATGCATACGCGATGGTCCCTTATAACCTGACCAAAAGTGGTTGAAATCGGATAACTATATAATATAGCTGCCATAGGAACGATCAGTCGAAAATCAATTCTTAGTATGAAAAACTTTTTTGTTGTTTGATCTATCTAAATCAAACTCACAGAATATGCAAACGCGATGGTCCCTTATAACCTGACCAAAATTGGTTTAAATCGGATAACTATATCATATAGCTGCCGTAGGAACGATCAGTCGAAAATCAAGTCTTAGTATGAACAACTTTTTTGTTGTTTGAGATAACTGAACCAAACTGACAGAATATGCATATGAGATGGTCGCATACATCCTGACCAAATTTGATTGAAATCGGACCACTATATCATATAGCTGCCATAGCAACCATCAGTCGAAAATCAAGTCTTAGTATGAAAAACTTTTTTGTTGTTTGATCTATCTGAATCAAACTCACAGAATATGCATACGCGATGGTCCCTTATAACCTGACCAAAATTGGTTTAAATCGGATCACTATATTATATAGCTGTCATAGGAACGATCAGTCGAAAATCAAGTCTTAGTATGAACAACTTTTTTGTTGTTTGAGATAACTGAACCAAACTGACAGAATATGCATATGAGATGGTCCCAACCAATATTCTATTTTATGGATACTGGCACAGGGTATCCTCCAGTCGAGCAAACTCGACTGTAGCCGCGCCCACTTGTTGTTCATAATTTTGCGTCAATATTAATAAATTGACTCAACAATATTAGTTTTGTAAAAAAAGCGTTTTTGAAAAATTTCATCGAACCCCCCTTCATGGCTTATGATCAAAAACTACGAAATTTGAAAACCCCCATAAGTTCGCAGAAACTCAACCGATTTACATGCGGAATGTCTTTTTATACCCTGTGCCCATTGAAAATGGTCAAAAAGGGTATATTAGATTTGTGTGATGTATGTAACAGGCAGAAGGAAGCATCTCCGACCATATAAAGTATATATATTCTTGATCAGCATCAACAGCATTGAGCCATGTCCGTCTGTCTGTCCGTCTGTCCGTCTGTCCGTCCGTCTGTTTGAACGCGTCGATCTCAGAAACTATAATAGCTAGAGACTTAAAATTTGGTATGTAGGTTTCTGGATTCCGGACGCAGATCAAGTTTGTTTTTAAATTTGGATCGGACTACTATATCATATAGCTGCCATAGGAACGATCAGTCAAAAATCAAGTCTCAGTATAAAAAACTTTTTTGTTGTTTGAGATAACTGAACCAAACTGACAGAATATACATATGGGATGGTCGCATACATTCTGACCAAATTTGATTGAAATCGGACCACTATATCATATAGCTGCCATAGGAACGATCAGTCGAAAATCAAGTCTCAGTATGAAAAACTTTTTTGTTGTTTGAGATAACTGAACCAAACTGACAGAATATGCATATGGAATGGTCGCATACATTCTCACCAAATTTGATTGAAATCGGACCACTATATCATATAGCTGCCATAGGAACGATCAGTCGAAAATCAAGTCTTAGTATGAAACACTTTTTTGTTGTTTGATCTATCTGAATCAAACTCACAGAATATACATACGCGATGGTCCCTTATAACCTGACCAAAATTGGTTGAAATCGGATCACTATATCATATAGCTGCCATAGGAACGATCAGTCGAAAATCAAGTCTTAGTATGAACAACTTTTTTGTTGTTTGAGATAACTGAACCAAACTGACAGAATATGCATATGAGATGGTCCCAACCAATATTCTATTTTATGGATACTGGCACAGGGTATCGTCCAGTCGAGCAAACTTGACTGTAGCGGCGCCCACTTGTTGATCATAATTTTACCTCAATATTACAACTTGAAAACTACCATAACTTCGCAGAAACTCAGCCGATTTACATGCGGAATGTCTTTTTGATCATAATTTTGCGTCAATATTAATAAATTGACTCAACAATATTAGTTTTGTGAAAAAAGTTTTTTTGAAAAATTTCATCGAACCCCCCTTCATGGCTTATGATCAAAAACTACGAAATTTGAAAACTCCCATAAGTTCGCAGAAACTCAACCGATTTACATGCGGAATGTCTTTTTGATCATAATTTGGCCTCAATATTAATAAATTGACATAACAATATTAGTTTTGTAAAAAAGTGTTTTTGAAAAATTTCATTGAACCCCCCTTCATGGCTTATGATCAAAAACTACGAAATTTTAAAACTACCATAACTTCGCAGAAACTCAACCGATTTACATGCGGAATGTCTTTTTGATCATAATTTGGCCTCAATATTAATAAATTGACTTAACAATATTAGTTTTGTAAAAAAGTGTTTTTGAAAATGTTCATTGAACCCCCCTTCATGGCTTATGATCAAAAACTACGAAATTTGAAAACTCCCATAAGTTCGCAGAAACTCAACCGATTAACATGCGGAATGTCTTTTTGCTCATAATTTTGCGTCAATATTAATAAATTGACTCAAAAATATTAGTTTTGTAAAAAAAGTGTTTTTGAAAAATTTCATCGAACCCCCCTTCATGGCTTATGATCAAAAACTACGAAATTTGAAAACTCCCAATGAAAACTCAACCGATTTACATGCGGAATGTCCTTTTGATCATAATTTGGCCTCAATATTAATAAATCGACTCAACAATATTAGTTTTGTAAAAAAAGTGTTTTTGAAAAATTTCATTGAACCCCCCTTCATGGCTTATGATCAAAAACTACGAAATTTGAAAACTCCCATAAGTTCGCAGAAACTCAACCGATTTACATGCGGAATGTCTTTTTGATCATAATTTGGCCTCAATATTAATAAATTGACTCAACAATATTAGTTTTGTAAAAAAAAGTGTTTTTGAAAAATTTCATCGAACCCCCCTTCATGGCTTATGATCAAAAACTACGAAATTTGAAAACTCCCATAAGTTCGCAGAAACTCAACCGATTTACATGCGGCATGTCTTTTTCACAATAATTTGGCCCTAATATTAATAAATTGACTCAACAATATTAGTTTTGTAAAAAAAAGTGTTTTTGAAAAATTTCATCGAACCCCCTTCATGGCTTATGATCAAAAACTACGAAATTTGAAAACTACCATAAGTTCGCAGAAACTCAACCGATTTACATGCGGAATGTCTTTTTGATCATAATTTTGCGTCAATATTAATCAATTGACTTAACAATATAAGTTTTGTAAAAAAAGTGTTTTTGAAAAATTTCATCGAACCCTCAACAATATTAGTTTTGTAAAAAAGTGTTTTTGAAAAATTTCATCGAACCCCCCTTCATGGCTTATGATCAAAAACTACGAAATTTGAAAACCCCCATAAGTTCGCAGAAACTCAACCGATTTACATGCGGAATGTCTTTTTGATCATAATTTGGCCTCAATATTAATAAATTGACTTAACAATATTAGTTTTGTAAAAAAGTGTTTTTGAAAAATTTCATTGAACCCCCCTTCATGGCTTATGATCAAAAACTACGAAATTTGAAAACCCCCATAAGTTCGCAGAAACTCAACCGATTTACATGCGGAATGTCTTTTTGATCATAATTTTGCCTCAATATTAATAAATTGACTCAAGAATATTAGTTTTGTAAAAAAGTGTTTTTGAAAAATTTCATAGAACTCCCCTTCATGGCTTATGATCAAAAAGTACGAAATTTAAAAAACCCCCATAAGTTCGCAGAATCTCAACCGATTTACATGCGGAATGTCTTTTTGTTCATAATTTTGCGTCAATATTAATAAGTTGACTCAACAATATTAGTTTTGTAAAAAAGAGTTTTTGAAAAATTTCATCGAACCCCCCTTCATGGCTTATGATCAAAAACTACGAAATTTGAAAACCCACATAAGTTCGCAGAAACTCAACCGATTAACATGCGGAATGTCTTTTTGTTCATAATTTTGCGTCAATATTAATAAATTGACTCAACAATATTAGTTTTGTAAAAAAGTGTTTTTGAAAAATTTCATCGAACCCCCCTTCATGGCTTATGATCAAAAACTACGAAATTTGAAAACCCCCATAAGTTCGCAGAAACTCAACCGATTTACATGCGGAATGTCTTTTTGATCATAATTTGGCCTCAATATTAATAAATTGACTTAACAATATTAGTTTTGTAAAAAAGTGTTTTTGAAAAATTTCATTGAACCCCCCTTCATGGCTTATGATCAAAAACTACGAAATTTGAAAACCCACATAAGTTCGCAGAAACTCAACCGATTAACATGCGGAATGTCTTTTTGCTCATAATTTTGCGTCAATATTAATAAATTGACTCAACAATATTAGTTTTGTAAAAAAAGTGTTTTTGAAAAATTTCAGCGAACCCCCCTTCATGGCTTATGATCAAAAACTACGAAATTTGAAAACTCCCAATGAAAACTCAACCGATTTACATGCGGAATGTCCTTTTGATCATAATTTGGCCTCAATATTAATAAATCGACTCAACAATATTAGTTTTGTAAAAAAAAGTGTTTTTGAAAAATTTCATCGAACCCCCCTTCATGGCTTATGATCAAAAACTACGAAATTTGAAAACTCCCAATGAAAACTCAACCGATTTACATGCGGAATGTCCTTTTGATCATAATTTGGCCTCAATATTAATAAATCGACTCAACAATATTAGTTTTGTAAAAAAAAGTGTTTTTGAAAAATTTCATTGAACCCCCCTTCATGGCTTATGATCAAAAACTACGAAATTTGAAAACCCCCATAAGTTCGCAGAAACTCAACCGATTAACATGCGGAATGTCTTTTTGATCATAATTTTGCGTCAATATTAATCAATTGACTCAACAATATTAGTTTTGTAAAAAAAGTGTTTTTGAAAAATTTCATCGAACCCCCCTTCATGGCTAATGATCAAAAACAACGAAATTTGAAAACCCCCATAAGTTCGCAGAAACTTAACCGATTTACATGCGGAATGTCTTTTTGATCATAATTTTGCGTCAATATTAATAAATTGACTCAACAATATTAGTTTTGTAAAAAAAAGTGTTTTTGAAAAATTTCATCGAACCCCCTTCATGGCTTATGCCATGATTTACATGCGGAATGTCTTTTTGATCATTATTTTGCGTCAATATTAATAAATTGACTTAACAATATTAGTTTTGTAAAAAAAGTGTTTTTGAAAAATTTCATCGAGCCCCCCTTCATGGCTTATGATCAAAAACTACGAAATTTGAAAACCCCCATAAGTTCGCAGAAACTCAACCGATTTACATGCGGAATGTCTTTTTGATCATAATTTTGCGTCAATATTAATAAATTGACTCAACAATATTAGTTTTGTAAAAAAAGTGTTTTTGAAAAATTTCATTGAACCCCCCTTCATGGCTAATGATCAAAAACTACGAAATTTGAAAACCCCATAAGTTCGCAGAAACTCAACCGATTAACATGCGGAATGTCTTTTTGTTCATAATTTGGCCTCAATATTAATAAATTGACTCAACAATATTAGTTTTGTAAAAAAAGTGTTTTTGAAAAATTTGATTGAACCCCCCTTCATGGCTTATGATCAAAAACTACGAAATTTGAAAACTCCCAATGAAAACTCAACCGATTTACATGTGGAATGTCCTTTTGATCATAATTTGGCCTCAATATTAATAAATCGACTCAACAATATTAGTTTTGTAAAAAAAGCGTTTTTGAAAAATTTCATCGAACCCCCCTTCATAGCTTATGATCAAAACCTACGAAATTTGAAAACCCCCATAAGTTCGCAGAAACTCAACCGATTTACATGCGGAATGTCCTTTTGATCATAATTTGGCCTCAATATTAATAAATCGACTCAACAATATTAGTTTTGTAAAAAAAGTGTTTTTGAAAAATTTCCTTGAACCCCCCTTCATGGCTTATGATCAAAAACTACGAAATTTGAAAACTCCCAATTAAAACTCAATCGATTTACATGCGGAATGTCCTTTTGATCATAATTTGGCCTTAATATTAATAAATCGACTCAACAATATTAGTTTTGTAAAAAAAGCGTTTTTGAAAAATTTCATCGAACCCCCCTTCATAGCTTATGATCAAAACCTACGAAATTTGAAAACCCCCATAAGTTCGCAGAAACTCAACCGATTTACATGCGGAATGTCCTTTTGATCATAATTTGGCCTCAATATTAATAAATCGACTCAACAATATTAGTTTTGTAAAAAAAGTGTTTTTGAAAAATTTCATTGAACCCCCCTTCATGGCTTATGATCAAAAACAACGAAATTTGAAAACTCCCATAAGTTCGCAGAAACTCAACCGATTTACATGCGGAATGTCTTTTTGATCATAATTTGGCCTCAATATTAATAAATTGACTCAACAATATAAGTTTTGTAAAAAAAGTGTTTTTGAAAAATTTCATCGAACCCCCCATCATGGCTTATGATCCAAAACTACGAAATTTAAAAACCCCCATAAGTTCGCAGAAACTCAACCGATTTACATGCGGAATGTCTTTTTGATCATAATTTTGCGTTAATATTAATAAATTGACTCAACAATATTAGTTTTGTAAAAGAAGTGTTTTTGAAAAATTTCATTGAACCCCCCTTCATAGCTTATGATCAAAAACTACGAAATTTGAAAACCCCCATAAGTTCGCAGAAACTCAACCGATTTACATGCGGAATGTCTTTTTGATCACAATTTTGCGTCAATATTAATAAATTGACTCAACAATATTAGTTTTGTAAAAAAAGTGTTTTTGAAAAATTTCATCGAACCCCCCTTCATGGCTTATGATCAAAAACTACGAAATTTGAAAACTCCCAATGAAAACTCAACCGATTTATATGCGGAATGTCCTTTTGATCATAATTTGGCCTCAATATTAATAAATCGACTCAACAATATTAGTTTTGTAAAAAAAGAGTTTTTGAAAAATTTCATCGAGCCCCCCTTCATGGCTTATGATCAAAAACTACGAAATTTGAAAACTCCCATAAGTTCGCAGAAACTCAACCGATTAACATGCGGAATGTCTTTTTGATCATAATTTTGCGTCAATATTAATAAATTGACTCAACAATATTAGTTTTGTAAAAAAAGTGTTTTTGAAACATTTCATCGAACCTTCCTTCATGGCTTATGATCAAAAACTACGAAATTTGAAAACTCCCAATGAAAACTCAACCGATTTATATGCGGAATGTCCTTTTGATCATAATTTGGCCTCAATATTAATAAATCGACTCAACAATATTAGTTTTGTAAAAAAAGAGTTTTTGAAAAATTTCATCGAGCCCCCCTTCATGGCTTATGATCAAAAACTACGAAATTTGAAAACTCCCATAAGTTCGCAGGATCTCAACCGATTTACATGCGGAATGTCTTTTTGATCATAATTTGGCCTCAATATTAATAAATTGACTTAAAAATATTAGTTTTGTAAAAAAAAGTGTTTTTTAAAAATTTCATCGAACCCCCCTTCATGGCTTATGATCAAAAACTACGAAATTTGAAAACTCCCAAAGGTTCGCAGAAACTCAACCGATTTACATGCGGAATGCCTTTTTGATCATATATTTTGCGTCAATATTAATAAATTGACTTAACAATATTAGTTTTGTAAAAAAAGTGTTTTTGAAAAATTTCATCGAACCCCCCTTCATGGCTTATGATCAAAAACTACGAAATTTGAAAACCCACATAAGTTCGCAGAAACTCAACCGATTTACATGCGGAATGTCTTTTTGATCATAATTTTGCGTCAATATAAATAAATTGACTCAACAATATTAGTTTTGTAAAAAAAGTGTTTTTGAAAAATTTCATCGAACCTCCCTTCATGGCTAATGATCAAAAACTACGAAATTTGAAAACCCCCATAAGTTCGCAGAAACTCAACCGATTAACATGCGGAATGTCTTTTTGTTCATAATTTTGCGTCAATATTAATAAATCGACTCAACAATATTAGTTTTGTAAAAAAAGTGTTTTTGAAAAATTTCATCGAACCCCCCTTCATGGCTTATGACCAAAAACTACGAAATTTGAAAACTCCCAATGGAAACTCAACCGATTTACATGCGGAATGTCCTTTTGATCATAATTTGGCCTCAACAATATTAGTTTTGTAAAAAAAGTGTTTTTGAAAAATTTCATCGAACCCCCCTTCATGGCTCCCATAAGTTCGCAGAAACTCAACCGATTTACATGCGGAATGTCTTTTTGATCATAATTTTGCGTCAATATTAATAAATTGACTTAACAATATTAGTTTTGTAAAAAAAGTGTTTTTGAAAAATTTCATCGAACCCCCCTTCATGGCTTATGATCAAAAACTACAAAATTTGAAAACCCTCATAAGTTCGCAGAAACTCAACCGATTTACATGCGGAATGTCTTTTTGATCATAATTTTGCGTCAATATTAATAAATTGACTCAACAATATTAGTTTTGTAAAGAAAGTGTTTTTGAAAAATTTCATCGAACCCCCCTTCATGGCTTATGATCAAAAACTACAAAATTTGAAAACTCCCAATGAAAACTCAACCGATTTACATGCGAAATGTCCTTTTGATAATAATTTGGCCTCAATATTAATAAATCGACTCAACAATATTAGTTTTGTAAAAAAAGTGTTTTTGAAAAATTTCATCGAACCCCCCTTCATGGCTTATGATCAAAAACTACGAAATTTGAAAACTCCCATAAGTTCGCAGAAACTCAACCGATTTACATGCGGAATGTCTTTTTGTTCATAATTTTGCGTCAATATTAATAAGTTGACTCAACAATATTAGTTTTGTAAAAAAGTGTTTTTGAAAAATTTCATCGAACCCCCCTTCATGGCTTATGATCAAAAACTACGAAATTTTAAAACTCCCATAAGTTCGCAGAAACTCAACCGATTTACATGCGGAATGTCTTTTTGATCATAATTTTGCGTCAATATTAATAAATTGACTCAACAATATAAGTTTTGTAAAAAAAGTGTTTTTGAAAAATTTCATCGAACCCCCCTTCATGGCTTATGATCAAAAACTACGAAATTTAAAAACCCCCATAAGTTCGCAGAAACTCAACCGATTTACATGCGGAATGTCTTTTTGATCATAATTTTGCGTCAATATTAATAAATTGACTCAACAATATTAGTTTTGTAAAAAAAGTGTTTTAGAAAAATTTCATCGAACCCCTCTTCATGACTTATGATCAAAAACTACGAAATTTGAAAACTACCATAAGTTCGCAGAAACTCAACCGATTAACATGCGGAATGTCTTTTTGTTCATAATTTTGCGTCAATATTAATAAATTGTCTCAACAATATTAGTTTTGCAAAATAAGTGTTTTTGAAAAATTTCATCGAACCCCCGTTCACGACTTATGATCAAAAACTACGGAATTTGAAATACCCCATAAGTTCGCAGAAACTCAACCGATTTACATGCGGTATATCCTTTTGATCATAATTTGGCCTCAATATTAATAAATCGACTCAACAATATTTGTTTTGTAAAAAAAGTGTTTTTGAAAAATTTCATCGAGCTCCCCTTCATGGCTTATGATCAAAAACTTCGAAATTTGAAAACTCCCAATGAAAACTCAACCGATTTACATGCGGAATGTCCTTTTGATCATAATTTTGCGTCGATATTAATAAATTGACTCAACAATATTAATTTTGTAAAAAAAGTGTTTTTGAAAAATTTCATCGAACCCCCCTTCATGGCTTATGATCAAAAACTACGAGATTTGAAAACTCCCATAATTTCGCAGAAACTCAACCGACTAACATGCGGAATGTCTTTTTGTTCATAATTTTGCGCCAATATTAATAAATTGACTCAACAATATTAGTTTTGTAAAAAAAGTGTTTTTGAAAAATTTCATCGAACCCCCCTTCATGGCTTATGATCAAAAACTACGAAATTTGAAAACTCCCAATGAAAACTCAACCGATTTACATGCGGTATGTCCTTTTGATCATAATTTGGCCTCAATATTAATAAATCGACTCAACAATATTTGTTTTGTAAAAAAAGTGTTTTTGAAAAATTTCATCGAGCTCCCCTTCATGGCTTATGATCAAAAACTACGAAATTTGAAAACTCCCAATGAAAACTCAACCGATTTACATGCGGAATGTCCTTTTGATCATAATTTGGCCTCAATATTAATAAATCGACTCAACAATATTAGTTTTGTAAAAAAAGTGTTTTTGAAAAATTTCATCGAACCCCCCTTCATGGCTTATGATCAAAAACTACGAAATTTGAAAACTCCCATAAGTTCGCAGAAACTCAACCGATTTACATGCGGGATGTCCTTTTGATCATAATTTGGCCTCAATATTAATAAATCGACTCAACAATATTAGTTTTGTAAAAAAAGTGTTTTTGAAAAATTTCATCGAGCCCCCCTTAATGGCTTATGATCACAAGCTACGAAATTTGAAAACTACCTTAAGTTTGCAGAAACTCAACCGATTAACATGCGGAATGTCTTTTTGATCATAATTTTGCGTCGATATTAATAAATTGACTCAACAATATTAATTTTGTAAAAAAAGTGTTTTTGAAAAATTTCATCGAACCCCCCTTCATGGCTTATGATCAAAAACTACGAAATTTGAAAACTCCCAATGAAAACTCAACCGATTTACATGCGGAATGTCCTTTTGATCATAATTTGGCCTCAATATTAATAAATCGACTCAACAATATTAGTTTTGTAAAAAAAGTGTTTTTGAAAAATTTCATCGAGCTCCCCTTCATGGCTTATGATCAAAAACTACGAAATTTGAAAACTCCCAATGAAAACTCAACCGATTTACATGCGGAATGTCCTTTTGATCATAATTTGGCCTCAATATTAATAAATCGACTCAACAATATTAGTTTTGTAAAAAAAGTGTTTTTAAAAATTTCATCGAACCCCCCTTCATGGCTTATGATCAAAAACTACGAAATTTGAAAACTCCCATAAGTTCGCAGAAACTCAACCGATTTACATGCGGAATGTCTTTTTGATCATAATTTTGCGTCAATACTAATAAATTGACTCAACAATATTAGTTTTGTAAAAAAAGTGCTTCTGAAAAATTTCATCGAACCCCCCTTCATGGCTTATGATCAAAAACTACGAGATTTGAAAACTCCCATAATTTCGCAGAAACTCAACCGACTAACATGCGGAATGTCTTTTTGTTCATAATTTTGCGTCAATATTAATAAATTGACTCAACAATATTAGTTTTGTAAAAAAAGTGTTTTTGAAAAATTTCATCGAACCCCCCTTCATGGCTTATGATCAAAAACTACGAAATTTGAAAACTCCCAATGAAAACTCAACCGATTTACATGCGGTATGTCCTTTTGATCATAATTTGACCTCAATATTAATAAATCGACTCAACAATATTAGTTTTGTAAAAAAAGTGTTTTTGAAAAATTTAATCGAGCTCCCCTTCATGGCTTATGATCAAAAACTACGAAATTTAAAAACCCCCATAAGTTCGCAGAAACTCAACCGATTTACATGCGGAATGTCTTTTTGATCATAATTTGGCCTCAATATTAACAAATCGACTCAACAATATTAGTTTTGTAAAAAAAGTGTTTTTGAAAAATTTCATCGAACCCCCCTTCATGGCTTTTGATCAAAAACTACGAAATTTGAAAACTCCCATAAGTTCGCAGAAACTCAACCGATTTACATGCGGATTGTCCTTTTGATCATAATTTGGCCTCAATATTAATAAATCGACTCAACAATATTAGTTTTGTAAAAAAAGCGTTTTTGAAAAATTTCATCGAACCCCCCTTCATAGCTTATGATCAAAACCTACGAAATTTGAAAACCCCCATAAGTTCGCAGAAACTCAACCGATTTACATGCGGAATGTCCTTTTGATCATAATTTGGCCTCAATATTAATAAATTGACTTTAAAATATTAGTTTTGTAAAAAAAAGTGTTTTTTAAAAATTTCATCGAACCCCCCTTCATGGCTTATGATCAAAAACTACGAAATTTGAAAACTCCCAAAGGTTCGCAGAAACTCAACCGATTTACATGCGGAATGCCTTTTTGATCATAATTTTGCGTCAATATTAATAAATTGACTTAACAATATTAGTTTTGTAAAAAAAATGTGTTTTTGAAAAATTTCATCGAACCCCCCTTCATGGCTTATGATCAAAAACTACGAAATTTGAAAACCCCCATAAGTTCGCAGAAACTCAACCGATTAACATGCGGAATGTCTTTTTGTTCATAATTTTGCGTCAATATTAATAAATCGACTAAACAATATTAGTTTTGTAAAAAAAGTGTTTTTTAAAAATTTCATCGAACCCCCCTTCATGGCTTATGATCAAATACTACGAAATTTGAAAACTCCCAATTAAAACTCAACCGATTTACATTCGGAATGTCCTTTTGATCATAATTTGGCCTCAATATTAATAAATTGACTCAACAATATTAGTTTTGTAAAAAAAGTGTTTTTGAAAAATTTCATCGAACCTCCCTACATGGCTAATGATCAAAAACTACGAAATTTGAAAACCCCCATAAGTTCGCAGAAACTCAACCGATTAACATGCGGAATGTCTTTTTGTTCATAATTTTGCGTCAATATTAATAAATTGACTCAACAATATTAATTTTGTAAAAAGAGTGTTTTTGAAAAATTTAATCGAACCCCCCTTCATGGCTTATGACCAAAAACTACGAAATTTGAAAACTCACAATGAAAACTCAACCGATTTACATGCGGAATGTCTTTTTGATCATAATTTGGCCTCAATATTAATAAATTGACTTAAAAATATTAGTGTTGTAAAAAAAAGTGTTTTTGAAAAATTTCATCGAACCCCCCTTCATGGCTTATGATCAAAAACTACGAAATTTGAAAACTCCCAAAGGTTCGCAGAAACTCAACCGATTTACATGCGGAATGCCTTTTTGATCATAATTTTGCGTCAATATTAATAAATTGACTTAACAATATTAGTTTTGTAAAAAAAGTGTTTTTGAAAAATTTCATCGAACCCCCCTTCATGGCTTATGATCAAAAACTACGAAATTTGAAAACCCCCATAAGTTCGCAGAAACTCAACCGATTTACATGCGGAATGTCTTTTTGATCATAATTTTGCGTCAATATAAATAAATTGACTCAACAATATTAGTTTTGTAAAAAAAGTGTTTTTGAAAAATTTCATCGAACCTCCCTTCATGGCTAATGATCAAAAACTACGAAATTTGAAAACCCCCATAAGTTCGCAGAAACTCAACCGATTAACATGCGGAATGTCTTTTTGTTCATAATTTTGCGTCAATATTAATAAATCGACTCAACAATATTAGTTTTGTAAAAAAAGTGTTTTTAAAAATTTCATCGAACCCCCTTCATGGCTTATGACCAAAAACTACGAAATTTGAAAACTCCCAATGGAAACTCAACCGATTTACATGCGGAATGTCCTTTTGATCATAATTTGGCCTCAATATTAATAAATCGACTCAACAATATTAGTTTTGTAAAAACAGTGTTTTTGAAAAATTTCATCGAACCCCCTTTCATGGCTTATGATCAAAAACTACGAAATTTTAAAACCCCCATAAGTTCGCAGAAACTCAACCGATTAACATGCGGAATATCTTTTTGTTCATAATTTTGCGTCAATATTAATAAATTGACTCAGCAATATTAGTTTTGTAAAAAAAGTGTTTTTGAAAAATTTCATCGAACCCCCCTTCATGGCTTATGATCAAAAACTACGAAATTCGAAAACCCCCATAAGTTTGCAGAAACTCAACCGATTTACATGCGGAATGTCTTTTTGATCATAATTTGGCCTCAATATTAATAAATTGACTCAACAATATAAGTTTTGTAAAAAAAGTGTTTTTGAAAAATTTCATCGAACCCCCCATCATGGCTTATGATTAAAAACTACGAAATTTAAAAACCCCCATAAGTTCGCAGAAACTCAACCGATTTACATGCGGAATGTCTTTTTGATCATAATTTTGCGTCAATATTAATAAATTGACTCAACAATATTAGTTTTGTAAAGAAAGTGTTTTTGAAAAATTTCATCGAACCCCCCTTCATGGCTTATGATCAAAAACTACAAAATTTGAAAACTCCCAATGAAAACTCAACCGATTTACATGCGAAATGTCCTTTTGATAATAATTTGGCCTCAATATTAACAAATCGACTCAACAATATTAGTTTTGTAAAAAAAGTGTTTTTGAAAAATTTCATCGAACCCCCCTTCATGGCTTATGATCAAAAACTACGAAATTTGAAAACTCCCATAAGTTCGCAGAAACTCAACCGATTTACATGCGGAATGTCTTTTTGTTCATAATTTTGCGTCAATATTAATAAGTTGACTCAACAATATTAGTTTTGTAAAAAAGTGTTTTTGAAAAATTTCATCGAACCCCCCTTCATGGCTTATGATCAAAAACTACGAAATTTTAAAACTCCCATAAGTTCGCAGAAACTCAACCGATTTACATGCGGAATGTCTTTTTGATCATAATTTTGCGTCAATATTAATAAATTGACTCAACAATATAAGTTTTGTAAAAAAAGGTGTTTTTGAAAAATTTCATCGAACCCCCCTTCATGGCTTATGATCAAAAACTACGAAATTTAAAAACCCCCATAAGTTCGCAGAAACTCAACCGATTTACATGCGGAATGTCTTTTTGATCATAATTTTGCGTCAATATTAATAAATTGACTAAACAATATAAGTTTTGTAAAAAAAGTGTTTTTGAAAAATTTCATCGAGCCCCCCTTTATGGCTTATGATCACAAGCTACGAAATTTGAAAACCCCATAAGTTCGCAGAAACTCAACCGATTTACATGCGGAATGTCCTTTTGATCATAATTTGGCCTCAATATTAATAAATCCACTCAACAATATTAGTTTTGTAAAAAAAGTGTTTTTGAAAAATTTCATCGAACCCCCCTTCACGGCTTATGATCAAAAACTACGAAATTTGAAAACCCCCATAAGTTCGCAGAAACTCAACCGATTTACATGCGGAATGTCCTTTTGATCATAATTTGGCCTCAATATTAATAAATCGACTCAACAATATTAGTTTTGTAAAAAAAGTGTTTTTGAAAAATTTCATCGAACCCCCCTTCATGGCTTATGATCAAAAACTACGAAATTTGAAAACCCCCATAAGTTCGCAGAAACTCAACCGATTTACATGCGGAATGTCTTTTTGATCATAATTTTGCGTCAATATAAATAAATCGACTCAACAATATTAGTTTTGTAAAAAAAGTGTTTTTAAAAATTTCATCGAACCCCCCTTCATGGCTTATGACCAAAAACTACGAAATTTGAAAACTCCCAATGGAAACTCAACCGATTTACATGCGGAATGTCCTTTTGATCATAATTTGGCCTCAATATTAATAAATCGACTCAACAATATTAGTTTTGTAAAAACAGTGTTTTTGAAAAATTTCATCGAACCCCCTTTCATGGCTTATGATCAAAAACTACGAAATTTTAAAACCCCCATAAGTTCGCAGAAACTCAACCGATTAACATGCGGAATGTCTTTTTGTTCATAATTTTGCGTCAATATTAATAAATTGACTCAGCAATATTAGTTTTGTAAAAAAAGTGTTTTTGAAAAATTTCATCGAACCCCCCTTCATGGCTTATGATCAAAAACTACGAAATTCGAAAACCCCCATAAGTTCGCAGAAACTCAACCGATTTACATGCGGAATGTCTTTTTGATCATAATTTTGCGTCAATATTAATAAATTGACTCAACAATATTAGTTTTGTAAAAAAAGTGTTTTTGAAAAATTTCATCGAACCCCACTTCCTGGCTTATGATCAAAAACTATGAAATTTTAAAAATCCCATAAGTTTGCAGAAACTCAACCGATTTACATGCGGAATGTCTTTTTGATCATAATTTGGCCTCAATATTAATAAATTGACTCAACAATATAAGTTTTGTAAAAAAAGTGTGAAAAATTTCATCGAACCCCCCATCATGGCTTATGATTAAAAAACTACGAAATTTAAAACCCCCATAAGTTCGCAGAAACTCAACTGATTTACATGCGGAATGTCTTTTTGATCATAATTTTGCGTCAATATTAATAAATTGACTTAACAATATTAGTTTTGTAAAAAAAGTGTTTTTGAAAAATTTCATCGAACCCCCCTTCATGGCTTATGATCAAAAACTACAAAATTTGAAAACCCTCATAAGTTCGCAGAAACTCAACCGATTTACATGCGGAATGTCTTTTTGATCATAATTTTGCGTCAATATTAATAAATTGACTCAACAATATTAGTTTAATAAAGAAAGTGTTTTTGAAAAATTTCATCGAACCCCCCTTCATGGCTTATGATCAAAAACTACAAAATTGAAAACTCCCAATGAAAACTCAACCGATTTACATGCGAAATGTCCTTTTGATAATAATTTGGCCTCAATATTAACAAATCGACTCAACAATATTAGTTTTGTAAAAAAAGTGTTTTTGAAAAATTTAATCGAGCTCCCCTTCACGACTTATGATCAAAAACTACGAAATTTGAAAACCCCCATAAGTTCGCAGAAACTCAACCGATTTACATGCGGAATGTCCTTTTGATCATAATTTGGCCTCAATATTAATAAATCGACTCAACAATATTAGTTTTGTTAAAAAAGTGTTTTTGAAAAATTTCATCGAGCCCCCCTTCATGGCTTATGATCACAAGCTACGAAATTTGAAAACTCCCATAAGTTCGCAGAAACTCAACCGATTGACATTGCGGAATGTCTTTTTGATCATAATTTTGCGTCGATATTAATAAATTGACTCAACAATATTAGTTTTGTAAAAAAAGTGTTTTTGAAAAATTTCATCGAACCCCCCTTCACGACTTATGATCAAAAACTACGAAATTTGAAAACCCCCATAAGTTCGCAGAAACTCAACCGATTTACATGCGGAATGTCCTTTTGATCATAATTTGGCCTCAATATTAATAAATCGACTAAACAATATTAGTTTTGTAAAAAAAAGTGTTTTTGAAAAATTTCATCGAACCCCCCTTCACGACTTATGATCAAAAACTACGAAATTTGAAAACCCCCATAAGTTCGCAGAAACTCAACCGATTTACAAGCGGAATGTCCTTTTGATCATAATTTGGCCTCAATATTAATAAATCGACTCAACAATATTAGTTTTGTAAAAAAAGTGTTTTTGAAAAATTTCATCGAGCCCCCCTTCATGGCTTATGATCACAAGCTACGAAATTTGAAAACCCCCATAAGTTCGCAGAAACTCAACCGATTTACATGCGGAATGTCCTTTTGATCATAATTTGGCCTCAATATTAATAAATCCACTCAACAATATTAGTTTTGTAAAAAAAGTGTTTTTGAAAAATTTCATTTGAAAACTCCCATAAGTTCGCAGAAACTCAACCGATTAACATGCGGAATGTCTTTTTGATCATAATTTTGCGTCAATATTAATAAATTGACTTAACAATATTAGTTTTGTAAAAAAAGTGTTTTTGAAAAATTTCATCGAACCCCCCTTCATGGCTTATGATCAAAAACTACAAAATTTGAAAACCCTCATAAGTTCGCAGAAACTCAACCGATTTACATGCGGAATGTCTTTTTGATCATAATTTTTGCGTCAATATTAATAAATTGACTCAACAATATTAGTTTTGTAAAGAAAGTGTTTTTGAAAAATTTCATCGAGCCCCCCTTCATGGCTTATGATCACAAGCTACGAAATTTGAAAACCCCCATAAGTTCGCAGAAACTCAAACCGATTTACATGCGGAATGTCCTTTTGATCATAATTTGGCCTCAATATTAATAAATCGACTCAACAATATTAGTTTTGTAAAAAAAGTGTTTTTGAAAAATTTCATCGAGCCCCCCTTTATGGCTTATGATCACAAGCTACGAAATTTGAAAACCCCCATAAGTTCGCAGAAACTCAACCGATTTACATGCGGAATGTCCTTTTGATCATAATTTGGCCTCAATATTAATAAATCCACTCAACAATATTAGTTTTGTAAAAAAAGTGTTTTTGAAAAATTTCATTTGAAAACTCCCATAAGTTCGCAGAAACTCAAACCGATTAACATGCGGAATGTCTTTTTGATCATAATTTTGCGTCAATATTAATAAATTGACTTAACAATATTAGTTTTGTAAAAAAAGTGTTTTTGAAAAATTTCATCGAGCCCCCCTTCATGGCTTATGATCAAAAACTACAAAATTTGAAAACCCTCATAAGTTCGCAGAAACTCAACCGATTTACATGCGGAATGTCTTTTTGATCATAATTTTGCGTCAATATTAATAAATTGACTCAACAATATTAGTTTTGTAAAGAAAGTGTTTTTGAAAAATTTCATCGAACCCCCCTTCATGGCTTATGATCAAAAACTACGAAATTTGAAAACCCCCATAAGTTCGCAGAAACTCAACCGATTTACATGCGGAATGTCTTTTTGATCATAATTTTGCGTCAATATTAATAAATTGACTTAACAATATTAGTTTTGTAAAAAAAGTGTTTTTGAAAAATTTCATCGAACCCCCCTTCATGGCTTATGATCAAAAACTACAAAATTTGAAAACCCTCATAAGTTCGCAGAAAGTCAACCGATTTACATGCGGAATGTCTTTTTGATCATAATTTTGCGTCAATATTAATAAATTGACTCAACAATATTAGTTTTGTAAAGAAAGTGTTTTTGAAAAATTTCATCGAACCCCCCTTCATGGCTTATGATCAAAAACTACAAAATTTGAAAACTCCCAATGAAAACTCAACCGATTTACATGCGGTATGTCCTTTTGATCATAATTTGGCCTCAATATTAATAAATCGACTCAACAATATTAGTTTTGTAAAAAAAGTGTTTTTGAAAAATTTCATCGAACCCCCCTTCACGACTTATGATCAAAAACTACGAAATTTGAAAACCCCCATAAGTTCGCAGAAACTCAACCGATTTACATGCGGAATGTCCTTTTGATCATAATTTGGCCTCAATATTAATAAATCGACTCAACAATATTAGTTTTGTAAAAAAAGTGTTTTTGAAAAATTTCATCGAGCCCCCCTTCATGGCTTATGATCACAAGCTACGAAATTTGAAAACTCCCATAAGTTCGCAGAAACTCAACCGATTAACATGCGGAATGTCTTTTTGATCATAATTTTGCGTCGATATTAATAAATTGACTCAACAATATTAATTTTGTAAAAAAAGTGTTTTTGAAAAATTTCATCGAACCCCCCTTCATGGCTTATGATCAAAAACTACGAGATTTGAAAACTCCCATAATTTCGCAGAAACTCAACCGATTAACATGCGGAATGTCTTTTTGTTCATAATTTTGCGTCGATATTAATAAATTGACTCAACAATATTAATTTTGTAAAAAAAGTGTTTTTGAAAAATTTCATCGAGCCCCCCTTCATGGCTTATGATCACAAGCTACGAAATTTGAAAACCCCCATAAGTTCGCAGAAACTCAACCGATTTACATGCGGAATGTCCTTTTGATCATAATTTGGCCTCAATATTAATAAATCGACTCAACAATATTAGTTTTGTAAAAAAAGTGTTTTTGAAAAATTTCATCGAGCCCCCCTTCATGGCTTATGATCAAAAACTACGAAATTTGAAAACCCCCATAAGTTCGCAGAAACTCAACCGATTTACATGCGGAATGTCCTTTTGATCATAATTTGGCCTCAATATTAATAAATCGACTAAACAATATTAGTTTTGTAAAAAAAGTGTTTTTGAAAAATTTCATCGAACCCCCCTTCACGACTTATGATCAAAAACTACGAAATTTGAAAACCCCCATAAGTTCGCAGAAACTCAACCGATTTACATGCGGAATGTCCTTTTGATCATAATTTGGCCTCAATATTAATAAATCGACTCAACAATATTAGTTTTGTAAAAAAAGTGTTTTTGAAAAATTTCATCGAGCCCCCCTTCATGGCTTATGATCACAAGCTACGAAATTTGAAAACCCCCATAAGTTCGCAGAAACTCAACCGATTGACATGCGGAATGTCTTTTTGATCATAATTTTGCGTCGATATTAATAAATTGACTCAACAATATTAGTTTTGTAAAAAAAGTGTTTTTGAAAAATTTCATTTGAAAACTCCCATAAGTTCGCAGAAACTCAACCGATTAACATGCGGAATGTCTTTTTGATCATAATTTTGCGTCGATATTAATAAATTGACTCAACAATATTAATTTTGTAAAAAAAGTGTTTTTGAAAAATTTCATCGAAACCCCCTTCATGGCTTATGATCAAAAACTACGAGATTTGAAAACTCCCATAATTTCGCAGAAACTCAACCGATTAACATGCGGAATGTCTTTTTGTTCATAATTTTGCGTCAATATTAATAAATTGACTCAACAATATTAATTTTGTAAAAAAAGTGTTTTTCAAAAATTTCATCGAGCCCCCCTTCATGGCTTATGATCACAAGCTACGAAATTTGAAAACCCCCATAAGTTCGCAGAAACTCAACCGATTTACATGCGGAATGTCCTTTTGATCATAGTTTGGCCTCAATATTAATAAATCGACTCAACAATATTAGTTTTGTAAAAAAAGTGTTTTTGAAAAATTTCATTTGAAAACTCCCATAAGTTCGCAGAAACTCAACCGATTAACATGCGGAATGTCTTTTTGATCATAATTTTGCGTCAATATTAATAAATTGACTTAACAATATTAGTTTTGTAAAAAAAGTGTTTTTGAAAAATTTCATCGAACCCCCCTTCATGGCTTATGATCAAAAACTACAAAATTTGAAAACCCTCATAAGTTCGCAGAAACTCAACCGATTTACATGCGGAATGTCTTTTTGATCATAATTTTGCGTCAATATTAATAAATTGACTCAACAATATTAGTTTTGTAAAGAAAGTGTTTTTGAAAAATTTCATCGAGCCCCCCTTCATGGCTTATGATCAAAAACTACGAAATTTGAAAACCCCCATAAGTTCGCAGAAACTCAACCGATTTACATGCGGAATGTCCTTTTGATCATAATTTGGCCTCAATATTAATAAATCAACTCAACAATATTAGTTTTGTAAAAAAAGTGTTTTTGAAAAATTTCATCGAGCCCCCCTTCATGGCTTATGATCACAAGCTACGAAATTTGAAAACCCCCATAAGTTCGCAGAAACTCAACCGATTTACATGCGGAATGTCCTTTTGATCATAATTTGGCCTCAATATTAATAAATCCACTCAACAATATTAGTTTTGTAAAAAAAGTGTTTTTGAAAAATTTCATTTGAAAACTCCCATAAGTTCGCAGAAACTCAACCGATTAACATGCGGAATGTCTTTTTGATCATAATTTTGCGTCAATATTAATAAATTGACTTAACAATATTAGTTTTGTAAAAAAAGTGTTTTTGAAAAATTTCATCGAACCCCCCTTCATGGCTTATGATCAAAAACTACAAAATTTGAAAACCCTCATAAGTTCGCAGAAACTCAACCGATTTACATGCGGAATGTCTTTTTGATCATAATTTTGCGTCAATATTAATAAATTGACTCAACAATATTAGTTTTGTAAAGAAAGTGTTTTTGAAAAATTTCATCGAACCCCCCTTCATGGCTTATGATCAAAAACTACGAAATTTGAAAACCCCCATAAGTTCGCAAAAACTCAACCGATTTACATGCGGAATGTCTTTTTGATCATAATTTTGCGTCAATATTAATAAATTGACTTAACAATATTAGTTTTGTAAAAAAAGTGTTTTTGAAAAATTTCATCGAACCCCCCTTCATGGCTTATGATCAAAAACTACAAAATTTGAAAACCCTCATAAGTTCGCAGAAACTCAACCGATTTACATGCGGAATGTCTTTTTGATCATAATTTTGCGTCAATATTAATAAATTGACTCAACAATATTAGTTTTGTAAAGAAAGTGTTTTTGAAAAATTTCATCGAACCCCCCTTCATGGCTTATGATCAAAAACTACAAAATTTGAAAACTCCCAATGAAAACTCAACCGATTTACATGCGGTATGTCCTTTTGATCATAATTTGGCCTCAATATTAATAAATCGACTCAACAATATTAGTTTTGTAAAAAAAGTGTTTTTGAAAAATTTCATCGAACCCCCCTTCACGACTTATGATCAAAAACTACGAAATTTGAAAACCCCCATAAGTTCGCAGAAACTCAACCGATTTACATGCGGAATGTCCTTTTGATCATAATTTGGCCTCAATATTAATAAATCGACTCAACAATATTAATTTTGTAAAAAAAGTGTTTTTGAAAAATTTCATCGAGCCCCCCTTCATGGCTTATGATCACAAGCTACGAAATTTGAAAACCCCCATAAGTTCGCAGAAACTCAACCGATTTACATGCGGAATGTCCTTTTGATCATAATTTGGCCTCAATATTAATAAATCGACTCAACAATATTAGTTTTGTAAAAAAAGTGTTTTTGAAAAATTTCATCGAGCCCCCCTTCATGGCTTATGATCACAAGCTACGAAATTTGAGAACTCCCATAAGTTCGCAGAAACTCAACCGATTAACATGCGGAATGTCTTTTTGATCATAATTTTGCGTCGATATTAATAAATTGACTCAACAATATTAATTTTGTAAAAAAAGTGTTTTTGAAAAATTTCATCGAGCCCCCCTTCATGGCTTATGATCACAAGCTACGAAATTTGAAAACTCCCATAAGTTCGCAGAAACTCAACCGATTAACATGCGGAATGTCTTTTTGATCATAATTTTGCGTCGATATTAATAAATTGACTCAACAATATTAATTTTGTAAAAAATGTGTTTTTGAAAAATTTCATCGAACCCCCCTTCATGGCTTATGATCAAAAACTACGAGATTTGAAAACTCCCATAATTTCGCAGAAACTCAACCGATTAACATGCGGAATGTCTTTTTGTTCATAATTTTGCGTCAATATTAATAGATTGTCTCAACAATATTAGTTTTGCAAAAAAAAGTGTTTTTGAAAAATTTCATCGAACCCCCCTTCACGACTTATGATCAAAAACTACGAAATTTGAAAACCCCCATAAGTTCGCAGAAACTCAACCGATTTACATGCGGAATGTCCTTTTGATCATAATTTGGCCTCAATATTAATAAATCGACTCAACAATATTAGTTTTGTAAAAAAAGTGTTTTTGAAAAATTTCATCGAGCCCCCCTTCATGGCTTATGATCACAAGCTACGAAATTTGAAAACTCCCATAAGTTCGCAGAAACTCAACCGATTGACATGCGGAATGTCTTTTTGATCATAATTTTGCGTCGATATTAATAAATTGACTCAACAATATTAGTTTTGTAAAAAAAGTGTTTTTGAAAAATTTCATCGAACCCCCCCTTCATGGCTTATGATCAAAAACTACGAAATTTGAAAACTCCCAATGAAAACTCAACCGATTTACATGCGGTATGTCCTTTTGATCATAATTTGGCCTCAATATTAATAAATCGACTCAACAATATTAGTTTTGTAAAAAAAGTGTTTTTGAAAAATTTCATCGAACCCCCCTTCACGACTTATGATCAAAAACTACGAAATTTGAAAACCCCCATAAGTTCGCAGAAACTCAACCGATTTACATGCGGAATGTCCTTTTGATCATAATTTGGCCTCAATATTAATAAATCGACTCAACAATATTAGTTTTGTAAAAAAAGTGTTTTTGAAAAATTTCATCGAGCCCCCCTTCATGGCTTATGATCACAAGCTACGAAATTTGAAAACTCCCATAAGTTCGCAGAAACTCAACCGATTAACATGCGGAATGTCTTTTTGATCATAATTTTGCGTCGATATTAATAAATTGACTCAACAATATTAATTTTGTAAAAAATGTGTTTTTGAAAAATTTCATCGAGCCCCCCTTCATGGCTTATGATCACAAGCTACGAAATTTGAAAACTCCCATAAGTTCGCAGAAACTCAACCGATTAACATGCGGAATGTCTTTTTGATCATAATTTTGCGTCGATATTAATAAATTGACTCAACAATATTAATTTTGTAAAAAATGTGTTTTTGAAAAATTTCATCGAACCCCCCTTCATGGCTTATGATCAAAAACTACGAGATTTGAAAACTCCCATAATTTCGCAGAAACTCAACCGATTAACATGCGGAATGTCTTTTTGTTCATAATTTTGCGTCAATATTAATAGATTGTCTCAACAATATTAGTTTTGCAAAAAAAAGTGTTTTTGAAAAATTTCATCGAACCCCCCTTCACGACTTATGATCAAAAACTACGAAATTTGAAAACCCCCATAAGTTCGCAGAAACTCAACCGATTTACATGCGGAATGTCCTTTTGATCATAATTTGGCCTCAATATTAATAAATCGACTCAACAATATTAGTTTTGTAAAAAAAGTGTTTTTGAAAAATTTCATCGAGCCCCCCTTCATGGCTTATGATCACAAGCTACGAAATTTGAAAACTCCCATAAGTTCGCAGAAACTCAACCGATTGACATGCGGAATGTCTTTTTGATCATAATTTTGCGTCGATATTAATAAATTGACTCAACAATATTAGTTTTGTAAAAAAAGTGTTTTTGAAAAATTTCATCGAACCCCCCCTTCATGGCTTATGATCAAAAACTACGAAATTTGAAAACTCCCAATGAAAACTCAACCGATTTACATGCGGTATGTCCTTTTGATCATAATTTGGCCTCAATATTAATAAATCGACTCAACAATATTAGTTTTGTAAAAAAAGTGTTTTTGAAAAATTTCATCGAACCCCCCTTCACGACTTATGATCAAAAACTACGAAATTTGAAAACCCCCATAAGTTCGCAGAAACTCAACCGATTTACATGCGGAATGTCCTTTTGATCATAATTTGGCCTCAATATTAATAAATCGACTCAACAATATTAGTTTTGTAAAAAAAGTGTTTTTGAAAAATTTCATCGAGCCCCCCTTCATGGCTTATGATCACAAGCTACGAAATTTGAAAACTCCCATAAGTTCGCAGAAACTCAACCGATTAACATGCGGAATGTCTTTTTGATCATAATTTTGCGTCGATATTAATAAATTGACTCAACAATATTAATTTTGTAAAAAAAGTGTTTTTGAAAAATTTCATCGAACCCCCCTTCATGGCTTATGATCAAAAACTACGAGATTTGAAAACTCCCATAATTTCGCAGAAACTCAACCGATTAACATGCGGAATGTCTTTTTGTTCATAATTTTGCGTCGATATTAATAAATTGACTCAACAATATTAATTTTGTAAAAAAAGTGTTTTTGAAAAATTTCATCGAGCCCCCCTTCATGGCTTATGATCACAAGCTACGAAATTTGAAAACCCCCATAAGTTCGCAGAAACTCAACCGATTTACATGCGGAATGTCCTTTTGATCATAATTTGGCCTCAATATTAATAAATCCACTCAACAATATTAGTTTTGTAAAAAAAGTGTTTTTTGAAAAATTTCATTTGAAAACTCCCATAAGTTCGTAGAAACTCAACCGATTAACATGCGGAATGTCTTTTTGATCATAATTTTGCGTCGATATTAATAAATTGACTCAACAATATTAATTTTGTAAAAAAAGTGTTTTTGAAAAATTTCATCGAGCCCCCCTTCATGGCTTATGATCACAAGCTACGAAATTTGAAAACTCCCATAAGTTCGCAGAAACTCAACCTATTAACATGCGGAATGTCTTTTTGATCATAATTTTGCGTCGATATTAATAAATTGACTCAACAATATTAATTTTGTAAAAAAAGTGTTTTTGAAAAATTTCATCGAACCCCCCTTCATGGCTTATGATCAAAAACTACGAGATTTGAAAACTCCCATAATTTCGCAGAAACTCAACCGATTAACATGCGGAATGTCTTTTTGTTCATAATTTTGCGTCAATATTAATAAATTGTCTCAACAATATTAGTTTTGCAAAAAAAAGTGTTTTTGAAAAATTTCATCGAACCCCCCTTCACGACTTATGATCAAAAACTACGAAATTTGAAAACCCCCATAAGTTCGCAGAAACTCAACCGATTTACATGCGGAATGTCCTTTTGAACATAATTTGGCCTCAATATTAATAAATCGACTCAACAATATTAGTTTTGTAAAAAAAGTGTTTTTGAAAAATTTCATCGAGCCCCCCTTCATGGCTTATGATCACAAGCTACGAAATTTGAAAACTCCCATAAGTTCGCAGAAACTCAACCGATTGACATGCGGAATGTCTTTTTGATCATAATTTTGCGTCGATATTAATAAATTGACTCAACAATATTAGTTTTGTAAAAAAAGTGTTTTTGAAAAATTTCATCGAACCCCCCTTCATGGCTTATGATCAAAAACTACGAAATTTGAAAACTCCCAATGAAAACTCAACCGATTTACATGCGGTATGTCCTTTTGATCATAATTTGGCCTCAATATTAATAAATCGACTCAACAATATTAGTTTTGTAAAAAAAAGTGTTTTTGAAAAATTTCATCGAGCTCCCCTTCATGGCTTATGATCAAAAACTACGAAATTTGAAAACTCCCAATGAAAACTCAACCGATTTACATGCGCAATGTCCTTTTGATCATAATTTGGCCTCAATCTTAATAAATCGACTCAACAATATTAGTTTTGTAAAAAAAGTGTTTTTGAAAAATTTCATCGAATCCCCCTTCATGGCTTATGATCAAAAACTACGAAATTTGAAAACTCCCATAAGTTCGCTGAAACTCAACCGATTTACATGCGGAATGTCTTTTTGATCATAATTTTGCGTCAATATTAATAAATTGACTCAACAATATTAGTTTTGTAAAAAAAGTGTTTTTGAAAAATTTCATCGAGCTCCCCTTCATGGCTTATGATCAAAAACTACGAAATTTGAAAACTCCCAATGAAAACTCAACCGATTTACATGCGGTATGTCCTTTTGATCATAATTTGGCCTCAATATTAATAAATCGACTCAACAATATTAGTTTTGTAAAAAAAGTGTTTTTGAAAAATTTCATCGAGCTCCCCTTCATGGCTTATGATCAAAAACTACGAAATTTGAAAACTCCCAATGAAAACTCAACCGATTTACATGCGGTATGTCCTTTTGATCATAATTTGGCCTCAATATTAATAAATCGACTCAACAATATTAGTTTTGTAAAAAAAGTGTTTTTGAAAAATTTCATCGAACCCCCCTTCACGACTTATGATCAAAAACTACGAAATTTGAAAACCCCCATAAGTTCGCAGAAACTCAACCGATTTACATGCGGAATGTCTTTTTGATCATAATTTGGCCTCAATATTAATAAATTGTCTCAACAATATTAGTTTTGCAAAAAAAGTGTTTTTGAAAAATTTCATCGAACCCCCTTTCACGACTTATGATCAAAAACTACGAAATTTGAAAACCCCCATAAGTTCGCAGAAACTCAACCGATTTACATGCGGAATGTCTTTTTGATCATAATTTGGCCTCAATATTAATAAATTGTCTCAACAATATTAGTTTTGCAAAAAAAGTGTTTTTGAAAAATTTCATCGAACCCCCCTTCACGACTTATGATCAAAAACTACGAAATTTGAAAACCCCCATAAGTTCGCAGAAACTCAACCGGTTTACACGCGGAATGTCTTTTTGATCATAATTTGGCCTCAATATTAATAAATTGACTCAACAATATTAGTTTTGTAAAAAAAGTGTTTTTGAAAAATTTCATCGAGCCCCCCTTCATGGCTTATGATCAAAAACTACGAAATTTGAAAACCCCCATAAGTTCGCAGAAACTCACCCGATTTACATGCGGAATGTCTTTTTGATCATAATTTGGCCTCAATATTAATAAATTGACTTAACAATATTAGTTTTGTAAAAAAGTGTTTTTGAAAAATTTCATTGAACCCCCCTTCATGGCTTATGATCAAAAACTACGAAATTTAAAAACTCCCACAAGTTCGCAGAAACTCAACCGATTAACATGCGGAATGTCTTTTTATACCCTGTGCCCATTGAAAATGGTCAAAAAGGGTATATTAGATTTGTGTGATGTATGTAACAGGCAGAAGGAAGCATCTCCGACCATATAAAGTATATATATTCTTGATCAGCATCAACAGCCGAGTCGATTAAGCCATGTCCGTCTGTCTGTCCGTCTGTCCGTCCGTCTGTTTGAACGCGTTGATCTCAGAAACTATAATAGCTAGAGACTTCAAATTTGGTATGTAGGTTTCTGGATACCGGACGCAGATCAAGTTTGTTTTTAAATTTGGATCGGACCACTATATCATATAGCTGCCATAGGAACGATCAGTCGAAAATCAAGTCTCAGTATGAAAAACTTTTTCGTTGTTTGAGATAACTGAACCAAACTGACAAAATATGCATATGGGATGGTCGCATACATTCTGACCAAATTTGATTGAAATCGGACCACTATATCATATAGCTGCCATAGCAACCATCAGTCGAAAATCAAGTCTTAGTATGAAACACTTTTTTGTTGTTTGATCTATCTGAATCAAACTCACAGAATATGCATACGCGATGGTCCCTTATAACCTGACCAAAATTGGTTGAAATCGGATAACTATATCATATAGCTGCCATAGGAACGATCAGTCGAAAATCAATTCTTAGTATGAAAAACTTTTTTGTTGTTTGATCTATCTGAATCAAACTCACAGAATATGCATACGCGATGGTCCCTTATAACCTGACCAAAATTGGTTTAAATCGGATCACTATATTATATAGCTGTCATAGGAACGATCAGTCGAAAATCAAGTCTTAGTATGAACAACTTTTTTGTTGTTTGAGATAACTGAACCAAACTGACAGAATATGCATATGAGATGGTCCCAACCAATATTCTATTTTATGGATACTGGCACAGGGTATCCTCCAGTCGAGCAAACTCGACTGTAGCTGCGCCCACTTGTTGTTCATAACTTTGCGTCAATATTAATAAATTGACTCAACAATATTAGTTTTGTAAAAAAAGTGTTTTTGAAAAATTTCATCGAACCCCCCTTCATGGCTTATGATCAAAAACTACGAAATTTGAAAACTCCCAATGAAAACTCAACCGATTTACATGCGGTATGTCCTTTTGATCATAATTTGGCCTCAATATTAATAAATCGACTCAACAATATTAGTTTTGTAAAAAAAGTGTTTTTGGAAAATTTCATCGAACCCCCCTTCATGGCTTATGATCAAAAACTACGAAATTTGAAAACCACCATAAGTTCGCAGAAACTCAACCGATTTACATGCGGAATGTCTTTTTGATCATAATTTGGCCTCAATATTAATAAATTGACTCAACAATATTAGTTTTGTAAAAAAAGTGTTTTTGAAAAATTTCATCGAACCCCCCTTCATGGCTTATGATCAAAAACTACGAAATTTGAAAACCCCATAAGTTCGCAGAAACTCAACCGATTTACATGCGGAATGTCTTTTTGATCATAATTTTGCGTCAATATTAATAAATTGACTCAACAATATTAGTTTTGTAAAAAAAGTGTTTTTGAAAAATTTCATCGAGCCCCCCTTCATGGCTTATGATCAAAAACTAAAAAAATTTGAAAACCCCCATAAGTTCGCAGAAACTCAACCGATTTACATGCGGAATGTCTTTTTGATCATAATTTGGCCTCAATATTAATAAATTGACTTAACAATATTAGTTTTGTAAAAAAGTGTTTTTGAAAAATTTCATTGAACCCCCCTTCATGGCTTATGATCAAAAACTACGAAATTTAAAAACTCCCATAAGTTCGCAGAAACTCAACCGATTAACATGAGGAATGTCTTTTTGTTCATAATTTTGCGTCAATATTAATAAATTGACTCAACAATATTAGTTTTGTAAAAAAAGTGTTTTTGAAAAATTTCATTGAACCCCCCTTCATGGCTTATGATCAAAAACTACGAAATTTGAAAGCTCCCAATGAAAACTCAACCGATTTACATGCGGTATGTCCTTTTGATCATAATTTGTCCTCAATATTAATAAATCGACTCAACAATATTAGTTTTGTAAAAAAAGTGTTTTTGAAAAATTTCATCGAACCCCCCTTCATGGCTTATGATCAAAAACTACGAAATTTGAAAATTCCCAATGATAACTCAACCGATGTACATGCGGAATGTCCTTTTGATAATAATTTGGCCTCAATATTAATAAATCGACTCAACAATATTAGTTTTGTAAAAAAAGTGTTTTTGAAAAATTTCATCGAACCCCCCTTCATGGCTTATGATCAAAAGCTACGAAATTTGAAAACTACCATAAGTTCGCAGAAACTCAACCGATTTACATGCGGAATGTCTTTTTGTTCATAATTTTGCGTCAATATTAATAAGTTGACTCAACAACATTAGTTTTGTAAAAAAGTGTTTTTGAAAAATTTCATCGAACCCCCCTTCATGGCTTATGATCAAAAACTACGAAATTTGAAAACCCCCATAAGTTCGCAGAAACTCAACCGATTAACATGCGGAATGTCTTTTTGTTCATAATTTTGCGTCAATATTAATAAGTTGACTTAACAATATTAGTTTTGTAAAAATAGTGTTTTTGAAAAATTTCATTGAACCCCGCTTCATGGCTTATGATCAAAAACTACGAAATTTGAAAACCCCCATAAAATCGCAGAAACTCAACCGATTAACATGCGGAATGTCTTTTTTTTCATTATTTTGCGTCAATATTAATAAATTGACTCAACAATATTAGTTTTGTAAAAAAAGTGTTTTTGAAAAATTTCATCGAACCCCCCTTCATGGCTTATGATCAAAAACTACGAAATTTGAAAACTCCCAATGAAAACTCAACCGATTTACATGTGGATGTCCTTTTGATCATAATTTGGCCTCAATATTAATAAATCGACTCAACAATATTAGTTTTGTAAAAAAAGTGTTTTTGAAAAATTTCATCGAACCCCCCTTCATGGCTTATGATCAAAAACTACGAAATTTGAAAACCCCCATAAAATCGCAGAAACTCAACCGATTTACATGCGGAATGTCCTTTTGATCATAATTTGGCCTCAATATTAATAAATCGACTCAACAATATTAGTTTTGTAAAAAAAGTGTTTTTGAAAAATTTCATCGAACCCCCCTTCATGGCTTATGATCAAAAACTACGAAATTTGAAAACTACCATAAGTTCGCAGAAACTCAACCGATTAACATGCGGAATGTCTTTTTTTTCATTATTTTGCGTCAATATTAATAAATTGACTCAACAATATTAGTTTTGTAAAAAAAGTGTTTTTGAAAAATTTCATCGAACCCCCCTTCATGGCTTATGATCAAAAACTACGAAATTTGAAAACCCCCATAAAATCGCAGAAACTCAACCGATTTACATGTGGATGTCCTTTTGATCATAATTTGGCCTCAATATTAATAAATCGACTCAACAATATTAGTTTTGTAAAAAAAGTGTTTTTGAAAAATTTCATTGAACCCCCCTTCATGGCTTATGATCAAAAACTACGAAATTTGAAAACCCACATAAGTTCGCAGAAACTCAACCTATTAACATGCGGAATGTCTTTTTGTTCATAATTTTGCGTCAATATTAATAAATTGACTCAACAATATTAGTTTTGTAAAAAAAGTGTTTTTGAAAAATTTCATCGAACCCCCCTTCATGGCTTATGATCAAAAACTACGTAATTTGAAAACTCCCATAAGTTCGCAGAAACTCAACCGATTTACATGCGGAATGTCCTTTTGATCATAATTTGGCCTCAATATTAATAAATCGACTCAACAATATTAGTTTTGTAAAAAAAGTGTTTTTGAAAAATTTCATCGAACCCCCCTTCATGGCTTATGATCAAAAACTACGAAATTTGAAAACTACCATAAGTTCGCAGAAACTCAACCGACTAACGTGCGGAATGTCTTTTTGTTCATAATTTTGCGTCAATACTAATAAATTGACTTAACAATATTAGTTTTGTAAAAAAAGTGTTTTTGAAAAATTTCATCGAACCCCCCTTCATGGCTTATGATCAAAAACTACGAAATTTGAAAACCCCCATAAGTTCGCAGAAACTCAACCGATTTACATGCGGAATGTCTTTTTGATCAGAATTTGGCCTCAATATTAATAAATTGACTCAACAATATTAATTTTGTAAAAAAAGTGTTTTTGAAAAATTTCATCGAACCCCCCTTCATGGCTTATGATCAAAAACTACGAAATTTGAAAACCCCCATAAAATCGCAGAAACTCAACCGATTAACATGCGGAATGTCTTTTTGTTCATAATTTTGCGTCAATATTAATAAATTGACTCAACAATATTAGTTTTGTAAAAAAAGTGTTTTTGAAAAATTTCATCGAACCCCCCTTCATGGCTTATGATCAAAAACTACGAAATTCAAAAACCCCCATAAGTTCGCAGAAACTCAGCCGATTTACATGCGGAATGTCTTTTTGATCATAATTTTGCGTCAATATTAATAAATTGACTCAACAATATTAGTTTTGTAAAAAAAGTGTTTTTGAAAAATTTCATCGAACCCCCCTTCATGGCATATGATCAAAAACTACGAAATTTAAAAACCCCCATAAGTTCGCAGAAACTCAACCGATTAACATGCGGAATGTCTTTTTGTTCATAATTTTGCGTCAATATTAATAAGTTGACTCAACAATATTAGTTTTGTAAAAAAGTGTTTTTGAAAAATTTCATCGAACCCCCCTTCATGGCTTATGATCAAAAACTACGAAATTTGAAAACCCACATAAGTTCGCAGAAATTCAACCTATTAACATGCGGAATGTCTTTTTGTTCATAATTTTGCGTCAATATTAATAAATTGTCTCAACAATATTAGTTTTGCAAAAAATGTGTTTTTGAAAGTTTCATCGAACCCCCCTTCACGACTTATGATCAAAAACTACGAAATTTGAAAATCCCCATTAGTTCGCAGAAACTCAACCGATTTACATGCGGAATGTCTTTTTGATCATAATTTGGCCTCAATATTAATAAATTGTCTCAACAATATTAGTTTTGTAAAAATAGTGTTTTTGAAAAACTTCATCGAACCCCCCTTCATGGCTTATGATCAAAAACAACGAAATTTAAAAACCCCCATAAGTTCGCAGAAACTCTGCCGATTTACATGCGGAATGTCTTTTTGATCATAATTTTGCGTCAATATTAATAAATTGACTCAACAATATTAGTTTTGTAAAGAAAGTGTTTTTGAAAAATTTCATCGAACTCCCCTTCATGGCTTATGATCAAAAACTACGAAATTTGAAAACTCCCAATGAAAACTCAACCGATTTACATGCGGTATGTCCTTTTGATCATAATTTGGCCTCAATATTAATAAATCGACTCAACAATATTAGTTTTGTAAAAAAAGTGTTTTTGAAAAATTTCATCGAATCCCCCTTCATGGCTTATTATCAAAAACTACGAAATTTGAAAACTCCCATAAGTTCGCAGAAACTCAACCGATTTACATGCGGAATGTCTTTTTGATCATAATTTTGCGTCAATACTAATAAATTGACTCAACAATATTAGTTTTGTAAAAAAAGTGCTTCTGAAAAATTTCATCGAACCCCCCTTCATGGCTTATGATCAAAAACTACGAAATTTTAAAACCCCCATAAGTTCGCAGAAACTCAACCGATTTACATGCGGAATGTCTTTTTGATCATAATTTAGCGTCAATATTAATAAATTGACTCAACAATATTAGTTTTGTAAAAAAAGTGTTTTTGAAAAATTTCATCGAACCCCCCTTCATGGCATATGATCAAAAACTACGAAATTTAAAAACCCCCATAAGTTCGCAGAAACTCAGCCGATTTACATGCGGAATGTCTTTTTGATCATAATTTTGCGTCAATATTAATAAATTGACTCAACAATATTAGTTTTGTAAAAAAAGTGTTTTTGAAAAATTTCATCGAACCCCCCTTCATGGCTTATGATCAAAAACTACGAAATTTGAAAACTGCCAATGAAAACTCAACCGATTTACATGCGGAATGTCCTTTTGATCATAATTTGGCCTTAATATTAATAAATCGACTTAACAATATTAGTTTTGTAAAAAAAGTGTTTTTGAAAAATTTCATCGAACCCCCCTTCATGGCTTATGATCAAAAACTACGAAATTTGAAAACCTCCATAAGTTCGCAGAAACTCAACCGATTTACATGCGGAATGTCTTTTTGATCATAATTTGGCCTCAATATTAATAAATTGACTCAACAATATTAGTTTTGTAAAAAAAGTGTTTTTGAAAAATTTCATCGAACCCCCCTTCATGGCTTATGATCAAAAACTACGAAATTTGAAAACTCCCAATGAAAACTCAACCGATTTACATGCGAAATGTCCTTTTGATCATAATTTGGCCTCAATATTAATAAATCGACTCAACAATATTAGTTTTGTTAAAAAAAGTGTTTTTGAAAAATTTCATCGAACCCCCCTTCATGGCTTATGATCAAAAACTACGAAATTTGAAAACTCCCATAAGTTCGCAGAACTCAACCGATTTACATGCGGAATGTCTTTTTGATCATAATTTTGCGTCAATACTAATAAATTGACTCAACAATATTAGTTTTGTAAAAAAAGTGCTTCTGAAAAATTTCATCGAACCCCCCTTCATGGCTTATGATCAAAAACTACGAAATTTTAAAACCCCCATAAGTTCGCAGAAACTCAACCGATTTACATGCGGAATGTCTTTTTGATCATAATTTTGCGTCAATATTAATAAATTGACTCAACAATATTAGTTTTGTAAAAAAAGTGTTTTTGAAAAATTTCATCGAACCCCCCTTCCTGGCTTATGATCAAAAACTACGAAATTTAAAAACCCCCATAAGTTCGCAGAAACTCAGCCGATTTACATGCGGAATGTCTTTTTGATCATAATTTGGCCTCAATATTAACAAATTGACTTAACAATATTAGTTTTGTAAAAAAGTGTTCTTGAAAAATTTCATCGAACCCCCCTTCATGGCTTATGATCAAAAACTACGAAATTTAAAAACTCCCATAAGTTCGCAGAAACTCAACCGATTTACATGCGGAATGTCTTTTTGATCATAATTTTGCCTCAATATTAATAAATTGACTCAACAATATTAGTTTTGTAAAAAAAGTGTTTTTGAAAAATTTCATCGAACCCCCCTTCCTGGCTTATGATCAAAAACTACGAAATTTAAAAACCCCCATAAGTTCGCTGAAACTCAACCGATTTACATGCGGAATGTATTTTGATCATAATTTTGCGTCAATTTTAATAAATTGACTTAACAATATTAGTTTTGTAAAAAAGTGTTTTTGAAAAATTTCATCGAACCCCCCTTCATGGCTTATGATCAAAAACTACGAAATTTGAAAACTCTTATAAGTTCGCAGAAACTCAACCGATTAACATGCGGAATGTCTTTTTGTTCATAATTTTGCGTCAATATTAATAAGTTGACTCAACAATATTAGTTTTGTAAAAAAGTGTTTTTGAAAAATTTCATCGAACCCCCCTTCATGGCTTATGATCAAAAACTACGAAATTTGAAAACCCACATAAGTTCGCAGAAATTCAACCTATTAACATGCGGAATGTCTTTTTGTTCATAATTTTGCGTCAATATTAATAAATTGTCTCAACAATATTAGTTTTGCAAAAAATGTGTTTTTGAAAGTTTCATCGAACCCCCCTTCACGACTTATGATCAAAAACTACGAAATTTGAAAATCCCCATTAGTTCGCAGAAACTCAACCGATTTACATGCGGAATGTCTTTTTGATCATAATTTGGCCTCAATATTAATAAATTGTCTCAACAATATTAGTTTTGTAAAAATAGTGTTTTTGAAAAACTTCATCGAACCCCCCTTCATGGCTTATGATCAAAAACAACGAAATTTAAAAACCCCCATAAGTTCGCAGAAACTCTGCCGATTTACATGCGGAATGTCTTTTTGATCATAATTTTGCGTCAATATTAATAAATTGACTCAACAATATTAGTTTTGTAAAGAAAGTGTTTTTGAAAAATTTCATCGAACTCCCCTTCATGGCTTATGATCAAAAACTACGAAATTTGAAAACTCCCAATGAAAACTCAACCGATTTACATGCGGTATGTCCTTTTGATCATAATTTGGCCTCAATATTAATAAATCGACTCAACAATATTAGTTTTGTAAAAAAAGTGTTTTTGAAAAATTTCATCGAATCCCCCTTCATGGCTTATTATCAAAAACTACGAAATTTGAAAACTCCCATAAGTTCGCAGAAACTCAACCGATTTACATGCGGAATGTCTTTTTGATCATAATTTTGCGTCAATACTAATAAATTGACTCAACAATATTAGTTTTGTAAAAAAAGTGCTTCTGAAAAATTTCATCGAACCCCCCTTCATGGCTTACGATCAAAAACTACGAAATTTTAAAACCCCCATAAGTTCGCAGAAACTCAACCGATTTACATGCGGAATGTCTTTTTGATCATAATTTAGCGTCAATATTAATAAATTGACTCAACAATATTAGTTTTGTAAAAAAAGTGTTTTTGAAAAATTTCATCGAACCCCCCTTCATGGCATATGATCAAAAACTACGAAATTTAAAAACCCCCATAAGTTCGCAGAAACTCAGCCGATTTACATGCGGAATGTCTTTTTGATCATAATTTTGCGTCAATATTAATAAATTGACTCAACAATATTAGTTTTGTAAAAAAAGTGCTTTTGAAAAATTTCATCGAACCCCCCTTCATGGCTTATGATCAAAAACTACGAAATTTTAAATCTCCAATAAGTTCGCAGAAACTCAACCGATTTACATGCGGAATGTCTTTTTGATCATAATTTGGCCTCAATATTAACAAATTGACTTAACAATATTAGTTTTGTAAAAAAGTGTTCTTGAAAAATTTCATCGAACACCCCTTCATGGCTAATGATCAAAAACTACGAAATTTAAAAACTCCCATAAGTTCGCAGAAACTCAACCGATTTACATGCGGAATGTCTTTTTGTTCATAATTTTGCGTCAATATTAATAAATTGACTCAACAATATTAGTTTTGTAAAAAAAGTGTTTTTGAAAAATTTCATCGAACCCCCCTTCATGGCTTATGATCAAAAACTACGAAATTCAAAAACCCCCATAAGTTCGCAGAAACTCAACCGATTAACATGCGGAATGTCTTTTTGTTCATAATTTTGCGTCAATATTAATAAATTGACTCAACAATATTAGTTTTGTAAAAAAAGTGTTTTTGAAAAATTTCATCGAACCCACCTTCATGACTTATGATCAAAAACTACGAAATTTTAAATCTCCAATAAGTTCGCAGAAACTCAACCGATTTACATGCGAAATGTCCTTTTGATCATAATTTGGCCTCAATATTAATAAATCGACTCAACAATATTAGTTTTGTAAAAAAAGTGTTTTTGAAAAATTTCATCGAATCCCCCTTCATGGCTTATTATCAAAAACTACGAAATTTGAAAACTCCCATAAGTTCGCAGAAACTCAACCGATTTACATGCGGAATGTCTTTTTGATCATAATTTTGCGTCAATACTAATAAATTGACTCAACAATATTAGTTTTGTAAAAAAAGTGCTTCTGAAAAATTTCATCGAACCCCCCTTCATGGCTTATGATCAAAAACTACGAAATTTTAAAACCCCCATAAGTTCGCAGAAACTCAACCGATTTACATGCGGAATGTCTTTTTGATCATAATTTAGCGTCAATATTAATAAATTGACTCAACAATATTAGTTTTGTAAAAAAAGTGTTTTTGAAAAATTTCATCGAACCCCCCTTCATGGCATATGATCAAAAACTACGAAATTTAAAAACCCCCATAAGTTCGCAGAAACTCAGCCGATTTACATGCGGAATGTCTTTTTGATCATAATTTTGCGTCAATATTAATAAATTGACTCAACAATATTAGTTTTGTAAAAAAAGTGCTTTTGAAAAATTTCATCGAACCCCCCTTCATGGCTTATGATCAAAAACTACGAAATTTTAAATCTCCAATAAGTTCGCAGAAACTCAACCGATTTACATGCGGAATGTCTTTTTGATCATTATTTGGCCTCAATATTAACAAATTGACTCAACAATATTAGTTTTGTAAAAAAGTGTTTTTGAAAAATTTCATCGAACCCCCCTTCATGGCTTATGATCAAAAACTACGAAATTTGAAAACCCACATAAGTTCGCAGAAACTCAACCTATTAACATGCGGAATGTCTTTTTGTTCATAATTTTGCGTCAATATTAATAAATTGTCTCAACAATATTAGTTTTGCAAAAAAAGTGCTTCTGAAAAATTTCATCGAACCCTCCTTCATGGCTTATGATCGAAAACTACGAAATTTTAAAACCCCCATAAGTTCGCTGAAACTCAACCGATTTACATGCGGAATGTCTTTTTGATCATAATTTTGCGTCAATATTAATAAATTGACTCAACAATATTAGTTTTGTAAAAAAAGTGTTTTTGAAAAATTTCATCGAACCCCCCTTCATGGCTTATGATCAAAAACTACGAAATTTAAAAACCCCCATAAGTTCGCAGAAACTCAGCCGATTTACATGCGGAATGTCTTTTTGATCATAATTTTGCGTCAATATTAATAAATTGACTCAACAATATTAGTTTTGTAAAAAAAGTGCTTTTGAAAAATTTCATCGAACCCCCCTTCATGGCTTATGATCAAAAACTACGAAATTTTAAAACTCCCATAAGTTCGCAGAAACTCAACCGATTTACATGCGGAATGTCTTTTTGATCATAATTTGGCCTCAATATTAATAAATTGACTCAACAATATTAGTTTTGTAAAAAAAGTGTTTTTGAAAAATTTCATCGAACCCCCCTTCATGGCTTATGATCAAAAACTACGAAATTTGAAAACTCCCATAAGTTCGCTGAAACTCAACCGATTTACATGCGGAATGTCTTTTTGATCATAATTTTGCGTCAATATTAATAAATTGACTTAACAATATTAGTTTTGTAAAAAAGTGTTTTTGAAAAATTTCATCGAACCCCCCTTCATGGCTTATTATCAAAAACTACGAAATTTGAAAACTCTTATAAGTTCGCAGAAACTCAACCGATTAACATGCAGAATGTCTTTTTGTTCATAATTTTGCGTCAATATTAATAAGTTGACTCAACAATATTAGTTTTGTAAAAAAGTGTTTTTGAAAAATTTCATCGAACCCCCCTTCATGGCTTATGATCAAAAACTACGAAATTTGAAAACCCACATAAGTTCGCAGAAACTCAACCTATTAACATGCGGAATGTCTTTTTGTTCATAATTTTGCGTCAATGTTAATAAATTGTCTCAACAATATTAGTTTTGTAAAAAAAGTGTTTTTGAAAAATTTTATCGAACCCCCCTTCATGGCTTATGATCAAAAACTACGAAATTTGAAAACTCCCATAAGTTCGCTGAAACTCAACCGATTTACATGCGGAATGTCTTTTTGATCATAATTTTGCGTCAATATTAATAAATTGACTTAACAATATTAGTTTTGTAAAAAAGTGTTTTTGAAAAATTTCATCGAACCCCCCTTCATGGCTTATTATCAAAAACTACGAAATTTGAAAACTCTTATAAGTTCGCAGAAACTCAACCGATTAACATGCAGAATGTCTTTTTGTTCATAATTTTGCGTCAATATTAATAAGTTGACTCAACAATATTAGTTTTGTAAAAAAGTGTTTTTGAAAAATTTCATCGAACCCCCCTTCACGACTTATGATCAAAAGCTACGAAATTTGAAAACCCCCATAAGTTCGCAGAAACTCAACCGATTTACATGCGGAATGTCTTTTTGATCATAATTTGGCCTCAATATTAATAAATTGTCTCAACAATATTAGTTTTGCAAAAAAAGTGTTTTTGAAAAATTTCATCGAACCCCCCTTCACGACTTATGATCAAAAACTACGAAATTTGAAAACCCCCATAAGTTCGCAGAAACTCAACCGATTTACATGCGGAATGTCTTTTTGATCATAATTTGGCCTCAATATTAATAAATTGACTCAACAATATTAGTTTTGTAAAAATAGTGTTTTTGAAAAATTTCATCGAACCCCCCTTCATGGCTTATGATCAAAAACTACGAAATTTGAAAACCCCCATAAGTTCGCAGAAACTCAACCGATTTACATGCGGAATGTCTTTTTGATCATAATTTTGCGCCAATATTAATAAATTGACTCAACAATATTAGTTTTGTAAAAAAGTGTTTTTGAAAAATTTCATCGAGCCCCCCTTCATGGCTTATGATCAAAAACTACGAAATTTGAAAACCCCCATAAGTTCGCAAAAACTCAACCGATTTACATGCGGAATGTCTTTTTGATCATAATTTGGCCTCAATATTAATAAATTGACTCAACAATATTAGTTTTGTAAAAAAGTGTTTTTGAAAAATTTCATTGAACCCCCCTTCATGGCTTATGATCAAAAACTAAGAAATTTAAAAACACCCATAAGTTCGCAGAAACTCAACCGATTAACATGAGGAATGTCTTTTTGTTCATAATTTTGCGTCAATATTAATAAATTGACTAACCAATATTAGTTTTGTAAAAAAAGTGTCTTTGAAAAATTTCATCGAACCCCCCTTCATGGCTTATGATCAAAAACTACGAAATTTGAAAACTCCCAATGAAAACTCAACCGATTTACATGCGGTATGTCCTTTTGATCATAATTTGGCCTCAATATTAATAAATCGACTCAACAATATTAGTTTTGTAAAAAAAATGTTTTTGGAAAATTTCATCGAACCCCCCTTCATGGCTTATGATCAAAAACTACGAAATTTGAAAACCCCCATAAGTTCGCAGAAACTCAACCGATTTACATGCGGAATGTCTTTTTGATCATAATTTGGCCTCAATATTAATAAATTGTCTCAACAATATTAGTTTTGCAAAAAAAGTGTTTTTGAAAAATTTCATCGAACCCCCCTTCACGACTTATGATCAAAAACTACGAAATTTGAAAACCCCCATAAGTTCGCAGAAACTCAACCGATTTACATGCGGAATGTCTTTTTGATCATAATTTGGCCTCAATATTAATAAATTGACTCAACAATATTAGTTTTGTAAAAATAGTGTTTTTGAAAAATTTCATCGAACCCCCCTTCATGGCTTATGATCAAAAACTACGAAATTTGAAAACCCCCATAAGTTCGCAGAAACTCAACCGATTTACATGCGGAATGTCTTTTTGATCATAATTTTGCGTCAATATTAATAAATTGACTCAACAATATTAGTTTTGTAAAAAAAGTGTTTTTGAAAAATTTCATCGAGCCCCCTTCATGGCTTATGATCAAAAACTACGAAATTTGAAAACCCCCATAAGTTCGCAGAAACTCAACCGATTTACATGCGGAATGTCTTTTTGATCATAACTTGGCCTCAATTTTAATAAATTGACTTAACAATATTAGTTTTGTAAAAAAGTGTTTTTGAAAAATTTCATTGAACCCCCCTTCATGGCTTATGATCAAAAACTACGAAATTTAAAAACTCCCATAAGTTCGCAGAAACTCAACCGATTAACATGAGGAATGTCTTTTTGTTCATAATTTTGCGTCAATATTAATAAATTGACTCAACAATATTAGTTTTGTAAAAAAAGTGTTTTTAAAAAATTTCATCGAACCCCCCTTCATGGCTTATGATCAAAAACTACGAAATTTGAAAACTCCCAATGAAAACTCAACCGATTTACATGCGGTATGTCCTTTTGATCATAATTTGGCCTCAATATTAATAAATCGACTCAACAATATTAGTTTTGTAAAAAAAGTGTTTTTGGAAAATTTCATCGAACCCCCCTTCATGGCTTATGATCAAAAACTACGAAATTTGAAAACCACCATAAGTTCGCAGAAACTCAACCGATTTACATGCGGAATGTCTTTTTGATCATAATTTGGCCTCAATATTAATAAATTGACTTAACAATATTAGTTTTGTAAAAAAGTGTTTTTGAAAAATTTCATCGAACCCCCCTTCATGGCTTATGATCAAAAACTACGAAATTTGAAAACTCCCATAAGTTCGCAGAAACTCAACCGATTAACATGCGGAATGTCTGTTTTTCATAATTTTGCGTCAATATTAATAAATTGACTCAACAATATTAGTTTTGTAAAAAAAGTGTTTTTGAAAAATTTCATCGAACCCCCCTTCATGGCTTATGATCAAAAACTTCGAAATTTGATCATAATTTTGCCTCAATATTAATAAATTGACTCAACAATATTAGTTTTGTAAAAAAAGTGTTTTTGAAAAATTTCATCGAACCCCCCTTCATGGCTTATGATCAAAAACTACGAAATTTGAAAACTCCCATAAGTTCGCTGAAACTCAACCGATTTACATGCGGAATGTCTTTTTGATCATAATTTTGCGTCAATATTAATAAATTGACTTAACAATATTAGTTTTGTAAAAAAGTGTTTTTGAAAAATTTCATCGAACCCCCTTCATGGCTTATGATCAAAAACTACGAAATTTGAAAACTCTTATAAGTTCGCAGAAACTCAACCGATTAACATGCGGAATGTCTTTTTGTTCATAATTTTGCGTCAATATTAATAAGTTGACTCAACAATATTAGTTTTGTAAAAAAGTGTTTTTGAAAAATTTCATCGAACCCCCCTTCATGGCTTATGATCAAAAACTACGAAATTTGAAACCCCACATAAGTTCGCAGAAACTCAACCTATTAACATGCGGAATGTCTTTTTGTTCATAATTTTGCGTCAATATTAATAAATTGTCTCAACAATATTAGTTTTGCAAAAAAAGTGTTTTTGAAAAATTTCATCGAACCCCCCTTCACGACTTATGATCAAAAACTACGAAATTTGAAAACCCCCATAAGTTCGCAGAAACTCAACCGATTTACATGCGGAATGTCTTTTTGATCATAATTTGGCCTCAATATTAATAAATTGTCTCGACAATATTAGTTTTGCAAAAAAAGTGTTTTTGAAAAATTTCATCGAACCCCCCTTCACGACTTATGATCAAAAACTACGAAATTTGAAAACCCCCATAAGTTCGCAGAAACTCAACCGATTTACATGCGGAATGTCTTTTTGATCATAATTTGGCCTCAATATTAATAAATTGACTCAACAATATTAGTTTTGTAAAAATAGTGTTTTTGAAAAATTTCATCGAACCCCCCTTCATGGCTTATGATCAAAAACTACGAAATTTGATCATAATTTTGCCTCAATATTAATAAATTGACTCAACAATATTAGTTTTGTAAAAAAAGTGTTTTTGAAAAATTTCATCGAACCCCCCTTCATGGCTTATGATCAAAAACTACGAAATTTGAAAACTCCCATAAGTTCGCTGAAACTCAACCGATTTACATGCGGAATGTCTTTTTGATCATAATTTTGCGTCAATATTAATAAATTGACTTAACAATATTAGTTTTGTAAAAAAGTGTTTTTGAAAAATTTCATCGAACCCCCTTCATGGCTTATGATCAAAAACTACGAAATTTGAAAACTCTTATAAGTTCGCAGAAACTCAACCGATTAACATGCGGAATGTCTTTTTGTTCATAATTTTGCGTCAATATTAATAAGTTGACTCAACAATATTAGTTTTGTAAAAAAGTGTTTTTAAAAAATTTCATCGAACCCCCCTTCATGGCTTATGATCAAAAACTACGAAATTTGAAAACCCACATAAGTTCGCAGAAACTCAACCTATTAACATGCGGAATGTCTTTTTGTTCATAATTTTGCGTCAATATTAATAAATTGTCTCAACAATATTAGTTTTGCAAAAAAAGTGTTTTTGAAAAATTTCATCGAACCCCCCTTCACGACTTATGATCAAAAACTACGAAATTTGAAAACCCCCATAAGTTCGCAGAAACTCAACCGATTTACATGCGGAATGTCTTTTTGATCATAATTTGGCCTCAATATTAATAAATTGTCTCAACAATATTAGTTTTGCAAAAAAAGTGTTTTTGAAAAATTTCATCGAACCCCCCTTCACGACTTATGATCAAAAACTACGAAATTTGAAAACCCCCATAAGTTCGCAGAAACTCAACCGATTTACATGCGGAATGTCTTTTTGATCATAATTTGGCCTCAATATTAATAAATTGACTCAACAATATTAGTTTTGTAAAAAAAGTGTTTTTGAAAAATTTCATCGAGCCCCCCTTCATGGCTTATGATCAAAAACTACGAAATTTGAAAACCCCCATAAGTTCGCAGAAACTCAACCGATTTACATGCGGAATGTCTTTTTGATCATAATTTGGCCTCAATATTAATAAATTGACTTAACAATATTAGTTTTGTAAAAAAGTGTTTTTGAAAAATTTCATTGAACCCCCCTTCATGGCTTATGATCAAAAACTACGAAATTTAAAAACCCCCATAAGTTCGCAGAAACTCAACCGATTTACATGCGGAATGTCTTTTTGATCATAATTTGGCCTCAATATTAATAAATTGACTTAACAATATTAGTTTTGTAAAAAAGTGTTTTTGAAAAATTTCATTGAACCCCCCTTCATGGCTTATGATCAAAAACTACGAAATTTAAAAACTCCCATAAGTTCGCAGAAACTCAACCGATTAACATGAGGAATGTCTTTTTGTTCATAATTTTGCGTCAATATTAATAAATTGACTCAACAATATTAGTTTTGTAAAAAAAGTGTTTTTGAAAAATTTCATCGAACCCCCCTTCATGGCTTATGATCAAAAACTACGAAATTTGAAAACTCCCAATGAAAACTCAACCGATTTACATGCGGTATGTCCTTTTGATCATAATTTGGCCTCAATATTAATAAATCGACTCAACAATATTAGTTTTGTAAAAAAAGTGTTTTTGGAAAATTTCATCGAACCCCCCTTCATGGCTTATGATCAAAAACTACGAAATTTGAAAACCACCATAAGTTCGCAGAAACTCAACCGATTTACATGCGGAATGTCTTTTTGATCATAATTTGGCCTCAATATTAATAAATTGTCTCAACAATATTAGTTTTGCAAAAAAAGTGTTTTTGAAAAATTTCATCGAACCCCCCTTCACGACTTATGATCAAAAACTACGAAATTTGAAAACCCCCATAAGTTCGCAGAAACTCAACCGATTTACATGCGGAATGTCTTTTTGATCATAATTTTGCGTCAATATTAATAAATTGACTCAACAATATTAGTTTTGTAAAAAAAGTGTTTTTGAAAAATTTCATCGAGCCCCCCTTCATGGCTTATGATCAAAAACTACGAAATTTGAAAACCCCCATAAGTTCGCAGAAACTCAACCGATTTTCATGCGGAATGTCTTTTTGATCATAATTTGGCCTCAATATTAATAAATTGACTTAACAATATTAGTTTTGTAAAAAAGTGTTTTTGAAAAATTTCATTGAACCCCCCTTCATGGCTTATGATCAAAAACTACGAAATTTAAAAACTCCCAATGAAAACTCAACCGATTTACATGCGGTATGTCCTTTTGATCATAATTTGGCCTCAATATTAATAAATCGACTCAACAATATTAGTTTTGTAAAAAAAGTGTTTTTGGAAAATTTCATCGAACCCCCCTTCATGGCTTATGATCAAAAACTACGAAATTTGAAAACCACCATAAGTTCGCAGAAACTCAACCGATTTACATGCGGAATGTCTTTTTGATCATAATTTGGCCTCAATATTAATAAATTGACTTAACAATATTAGTTTAGTAAAAAAGTGTTTTTGAAAAATTTCATCGAACCCCCCTTCATGGCTTATGATCAAAAACTACGAAATTTGAAAACTCCCATAAGTTCGCAGAAACTCAACCGATTAACATGCGGAATGTCTTTTTGTTCATAATTTTGCGTCAATATTAATAAATTGACTCAACAATATTAGTTTTGTAAAAAAAGTGTTTTTGAAAAATTTCATCGAACCCCCCTTCATGGCTTATGATCAAAAACTACGAAATTTGAAAACTCCCAATGAAAACTCAACCGATTTACATGCGGTATGTCCTTTTGATCATAATTTGTCCTCAATATTAATAAATCGACTCAACAATATTAGTTTTGTAAAAAAAGTGTTTTTGAAAAATTTCATCGAACCCCCCTTCATGGCTTATGATCAAAAACTACGAAATTTGAAAATTCCCAATGATAACTCAACCGATTTACATGCGGAATGTCCTTTTGATAATAATTTGGCCTCAATATTAATAAATCGACTCAACAATATTAGTTTTGTAAAAAAAGTGTTTTTGAAAAATTTCAGCGAACCCCCCTTCATGGCTTATGATCAAAAACTACGAAATTTGAAAACTACCATAAGTTCGCAGAAACTCAACCGATTTACATGCGGAATGTCTTTTTGATCATAATTTTGCGTCAATATTAATAAATTGACTCAACAATATTAGTTTTGTAAAAAAAGTGTTTTTGAAAAATTTCATCGAACCCCCCTTCATGGCTTATGATCAAGAACTACGAAATTTGAAAACTCCCATAAGTTCGCAGAATCTCAACCGACTAACGTGCGGAATGTCTTTTTGATCAGAATTTGGCCTCAATATTAATAAATTGACTCAACAATATTAGTTTTTTAAAAAAGTGTTTTTGAAAAATTTCATCGAACCCCCTTCATGGCTTATGATCAAAAAGTACGAAATTTAAAAAACCCCCATAAGTTCGCAGAAACTCAACCGATTAACATGCGGAATGTCTTTTTGTTCATAATTTTGCGTCAATATTAATAAGTTGACTCAACAATATTAGTTTTGTAAAAAAGTGTTTTTGAAAAATTTCATCGAACCCCCCTTCATGGCTTATGATCAAAAACTATGAAATTTGAAAACCCACATAAGTTCGCAGAAACTCAGCCGATTAACATGCGGAATGTCTTTTTGTTCATAATTTTGCGTCAATATTAATAAGTTGACTTAACAATATTAGTTTTGTAAAAAAGTGTTTTTGAAAAATTTCATTGAACCCCCCTTCATGGCTTATGATCAAAAACTACGAAATTTGAAAACCCCCATAAAATCGCAGAAACTCAACCGATTAACATGCGGAATGTCTTTTTTTTCATAATTTTGCGTCAATATTAATAAATTGACTCAACAATATTAGTTTTGTAAAAAAAGTGTTTATGAAAAATTTCATCGAACCCCCCTTCATGGCTTATGATCAAAAACTACGAAATTTGAAATCTCCCAATGAAAACTCAACCGATTTACATGTGGTATGTCCTTTTGATCATAATTTGGCCTCAATATTAATAAATCGACTCAACAATATTAGTTTTGTAAAAAAAGTGTTTTTGAAAAATTTCATCGAACCCCCCTTCATGGCTTATGATCAAAAACTACGAAATTTGAAAACTCCTATAAGTTCGCAGAAACTCAACCGATTTACATGCGGAATTTCCTTTTGATCATAATTTGGCCTCAATATTAATAAATCGACTCAACAATATTAGTTTTGTAAAAAACGTGTTTTTGAAAAATTTCATCGAACCCCCCTTCATGGCTTATGATCAAAAACTACGAAATTTGAAAACTACCATAAGTTCGCAGAAACTCAACCGACTAACGTGCGGAATGTCTTTTTGTTCATAATTTTGCGTCAATACTAATAAATTGACTTAACAATATTAGTTTTGTAAAAAAAGTGTTTTTGAAAAATTTCATCGAATCCCCCTTCATGGCTTATGATCAAAAACTACGAAATTTGAAAACCCCCATAAGTTCGCAGAAACTCAACCGATTTACATGCGGAATGTCTTTTTGATCAGAATTTGGCCTCAATATTAATAAATTGACTCAACAATATTAGTTTTTTAAAAAAGTGTTTTTGAAAAATTTCATTGAACCCCCTTCATGGCTTATGATCAAAAAGTACGAAATTTAAAAAACCCCCATAAGTTCGCAGAAACTCAACCGATTAACATGCGGAATGTCTTTTTGATCATAATTTTGCGTCAATATTAATAAATTGACTCAACAATATTAGTTTTGTAAGAAAAGTGTTTTTGAAAAATTTCATCGAACCCCCCTTCATGGCTTATGATCAAAAACTACGAAATTTGAAAACCCACATAAGTTCGCAGAAACTCAACCTATTAACATGCGGAATGTCTTTTTGTTCATAATTTTGCGTCAATATTAATAAATTGTCTCAACAATATTAGTTTTGTAAAAAAAAAGTTTTTGAAAAATTTCATCGAACCCCCCTTCATGGCTTATGATCAAAAACTACGAAATTTGAAAACCCCCATAAGTTCGCAGAAACTCAACCGATTAACATGCGGAATGTCTTTTTGTTCATAATTTTGCGTCAATATTAATAAATTGACTAAACAATATTAGTTTTGTAAAAAAGTGTTTTTTAAAAATTTCATTGAACCCCCCTTCATGGCTTATGATCAAAAACTACGAAATTTGAAAACTCCCATAAGTTCGCAGAAACTCAACCGATTAATATGCGGAATGTCTTTTTGTTCATAATTTTGCGTCAATATTAATAAATTGACTCAACAATATTAGTTTTGTAAAAAAAGTGTTTTTGAAAAATTTCATCGAACCCCCCTTCATGGCTTATGATCAAAAACTACGAAATTTGAAAACTCCCAATGAAAACTCAACCGATTTACATGTGGTATGTCCTTTTGATCATAATTTGGCCTCAATATTAATAAATCGACTCAACAATATTAGTTTTGTAAAAAAAGTGTTTTTGAAAAATTTCATCGAACCCCCCTTCATGGCTTATGATCAAAAACTACGAAATTTGAAAACTCCTATAAGTTCGCAGAAACTCAACCGATTTACATGCGGAATTTCCTTTTGATCATAATTTGGCCTCAATATTAATAAATCGACTCAACAATATTAGTTTTGTAAAAAAAGTGTTTTTGAAAAATTTCATCGAACTCCCCTTCATGGCTTATGATCAAAAACTACGAAATTTGAAAACTACCATAAGTTCGCAGAAACTCAACCGACTAACGTGCGGAATGTCTTTTTGTTCATAATTTTGCGTCAATACTAATAAATTGACTTAACAATATTAGTTTTGTAAAAAAAGTGTTTTTGAAAAATTTCATCGAACCCCCCTTCATGGCTTATGATCAAAAACTACGAAATTTGAAAACCCCCATAAGTTCGCAGAAACTCAACCGATTTACATGCGGAATGTCTTTTTGATCAGAATTTGGCCTCAATATTAATAAATTGACTCAACAATATTAGTTTTTTAAAAAAGTGTTTTTGAAAAATTTCATCGAACCCCCTTCATGGCTTATGATCAAAAAGTACGAAATTTAAAAAACCCCCATAAGTTCGCAGAAACTCAACCGATTAACATGCGGAATGTCTTTTTGATCATAATTTTGCGTCAATATTAATAAATTGACTCAACAATATTAGTTTTGTAAGAAAAGTGTTTTTGAAAAATTTCATCGAACCCCCCTTCATGGCTTATGATCAAAAACTACGAAATTTGAAAACCCACATAAGTTCGCAGAAACTCAACCTATTAACATGCGGAATGTCTTTTTGTTCATAATTTTGCGTCAATATTAATAAATTGTCTCAACAATATTAGTTTTGTAAAAAAAAAGTTTTTGAAAAATTTCATCGAACCCCCCTTCATGGCTTATGATCAAAAACTACGAAATTTGAAAACCCCCATAAGTTCGCAGAAACTCAACCGATTAACATGCGGAATGTCTTTTTGATCATAATTTTGCGTCAATATTAATAAATTGACTTAACAATATTAGTTTTGTAAAAAAAGTGTTTTTGAAAAATTTCATCGAACCCCCCTTCATGGCTTATGATCAAAAACTACGAAATTTGAAAACCCCCATAAGTTCGCAGAAACTCAACCGATTTACATGCGGAATGTCTTTTTGATCAGAATTTGGCCTCAATATTAATAAATTGACTCAACAATATTAGTTTTTTAAAAAAGTGTTTTTGAAAAATTTCATCGAACCCCCTTCATGGCTTATGATCAAAAAGTACGAAATTTAAAAAACCCCCATAAGTTCGCAGAAACTCAACCGATTAACATGCGGAATGTCTTTTTGATCATAATTTTGCGTCAATATTAATAAATTGACTCAACAATATTAGTTTTGTAAGAAAAGTGTTTTTGAAAAATTTCATCGGACCCCCCTTCATGGCTTATGATCAAAAACTACGAAATTTGAAAACCCACATAAGTTCGCAGAAACTCAACCTATTAACATGCGGAATGTCTTTTTGTTCATAATTTTGCGTCAATATTAATAAATTGTCTCAACAATATTAGTTTTGTAAAAAAAAAGTTTTTGAAAAATTTCATCGAACCCCCCTTCATGGCTTATGATCAAAAACTACGAAATTTGAAAACCCCCATAAGTTCGCAGAAACTCAACCGATTAACATGCGGAATGTCTTTTTGTTCATAATTTTGCGTCAATATTAATAAATTGACTTAACAATATTAGTCTTGTAAAAAAGTGTTTTTGAAAAATTTCATTGAACCCCCCTTCATGGCTTATGATCAAAAACTACGAAATTTGAAAACTCCCATAAGTTCGCAGAAACTCAACCGATTAACATGCGGAATGTCTTTTTGTTCATAATTTTGCGTCAATATTAATAAATTGACTCAACAATATTAGTTTTGTAAAAAAAGTGTTTTTGAAAAATTTCATCGAACCCCCCTTCATGGCTTATGATCAAAAACTACGAAATTTGAAAACCCCCATAAGTTCGCAGAAACTCAACCGATTAACATGCGGAATGTCTTTTTGTTCATAATTTTGCGTCAATATTAATAAATTGACTCAACAATATTAGTTTTGTAAAAAAGTGTTTTTGAAAAATTTCATCGAACCCCCCTTCATGGCTTATGATCAAAATCTACGAAATTTGAAAGCTCCCATAAGTTCGCAGAAACTCAACCGATTTACATGCGGAATGTCTTTTTGTTCATAATTTTGCGTCAATATTAATAAATTGACTCAACAATATTAGTTTTGTAAAAAAAGTGTTTTTGAAAAATTTCATCGAACCCCCCTTCATGGCTTATGATCAAAATCTACGAAATTTGAAAGCTCCCTGATCGGGCTAGAGCTCTCCACGAGCGTTGAAAATATATATTTGGATAAAATCCCTCCTTCCCAATGAAAGGCGTATCAGCTCCGTTTCAGCTCTTTACTCGAACGTTTCAAAAGCAAAAGTATTTCAGTTCAGTGTCACACTGCATTAAATTCATTACAGTTCAATGTACAATGCATCGATCGAAATATCGATAGTTATTCAATTCAATTAACATTTCGTGAAATGTAAACAATAATACTAGTTTGAGATAACATTTGTTAAATAAATACTAGATATTATATTGTGGCGCGAACATACTCCCCGCCTTGGAAGCTCCTTCCAAAACACCATCTATAGCTGACTCCAGTGGTAAGGGGCAGATTTTATGCACATTTCGCTTGAGGAATCCCGTCTTCGTCTTGAGAGTCACTACACGCACTGCACCATCACTTCCGGGATGTAGCTCTGACACTCTACCCAGTAACCATTGTCCAGGCGATGCGTTGTCTTCAGCAATCAGTGCCAAAGTGCCAAGTTGAATGTTGCTAGCAGCGGTTTTCCATTTCGCACGCTCCTGCATTAATGTGAGATACTCCGTTTTCCAGCGATGCCAGAACATGTTGTGTACAACTAAGATCCTCTTCCAGTGGTTGGTCAGCGAAAGTTTAACCAGGGCTTCATCCCAAGGCTCAACTATTGAATTGAGTGGGCGGCCAACCAGAAAGTGGCCTGGGGTTAACGCCTCCAAGTCATTTGGATCTCCTGACAAAGGATGCAGAGGCCTCGAATTCATCACGGCTTCTACCTGTGTAACTGCGGTTGAGAGATCCTCGTAGTTGAGAGCCGTGCTATTTGCACACTTGACCAATAGCTGCTTAGCAATCTTCACGGCGCTCTCCCATAACCCTCCAAAATGGGGTGAGCGTGGGGGAATAAAGTGAAAGTTGATTCCTCGCTGGCTGCACTCGTCGTTGATTAGACATTGATCCGACTGATCGAAGGTTTTGCCAAGCTCTCGTGAAGCGCCTACAAAATTAGTGGCGTTGTCACAGAACAAATCGGAGCTAAGTCCGCGTCGGGCAAAGAAGCGCTTAAGTGCGGCTATGAAGGCGTTTGCACTCAAATCCGAGACGATCTCTATGTGACATGCCTTTGTCAAAAAGCAGACAAACACGCAAAGATACACTTTGACTGGACGCTTTCCTCGCATGTTGAAGTGCATCCAGATTGGTCCTCCGAAGTCTAATCCCGCTCGCTGAAACGGATGTATGTTGCCTCGAACTCGTCCTTCTGGCAGTGCTCCCATTAATTGGTTGCCCAAGACGGGACGCAGACGGAAGCAGATAATGCAACTTCTCACCGCGTTGCGAGCCAATTTTCTGCAATTGATGATCCAATATTTCTGCCGCAAGAAGGCGCATAAAGCTTGAGCCCCGGCATGTAAATTCTTTCGGTGTGTGTGGTTAATTAGTGCAATTACAACAACATGATCTTTAGGCAATAAAACAGGATGCTTTGTCTCAAATGGTAAATCGGCGTTTAGCAATCGACCACCCACGCGAATCATCGAAATTCCTTCCTCTTCTTGAATGAAAGGATTCAAGCATTGTATTTTGGCAGACTTTATCGGCTTCTTATCTTTCAATCTAATAAATTCCTCACGCAGTTTTAAAATTTGTACATTGTGAATTATATAGCGAAGACCACCAGCCATTTCACCTGCAGTTAGGCTACAGTGATGATGCCCTAGATTCTTCTGCCTTATAGACATGCGCCACCTGTAAATGTAGCTAAACACGCGCTGAAGTTTTAAAAAATCGTTTGCAAATTTACATTCCCCGATAATGTCGCAAGCCTCCTTCATTCTCAAACGACTAACTGTAAGCGAGAACGTGCTCTTTCTCTTCTCAGGTACTGTTTCTACGTTGCAACGCCACTGCATCTCAGTCCAGTCATCCTCTGGTTGCCTTAAGAATTCAGGGCCGTGCCACCATAACGTGGAATTGCTCAAATCATTTGGATACAAACCCCTGGACACAATGTCAGCCGGGTTGAATTTGGACTCTACCTTAAACCAATCCCGAATGTTGGTTGACTCTTGTATTTCGGCCACTCGATTGGCCACAAAAGTGGTCCATCGACTTGCATGCGATGACAACCAGCTGAGCACAATTGTCGAGTCTGTGAAATATCTGGCCTGTAACACCTTTAAGTGAATGCATGTTAGAACTTTAGACATAAGTCTAACCAACAGAAGTGCTCCTTGTAGCTCCAAGCGAGGCAACGACGTTACTCTGACTGGGGCGACCTTGGACTTGGCAGTCACAAGGCGCACAGAAATCGACCCGTCCTTATTACGCACGCGAGCATAAATTGCTCCCCCGTACGCGCGGTTAGATGCGTCAGAAAACCCGAAAAGCTCTAATGTATCTACCTCAAATGAAACCGGTACTACCGATCGTGGCAACGAGCATTTTTCTATAAGCTTAAGTTCCTCTCGATATCTTTGCCATTGCGATGCATAGCTTGGCGGCAATTCTTCGTCCCAGTCGTGTTTCAGCAACCACAATTCTTGTATGAAGATCTTGCCCAGAATCAGCATTGGACTCAAGAATCCCAAGGGATCAAACACTTGAGCTAATTCGGACAGCACTGCTCGCTTAGTAATTGTCGTGCCGCATTTAACATTGAATGCGAACTGAAACTGATCGTCTTGGCTCATCCAATATATACCAAGGGCCTTAGCTGCATCTTCGGTTTTGAGCATTAAAGGCTCTAATTCGTATGCTTCACTAAGAGCCTTATACCAATTACTACGCCATTTATGCAGCCTGAACCTCCCAAGCTCTAGCAGCTCAGTCACCTGCTGTTTCAATTCCACTAGTTTTGCTATTGTGTCTGCACCACACAACATGTCATCCATGTAGAAACTACGTTTTATCGCCTCAACTGCCAATGGATACTGCTCACCATACCTTTCTGCTAAATAAAACAAGCAACGCACTGCTAGGAAAGGAGCAGAGTTTGTTCCATATGTAACAGTTTTCAGCCGCAGAACTTCGATGGGCAAGCTTTCGTCAAACCGCCACAAGATGCACTGGAAGTTGCGATGAACATCGGTCACTAGAACTTGTCTATACATTTTGGCTATGTCTGCCGTTAAGGCGTACTTATAGAAGCGAAATCTTGTCATTGTTTCAAAAAGATCAGGCTGCAAAGTCGGGCCGACAAACATAGTGTCATTCAGTGAGACTCCGTTACTAGATTTGCAAGAAGCGTCGAATACCACTCGCAATTTGGTCGTCAGACTCTCAGGTCTGAGAACAGGATGATGGGGCATGAAATACAAGACGTCCTTTACTCTAGAAGCTTCTACGATTTCCAAATGATCCAAATCTTTGTATTCGTTAATGAACTCTGAATACTGTTTCTTGAGAGCGGGGTCGCGATTTAATTTCTTTTCTAGATTCAAAAATCTTGTTAAGGCGATCTGATATGTATCTCCTAGCGCTATCTTGGAGCCTTTAAATGGAAGTGCTACTATTAGATGACCAGATTCTGACTGACTAACATTGGAAGTGAAGCTACTTTCACATTGCTTTTCCTCTTCAGTAAATTTGTCGGTCGGCTGTGGTATTTCCTCGCATCTCCAAAATCTCTGCACCAGCTCATGCAGCTCATTAGAATTAAGCACATTATGCTCCTTTTCTTTGGCTAGTAACGAGACGCTATTTCTGGGCGTAAACTCGCCCACAACTACCCAACCTAAAAGCGATTTTTGTAGGGTAGGCATATTTGGACCCAGTTTGATTTGACCTGCGATTATTAGTTTAAAGAATAAAGATATGCCCAGAAGCATATCAATACTTTGAGACGAATCGAAAGTGGGATCGGCTAGTGTTACTCCCTTCGGTGGTTTCCAATTCAAACCTAAAGCGGAGCTAGTCGGATGATATTGAGTGATCTCAGTTAGCACGCAAAAATTGTCTGTTGCTGCAAATCTGGTCACTCTAGATTTAAATGTGGCATTCACCTCACCCATAATTTGAGATGCTGCATTGCCGATTCCGCTGAGCTGCATGCTTGACGCACGCATTTCCAGATTCAATTCAGACTCTATTTTCGACGTGAGAAAGTTCACTTGGCTACCAGAATCTAATACACATCTGCAGCTATGGTAGGACCCATCCTGTCCCTTAATCAAGACCACTGCGGTCGCCAGGAGACTTACAGAAGGCTTCGCTAATAGTGAACTATGTAAGGAATTGTTGCCTTGTTGAGTTTGGCTATTATGCATCCCGTTGTGTACGCCCTCCGAGACATTGCGATGAAGCAAGTCATGATGAGGTTGGTTGCATGTAGTGCACCGTTGACTGTCGCAACTCCTCGTTATATGTCGCTTGCTGAAGCATATTAGACAAAGCGCACGCTTTTTAACTTCCTGATATCGCTGCAAAGGTGTCAATTCTTTAAATTTCGGACACATCTTTAAACCGTGTGGGCCATTACAAAAATAACACGAATTGGAATTAGTTCCGCTACCTGCTGCAGCTAAGCTAGCCTTTTTTGACACTGTTTGGCTGCTAGATCGGGAACTATTGTTTCGCCTCGCTTCACGATTGGCTAGGTTTAATATTCTATTGACCAAGAACTGGGATAGCAATGGCCATGACGCTAGCTTCGTATTATCCCATTCGCTTTCCCACTTGTTTAGCGTCTCGTCATCCAGTTTGTTGCGAATTAAATGAAACACTACCGCATCCAATATCTCTTGATGAGAGCCAAGTGATTTAAGAGCCTCCAATTTGGAATTTACACCATCCACGAGTACCCTTATGGACTCTGAATCTGCTTGCTTGAGAGATTTTAAATTGAACAACTCATTTATGTGAGACTGCGCAATAATTGCCTTGTTTTCATAACGATCTTGCAGCAACCGTAAGGACCGACGATAGTTAGCACCTGACAATTCTAAACAATCTATGACGCCTAACGGCACAGCTCCTAGAGCGGATCGCAGATGCATTAGTTTTGACAAGTCATCTAGCTCAACATCTGTCCCTATAAGAGTAGTGAAAGTATTGAACCAGCTTGTCCAATCAGTATACTTCCCTGAAAACTCAGGCACTTTCAGCTTCGGAAGCTTCGACTGCCGCGATACTTGGGTGCTGTTCAAGACATCAATGGTACTAGATCGTCGCCCTGCATGACCAAGGCTGCTCAGGATTTTTGCTTTGATTTCACAATAAAGTTCTTCCATTGCCTTCCGACCGTCATATTCACTGGCATCCTCACTCTCTAGTTCGATTTTAGCTTGAATCGCGCAACACTGGGTATAATTTGACTCGATCAGGCTTAACCTTGCTTCCAATTCCGCCGGTGTCATTGAGGCATTATGCTTCGCTATATAATCTTTATTGCGCTCAAAAGAATTCATTAAACTGCATCGTGCGCTAAGCAATTCACAATCTTTATTTCTTTTCGGAGGCATAATACAACTGAGTTCTCACTACGAGGAATTAATAATACAAAATAAATGCTTGAATCCAATCAACGTTTGTAAATGCTTACTCTTAATTCGACCTGTCTTTAATGACTTTTGCAAAACCACTGCTCTTACACTTAAGAAACACAACTTTCAAAGAGAGGCTACAATTAGCCAATGCAGTTGCAAATTATTTGAATTCCTTTTGCTGCTGTACTTTAAGAGAGCCAAATAATGCTCAGCATGCATACAATAACCGCTACTTTTAACGATTAGCTATCGAAACTGCACGCAAAAGAATTCAAAGTCAATGTCAAGTCAATGTCGGGTGGATTATTCGCACTGTTAAGATGTATGCAAGTCTGTATGTATAAGCATATGAGAACACAAAATTGCTCTTCTAATTTGGCACGTGTAGAGACAAATGTAACTGTAACTCTCAAAGCTTACTGTACATATGTATGTAGGTATACTGCGCTGCACTGCAAATACATGTGACAATATGCATACATATAGTCTAGCCACCGATTTACCACTCTTTGATTATCACTTGACACTTTTAAACTAATCTTATTTCACACAAATCGAATTTGAAATTTACATGCCTGCAAGAAATATTAAATGCAGCAACACAGTAAGACTCACAATTCGATGCAAGTTGCCGCCGCAGTAGCCGGCCGGCCAATTTTTTTCGGTGAATTGAAGTTTGGTTCCACAATTGAACCTCTTCCGGATATGAACCTTCTCCTCAGGTCCCTGCTCGGGGGCCAAATGATCGGGCTAGAGCTCTCCACGAGCGTTGAAAATATATATTTGGATAAAATCCCTCCTTCCCAATGAAAGGCGTATCAGCTCCGTTTCAGCTCTTTACTCGAACGTTTCAAAAGCAAAAGTATTTCAGTTCAGTGTCACACTGCATTAAATTCATTACAGTTCAATGTACAATGCATCGATCGAAATATCGATAGTTATTCAATTCAATTAACATTTCGTGAAATGTAAACAATAATACTAGTTTGAGATAACATTTTTTAAATAAATACTAGATATTATATTGTGGCGCGAACACTCCCATAAGTTCGCAGAAACTCAACCGATTTACATGCGGAATGTCTTTTTGTTCATAATTTTGCGTCAATATTAATAAATTGACTCAACAATATTAGTTTTGTAAAAAAAGTGTTTTTGAAAAATTTCATCGAATCCCCCTTCATGGCTTATGATCAAAAACTACG